>OX421928.1:6284169-7768338 GCA_949128165.1 Lathronympha strigana | reverse complement strand
CAAACCTACTACGAAGCGCTGAGTGAGGCCAAAAAGGCCTTAAATCTGGCCATTGCCAAGGCAAAAGACTCGGCGTACATGGCCTTTCTGGCCTCTCTAGATGAGAATCCGTGGGGGCGGCCCTACAAACTTGTAAGGAAGAAGCTCCGCCGGGCTGCTCCCTTGGATACAATGGAAATGGGGACACTACACAACATCTTGGAAGGATTGTTCCCTGCAGCCCCAGTCTTTAACCCACCTGCAATGGTGGTCCCCAGAGAGGAGATACCAACTGATCCTGAGATGGTGCCCCCTGTAACAGATGGTGAGATGGCCCATGTGGTCCATAAAATAAGGGCTTGCAGAAAAGCCCCGGGCCCGGATGGGATTCATGGTAAAATAATCGCAATTGTGATGGAGTTCCTTGGAGACCGCCTCAAATCAATCTTTGACCAGTGCCTCAAGGAGGGACAGTTTCCAAAGTGCTGGAAAAAGGGAACAGTGTGCCTCATTCGAAAGGAGACAAGGCCGGCTGATTCCCCATCTGGATGGAGGCCCTTGGTGCTGCTGGATGAGTCCGGGAAGATGCTTGAGCGCATTGTAGCTTCCCGGATTAATCGGCACCTCAACGAGACGGGGCCAAATCTTTCGGACCGTCAGTATGGGTTCCGGTATGGCAGATCCACAATGGATGCATTGGGGGCACTGCGGGCCTTCTGTGAGGATGCCCAAAGGAGAGGGGAGGGTGTCATTGCGGTGTCTCTGGACATCGCCAATGCGTTCGGTACCCTCCCGTACTCTGTGATTCGAGAGGCTCTCAAGTACCATGAGGTGCCCCTATATTTGAGGCGTGTTGTAGACCATTACCTGACAGACAGGGTGGTGGTCTGCGACACTCCTAATGGACGGATGGAGAGACGGATGACCTGCGGTGTTCCCCAGGGGTCCGTGCAGAGTTGCTCCCCCGGATGGCCCTCATGTGTTATGCAGATGACACAATGGTGGCTGTTCGGGGCAAGGAACTACGAGAGACTTTGCGGAGGGCTGAAGTGGCGGCGGACCTGACAGTCTATAGAATTCACCTCTTGGGACTGAAGGTTTCGCTCCCTAAAACTGAGGCAATAGTCTTCGGGAAGAGAGGGTGGAGGGTGCCGGCGGGTACATACCTCAAGTTGGGCAATGTGGAGATCCGGATGGGGCTCTATATAAAATACCTTGGCCTCATACTGGACGGAAAGTGGAAGTTTGGAGAGCACTTTCGGCAAATTGCTCCCCGAATAGTAACAGCAGCCTCGGAGATGGGTCGACTGCTGCCCAACGTGGGAGGTCCCTCCCATGCTTGTCGATGCTTGTACGCTGGAGTGGCTCGATCAATGGCTCTCTATGGGGCCCCAATTTGGGCTGACAAGCTGAATGGCGAAAATAAAGCCCTACTGCGAAGGCCCCAGAGAGTCATAGCCATACGCGTCTGTAGAGCTTACGTGACTGTGGGATGGGCGGCGGCATGCGTACTGGCGGGCACCTCTCCCTGGGAGTTAGACGCTGGAGTACTGGCAGAAGCACATGTGCGAAGGATCAGAAACAGAGAGGCAGGTATTTTCCCGGCTCCTGAGGAAATAAGGAATGAGCGCAAAATTGCACTTGAGAGGCTGAAGGAAAGATGGAAGGTAGACCTGGAGAACTGTCTCTATGGAACCTGGACTATAGCGGCAGTGCTCCCGTCATTGGACAGATGGCTGGACCGAACGCATGGCAGGGTGGGGTTCAGGCTGGTGCAGGTGCTGACCGGACATGGATGCTTCGGTCACTACCTGCACATGATTGGCCGTGAGCCCACCCCAGTCTGTCATCAGTGCGGTGAGGCGGACGACACGGCCCAGCACACCTTGATGGAGTGCAGTCGCTGGGTCGTTGAGCGGAACGCGTTGGCGGTGGCCGTTGGGACGAACGATCTCTCGCTGCACAACGTCGTAGCTTCCATGTTGAGCAGCGAGAGATCTTGGGAAGCAGTGGACCTCTTCTGCAGCACAATTATCCTGCAGAAGGAGGCCGATGAAAGAGAGCGGGAGGAAGACCCGAATGCGCCTCCAAACCGCCGCAGACGATTGGGCAGACGGCGCACGCGATTTGCCAATCGTGTTTTGCCCCAGTAGGGCTGCGGGTAGAGGACCCGCATAACATAGCCCACTTGGGAAGGGGGAGAGTACAGCTATGCGTTTGCTGACTCTCCCATATAATTTGACTTGAAGTCCTGATCCAGGGCAGCCGGGGGGATGCCGTGATGATGTGCTAGCGAGCTCATTGCATCCCCCTGTAACGGCATGGATGAAAACGCCGCAGGGGTTTAGTGGGTATTCTCCTCCCCCTCCCCTCTGACTAGCAGAGGGAGACATGGGAGGAGTGAGTCCCACATACCACCCCCCAAATGGGCCCCCTCAGCCCAGGGGTGAGATGCGTAAAGGCATTCCCCTGCGTCAAAAAAAAAAAAAAAAAAAAGGTTACAACTATGTTAGGGAAAAAAAATTAGGACATAGATTATGAGGTACTTGATTGTTATAGTTTTTTTAAATACTACGACGGTGACAAACACTAAATCTAAAATAAATAAATAAAAAAATAGAATAGAATTATTCCGGGACAATTTTACACAAATCGACCTAGTCCCACGGTAAGCTCAATAAGGCTTGTGCTGTGGGTACTAGACGACGATATATTATAATAGATATATACATATAAATACTTACTTAAATACATAGAAAACATCCATAACTCAGGAACAAATATTCGTGATAAACACACAAATAAATGCCCTGACCAGGATTCGAACCCGGGACCTCCTGCTTCGTAGGCAGGGTCACTACCAACTAGGCTAGGAGGCCGTTAAAATTAGGCGTTTAAATTGAGGCGTTGTACCTAGGATACTGTCGGAATTTCCTCGTTGTGACGTCAATTAGGCTGATTGCTGACTGCAAAAACCCAATTCGCTCTTGTTAAAGTCGTATAAAGGACAATGATTACAAAACGAAAGTACATCACGGAAACATTGCAACATTGCATTGTCGTGTTGTGTGGGGTCACGGTGGATGCAGGTTGCTTCCAACCGTAACACGTGGAGATCCATGGGGGAGGCCTATGTCCAACAGTGGGCGTACTACGGCTGATATGATGATGATGATGATGATGATTGTCGTGTTTATTAATCAGAGAATGGCGTCTGAAATTCAGATTATTTAAATTAGTGTATGTTACCTTGTTAATAATAGTGTGGTATAGAGTGTGTGGTAAAAAATACCGTAACTAGATTTTAAGACAGGTATGGGCACAGCGGATGCATATCGTTTAGTGTGGTAGGGCACAGCACGACGAATGTCGTCTCGCTCAAATTTAGAGCAGAGCCCATCTGTGTGGAACTACCTCCACCTTACAGAAAACCGCAGTTTAATAACACTACTCTTAGTTTTGTGTTTCTGTTGGTGAGTAAGGTCGCCAGAACTCCAAGAGGATTCACTGTGTTAGCAGCTGGGGACCCGCGGAGTAAAGCTTGCCCCCTTAGCTGTCAGCACAGCGAATCCTCCTTTTTTTTAAAGGGTCGGCAACGCACATCAAACACCCCTGAAGGCCTAGTATAAAAATTGTACGACATTAACTCCTCGTTAGCGTATCGGGAGTTCAAATTATGTTTGCCGTTTATTTAAATCATCCGGCAACTTTCATATTTTGACCCCTCGATACGCTAACGCGGTCGAGGAGTTAATGTCGTACAACTTTTATACTAGACCTTCTGGAGTTGCAGGCGTCAATAGGCTACGGTGACCGCTTATTGGGTGGGCCGTATTTGTCACCATCGTTGTATAAAAAAAAATAGTTACCTATTCCAGGTGAAGACCTTTAAGGATGACTCACACCAATCCGATCCGATCCGATCCGGGACGATCCGTCAGTTTCTATAGAAAAAATTACGTGATAGCTCCGAGCCCTCGGAGGTCAGGAAGGTGACGTTTTCTATAGAAACTGACAGTTCGTCCTGAATCGGATCGGATGGGTGTAAACCATCGGCAACTTCTGTAATCACTTACCGAAGTTCCCCATTTAGAAGTGAAACTGTTTGAGTAGCCATTAAACTGTAGTTTACCTATTTCAGGGGCGATCAATATCAACGGTGACATATAACCGATATTAAGTATTTGTTACGAAGAAGGTGTAAGTGTTTCGGTCACTAAAAATACGGTTAAGTGCGAGTCTACTCGCCCACTGAGAGTTCCGCACAAAGGATGCTCCGCCCCTATTTATGACCTTAGGTACTTAAGAATACTGGTGACATGGAACTCGCCGCATGCGGCAATTATACGGTTATCGGATATTTTCCTGTACTTGGGCTAAAAGCTAGCTTTTCGCCAAATTTCGTGATTCTAGGTCAACGGGAAGTACCCTATACATTTTAATTCCCATATCGAATGTATGGGAATGCGACATAAATGGCCGTATCTTATGATTGACGTAGAGGTTTGGTTTTTTCACATGTTCAAGGGACCACAGACTTGCATATGTAGTATTAATTTCAGCTTGCTACCTTCAAGCGTTTCCGAGATAAAGGGTCCTTGACAGACAGACGGGAAACAAAGTGATCATATATGAGGGTTCCGTTTTTTTTTAGGTACAGAACCCTAAAACCACTCCTATCCATTGTAATTTTACACAGCCCATCTCAATTACTAGATAGAGTATACAAGATAACTCCCGGTCACCGCACATATACAGTCTCGTATTAAATTAGTATGGAAGCGACAGCTTATTTCAGTTGCACCCACGTTTACGATAGGTACCACACTAGCACGGGACGGGACGGGAAAATCTGTCAATTTCTATAGAAAGAATCACGTGATAGCTCGAAGCCCTAGGATGTCACGTGACGCTTTCTTTGGAAATTGACTGTTTATTGGGGATATAATAAACGAACTGGATACCTATCAGCCGAAAAAATGTGCTGCACTTTTTATACAGTCTTGGAATGTGGGGTTTTGTTAAGTGCCAACAGGCCATAAAGTAATAAGAATGTTGGTAGTTGTGTATGAATTTCATACTTAATGCTTCAGATTCATACACAGAACTGTGTATGAATCTGACCATATGGAAAAATGCTGCAACAGCTATTTTACTGCGTATTTTTTTCGGATGATTGGGTATCCAGTTCTTTTACTCAATATCTATGTTAGTTATCGTACAAATTAGCTATTGAAAGTATTAAAACCGATCTCATTTTGTAATCCTCAGCTCTACTGAACTAATAACACGATGTAATCATCGGAACTACACGTGTGTGCCAAATCATTAGTCAATCGGATCATTACGAGTTGCGCAGGAAAGCGAAACATGCAAAAAACGGTCAATATCGTACACCGATCCATAGTGTTGTGACTTCAACAAACAATACAATACCTTTTTATTGCACTACAAAACAACAAAAATAACACAAACTGGGACCTAACCAATCGCCTTACGCGATTCAGTTTAAGGTCCATAAATGTGCTCAGTTGAATGGCAGTGACTCAGTTTACGTCCTTAATTGAATCGCGTTAGGTGATCGTGGTAACCCAGGGTATACCAAGGGGGTATAGAGTATATACAAAGAGGTAAACAAGAGGCGGTCAGGCCCTTTACCATGACGTCTTCAGTTTAGGACCTAAGCTGATTCGCTGCCATACAACTGAGCACAATTAAGAACCTAAACTGAATCGCGTTAAAATGCCATCCTAAGGCTTCAGAGCACAGTTAAGAACCTAAACTGAATGGCGTTAAGATGTCATGGTAATGCCCCCTGAGGCCTTACAGTTGATGACCTAAACGCTTCCATAAAACTGAGCTTAAATAAACTGAATCTAAACTGAATCGCGTTAAGACGTCATGGTAAGACCCCTAGTCAGCAATATAAGCGGATCTCAGGTCAAAACAATTGACGGGGCGACCTATTTACGTAGCTTATGTAATTGCAACCTAATTAACTGTCAAACTTTAGTGTAATTTTAAACGTCAAACTAATATGAAATTATGACGTTTACTCTTAACACTTTTACAGTTTGTATCATAATCATCATCAAAATCTACAAAACTAAAAAACATTTATTCTCGAAATATATACAGTAAGTGTGTAACTTACCTAACTACCTACCTCTACCTACCTTAAATCTAAAGTAGGTCCTTGAGGCATTGTACCTAGGATGCTGGCGGCATTTCCTCGTTGTTAGTTATTATACGCCCTTTATTTTACTAACGAGAATAATAAAACATAACTCAAGCAGCTTTTTTAAAGCGTCACTTGATCTTCAATTGTTACGTGCTCTGTCTATAGAAATTGATATATCGTCCCTTCCCGTTTTTAGGGTTCCATACCAAAAAGTCAAAAAGGAACCCTTATGGTGCGACTCTGTCTGTCACATCGTTAAATATCGAGAAATACTTAAGCTACCGATTTGACATTTAGAATAGTTATAAACAAAGTTAACCCAGATACATGAGAAGATTTGTTATATATTTTAATTTATTTTCAATGAAAAATGCTCGATAAAAGAGGGGGCAAATATTAAAAGTTTAGTTTAATGAAAAAATATTGATTTATAAACGAAAATGTAATTATTTCCGAAGTTTATTAAAGATAAAATATAATTTTACACAATGTTAATATTATCATAAATAATTATTACAGTAAAAATTTAACATTGACCTTAACTATATTCACATTTTTATTAAATAAAAAACTTTTCGGAACTAAATTTGCAATTTACCAAACTTAGGTTATACCTAAATTGAAAGAGATGTCATATACTACAGAATAAGTGACCAAGGCCCCCGCTGAGCAAGGCTGGTGCTTTACAATTATAGAGAAGTACCTATTAACCAAATTCGTTATAAATAAAGTTAAAAAACTTATTATCCGTGCACATCCACCTTAAGAGTCGAGATTTCCCTCAGCCAACGGTACCCAGCTGTGTATTTTCCACTTTTCCCACGACATTAATAAAATAATCACCAGTCGCTGTCCACCTATCGATCGGAAGATAAACTTATTACTTATTCAACAACATATGTCTTGCATATGGCACAGTTCCCAGTAAATATGTCATCTGTAGCCGCCGTGATATCTAGACGACAAGTATTAAATAAAACTTCGATGTTTCGTAGATTTGATATCATTTCATAGGATGCTGGTTTACAAATAATAGTGGTGCTAACGGTTAAATGCTGAATTTTGAAATATACGAGTACATAAGTACAACGTATGCTAACTTATGTCTAATTGGTCGTGATTAAGCGTATGTCGTGCGCTGCTATTGGAGCTTAAAAGGAGCTTCCGAATACTAGCCGAGCCCGAAGGAGCATTTAGCTACTGCAAGTTATACAAAACGGTTGCGTTCGCAAAACCATCATCATCATGCGTTTACCGACTTCGAGAGACTGCAGTCGGCTTCGCAATCTAGTCCCTATATTTGTTGTTGTCATCTGGCAAAATAATGGGATGGCAGTTGGCTAATGTATTAGAAAACCGTGCTCTTCTTTTTAGCGTTATCCGGCTTTGGGAGCCTGGGACTGCTTTGGAAACCTATTCCAAAGATTTAGCGTAGGCGCTAGTTTTATGAAAACTGCCAACTGACCGTCCAACACTGAACCTTATTGGGAGCCGCAAAAAACTTAAAAAAATACCGAAATTTTGACAGTTACTTAGCTCTCAAAAGTCAAGCTTAACTCCTGGAATAGTGCAAGCTCGGTTTACACAACTCTAGGGTCTAATGATGGTAATACAATGATATCCTGTTTGCTGGGAATTAATTCCTGGAAATGCTAGGTATTTATACACTCACCGATAGAAGGTCGCACGATGCAGACTGGCAACTCTTGATGGCTGTACACTATTGACTCGGCCAGGGCCTTCGTCAGCGTGTAGGTGTTGGGATGTTCGCCCTGCACAAGGAAATGTCAACGTTTACCAGTTATCCACCATAATACAGCTAAAATATTTAAGCAACCAACTAAACCAGAATGATAACTCGAAAATCAAAATATATTTTTTTTATTTAAAGGATATTGGCGACTCTTTTTGAATGTAATTTACGAAGTGCTAAATCAAAGATTTTGTCAGATAGTCAAACATTTAACAAATAATTTGGCTGCCTTCACCAAAATTTAAGACAAGGCCTCAGACATGAAGGAGCGACCTGAGATAGAGAGAACCACTTCTTAACCTATCATGACATACCTGGAGCGTTTGTGCCAGCACATTCACAGTATGCTGTGGCAGCATCTTGGCACACCTCACGATGGAGTCAGGATCGTAGGGCGGGGGGTACACGCGCTCTTCAATGTTCGACTGAGGCGCGTTGCTGTATGCTGTCGATACGTGTACCAGGGCCTACGCAGGTTAAAAAAAGAATTTATCGGGCTCGAAGGACCTTTTTTAATTAAAAGACTATTAATGCTTAGTTTTGCAGCAGTAAAAGGATGGATTTATTTATTAGAGGTGCAATTAATTTGGGCTCCAATTGTATTTCAGCTTTGATGATTTTGTTTTCATCGTCTTTGCTATATTTTGAACCCAAAACTAACTGTATTTCCTGGATCTGCCCATGACAACCAACTTTTATTTACTATAGCACCAACGTTGAAGACCTCAACAGAAAATCAGCATCTCCATACAAATTCTGAAACCAGCTCCCACTATAGATGGTCCTATTATTTCTGCTGAATTCGTTATATTATATGTCCCAAAGTAAAAGTTGTTCGTAATCATGAGTAGAAGAAAATATAGTTTTGGATGTTATGTATATTAATATTCTGAAGCAGGCCTACCTTGAGCTTGGGCATGTCCTGAGCCAGGGTGAGCAAAGAAGCTGTTCCCTGGACGTTCAATGCAGTCGCCGCGTGCAGTGGCTCGGTGAACCTGCATACATATTGGAACAAATAAAAGCAAATACTGCACAGGCCACACAATGCAAGGATTCAGTTCATCGTCATTATCTTTTTTTTTTATTAGGCATACAAAACAGATAGCATTTGTTACATGGTAGGTTTATACTAGTTACAGGTTTTGGTTGGGAATGTTACCCAAAGCATGTATGCTCAGCATGACAAACAATAGTGAGCGAGAACAACAATATTATCCTAAAAATGAAAAATATAGAATAACAGCAAAATTCCCATACATGAAAGAGAAAAACAACTAAGACTACTAAGAGTATTAAAAAAACATACAGAATTAACAGTTGTGGTTAGTAAGGTAATCAACGACGGCAAAGAAGTTCGATAACCTCCTTCCGAAAGACGGCAAATCGATGGTTAAAAATGTCAATGTGGGTATGCCTAGACACTAGGTCGTTATATTGTCGACACATTCTTACGATAGGATTGTAAAAAGAAGTATTGTTTCTGTACATCTGTAGAGCAAAAGTCTTAGGAGCTCGAGATCTGAACCGCGGGGTATTAAAGGTCACGAGAGAGAAAATGTAAGGAGAGTCTATTTTATAGTGAATTATTTTATGTAAAAGTGACATGTCATTAAGAAGACGGCGAGATTCAAGGGAGCACATATTGAATATGCGCAGTCGCTCGCAGTAATTAAGAGGTATAAGGTTGCGTTTATACCGATATGATATTAGTTTGAGGCATCTTTTTTGAACTTTTTCAATTTTGAGAGTTGTTCTGTTATCAATGGAGTATTTTCCAGCTGTTTCTATCATGTGCCAGATCTTTGACCTTTTGTTACGACATGGCTTCTACATATGCGTCCATTTAAAAAATAAAATAAAGTACTTTAATTCAGACCACATTGATCCACATTGTGTTAGTAACAAAAAACAAAAAGATTTTAAGGCTTATAACCATTCTTATTCTAGGCATTTGGTCCATGTAACTTCGCCTGGGTTTGCCTTTACTTCGCTTGCTTTCTATTTTTCATCCTATAATATGTTCATGTCGAATCAAAATTAAATGTCAAATAATTCGGTTGTGCATCTCAAAATGGACCCAACTCACGTAAGTATGCTGAGCTGGTCTTTCCCCTCGCCCCTTTAATGACTCAAGAGTTACTTCTAACAGTCACCCTATACCGCCCTAACGCCCTTACGGCCGTTTGACGGCCTCTTGGCTTACTTGGTCCCAGCCTACGAAGCAGGAGGCCCGCGGTTCGAGTCCTGGTTAGTGCATTTATTTGTGTGTTAATAATATTTGATCCTGAGATATGGATGTTTTGTATGTTTTAAAGTATTTATATGTATCTATCTATATCTATTGGATCGAAACTCTAGGGCCATGGGGCTCCAGCGCACGCAAGTTTTTTGTGGAAATCGCAAAACGTCTGGTTGATGTAACTGGTGACCAAAGACCTGGTGGCTTACCCGCACAACAAATCAGCATTGCGATACAACGAAGAAATGCCGCCAGCATCCTAGGTACAATGCCTCAAGGACCTATTTTAGGTTTAAGGTAGCGAGGCAAGTTATACACCCTGTATATATTTTGAATATATGCTTGTGATTCGTGTATCTATCTATTATAAATATAGTTGTCTAGTACTCACATTACATCACACAATCGATTGGTGTAAGATAGTCCCATAATGTGTAAAGAAAACTCACCTGACCGTAGCTGCAGAATGGAACAGCACAGTGACCTCAGCCAGCAGAGTCTTCTGCTCCAGTCCCACCCCAAGTCCTGGCGCGGAGACGTCACCGGTGATGGGCGACAGCTTGCTCAACCGCTCCGGCCAGCGGGTGCGGATACGGTCAAACGCCTGTGTGAAATCACTCGTTCTTAAAGCGTAATCTTTTTTGTTTTTTCTATAAAGTGCAAGAATCAATGCTCTTTAATTTGGTAAGTAGTTGTAGTTTTAGTTTTACTTCTTATAAAAATTATTGTGTACCTACATTCTATTCATTGCCTTATTATACCTAAATTGTAATTTCTCCCTCTTTGATTGACCTTGGATGGGCTTAAAACCAGCTAAGCTGTGCCCATACCTTTTTCCTTTGTCAGTGCCTAATTCTGTATTTTATGTTCATTGTTTTGTTCAAGGAAATAAACGATTTGTATTTGTATTTTAATTCAAGTTTCATAAGTTATTTAATTTAAGCAGTACTTCATTGTCAAAAAACACACTAATTGAGAACCTCTTATCTCCGCCCGTCCGGAGCTCCCCGAGGATCTCCCCGCCACGCGCTCGCCGCACGTAGTCGCCGCTCACTCTTGAGTACTCTGGACTATGCTACTACACTACCGCTAATAAATATTGTTTCTTTATCTACCCAGAAAGTTTATTTATTTCATTGCAAATGTGATGAAAAACAATGTATGTATTACGGGCGCGGGGCGGTACATGAATTACGAACCCGTGCTAAAATGAAGCCCGAGTCGAATACGAGGGTTTAAATTCACACTCGTTCGTTGTTTCTTGTTTACCGTCCTTAATACACAATGTACTAATTTCAAATTTTACCCAACTTTCAAAAGTCGTATACTTAAGTGAATTAAGTTAAGCACTAATTAAACAATGAACACTAGATCAAGGTTCTAGAAATATTTAACTTTCAAATACCAATGACAGCGCGACATTAACATTGAGCTAATGTCACATCATTGTGTACCTAAAAATCAATATTTAATTAAGATTAAATATTTATCGTATTAATTAGACATGGTTAGTAATTTAGAACTGTTTAATACCTAAGTAGTTTTTATTTTAAAAGCGAGGTCATTCTCGATTTTATTTCATAAAAATGGAAAAGCGATTTGGAACAGCTGTTAATTCAAGTGGGTGTATATCGATTCGAAATGCCGCTATACCGAGTTGTCATTTGTTTGTCGGTTTTTTACAGTTTACGAGTTAAAAATTGTAAAAAATATCTATACAAGTCGCACTACTCACAATACTCACAATGCAGGTCATTTCGCTACGGTTTCTGAACCCATCTTAGAACACTTATAATATGCATGTAGACAAAGTAGTGTATACAACTATTTTCTGGGAAGTAAGACTTGCACAAGCGTTTGTGTACCTATAACACTTAATTGTTCTATACACTAAGGTAGCATAGTGTATACATAGGTAGCACTGACCGAACGTAAAGGGCTAAAACCTTAACATATTAAAAGAAAAACAAACACAAAGCAGAACAAAGACATCAAAAGATGTGGGTTAGAATCATTAGCGAACCATTTCGCATTGATGAAGATACAAACGATATATGTTTCGTACGAAAAAGAGCTTACTGACGTAAGTATTAAGTGTCAAATTCATACACAGAACTACCAACACCGTTGAAACTTTATAGGTTGTTAGCAAACGTGACGTTCCAAACCAAACACAACTATATGAAAAATGCTGATTGGGTATCTAGCCTCCTGACGACCGAATATCAAAATTTGCCAATTTAAATGTAACTCTGTCAAATTGACAAAGAGTCTAATATTCATTGGGGCCTATTTACTACGTATAGGACGCGGGTAGTCAGGAGGCTAGACTGCGTTGTCAAGATGCCAATCGCTCACGCTACGTATCGTATCTTAGTTATCTCTATCACTCTTCCTTATAAGTACGACAGTGACAGTTGCGTTTCGTTCGCGATTAATAAGCGTTAGCGATTGGCATCTTAGCTACGCACGCAGAGCATAGTGATCAACTGATCACCACCGTGCTGATCACGTTGAGTGACAATTCCTAAAATCACTGTACCAATCTGGCGTTTCAGGCGTACATAGGCTACGAAAACCACTTGCCATTGAACGGGCTGCGTGGTTGTTTGCCACCGCATTGATATTATAAATAAAAACTTCATGTATCGCCAATAATCAGGAATTTCTTTGGTAAAGATTATATGATTGTCACGAGAAACAATTGTGTTTTGAAGAATTTTCTGTGGTTTTGGACGTAAGGCTTTTCCTGTGTCGGAATTTTGTGACATTTCTCGTATTTTTTGTGGCAATTGTCAAGTGTTTTTCACAAGAGTACTAAAAACCTCTCTTCTGAAATCTGACCAAAGGCGGGTTTAAATCCATCAAGCTGTACCCGCGCCTTTCTTCATTACACATACCTAACTAAATAAGCATACTATGTAGTAATGTAATGTAATGTAAATAAACGCATTTGTATTTGTAAGAGTAGTCGTTTTTGGTGATAATAATGATGTCTTTATGTATGATATGCTGATGAAAAGCATACATCCCGTCCAATAATAAGCAGTGCTCATGACCACCTGCAACATCAGTAACTATTACGGTGACAATTGTCACACTTGTAACCGTGGTGAATAAAGGGCCGGGAATTCACGGTAAATGTTTATTCAGGATTGGGGGTGCAACTTACCGAATTATCTGGTTCTCGTTAAAATTCCTTCTTTCCTTGCCGAGTAGACATATTTGTAATATAGCGGGAACAATTCTTGTATCGCAATTTATTTAGGATCCTTTATGATATTTCTTGATATTAATTTTATAATTTTTGCATGCATGTGTCTTTTATATTTTATCTTGACATTAAGTGAATAACAGATTTTCTTATTATGTTCTTCTTGCCAGCGAGTTTATGAATCCCCGACAAGGAGGTCAGTATATTAGAAATAGTTTTTAAGTGTTTTTAGTTGCGAAACCATTCCCCCGGCCTTGAAAGGAATAGCTTTCAAAAGAGTTAACAAATAAATTATTTACTACATAATAGCATCCTTATTGCTCAAAGAAAACTAAATTAACGCCAATAAATTAAGCCTACGTACATAAAATAAACAAAGAACGAATCATATATAGAAATAATATAATAATAATTATTATTGAGAAGGCAAAGGACATAATTTCACTAATGGTCTTTTAAGTATGCCAGATTTAGTTTTAACCATAGCTACTCTGGCAATACCATCTTTGCCTGATATTAGTTCAGTTATAAGACCTAACGGCCAATGTAGAGGCATAACGTTTTCTTGAAGGATGACTACAACTGTCCCTTCCTTAACAGGTTGAGAAGGAGTATTCCATTTTTGTCTGGTTTGCAGCGTGTGTAAATACTCATCGCGCCATCTCTTCCAAAATGATTGCATTAAACGATCTAATAATTGATATCTTTGTAAAAGATGATCAGATGTTACTTCCGCAACAGACGTAGCTGGTAGATATTTCAATGGAGTAACATTAAGAAAATGAGCTGGAGTCAATGCAGAAAGTTCAGCTGGATCAGAGCTTAGAACGGATAGAGGTCGAGAATTTAACAAAGCCTCAATTTGACTTAAAACTGTCATTAATTCTTCAAAACACAATATTTGTTTACCTATGGTACGAAACAAGTGTGTCTTGACGCATTTGACATTACTTTCCCAACATCTACAGAAGAAAAATACCCAGCAGCCGAATAGGAATCATTGACTGCGGGAGCATCACCTAGTATGATGTATCCCAATGTAGTTTCCAAAGCATCAGGCAGACCAGGTTCGTTCTCAATTTTATCGTTGATTAACAATTTGGTGAATAATTTAACACCAAGAAGCAAGTCAATTCCGCCCGGGGTTGCCCATGTATCATCTGCTAGATGTAGATTATCAAGCAGATTTGATGACGGTAGAGTTGATAGATCAATATGACAGGTAGGTAAATCGGGCGTAATTTCGTCTAGAACTAGCGCATCAATGGTATATTGACATTTAGGACCTAAAAGTTAAGCATACAGTTCCTCGGATTGGTTTCGTAATTGCTGTTCCACCTAATCCACTAACTGACGTCACGGGGCTACTGTGTATAGGAAGACCTACATTCTTGCAGCTCTTTAGTGTCACGTAATGTTTCTGTGAACCTGGATCCAGCAGACATCTCAAAACCTTGTCCTTGCCGTTACGTCCACTAGCGAGTACCTGAGCAGTGGCGAGAACTTCCGTCGTAGGTAACTTACTCTGTCCCGATGCCGACAACGTACATACAGAGGCACCGTTGTCCGTTACAGATGAACTTGTGGTAGCTTCACTATCATTCTTGTGTGAGGACTTGGACTCGATTGTATTCGTAGTAGTTTTCGGGGTATCAAAATGTAAAGTTGTATGATGTTTGCCTTTACATTTACGACAAGTTTTCTTTGAGGAACATTTAGATGAAGTATGTTGCGTGTTCAAACAATTTGTGCACGCGTGAACTTCCTTAACGAAATTAAATTTTTCGTTAGGCGTCAGTTTTATGAAGTTATTACAACTGTAAAGTTGCGAGTGATCATGACTCTTGCACATAGCACATGGGTGTCCGTTCCCCTGCCCTTGCGTGGGATCCGGTCACCTACGGCCACTTTTTGTGACCGGCCACTTCCCGTGACCGGCCATTTCATCTATCGGCCATTTCCTTGAACGGCCACTTGTCTATCAGTTTCCTTGTACGGCCACTTCCCCATATGACCATCCATCGGCCATTTCCTTAAACGGCCACTTGTCTATCGGCTTCCTTGTACACCCACTTCTCCATATGACCACTTTGGATTCGTCAACTACGGCCACTCTACCCCTCTCCCCCTACTCCCACCTTCTCATCCCTCCTTCATTCCTTCTTTGCTTTCCTTTCCTTGAATGCCCACTTTTCTATAGCCTGCACCCACATGCCTTAAAAAGCCTGTCTTCTTCTCATTAATATAATAAAACGAATGGCGGTTGCAGCAAGACTAATTTATTTTTCTTCTAGCGATATACCAAAGACAATGATATACAGTTTACACATAGTTTACAGAGATGGCGCTAGTAGTATCTAAAACAGTTAAAACTCAGATTATTTGGATATATTTTAACACTTCCTCTTATCAAAATAATCTAAGCTCCATATAACAAAAAAAATAACATACTGTAACAAAATTACATTTTCTGAATGCCCATTTTTTTAAGAAAATAATTATGCTTTACACTACTCAGTCCTTTAGTTAAAAGGTCTGCGGGCATTTCAGATGTTGACAAGTAAACAACTTTTACAAGATTGTTAGCGACAGCTTCTCTAACAAAATGATGTCTAACATCGATATGTTTTGTCCTTTTATGGAACAAAGGATTTTCACTTAGCTTTTGAGCTCCCTGGTTATCATTGTATAGGACAATTCTATAGTCACAACTGACTATTTCTGAGAGCAAATTTTTTAAATAAATAGCCTCTTTGACTGCCTCAGACATTGCCATATACTCTGATTCAACCGAACTCAAGGCCACTGTTTGCTGCTTTTTACATTCATATGAAATCACAGAGCCTGACAACATAAAGCAGAAACCAGTGTATGACTTTCTGTCAACATTATTTGAAGCCCAGTCTGCATCAACAAAACCTTCTAAGTTTTTATCATCCTTTTTAAACATTAAACCATAAGATTTGGTTTTTTGCAAATATTTTAATATTCTTTTTGCATGTGACCAATGAACTGATGAAAAACAATTATTGAACTGGCTCAAATAACTGACACTGTAACTAATGTCTGGACGCGTAAGTACAGACAAGTACATAAGACTCCCTATCAGCTGTTGATAAGGATATTGTTTACAAACTTGCTCAGTTTTTTCTAACTTTAAATTACTCTCAATCGGAGTATCAACAGTATTACAATTTGACATGTTAAACTTCATCAAAATTTGGTTAACAAATTGCTCCTGATCCAAGGAAATACTGCCATCATTATGCATTGTAACCCTCATACCTAAGCATTTTTTCAATGATCCTAAATCTTTAGTTTTGAAATTTGACATTAAATGCTTTTTCAAATCATCTGCCAATGCTTCACTATTTGAGAAAATGAAAAAATCATCTACAAATACAGTGACAATAATCTGCTTATTTTTTATGCGCTTACTATACAAACAGGGTTCATATTTCGACTTAACATAGCCCAAATCTAATAAACAATCATTAACTCTCTTATTCCAAGCTCTAGCGGATTGTTTTAACCCATATATAGCCCTTTTTAATTTAAGCACAGTATTTGGTTTACAATTTAACTCTGGAGGCACTTGCATATACACATCTTCTTCGAGATAGCCATTTAAGAAAGCTGTTGTTACATCAAGATGGGTTATTTTAAAATTTAATTTTACACTCAAAGCAAATAACAGTCTTAGTGTCGAATACCTGAGAACAGGCGAGAATGTTTGTTTATAGTCCACACCTTCTTTCTGGGTAAAACCCTTAGCCACTAAACGAGCCCTAAATCTCACTTTGTTATCACTTTCAAATTTTTTCTTAAACACCCACTTGCACTGTACCACTCTATCTGCTTCCTTGACATCAATGACTTCCCACGCTTGATTGTCTTCAAAAGCCTTAAGCTCTTCTTGCATTGCCTGCTGCCACATCTCCTTCTCTGGACCATTCATAGCTTCCTCATAGGTGATTTCGTCACCGCAAGACTCATCTACCGCACACAGGTTTGCAAAACCATACCTGTCAACTGGTTTTCTGACTCTCTTGCTATTCACTATGGTAACTTCCTCTTCTGGCTGTGAAACATCACTCTCATCTTGACATAAGGTGAAATCTGAGTCATCTGATGTCACATCCGCCTCACCAACATAGGTAGAATCATTTGGGTCCATGAAGGTACTTTCATCTTCTGACTCTCCCTCTACTGGCTGCAGCTGCTTTAACACTTCACCCACTAGCTGCTGCCTAGGTTCACTACGGGGTTCTTGTACTACCATCTGAGCCATTTCTGTGTCCATCTGTTTCTTTTCCATGATGAAAACATCTCTGCTCGTAGTAATCTGCCGTGTCTTTGGGTTATAAATCCTGTAACCCTTAACATTTTCAGGAAAACCAACTAAAATATATTTCTCAGCCTTTTTGTCCCATTTTAGTCTTCTTTCTTTGGGCACATGCACCATTACAGAACTTCCGAAGACCCTGACATGACTCAAATCTGGTTTCTTTCCTGTCCATTTTTCAAATGGTGTTATATCTCCTAAACTTGAGGCCGGCGACCTGTTCTTCAAGTATACTGCCGTGTTAACTGCCTCTGCCCAGAAAGACTTGTCTAATTTGGCCTCAAACAGTAGACATCTTGCTTTTTCTGTAGCCGATCTCACATATCTCTCAGAGAGACCGTTTTGCTGGGGCGAATAGGGATTTGTCCTCTGATGAATAATACCAGCTGTCTTCAGATAGCTTTGCATCTGTCCTGAACAATATTCTCCCCCATTGTCAGTCCGAAGTATTTTGATTTTATTTCCAGTTTGGTTTTCTGCCATACTCTGAAACTCCTTGAAACATTTCAAAACCTGACTTTTTTCTTTTAGGAAATAAACATAACACATACGACTTGCATCATCCACAAATAGCAGGAAATATCTAGCCTGACCTATGGATTTTGTCTCCATTGGCCCCGCCAAATCTGAGTGCACTACTTCCAATAAAGTTTCACTCCTATGGTTTGCTGAAGGAAAGGGTAAACGAGCCTGTTTCCCTTCACAACACACCTCACAATTGGCTTTCTGAACATCAGGCTTATCTGTGTAAAATACACCCTCAACTGCACCATTCTTCATTTTTTCTAGGTCGTTTTTGTTAATATGACCGAGCCTCGCATGCCACTGCCTTGAATCTGTCGTATGTATAGCTGCCGCTGCTATTCCTTGCTTCACAATGTTTAGCCTGTATACCCCATTCTCCAAACTTGCTACACCAATTAACACATTCTGTTGATTACGGATATAACACGCATCTTCTGTAAATGTAACTGTGTTTCCGTTTTTTATCAACTTGCTGACTGATAACAAATTGGTTGTTAGGTTAGGAACGCAATAAACTGTCTTCACCGGAATATCAATCTGTGAATCATTCACTATTGTTGTGATTTGCGTTTCACCGGCACATACAACTGGCATAGTGGTTTTGTTTGCAACTACAATGTCGCTTACTTCATGTGCTTCTCGAACTCGCGATAAACAATCTTTGTTTGCTGTCATGTGATAACTTGAGCCCGAATCCACGTACCAATCTTCTGGGCTGAAACTGCCGCTTAGGAATACTGCACTGAATGCGCCAGCAACCTTTTTCTTGGATTCTGTACATTGGTTTTTGTAATGCCCAATTTTCTGACACGAATAACATTTTATTTGTTTGCCGTTTGACGGTTTACTCGTCGAATGCGATGACTTTGACTTTGACGTTTGTTTTGACGTATGGCCAGTGGTGCCAACCCTTTCCCGACCATTTGAGAAAAATGCTGTTTCTGCTCCACTGCTGCCAACTTCAGAGGTCATATCGAGCAACTTCGTTTTAATGACATCTGTGCTAACTGTCAATCCAGAATGTTCGATTGCCATTATCATTGGCGCGAACTTTTCGGGTAGTCCGGCCAAAAGTAATGAACCGATCCATTCTTCGCCGATTTCGAAACCTGTTCCTTTTAACCGATGCGCTGTATCCACCACTTTAGACACATAACTTGTCATGGTATCACAATTTTCGAGACGAATAGAGATTAATGTACGAAGCAATCCAATCTTTCTAGTAAATCCATTGTCGTCGAACAATTGTTTCAGCTTACTCCACAAAGCACTTATTGTGTTCTCGTCCTTGATGTGCACATATAAGGAAGGATCTATCGTCATCACTAGCTTGGCTTTAGCTTTCTTCTTTTCTTCTTCAGTCATCGTCGTGCTAATGGCGTCTATGTCGATGCCCTCCAACAGCATAAAGTTTTTCACCGCGAACGCCCAATCATCATAGTTTTCACGTCCTTTTAATTTCGGCACACTAACTATGTAACTTGATGTCGACATTTTGAAAAACACACGCGAAATTACTAAAATTACAATTAAATACTGGTTGGAAACATTAATAGCCCATAACCTATAATAAAACGAATGGCGGTTGCAGCAAGACTAATTTATTTTTCTTCTAGCGATATACCAAAGACAATGATATACAGTTTACACATAGTTTACAGAGATGGCGCTAGTAGTATCTAAAACAGTTAAAACTCAGATTATTTGGATATATTTTAACAATTAACCCTTACCCTCCTACCGTTGCCATCAAGGATGACAAAATTAGGGTGAAGAGTTAAAATATGTATGTATGTACCTTTATTGTTTCTGCCTTAAGGTTTCACTGGAAGAGAATACCTTCAGGCATTAGATCTGCCTTTTATGCTTTATGATTTTTCAGAATAAAGATTAAATAAATAAATATTATCAAGCATTATTCACGGTAGGTACAGTTAGCAGCAGAAGTAGCTAAGCGGTTCAGGTGCCCGTTTCTCGAAAGCTTGTAACTTGTATTACAAGCGGTAGTCTCTTTCTAACGAATAAAGTTAAAAAGAGACTTCCGCTTGTAATAAAAGTTATAAGCTTTTGAGAAACGGGCCCCAGGTGTGCAAATTGATCTACACGCGTTCTTTTTCTCTAGACAATAAAGGCGTGTTGACTTCATTCTGAACACCTCACCCACTTTTGCTGCTGACTGTACAACTATTAATTACTACCTAATCTACCTATTCGTTGTCGCCTACTTGAATGATGTGATAACTGGCCACTTAGACTTTCTACTTTGGAATTATATGGAAAATTGTCGTTATTTATTTGTTTATTCATTATGTCAAGCAGTAATAAGTAGTGTGAATATTATGATTTAATATGAATAGTGTTTAAAGCCGTGAAAGGGACCCGAAAGTACTGAATTAAAATGGACGAACTCCAATTCACTACAAGCCGTAGAGGTAAACCAAACCTATAGCGTTCTACAAAGGGTACCGTTATAATTTACGCACGGGTAAGAAAAATAAAAATCATACAACTTTGTGGCGTTGTTCAGACAAAGACAATTGTTATGCTTCTATTTCTATCGATTCTAAAGGAAAAAATGTATTGCGAGAAAATAAACAGCATCAGTGCAGGCCTAATTATGTAAAAAAGGAAATCGAAATGTTATTAGATGACTGTAAGAAGGAGGTATGTACCAACTTCACATCTGTACAACAGATCTATGAAACTCACGTTGAAAGATTGATAAACAAGAAGGGACGAAAGTTCGCAAAACACATTCCCCACTTTTCCTCAATAAAAAACGGATTGTACGCCGCCCGGAAAAGATTTTTACATACGGATCGACTGAGCTTCAGAAAGTTAGAAGACGTTCACATTATAGGTACACTTGCTGACGATTTCTTAGTGTGCGAAGATGGCATTGACGACAAAATATTAATTTTTGCCACTGTCATGTGCAGAGACCTAATAAAAAACCTCGACGGTTCTTATTACGCAGACGGCACATTCCACGCAGCTCCACATCCTTTCTTTCAGTTATTTGCTCTCCACCTAGACAGTAACTCGAGTGAAAATACAGTTAATATAGTTCCTGTGGTCTACGGATTACTACCGAATAAAGAAAAAAAAACATACACCCGATTTTTTCGTTTAGTGCAAGGAAAGCTTTTTGTGAATATAGTCCAATTCAAATGTGACTACGAGTTAGGCATACTGAATAGCGTTCGTGAAGTTTTCCCACACGCATTAATAACAGGCTGTCAATTCCACTACAGCACTGCAGTATGGAAAAAATCCAGGAAACTTAAGCTCAAGAGAACACCGCATGGACGCACGTTGACCAGAAAAGCTGCTCATTTGGCATATCTGCCGGCAAACAAAATAAAAAAGACGTTGCTGGCCATTATACAAGACCACCCTCAAACGCCGATAGTAAAAAAATTCAAAAAGTACTTTGAAAGTTTCTGGTTCAAAAAAGTTACGATTGACACGTTTTGCTGTTCGACCGATAAGTTTTTTCGCACAAATAATGCCATCGAGGGATGGCATCATCGTCTGAACTCAATGCTACCAAAAACACCCAATATATTTCTGTTTTTGAAATGTTTAAAAAATGAAGCTAGACGAAGCGAAAACAAAATATTGCAACATATATTCCAAAATAAAAAGAATAGAAGGCAAGATATCATTGATTTCGATCGTAAATATAAGCGGCTTCTACAAAAACTGGACAATTCAGAAATTTCTGAAAACTCATTTTTAAATAAAGTCATTTATTGGAGACTGCTTTTAAAGCAAAAGAAAGAATAGACGACCTAGATATAAGCAATTATTCAATTCAAGTGGAACGTGTATTGTAACGAAGTGGAAACTAAAAAGTTAAGTTAATAAGTAGTAACGAGTGTTTTATGTTTTCTGTTCCTTATTTTAATTTTATTTCAATAATAATATATACATTTACTATACCATTTGTATAATTTACTTATACATATTGTAACCCTGATTCATTAGAATACAATAATCACAGTCCACTATGTCAGGGTTTTTGTTGAAACTAGCATTTGCCCGCGGGTTCGTATGGCCTTATTACTAAAAATAAAAATAAATAAATATTGGATGCTTCCATAAAATAAACCTTTTTTTACTGTTCTTTCTTAACCGTGGCTAATGTTGTATAGTCTATGGTGCGGAACCATCCGTGCCCATTTATTTAAATCTTTATGTAACCAAAAAATTAAGCAAAATCGTTAAAGTGATCGGGTTTGTGTTGCAGCCTTTAATATTTTGCATTTTATGGTAAATACTGTCAAATGAAAACTGTTTATGTCATTTGAACCATCTTTCGGGGGCATTCCTAAGGTGTTTTGAATCGAACCACTAAAGTAGGCTGAATTTAGAATACTCCAGGTTTATATTTATATTTTTTTATGTACCGGAAGATTAGTACTTTCATTTTGGTATAACTCTCACCTTGCTACCGGAGATGTGGTAAATCAGACGACCCCTATTTTGGTACCCTTTGATCAGGCCGGATTCCGAAAGCTCCAGGTTTGGCTTATTAGGTTACAAAAAAATAATAACTTATATAGGAGCCGAATCTTGCTACCCGATGAGGTAGTGACTGGTATGCCGGCTCTCCGTCTTATGGTCTTTCGGGGAAACGGCTGAACTAGGAATTTGCACAGTGGTCTTTCGGGGAAACGGCTGAACTAGGAATTTGCACAGTGGTCTTTCGGGGAAACGGCTGAACTAGGAATTTGCACAGTGGTCTTTCGGGGAAATGGCCTTAGTAGGAATCTGCATTGTGGTCCTTTGGGGAAATGGCCGTAGTAGGAATCTGCATTGTGGTCCTTTGGGGAAATGACCGTAGTAGGAAAAGACCGAACAGGGATATGGCCGATGTAGAAATTTCCACGATGGCCGTAGAAGGAAGTGGCCGTAGGTGACCGGATCCCTTGCGTGCTAACATACGCCTGGGGCGTGCGAGGAAGAGGAGCTCGCATGTCGCCAGTACTGGCAGCGGAGCTTTCAGTCTTGCATGGTGCACGTTGCGAAGTCCGATATAAAATCTTCACTTGTTCCCTAACGAAACGAATGAATTCATCGTATGTAGGCATTTTAGTAGAATTCCGAATAGACATCTCGAAATTTTTTGTTGTATCTGAATCTAATAACTTAAGACCCAGGTGAATGAAAATAAAATCGCTTAAGTTCTCGAGCTTGAGTTGCCTTATTGCTGAAATAGTAGCAGCAAAAGAATCAATTGTTTTTTCTAAATTAGATGCCGAAGGACCGTTGACATTGACAGGCTTCATTGAGAACAGCTGGTTTAAATAAGACGTAGCTAACGCCCGTTTATCATCGTACTTCTCGATCAAAGCTTCCCAAACTGTAATATAGTTTTCTGCGGCAGGTATAACTCCCGAACAGATGGACTTTGCTTTTCCTGTCAGATGACTAAATAGGTAATGAACGCGCTCGGAATCCGTAAGTTTTTTATTTTCATGTATGACACGCTTGAATGTCTCATAAAAGAATGGAAAATTTTGAATGTCTCCATCGAAGGAGGGCAGATCAATCCGTGGAATTTTAATAGAGTCATCTTTACAAGAGTGACTTGAATCCCTGGTTGTCGAGAAGCTCGCAGCAGGTGCGTCAATTTTTGTAATCTGACATTTAATTACGCAGTAGATATCTTCAAATGCATTCATTGCACTATAGTTCACGATATACTCCGGGTCCAACTCCAAGTTCAGAAGATTGCCGTCATCCATCAGCTCTATAAATTCTGTCCTCAGTTGATCCACCAATCGAGCTTGCGCGATGAACTGCGAAAAAATCTTCTTGTCGCTGCTAAGCTTCGGAATCATATCATAAATGCCTTGAAGACGCATGAAACATTGAGCACGTTTTGCTTCCGCGAGTTTGAGTCTCGCTTCTGATTTTTGCGTTGCCATGGTTAGCTGTTATAATGACAGCTCAAAGAAAATGAGGAAAAAAATGCCTAAACCGCACAATTAATATAAATTATATTCAACTTGAATAATATCTTAATGCAAGTCGAAGAAAATTAAATAAATACGAACGTTTACCTTGTATAATAGCTTAATACAAGATAGGTCGCAAATTGAAATAATTAACGTTATTTACAGTTGAAGAAAAAACTGAGGCTTTTAGGAATAACTTACCCGTATTTATCAGTTTAACTCAATGTATTTTTAACTTAAATACACTGAAACTGTAAGGCAACATGACATGCAAAAAATGTCCCGTGAAACAATATGACAATATGTATATCGAATTCGAAATATTAATTATACATAATGCATAATTTGTTAATAAGTTAGCGCGATGAATAATCCCACACGCTACGCGTAAACAAAATTAACAGGCAATATCAATAACTTAGATTGACTGTACATAAATGTTTGAAACGAATACGGAACATTTGTATGAAATTATAGATACCTAAATAAAACCGATACAATTTTGAACCGCTATTCAATGAGCAACAAGGTTGAATTATGGTATTAAATTAATAAATAGATATAAAGTCCGGTTCGATATGGCCAATTTATGGGGGTGCAACTTACCGAATTATCTGGTTCTCGTTAAAATTCCTTCTTTCCTTGCCGAGTAGACATATTTGTAATATAGCGGGAACAATTCTTGTATCGCAATTTATTTAGGATCCTTTATGATATTTCTTGATATTAATTTTATAATTTTTGCATGCATGTGTCTTTTATATTTTATCTTGACATTAAGTGAATGACAGATTTTCTTATTATGTTCTTCTTGCCAGCGAGTTTATGAATCCCCGACAAGGAGGTCAGTATATTAGAAATAGTTTTTAAGTGTTTTTAGTTGCGAAACCAAGGATCTTGTATACAGACGTACCTGGTTCTTAAGAAGCTCCTTGTATCGCTGCTCAACAGTGAGGCCCCTCTTGGGTCGCAGCAGTAGATAGATGGTATTGATTCCAGGGCAGGAACGCAGGAGTTTCTCCAGCAGGGCCTAAACAAGCAAAACTATAAATTTTTGGCTTTAATGGACATCCATAATAAATGCACGATGGGTTCTGCATCAGGTATTGGCCCAGCGGTAAGAGCGTAGAACTTTATCCGAAGTTCGTGGGTTCGAACCCCCAAAACAATGAGCTTTTCGAAAAACGAAACACTTTATAACGGATTAACTGCGTTTATTAACACCATGACTCTACGTTTCGAGCCCTTCTCAGCACTCGTTTTCAGCACTGGAGGTGCAAGGTGACTTGCCAAGGAAGCCAGTGCTGCTAGTAACCATTAGAACTGATCCATCATTAGAAAGTCTATTCTTTCTGCGTAGTTCTGGCAACTCCTGGTTGTTAAGACCAGCTCACCTTGCCAAGGAAGCCAGTGCCCCCGGTGACCAGCAGAACAGCTCCATCATAGAAGTCGGCGACACCCTCCGCTTCGCCAGACTTCAGTTCTGGTAACTCCTGGATGTTCAGGTTGGGAGTGTGGACGTCATTGCCGTTGGCTTCGCCCTTACTGCAAAAGATAAAAATATAAGAAGACTGCCTTTCAAAATTGTGTAGTTACTAAACATCTATAGGATGTAGCAAAAATGCTGGTGATCCGTGTAAAACATGACTCACAGTTGAGTGTCAAATTCTAGAGAAAGTGTGTGTTAAAAAATCGACTGCCAATTTCAAGGCCAAGTGACATTCCACAGTTGTTGTACTTCTTCTATGCTTTAGATATTCTTCCGTGGCATGTCATTTCAGTCAGTGTCATTGTCAGTACTAGAAGTACAGGGGTAGATTGAAGTAGCATGACGAATTGAATTTTTGAAACCTTTGCAGTAAGCTCAACTTCTAAACATTCTCACACACACACACACACACACACACACACACACACACACACATACACACTCGCTAACACACAGCCACTCACATACATACCTACTCATGTTGGCATACCTGGTAGTTATACACTCATTGCATGTTAGGTTAGTTAGTTAGAATAATCAAAATCTAAAACTTTATTTGTTAACTCTTTTAATTGTTTACAAGTGTAAATATCTTCGCACCAAGTGGTGCTGTCAATTCAAATGTTACTGTAACAGCCCCCACGACACAGGCTTATATATCATTAGTAATTAAATAAATTTGTATTTGTATTAAATACGAGCTTTTACGAAAAAAAACAAGGTCAAAACAGCACCTGTATTCTTTGATTTAGAGTTTTACGGCGGGCAATTATTATATTGACAATTCGCTACATTCGAAAATTTGTGTAGATTAGAAGCATATGCAAAATACGACTCTAATCATGTTGCGTTAAGTTTCAAATGGCATGAGAAAACTCACATGTCGTCCATTTTGATTTCTGCGGCAGCGGCCATTGCAGCGGATGATTTCAGGCTTCCTCTGAATTAAGTCTATAACAAAGTAAGGATATTAAAATACTTGTATAGAATATTGTCTTCTGTTACCGCGATTGTTATTCATTGCAATTAAACTCTTTAGAACGATAATATTGTCTTCTGTTACCGCGATTGTTATTCATTGAAATTAAACACTTTAGAACGGATTAATCGCGTTTATTAACACCATGATCCTACGTTTCGAGCCCTTTACAGCACTCGTTTTCACAGGGTTAAGATGATGACTGAGAGAATGCGAATTCTCCCCGTCAATCAAAAAAAAAAGTCTTTAGAACGAATTAATCACGTTTATCAACACCATGACCCTACGTTTCCAGACCTTTACAGCACTCGTTTTCACAGGGTTAAGATGGTGGTCATCAAGAGCTCCAAATGTAGGGTCATGGTGTTAATAAACGCGATTAATCCGTTCTAACTTAAACAATTTCAATCCAGTAAACAGTACACAGAACATCCATTTCTTTACATCGTGCTACATATGGTAAGAGTACGCATCGCTTCCCCGGCCAACAAGTGAAATGGTGCGTGAACTTATACAAACCATTGAAACATTACGTTAGGTAACATCACTTAGAAATTGCTCTTACGTCAGCGATGAAGTTGCTATTTACAAATTGTATTTATTAAAACACTTATTTAAACTTTCACGATTTTCACACATTATAAATTTACTAAAACGGGGCTTAATCGTGTATAAACTTTGAAAACAAACCTCCGACGTTTCAAGGCCGACATTGCCCCCGTGGTCCCGGAGAAAGACTCCTCCGGGTCTTTCTCCGGGACCACGGGGACAATGTCGCCCTTGAAACGTCGGAGGTTTGTTTTCAAAGTTTATACACGATTAAGCCCCGTTTTAGTAAATTTATAATTGTATTTATTGATTATTTCTCTGAATGTGTTGACGTACCTAGTAGTAAGTCGATTTGAAAACTTTTGAAAACTTTTAAATATAACAAAGAACAGTGGTTCTTACCAAGGTTTTGAGTTCGAAAATATGCAAAATCTGTTAAGTCTGCAGGTACCGTAAACCCGGGTTACCTACTTGAGCCATATGGGGTAACATTGCCCACCTAAAAAAAACACTAGTTATTCAATTACTAAATTCTTGTAAACAATACAAACCTATCAAACAAAGCCGGTTTAATTGTATGGTATCGTTTTTTAAAACATAAATATTTAATAACGTGTGTTTTTATGGGTGGGCAATGTTACCCCTAGGGCTCAAGTAACCCGGGTATACGGGTACACAGACCTACAGACTTTGCAAATTTTCTAACTCGTTTTCTTGTAAATATGGTGGATCTATCGCCAAAATATCACGAGCTCTAATATAACAAACATGTTCATTACTTAGTGTCAAAAAACCGTAATAGTTTAAACAAGTTTAGAAAACATGGCTGATTGACTGTTCCTAATATCATTTGTTATTTACCAATCGCATTTTGGTGAACGAAAAAGTCGTGAGGAATCCTAGTTTACTCTCTGTATTGGAAAGTCACATTCGCTTCGTCGTCGCTTTAGTAAAACTAGCGTCTAAATCACTCACGCCAATGCGATCCAATCCGATCCGGGACGATCTGTCAGTTTCTATAGAAAACATCACGTGACCTCCGAGATTCTTTCTATAGAAACTGACAGATCGTCCCAGATCGGATCGGATTGGTGTAGTCATCCTTAAGCCAGCCAAATCTTGAATAAACTTGCCAAACCTACTTGAGTACCCTTTACATTAATTTTGTATGAAGCAGAGACGTCTGCGAACAAATTTACATTTTTATAATTGAAAGATTTTTTTTAAATCGGGCTTCGTTAGCTCAATTGGTGATTTATTTAATTTTTCTTTCAATATACAATTTGTAATTGTATTTTATATTCACCACGAATAAATTATTTTGTAATTTGTATTTGTAGTCAAACATGACCCTTAGGCTACAAAAAAATACTTTAAAGGATGACTCACACTAGCACAGGACAGGACGGGACGGGACGGGAAAATCTGTCAATTTCTATAGAAAGAATCACGTGATAGCTCTGAGCCCTCGGATGTCACGTGACGATGGCTATAGAAACTGAAGGATCATCCCGTCCCGTCCCGTCCTGTTCTAGTATGTGTCATGCTTAATGTGGAAAATGAAGCATAATAATAGGGATCTACTAGGTATGTTATAGGAAAACGTAAACCTATCAGTCCACACCACATTAAGTAGATTTGAAATGAAATTAGGAATTATTAAAAACACATGCCATTACAATGAGAAATTATAGTATATTAATATACTTAGACCGGGTTACTCACGTCTATAAAGTCGAAAATAGCTCGACATGTTTCGGGACGGTCCGCGCCCCATAATCATGAGTGAGAAGCGCTTGCGGCGATTGCTCTGCGCACACGATTGATTGATTGACGATGATTGTCGAGCTATTTTCGACTTTATAGACGTGAGTAACCCGGTCTAAGTATATGAATATGTCTAATACTCACGGGAGTTTTCTATTTAGAAATTATAGTAGTTTATATTGTGTCTAGGTAATGAAACACTCGTGTGATGTTATTAATGGTATGCCTACTATAAAGCTACCAGCCATTGAGGTCTAGGGTGCTTATACAATTGAGAGTTCATTGTGATAATGAAACAATTAAGGAAGTATTTTTCTTATTTTTACAAATTTGACCGAGCGAGCGAAGCGTCTCCATTTCAGCTTGGGCGAAATTGCTTTCGTCCGTGTCCGGCTGTCAGTCCATTTGTTATTCTCTGGTCGTTATCAATCTTTCGAAATTTTGTAAGCAAGTTCGTTAATTACATACAATCTTTTAGTCGACTCAGTAGAATTAGTACAAAGGTCCTAAGCGCCTTTGGGGTCTATCGCACTTAGGACCGGCGGCAAAAATGCTTTCGTGTGTCCGGCTTTCTGTCCATTTGTTTACCTCGTCACATGTATAAAGTTATGAACCAATTCTTCTGAAATTTTATAAGCAATTTTGGAAATCGTTTTTTTTATACTAAGACGGTGACAAACAAGCATACGACCCGCCTGATGGTAAGCGGTCACCGTAGCTATGGACGCCTGCAACACCAGGGGTGTTACATGCGCGTTGCCGACCCTTTTAAAAAAAAAGGAGGATTCGCTGTGTCGACAGCTAAACGGGTCAAGGGCTTTGCTCCGTGGGTCCTCAGCTCTGGGTTGTTCTGATGATGGGATGGGAATTTTCCAGTCATCATCTTAACCCTGTGAAAACGAGTGCTATAAAGTGCTCGAGACGTAGGGTCATGGTGTTAATAAACGCGATGAATCCGTTCTAAACCGTTTAATTTTAATGAATAATAATAATAATCGCGGAAACAGAAGACAATATTAAGATTATTCCTCAAATTTCTAAGGCACTGCATGGTGATTTGGGTGTATTCTAGAAACTCGAGCATTTGTTCACGAAAACTACCAATATGGTAAAGTAGACCTGATAACGAAGACCAGGGATAGCATAGTGGAACTGCTTGGTAAATTCCAGCTCTATCAAAGTTTAACGTCACAAGCATTATGATTTGAGAGTTTCCTTAAGTAACTTGATTTTTCTCTATAGATTTTATATACCGGCCTCTTAAGCACCCTACGGGCATAAGGCGCTTACGACCACATGGTCGTGAGGTCTACAGCTTACAGAGCCACTAATTATAAGGGTATAATATCCTAATTAAGTATCACTGAAATATTTACGCGTATTTTTTATCGAATGCAAAAAACTACTTTTTCACCACAATTGGAAAAAAAGGTTCACCAAAACATATCACCACTAGTTTCATCACTCCTTTTAACTATTTATGGGTCAAAAAAATATACCACTTCATCAAAATTCGATACAAAAAATTACGCATAAACGCATCACCACTATTTTTTCTTTTCCAAATTACCTGTTTACGACCCAAAAATTCTTACTTAAGACTCCTCCGGGTCTTTCTCCGGGACCACGGGGACAATGTCGCCCTTGAAACGTCGGAGGTTTGTTTTCAAAGTTTATACACGATTAAGCCCCGTTTTAGTAAATTTATAATTGTATTTATTGATTATTTCTCTGAATGTGTTGACGTACCTAGTAGTAAGTCGATTTGAAAACTTTTGAAAACTTTTAAATATAACAAAGAACAGTGGTTCTTACCAAGGTTTTGAGTTCGAAAATATGCAAAATCTGTTAAGTCTGCAGGTACCGTAAACCCGGGTTACCTACTTGAGCCATATGGGGTAACATTGCCCACCTAAAAAAAACACTAGTTATTCAATTACTAAATTCTTGTAAACAATACAAACCTATCAAACAAAGCCGGTTTAATTGTATGGTATCGTTTTTTAAAACATAAATATTTAATAACGTGTGTTTTTATGGGTGGGCAATGTTACCCCTAGGGCTCAAGTAACCCGGGTATACGGGTACACAGACCTACAGACTTTGCAAATTTTCTAACTCGTTTTCTTGTAAATATGGTGGATCTATCGCCAAAATATCACGAGCTCTAATATAACAAACATGTTCATTACTTAGTGTCAAAAAACCGTAATAGTTTAAACAAGTTTAGAAAACATGGCTGATTGACTGTTCCTAATATCATTTGTTATTTACCAATCGCATTTTGGTGAACGAAAAAGTCGTGAGGAATCCTAGTTTACTCTCTGTATTGGAAAGTCACATTCGCTTCGTCGTCGCTTTAGTAAAACTAGCGTCTAAATCACTCACGCCAATGCGATCCAATCCGATCCGGGACGATCTGTCAGTTTCTATAGAAAACATCACGTGACCTCCGAGATTCTTTCTATAGAAACTGACAGATCGTCCCAGATCGGATCGGATTGGTGTAGTCATCCTTAAGCCAGCCAAATCTTGAATAAACTTGCCAAACCTACTTGAGTACCCTTTACATTAATTTTGTATGAAGCAGAGACGTCTGCGAACAAATTTACATTTTTATAATTGAAAGATTTTTTTTAAATCGGGCTTCGTTAGCTCAATTGGTGATTTATTTAATTTTTCTTTCAATATACAATTTGTAATTGTATTTTATATTCACCACGAATAAATTATTTTGTAATTTGTATTTGTAGTCAAACATGACCCTTAGGCTACAAAAAAATACTTTAAAGGATGACTCACACTAGCACAGGACAGGACGGGACGGGACGGGAAAATCTGTCAATTTCTATAGAAAGAATCACGTGATAGCTCTGAGCCCTCGGATGTCACGTGACGATGGCTATAGAAACTGAAGGATCATCCCGTCCCGTCCCGTCCTGTTCTAGTATGTGTCATGCTTAATGTGGAAAATGAAGCATAATAATAGGGATCTACTAGGTATGTTATAGGAAAACGTAAACCTATCAGTCCACACCACATTAAGTAGATTTGAAATGAAATTAGGAATTATTAAAAACACATGCCATTACAATGAGAAATTATAGTATATTAATATACTTAGACCGGGTTACTCACGTCTATAAAGTCGAAAATAGCTCGACATGTTTCGGGACGGTCCGCGCCCCATAATCATGAGTGAGAAGCGCTTGCGGCGATTGCTCTGCGCACACGATTGATTGATTGACGATGATTGTCGAGCTATTTTCGACTTTATAGACGTGAGTAACCCGGTCTAAGTATATGAATATGTCTAATACTCACGGGAGTTTTCTATTTAGAAATTATAGTAGTTTATATTGTGTCTAGGTAATGAAACACTCGTGTGATGTTATTAATGGTATGCCTACTATAAAGCTACCAGCCATTGAGGTCTAGGGTGCTTATACAATTGAGAGTTCATTGTGATAATGAAACAATTAAGGAAGTATTTTTCTTATTTTTACAAATTTGACCGAGCGAGCGAAGCGTCTCCATTTCAGCTTGGGCGAAATTGCTTTCGTCCGTGTCCGGCTGTCAGTCCATTTGTTATTCTCTGGTCGTTATCAATCTTTCGAAATTTTGTAAGCAAGTTCGTTAATTACATACAATCTTTTAGTCGACTCAGTAGAATTAGTACAAAGGTCCTAAGCGCCTTTGGGGTCTATCGCACTTAGGACCGGCGGCAAAAATGCTTTCGTGTGTCCGGCTTTCTGTCCATTTGTTTACCTCGTCACATGTATAAAGTTATGAACCAATTCTTCTGAAATTTTATAAGCAATTTTGGAAATCGTTTTTTTTATACTAAGACGGTGACAAACAAGCATACGACCCGCCTGATGGTAAGCGGTCACCGTAGCTATGGACGCCTGCAACACCAGGGGTGTTACATGCGCGTTGCCGACCCTTTTAAAAAAAAAGGAGGATTCGCTGTGTCGACAGCTAAACGGGTCAAGGGCTTTGCTCCGTGGGTCCTCAGCTCTGGGTTGTTCTGATGATGGGATGGGAATTTTCCAGTCATCATCTTAACCCTGTGAAAACGAGTGCTATAAAGTGCTCGAGACGTAGGGTCATGGTGTTAATAAACGCGATGAATCCGTTCTAAACCGTTTAATTTTAATGAATAATAATAATAATCGCGGAAACAGAAGACAATATTAAGATTATTCCTCAAATTTCTAAGGCACTGCATGGTGATTTGGGTGTATTCTAGAAACTCGAGCATTTGTTCACGAAAACTACCAATATGGTAAAGTAGACCTGATAACGAAGACCAGGGATAGCATAGTGGAACTGCTTGGTAAATTCCAGCTCTATCAAAGTTTAACGTCACAAGCATTATGATTTGAGAGTTTCCTTAAGTAACTTGATTTTTCTCTATAGATTTTATATACCGGCCTCTTAAGCACCCTACGGGCATAAGGCGCTTACGACCACATGGTCGTGAGGTCTACAGCTTACAGAGCCACTAATTATAAGGGTATAATATCCTAATTAAGTATCACTGAAATATTTACGCGTATTTTTTATCGAATGCAAAAAACTACTTTTTCACCACAATTGGAAAAAAAGGTTCACCAAAACATATCACCACTAGTTTCATCACTCCTTTTAACTATTTATGGGTCAAAAAAATATACCACTTCATCAAAATTCGATACAAAAAATTACGCATAAACGCATCACCACTATTTTTTCTTTTCCAAATTACCTGTTTACGACCCAAAAATTCTTACCAACATTTTTCCACATTTTTTTATAAAACTGACATAACTTACCAAAAATAAAGGGAAGCACACACAATAGCTAGAACATCGCGTGCGATGGTCGCGGCGGCCAGGCTTTCACTGAACCACGTAATAGTGGTCTAGTGCAAAACATACGGGCGAGGGAAAACGCTGCGTCTAACAACAATTTACCGTCTCCTTGAGTTCAGTACAAGGCAAACTATTTTAGTTGTTAATTAGGTTCAGATTCATTCTTTACATATTTAAAATTCATTTAAATTATTTGCCTACATTATTTATAAGGACTCGGCAAAGCGCATAGAAGCTACGGGTGACAGGCTGGCTCGTACCTTGCGCAACGCAATGGACTTGCCGTCCAGCGCGGCAATGCCGCCAGCCTTCTTGGCACCGTGCCAGAAGGCACCAAGTTGGAGCCTGTTTTTTATTTGTAGGTTTACTTTTAATTTTAGTATGAATTGTTTTTTTTCCCCCTGTTCTTATTTAACAGAATACTTTCTTTAATTCGAATATTCTGCTGTCATTTTAGTTTTCATTTGTAAGTGTTATTGCGTTTGTTCTTATATGATATGTAAAGTAAAATTATGATCTGATCTGAGGTTGTATTACAGTTCATGTTCAATATAATTTGTGTTATTAGTTTCTGTTTTATAAAATTATATTATTTCTGTAGTCTGCCCTAAGGCGTTTTACTTTGCAAATGCATTTTTATTCTTACGATTGACTAATTGCAATTAAAATTTTGCATTCGTTGCAGTACGTTTTGCATTCTGGTTTTTATTTTCCTAATACATAAATAACGACTTAACCCTTCAATGCATGCCTTTTTTTTTCACGTCAAAAGTATAGGTATACAAATAGGGGCATGCGTTCGGGAAAAAAAAATAAAAAAAAACAAACGATCTGTGAGAAAAATTAAATAAATTCCTATTCCCGATATAGAAATCCATTCATTGCGCTCAAAATGACCGTAAACAAATCCTTCCATATCGTCTAAAACACAATAATTACAAAATGTTACATAGGTACTACGAGTAAAACATAAACAACCGTGCCTATAGGTTAGATGAAGGTAAGCCATAACGACTGTGTGGCCGCCCGCAGCGCGCGCCCGTATGTTTCATCGGTAGTGATAGTCGCTCACGTAACTTTTATCAGCGCGTCGTATCGCGAAATCGGCCAAGTGCAGCCCTCCGACTTCTGACCGCCCTGACTTCTAACTGACCTGACTTCTGACCGGCGAGGATGGTGAATGCTTCATTTATGACCCTCGTTTTCTCCACTTGCCTCTATTGGTTGTAATTTTACCAGGATGGGTCAAATTAGTCACGCCATCTTTTTTTTGTTTGCTCCAATATTAAATTACTTGATTTGGTAACTCTGGTTACCATCCCATCACCCCTGATTAGGAAATATAATTCATTGGAATGTTTTACGCAAGTGAGCGAGTACAGGATGTATTTTTAAATGGAACCGTATATCTCGTTTTACGACAAGCTATTGATCAACTGTCAGATGTCCCTAAAATCTCAAAAGAACTTGTTTTATCAATTTATTTATTTTTTTATTTATTTTAATTTATTTTAATTTAATAATTTATATCAAGCGCACGAACATTTCAAGTAAGCAGAAATACAAAAATCTCATAAACATAATTTCATTCATACCCACGTAACTTGCGAGAATTTCGGACAGGCCGGAGTTAGAACCACAAGCTCCGGTTTCACAATCGAGGCAAACAGCCTAACGATTTTGATGAAATTTGGCAATTTTGGCATACATAATTATCTTCTATAAAATGTGTGTATGGAAATTTTGGTGATTGTTATCAAAATCGTGTTCTGATTAGGAACGGAACAAAAAAAAGCGCAAAAAGAATTACGAAAAACAATTTGGTGAAAGACTAATCATCCCAGGCCAATTAAGAAAATATTTTTGGCTTGAAAGACATTTTGCCTCTATCAGAATAACATGAATTTTTGGGACACATACATTTAACATGATACCGTTTCAGTTTGGGAGGAAATGATTTTGTGTGTCTGTATGGAGAAACACACGAAATGTTCACGAATAGTTCTCCTCTACAGGTCGCGTTTATCAAACAATTCTTGTAAGATGTTGTAAACAAGTTTGTTGATTACATATAATATTTTGTCGATTCTGTTTTGGGAAATATTCAAAATGGCGGGAATTGGTACATAGGCCCTAAGCGTTGACCCCAAAGGCGCTTACGGCCTTTGTGCCAATACCAGTACCAGTTCGCGTGGTCTACAGCTCACAGAGCTGCTAGTTGTTTCTCTTTATAGGTATAATTCGTTTTTATTTCCTGTGTTTTTGTTTTTGATAAAATTCGATGCTTTCCGATATATTCCGACGGTAAAACAGCTGCTTAAGTCCCAGTAGATCTATACATGTAATATTCTACGTTACTTGCACGAGGAAATTCCTTCAACACTTGACCACTTGACCTATTCCCAGCTAACTATACCTAACTCGCTCAAAACTAGAATGTCGTAACCGCCTTCAACTGGTTATACTAATCCGTCGTTTCGGTTCAGGATGACATGGAAAGCGTGGCCCAATAGTGCTAAATGGTAAGTAGAGGAGGTAAAATAAACATTGTGGGTGAAAGTGGTCGCGCTTCGCCGGTATAGGGCGGCGCTATACTCGATAATATCGATATCGAAAGCTTTTCAACCGATTTCAATGTTTGAATGGTGCTGTCGATTCAGTTGGATACGTTATTGACCGACATAGAATTCATTTTTCAATTTACGCACATTACAATGCACTGATGAAATAAATAAAAAAACCAACGGTTCTAACATAGTGTGTCCATTTATAGTTCCTTATTTAAAATGGATAGGTGTGATTTTACTCTTTGAATAACGGTCTTTCGATATCAGTAAAAAGTTTTTTGACATATTTATAGTTACAGAATAATCGTGATGGTAAGCGGTCACCGTAGCCTATGGACGCCTGCAACTCCAGGGGTGTTACATGCGCGTTGCCAAGTGTTGACCCTTCAAAAAAAGGAGGATTCGCTGACATTGACAGCTAAAGGGGCAAACTTTACTCCGTGGGTCCCCAGCTGTCAACACTGTGAATCCTCTAGGAGCTCTGGCGACCTTACTCACCAACAAAAACACAACACTATGAGTAGGGTCTAGTGTTATTAAACTGCGGTTTTCTGTAAGGTAGAGGTACTTCCCCAGGTGGGCTCTGCTCTAGATTTGAGAGAGACGACATTCGTTGTGCTGTGCCCTAAGCTACCACACTAACCGATATGCATCTGCTGCGCCCATACCTCTCTGAACTTTACTCTACTCTACTCTACAAACACACAGTATAGGTAGACCTCTACAGTCATCATCTTAACTCTGTGAAAACGAGTACTGTAAAGGTCTCGAAACGTAGAGTCATGGTGTTACTAAAGGTGATTAATCCGTTCTAAAGTGTTTAATCTTAATGATCGCGAAAACAAAAGACAATATTACTAAAAGTCTATTTTATCGATATACCGATACTATCGATGCTTGCGCCGCCCTGCCCCTGACCGGTTTTGTTATGAAGAACTATGTGGGTAATGTTACATCAGCGGACATGCAACGCAGTTATAGATCAATGGATCTAACGCCGGTGCCACACGAGCGTTGCGTGGCGGCCAGCGCGGGCTTACATTGTCCACCGTCCGTCACAAATAATGTGTCGTTCACCCATCTTAGTTCCAATCATTTGACGACCGGTTGGCGTAGTTGGTAGTGACCCTGCCTGCTAAGCCGATGGTCCTTTGATGGCCGAATGGTGAACATTTTCCAAATTAAATTTAACTCTGTCAAATTGACAAAGAGTCAAAATTTCAGAGAGGTATGGGCACAGCGGATGCATATCGTTTAGTATGTTAGGGTACAGCACAAAGAATGTCGTCTCGCTCAAACTGGAGCAGAGCCCATCTGGGGAAGTACCTCCACCTTACAGAAAACCGCAGTTTAATAACACTGGCCCCACTCATAGTGTTGTTTCTGTAGGTCGCTCCAAAAGGATCCAGCTGGGGCCCCACGGAGCAAAGTTTGCCCCTTTAGCCGTCAACAGCGAATCCTCCTTTTTTAAAGGCGCATTTAACGCCCCTGGAGTTGTAGGCATCCATAGGCTACGGTGACCGCTTACCCTCAGGCGGGCCGTATGCTTGTTTATCACCGTCTTAGTATAAAAAATAATAATTGGGGCCTATGTACTACGTATACGACGCGGGAAGTCAGGACAGGACTATTAAAATATTATTAGCATTCGTTTTTATGAACGACTAGCTGACCCTACGAGCTTTGTTCCGCCTTAGATGCAATAAATAATCAGATTTTGGATGTTAGGTATTAAGTTTATTTTTTATCAGGAAATACAAATAAAAAAATTAAGTATTTTAATGATTCTATATTGTTCATGTATTTTTGGTGCATAACTTGCAATCTTCAGTTAAGTATCTTGATAGGTACACATTAAATGCGTCAATTATTCTACCAGGGATTATGGCCCACGATTTATGGCATTTCCACAAACACAGTTCCAGTGCCAGGATGCGTTGATGGAGCTGCCATTAGCCTACAGGAGAAGGATTTTGCAGCTGGGAGGTGCTCCCCACATTTAGCAAAAGATGTCCGAAATTATTAAAATGAGCATTATGTCCCGTGGATTATCACACCTGCAGCCTATGGATCAAATATACACAAAGAGCTATCGGCGCCCTGCACGTTCAAATAATAATAGTTTTAGGATGCTGTTGGGGCTGCCGCTCCATTGTAGTGCATCGGGGATGTTTTGCGAGAGGCGCACAGATGGCTTCCAAGCCATAATGCGCAGGCGCGTCGCGTCCTTGCTGAGGCGCGTGCGCGGCAGGCCGAATAGCCTCCTACAGACAGTACAGACGGTTGCAACGCGCCTAGACGGACCATTCCAGCTTCACTGGGATAGACTGCACTTTTTGTCTAACTGACTTGTTTTTATTTTTATGTTTAAGGTATTTTTTATTTAATTAATTTATAAAATTTGTCATTTTATAATGTTATTTTTAATTTTAATTTTAGTTAAATTAGTTATTATGTTATGGATTATATTATCTGAATGATGAAAATGAAATATCGCTTGGCCACCTCGATCACTGGACTTAATTACACTCGTTTTTTATCTGTGGGGCACCTTACAATAAAAAGTGTATCGACATACCGAGAACAAGGGAGGATTTAGTACAGAGAATAATTCGAAAGGGAAACATGTTAAGAGAAGATAAGGAGATGACTCGGCCGTCTACGCAGCATGTTGCGATAAGGGAGACTGCTTGTCTCCAAAATCGGGTTGAGGCATTTGGAGCAGTTGCTAACCTAGTTAGTCATTAAACAGTTTAGAATGGATCTATCACGTTTATTAATACCATAACACTACGTTTCGAGACCATAACACTCTTTATGACTGAGAGAATGCGAATTTTCCCCGTCATTCAAAAAAGTTACTAGTGCAAACTAGCTACATACAAAATAAAAATAATAATAAAAACAATCAACATCTGATGGATTACAGACAAAAAAATGTTTGTTAGAAAAAAACAGTGCCCCCATGAGGGCGCCACTAAATTTAAGCTCCTGACAAAAAATCAGAGCAACAAAATGCCAATCGTTGATTTATTAGAAACAAACGATACGGGTATGTCTATAATTATTTCTTGAAGCAGATGACTACCTAGGGCCTTGCCTTACCATGACGTCTTAACGCGATTTAGTTTAGGTTCAGTTTAGGCTCAGTTGTATGGAAGCGACTCAGTTTAGGTCGTCAACTGAATCGCGTCCATGCTGGCACGTTCGGGAAATCCGTGGGATCTCCATAATATGTCCGCTGGGCATCCGCCAGACGAATTTCCCATCCATTTATTGGCAGCATAAGACGTCATAGTAGGTCTCTGTATCTCACTGGCAGGAGTTACGATAGAAATGGCATAATTTATAGGCATTTATAGGCATTGTCTGTCTGATGCCGTGCCGTTGCAAGTCACTAATGTAACTTCTTATGTGGTCACACCTTTTGGTCTGACAGCTGTCACCTAAGTGATTGTAACTTATATAGTATACGAAAAAATAAATAAAATACCCAACTGTATAAAAAGATTTATTTCATAGAAAAAGTCTTGTTCATATAAAAGTACAAAGTCTTACATTATACTACTCACTACATTATAAAAAGCTATTCTAAAGCCTTGAATTAACTTAGTCAAATAAAAGGAAAAAAAAATGGTAACGTAATCATTAAAGCCAAGAAAGGAATTATTCTAAATCTATAAAATATCATGGTCACTTTACTTAAACTCTAACAAAATAAAATCATGATCACATCAATTTGAGCATTACACACAATTACAGGTAACAAGGACTGGATAATACGAAAAACTAGTCTACTCTTATAACATTATATGTACATAATACTTAAGACTAAGTAAAATACTTCACCATTTTGTTAACACGAAGTAGGGTGACCATGGCTTGGTAATAGGTCGTTAGTCCTTACACACATAGCCGTCTATAGAATATAATATAGGCTCTTAATTAGATTATTTAATTCAACTGAATTTAAAATGGTAAGTCCTTAATACACCTACAAAATATTTATTAAGGAAGAGATTGTTGTTATTTCAAATTATGTTTTTAATTCTTTCGAACCTTTTTAAAATTACTTTTGTAGTCTTATTTGACTATTCTTAAGGATAATTAGGTGATAAGTTCAGACATACAATTAAAACCTTTTTGGCGTTTTTCTAAGTTCACGCTAATTCGTTGCTGAAACAAATTGTTGTAAGGGTGGGTTCATTTATGAAGTTACACACTTTTTGTGACCATCCATCATAGGCCAATCGGCTATAGAAATTAGCGTTTCATTCTCCTTTCTGAATTCAGTTAACTTAACAGCTAGCAAAACTAGCTGGAGTTAGGTGGAAATGGCTTCAGGGGTGGGGGTGGGAGTGGACGAGAAGATGGGGGCGAGCCACCCACTCAACAAGTACAGCATCCACGCCCAGAAGCAGAGGCGGAACATTACGTCCACACACCACATGCTGAAAAAAAATCCTCATTTAAATACCGTCGAAAGTGCTTATTAAACGTTTGAGGGAATTAGTACAGTCAACAAATTGGAACCCCAGGCCACTGTAGGACTATGTCATAGTGACGCTATAAATCAGATTGTAAGAAATCTTTTACCTATTGCTTGTAATTTAGACATGGTTCTAGAGTGGCCTAGGGTTCCAATTGGTTGACTGTACCACTGTCGATTCTCGTAATAAAATATTTGTGCATGCATAGCCTAATTGTATACATTTTATATTCGCCCTCAAGCGGAGTAATTCTTTAGGGTTTTAATGATAAAAGGCATTTATGACATCAAAAAATGCTTCGACCGGTTCTACACAGACCGAGAAGATTATTACTGGCAAGAAACTCTGCGGGAGTTATTTTCTCAAACCAATTTACAAAAGTTGTAAATATATTTAGAATATGTGGTTCTAAATAAAATAAAAAGTGAAACAGAAAGACCACAAATCAATAAAAAAGAATAAACAAAAAACGGTTTTACAGGATATACACATTTAATATGATTTTTTTTTCTGAACTGTGTACCTACTCCACTCTGTGAGCATTAGTACATTCAATTGTAAATTGGGTTTGATTTGTGATTCCTCTGTATCGGTAGGTATACGATTAAATAAAAAATCGCTACAACGTTGCGTTTATTAAAAGATACCAGTTTATGCCAAAAATATACGTATACTAAAAACCAGCGTACAAATTATCAGGAATGAGAAAAGGATATTGCCTGGTCTCATATCTGAACGCGTATTTTCGTTTGTTCATGTTTTTATGTGTTTTCAGGTGTAACCTGAAGGTCTACTTACACTTTCATGTGTCTTCTGGCAGCGGGTAGAGTGTCATCAGTCTCCTTGAGGATGTAGCGACGCGCGGACAGGATGCAGTCCTCGAAGTAACGCGAGATGTCCAGCCCTGTGAGTTCGGAGTCACGGTAAATAGGGTGTAATTATGTCAACTTTATTTGTCGAAAAATGACAAATTAATATAGTTACTTTGATTTTGCTCCAAATATCAGGCTGGAGAAAAGCGTGATGTCGAGGAATGTTGAAGGCACAAGATTTAGGACTCCCCTTTAAGAGTGTGCCCAAATGACTACACGTATAGTTAAATTATAAGCGCACAAGGCCATACGCTAAGCAAGGGACAGAAGCACGATAGAAGTTTATGGAGGAAGCTGATATTCAATAGCAGATGATCCAATCCTTAAGACAGATTCCATTATATCGTCTATTATATCATATGTCATGTTTAGACTTGTATGTTGAAGCGACCGTCATATGTAGTAAGAATTGTTGATAGGTTATGGGCCCAGTTTTTGGTGATACGTCTGAAGACCAGTTTCTAGTGATACGTCTGAAGAAGATGATTTTATTGCTTTCCCGATTTGTTTTTAGTGAGACCATGGCAGAAGAGTAGAGATCGAGTTGCGAGCCGGAGGATTGAAATTAAGCGAGCCCAAGATGGTCGTCCAGGATAGGAAGGCGTGGAAGGATCTTGTGGAGGCCTTGTGAATTCTCGGGGTGCCTTAGCGTCAGTACATATTATAAGACTACTCCAAAGGATTCTTAAGGACGGCAGAGGGCATTTACACTAAAGATCCCCATGGATAGAATGTACCGCAAGAACCCCCTGAACCTATAAGATAAGATAAGTTCCAAAGGACTCACCAACAGCATCCACCTTATAGTCGTGCCGCTCGCGTGGGTTCAGGTCCTTCCTCAAAGTCTGAGCGATGTCGGACTGGAAGTCCCACTGGTTGTTGGTGTAATACTCGAACACTTCGAAACCTTTGTTGATACGGCGTTGCACGCGGCACAGTCTGTGGAAAGTCAGCAATATTAAAATTATATTCACATTGCACTAATATTGCAGCAGGTCCGTAATTTTCATTACGGTTTCGTCATAATGACGTATATAAACACACAGGATATTTTAATACGAAATGAGTCAATGACAGATAAAGTCTATCAACGTTCGATTCTAACGTAACGTAATAGTTCTGACACTATTCAATGACAGCATTATTCTTTCAAACGTAAAACCTATAACATTATGTAGTAAGCTTGACGTCATTTGTCTGTCATCGGCATGAAAATTACGAGCCCTGTTGTAGGGCTTTTGCTAATTACCTACAGCTGTAGAAAATGACAAATGTGCGAAGTCATCTATATAGTGTAATGATAGGAGCCTCTTTAGGTCTTAAGACCAAAGAATTTCGAGCAAGAATTATAAAATGTTCAAAGTTGGACGGCGGGAGTAGTTTAGTTCGTTCCTTAGCAAACATACTAAAATCTGCTTAAATCTAGCGCGTCCGTTTACATGAAATCCTCTAATTTATTTGTGTTCGATGTTGGGCTACACGATGAATGCTTGTACACTGTCAACTATGTTGGTTTTGATGTTTAAGGCATCAATGAAGCGGTCAGCAAAGTTGCTGACAACCTGTATTTTTAAGATGATTGATATTGAGTTTCAAGATTATCAACAAAGCAGTCACAGTAATTCGTTAAAACAAAGCAGCAAAGATGTCGAATAAAGGATGATTCACGTAAGACCGGGCCAGGACGGGCCGACCCATGACCGCTGTGTCAATTTCTATAGAAAGCGTCACGTGATCGGCTTTCAAGCTCGGAGATCACGTGACGCTTTATTTAAAAATTGACACACCGGTGAGTCATTTTTTATCAAGGAGATTTATAATTGTCATCTTTTAGTAACGCAGAACGGGTTGAGAAATGTTACTAGTAGAAGAAAATAGAGGGAAAGTAGAAGAAGGTGGAAAACAGAGCCGACCATTATCTCTGTTTTTACCTTGGTTAAGGCTCAGGGTGCCTGGCGATACTTGACGCATCTTAAAATTTCCGAAACATGTAGAGAATTATTCGAAATTTATTATAAAATCATCTTTGTCCAAGCTAAAACAGAGTTTCCGTCGCGCTTCACTCTCGCTCAGTCAATAATCTTACTCACACTGGCTTGTAGCCCAGCACGAAGAGCAGGCAGTCCACCAAGATGGCAGGTATCCAGTGGAACATCACCCTGCAGAATATGTGGTACAGTTTCGAGTGCTTCATGGACCCTCCAGGATACCTGTAATGTGAATTTCAATATTATACAAGGATCGAATTTAAACTATCGTGAGTCGTGAGACATAAATAAATATTATGGGACAATCTTACACAAATCGACCTAGTCCCACGGTAAGCTCAATAAGGCTTGTGTTGTGGGGACTAGGCGACGATATATATAATAGATAGATACATATAAATACTTGAATACATAGAAAACATCCATAACTCAGGAACAAATATTCGTGATAAACACACAAATGCCCTGACCAGGATTCGAACCCGGGACCTCCTGTTTCGTAGGCAGGGTCACTACCAACTAGGCTAGGAGGCCGTTAAAAGACATATTAATAGATAATAAATAAATTAATATTAATTAAATATTATGGGACAATCTTATACAATTCGATCTAGTCCTACAGTACGAGTAAGCTCAATAAGGCTTGTGTTGTGGGTCCTAGACGACGCTATTTAATACATACAAATATTAAAAGATACATAACATTCGTATAAATTTGTTGGACTGTAAACTTATAATGTAATTTAATTCTTTTTAACTTATCTTATCTTATCTTATCCTATCTTATCTTTAATTATCTTTAATGAAATAAAGATCTATCTATCTATCTATTTATTTACCAAGCGACTCCGTTGAGTGGCACTCTGTTCATGATGATCTCTCGTCCTGCGTCGATCATCTCCGACCAGGTCACCTTGATCTCAGCTGACGACGTGAAGTTTACCACGTTGACGTTTTTGACTCTTTTAAAACAGCAAGTAAATTACATTAATACTGTAAAGGTACCTGGGCCTTAGTTTGTTGGAAGGACTGGCTTTATGAGTATGTATTTCAAATTGAGAAATCTAGCCAGGGTGCGTAGCCAAGATGCCAATCGCTCACGCTCAGTCGCTAACGAAACGCAACTGTCATTGTCACACTAATAAGGAAGAGCGATAGAGAGAGGTAGCTGCGATACGTTATTAAGCGTGAGCGATTGGTATCTTGGCTACGCACGCAGTGCTGTCACAGCGAGGGGGCGATTGTTGATGATGGATTCCGTGCGTGGCAGCCGACACGTAAATATAATGTATTAATAAAAAGATTATTAATTATCCATAAAACGTGAATTGCTCCTCACCACTAGGCCGAACCCGTTACATGGTGGAGGTGCGGGGTATTGTGAGTTAAGAGGGGTAATTGCAAAGAGTTGCAAAATAGCTGCATAATAGTGGGAAGTATGATGAAAAATATTTTAGGTGCGATATAGATTTTGGACTTGTGTTAATGAAGCCCTCGCGTTATTATATTAATGTATAATCAGTAGTGCTACAGTTTGTACTTACTTATTCTCGATGAATTCCCACGCACAGATCATGATGCCATTGATGAATACGTCTACAGGCAAGTAGTCTGCGTAGCTGTTACTCTTGCAGTACATTGATCTGATGACGCCTTTACCAGCACCTGAAATACACAGACATCATCGGCATTGTACAAGAAACTAAGTAAGAATCTTTATTTAAAAGTTGAAGAGGTCTTGGATGCTTCGAGGAAATATTTACCTGAGCTATCTAAGATAAACCTACTTGAAACATAAGAGTACCTAAAGTGGTTTAAGAATGGGTGGCAAAATCACTTGTGGCCAAAGTCTACACAAACACCCTATAATAAAACCTTTACAAAGAGAATGAGGTCACCATTTACAAGTAAAACTGTGCAGAAGTGTGACTTACCGATGAGAAGTCCAGTGGGCCCATTTATGTTGTCAGTCCAGCCGGGGATCGGCTCCTGCCAGATGGGGATCACTGGAAACAGACGCAAACAGTTCTGAATATCAATACCTGCAACGTTGTTTTGAGCAATTGCTTTAAATTCAAGGATGCATTCTTTAGCTTAAATTAAGTTAATTTCTCAAAGAAACCATATTCTAATAAGCTCCATTTAGAAAATAACTACTAATTAATTTTATCTCATATGGGATTTACATGTGTGTAAACGGAATATGAGTATTCAACATGACATTGATTTGTCTTGATGCATGAAATATCAGGATATAGACCGGCAATCAGACAACGCACGAAGTAAAGCCATTTGCATAAGTTGGCATTCGTTTGTTCGCGCCGCTCAAGAAGCGACAAAGTTTGTATAACTATGAGACTTCGCGAGTGTGACACTCGACTTCACGGCCGTTTACCTACTTGACTCGGACAATATAAAAAGCAAAACTTTCTTCAACTTATTTTACTTCCTTACCAATTAAAGAAAGTGGCTAAAAGATATGTATACACTTTAAGCTATCGAGTTTTTTTAAACGACTTAATTATTTCTTTATTTTTTACTTTATCTTTTTTTATGGACTTGAAAATAAAAAAGGAAGTGTTTTTCGTAATCACGATTTGATACCGGATATGCCCTTAAACGGATCACCTACATTTTCGTTACACCCTGTAGAACGGGTCTATCGCGAATGTAGTTAATTTACCTTAATATACTGACATTTCGACACAGTTTAACTAACGACAGGTCGCGGCTTGACTAATGAATCAGCGAAGTGTCAGCGGCGATCTTGCTAGATATGTTCACGTACCCGGCGGAGAGTCACATTCAACGCGTGGAAAAGTAGAAATAGTAAGTAAGCCTTTTACTAAATGCTATCGGCACGAGTCAAGCTGAGACCATGACACAATGAAACTGTGTCGAAACATCGATATGACTATTGAGGTATATTACGCCGGGTGACGGCCTCCTAGCCTAGTCGGTAGTGACCCTGCCTACGAAGCAGGAGGTCCCGGGTTCGAATCCTGGTCAGGGCATTTATTTGTGTGTTTATCACGAATATTTGTTCCTGAGTTATGGATGTTTTCTATGTATTTAAGTATTTATATGTATCTACCTATTATATATATCGTCGTCTAGCACCCACATCACAAGCCTTATTGAGCTTACCGTGGGACTAGGTCGATTTGTGTAAGATTGTCCCACAATATTTATTTATTATTATTATTTGTATGTCTTTCCCATCACGGAACAATGGTGTTCCGGACCTTTGGGAGGCGTGCGCGGAGCCGAAACCAACACGCAGAGGCCCTTTCGACAATTTAATGAAATGTAAGGGGTACACCGAGCGGATGTTGCACCTGCCTGAGTCATGGGACGCACGCAGAGGCAGCACCCGCCAGGGTGTATAGACTATTGAGATTTAATGGAATCTAAAATATGCTGTACTATTAGGTGAAAGCGGTGGACTAAATACTGGGTTATGGAGAATAAAATCGGACGTCTGCCTAACAAAACGATAATCAATTTTATTTCCGGCAGACGGTGACTCGCCCACATAAGATGGGCCCCCACAAAAAGCGACATCTAAGATGGCTCGAGGGCAACACCGGTATGAGGGCTGGGGGTAGAGAGGTGTCACTGGACTTTAAACATATAGCCAACTCGCCACTTAGGTTTCCACATCTACCCTCGAGAACACAGCTCTCGCGACCCCACTCTGGACGGCCGGTTAAGGCAAGCCAGAGGCGGAGGATTTGGTCGGACGACGGAGTCCCCCAGGAGCGTTCAGGTACGTGGGGTCGCTACTCCCCAACAGCTCGCCAAGCTGCCCTGCGTTGACTGATTGCACCGGTGGAAACCAGTGGGCGATGGGGTCGTCACATCCCTACGCCATTTATTATTATTATTATTCTCTTTATTTTCTTTAATTCTTAGGCTAGGTAATTTTATAATATGATTATAAAAGTAAAATACAAAAACACATACAAAAACAATACAAAATAAATATAAACATATTATAAAAAACCTAACCTAGAGTGCCGCCGGCAACGGGGCAGGGCCCAGGCTGCCGGTGGTTAGGGCCGCAGAGAAAGGAACCGCCGGACTATACGCGCCGTATCCAGGATTACTGCCTTCTGCATCTGACCCTTGATCCATCCACCTAGCGAGAGTCTCTCAAGATGTTGGTCGAGACTCTTCGCTATGAGACCGTTCGCTGAAACGACTATCGGGACAATGATCGTCGAGTCAACATCCCACATGGCGGTTATTTCGTGAGCCAAGTCAAGGTACTTACTGGACTTGTCCTTCTCGGCCTTCACGAGATTCTCGTCATGGGGGATGGTGACGTCGACGAGCACGGCCCGGCGCTGCGATCGATCAACCAGCACGATGTCAGGTTTATTAGCTACAATAGTCCTGTCCGTGATGATAGATCGATCCCAATAGAGCGTGGCACGACCATTTTCGAGAACTGGCGTAGGTGCGTACTTGTAATACGGCACTTCGTGGACCACAAGATCGTATTTAAGAGCAAGTTGCTGGTGAATAATCCTGGCTACGAGATTATGTCTGTGCAAGTACTCGCCGTTAGCAAGATGAGAACAACCGGAAATAATATGCCTGAGTGACTCTCCGGGACGGCGGCATGCCCGACAAATGTCGACCGTACCGTCCTTCAGGATATATTTCCGGTAGTTATTCGTCATGATAACTTCGTCCGCAATTGCACAGACAAAACCTTCGGTTTCTCCGAAAAGGTCCCCGAATCGTAACCAGTTCACCGATGCGGACAGATCTACATCGGGGCCCGCGAGGGCCTTGTAGAACCGCCCGTGTAGCTCTTTGCTCTTCCATACCGTCTTGCGGTCCTCGGTGCTTAGTACCACAGGTTTGCGCCAATTCTCATTAGCCAAGGAGAGCGGCGTGAGATTTCTGTCTACTGCCACCACATCACGATGCATCCCACACTCGTTGTTAAGGAAATAATTCCTAAGATTGTACACCTCACGGTTGTGAAGGTTTTTGGCATTTAAAAAGCCGCGACCTCCACATTTCCGTGGGATGTACAATCTCATAACAGACGAGCGTGGGTGTAGCATACGATGTGTGGTAAGCAGTAGGCGAACTCTCCGATCCAGGGCATCCAGCTCGGTCTGAGTCCACCTTAGTATGCCAAAGGAGTACGTGAGCAGGGGCATTACCCAAGCGTTAAAGGCGCGCACTTTGTTGCCACCTGACAAAAGACTATTAAGTACTTTTGTCAGCCGTCCAAAAAAGCGCTCCTTTGTCGCCTGTCTAATACCCACATCCTCTATACCCAACGACTGTGACATACCAAGGTATTTATAGGTTTCTGCTTCAGAGATAGATCTGAACGACATTGTCTCAGAAAGTTGCAAATTTGTTGAATTTACTACTTTCCCCTGCTGTACATGCATAATCGCGCACTTATTGACACCAAATTCCATTTTGATGGCTCTACTGAAAACTTCAGTGGTTTGCAATAGCTCAAACAAACCTCGGTCATTTGGTGCAAATAGTTTGAGATCATCCATGTATAGAAGGTGAGAAATGACTTCACCCTCTCTCCGAAGCCGGCAACCTAGCCCCGTATCCTTCAGCAGGGTGCTGAGAGGATTCAAAGCTAGGCAGAACCACAGGGGACTCAGACTGTCACCCTGGAATATTCCTCGCTCTATCCTTATAAAGTCCTGCGGCCCAAGGGGGCCATCTCTGCCTCCTGGTTGACAAAGGACTGTGGTCCACTGCCCCATACACGCGCTTAAGAAGGATATTAAAGCTGCATCAAGTTTATACAGCTCCAATATCCTTTTCAGCCATGAATGAGGCACCGAATCATAGGCCTTTTTATAGTCAATCCAAGCGGCCGAGAGGGCTCCCTTGTTCCGCCGAGCTTGTTGGCAAATGGCCATGTCAATGAGGAGGAGCTCTTTAGTACCACGGGACCCAACCCTACAACCATTTTGAGAAGAGGCCAAAACATTGTTTGCGACAATATGCGCGTTAATTTTTGCTCTCAAAATGGATGTAAGGAGCTTGTAAAGCGTGGGCAAGCACGTGATGGGTCGATAGTTTTTAGCTTCCGTGGTACTACCGGACTTGTAGAGCAGGAAAGTTATACCAGTTGTTAAGGAAGGTGGCAGGGAACCAAGCTCAAGGGCTTGTTGAAATTGCGTTGCCAACCGTGAGTGCGAGCATCGAAACCACTTTAGCCAGAAGTTGTGCAATCCGTCCGGTCCAGGACTTTTCCAATTCTGAACCGTACGGACAGCACAAGTTACGTCTTCGGGGCTGATGGTAATAGCCCCCATAGGTTTTTTTATTATTATTATTATTTATTATATTAACTACCTACATTCGCGATAGACCCCTTCTATATTTATAATAATATGTATATATAAATAATAATAAATAAATAAATATTGTGGGACAATTTTACACAAATCGACCTAGTCCCACGGTAAGCTCAATAAGGCTTGTGATGTGGGTACTAGACGACGATATATATAATAGGTAGATACATATAAATACTTAAATACATAGAAAACATCCATAACTCAGGAACAAATATTCGTGATAAACACACAAATAAATGCCCTGACCAGGATTCGAACCCGGGACCTCCTGCTTCGTAGGCAGGGTCACTACCGACTAGGCTAGGAGGCCGTTAGAGATATATGTTTGCTATTTCTTTGATTGCGTAAGTTGTCGACAGTTTTTGCTGATCTCTCTAGATGTCATTCATGCATCCAAATTAAATACATCCTTGTAATTTCGTAGTCGGTTTCAATGCAACTTAGTTGCAAAGTTCGAAAGTATACATTTCAAATGTCGTAAGAGGCGTAATTAAAAGATTGGGCTTACTAGAGAAATCCACTGCTAAATTCAAGGCCAATTGAATACGCTCCGAACTGTTGAGACTTGACAGTTTTTGTACTGCTCCCATGCTGTAGGAATTTCCTTCCGTGGCTGGAAGCGTTTCGTGGTAGAGGATGGGATAACTCACCGATAGAGGGCCTCAACACGACGGCAGGGATCTCATTCATCGCTTCCACAACCAACGCTTCGCCAAGTGCCTTTGTGAACGCGTATGAATTGGGCAGCTTCTGCAGTAATCTGTAACCAAAAGTAACATTAAAACCTGCTTCGTCGCGCGCGAGCCGTTACCTACGCTGGTCTCGGGCAGTGATCTTTCTGTCTTTCCGACGATGACTGCCCGATACAGTCGAAACATGTCACGCCTATTGTGATAAAGATAAGTGAGTGTTAACCGTTGCAATTTAATATCAGTATGACTCACGAAAGTTTAAATTAGTACATTAAAACCTCCAGTGGAATACAACATATGCATCATCATCACTGCTGAACATAGGTCTCCCTCAGAAAGTGTCAGAGTCATATCGAGCAGTCGTATGCTCCCCGCATCCAATGGATATCTAAAATGGAAGGGAAAGTAAAAGAATGTAAGTTAATACCAAATGTTGCTACAACTAAATTGGTTTGCATCAATATTGGTTGAAGTCCTGAGACTAGCTCCGATTTGAGCCAAATATCTTGCAGTTTTATATGTAGAAAGTTCTACCGGTTGGTTCTGACATGGTCATCACGGTTATATCTCATGGACCCTAGAAGTGTGAGGAACCATCTAGAAGTTTCGTTGTTCATAGGCTTAATGATCTGGTGAAAGTCTACGGGGAGGGTAAGGTTTTCTATTCTAGAAGTTTCTAGCAGTTACTCACGTGGGTGTAACTATCATAACCTTTTGACAGGATCAGGATTTGGTGAGGATCAGAACTCCTATATGGTTGGCAGTCCTCACTCGTGCTCACTAGATATTTCCTGCCTCGCATAGCTAAACTCTTAAACGAACTGGCACCATCGGTATTCTCGGACCGATATGACCTTGAAACCTTTAACGAAAGAGCGTACTCCCATCTCAAAGACCGGCAACGCAAATTTGACCCCCCAGGTGTTACAAGTGTGGCGAAAGTCGATGCGTCTGCTCGTTTGTCTCCTATTTGATAAAAAAAATCCTTCTAGATGTTTCTACTCACGTGGGTGTGACAGCCGCTACAGTGGCGTCGTCCATCCACTCCATCGACTGGATTATCTGGTGAGGGTCTGCGGGGGGAGGGTATGGCTTCTCTTCTAGAAGTTTCTCGTGGAGATGGCAGTAGGCAGTCGAGATGTGGATAAACAGCTGAAAGATTATATTACGGGTTAGAAAAACTACATCAGCGTTACGTAGTCAGGATTAAAAATACAGATGAACGCATCTTACTTAACGTCGGCTCATAGTGTATGGGAAAATATTGTGTCCAGGGACCGGAACCGGTTACCATAACCCGGGTTTTTCATAAGGTTATTTTAAAGGTTGTTTTCAAAACACCTCCAATTCGGTTAACTCATGATACGGAAACCTTAATCATTCGGAAACCTTATCGGTCCAGTTAACCCCAATTAACCTCTAACCAGTAACTAACCCCAATGAATTCTGTTAGTGTTTTATTCTGTTTTGAACAGTTCAAACGAAAGTAATCTTTATACGCCCAGGAATTAGACTTAATATTGAATGACCATGGCTAGGAGTTAGGACGTTGTCGCTCGCTGTGGAACCAGGTTTGTTTTGCTCTTAGTGTGGCATCGTTTCTTTATTTCCTTACTATAACCTAACATTTTAGGCCTAACATTTTTATTATCATACATAGAAATGAAAGCGGCGTGAGCGTTTGTTTCTACTATGCTCAAGTTTATTTATTTTTCTTGTAGTTAATCAGTCAAATATAGGTAGAGTCATAAATAATCATCATACATGGGTAACTTAGCGCAATTATTCTGATATTATTTAAAAACAAAACATAACTATTAGTCTCAGATTACGAAGCGATAAAATTCAGCAAATAGTGCTATTTTGTGAGTACATCTTGTGACGGCTGTCGGTAAAGTTAAAACTTTTTAAAATCTCGACATTGTTATCCTTTGTAAAACCAACAGCTAATTACCTGCACGAAATAGTACCATAAAGAACAAGAGATATTTTATTAATAACAACAGTATTCCTTTGGCAATAAAGTTCAAATTGTTATAGCATGCACTCAACGTATAACCTTTTGAAATTAAGAACCGAGGCGTGGTCAACCAGGTGTCTGTTTATTTTTCATAATTAAAAGTTGATTTGATTATTGTAGCTTGTGTTAAATTTTGCAACTTACGTAGGTAGATATTAAAAAAAGTGGGAACAGATTTCTTATCGATTTGAGGATATTGTGCAAGCTTCAGTCGCTACGCTACCAAGTACCGGCAACGTTAGCTACACTGTATTCTATTCCCGATATTTCTTACAATCGACAACTGGCCTACTTTTTGGATTTTTAATGCATTTGGATTCTTGAATTTTTAATCCATGCTTAGTTCATACACTACTCAACTACAGCAAAAATAATATAATAAATACCACCCTCTAACTAAGACTTGCAAAACACGCTACCGGAGGCCTATTGCATAATCAGTTGTAGCTTGTAATATTAGCGGAAGTCTCTTTTCAATCCCTTTTATTAGAAAGAGAGTTCCGCTAATATTTTAAGTTACAAAATAAATTATACAATTGTCCCCAGGTGGTCAGATCATATTTCATTTCTAAAAGGTTTTATGTGAAATGCGTCCTATTCCAATTTGACCCTTATTCTTAAGACAATAAATTTGTAATTTATATTACAGGTTTTTGTATTACTGCATTTCATTTTCTGCAGGTAATTAGCGATTGGGTTTAACAAAAGACACTACAATGCTATTCATAGCAGATAAGTTTCAAGTGGAAATCGTGATTTCAAACTGTTTACATTATAAAACGGTGAATAGTTTTTGTATTTCCTTAATTTCTCATATATGCGTCAAGAGTGATAATGCGACAATAAAAGTCTTGTTTATTACCAATCTTAATACGATTTTGCCGGCAATTACTTTCTTTTATTACCTGGGTGCGTAGCCAAGATGCCAACCGCTCACGCTCACTCGCTAATGAAATGCAACTGTCATTGTCACGCTAATAAGAAAGAGAGATAGAGAGAGGTAGCTACGATACATTATTAAGCGTGAGCGATTGGCATCTTGGCTACGCACGCTGACGTCTGACGTGTTTTCACTTGAGACCGCTATTTGCTACCATTGGCAAAACAAAAGTATGTATTTGAGTTAATTGTAAGCAAGTGCAGCAAGCGGTGCTCCAAATGATTATGACATACTTTGATATTGGATACTTATTATTATATTATTTTTTCGTATCTCGTATTATCGTAGTAATGAGCAAAATTTGTATAATCGTACGAGTTTGAGATTAGGGCTCCCGATTACAAGAGTACACGCTGACACGTGGCTCCGTGTACACGAGTCGTGTCTTAATTACACGTGGCCTAATGGCATGTTCCAAACAGAGCAGAAAACCGGTATCGTGTGTGGCAAGACGCTTCTGTAATGTGTTTAAATTAATTTGAAAATGTACCGACAATAAATGAGTAATTAAACATCTATAATTTATTTTATTACATTACAATATCGCATCTCGAGATACTCTGGGTATAACTTTTTTAAGTAGGTATATTCACGGAAATACTACTAAAATTACAGTCTTTCTCCGGGACCACGGGGGCAATGTCGCCCTTGAAACGTCGGAGGTTTGTTTTCAAAGTTTATACACGATTAAGCCCCGTTTTCGTAAATTTATAATACTAAAATTATAATAACAATATCTAATTATATACAAAATCTAACAATGAAAAAGAGTTTTCTACTGATTTTATTTCCTTTAAGAACTCTCATATGTAACAGGAAGAATAATTATAATATAATTTGATGGCCATAGAGTTAGAATTTTTTTTTAAGCTATTGCATAGCTTCTATCGCGGGCCTTGAGCGCGGGGACTGAATCCAGAAATTCCGTAACGAAAAAAAACCTGACGCTCCCCACTCCGACCTCCGACGGACCGAAACCGACTTTATTCACTTTGTTACAAAGTTCTTTATCGGGGAAAGGATACATCTCCAAACGAATGTCGCTAAGTGTCATATTCTATACAAAATATTGAGGACAGTAGCTTTTATTACCAGAGATACGGCGATGTCAAACGTCAAAATAAACACTATTATTTTAGTCCCGCCAAAATCAAATATGTTAGTCGCAAACTTATGTTTCTTATTTCAGTTATCATAAACCTATAGTTTCAATGATAAATATTCCTGAATAACCAACAGCTACTGTAAGATAATAAAACCCACATGTATTGTAAAATAATGTTGACAACTTTTCTATCAAAAACATTGAATTTGAAAATGAATAATGATCCACAAGAGTCTACAACAAAATATGGGACCACCATTGACGCGGTATTTTCTAGGTATTTAGAGGATATTAAGTCGCAAACTTATGTTTCTTATTTCAGTTATCATAAACCTATAGTTTTAATGATAAATATTCCTGAATAACCAACAGCTACTGTAAGATAATAAAACCCACATGTATTGTAAAATAATAAAAACATTTTAAACAATATTAACTTTTTATTTATTAAATAATAGAAAAATTTGTTTTCTTATCGGTCACCACGCTCAAAAAGTGTAACTTGAATTAATATCAAAGAAAAAGAAATACTGCATGAATAAAATAAATAAATAATTATAATTGCATAAGTTGATACAAAATGATATGCAATAGCTTTACCGCGGCAGTCCCCGAGTGCCACACGTATTTTTTGAAATAGTTTTAATGTCTGATGTGTCGGTATTTAGATCGTATTTATATCGTTTTTCCCTTCCTTTCATTTTAAACAATTCTATATTATGTTTTACGAATATACACATAACAAATACATATAAGGATGGCAAGGGTAGTATACTTTTTTAAATAATGGCTTGCAACTATCTAGGTAATATGCTCCACACAAAGATCTTACTCGTAAACACTTTCTTTGGGCTAAGAAAACCTTATCAGCATCTGATGAGTTGCCCCATATTATTATTCCGTAACAGATTTGCGACGATACATAACCGTTATAGGCTGCCGTTGCTGCCGCCTCAGAGACGGTTGCTCGCAGACGATACAAAATATAATTAAATCGATGTAGCTTATTACAAAGGGTATTAATATGGGCTTTCCAATTACAAAACTTATCATTCTTAATTCCTAGAAAAACTGCACTTTCCGTTTCATTAAGTTGTACTTACGCCATTAAAATCGGCAGATAATCTAATTGGTTTTGCTATTATAAGTTTGAAATTAAACCAGTTGTGTTTTGGTTAAGTTAACTTTGAGATTATTATTTTCTAACCAATTTGTTACATTTGTTAATGTAGGTACATGTAATAATATTTCTTAGAGAACCATCTGTATTTTCTTTAATTACTATGGTTGTGTCATCTGCAAATAGTATAGTGTCATTTTGTGTGGCGCCAGGTAAATCGGTGATGTAAAGTAAAAACAAATACGGCCCTAGTATACTACCCGATGGCACGCCGCATGTGTTAATGATGAACGGCGAATTATACGTTTTGTTAAGGTTTTTAACTATTTTTGTAACTTCTACACATTGTCGCTGCCCATTGAGATAGCTTTTTAGCCAACAGTACGCTTGCCCTCTTATACTGTATTTAACTATTTATATTACTTTAATAGCAATGTTTCATGGCACCCTAGATCCATAAAGCCATCCAGGATCTAGATTTCTGCTCATTCTATGCATTCGTGTACATACACACAGAAAACATAGAAAAGCGGAAGTGTTTACCGTGACACCAATTAGTAGGTATAGGTATCGGGATACAAAGTATCAACTCAAAATATGTGTAATAATAATTTGACTGGATTACGTAAATTGTAAGAATATTAATGTAAAATACCAGACCAAGATAATATAACGCATCGCGGCTTAGACATTGCCGAGATTCATTGTTTATGTGGAACCGATAAGGGCAATAACAATAAGCCTGCACTCGGTCGGTATTCATCTTTGTGCACTTAAATGTCATTGTCTCATGAGAGTAATTAGTAAAAACAATGCAAGTAAAGTTTTTGAAGCAGGAATTTCTAGAGCTGCTTTCAATATTATCATTTTAAATTGCCATAATTTTTATAACGATACCCTTACCAACAACTCATACCTATCCGTAGTCTGCACGTGCAAGGCCATTTTTTTGTTTTATAAACGAGCCTTTGTTAATATGAGCACGTCGGCTCCAAAAGCTAATCCTAATAATTACCTACCTACTAGATGTGGAAACTAGGGCTCCTGATATCCGTGATGTACGCCGATCCGTAGCTACGTGTTCTTAAGCCCGGCGGTACTAAGATCACGAATTTCACGAACACGCCAAGGTACGTACCTCGTACCTGCGTTCGCGTACGGATTCACGTGACACGCCGTGACACGCCATGATACGTAGCCCGTACCTGCGTTCGTGCGCAGAGCTTCGGGCTCGGTTCCATTGGGAACTTACTTATCGCACGTCTCGTAGGTTCGACACGCCCGGGAGAAATATAAATAAGGACTAAGGTATTATTGAATTGAGTTACCACGTAGTATATTGAATACGGGACGAACGGACAAACATTTACTTGTGAATTAAACTTAGATTTTATTTTTTGCATGAATATAATAGTTATATCTAAGTAATTTATGGGGATATTCTGTTTTATGTATAACCAGCTATTGATTTTCGTCAAAACTAGCGACCTGCCCGTTGAATTGCACTTATATAAATATAAGGTGTAAAACTCCCTAGTACGTATCATTATAATTATGAACTTAAGCAACACTGTGCTACTGGTTGTTATTATTAAATCAAGAGACTTTTTTTCTGTTAAGTATTAATGTAATGAATGAAACGTACTAGTAAAACCTTTGTACTATCAAATAATATAACGAAGCCTAAATATAAAGAAGGCAACCCTAATCCTAAGAAACAAAAGGGTAAAATTCTGCAAATCATCGGTAGGTATGATAAAGGTAATACAGGTAAACAAATTCAACAAAAACATGTACGGGGCCACAGAAAAAAAAGTACACAGCTGCAGTTCTTATCAGTTTCGGACTTTTAGTCACAGCGATAACTTTTCAAGTTTTTAAGAATATTCATGTTGCTTATTTAACATATAGTTTCTAAACCATTTCTCAGTCCTAATAACAATAATTTGTGTCATGTTAGGTATTTAGTGGTAATTTAGGTATTCTTTTTAACTCGAATAATCTTTTCAACACACTTGCTCGTAACGAGGTTCTTATCGTACCACTTTTAGGCTCATAATCCAAGATATTAAACACGCGTACTTTCTCATTATAATTATTGAACTAGTGTGGTAATGAGATAAACCCATCAAATTCAGTTTGTACCCTACAAGACTAAGTTACGTACGTAAACAATACATTCAAATTATGTCGGATTAAAAAGGTTTTTTTTCAAACAAGTACTTACACTATTTTTAGTCGCATAATAGCTTATGCGCTAAAAAGCAATATCTCCGTATTTAGTTGAATACATGGATTAAAACTTTCAGAATTATTTGATATATGTACAATTTTATTAAATTATTCATTATTTACAATAATTAGTGCTTTAAACATAAATTACAACATTTTTTATTTTGGCTGTTTGGCGGGCCTTTCCTTCAAATATGCGCGCGTAACGCGATTCGAAAAAAATGCGCTCCAATGGCGCGCCGCGGTAAATTGTTTACATAAAACATTTGTGACCGTCTTCTCGCTTAATTATTATGATAAAATGCAACAAAAAGAGAATTAGAAGTAAAACTATAACAATATGTGGATGAAATCTCTGGAACCGCAAAACGCGAGTGTTACCATGAAAATCTAGTTGATGTAGTGATAAATATACCTACTTATTTGCGATGTTTGGGCCTTAAGTGGATCTATTGGTTGAAAATATAAAGTATTGTCATCAACCGACGTCGAAAAGGCATCGCAAGAAGCTTCATGTAGTCTATAAAGGTCAGTCAAACTCATATGCCATTTATAATTCTGACGTAATTCTGACAATTAAGTTAACGTATTTAACAAAAGTTAATAAACACGAATAAAATTTTGATTTTTACTTACAAGTGTGTTGAAAAATGTCGTATGAAACGTGTGTGCATGGTGTACACATCGGCTTCCTTATTGCGCACTCGCTTTTAGCTCGCGCGCACAATATCGACTCGTGTATAATGACCATCATAGCACACGTGTATCACAATGTACTATTTGAGTGATTTGGAATACTATGACATTGCATAGGATTACAGAGGACGGAAGTGACACAAACAACGTTTCCACACCAAAAATACTATTCTAAATACAACACAGTTATGCGTTTAGTCTCGAATATTCTTTTCTTCAAAACAATCCAAAATGAAAATATTTACCACAAATTATCTAATTACTCAAAAAGCAAATTATATCTGTGACACAAAACAAAATGTCAGATTTACATGTTAACCAAGTATTCATAGGCGAAAAAGAATTAACATGAATATTCGTTAAGCTTAGGGCTCCTATAGCCAGGGCTCATATAGCCAGCGCTGCAGAAGGCCTAGTATAAAAGTTGTACGACACTTACTTCTCGATCGCGTTAGCGTATCGAGAGTTCAAATTATGTTTGTCGTTTATTTAAATCATCCGGCAACTTTCATATTTTGACCCCTCGATACGCTAACGCGGTCGAGGAGTTAATGTCGTACAACTTTTATACTAGGCCTTCTGGACTATTTCGGCACATTAAAGAGTACTATTTATTTCTAGATTGAAGGTAATAATGGCATAGGTACTATTATTAGAGTGTTTTATTGTATGACTAACAAGCTAAGCCAACCTACCGGGGTTTTTTTGTAGATAAAAAGTGCAGTTGCACGTGCAGACAAAGATAATAAGATTTGCAAGCGACTTATTACAATGAAACAAACAATATGCATAAGTAGCTTTGGGCTTTACCCTTTGTTCGTGAAGTTGAAAGAAGTGACCGCGATGTTTTGTTTCACAAATTCGTGGTATTTTTTTATTTAATCTGGAGTTTAGAATTTTGCTTTCGCATTCATTGTCATTAGTTACTCCTGACATCACAAATCTTCAATTTATAATTCAGCTGTGAATTTAAAGTTATTTTTGTTGATGTTTCGTTATTTTTTGTTTGTTATTGTTAATGTATGATTAGTGTTACTATTTAACAATGAAGAGAAGTTGGGTTATTTTAGCAACCCGTTTATTAAAGTAGCTATTCAATGTATTTATTATTTGGTTCTTTTCATTTATTACTTACTTAATATTTAAAAGGCCTTACTATCTATATATATAAAAGAAAGTCGTGTTAGTTACACTATTTATAACTCAAGAACGGCTGAACTGATTTGGCTGAAAATTGGTAGGGAGGTAGCTAAGAACTCGGAGAAGGACATAGGATACTTTTTATCCCGTTCCCTTAGTTCCCGTGGGATGTGACATAAAACGTGGTATAACAAAACGCAACTGACATGGAATGGAACAAGACAACTCAGTCAAAATATAAGTCAGACTTCAACTTTTATCATCAATAAAAATACCATGCCGTGACCAAGACGATCAAATCTTTCTCGACAAAGCCGTAATGCAAGAGTAAATCGAAACATTGCGAATGAAAGCACTGAAGAAGAGCAAGAAATTGCACGTGAAGAGCGCCGCCTTAGTATGGCTCGGCTTCGTGTTTCTCACTCACAAGAGCAAAGGGAAGCAGCCCGTGAAACGGCTCGGTTGGCAATTCGAAATCGTCGAGCAAACCTCAGAGATCAACAGCTAGATAATTTACGAAGCACAAGAAGAAATTAATCAAATACTGATTTGAATGGGGCAGCGTTTCAATACGATTGCAGCATTGCGACTTAATCGCGTGTAATTTATACAATACAGTAGCATAATAACATATTATATTTATTCCTGAAGTGTTTGTAAATCAGTAATAATGACTGTTTTTGATTTTGTAGATACAAGGACAGATTCACCATCGAATTGGATCATTGCAACCTCTCGATGATGGACAGCATACATTTTTACAAATATATTTCATGGGCAACACGGAGGAACAACTTGATCGACGTCAAGAGATCAATACAGCACCGAAAAGAGCAATTCTTCAAGATCTTCAGCAACTGCTTCATGAACATCATGCGTTGGTCAGGCTGTTCAAGAGTGCATTGGAGCGCATGCCAAACGATGACTACAAAGTCGTGATCAGAGCGGATAAACGACCATCTGGAACACACGAGCGCACATTTAACGCTCCAACAATAGATGAAGTTGCCATTCTGATTGTTGGTGAAAATTTAGAATCACGAGATATTGTGCTTACACGTCGCGATACTGGGCAACTGCAACAAATATCTGAAACACATCGTTCATATGACACATTACAATACCCGCTGATGTTTTGGAAAGGAGAAGATGGATATTATTTTAATATCAAAATGATAAATCCATTGAATGGTGAGTATCAATATCATAGTTTTCATTTCAGCATGAGGTTTTACAGTGTTTAGTTTTGGTTTCCAATATAAGGCACTTCTTACTACCACGGAATAGAAATCGTAAGAACAGAGTTAAAGATGGGTTGTTTGTTTAGAGAAAAACATTATTCTTCATCGTTTTCTAATATTTATGCTAAAAATATGTAAGTTTTACACACAAAATATTAATTCTACTGTTTTAATTTCAGGTGAAGAAACTACCAAGAAGGTTAGCTCTATGAATTATTACGCATATCGTTTGATGATTCGTCAAAATTCTGACAACTACTTACTGCGGTTTCGTCGATTGCTTCAACAGTATTGCGTGGACATGTACGTCAAGATAGAAACGGAGCGCTTAACTTTCATTCGGTTAAACCAAGCCAAACTGCGTTCTGATGAGTATATCCATCTACGTGATGCAATTAGTACTGAATCAAATGCAGATAATGTTGGTCGATTAACTATCCTGCCGGCAACGTACATAGGTAGTCCGCGTCATATGCATGAATATGCGACCAAAATATAAGACCAGCGTGAGTTCCGTGAGAGTCATTGAATAATTATATTTTTTTAATTTACAATTATCTTGATTTAATAAGTAAAAAATGTGATCATGTGATATTGCCTTTAAGGCGGAACAAAGTTCGCCGGGTCAGCTAGTTAGAAATAAATTTTAATTCAAAAGTAATGAAACGGAATTAGAGCTATGAATAAAAAACACACGATACATTTTTATTCGTAGCTCTTAGAGACCGCATCGTATCTTCACTCAAGGTCGCGGGCGGACCGAACGGGCGTGTTCTTAAAGAACGTGAAGCCGTGATCACGCCTACACGCATCTACACGGATTCACGTACCCTAATTTCACGTAGCCGAACGTCACGTGCGGAACGGACCAGAAAACCGTAGCAGTGAATCACGAACACGGGCGTACGGCTACGGGTTCACGAATCACGGACACGACCGCGAGCCCTAGTGGAAACTTAAGTGGCGAGTTGGCTATATGTTCAAAGTTTAGTGACACCTCTCTACCCCCAGCCCTCATACTGGTGTTGCTCTCGAGCTCTCTTAGATGTCGCTTATTGTGGGGGCCCATCTTATGTGGGCGAGTCACCGTTTGCCGTAAATTAAATTTATTACCATTTTGTTAGGCAGACGTCTGATTTTATTCTCTATAATACAGTATTTAGTCAACCACCTTCACCTAATAGACCAGTATATTTTAGTTTCCATTAAATCTCAATAGTCTATACACCCTGGCGGTGCTGCCTCTGCATCCCATAACTCGGGCAGGTGCATCATTCGCTCGGTGTACCCCTTACATTTCATTAAATTGTCGAAAGGGCTCAGCGTGTTGGCTTCGGCTCCGCGTACGCCTCCCAAAGGTCCGGAACACAATTGTTCCGTGATGGGAAGACCTACCTATTATGAAGATTTAAGACAAAAGTGTGATATTATTTTTTACTATCGTTGTAGAATTGTTTTTGCTGAATATTTTGTATTTTGATTGTTGTTCACATTGATCATAATATGTACTACGAGTATGTCTAATTTTTTGTTTGTATCCCTACTTTTTATTTTAATTATCATGCACTGTTACTTTACACGCCAAGGGGCCTTACCATGACGTCGTAACGTGATTCAGTTTAGGGCCTAAACTGAGTCGCTGCCATACAACTCAATACAGGTTCCTTACCTGAACCTGAACCTTAACTGAATTGCGTTAAAGGGCATTTTCAGAAAAAAGTGCATCCTTTTAATGAAAATGGGTCCTCAATTATCCATAAAAAAATTTTTTTGTCAGGTTTGTAACGGCCGATACGAAATGTATGAAAAAAATGCGTTACAAAGCTGACAAAAAAAACGGGACACTATTTTTCTTGTTTCCAATAGTACTCGTGATTCTGGTTACAAAAAACCCAAAACTTCCTATATTCAAAAAGAAATGAAAATGGTACCCTATTTTTGAAAATGCCCTAAAACGTTATGGTAACGGATAAGGATGGGTTAGGTCCGCGTGTATTTAAGATCTGTTTCTACGAGTACCACGGATACTCGGATCTAAATTACACGCGAGCCCGACTTGTAAACTTGGCTACCTAAGTTGTTTAATTATCATTGCACGTGCGGTATTAGACGATTTATTCCTATTCGTTCCTACTACAATGGTTTTGAATGTTTTGATTAAATAACTTAACAAAATATCACCTACCGACGTTAGTCGTAAGACTCGTAAGAGATATTCACTAAATTCGTTGAACAAGTTAAATCCGTCAAAATAAACACTACGAATAACTTTAAATCACAACATGCAAGCAAACGTAATGATGTTGCAGTTTCATTAATTGCAATTTTGTTTAGTACTACACTTTTAATTTTCGAAAGCTTAAGAAATTCACGTAATTAATAGAAGTATTTTTATTTATTATAACGTGAATTGAAGTTGTAAGGTATGATGACATTTTATTTGATGAAATAAGCTAGTTCAATCTAACGGGTTGTTGTGTATTTGAAGAAAAATAAGAAATTATTAACACGTGCCGTCGCGTTGCCGTCTTCGCTTTAATTTGAAAATGTAAGACGTAGAAACCGCTTGTTATTATTAATACAACTCTAGTGTAACGGCTTATAGTTCAAAATTGATTGAAGTGACAACTATGAAACAAACCTGGGTTATTCTACCTGTTGGACCCAAAAAACAGTGCAAGATACAAATGTCCTAAGTACGAGGTTTTTATATGTCCTTTACGACATTTCTATCGTTCACTGTTGACACGGAATTGTCTTTGCCGATGCCAGCCTCTACTGTTATTAGATATTGAATCTAATTTACTTACACGTAAAGAGTATACTCGTTTGTTATAATAAGGTTAACAGTAACCTAAAGAAAACCCCAAACAAAAACCCTATCGGGATTGGGTTTTGCAGTTAACCGGGTTATGGTTACTGTTACAGCAACATTTCGCTTACCTTTTGTATTCGGTTACTGAATGTTGCTGTTACAGTATCATTGTGTAACAGATATGATTAGGTAACCAACTCGATAGGCTTAAGCCTAAAGAGGGGTTTTCCGGTCCCTGATTGTGTCATTCCAAGTACTAGTGGTGAAGTGAGGTGCTCGCGCGAAAGTGTTAACAATATGTCCCGTAGCATTAAGAATTTAGATTAACGCCTCGAGAATGAAATTGTGTGTAAGTAGTTATTTGTGAATACACTGAATACGTTGGCCGCTTCAATATATCTGCCGGCGACTGTATGCGATTGTGGCATAAAAGTAAGAATAGTAGTTTTTGCGACTGTACATAATGAAGGGCCTTATCAACACGAGTATGGGTCATAACATAACTCATAAATAATAAATTGAAAAAAGAAAAATCCTTTTTCAATTTAACTAAAATATATACTACTGGTGACGTCACTACTAGGTAAGAATTGTACCTAATAGTGACGTTACGCGAAACTTGATCGCTCTGTATTTTCGTCATTTTTGATTTGACGAACAAAAGTAAAAATTACACGTATTTTTACTACAATTTTTTTTATAATGTTAAAGACGAACTAAATTAGTATTTTTAGTCGTCTATTCCATTGTCACACCTGTGACCGTGGTGAAATTGGGGCCAGAACGGGCCACTTTCAACAGAATTCCCCGATAGAGTAAAACTAAGGCCAACTTTCCTTATGATGGCACCTTACCTTCAGATGCTTGCACTCCTTAGCGAGTTCCACAACCAGCTTGGTGCCACGTACGTTCAGCATCACGGCCTTCTTCAGTTCCTCATCAAATCTGAAATATTAAAGCGACACATTAGCATTTACATGCTGCAATCATGGTCCACAAAATCTCGCTGGAAGATGAGCGCTGACCTGCGGGTCAGCATTTTGCTAAGGTGAGTGTAAAAAAATTGTGCTGTAATTGTCTTTTACTTCAATTAATTACTTCAGAGCGTTAATATATGTACCTACCTATAATTAATAGTTTACTATAAGCTAATGTAATATGACCCCTGCAGTCAAACGTTGTATTAAGTTTAGCAGGAAACTGTTTTATAACTACCGTTGTTGTACCGTACCTTAAGTTAATAAATTATTCTATCTATCTATCTACAGTACATGTGATGCTATATTACCGCACTAGTCAGATACTGAGCACTTTACGTGCCTATGTCAAACATTAAAAACGCTATGTACTGTAAAACGTTGCTGCCAATATAAATTATCGATATAAATTTATCGCTCATTGCGAATTTCCTATTTGTCGCAACTGTATCGTAATGTAGGTACTATTATGTATTGCTTTTGTGATTTGCACCACGGATAAATAATTTATACTCGTTAACGAGAAGTAATTAAATGATCAGTCAAGAAATATTTTTTTCAGCAGAAAAATCATATTATAGTCAGCAAAGTTTAGTTGTAGGCTTTAGCTGACCAACAATTTTTTTTTGCTGACATTATATATTTTTTCAGACTAATTAAATCTTGTACTTGCAAGTAAATTCAAGTCTTCTAGGTAATTAAACGGGAATTTAATAAATAATACCTACCACTTAGAGACAACAGTAATTTAATAGATGAGCGTCATTTGAAACTTTCCGGACAAACTGAGATCGACTGTCATTTGTTACATTACGCCTGCGACACCAATTAGGTACCTAAGAATTGTCAAGCGTCCTCATTGACGCGCGCTGCTGTAAATATTTCCTCTCTCTATTAGAGATTAATATTTGTATGTACTGTTGTAATATAATATATGATAATGCTGACCTAATGGTAGCAGCGGCGTGTATAACGATGTCTGTCTCGTCGATGATTCTCTGGCGTTCAGTGGGACTCAGTCCTAGGTCCGGTTCGCTGGCGTCCCCAGAGATGAGCGTCATCTTGTCCAACAGAGGCTGGACGCCACCGCGCATGGTGCGGACTTTCTCGAACAACTGGAATGAAATGATCATTTATTTATTTATTGTATATACCCACATATCATTAGCCCTCAATAACGCGTTCAAAAATCGCATATAAAGGCCCTCATTTTTATTATTTTATTTATTATTGTTGTTTTGGGCTAGTGAAGATGCCGCGTCGACCAGTTGTGATCTATTGTGGCAGCCCTTTATAATTCATTACTGATTCCCGTTGAGTCCAGAAAGTTCCAAATTCTTTGGGCTGTAATGTTGTGTATCTCACAGGGTTGCAGTTCGTGCCTACCGAGGTGGATACTTCTTTTGTGCATTAGTGGTCCGCAGGAGCAGAGGATGTGCATCGCAGTTTCCTCTGTTTCCTGGCAGAACCTGCATGCTGCGTCTTGTTTCTTACCCATTAGAAACATGTGCTTGTTCAACTTGCAGTGCCCAGTCAGAATTCTGACCACCGCACAGGCTTTGTACCTCTTGAGTCCTAAGAGCTCTTTAGTGTTTTTGTTGTTGAACCCTAATATTAGAGCTTTCGAGTGTGTGTTTCCTTTTACGGATTTCCACTCTGCGATTGCCCTCATCTTTTCAAGATTGTTTAGCAGAGAGTATGCCTCTCGTTTTGTAACTCCGCAAAACGGTTCCGGGCCAACGAGGGGCGTGTCCGCGCCCTTTCTGGCAAGTTCGTCCGCTGCTTCGTTTCCAGCAATGTTGGAGTGTCCTGGTACCCATCTAAGTAAGGCCCCCATACTAATAAACTTTTTTGTTACAACAAATTTCTTATCTATGAAAATGTTATTATAGCTAAATAATATTATCGATTTCTATAACATTCTAATATCAGCCGAGATGACGTTTAGTTTGAACCGAATTGTCAATTGCATACAATGACGCACGCAAGTCGCACGTTATTTTGATATCGAACCATATGAAAATTGAGGCCAACTCTAGTTTGTCTCTGAATTAAAAAAAAAATAATGTCAAAACTTGAATGTCAGGAAAGTTTTTATTCCAGAAAGTCGCAATGGTGGTTGATATACATATATGCGCTTTGAGCGCATCATGGAGAGTCATGATATGTATTATGTGTTAATAAATGAAATGAAATGAAATGAAATGAAATTTATTTGCATAAAATATGGTACAATAAGGTGTTCTATTCTATTTTAGCACATTAACATATTTTGCCGGTTAAGCATGCAAATATTGACTTAAAATTAGTAACCAGGTAACACTATTAAGTATAATATCACATTATTTATTATAAACATTTTTTTTTTACATATTAGTCGTATTACTTTACAATATTATATTACACGACGAGTAGGTCATCTACGGTGTAAAACATCTGACTTACAAGCCATCGATGAAGGTGTGATTTAAATGCAATGAGAGACAGGGTTTTTATATTTTCCGGAAGGGCATTAAATATTCTCATACACATGTAGTAACTACTTTTCATAAACAGGGAAGTATTGGGAATGAAATCTAATACAAGTTTATTTGGATATCTCGTGTCTCTCTGATATACTTCCTCTGCTTTTTTAAATAAATCTGGATATTTTTTTACAAAAACTGCTGCCTCAAAAATGTACATACACGGTAGAGTTAAGATATCATGTTTTTTGAATATAGGTCTACATGTATCCCATTTACCTAATTCACACATTGCCTTTAAACATTGCTTTTGCGCTATAAATGCCCTATTCATATCACTGGAATTACCCCATAAGAGAAGACCATATCTTAAATTGGATGCGACATATCCATGATACGCCATTAAGACTGTGTTCCAAGCCGATACGTTACGCAGTCTCCTCAAGACATATGCAAACTTAATTATTTTGTCACATACAGTGTCTACTTGTTTTTTCCAATTACAGTTTTTATCAATATCGATTCCTAAAAATCTGGCTGTCTCAACTTCTCTAATTTGTGTATCATTATATTTGATGTCTAATAGTTTACCTTTATCTCGTACATTACAGAATTGAATGAATTGGGTTTTACTAAGGTTGACCGATAAATTATTTAATTGAAGCCATGCTACTACTGCTGTAATCGTATTATTAATTTCACTATTGTATTGTGCTTCGTCATTGCAGGAAACTAAAACTGAAACATCATCAGCAAAGAGCGTACATCGGTGTGTTGTGATATCTGGCAGATCATTAATATATATTAAGAAAAGGAGTGGTCCCAGCACACTACCTTGTGGTACTCCTAGGCTATTTTTCATATATGAGGATCTATGACGGATTGTTGTTGAATCTTTTGTGCTGTCTATTTCAACACATTGCTGCCTGTCTGTTAAGTACGACTTAAGCCACTGTAATGCAAGTCCTCTTATCCCAAGATTATTAAGTTTTTGGATTAGTAGCTCATGTGAAACAAAATCAAATGCCATAGACATGTCAAAGAAGACTACAACAGTTGGCTTCTTTTTATCCATACTTCGAATAACATCATTAATTAAGTTGAAAGTAGCAAGAGTGGTACTTTTGTGTTTTTAAAATCCATTTTGTTCTTTTTTTAGTATGGCATATTTTTCTAGAAAAGACATGATTCGTATATGAATGGCTTTTTCAAATATTTTTGAGATAATTGAAATAAGTGTTATTGGACGATAATTACACATAGTGGACTTGTCTCCTTTTTTCAACAGTGGTTTGACTACGGATAAGTTTAAAATATCTGGGAAGCAGCCCTCTTTAAATGATAAATTCACTAAATGAGCGATAACCGGGACTAGTTCATCGACACATAGTTTCAAAATCTTAGTAGATATTCCGTCATAGCCTGTAGAATTTGTATTTTTGAGGGATCTTATTATACTTCTTACTTCATCATAACTTACAGGGTTCAGGAATATAGTATTATTTACGTGTTTTGAGTTAGTGTTCTTTAAAGTAGAGTTTGTATCGGAGAGTGTACGTTGAATGAAGTATCTATTGAATTCATCTGCTATTTTACTAGGGTCTTGAATAATGATACCATCTTTATTTATTTCAGAAATATGATTATTTGAGAGGTGAGGATCTGGATTGTCTTTAATAATGTTCCAACAGGCTTTGCTTTTACTTGTAGAGTTCTGTATAAGTTTGTGATTGTGTAGTTTTTGAGAACTGTGTATACAATTTGTTAGCATTTTAGAGTATATTTTGTATTTGAGTCTACTTTCTGGAGTTTTATCTTTGTAATATTGGAAACGTAGGGTGCGTTTATATTTACAACTTAGTCTAAGACCTCTTGTTATCCATTTTTGTGTTTTGCAATTCGTTGAGATTTTACACTTTATAAACGGAAAACAAAGGTCGTAGAACAAACAGATTAAGTCGTGAAAAGATTTAAAGGCCTCATTCATGTTAGAAGTATTATATGATTCAGAAAAACTTAAAGATTTTAGACATTCACGATATTTGCGTATGTTACTAGTGTTGTAATCTCTTTTTGTTACGTATTTTATACTAGGCTTTAAAAATTTTTTCTTAACAGGAATATTCAGAACTTGAGCTGTCTCATGATCCGATAGACCTAATGGAAGAAGGTCACCTTTTGCGTCCTTGATATTACTGATAATATGATCTATACATGAGTTTAAACGAGTCGGCTTAGAAATATGACTTTTTAGATTATAACATTTTATAAGATCATTAAGATGAGTGGAAATTTTATTTTGTTTAATTGTGTTTATGTTAAAGTCACCAGTCAGTATAAACTTTTTGTCTTTTTTTCTAGTCAAAAGATTCAGAATTTCGTCCAGTTCTTGTAGGAATACATTAACATCTGAGTTTGGAGTACGGTATAGGGCAATTATAATTAATTTGTTGTACATTATTTCTATTGCACAACATTCAAAAACATTTTGACGAGCATGATTATTGATAAACGATATTTCTCTAAATTCCATTCCATTTTTTATTAAAATACAAACACCCCCTCTGTTTTTTTTCCTTGAAAAGCTAGATGCTAATTTGTAGCCTTTAATGTTAATATTTGATTCACAACCTCTCTTAATAAAGGTTTCGGATAAACATATAACATCAGGATCTCTTCCCTCATCTCGCATATCTGATAGGGTAATTTCCAGTAATTCACGCTTTTGTAATATACTGGCAATGTTTTGGTGTAAAACTATAAAATCTGTTCGTGACTCTTTAGGAACGAAAAAAAATATTGTTATTTTGTTCAATGTTGGCTCTTGTGTTCTTATTTGCATCTTGCTCATTGGCGTCAACTTGGCTTATGCTGTTATCAACAAGAAATCGCCGGACCATAGGACGATGGTAGTTGGACGTGAAAGAGTCAATATAGGTTATAAGTGTTTTTAAGTTACTTAGTATTGTTGTTATTCCGTGTTTATTTACATTACCTGAGACCTTTGTAAACATTTCCTGTGTATAGGTTAAATTCTTATTGCTATCTAATATATATGCATACTGATACACAAGATTGTCCAGATACAACAAGTTATTAAATGCCTCTATGCGTTTGTTAAATAAGTTTGCGTATTTATTTATTTTAAATACAGGGAGGCATATAATAATGTTTGTATGCTGAACAGTTAGTAATTTATTACGCAACTCTTCAATTACACGTACATAATTTCTTGTTGTTTTAAAGTCAGAATCCCCTAAAAACAATACGCAGTAATCATTTTGAGTGAAGTCTGCCAATTTATTTTCAAGTTTCTCAATTAATACGTTAATATTCCCTCCGGTAAGTATATAATGGCAGACTTGTTCTGTATCGAAGTTATTTATTATTAAACTTCGCGTATGCTTCTGACTATTTCCACTGACGATACATATCTTCCTGGTGGTTTCGTTTGTGTAAATATTGCTGTTTTCTGATACTGTAGACGACGTTCCTGGTGTTTGAAGTTGCTGCGTTAGGCTGTCCAAATGATGCATCAATTCAATATTAACTTTTCTCGCTTCTCGAAGTTGGATTTCTAATTTGTCTATATCTTGTTTGTAAGTCCAGCATTCTTTTATTGAGTTCTATATCTACATTGATGATCTTACTTGTCGAAGGAGGCACAGACTGCGCTATTGGATGGAACACAGGATGGTTGCTGTTATCCAATATTGTACCGCAGCTACTACTGACGGCTGATGTCTTCAGAGCTTTAATTTCCAACAAAAGTTGTTTGTTACTTTGAACCAGCTCTATTTTTTCTGATTTAAATGTTTCTAGTTCTATTTGCAAGATGTTTACTTGTTGTTTAAGTTGAGCTATCGTAGTTTGCATCTCGTTGTCGTTGATTGGGCTAGTCCTTGGATCGCTTAAACTGTGTACATTGTTTGTTAGGGAAGAGCTATTTGGCAATTTGTTGGGCGAAAAAAATGAGTCATCTGATGTATCAATTGTGGTTAGCACGTGAGAATCTTGCGTTTCACTGTGCAAAGGAGTGCTTGATTTTTTAGGGTTTTCACAGCAATTTCGGCATTTCCAGCTCTTCTTATTGTTAACGGTCATAAGAGTATATCGTTTTCTACTTACTCCGGAACGTTCCAGGCAGTCTATGCAATACCTGAGACTGCAGGTGGAGCAGTCGAGTGACTGCCTGCTCGATATTCGCTTGTCGCATTTACCACATTTCCCAGGAGGAGGCATTTTGATAACAATTATTATGGGTCTGTATCACAATGGTCAAATTTTCAAATGTTAATTTCTTCTTAAACTAGATGCCGCTAAAGCAGTGTATGTAATTGTAAATAATAACCCACACTAGTTTTAATGCGTTTCATTATATACAATCACATAAACTACTAATACACAAACTCTTGTTAATACAATTTAAAAGGAAGTTATCCGATTTGTTACTAGTCTGCCGTAGAATTTATGGCATGAATTTACCAAATTGCTATTCGATTTGAATAGGAGTTCATCTTTTTTATTACAGTCTAGTCGCATTAGGTCGGATTATAGTCACGTATTAGGGCCATTTTTTCAAAGTTTTTCAATTGCGAGCTCTTTTGATTCTAATAGGAGTAAAAAAGTGTCCCATGATATAATTTAAACTTTCGTGAGACATATTGATATTAAATTGCAACGGTTAACACTCACGTATTTTTATCACAATAGGCGTGACATGTTTCGTCTGCGTCGGGCAGACCTCGTCGGACAGACAGAGTGGTGTTATCACCTTCGCGGCTAGGACATCACACGAGGTCTGCCCGACGCAGACGAAACATGTCACGCCTATTGTGATAAAAATACGTGAGTGTTAACCGTTGCAATTTAATAAGTGTCCCATGATTTTTTCCCAAGTCCGTTACCATTTTTTATAGACGTTGCACGTTGTATAGCGGTAACGAAATGGATATTTTTTGAGTTGGAGCGGTTGAAAGTCAAAAATATTAATATTTTTAGTTTTAACACATACAATAGGGAATGCCACCCATAGACCATGGCTCCTCCGCGTAGTTTGTCAAACAATGTTTACTTGTTTATGAGTAGTAATAAAACCTCCGAAAACATACTAACCTAATCTACAAAAAACTAAATGTGACTGAAATACCAACTTTGTGGCTATTCTGTGTCACAAATTCGCAAAGTTCGTTTTTTTTCGCTGGTTATGTTTTTCTGTTTACCGGTTTATTACGCAACCGGTAAATTTGTTGATTGGAAATTAAGAAACACAGACCTTTTCTTCTTCTTCTTTAGGTGCCTCTCCATTACTGAAGGTTGGCGGTCAGCTCCGCATACTTCTCCCGGTCTTTGGCTAGGTGGAATAGCTCCGCAGCACTCGTGATTCTGGTCCATTCCCGAATATTACGAAACCACGACTTTTTCCTGCGACCCATGGCTCTTTTTCCTGCCACTTTACCCACTTTACACACAAACCTTACTGAGAATTAAAAAAAAATCGAGATGCATCTGCTTCGCTCATATGGGTAAGTGTGCAAGAGAGGGAGATACAAATTTTCGTTAGTTCCATTTTGATACGATGATTCATATGAATGACAGCTGTCAATATCACTCTTCTGCTTCCTTAATCTCTGGGTCAAGGTATTGGACCCGGGCGGTCGTTGACTTACATTGTTAGGTCTATTGCTAAACTTATTCACTGACGTACACGTTATTGTCTATTGTTCGTAAACAGCACCGGTAGCACAAGACGGGACATATCTCGCTGAGAAATTTTCTGACATCTGTTATAGTTACGGAACAATCGCCTGGCTCCTTACGATTCCGACCTTTGTTATTTTTTATAAATGTTTTGATTCATGCTTATCAAGTAGTGTCATATACTACAGAAAATGTGGCCAAGGCCGCCGCTAAGCAGGGCTAGAATCAAACCAGCGATCTTCTGCTTTCGCGGCAGACGCCCTAGACAAAGCTAGGGAGGTTAGGTTAGTGTTAGCGTATACAACATCTCTTTCAATTCATAACCTGTCATATCATAAAATATTTTTTCTACTCCAGCCCTTCTATCTCTCGATTAGAAGACTGACAGCGATATTAAAAAAGTATACATTATAACTTTGTCTATGGTATTCCATAAGAACACTGCTCCTATAGATTTTTGTACAATATATTATGAGCACTGTTGTTTTTTTTTTAATTTCTATAGTGTGCACAACATATTCCCTATTCTGCCACGTTTCTAGATTTTACTTTTTACGCTATTTTAGCTGTCGTAGAAAAAGTAGCGTATGCAACAGCTCATAATTGGTTATTAAAACTCTCGGGTCTATTAAAAAAATCGACTTCGTCTCGTATTGTAACGGCGACCCTCAAGTTTTAAGAACCCTTATTATATCACTGTTGCATAAACTACTATTTACCTTTTACCAATCAGCAACAAGTTGCGTTACAAATATTCTTGAAAGGACCATGTGTGGCAGGAAAGCTGTCCTACAGTCACACACAAAGATATGTATACAATTTTGCACCTTATTACAAAGTAGTAAGGTACAATAGTGTATCGTACATAACTTTACTGTCGACTGTCAAACCTGCTCTATTACAACATCCCAGCGTCACGAAATTCCTTCAACGTTCTAAGAAAACCGTTTACTGTTTTTGCCGTTCGCTCTAACATTTTCATCACACTCGCTCGTAAATAGTGAAATTACTGATAAATAGGTTAGTATATACCTACCTATAATGTGGTGTCGTTCATACACCTTCTTCATACAAAATGTACCCGATATTTTTCTTTTGTTTTTAAAGTATCTCCAAGATTTTTAGCGCGAATTGAAATAAGTCTACGGATCTTAGCCAGTAATGGCCTCTATTTATCAACTTCTAGTTATATGGGTACCTACCACGTTTAGTTTTATATGCACTGCTTTTTTACCTAGATAGCTTCATCCATTTTTAACCGACTACAAACAACGAACGGTACTCAATTCGTTAGTTTTTTATTACGTACTAATTTCGGATATCAACATATGTTGCAAAAAGTCAATGATCAGACGTCCAACCAGTATACCATGATCAGTGTGTCACGGTCGCAACCTTGGCTGGCCCGCTCCGGGTTGCCCAATCGGCAAGTCGGTTGACCACTTGAGCCGTGAAGGTCGAATTAGTGGAAGTACATCACGTGACCGGATATTTCTCATGGAGGATTGGCATGGATATCGCGGTGATCCGGAGACGTTCGCCGGACCGGTGTGTGAAAGGGACAACGATATGCAAATATAAATTTAATAACGCTATGCACGTATAAAGCGATCTTGCTCACACACCGGAGCGTTGCTCTGTTGTTTGCGATTGAAAAATGCTACATTTATAGTAGTTTATAGTAGTGATTGTATACATATAATGAAAGACAATTAATACTGGAGTGTGGGTTTATAAAACGAGGTGGCAGCCGAGTTTCATAATAATATCACACGAATGTTTTAATGCCTAATTATTTACAATTACATACACTGCTTTATATACAACGTGTTATTGAACAATTGCTTTAAATTTAAGGGTACATTGATTAGCTTAAATTAACTTAATTTCTCAAAGACACCGGTATTTTAATCAGCGCCATATAGAAAATAACTAAAGATGGCCCAGTGGATGACACTATACGTAGGGAATTCAGACACTACAGAAACCTAATATAAATTAGCTAAAATAACATTTTCACATATAAGAAATGTGTTATACCAAAAAACTTTATTATAATGGGGGTCTTTATATGCGGTATATAAAAGCGATTTATAGTTGTTTTATAAGTACTTAAGCTTCAGCCTTAAGTCCCCCTTTATTTATATGAAGGTATACTGTAAGTACATAGTTACCGACATTAACAGATGAAAGTGAAACAGCAATAGATCAGTTCAAAACTGGGTCAAGATCACATTAAATTCGTTGCAATTATTAACGAGCAAGTCTAACTTACCTAGCCACCTCTCTACCTACCTTAAATCTAAAAAAATAAAATAAAAAAAAACATTTATTTCGGAAGACCACGTTCCATAGAAATATTATTATCATTAATCTACCTATTACTACAGTAAAATTACAATTAAAATTACAATTAAAATTATAAAAATAAAAATAAAAATTTATTACCTACATACTAACTACTAAAACAGGTCCTTGTGGAATTGTGCCTAGGATGCTGGCGGCATTCCCTCGTTGTATCGCAATGCTGATACGTTGTATTTTATTTTGAAAATAAATGATTCTTGTTATTAACGAGCATGACTAAATAGAAGCTGAGTTATGTAATGTGAGTACCTTTATGTATTGTATACATCTGAATTAAGATCTAGGCCTAAATTAAGGCCACACCAATTCTAGACTAAGCTAATTATTATAAATTGAAAGAGATGTCATATACTACAGCAAAAGTGACCAAGGACCCCGGCGAGCAGGGCTAACCCTTGGTCACTATCTGTAGTATATAACATCTATTTCAATTTATATATAGTACCTAGTGTGACTACTTAGAAACATGAATCTAATTAGAAACATGAATTGTAAGCTAGTTATGTTTATGTTTGTAACAAGGCAAGGATAAAAGTGAATTATAAACATTAAAAACTTTTTCCGACGGGTAATGATTTTTTAATCCAATGACATTTTTTCTGAAAACATCTTGTCCGTGGTTCGAAAATTTGTATCACGCTCTTTATCAGACTTGCAAATTGAAGTGATGCCAATGCTCGATGTTTGTGGTAGGCTCTGGCATTTGCGGTCGCAGAGTGGAAGTGTTTAACCTTTTCAACGCTTTTCCTCTCCCGTTAAAATGTGGCCTACACGCCAATATCTCGACTAGTGAATCACGAATATAAACCCTTGTCTGTCACCAGGACAGTTGCTTTGGCAGCGTTTGACATGACACCTGACAGGAAATGCCGTTAACGTGCCAGAGAAGGTGCATCCAAATCCATTCAGCCGTTTCCACGCGATGCTCGAACAAATGAACAGGCAGACAGACAAACAGACAAAAATTCTAAAAAGCATTGATATGTGTTCTGTTATCAGTTCTAAGAGCTCCTAACTCATTTTTAATGAAATATCTTCAATGCACAGATTGTTGACCCTACTCTGCTTTATTACCTACGCCCGACTTCGCACGGGTTATTATTATACATATAAACCTTTCTCTTGAATCACTCTATCTTTAAATAAACCGCATTTAACGATTTAAGCAAACATACATACAGAAGGAAGCGATATTGTTATATACTGTGTAGTGATAGTGATATGTAGATATGCCCCGTAGTAGTCTGTGGTTTAAGATAACCACTACGTTTACGTTAAATGAGATTAATGTGGTTTTACTCAGAATGGCAACCGCGGTATTGCAACATGTGTCTCAAGGGCGTAGGCTAAGAGGCTAGTTGATTTTACCCTTAGGTTAGCTGGCCATATCGATGCCAATGACGGATATCGTCCACTGTAGGTTAAAGTAGGGTGAGGGACATGGCTATGCCTGTCCGTTACCTTAATCGGAAACACAAGTTTCTAATGGGTCGGCAACGTGTCTGTGATATACCTGGAGTTTCAGGCGCCCATAAACTACGGTGACCGCTTTCCACCAGACGGACCGTACGCGTATTTGCCACCGACGTGGCATACAAAAAGGTAGACTAAACCATTATTTGATACCAAATTCCATAGAAATAAAGGAAAAGCCGAAAGGGAAAGTGGAAGTGCCTAAAGCGCATACGAAGGATATGGGGAAATTCGGGGCCACGGGTGTGGTCTTGGTAGCTCAGTAGACATAGTACTGGGCGTGTATCCCAGAGGCGTGGGTTCGAGTCCCCCCCGAAATATTTTTCTTCCGCCATTTTTTTACGTACTCCTTTTTTTTTAGACTACTCACCGGATCGTTGAGCGTGTCTTCCATGCGCTGGCGCGGCGTCTTGCCTTTCTTCGGTCGCACCAGCAGTAGGATCTGCTTCATGTCTGGACACTTCCTGGAAACCCCAAAATTTTCATCATTTCTGACACAAACAAACACTTCTCCATAGAGATAGCATGTCCAGAGTGTCTAAAGCCACAACAAAAGACATTCTGCTAGACCGAAAACAGACTATATATCTCTGGCAAATTGTGATGGGCCCTGGAGGGAAAGTGCTTTAAATCCTCAAGTTAGCCCTTAACTTAGAGGAACCATTCCCTTATTTAAAAACAAAACAAAATTGCAATCAAAGAGATGTCAATATACCACAGAAAATGTGACTAAGGCCCCCGGTGGGCAGGGCTGGAATCGAACCAGCGACCTCCCGCTTTCGCGGCAGACGCCCTAACCACTAGGCTACCCGATCACGGCTGGGTTGATCCCAATCCCAGCCCTGCTCACCGGGGCTTTGGTCACTTTTTCTGTAGTATATGACATCTCTTTCAATTTATAATTTAAGTATTAGTGTGACTACTTAACAACATGAATCAAAACATTTATTATAAACTAGCTGTTACCCGCGACTTCGTCTGCGTAGTATTATAATGTTTGGTAGTGTATTTTTATTAGCATAAGTATTAAAGACCAAATTGACTTGAACTGTAAATTGCTAATTAAATTCCGGGGCCGTATAAACAAACAACTAACTTGCAACTACAGTAACCTGTTTTTCTTTTTTCTCATTAATAATTCTGGAAATACCAAAAATGCTGGTGATCAATATTGTAATCTGATTTGGAAAAAATTGGACTGAATGTTTTTTCGACAAACATTTTCTGTTTATTTTTTCTCCTAATCACAATACGATACTGATTACGCATTTAATCGAATTACCAGCATTTTTGTTACAGCTGTATGTATATTTGTATCTACCACATATTAATCTTTCAGTGGTTAGATACGCTGTAGATGTAGTAGAAAGTACGTCCAAGTTTACATAAATTATCTTTTTATTAAATAAGTAATCAAGGCCGAGTGTTTTTGATCACGGTTTAAAACACTGTCTTAAGCTCACTGAATTTAACCCACGGAATGTCATTCGATACATGATTACAACTTACTTCCCAGAGTGAAGAAAAACATTGCGAAGATACCAAAATAATTACGTCGCGCATATAAACTTTCATTAGGTAGGTAAGTATATATGTCTTATCCAAGGACGATCCTATGATAGGATATAGGATCGGCATAGGCCTTTATTCGCATGTACCTACTCAACATAAGGTGAAAACAAAACTGCTGTAAAAAAGTGCAATGCACAGGATTGAATTGACTATTCACTTGCTTCTGTCCCCCTTTGCACCTCTATAGAGGATGATTTTCGTAACAAAAACTATTCTGTCCTTTCCTAGGAGTCAAAATATCCCCATGCCAAATTTCACCTTAATCCGTTCAGCGTTTTTAATTTAGTGTGTGAAGTGGCAACAGATAAGATTTCATCAAATTTACAATATAACCATCGCATGGAAATTTGTCATGATGTAGGTATGTCATCCGCGTGTACAATCCATGGTGGGTGTTGACAGCCATATTATACTACACATTGACTTGCCGTCTTTGTAGTGGTAGGATTCCGGCTTCCGCGGCACTAAGACCTCAATGATATTGTCCTGAGGTCTCTTCAGTCAGCGGGTGTTCATTCCGTTCTGGAGCCACTGGGTTAATTTTTTCATTAAACTCAATTTATATCATTCGGTTACGCATTTAATAATCTTAGATATTATTTGACAAAATAAAAATTCAGACGAATTGAGAACCTCCTCCTTTAGAAATATTGAAGTCGGTTGAAAACCAACTAAACTGTTAACAGCGCCATCTACCAAATCTAGAAGACTTTACGACATAGTATGTTTCCCACTTTCCCAAGATTGAAAATGTTAGATGCAGCTCTAAAGAGCCTTAAGTAGTTCTACATGTAATATATAGATGGCAGTGTAATAAACACAATATTAACGGGAAAATGTACTTTTTATGTGTCTGCCCATTTCTTTCGATAAACTTATTAAATGTGTGCACAATTTTATTCAAAATAAGGTCCGCCGATTAGCAAAATACATATAGCAATAAAACCATGGATTTAACGTGGCATATTTACTCACTTCATATCTAAGCAAATAGGTGGCGCCAGTGTACAGTGTGTAGTGTGTGTTTTAAAATATTACTTGGAATTTTGAACATTTTTATTATTGTTGCAAATAATCTTATGAAATTTACCATAATATGCTTCTTGAAAGGGAAATCCATGTAGTAGCATACGTTTAAAGTATTTGAAGCATATAAAGTTTGCATAAGTTACAAATGTTCTACATCACGATATCGAAATTTCAAAAGCACGTTGCATAAATACAACTTCCAACTTACTAAATTTAATACTCTATTGCAACTTTCAAAAACCCTATAAAATTTCTTCGCTTATAATATTAGTGTTTTTTTTTTATATAACATTTAAAACTTTCGCGATTTAAACACATATTTAAACATAATTATTAAACGGGTCTAACGCGAATTAATTTGTTTACCTTATTTACCGACGTTTCGACACAGGTTTCACTGGTCATGGTCGCGGCTGACTGATGTCCCAGCAAAATGTCAAAACAGAGATTTGTGTAATCTCTCTCTGGTGGGACAGGAAAGGGTTCATAAAAATCACTTAATTCCTATCTTATGGTTCATTTAATGGTATTTGTGTTCAGCTAGCGCCACCTATGGTCGGTTACAAAAACGAAATTTACTCAGATGTTATAAAATTGACAATCGTATAGTACCATCCCTCTCGGTCTCCTATATCAAATATTTGGGCGAGCAGGATGGCACTATACTATACGACGGTATTTCGAACATTGCAGCAGCTTTCAAGTTTTGTACAATAAAAGCCGTACCGCTAGCGCCATCTATTATGAGCAATGCAAACTATACATATGTAAAAAAAAAAATGTTACGAAACCGGATAAAAAGTATCCTAAATGTTACTCCGGTACATAAACTATTACCATACCAAATTTCATAAAATTCTGTCCAGTACTTTTTGCGGAGTTAGCGAACAAATTCACAGACAGACAGACAGACAAAAATTCTAAAAACCATTGAAAGATATTTTATCAACGTTTCTGATACGCCCCTACGTATTTTTTTTTAAATATATTTATTGTACAGATTTTTTATTTCTACTCTCTTATTATATGTATTGATAATAAATTATTTGTTTTATGCTTTACAAGTGTGCATTCCAAGATTTAAAAAAAAATCGCTTATTCCATCCGGCAATTGAACCAGGTAAAGCACGTTGTTTCAATAAAAACTATCATTAAAAATGTGGTCGACATACCTGAGTAGCTTTTCGACGAGCACCTTGCCCATGAAGCCAGTGCCGCCCGTGACGAACACGGAGCGGTTGCTGAAGGTTGCCGCAATGCGGTCCGGCATTGCCGCCAGCTCCTCCGCCGTGTATGTCTTCTCCATGTCTGAAAGTAAAAATAGCAGTTATTATCGACTCACTAGTGTCCATCTATATTGTGGGACAATCTAGCACAAATCGACCTCGTCCCACGGACCCCACGGTAAGCTCAATAAAGCTTGTGTTGTGGGTACTAGGCGATGATATATACCGGGTGTTTCCTGTAAAACGAGCAATAAATGTAATCACAGATAGTACTCGCCAAACTGAAGAACGTTTGCACAGCGACTTTTAAAAATATCGTGTGTTTTGATTTTTATTACACTTAAGTTTTTTAGAAGACGCAATGTACTGCGGATTTTGTCATTTTTGAGCTATTACAAGAGACGTCACAGGGTAATGTTAACGAACATTGAAAATACTAATATTGTCTTCTGTTACCGCGATTGTTATTCATTGAAATTAAACACTTTAGAACGGATTAATCGCGTTTATTAACACAATGATCCTACGTTTCGAGCCCTTTACAGCACTCGTTTTCACAGGGTTAAGATGATGACTGAGAGAATGCGAATTCTCCCCGTCAATCAAAAAGTTACTTGTGCAAACGACCTACATACAAAAATATAAAAATAATTTAAAAATAAAAACAAAGGTTGGTCTACAATGCCCAGAGGGGCTTATAAAGCTAGTAATACATAGCCTGAAGGGCATTCTATAATAATAATAAAAAAACGAGTGCTGTAAAGGGCTCGAAACGTAGGATCATGGTGTTAATAAACGCGATTAATCCGTTCTAAAGTGTTTAATTTCATTGAAAATACTATTTCGTTTGTATGAAAATATTAAAACCTACAGAGATCAGATTTTTTAAAATTTGTTAAACATAAGTTGTAAGGTTTGAGGAGCACTACATACGATTAAACTTATTGCTCCTATTACAGGAAACACCTGGTATAGTAGACTGATTTATATAAATACTTAAATACAGAAAACATCCATAACTCAGGAACAAATTGTGATAAACACTCAAATAAATGCCCTGACCAGGATTCGAACCGGATCTATGCTAAGTGCCCTTCATTTTGACAGCACAAACTGTAAATCTGTAAATGAAATGAAATGAAATGAATAAATGTGTCATAATTTGTCAGATTTTTATAGACAGTTACTAACAGTAATAGCCATACAAACCAAATGGAATATTTAAGTATAGGAAATGCCAGAGAAGCGTACTCCGGCCATTATATCTTATATCTTGATGCACTTTATCGTATTCCGAGTAGACATTATAATCAACCTTGTACCGCGATCCGTGATCAAATACATTAGCCAATAGGTACTCTTCGTTTCTGTCTGACGCAATTCAGCCTAATCGATACCTCTTTAGCCCACGGGACGGAACGGGACGGGACGGGACGATATGTCAGTTTCCATAGAAAACGTCACGTAACATCTGAGGGCTCCGAGCTATCACGTGATTCTTTCTATAGAAATTGACAAATCGTCCCGTCCCGTCCCATCTCATCCCGTCCTAGTGTACGTCATGCTTAAACCATATGTATTATGAGGATATTTATCTAAATCATACAACATTTCAATGCAATGTGCCTTAATAAATTTCACATCAATCATAAAAACAAAACTTAGCCCTAACCAAAGTTACCCACTAGGGCTAAAGTAGTCCGACTTTATAATGATGGTGATTTCAGGAACATCTCCTGGAGTTTAGTAGCTAACTATAAGAGTGTATCAAAATGTATATCTATAAATTAATATATACATATGTGTATCTATCACTCTCTTTGAAGAATATTAAATACTGAAACGTATATAGGTATCGCTCATAACGTGCCTAATATTTTTTCGTTTTGTATGGAATTCTTAGACACAAATAAGATAAGAATTCCGATTCTATTAATTGAATCAACTTTGCATAAATATCTTTATATGATCGACTAAATGAAACGGTAATTGCACATTTGCATGCTGTGTACCAGTAAGACATCTCGTTCCTAGTACCTATATTTAAGATCACAGTGTTTTACACATAATCTGCAAAGTAATAAATTTAATTTAATGTTATTTAATATAATTTAATATAATTTAATATAATTTAATATAATTTAATATAATTTAATATAATTTAATATAATTTAATATAATTTAATATAATTTAATATAATTTAATACAATTTAATATAATTTAATACAATTTAATATAATTTAATTTATTACTTTTTTCTTCTTTTTTTTAGTTTCATTTTGTTCTTGTCTGTAGCATATTATTATCACTCCGAACGAGATGTTTAAGAACCCGTTTAAGTAGTCACTAGACTCACTAGCGATTCTTATCGTGGCCGTGGTCATGTCATGCTAAATTTCCTAGATTTTGATAACACGGAATGGGAAGGTGTTAAGTACGTCATAATTTCAAAGGAGTTTGACGTTTAAAATAACAGTTTACAATTTGATAGTTCATTTCCTCTGCCGAGATAACGTGGTTTGACTCTAGTTACGTAGGTACGACATTTTCAGTAGCCAAATATACTGATGCTATTATTTTTCTCAAGAATACCGAGATAAGTTTTTAATCTCCTAACATTAAGGATAATTTTGGAATGCATTAACTGTTGGTAATAAATGATACTGGATGCGATGGCACGTAGAATATTATCTAGGGTTAGATATTATCTCAAATACAAAGTATTTTATGAGTCTTCCTTCTGTCGTATAACTCTACCTTGTAATTAATTGAGCACGTATCAAGGTCATCAATGTCAAGGTCATCAAGGTGCTATTAAATTAAGTTACCTATATTTTAACATATGATACTCGTACTTTACTTTAAACAAAATACCTTTAAATAGAAATTAAGAATTTGATATAAGTTTTTAACCATAAAAAGTTTTTGTTTATATTGATTGATAACCTTTATTTTCAAAATATATACAGTAAGTGTAACATACCTAACTATCTCTACCTACCTTAAATCTGAAATAGGTCCTTGAGGCATTGTACGATGCTGGTGGCATTTCCTCGTTGTATCGCAATGCTGATAATTGATTGTTTTTATTTTCCTTACTAACATAGTGCTATGGCTTCAAGGGCTATCAGCAACAAACATTATACAATAATGTTTAACACAAAACGACATAAAACTATCTGTCATGTCAATTGACAATCAAGTGTTTGATTTATCGACGTGAAGTGGCCAGTTAGGTGTTAGGTGAGAGAGGTACTAGAGTTCGTTCCATGAGTTCTCATTTAATAATCACACTAACCTGGTGTTTTTACATGGCTGTTACTTTCACTTTTCTTCGAAAAATCATCGTAGAACCTAAAATGTTTCATGCTTAAATATGAATTATTAATAAATATATTTTTTTATGTAGCCTGTAATGTGTCCCACTGCTGGGCAAAGGCCTCCCCCCTAGAGCCCCAAACTGTTCGATTCAAGGCAATTTCTGGCCAGTTGTATAGAAATGCGTCCAAGTCATCCCGCCATCTCCTCCTGGGTCGGCCAATCCGCCGTTTCCGGTTTGGCATCCACTCCGTAGCTACTTTAGCCCACCTCTGTGGATGCATACCTACGGCAAACGTGGCAAGCCCAGTCCCATTTCAGCCTGGCGGTTTTGGCCCCAACGTCGACAATGCGTGTTTTGGAACGCAGGGTAGTGTTACGGATCCGGTCAATCCTTTTCACTCCAAGCATGCTGCGCTCCATGGCTCTTTAGCAAACCTTCAGTTTAGCCTTTTGTAACTCGGTAAGTGACCAGGTTTGGGCACCGTAAGTCAGGACTCGACCATTCATGAAAGCTGGCACGAATGAATTGAACGAGTGAATAATAATGTCTATGTGTGCATTACATAATTATTAAATACAGATTGATGCAAAAAGTGATTATGATAATTGGGAAGAGAATCTAGCATACTAAACAAAATATGGAGAAACCTTTGGACGCCAGGAACACCTAAAGTATACTGTCGTGCCTACCACGCCAAGGATCCTTGAAGATATCTAAGCTATGGTGTGCTATGATCATGACTAAATGTATAATTAATCTTTGGCGACACGTAAAAATGCCGTGAAAAGCAAAATGAACAGTGTACATTTCGTAAGAATTTCGAATCATTTCGTCTTCATTTTGTAGATTGCGGCGTCAGTGTGAAAACAGGAGGTAAATAATTTAAAAACTCTGGTGACGACGGATTTGGTCTGCTGCTTTTTTAGATTTTTTACCATTACTTATATTTATTTATTTATTTATTGATACAGGTTTGCCAACAGGTGCAATACTATTACTAAAACACTTTAATCAAAGGCACATTATATAGGTAAGGTAGGTAGGGTAGGTTAGGTATATTATATAGAACATTTAATTCAGAAAATGTAAACGTTTGCTTTTTTTTCATTTCAAGTACGCAATTTATTTCTGTAATTTGTACGTGAAGTTACATACACATTTTTTTGAGTAATCGTCTTTGATTGAAAAAAAACGTGAAGAATATCATTGAAATTAAACACTTTAGAACGGATTAATCGTTTCTTAACACAATGACCCTACGTAGTGATCATCTTAACCCTGTGAAAACGAGTGCTGTAAAGGGCTCGAAATGTAGGGTCATGGTGTTAATAAACGCGATTAATCCGTTCTAAAGTGCTTAATTTGAATAAATAACAATCGCGGTAATAAAAGACAATATTGTCAAAAATATCTTTAACTTGTGATTTATGGATCTTTTATTTCTCAAGGCATAATAACTTTTTTAAAGTATGTTTTTGTTAAAAGTAATGGCTTATTCATTAGCTATAAGAAAAATAAGAATTGATCATCCTAATGAATTCAGTGTTTTTACAATTGGCATTCTTAGGTCGCAAGCTGGCGTTTTTCCGATGAAAACTAAAAACTCGAAAACCATTGAGTTTTGACCTGTGGTTGACCTTCAAGGAATAGGTCGAATTACCAGTCACTCTGTATATGTGAGTAAATCAAAGTTTATACATATGTAAACAATTAAATAAAGTTCTAAATGATGACATTGTTTTTATAAAGTCAAAGATTAAGCGATTGTAAATTAGTATTGTATGCAACCTTGTTTAGGTATGACTACGTGTTCTAGCATAATTGGGTCGTATAAAAATACATTCAATTTTATTATTTAATGCACCAAAAGTTGTACTTGACCCTGCCTATGGAGCTGGAGGTCCAAGGTTCGAATCTTGGTACGTGCAGTGTCCATTTCATCTTAGGCAAAAATGCTTTCGTATGTTACGAGTATGTCCTATCAATAAATAAAACATTTATTCTCGAAATATATACAGTAAGTATAACTTACCTAACTACCTACCTCTACCTACCTTAAATCTAAAGTAGGTTGAGGCATTGTAATTTCCTATCAATTCGCAATTCTCAATCAATTCTCGTGAAATTTTGTTAGCAGGTTCTATCGTTTTTTGAAAATTGTTTGAAATTATGGCAATTGGCAGTAAAGACTTAAACGAGACGGGACGAGGCGGGATGGGACGATCTGTCAATTTCTATAGAAGCCCTCGGATGTCACGTGACGTTTTCTAAAGAAACTGACAGATAATTTTAAGCGAGGTATGGGCACAGCGGATGCATATCGTTTAGTGTGGTACAGCACAGCACATCGAATGTCGTCTCGCTCAAATCTGGAGCAGAGCCCATCTGCGGAAGTACCTCTTCCTTGCAGAAAACCGCAGTTAAATAACACTAGACCCTACTCATAGTGTTGTGTTTCTGTTGGTGAGTAAGGTCGCCAGAGCTCCAAGAGGATTCACTGTGTTGACAGCTGCACGGAGCAAAGCTTGCCCCTTTAGCTGTCAACACAGCGAATCCTCCTTTTTTTAAAGGGTTGGCAACGCGCATGTCCCTTGTAGTTGCAGGCGTCCATAAGCTACGGTGACCTTTTACCATCAAGTGGGCTGTATGATTGTTTGTCAAAGATTATTAAAAAAAAGATCGGCCCGGTCCGTTCTAGTGAGAGTCATCATTTAAGCACCACACAGGTCTATAGCGTATAAGACCTTATGCTCACAGAGCCACTTACAGTATAACTAGAATCTGACAAACCAAGGTTTCAGTAGATTTTTTGTGTGCGTCTTTTTTTTTCGGTATGAAAAAAATATTTTATTTTATTTTTTTATTTTTATTTTTTATTTAGAACACAAACAGTCATAAAAAAAAACATGAGATAACGTACATATAGTGTACAGATAGAAACACAACAATAAAAAAGACTTGGAGGTTTATAAAAGAATATCAATGTTGTTAACCAAAGAAAGTATAGGTAGTTGTAAGTAACAAAACAGTATCAAACAAAGCAAAAAGTTATACTAGAATAATTTACGCTTAACTAACGTTTTAAGACTAAACATCGAATTATGAAAGGGATCAATATCAAAAAGATGCTTATTATAGTAACTTGGTACTCGTCTGAAAAAGGTATGTCTGGAATAATTCTTACGAGAAAAACTAATATGAAACAAAGATCTAGGACGTAAGGAGCTATGTGGACAGCTAAAAGAAACTAATTTTAAAAGATCTGGACAATTGATGACGCCTTTAAGAATTTTAAACAAAAACATGACATCTAAGTATTGCCTACGATTAAGAAAAAAATATGGAACATAATAAATTTAAAAAGACTATATGGGCCACTTGCAAGTCTTGCAACACCCGGGGTTACCCACATAAAGGATGACTCACACGGGACGGGACGGGACGGGACGATCTGTCAATTTCTATAGAAATTATCACGCTATCACGAAGCTCTCGGATGTCATGTCATGTGACGTTTGCCATAGAAACTGACAAATCGTCCCGTTCTAATGTGAGTCATCCCTAATCCGGAGTTAAGCATTTTCTTGGATAGAATTTGACAGCTTAACTCCGGGTTGGGTTGCTAAAGCTACCTATATCATACGATATTTCACACAAACATAAAATCGAGTTAAACTTCACAGTAAACATAAACCTACTGAGACAAATCCAGCCATAAGTTACCAAAGTCAACAGCCCGTGTCGAAACGGTGTAACTTTCAACATTCTATTCCCTTTTACGCCCTTTTTCCACCGAGCAGCGCGAAGGTCGGTCTTCGACTGCTTGCGCCAGTGTTACGATAGTGACCCACTAAGCGAATAACGCCGGTGCACGCGAGAATAAGCTCTAAATCGATGTGTTAAGAAGTTTTACAATTGCAGAAAGGTTTTCAAGGATTAAAAAATAAATATGTGGTCTTCTGTCAAATAGTTCAGCATACTGCGACAGTATAAAAAAAAGTTTTGATGGTGTATGAAATGCTCTTCTTTTCATCCTAGCGTTTTCCCGGCTTATTCCACGACTTAGGGAACCTGGGGTCCGTTTTGGCAACTAATCGCAAGATTTGGCGTGGACGCTTCTTTTACAAAGCGACTTCCAAGTGCCAACTGATCTTCCAACTATGGTCAACTAGACCTTATTGGGATTATTCCTTCCTTCCTCTTCCTCACAACTGTTTTCTGTTTTCACCGAAAAGCGATTGGTAAATAATCATTGTTTATTTATATGCCTAGTAAGTTTATTTATATCCTCGCAAATGCGATGAAAAACATTGTATGAATTACGAACTTGTGCTAAAATTCAAACTAATTCACAGTCGTTCGTAATTTCTTTTCTTGTTTAGTGTACTAACTATTGTGTGTTTTTATAATTATAATTGTTTTAATTTAAAGAGTTCATTCCTTAGCTTAAATTAAGTTAATTTCAAAATGACATTGGTATTCTAATTAGCTCAATTTTGGAAATAATTCACTAATTGAATTTTATCTGATAAGGCTATGATGTATGTAAATTGAGTATAAGTATTCGACATGGCATTGATATTTGATATTTGGCAGTGATATTGACTTAGTTGTTACTTACTTGTTTTAAATAATTGCTTGAATTAATTAATTTATTATTTATAATAAATGTTCTGATTTTTATGTTTTTAAGTAGTCACACCACCTAAAATATATTAGTGAGCAGGGCTGGAATCGAACCAGCGACCTCCTGCTTTCGCGGCAGACGCCCTAACTACTGGGCTACCCGATCACGGCCTTTGGGCTTTTTCTGTAGTATATGACATCTCTCTCAATTTATAATTTATTACTTACTTGTTAGATGTAATTGTAATAGTACTTATTACAATTACATCTAACAAGTAAGTAATAAATTATTACATTAACGGTTGCAACATGTAAATATATTGTATGAAAAATAAAATAATAAAATTTACTGGTTTTATGCCGTTCTGTTTCCTTAATTAAGTATACCAAGTTGATGTCGTCATTAAAGCAAAGAAAACCAAGGTGTATACGATAGCAAGTATAAGTGAGGTTGGGACACATGGAACGAATGGAGGATCGGAAGTTAGTGAAAGGAACTACGAGTGACTCAGAATCAAAAGGACGTAGATTGCAGCTGTCAATTTAAATCTTATTGCTTCGAAAATAAAGTCCAATCTGCCACTTTGTGTAGATTTGAATCAATGTCATATTTGGCTTCTGCTGTCGAATATAATGTCATTTTAATGATCACCCGTCACCATTTATCATCATTATCATCAATGACATCAATCAATTCAAGCCTTATTATCAATTTACACCATAAATATACTTTTTCATTTATTTGTACGGTCGGCTGCATAAATATATAGGTATGCATCTGTATTCAATTTTAACCCTTCTTCTACATTAATATATACGAGACAGTATTTGAATTTTTAAAATTTAAGTAGTTTTGACTCTGCGTGTATTATAAAAACCATCTATTATGGCTGTTATATCTCGGCTAAGAATTTAATATATGTACTTTTGTTTTAATTTACCATAATTATTTTGGATATCAGTTTAAAAGACATCAACGAGTTCCGTACATTGAAATATTAAAGTAGGTCTGATGATAAGATTGTGTCCAATAATTCTCAAATCACACAGGAAGCTAGAGTCAAACCAAAATTAACTGTCAAACTTTAAACTATTATTTTAAACGTCAAACTTCTATTAAATTATGACGTTTACTAAACACTTTCACAGTTTGTGCTATCAAAATCTAGGAAACTTACCATAAACGGCCTCTACGTCTGCTGCTGACAGTACAGTCGTCAACAAATACAACGGAACTGCTAGGTACAGTCAACCAATTGGAACCCTAGGCCACTGTAGGACTATGTCATAGTGACGCTATAAATCAGATCGTAAGAAATCTCTTACTGCTTGTCAATTTGACATGGTTCTAGAGTGGCCTGGGGTTCCAGTTAGTTGACTGTACTCACAAATATCTGAACATGCATTTTAACACAATAGAGGCGTGTAGATATTTTTGAGCACCTCGGTAGCTCCGTTGTATTTGATGGCGACTGTACATAAAATATTTGTGAGCACAACGGCAGCTCCGTTGTATCTGATGGCGACTGTATCTATTCAAACGCGAGCGACCTTGACATTGCGCGCGTTGATTGCAACACGTCAAGAGGTAGCAAACGCAATATAATAAGTGCTAGGTGCGCCCGCGACTTTGTCTGCGTAAATGGTTAAAGTTTAACCCTATTTTCACCCTCTTAGGGGTTGAATTATGTACAAAACTTTTCTTAGTGGCGCTTCATGACGTTTCAAGAGTATTTGTTAAAAAAATGTAATAGCGACTTAAAGATTGACTCCATCGGCCTCTCTTCTTCTTCTTAGCGTTTTCCCGGCTTCTGCCACGGCTGAGAGTGCCTAGGGTCCACTTTGGCAACTAATCGCAAGATTTGGTATAGGCACTAGTTTTACGAAACCTACTGCCATCCGACCTTCCAATCCAGATTACCTAGAGAGTAAAATAGGCCTTATTGGGATTAGTCCGGCTAATTTATTATTATTATTTATTATTCATGATGTTTTCCTTCACCGAAAACGATTGATGAATATCAAATGATATTTCGTACGGCCACCAACGCTCTCACTCCATCAGCGACTCGAATGCGACTGTTTATTTGTATATTTAGATAGCTTATGAAAATAATGAAGAACGCTATTTTGAGTGTAGAATTGTCTTTTCATAATTCCATATGCATATTCGTTGCTAATGAGGTACCTACGCTAATTTTCTGATCAGCATGCGTAGCCAAGATGCCAATCGCTCACGCTTAGTAACGTATCGTAGCTACCTAGGTAGCTACGATACGCTATAGAGAGAGCTCTCTATAGCTAGAGAGAGCTCTCTCTATCACTCTTCCGTATTAGTGTGACAATGACAGTTGTGTTTCGTTAGCGACTGAGCGTGAGCGATTGGCATCTTGGCTACGCACCCTGACCCGTGTTCAGAGGTCGTGGGTACGGATCCCGCTCGACGCGGGGAATTTTTCCATTTTTCTTTTAAATATAAGATTGTAATACGAGAAATTGTCTCTGAGCCGGGTTTGTGGCGAGAAGCATATATCTTCAAAGTTTTGTCTGATTTAGTCCAATAAAAGTAAGTATTTCATATTACAGCACTGTCTGTAAGTGCAATCTTAATTTTTCAATACTAGACGACCTAACTTTGACACCTAGACTCTGTCGGTATACACCCATTTGCCAGAATTTCATTTGCCATAATTTCATTTGCCATAATAGTCAAAAGCCATTATATTGTTTCCCATAATAACATATGCAATACTTCTTGTTTACTATATTAGTCACGTGCCAGAAACTTTGTTTCCCATAAAATCAATATCAATAATATCATTTGTCATCATCATTGTAAGCCATAATGATTACTAGCCCTAATATCATTTGCCATCCAAATTGCTTCCCTGAAAGTAGGTTACTCGTAGGTTAGGTTTGGTTAGAACTGTGAACTTTCAATATAGTAATATATAATACAAAGTTATTATGAGTCAGGAAACTTGCCTACCTATTCAACTCTAAGGCACCTTTGCCTTGTTGTTGTTGTTTGTGTTGTTGTTGTGTTTGCTTTGTTCGCCTTTGTACTTCAATTCATTTCAGTTGTTTTGTGATTTATTTTGTGTACAATAAAGTGCTTACTACTACTACTACTACTACTAAGGCAGGTCAGTTTAGGTACGACGACGAGCGAAGCGAGGAGGAGTGTTAGGTTGAACCGTGACCATACAGCGCGCAAGCTGAGCGAGCGAAGCGAGCGTGCCTCGGCAGCGGCCGGCGAAGCGCCAGAACCGACTTCCAATATAATATAAAATTCTATTTAATAATATTGTTCGGATCGAACACAAGATAAAACTTTTTGGTTGTTTTTATGTTTCTTATTGTCGATGATGTAAAAAACAAAAGAGGAGAATTCTAATGTCAAGAGAAGAAGAAGAGACATGGTTTTTTTTATATAAAAATGTAAAAGCTTATAAATAAAATACAGTCCACTAAAAATGCCTTTTAATGTCAGGACACAGAACCAGCCACTTAATATAATATTGTCCTGCACATTAAATTGGTCCTACGATCCTGAAAAATTGGTACCTACTATGATCCTGTGAAAATATGAGTTGAGATGAAGTTGTAAGTTAAAGATGAAGATATAAGTTAAAGATGAAGATGTGAGTTGAGTAAGTTACCTATAATGAGTTGAAGAAGTTACCTAAGTTGAGGAAGTTACCTATAGTGAGTTGAAGAAGTTACCTAAGTGGAGGAAGTTACCTATGAGTTGAAGAAGTTTAAAGTTACAAGTTGGAGGAGTTTTAAGATTTTCGAGAGTTTCGAATGATATGCACAAACGAGTTTCGAGAGTTTCGGCTGTTTCGAGTGGGATACGCAAACGTCGCGATCAAATCGCCTTTGTGACGCGGCAGGGCATCTTGCTGCTGCGCTGCGGGCTTCGACGTGCGAACGAAAAACGGAACGCGACGGGTCAACGATCGCGAGTTGTCAAAACAGACTGTTTCTTTTCGATTTCGCCGGTTGAAAATTGTGTTTTTTTGGTGTTTATTAGTTTTGAATGAGTTTATTATAGTTATTATTTAAGGTTTTTATACCGTAATTTGTAACTAGTATTTAAAGTTCTAGTCTGGAAGGCTTAAGGCTCTGGAATAAGTTAGAAAGGCTAGCTGAGTCAATCATGGCTCAACTGAAAGAGTTAAAGACAAGCAGGAGCTACGTAAAAGGGACGATTACTCGTTTAGAGGCGTTCTGCACCTCTACTGATTTTGTTTCGTCCCCGGTGGACCTTCTTTTGCAAAAAAGGTTGCGCCTCATTAAAGCCTTCGAGGACTACGAAAAATACAATCGGGTTATCTTAAACCTGGATCCCGAAGATGTCGAGGACTACAGCAGTTATGAAGATAAGCGCGATGTGTGCCTCGGACTTATTGACAGCCGTGTTAAGTCTGAAGCACCCGCCGACAGCGAGTCGTCCCGTGTCGCGGAATCGCAAGGAGAAACGCGTAAGTTCAAAAAACTTCCTTGCATAAACGTTAAAACCTTTGATGGTCAAAATTTAATGGATTATCATCCGTTTATTAATATGTTCAGGGCGGTTATCGACACTGATTCCAAACTTAGCTCATGCGAAAAATTATATTATTTAAGATCCTTTTTGGCAGGAGAAGCCTTAGATTTAATTATACATTTGATGCTTGATGATGCCAGTTATGAGGTTGCTCTAAAGCTTTTGGATGACAGATATAATAATAAGCCAAAAATAGTCAATTTTCATGTTAACAGCATCCTTGACATGCCAACTTGCACAAAATGCTCCGCTAGTGGTTTGCGTTCAATAATATCAACAGTGAGTATGCATCTTGCGGCTTTGAAAAATTTAGGTGAAAAGGTTGAGTCATGGGACACAATCTTGGTCAATATCTTATCTAGAAAAATTGATTCTTACACTTTTCGCGGATTTCATCTTGAGCGTGACTTGAAAGAGGTGCCAAAATTATCTGAATTACTTACTTTCCTAGAAAAAAGAGCTATTGCCCTGGAGGCCACTATGAACGAGGAGCCCCCTAAGAAGCCAGTGAGGTCGGAGTATTTAATTAATTAATAATTAATTAATTAATTATTTAATTAATTATGTATTTAATTCTTTTTATTATAAATAAAATACAGTCCACTAAAAATGCCTTTTAATGTCAGGACACAGAACCAGCCACTTAATATAATATTGTCCTGCACAAATATATAATACGAAATTATGATAAGTCAGAAAACTTCCCTACCTATTCAACTCTAAGGCAGGTCAGTTTAGGTACGACGACGAGCGAAGCGAGGAGGAGTGTTAGGTTGAACCGTGACCTTACAGCGCGCGAGCCGAGCGAGCGAAGCGAGCGTGCCGCGGCAGCGGCCGGCGAAGCGCCAGAACTGACTTCCAATATAATATAAAATTCTATTTAATAATATATAATACAAAATTATGATAAGTCAGAAAACTTCCCTACCTATTCAACTCTAAGGCAGGTCAGTTTAGGTACGACGACGAGCGAAGCGAGGTGGAGTGTTAGGTTGAACCGTGACCATACAGCGCGCGAGCCGAGCGAGCGAAGCGAGTGTGCCGCGGTAGCAGCCGGCAAAGCGCCAGAACCGACTTCCAATATAATATAAAATTCTATTTAATAATATATAATACAAAATTATGATAAGTCAGAAAACTTCCCTACCTATTCAACTCTAAGGCAGGTCAGTGTCAGTTTAGGTACGACGACGAGCGAAGCGAGGAGGAGTGTTAGGTTGAACCGTGACCTTACAGTGCGCGAGCCGAGCGAGCGAAGCGAGCGTGCCGCGGTAGCGGCCGGCGAAGCGCCAGAACCGACTTCCAATATAATATAAAATTCTATTTAATAATATATAATACAAAATTATAAATAAAAACAACATTAATATATACCACATGTTTAATAATAACAAGTTTTTAAATATTTGTAGAGCGCCTACTGGAATATTTATTTATTTAAAACTTTATTGCACAAAAATAAAAGTACAAATGGCGGACTAAATGCCTTAAGGCATCGTGAGCAAGCATGCATGGATTCGGAGAAAGACCATTATTTAGTATGGCGTTTGAATATTCTATTAAATAATATTATTGCACTTAATAATATGGACAACAATTAATATGGCACTCGTACGTTCTGGAATCGAATAATCGGGTAAACAAAGAGTATGTCATATCATTTTTATGGTAAACAAACAATTCGGGCAAATGAAATTCGGGCAAATAAAATTCGGGCATATGAGTATTATTTTATATAACTTTCGGGCAAACAATAGACAACCGACTCTGTCTGTAGTATATAACATTTATTTCACTTTATAATTTATACGTATGTAGTAGTGTGACTACTTAAAAAAACATGAATCAAAACTTTGATCAAAAACAATAAATAATTTAATTCGTGCTTTAAAATATTGTGCAGTTTTGAACTGTTAATTAACGACGTAATGACATGACTACATGAGTAAACTACGCGAGAATCGGTTGGCAAAAAATATACTTCGTTAACCTTGACTTTGCGCACGCTAGTGTTGCAACACGTCGAGGTAGCACGGAGAATGTTAAGGTCACACGAGACGGGCCCAAACTGCGCGTTTGTTGATAAACTTTAAATTCTCAATTTAATTTGAGAATCCTCTTGCTGATTAAGAAGTACTTTCTTACGGTGGATGTTGCTATAGTTTGACAACCCAACGAGCGCAGTAACAGTAGGATAGAGACCATCATACTGTCTTTTTCCTACGCTAGTATTACCACCCTGAACCTTTTTTTGTCCTACTGTTACTGCGCTCGCTCGCTTGTCAGACTATAAGTGCTCCCCTGCATGCCTACCACGAACATCGAAAATTGACGGGAAACATTGGCGGGAAAACCTCTTTGTCACTCCAATAAGCAAGTGTGACAGAGATGGAGATACAAATCCGCAATCGTTCGATTTTCATGGTATTAGGCCTGACGCACATTCGAGGAATATGGTGGAGAAATTCGAGGCCTCTTCGTAGCTCAGTTGGGAGAGCGATGGGCTGGTATCTTAGAGTCGCGGGTTCGAGTCCCGACCGAAGTCATGATTTTATCCACTTTTCCTTCCTTTCTGGGAAATTTTGTATCATTCTCAGACGTTTCTGTGCATTTATAAAAAAAGGGTAGGTTTTCTTTTTTATTTTTTAAATACAGGAAGTTTTGGGTTCTTTATAACTAGAATCACGAGTACGAGTACTTTTGATTTTAAAAAAGAAAAATAGTGTCACTATTTTTTGGTTCGTAACGCATTTTTTCATCCATTTTGTATGGGCCGTTACGAAACTGACAATATTTTTTGTATGGAAAATCGAATACTCATTTTCTTCAAAATTATGCACTTTATTCTGAAAATGCTCTTCTGTTTAGAAATAATGACTTAAAAAAGTGAACTTTTTTTGTTACATTACGGAATACAAAACATTTATTTTCAAAATATATACAGTAAGTGTAACTTACTACCTACTGAAGTGAACTTAATATTGTCTTCTATTTTCGTGATTGTTGTTCATTGACGCGACGCGATTAACGGGGAGAATCGAATTCTCTCAGTCATCTTAACCCTGTGAAAACGAGTGCTGTAAAGGGCTCAACACGTAGAGCCATGGTGTTAATAGACGCGATTAATCCGTTCTTCCTTCTTTCTAGCGTTTTTCCCGGCTTATGCTCAGGGACTCCGGGGTCTGCCTTTACCAACTAATCTCACGTTGACGTAGGCACTAGTTTTACGAAAGCGACTGCCATCTGACCTTGCCAATTAATCCGTTCTAAAGTGTTTGACTTCAATGAATAAAAACCTATATTTTTTAAAATTAAACTCTTTAAAACGGATTAATTGCGTTTATTAACATCATGCCCGTAAATTTCGAGCCCTTCACAGCACTCGTTTTCACAGGGTTAAGATGATGACTGAGAGAATGCGAATTCTCCCCGTCAATCAAAAAAGTATCTTTATTGACCGATTAATCCGTTCTAAAGTGTTTAATTTCAACGAACAACAATGGCGGTAACAGAAAACAATATTACATATATTTCAGTTAGATAAATTAGCAAGTTTAGTAATAGTTACTAGCTTCGAGTAGTCCGTTGTGAAACGCTTGTAGAAATCTAGGGTCGCTAACGTTATTGTCGTCAGTAGGTCTAATGGTTTGTTTCACAAGCGTTTCGGAGTGGAAGGAAAACTGATCTGTGTCCTTGTAATGTGTGATATGGCATACCCGGCCGTATACTTAACGGGCTTCTAGCATAATCGTTAGTGACCCTGCCTACGAAGCAGGAGGTCCCAGGATCACCCTGGTTAGGGCATTTATTTGTATGAAATGAATGAAAAACATTTATTTGTGACATCACAGGAAACAACATAAGAAACAAAAGAAAAGACAAACAAGGATTAGGATGTGTGTGCGTCACAAAATGGACCCAACTCAGCATATTGCCAGCCAATAAACCGGCGCTGGTCTTCCGTAGGTTTGTGTGTTTATCACGAATGATCCTGAGTTATGGATGTTTTCTATGTATTTAAGTATTTATATGTATCTATCTATTATATCGTCGTTTACTACCTACTACACCAGCCTTATTGAGCTTACCGTGGGACTAGGTTGATTAGTGTAAGATTGTCCAATTTTTATCTACGTTCGAGCAATTAGTGGGATCTCCAGGGTGGGTATGTTCGCCGCGCATCCGCCAAACAAAATTACCATACAAAATAAATACAACTGTTTACCATACATTGATAATCAGATCCGGCGGATAGCCCAGAACGTGTATGGCTGGCGAATTTTAAAAGTTTCAAACAATTCATCAGATCAAACTAAAATCCATGCAATACAATACATTACAATAACTCATTATTGCACACCTATAATATTACAACAGAAAAATATACATCATCCAAGTGGGCAGCTTTTTATAATTTGACCAAAAATTCCTGCGCAGAATTTTCGTATAAAACCTACCTAACTATAATCAAAACAAAATGACTAGAATTGACTTCTGTCATTTTCTGTACAAGAAAAGTTCTATTTATGTAGGTACTAAGACTGAGTTATTTTGTCAATATACCTATAGCCGTATCTTTAAGTTTTTCTGTTTGTCTGCAAGAGATCGCTTTTTAGCGATAAAAAGCCTGTTCTTTATAATGTGCTATAACCAAGTGTCACTGTGTTTTTTTTTTTTACTTTGCCACTTTTTGCTTCGCCAGGCTTTACCTCTTCTTTTGTCCGCTGTATTCTCTGTATAGACTTCTTTTGCATCAAAAAGTATGTGTATTGTATTGTATTTCATTTTATATTTTACTATAAATTCGATATTTCGTCCGTAAAGGGCTTTGCACACTTGCGCACACGCTGTCGCAAGCGTGGCGCAAGCGGGCGGCCTTGCAGAAACAACCAGAACTGTGGAATGTGCATATGTGAGTAAGATGCATTATCAATGACACATAATTTCTAAAACCGGTTCTTATAAAATATCAGAACCGGTTTGACGAATAAACCCATTTTTCACAATTGATGTCAATATATTTTAAATAAATTAGAGCATTTTTGAACGTGTATGATAAAAATACAATCGTGACGTGGATAGAAGCCATTTAATTAAAAAATACTGAATTTATTTTGAGGCTCAAAATATACGTAGGTATAGCACTACATGTCGAGACGAAATGTTAAAAACGCATTAACCACTTATTTTTCAGTTTTTAAAGATTCAAAATGGTAATATTTCGTTGTCGCCGCTTCCGCCGCTTCTGGCGCCAAGTTCGCTGGTTCGATCCCAGCCCTGGGCACTGGGGGCCTTTGTCACTATTTCTGTAGTATATCACATCTTTCAATTCATAATTAATAAAATTTTGATATTATACAGACTAACTTTTTTATCTTTAGGTACCTATAGGTATTTCACTAGCTATCATTTAACTTGCAATGTCTGTTTGTTTGTTGGTTTGTTAGAGTGAAATCTTGCGAGCTGATTGTGACTAACTTCCCGTTATTAGAGCTGAAATTTCACATGCTTATATAGGTTGGATGGCAATACATTATTTTGGTAGCAAAGTACAGTCTACAAAAGACTTATATTTATTCCACTTTGTTTACGGTAAAATTCTCAGTTTATATTTTATTCAAATTGTGTAGTACCTATGATTACATAATTAATAATTATGCATCATCATCCCCATTATACTCAGGTGTTTTCCACTGCTCATAATGACAGTAAATTATATCATCTATAGAACTGACGTCATTTAAAGGAAAACTTATTGACCTAAAGCCCAGAAAATACAACTAAACCCATATTTACTGAGATAACCACGTTGGTAAAACAAATATCCTTTAGTTAAAGGAAGTATGAGTTTATTCAAACCATTTAACTGCGATGTATTTACCTGCCAAAACTGTATCTAATACACTACATTGATAAATAGTAGTCATTTATTTTCAAATTTTTTACATTAAGTGTAACCTACTCGTACCTACCTATGTACTTCTGCCTATATTAAATCTAAAATAGGTCCTTGAGGCATTGTACCTAGGATGCTGGCAGCATTTCCTCGTTGTATCGCAATGCTGATATGTTGTGCGAGAAAACCACCAGCTCTTCGGTTTATGGTTACAAGAAAATATTTATTTTCGAAATATATACAATTTCAAATAATAAATACCTATTTTCTTTAATTATTCATCTTATTTCCGCTTCCTAAAGGTTGTCTGAAAGAAATGTCTTCATAGCGATACGACAGTAATATTTTTCGGTAAGTTTTTTTTTCTGTACCGATTTCTATTGAGGTGTGTAATAAGAGTATTTACTTATATTGTATTGTGTTTACACGATTTTCTGACACACGATATTTACTGATGATAAGGCCACTGTTGTCCAAAGTTGATTATGTTGACAGAAAAATAGAAGACAGGACACGTAATACTTGAAGACCCAATCTCTATAAGCATAACCCACTTCACTATTTGACTGTTAACTACTTTACACACTTGTGTTATATGAAAACGAGCAAAACGCGAGCGTTACGCCATTTGTAAATATTGACAATTACACACACGTGTCAGAGGCAGCTGATTGCAATATCTTCACTTTAGCAAATAACTTCTTTGGTTGCTTCTACTTCTATTGGTATTTACACAATTAAAACATAAAACGTGTAACATCAAGTATGTTATTCAAATAAAAGATCTTATTAAATAAGTAACATTGTCTTTCCTGTGGACTGCAGCAAAGTTTAGGGTAATAAAGGCTGAGTTTCTTCTTTAACAATTATTGATCTGCATGAACGAAGATGAAGGAGTACCCTTTTATATTGGGTTGTGGGATAATATTGAATAATCAAAATTACTCTGTTATTTAATAAAGCCAATGAAACTACATTTAAGCCAAAGTGTGAGAAAAAAAAGTCATCGCTTGCATTAGGATGACACGATACACTTTATAATTGGCTTAAAATACTGGTGAGTACCCACAAAAACCGCAAAAAATGTCAGACGGAAGGTTCGGCCAGAGCCAAGAATCTCGGCCCTTTTTGGCTGAGAGCCGAGACCGGGATCTCAGCTTTTATTTTGGCCGAGACTGCCGAGACGAAGACCAAGATCTCGGTCGGACCTTCATAATCGAGTTCGGATAATCGAGATTCTATAGTATGTTAAAAATTTACGGGTTAGCTTTTTGCACAGAGCACGGACCTCTTTAGTGTGACAACCTTACATATAGAGGAGCCTTTGGCTGTGATTCTCATAGAAATCGACCGTGTCAGGTAATTTTGACATGTTATTGTCAAAACTGCCATACGTGCTATTAATAGGGTTGTGATATGGGTCGATATTGTATATCGATAGATAAGGAGCAGTTATTAAGATTTCACTAAAAATTACATGGAGTAAAGTTATGCAAATATTTTTATTTCTTACCTTATTTTAACCTCTGTTTCAAAATCAGACACTCAAATGACTTCATTGTTATTTCATTTTATTACTGCGTTATGGTTTAAGTGAATTGTTTCTTATATCAGTATTCTATAATGAAGCGATGCTAGTACTATCTTAGTACAACATAAGAAGAGGATATTTAATTATTAACACAAGAGTAAATAAATAATTGACGCAATTTTAACTACATATTTTATTTACAATAATTTAACTAAGGGCCTGTTTTACAATCTCCAGTTACAGCTATCTTTCAGATACAACCTAACGCGGTCTCTTTCTTTACAACACTTTCATTTACAGTAATGTGCTATACACGAACGGTATAGAACAGGTGTATTAAGGGCAGTAAATAAGATATTACGAACGAATGTGAATTTAAGTCACAGGTTGAGTCGAAGACGAGATCGTAATTCTAGTACGGCTCGTGATACACACAATGTTTTTCCTCACATTTGCGAGGAAATAAATAAACTTACTGCAGATAAATATACAATCGTTATTAGCGGTAGTTAGTAGAACATTCAAGCAACACAGGAAGTGGTGTCCACATACATAAGGTACCTCTACCTCTTCCGAAGTCCTACTAGAGAGACTAGTCCGTATACAAAAATAGATCGAAGTGTGCAAGATTTATTATTGTAGTTGTATTCATTGTTTATGTGTCAGTTTCACCATTATTGATTGCTTTTTGTATGTATAAATGTGTGAGAAGTGCGCCTGTGTGCACGTTTCCCCTCGCAAAAATTTGGACGGGATTAAGATGTTGCTGTGACGTCTCCCAACATGTTGAAAGCCTCTGTTGCTCGAAGAGCTCATTCTGTACAACTACTAGACATAGGCCTTCCTCAGGGACTGCCACAGACACCCGCAACCTTTACCAGTCAGCCAGCCAGTCGTCGGTTTATCTTGTGGGAGCCTTCCCACGCTGCATCGTCTGGTGCGTGGTTGCCATTCGAGAACTCGCCGACCATATCACAAGCCCGTAAAATGGGCGTCATTACAATGTATTCGAGTTCCCATCAACCAATTTTAAGGTTTGCTCTTTGTTCTGATACACACTGTATATTGTATTGTGTATTTTTTTAGTATTTCAATAATATTTAAATAAAAATTCATCTTACTATTTTAGTAAGGCATATGACATACACTATCGATAACAAATGCAGCTTCGTGTCTCTTCCCTATTTCTCTTGCCCATACTAATTTTATATTGAATTTATTACATATTATTTAATTACCTGTGATACGAAACGTTTGAATTTTGTTTATTTACAAATTTGCTTTGGTTGCGGCACCCGATTATTGAGCAATGTGGCATTTTTGAAGTATTTTCATTTTATTATTACTCCATGACGGTCCAAGGGGTACTGACTGCTACTAACTGTCACATATGCGCCGGGCGCATATGCGAGACACGAGTTTTGGCTCTCAAGCCGTCTCTCTATAGGCGCGTCGCCCTACGACTTCCAATCTCTTTGGCTTTTTGTTTAATGACGCGTGTGTTGTTCCAAAGACCTGTGCACGCTGATGATAGACACATGACGTCAAGCTTCATATTAGATCCTGTTTCAGATTTTACGTTTGAACGAATAGTGCTGTCATTGAATACTGTCAAAACCGTTGCGTTCGAATTACAATCGAACGTTGATAGACTTTATCCGTCATTAACTCATTAGGTACGGATTTAAAGATATCCTGTGTGTTTATACACGTCATAATGATGAAACCGGCATGAATTGTACGCTCCCTGTTGATAGCAGAGGCTGTGAAAGTGTTCAGTTAACTTCATAATTCCATAGAAGATTGACGTTTAAAATAACACTTTAAAATTAGTCACTTAATTAAGATATAACGTGGTTGGAGTCTACGTTTGGGAGGCCCTTAAATAAGAAACCTAGAAGCATTTTTCAATTTCAAACGCTCAACTCTGTGAAAAAAAAAGGATAATAGCAATTTTTTGACATTTCTAATACTCGCCGAAAATTCAAGCTTAAGTTGGTTTAAAAAAACAGTGAACGATTACTTTCATTGATTTCAAGTCGAAAATACGCCCTAATCTTGCGCAGGCGCAGCCTTTTGTAACTGGTATTAATCGCGAGGTAGTTCCGTCGGCACGGATGTGTCGCAAACAGCAGACCCGCTCCATTACTCCCGCTTACGACAGGCGGCCATTTCAAAAAGGACTACCATTTTATTTAAGATACAGAAGGCTTAGTATACAATTTTACTTGTCATATTTGACATTTACTTCTCGATTGTGGTAGCGTATCGAGAGGTCAAAATATGAAAGTAGCCGGATGATTTATATAAACGGCAAATATTATTTGAACTATGATACGCTAATACGATCGAGAAGTAAATGTCAAATATAGCATGTAAAAAATTATACTTGGCCTTCAGTTTGCTTATACAGAACCTTTAGCAATGTATCACAGGTCACAGGTATAAGTTATTTTATCTTTTTTTTTTTTTTTTTTATACTACGACGGTGACAAACAAGCATACGGCCCGCCTGATGGTAAGCGGTCACCGTAGCCTATGGACGCCTGCAACTCCAGGGGAGTTACACGCGCGTTGTCGACCCTTTAAAAAAGGAGGATTCGCTGTGTTGACAGCTAAAGGGGCAAGCTTAGCTCCGTGGGTACACCCCACTCCCCAGCTGTCAACACAGTGAATCCTCTTGGAGCTCTGGCAACCTTACTCACCGACAGAAACACAACACTATGAGTAGGGTCTAGTGTTATTTAACTGCGGTTTTCTGTAAGGTGGAGGTACTTCCCCAGATGGGCTCTGCTCCAGATTTGAGCGAAACGACATTCGTTGTGCTGTGCCCTACCACACTAAACGATATGCATCCGCTGTGCCCATACCTCTCTTAAAATCTTATCTTACTTAAAACCAACTTTTTTGGGGTTCCGTACTCAAAGTTTTAACCGGGAACCCTATTACTAAGAGTCCACTGTCTGTCTATGTGTCTTTTCTTCGGTCTATATCCGTTTATTACCAGCCTGTATCTCATAAACCGTGATAGTTAGACAATTGTAATTTGCACAGATGTGCCGCTTTACCAAAAATACTCAAATCCAGAATAAAATAAATATTTAAGAGGCTGCCATACATCATACGGGATTATTATGTCGACTTTAACCGGTTTTGCAATTCAGTTAGCACAGTTAGTTAGAAATATCCCAGTTTTATTTGCCCGTACTCAGTGGCAGTGAGTAATATTCGGACACCGAATTTCGAAAACGGAGTGTTCGGATTAACTATAGAATTCGGATAATTGAACTTCGGGTGTTCCAGAACGTTTTCCGCAATCTTAAACTAAAATTTCATGAGCGGTGTCTATCATAGACACTAAAGACTGCCTACTTATACATGCTCTATCACTGCACAATGGTTAGTGTTTTCAAGAATTGTTTGACATGATGCCAACATCCACTTTTCACCATCGCATCACTCGCCATCGACAAGGCGCTATCAAAAACACTTCAAGAATTTGCCTTCTTATGTGTGTTCTTATCACTGCACAATGGGTTGTATTCTGAAGAATCGTTTGACATGATGCCAACGTCCACTTCACACCGCCCAATCTAAATAGTCGCGCACTCTGCGGTTTCAGAGGAATTTCCAACCGCGGACGCTCCGGCCGTGGAATGAGCCCCTGCCGAGGTTTTCCCGAAAGACTGTACAGCATTGGGGTTCTTGGAGAGCAGGTTTTGAATAAGTCGACAACGCTCATGTGACACACCTGGAGCTGCAGGCGTACATGGGTTAAGGTGACCGTATGAATGTTTGCCATCGACGTGGTATTTAAAAAAGTCACTAGATAGTAAAATTTGTCGCGTTACGCGATTCGTTGACTAGAAATATCGTTTCATTTAATTTAGCCATCTCGTTTGCGACAGATTATAGCCTATTGCAGCAACGAACTACTGGACTTTATCTAAAATACTGAACTTTGGTTTATTTCAAAACTCGTTTATGTTTGTCGTTTAATAGAACCAGCAATCCAAGCAAGTGACTTCTTCGAGTCTGGAATAATCCAAATTACGTGAACAAATTGAAGAAATGTAGTACTTACTAATATTATACAGGACGGGACTAATAAAATATAAGATAAAATAGCAGATCCACTTCAGGATGACTGGCTAGATCGGGCCGGGCCGATCTTTCAGTTTCTATAGGAACGTCACGTGATCTCCAAGGACTACGAGCTATCACGTGATTCTTTCTATGGAAACAGAGCGTCCTATCCCGCCTCGTCCCGTCCCGTTCTAGTGCGAGTCATCCTTTTTGAGAGATTAGAAAAAAAAGTTTAAACGCGAACAATTTGTATGAAGTTTTAAAGACTTAGATCCGAACCGAAATTAGATCAACAGCAATCAGAATGATGACCTACTTTGTTACATTAGCTAATTCATTTCACTGACTGATTTTTTAACGAAGCGAACGAAGTTCTCCGAGTCTACTGGAATAATCCGGCGTTTTTATGTTTGTTTGTATGTATGTTTGTTCGAAGATTACTCTAGTATCGTTGATTGGATCGCTGTGAAATTTGGTAGGTGGATAGGAGAATTTTTTTTTTTATATGAGGCAAATTGGTTAACGTGTTGCCGAGATATAGGAGTCAGAAGTTCACAAGGACCACTATAAAAATAAGATGAACGTCTAAATCGTAATATTGTCTTCTGTTACCGCGATTGTTATTCATTGAAATTAAACACTTTAGAACGGATTAATCGCGTTAGTCATCATCTTAACCCTGTGAAAACGAGTGCTGTAAAGGGCTCGAAACGTAGGATCATGGTGTTAATAAACGCGATTAATCCGTTCTAAAGTGTTTAATTTCAATGTCTAAATCGTAGTTAAAATTATTAAGTGGTGATAAATTATTAATAATTAAAAATACACAATTCTATTAACTCATGTGTCAAATGATAATCCCTATGATAGATCATAAAAAAATATGTGCCTTATCTATCACGTTAGATGTTTGTATACATTATTGTGTAATAATTGATATAAAATATAATTATGAAATAAATGACAAACTTTTTTAATTTATAGTTATTTTCTAAATTAAATTTAACTTGATAAAACTGTCATAAAAATTATCTTGTCCACGAAAAGTTTCATAGTTAAAATAAATAAAAAACTTACCTATAAAACTGTATTAAACTGTGTAAGTATATAAAGGACTAACTTTATTGGTGCGCGGCGTCGGACTGAACTCGGGACGACCTGCGCGTGCGCCGGTGGGGCAACGCGCGAAAATTCGTCCTTCGCCGGTCGGTGGTAGGGACTAGGGCCACCGAATTGGGTGAGTGATGACACAAGGTATAACTTTTACACACACATACAGATTTACTAAGAGTTGTTCGAAAATCTTAGATTACTCAGGTGACATTTTTAAACGACGAATTCTACCAAGTATGTATTAGATACTTTTTGTACTCCAGCATTTCTATCTGTCAATTAGATGAGTGGCGACAATATTAAAACCCTTAATTTGATAATGTTCGTCGAGATGAACATACTCTTTCAACCCTGTTTTTGTATTTTTTTCCTAATTAGAATCGTTAGAACTATTGAGCGCCAAGAAGGCTTGAACGCACGACCATCCTCTATTTTGTCAAATTAAAGGATAAAAAAAGTAAACATTATAACGTTGTCTACGGTATTCCATAAGAACAAGCGATGCTCCTATGGATCTTCAGACAGTACATATAGTAACACTTTTTTTCTATAGACGGCATAAGTACGACGTTTTCCACATTCTGCCACCTGCCATTCAAAATTACGCGTTTTTCGCTAGTTTTGCTGTCCCACTAAAACTAGTGTATGCAACAGCTTATAATTGGTTCTTAAAATTCAAGGGTCTCTTTTATTAAACGAGATATTTTCACTGCTGCATTAATTATACTATTAGATAGACACATAAATAATTTCTTCATTTATTCCCACAACTTTCATGGCGTCGAACTTATTAAACTAATATAATAAAAATATTATCTGTATCAAAAATACTGATAGAAAACTCGTATAATTTTTCAAATACCTATCTAACGATACATTTACGGGTTGAAACGCAAACCCTAAAAAATCCCTTTTATTATTTATTAGTTTATTACGATTATTTCTCTCTTAATTGAGTAACCTAATGAAAGTGACCATGCAGTGACCCTGGGGTATCTCGATCTACGTTTATCTTACTTATGAAACTCCATCTTCATGTTTTCCGACCTTTTCCTTGGTCTACCAGGTAAATTATACACAACACGAAACCCAAAAAAAAAAAATTTTTTTTTTAAATATTAAGTAAACATACGTATTAAGTATAATTATGATGTACGTATAGTAGAGTACTTACCTATGTAATTTATTTTAATTGTAATTATTTATTTTTTGTGACATGTAAAATACTGTATTTTATGAATATAATCTGAATCTGAATCTGAAAACTACTTACTTACAATCTCTTCCACTTAATTGGATACCTACTTATAAGATTTTCTTCCATAGTCTGTGTTTAACTTTTGCCACTTTCATATTTCAAAAATTCGTGTGATACTTTAGAAATAACTTTTCACCTCACTAGCTCGGAAAGCGCTCTTTTATCCTTTCACATAGGTATATGAATAAAGATAAGATAAGATAAATTGCGTTTTTCCCCGCTAGAGTATACTAGTGGGGAAAACGCACTCGCTCGTGGCTCAATTTTGGAATATTTCGCTTGCTCAGGTCTCAATTTAACCACGGGATTAAACAACAATTTTGCCCCCCGTAAATAACTATTCTTACAATAGAAGACTCCCATGGGTATCAGACATATTAAAGTATCGGGTTTCTTACGTCAATAAAAGTAGAAAATGGATCGACATGTTCTCCTGTTCCGAAATATGTCGAGCTATTTTCGGCTTTATTGACGTGAAAAACACAATACATCAGTATACGATTATAAGCTAACATGGTCATTTACATTATAATTACTATGTATAACGAAGTATATTTATTTCCCGAAATATCGGGAGCTCGAAAAAACAAATATACACACAATAAACATGGCAACATCATGGAAATAAATATACATGGTAAATATCTCGTTTTTAATAGTAACTATAACAATACATAAGTATTTTAACTATTTTTCCACTCAGTTCCATGTATGTGTCACATCAAAAAAAAACCTACTTTTTCAACATGCTCAAACAGGTTTTGTTTTATGTTTCTTATTGTTATGATATTCACGGTTTCCTTTCGCTATTAAGCAAATATATTTTTTTCAGTTACTAAATAATAACGTCTGACAAAAAATATTGGTTGTGTCTCCTACGCACACTCTACGTACACACAGAGAGTGCGTAGAGCAGCCGCCGCGGCCAGACGCATGATTCATGAATAAGGGACATGGACTGTTCCGAAACATGTCGAGCTATTTCCGACTTTATTCACGTGAGTAACCCAATATAAGTTTTTTAATATCTCCGTTACTCCGAGGAGTTTAAGAGTTTAAAGATGCTTAAATTCACTGGTGGTCTTACCATATAGAAAGAAAGAAAGAAAAACGTTTATTCGGGAGTTCGGGACGCTTCAGTGTACAAAAATATAAAAGACAATACGGTTAGAATAATAGCGTCACCGAAAAGGTTTTTACTCAGCTTGATGTCAAGGTACCTTTTGCGTACCTTGACGCTGGTCTTCCGCAGAAACCTTTTCAATAAAACGTGACAAGTTAACAAAGAATATACGAGTGCAGATGCATCCGATGACTGGTCGAGCTGCCGACCTTGTAGTTCAATGCCTAAAAATTCAAATAGATATACACGGCAGACCGGTCAAGGTCTAGTATTTAATAGACTGCTTTCTTTATTAACCTAATCAGCTACTTTTTAGGGTTCCATTCCTATAAAGGAAAAAATTACACTTATAGAATCACTTTGTTGTTCGGCAGTCTGTCAAGACGCTTTATCTTAGGAACGCGTAGAGAAGAGGTAGCATGTTGAACTTAATAATATCCCATGCACAAACCTGCGGTTGCAAATTGTAATAATACCAAACCTTTATGTCAATTCAATTAAAATATACGGCCGTTTATGTCGGATTTACTTTACCATACATTTGCAATGCGAATCAAAATGTAAAGGGTAGGTAGGTACTTTACGTTCACATAGAATCACGAAATTTGGCAAAAAGGTATGAGAAGGAAAACAATACGAAAACCGTGTAATCACCGCATACTGAGAGTTCCATGCCACCAGTTGCCAGGCCATATACTATTATCTCGGGAACGTGTAGAGGTAAGTAGCAAGTTGAAATTAGGTTACCACATACACAGGTCTGCGGTCCCTTGAAGCTGTGAAAGAACCAAACTTCTATTTTAACGCAATCAAAAGATACGGCCGTTTATATTGCATTTTCAAAAGGGAATCAAAACAATATGTATCTATAGGGTACTTCGCATTCACCAGGAATATGAGATTCTTAGTTCAAAATTTCGAGCATTCGAAATTTGGTGTAAACGGACTAGGAAAAAATTCGAAAACCGTATAATTCCCGCGAACTGAGAGTTTCGTGCAAATTTTTAAGTTGGTACTTACGTAATCGTATAAAGCTTATATGGGTGTGGGGGAGCATCGTTTGTGCGGAACCCTCGGTGAGTGCGTCCGACTCGCACTTGGCCGGTTTTTTAATTCTGTTGCAATAATGGTAGAAATTTCGAAAGTCTTGTGTGGATTTTTGCATTAAGCGTTATTTGCATTATTTCATAATATTGGTCATTAATTGCGAATTAGATAAAAGTAAAGTTAAACTTACGCATGTTAGATTTATAATTTCAGTTTGAAATAAGCTTTGTTTAATACCAAGAAATATCAATATTCAAACTTATGTTAGTTCTTTATAATATGATTATAAAAGTAAAATACAAAACAAGGCAACGGGGCAGGGCCCAGGCTGCCGGTGGTTAGGGACGCAGAGAAATAAACCGCCGGACTAAACAATTATATTTATAGTAAATTGAAATGTATAAATAAGTCTTGTCTGAGCAACCATAATTATATTAATCCAGTAGTGGAAACTGGGTATTATGTATGTTTTTATTGTAATTTTATGGGTTATTTTTCGCTGTTTGTTTCCCATTATGTACCCATAAGTAAATAAAAAATAACGGACAGACTTTCTCCAGTCACAAATAGCCTGCTAAGCCAAAAAATAAATGGCACTTAGCATTATTTTTGTTTTACAATTTTCTGGAATATTTCAGAAACTCGTACAAATAATATTTTTTATTCTGCTGTGTATTGATTAAAGTTAGTTTTCGTGTAGGATTTATCGCCTAACACTTATCTAATGCACATGTTAAAACTTATCAAAGAATATTTTTACATACGAATTCCATTTGGAAATTCTTAATCACCATTTAGCATTGACACGGTAATTTCAATTTATTAATAGCTGCTAATGATTGAGGTTATTGGTGATATCTGTCTTGTCGGGTCAAAATGGCGATTTTTGTATTATTTATTGGTGGTGGTTTATTATATTTATTTGCGTTTTTTTTCTTCGGCGGGATGTACAAATTATGCAAGTTAGCACGACGGGTTGGCATTAATTAATTAGCTAGGTAGCAAGTTTGGCGGAATAGCAAAGTTACATTATTGTCCTAATTTATATGGAATTACGCAAAGTAACGCCTGATTCAATAAATTATTTTACATGTTTTACTTAAGAGGCCACAATGGTCAAATTTTTATCATTCAGACGTCTAGATCTCAATATTGATAACAGGTACCTAGATATTAACATACATTAAGCTTCGACATACGTCAAATATTTTTTTTACAGAGAAATAGGTACCTATGTAGGTACGCAATGTCCCACATTTCTCGATTTCAGACCGGTGTGGTGTGGTTCAGCATTTCCTAGTAACACTGTTCAAGGTCCCTCTTTCGTCATACACGCGACGCGATATAATGTTGTAATTCGTCATAAATGGTAAAATGAAAAGGCGGATTATAAGCATGATTGTCTAATTAACTGAATGACGACCAAGGCTCCGGTTAGTCGGTATTATATCCTGTGGTTTTCCTCTACCTATTTACAGGTTACGTAACCGGGTCTCGTGAAATTTTGTGAAGAGTTAGGTAGTTATACTGTAAAGGTTTTACATTTACAGCCGCCTAGATTTGTTGGAAGGAGTGGCTTTATGAGTATTTCAAATTGAGAACTCTAGCCAGTGCTGTCAAAAAAAAATCTGAAAGTAGATGGTTCCAGATTGGTCCCGTTTTTTTAAATCCATTTCTGATGATGGGATCCTTGAGGAACTGGGAGAACTTAACGATTTTCTTAAGAGAACGAGAAAGGTTAATTTGAAAAAAGGGTACCTAGTTAATCGCTTTTTAGCGATAAGACCGCCTGTTATTTGCCTCTGTGTTAATCAGATGTTTTTGTCTTGTGAATGTTTTCTTGTACTGAAGTGTGCCATAAAGCGTATTCTATCTATATGTAAGTATATACTTGGTATATACATATACGGTATATGGTAATAAAGTAACCTAACTGTAATAGGTTTAATCTTACGGAAACCATAATTTTGCTGGAGTGCATCTGATGATGAAGACCAGGGATGACATAGTGGAACTGCTCGAACATTCTCAGCTCTTATCATCCGATCTGGTTACCTACCTGGTTACTTTCAAGTTGAAAGTAACCAGGTAGGTAACCACGTTGAAAGTTTCAACGTCCCGTTCGATTGATTTCTATTAAGTTTAGAACTCCTCTAATTCGTACGGCCAACGCCAACGTTTGATACAAATTCAAATCACAATACATGTTGTGATTTGAATTTGTATCAAACGTTGGCGACCCAGTTCACCCAGTTGACCCAGACAAGGTTGCGTGTTCAAATCGTGATGAGTTTTTCCAAACTTGTACGAAATATCATTCGATATTTACCTATCGCTTTTCAATTAAGGAAAACATTGCGAGAAAAGCGGATTAATCCCAATTAGGTCTATTTCTGGCTCTGAACTTCTTTTTTTGTTATCTATTTGGCTTGGAATCATATAATTTAAACTTTCGTGAGTCTCATATTAAATTTCAACGGTTAACACTCACGTATTTTTATCACAATAGGCGTGACATGTTTCGACTGCATCGAGCAGTCATCGTCGGACAGACAGAGTGGTGTCACCTTCGCGGCTCGGGCATCATCGTTGCAATTTAATATTTGGCTTGGAAGGAAAGAAGGCAATAGTTTTCGTAAAACTAGGCCTACGCCATTGTTCACTCACTACTGCACTGCACTTACTACTATTTACAATTAAACACTTCACTTGATAACTTGCAACTCATTTATTCGAAATTCTATTTGACTATATATGTGACCGTGGAATAGGTAGTAGATTACATACCAAGGCCGTTTTGGTGGGAAATGCCTCGGATCCCATGTAATTGTCGGCCGAGGCGAAGCCGAGGTCGACTAACATGTGATCCGAGGCTTTCCCATTTAACGGCCGAGGTTTGTATACTATTTTTCTGCCCGACGGAGCCGGCAGGCGGCAATTTAGTTTTGCGTAAAGTGGCGCTTACCGGCCGGAGGACTGAAAAAATCTTAACACCGCGATGTAGCCGATGTAACAGCGCCATCTGCCATGAAATTGGGCAACTAAACTAAATATTACTACATTAAACACCATCTTGGGATTCGTTGCCAAAGCGGACCCCAGGCTCCCTGAGCCGTGACGTAAGCCTGGAAAACGCTTGGATACAGATGCATTGTGATTTTGTTTTTTTTTTAAGGGCATTTTCAAAAATAGGGTACCATTTTTTTTAATTATAGGAAGTTTTGGACTTTTTTATAACCAGAATCACGAGTACTATTGATTTAAATAAAGAAAAAGAGTGTCTCGTTTTTTCGGTCAGTTTCGTAACGCATTTTTTCATACATTTTGTATGGGACGTTACAAAACTGACAATTTATTTTGTATGGAAAATCGAGGACCCATTTCATTGAAATGGTGGACTTTGAAAATGCCCCTAGAATCAAGTTACGACAGTTTTGCCGGAAAACCACGCCAGGAAAAATAAAACAAAATAATTATTTGAGCATTTATTTCATTAGCAATACTTATGTTGGCTATTACAGATGGGCCAGTCAGGTGACAAGCGAAGTAGACCGTCATTACCAAAAATACGTACCTATGCTTAGCACAATTTTGAAATTATGTCTGATTTATTTAAGGGGCTACCCGGCTGTTTCACTGATATTTCACTGTTTTTAAAGTGAATAGGCTTTGTTCAGCTCCAAGCACAACGCTTGAAAAATATATATAATGTAGCTAGGTATTTGGTCTACATTTGGTTCTACTAAATTGTCGAAAAACATAATACATCAAGAGAAAAAAAATACCCATAAACCCTTTTTTCTACCTTAAATCTGTATCTACTCCCTTATTATGCGTCGTAAGTACAAGAAACTAAGACAAGCAGTATATATTTATGTTTACTTTAAACGCATCTACTGATTTTTGGATAGGTTTTGTACTTTTCGAGAAAAAGCTATTACACGCATTTTCCCGAAAACGCCGGCTCGAGATGCCTGCGCGGGCGACGGGGGCCAGTCGTATAAGATGGCACTAGTAGTTTATAGGGTTGCGTCCTAGTACAAGAAGCTCTTCCTAGGTGGCAACTTATGCTTATTGACGTATTGTATAACCGGTCAGGAATGAAAGCGGGAGGGGAAGAAAGCTCAAATCGCCGAGGTCATTGGCATAGGGGACGGCCTTAATAGACATTGTTGTAGGTCAAGATAATTAGATTATTTCCAGGAACTAATTCCGAGCAAGATTAATATCTTTTTAATACCTTCACTAGGCCCTAAAGACGTGTCAACTGACTTTACACAATGCCAATGACTTTTGAGAGCCAAGTAACTGCCAAAATTCGGCCCTCTTAATGCAATTTTATTTTACCACAAATAATACCACGCGAAAAAGAGGAAATTCGCAACTAGTGGAATACGCAATACTAATAAATTAAAACACGAACGGTTCGGGAGAATCGACACGAGTTGCGAATTACCTCTTCGCACGTGTATCGTACGACGTTTTACGCTTAATGTTCGACGCAGGCACGTAAAGTGCTCATTATCGCCCTAGGGCGGTAAAGTAGCAGCATGTGTACTTTAAACAGTAATTCGTAAAGGAAGAAAATAAATAAACGATAAATTCGTAATAATAATACATTAAGTATAAGTACTTAGGCTAGCGGTTTTATAACTCTATAACCCAGTAGTTCATCGCTTGTTCGAGCCATCTTAAATGTCGCTTTTTGTGGGGGCCCATCTTATATTGGCGAGCATTTTGTTAGGCAGATGTCCGATTTTATACTATAACCCAGTATTTAGTCCACCACTTTCACCTAATAGTCCAGTATTTAGATTCCATTACATCTCAATAGTCTATACACCCTCGCGGGTGCTGCCTCTGCGTGCGTCCCATGACTCGGGCAGGTGTAACACCCGCTCGGTGTACCCCTTACATTTCATTGTCGAAAGGGCCTCTGCGTGTTGGCTTCGGCTCCGCGTACGCCTCCCAAAGGTTCGGAACACCATTGTTCCATGATGGAAAAGACAATTATTCTTATATCGGGTTACTCACGTCAATAAAGTCGAAAATAGCTCGACATGGCGGTTGCTCTATGCACGCCGCCGCGGCCAGACGCATGACTCCTGAATATGGTACACGGACTGTTCTGAAACTTGTCGAGCTATTCAACTTTATTGACGTGAGTAGCCCGATTTAAGTATTTTAGTATGCCTGATACTCACGGGAGTTTTCTAACAATAATACTTAGCTTAACTTTGAGTATAGAGCAATTAAACAAGGCAGACAATATGTGTACAGTAAAATGTAAAAATATGAGTGGATGTAAGTAAGTAAACACTTTATTGCACAAAACAGGATATACATTAACAAAATGGAATAAACAGAAAAGTACAAAGGCGAACTTATAAATTAAAAGAGATGTCATAAACCACAGAAAAATTTACCAAGGTCCCCGGTGAGCAGGGCTGGGATCTCTTTCAATTTATAACTATCAAAACACCATTCAATCTCCCCCCACCTTACCTTACCATATTAATGAGACGATTTTCCCAATAAATATTTTTCCATTTGACTGTACGTAATCGCTTTTGCGGAACGTGGGTCCTGCGGGAACATTTCAAACGTCACTTTGACAGTTCTCTCATACTGACACAGGACCCGCGCATGAGTGGCGCCGCCTGGTGAGCGACAATACGGTAGCTCCCATTGCTCAAGCATCAACATTATGAGACCCAAAAGACGTTCGTTGCCGCACATAGGCCTACCCAGGCTTCTCTGTAAATTGCAATAAAAGTGTGTATGTGTTTGTATGTGTGTGTGTGTGTGTGTGTGCGTGTGTGTGTGTGTGTGTGTGACTAGGCGGCGCTCCATACAAACGGCTCCAATCGTTTGTCGGGCGGCAGGAGCGAGTTCAGTTCCTCGACATCTGATAAAGTCTGAAAAAAGATAAATGAATTAAGTCCCGCAGTAAGCTCAAGAAGGCTTGTGTTACGGGTACTCAGCCTACGATACCTATATATAATATACAAATACATAGAAAACATTCATGACTCAGGAACAAGTATCTGTGTTCATCACACAAATAAAATGCCTTTACCGGGATTCGAACCCAGGACCATCGGCTTAGCGGGCAGGGTCACTACCAACTACGCCAACTGGTCGTCAAAATTAAATCAGTCATAAACACAATTATAAATTGAGATGTCATATACTACAGAAAAAGTGACCAAGTTGAGGAGAGCTGGGATCGAACCAGCGACCTCCCGTTTTCGCGGCAGACGCCCTTACTGGGCTACCCGATTAAGGTAGCCAGAGTCCAAAATTTCCTAAGTATATGCAATTATTGTATAGTACGGTGACGTCACCCTCGCTTCTAGTTGAAAATAATCTGTAAAGATTATCTAGAAGGCAGCACTAGACGCGATTCTGAGCTGTAGATTTGCGGAACGCACCTTAAACGTTTAAAATAAGAAAGGAAATAAATAATTTAATTCGTGGTTTACAATTGTATAAGATAAGTGTATTAAAAAATACAGGGTATCTTTTACAACCGGCAATATTTTCTGGGTATGATGGGCTGGTTATATAAAAATAAAATAAAACATCAAATATCATATTTCGTTCAATTTTACCAAAACTACCCCGTTCATTCTGTCTCAAAAAATCTCCAACGCGTGCGCACTACGCACAAGACGCCGCACAGAAAGGACGTCAACGCGCATGTGACCCCCCTGGAGTTGCAGGCGTCCATAGGCAAAGGCGACCGCTTTCCATCAGGCGGGCCGTATGCTTGTTTGCCACCGTCGTTGTTTAAAAAACATCGATACCGTGAAAGTGTTCAATACTTTCGGTAGATGTCGCTACGCTGAGGCGTAAACAAATGAAAGAAATAGTAGTGGAAACTTTGGCTCGCTTCGAGTGAGCGTCGATAGCTCAATTGGCAGAGCGATCTGTGTTTTGAGAAGTCGCCAGTTTAAATCTTACACGATGCGGAGAATTTTTATTTCAACTATAAAATTGTGGATTTCGTTCGCAGACGCGACTTAATACAAAATAACTCAGTATTGTATGGTACAGTCACGTCTATAAATTCTTTTTCCTATATCTATCTATGGAAGGAACTAATCATTTTGTATTTTACCTAAGCACAGTCACATCTGTAGGTAAATATCTAAACACTTGGGAATTTATTACAGTGGAAGATTATTCAAAATTGAATAAAGACGCATATATATTAATGAAGCCGACCGTACCCACGGATACTATTGTTATGGACAATGACACCGGATACAAAGTTGACAATAACAATATTGTTTATGTACACGTGATAAACAACCATCTGACAGTCGCTCGTCACACGAAATATCAAGCGTAAACAACAAGGCTGTTTACCTTTTTTACCAATGCAACGCTATTTTCATGATATTCAACATGGCCGCTCGCGAACTATATTGCTCTTTGACACTATCGGTACAACGCGTTACTGTAGATTGACAACCCAACCATATTTGCATCTTTCTCCTTCTTGACTAGTGGGAGCGAGAAGCAAGTTCTTTCGAATCCCAGTCGCTATAGAATCGTGTTACGCAAAATGGAACACTGAGTGCGCCGCACATGCGAAATTTTCAAATTATTTTATTTTCCTATTATGTAAATATTATTGTTATATATGTAACCTTTGCTTTGAGGAAAATCAGTAAAAAAATAAACTTAGATGACGTCATTCGGTGGGATTTTTTCGTAAGGAAAATAGGATCTTGAAAGTGATGTCATTTATTACAAAACAAAGTAAGGCCCCCGGTGAGCGGGGCTGGGATCGAACCAGCAACCTCCTGCTTTCGCGGCACACGCTCTAACCACTAGGTCACCCGATCACGGCACGGCATGGTATGTAGTCAACCAATAGGCTAGACGACTAAAAAAATCTATTTAGTCCGTCTTTTAGATTATAAAAAAATAATGTACACGTATTTTTTCTTTTGTTCGTCAAATCAAAAATGACAAAAATACAGTGCGTTCAAGTTTCGCGTAATGTCACTCCTAGGTACAATTCTTACCTAGTAGTGACGTCACAAGCCCCCACCCCAGAAGTTTGATGCTTTTTATCTTCGTCAATTTTAGTTAAATTGAAAAAGGAAAAAATACGTGTCTAATAATTTTGGATAATCTAACTGACGGACTAATTAGAATAATAGTTTTTCAACCTAGTCGTCATCCCTATTGGAACCCTAGTCACTGTAGGACTATGTCATAGTGACGCTATAAAACATATTGTATGAAATCTTTTACTGCTTGTCATTTTGACATGGTTCTAGAGTGGCCTGGGGCTCCAGTTGATTGACTGTAAGTATTTATTATAAAACATAGAACAAGTCTATCGCGAATGCAGTTAATTTACCTTAATATACCGACGTTTCGACACAGTTTCATTGGTCATGGTCGCGGCTTGATTGATAAATTATTTAATTAATGGGAGCTACCGTTTTGTCGCTCACCAGGCGGCGCCACTCATGCGTGGGTCCTGTGTCAGTATGAGAGAACTGTCAACGTGACGTTTGAAATGTTCTCGCAGGACCCACGTTCCACTAGCGCCCCTAGCGGAAAATCGACTCGCGGTAATCCTCATTAGCTCATGATAAATTTCCCGAAATTTACATACTTTCCTGGAAATCATGCCTTCAGTCCCGGAACCAGACAAGAGCCATATCCCGAGAAATCCCGAGAATCAGTCCCGGGAATATCATGCCCTATACAGCATAGCGTACCTGTTGTAGCAGCGAGTTGCAGCGACTGAGTTGATGAGCCGCCTCGTGCGCCCGCGCGAGCCGCTCCGCGTGCCGCGCGTTGTTCCTCTGCTTGTCCACCATCGACGAGTATAGCCGAGTTATTTCAGAATCCGCCTGCAAATATATGAATACCGACTCAACTCTGCGTCTGCAAAGTCGTTATTTTATTTTAAACAAATACAAAATCATTGAAATTAATCACATCACGTATTTTTGTCACAATAGGCGTGACATAATTTCGAATGCATCGGGCAGTCATCGTCGGACAGACAGTGATGCGAGTGATGCCCGAGCCGCGAGGGTGACAACACCACTCTGTCTGTCCGACGATGACTGCCCGATGCAGTCGAAATATGTCACGCCTATTGTGATAGAAATACGTGAGTGTTAACCGTTGCAATTTAATATCAGTATGACTCACGAAAGTTTAAATTACATCAGATTAAACACTTTCAAATCCCGTCAATCAAAAAAGTTACTCGTGCAAACTTCCTACATACAAAAATATATAAAAATAAAGAGAACAAAGGTTGGTATACAATGTCCAGAAGGGCTTATAAAGCTAGTACTACATTAGCTAAAGAACATTCTACAATTAAAAATAAAATTCGCATTCCCTCAGTCATCAATCGTCAACTTAACCTTCTAAAACAGAGTGCTGTAAAGGTCCCTAAAACTTTTAACATATTTCCTTCAAACTAGTAAACGTGAACACATGTTTTTTAACAAAAATCTCGATATTTATATTTGTCCAACATAGATAGGTTTTTTACATGTATTCGGTCAGAACGTCAAAACCCTTTTATCTATAAACATGATCCTTAGCTAAATTGTTGAGTAATAACTAGTTCTTAAATCTGGTAAAAACTTTTATCTACAAAAATAGTAGTTTAGTTGGAAACAGCAATTATCTGATTACGCGCTTTATTTTAACGCCCTACTATCGCCTTTTCATTTTTCGCGTGATCCTGCAATTATATCTATCCCACGACACAGAAACGAGACAAGTGACAATCAAGTTCTCTTGGAATATAGACTTTGTCATATCGTCGTAAGTTCTTAATTTGAAATGAATTTGGTTGTCACTTAGGATGTTTTAAGATCAATACTGTTAGTTCATGCATTTCATGGTTAAGGGAGGCTTTTGGGCTAGCGTTGAAAATGCCGGAAAAAATCGAATGTTTTTTTCATAATTTAATCAAACTTTCGGTTTTTTTCCGAAGCTTTCGGGTTTTTTAAGAAATAATGTCACTATCACTGTCACTCCTTTCATCTGTTTCAATTGTTTCTTCCTCAATGTAATCGATGTAACCATGTTGTAGGTGTAAATTAGACCTAATATGCATTGATTTAGAGTTGAAATATAGCGCGGAAACTTTCATTGATTTTTTCCTAAAGAATCCGAAAAAATGATGATGATTAACTTACCTCTTTAAGTTTAGTAGCGAGTTGTACTTGTTCTTGAGCCAGTGGCGTAGCGCAGGCTGCTAAATGCGCTTGCAGGCGGGAGCACAGACGAATCCATGGGCGGGCATCTAAACCTATGTAATAATTGAAATTAAACACTTTAGCAGGGATTAATCGCATTTATTAACACCATGACCCTACGTTTCGAGCCCTAATAAACGCGATTAATCCGTTCTAAAGTGTTTACTATCAATGAATAACAATCGCGGTAATAGACTATGTAATAATTTATAAATATAAATAAATAAATATAAATGTTTTGAAGAGCGTTGGTAGCTTAGTGGTAAGGCGTGCGATTTTCAATCCAAAGGTCACGGGTTCAAATCCTGCGCGTATCAATGAGTTTTTCGGAACTAATGTACGAAATATCATTTATTTACCCATCGCTTTCAAAACGACGATCTTTCAGACGATTTTCTTTAAAAATAATAGTATACTACTGAGCAAATTAAAACAAGGCTTACCTTCGAGTACTTCCGGGTCCCGGGCGCCCGGCAGCCCCAGCGTACCGCGCATGATCGGTAGAAACGTCGGGATGTCCTACACACACACACACACACATACACACATAAAGGGTTCATCCATTAATTACGTCATATAAGAAAAAGACCAACACCATCGGTGGCCAAGGATCGAACTCGGGTCTTCAGCTTACGCGGCTAACGCCATAACCACTAGGCCGTTTGGTCTCACCGAATGCCGGCGAATTTCTCGAGTATATACAATCTTAGTAACAGTCAAGGCGCCCGAGGCCGTTCTCAAAGTACAAGCATCATCGCTTTGTACTTCCATCCAAACCAAACTTAGGGGTTCCGGTATGGCGCGAGAGATGGCGCTGCCATGAGTTCGAGTCCGTATAAAAGGCAGCCAAATAATCGGCGGCCCAATAATTCGTGTCCTGTGTACTGTAAAAACTGTGGCTTCAGATTATTGGCCCGCTACCGACCTTGTCCGACCCGATAAAAGGCAGCCCAATAAATAGCAACCCAATAATTGATGTACATGTAGTTGCATTGATGATAAGAGAGGTATGGGCACAGCGGATGCATATCGTTTAGTGTGGTAGGGCACAGCACAACGAATGTCATCTCGCTCAAATCTGGAGCAGAGCCTATCTGCGGAAGTAGCTCCACGTTACAGAAAACCGCAGTTAAATAACACTAGACCCTACTCATAGTGTTGTGTTTCTGTTGGTAAGGTCGCCAGGGCTCCAAGAGGATTCACTGTGTTGACACCCACGGAGCAAAGTTGCCCCTTTAGCTGTCAACACAGCAAATCCTTCTTTTTTTATGGTCGACAACGCGCATGTAACACCCCTGGAGTTGGAGGCGTCCATAGGCTACGATGACTGCTTACGATCAGGCGGGCCGTATGCTTGTTTGCCATCGTGGTTGGATTACAAAAAAAATAAAAAAAAGATGGCGCTGTCATGAGTTCGATCCTCAGCTTGGCCTTTGATGATATTGGTTTTTTTCTTAAGTTAATGAAATCTATTTCAATTTATAATGAATACCTGCAGCCTCCTAATGTCCTCATCCAAGGTCGCCGTGGCCTGTTCCTTCACGACAATAATGTCTCTGGTACGTTTAGCCTTCCGTGCTTGTAGCGACATCTGTCGCCGCTGCAGTAGAGTTTTCTTTGAATCCGGCCGTTGGTTTTTTGTCGAGGTCTTTGGGGAGTCTGATTTAAGAACACAAATAAATAAGGTAGATTAAATTTATTATTATTATTATTATTTATTTATTTATGCACAGGCAGCTTATAGCTGATGCGTGCACAATCAATAAAGTCTTGTGTTTTCATCTTTGTTTTTCATAAATTCATCAAGTCTATTTTTGAAAGAGTTCACAGATGATGCACTTATCACCGACTCAGGCAGACTGTTCCACACTTTTACCACACGGTTAGACAAGAAATGGTGCCTGGGGTTACTAGAACTTGACGAGCGAGCTAATTTCAATGAGTGCCCTCTCAGGTTGCTATTTGTACTCCTGACAAATATGTCCTGTAGCGACGGGACATCGTGGTATCCATGCAATATCTTAAATGTTTCAATCAGGTCACCACGCTGTCTTCGACGTTCTAATGTTGACGTTATAATACGTTATGTGCACCAGAAGTGCGACAGAAGTAGAAATTAAATATAAAGTGAAACTAAATGAAAACCACCGTGGCAGTTCTCTTGTCAAATATGCGTATATTCGTATAAATATGCGTATAAATATTCGTAAACAAACGTAAAAAAAGTCAAACAGCTAACTTGTTTACAACAGAATGAGAGGCACGTATGCACAGACGCACAATATTGCTTAGCTTAACGCGTTCGGTGTCGACAGGCGGGGTAGTTGTAGCCTTAACGATCCTTAACTGTGCTACTGTCAGTGAACAAGTTAAACAAAGTTTTCTCAAAGGCACTGATATTCTAATAGTTATGTTCCTCCATATTGTAGTTTAGGTACTCATTTAATTTTACTTGATAAAGCCTTTGCAAGTGAAGATAAAAAAAAAACAAAGCATCCTGCAAAACATGATGTAATTAAATAGCAACGGTTAACACTCACGTATTTTAATACGTGAGTGTTAACCGTTGCTATTTAATATCAGTATGTCTCACGAAAGTTTAAATTATATGATGTAATTAATAATTTTAGGTGTCACGTTACCTCCGATGGGGCGGTCTACGGTGTAGGAAATATAGGGCAGCTCAGAGTCACTGCAGACACTAGCTCCTGGTGAGTTGTTCCCACTTGCCGGGGGCTCGCGGCGTACTTCTGTCACAAACGTCACCATATTACAAAAAAAGTATATAGAAAAATAAAAATTTACATCATTTAGGTACTCAGAATTATAAGCTCTATTGAATTTTGAACAGATTAATCGCGTTTATTTTAACACCATACTAAATCATTATTTCAAACTAGTTTGGTGCTCTTCAAATTGTTGTTTATATAGTCTATGATTTAAAAAAACGTGTAGGTAAATGGGATTTAATATAAAAATATGAGTTCACCTGGTGCACTGCTAGGAGCAGCAATGGTGTGTCCGCGGCGCACTGGCGGCGCTCGCGTCGCTGCCTTCGGTACCGCCGTCGAAGACTGCTCCGAACCCATACTGAAGACATCGACTTAGGTCACATATAAAAATTCAATACACAAGTTAAAGGAAAAGAGGACTTCCAATTCTTGGTTTACATCGTAAAAAACAATTTTTTTTTTACGGGCTTGAGGGTAATGTTACAACCTAAATTCACGCCTCTCTTGGCTGCCAGAATATCATTGTAATTTTTGTTTTCATACTTTTCGGGGCGAAGACTACTAATACTGAAATAAAACTTTATGGTAAATACCTTTTTTCTTTACGAGGTACGGGGTTCAATCCGGTACACAAAATCTATTTTCAGTTATAAACGATTACCGTTTAACTAATTTGGTACTAAGAAAATCTTTATATTTTTCTGATTAGAAATTAGAAAATGATTTGACAAGGACAACATCAATATTAAAGAAGTATTGTTATGTCCAAATCACGCTTACAAATCAGAATTAAGTGCAAAAGAGACTACAAATACGGGCAGTTTTAGAGCAAAATCATAAAAGCCATAGTCAAATATAAGTAATTATTTTTAAGAATATCGTTTACCTTCATAAAAGTTCACAAATTTAATACATTTCTTAATTGTGTATTATTACAAATAACACTACTCGACTCGGACATAAGTAGCGATCTATCATTTTTGCGTTTTGTTAGTGTTTATTTATTTCTATGCTGTCGGCGTTCTCGCTTATCTTGATAATTTCAAAGATAATGTACCTAGTTATATTATAATTTATAAAATTTACAATTGGATTAAGTGATGCCATAATATTTACATGTACTTACTTTCATTTCGTTAGCATGATACACAATAACAAAACGAAAAGTATTGACACGTTGACGTCAAATGTCAAACTTGTCGAGTAGAACAAAAATTCTTCATTATCTGTGAAAGTATTTCAAATATTGGAACCAATTTAGACCTTATCTAGTAAAAATTAAGAATCAGAATGGCATTACACTGCAATGTCAATAGATTAAAAATTTACGAGTAAATACGAAGTATTTCCTAATTAGCCAAATGTTTTCGTCTTAAAAGTCCTGTTGTGGTGTTTCGCCACATTCTACTCAAAGTTATGAAATAAAGACCAACTATTAGATCAAAATGGTAGACGAAGGCACACGTAAGACCCTAAGCAGTATCCCGCTGCTGCAAACCAAGGCTGGGCCTCGGGACAAAGAACTGTGGGTGACACGTCTAAAAGAAGAGTATCAGGCTCTTATTAAGGTATTTGCCAAGAAAACTATCTATTTTAACAGCTGTTATACTATTTAATTGCGTGTATTGGCTAGGTTGGTTTGTAAAATAAAAATAGTCTTAGATGTGATTAGTTTTAAAGGAACATATTAGGCAATATTCATTTAAAATGATACACAACCTGTAGTTGCTGTAAGGCCATGTCTCCCTTCTGTTGTAATTTGAATCTCTGATTTTGACAATTATAATAATTAGAGTTAACATGTTCGCTGACAGTAGTACAGTTAAGGGTCATTAAGCTGCAACTACTCTGCCTGTTGACATACCGTCACAGAATGTGTTAATAAGTAAGATGTGATTTGGTACCCAATTACTAAATGTATGTTTGTTCGGACCCGAGACCTCCTGCTTTTTAGGCAGGGTCACTACCAACTAGGTTAGGAGGCCGTTAAATAAAAAATAACTAAACTGTGTAACATTAAGAAGTCAGAGAATAAAGGCTATTTTTATTTATTTATTTAATTATATTATGTTTGTTCCAGTATGTTGAGAATAATAAATCTGCCGACAATGACTGGTTTCGGCTGGAATCTGACAAAACCGGCACTCGCTGGTTCGGCAAGTGCTGGTACGTCCACAACCTCCTGAAGTATGAGTTTGACCTGGAATTTGATGTAAGTTACCTTGTACAATCATTTAATATTGTTTGTAGAGAATGCCATCCCAGTTTATATGTATAGTATGAAAAAACCTGAGTAATACACGAAAACTTTAATTCTTTAAACCTACTATAAAACATAAGTTACATTCTCCTCTGATAATATTTTGTAAAGATAATTGGTTAATTATACAGCTACAATCCATCTAGTTTGCCTGGATTTGTCGCCTACCTTGCCTGGACTTTTGTTTAATATTTAGGGAAGACCTGGACATTTTTGGGCCGAGCGTCAACTGTTTTTGCGTAGTGTCCAAAACGTATTCACTTTTTCTATGAGACATAACTTAACCACTGTTATAAAATCTGTAGTGTAATTAAATAAAATGACAAGTACTTACACTATATTTTAGATACCAATAACGTACCCCACGACGGCACCCGAGCTGGCGTTGCCGGGCCTCGACGGTAAGACCGCGAAGATGTACCGGGGAGGCAAAATCTGTCTGACAGACCACTTCAAGCCACTGTGGGCAAGAAACGTCCCACGGTTCGGTATTGCCCACGCCATGGCACTTGGGGTAAGTTTTTTTAGGGTTGAAGTCAACTAGGAATCCTTACTGTTTGTCCGTCCGTCCATCCGTGGCTTAGCTCAGTCACCGTTAGTACTAGAAAGCTGAGGATACGTATTTCCGCAAGTCCAAAAACTATAAAAAAATTGATGAAAGTATAGCTTCAGAAACACTTTCAAGGAAATTTATTTTATACTTGATCAGTTAACCCATTTTAGTTTTTTGCAAAAAATGTAACTACTCGTCGTAAGAGCTGCAAAAATAATCCTTTATCCATTTATATGATATCTATTTAAATAATTTTTGTGATGGACGGTAAACTACGCAATCCTACACTGAGCATAGCCCGACATGCTCTTGGCCAGTTTTTTACCTGAATCGTCTTTAGACTCGTGGTGGAAAGAAATAAGGCGAGACCGTTCCTTGGTGTCTCCCAATAACGATGACGTCACTGACAGCTTGCTGTATCATTCGCACATGCCAAAATTACACATATTTCTTTCTTAGTCCAACCAAAAGTGATATCTGCGTGGCGGTGCAAAGCCTTAAAGTTTACTTTATGAAGTTCGTTCGCGGCAGGCCATATAGCACGGTAACAGATGGCCGTTGGGGCCGGAAAGTTCTCGAGTATAGACCGCGGACCGGAAAACCCAGCGTAGGACGTCCACTGAAGAGGTGGACCGATGATCTGATTAAAGCCGTAGGGTCACGGTGAATGCAGGTTGCTTCCAACCATAACATCGAGTATTTCTGATCGGCTTGATCCCTTGGCGCTGCGTAGAGATGTGGCCTCACTCTGCATTTTCTATCGCATGTATTATGGGGAGTGTTCCGAGGAATCGTTCGGATTAATCCCTGCCGCTTCTTTCCGCCATCGCCCTACGCGACAATATTTCCACTCTCACCATTTAGATGGTTGGCAGTCCTCAACTGTGCGCTTTTCCCGAAACTTCCTGCCTCGCACAGCTAAACTGTATATAGAACGAACTGTCGCCAGCGGTGTTTCCGGACCGATACGACCTTCAAACCTTCAAGAAAAGAGCGTACTCCCACCTTAAAGGCCGGCAACGCACTTGCGACACCTCTGGTGTTGCGGGTGTCCATGGACGACGTTAATCGCTTACCATCAGGCGATTCGTTTCGTTTGCTCGTTTGAAGTCGTTTGCCCCCTATAGCATAAAAAAAAATAACACTTGGAGACCATGAGGGAGGCCTATGTCCAACTGTGGGCGTACTACGGCTGATATACGGATATACCCGCATACCCTGGAGCCTAAATGGTCTCGTACCGTGCGGTTTAAGAGGAACTTCCTCCCGCGGACGCTCCGGCTGTGGAATGAGCTCCCTGCCGCTGTTTTCCCAAAGGACTACAGTATGGGGTTCTTCAAAAAAGGAGTGTTAAAGTTTTTAAAGGGTCGGCAACGCGCATGTAACACCCCTGGAGGCGGGCCGTATGTTTGTTTGTCACCGTCGTAGTATAAATAAAAAAAATGATGAGATTACAATACTAAATATTTGTTCTTTGCAGCTCGGCCCCTGGTTGGCGGTAGAAATCCCGGAGCTCATCGAGAAAGGCGTTATCTCCTACCAAGAAAAAGGAGAGACCAAGTGACCGCGTATACACACCTGATTATCAATAAACTATCATATTTTTCTACATGCTTTTATTATTTACTTGCGCTTTACTTAAGTTAACGCAATATTGCAATTTCGTTATCTTGAAACCCTTTAATAGCTAAATCTGGGCATTTTCATGTGCTTTGGTACCCCTTCTGAGAAACCAGGCGGTTAAATTTAATTTAATTAAATCACCTAACTATGAGTTAATTGATACTTAACTATCAATTAATTATCAATTACCTCATAATTAGGACATTTTAATTAATTTAATTTAACGTTAATTTCGTTAAGTCTAGTATGAAATACATAATTAGCTTATCATTCACTGAAATCGTGGGGTTAATCCTGCTCTCGTCTCATGAATCATCCTGTATAAAGATTACAGTACCAAGTATAACTTCAAGTATGAGGTTCTTCAAAGAAAAAGTGGACAAGATTTTAATGGATCGACAACGCGCATGTTGTGATGTGGGACGTAAATGGAAACACGTTGGCTGGAGTATAGGTTTAATCTGTCTAAAATAACACTAACATGCGCTTATATAATGCGACTATACTAGTGTGTGGGTGAGGCGTAGTACACTCACTACAATGTGACCCCCCTGGAGTTGCAAGCGTCCATAGGCTACGGTGACCGCTTTCCATCAGACGGGCCGTATGCTTGTTTGCCACCGCCGTGGCATTTAAAAAAAACATAATAGCAAGAAATTTGTTGTTACAAATAGTTTGTTATTATGGGGGTCTTTATACCTACCTATGCGGTTTTTGAAAGCATGATACAGGCCTAATGATAATTATGTAGGTAGGTATATAAATAGTAGATTACATACCAAGGCCGTTTTAGTGGGAAATGTCGCTGATCCTATGTAATTGTCGGCCGAGGCGAAGCCGAGGTCGACTAACATGTGATCCGAGGCTTTCCCATTTAACGGCCGAGGTTTGTATACAATTTTTCTGCCCGACGGAGCCGGCAGGCGGCAATTTAGTTTTGCGTAAAGTGGCGCTTACCGGCCGGAGGACTGAAAAGTTCGTTAATTGTAGGTACATTAGCATCGGGGTACAAGAACACAGCTTCAAAAACAATTTGTCACAACAAAGGCGAACTTTTGCCTTTTAATGTCACATGGAAATAATATTTTAAGTTTAATGCCCCCGTGGTCTTGGAAGAGTCATTCTCCGGGACCGCGGCGGCAATGTCCTCCTTGAAACGTCGGAGGTTAGTTTTCAGAGGCATTTCAATTTTTCAATTTTACATGAGAATTTATTATTAGGATATCAAAAAATCTAACTATTGTTTCAATTGAAAGATATGTCATACTACAGAAAAAGTTACCAAGGCCCCCGGTGAGCAGGGCTGGCATCGAACCAGCGACAGTCTTTCAAGGCATAGGGTTTTTTGTATGGGAACCCCTTAAATGTTTATTTTATTCTGCTTATTATTATTTTTTGTTATAGCGGCAATAGAAATACATAATCTGTGAACATTTCAACTGTCTGACTATCACGGTTCATGATCATGAGATATAGCCGGGTGACAGACGGATGGCGGAGCCTTCGTAATAGGGTCTCTTTATTCTAACATAGACTCACCAGCGTACCAGTGCTCGACACGTCGCACTAACATTCAATTTATGTCAAAGTGAGAAGGTTTAAGCCTCCCCCAAAGATTCCCACAATGACCGGTCCTGCGCCACCCGCATCCAGCGGACTCCTGCGACCTTCACCAGGTCATCAAATTGACAATTGGAAATCTTTGGGGGAGGTCTATGTCCAGCAGTGGACGTCTTTCAGCTGAAATGATGATGATGAGGTGTAAATTCGAAAATAGTAAAATTTTCGTTGAAATTTAGCCTAAGTTGGTAAGTATAAAACTTTGACATAAAGTGCCTAATATGGGCTTGTTCAAAAACCATGTGATACAGGACACATGGGGCGAGGGGCAAAAGATAACGAACGATCAAAATCAGGCCAAAAAAGTACCAAAAAAGATCACCATGGAGTCCTTAAAAAAATGTGCTTGATGTTACGTAGCTCACGCAAGGGAAACCGGCAGTAATCGAGTTCGAATGCAGTGTTGAGAACCGCTACGTTTAAGGCTGGTTTTGACCAAACTTTTTAACCAAGACAAGAGTAACTCTTACTCTTGAATAGTACCTAATGTCAAAATCCCATAGTAATTTGACGTTACTATCTGAGAGTAAGCGTTATTCTCGGAATAAAAATTAAGTTGACTACGCTGGATTTGCGACCCAAAATAAGTCTAGACCTCCGACATAAGAGCACGCAACTTTACTCACTCCTGCGCAATCTCGCCGCAGATCCGCCTTTACTTTTCGGATTTCGGAAACAAAATTATTACCTACTTATTTAGTCACAAGTGAAGTCATTATGTTAATATACGTATGTTTTACGAAAATTATCACATTAGTACTTGGGCAAAAAAATTACCTAAACCAGAGGTCAAGGTATGACACCTAAAGTGAGACGAGTCGAAATATTTTCCTCAGTACAACGTCGACCGCGAATAAATATACTTGTGCCTAAAAAGCCAAACAATCAAATAGAGTTAAAACAGTTTTTCTGTGACATCGGTTGTTTTTCAAAGCTGGTGGAAATAATATCGGAATTCAAGGTAGGCAGAGTTAAGAGGCCATCAATACGGTTTGTACGGAAAAGCAACAAAAGCTGTTTTTTGACGTTGAAATACAAAGAAACTGTGAGCTGTTTGTTAAAGTTGTTAACTATGTTTGATAGCTTATTTCCTAGTGTTTAACTTGTAAGCTTCTAATTTGAGTAAAACTCAATGTTTTAACTTTTACTATACAATTATTGGCAGTTGTTTTCTGAAAAGCGCACGGAGACAGAAGTTTGACTTCGATTATTGTTAGCATGATATATGAAAACACATGTATTTCTAGGTTGATATAATATTGCAACATGGTTTTATTTAACTTATAGGCCTCATATTTCCAATAATTTACACAGATACCTATCTAGTTCGACTTTGAATATGCACTTTTTTCGATAAAAATACACTGCAAACGCAGGGATTTTCGCAGTAATTTTGATAAAATATTGGGATGATTTGTATACAACATTAAAGTTTATTCTTTTATGAACATGCTGAAATCGAAAAAAACACTTTTTGTTTAAATTCCGTATTTTTTTTTAAATATTCAAATGGTGTATAAAATCTAATCCGCGCTAGCCTAGTCCTCAGTACCGCGCTCGCGCTCGTAGAGGTAGGACCTGTGTTGTTCTCTGTGGACTATACAATTTGCTTGTTTTGTTGCACGAGTAAGTGCTGGAAGCGTTTGGAAAAGTGAATAGACCGCGACCAACCACTGAGATAAGCATTTTACATTTTTGACTATATTATAGACCTGTTTGAAATAAAAATTTGAAATGATTTTATCGAATGTGATTGTACCGCAACCAACCCTTCTAGATACTTTCAGTAATACATAGTGTTAATTAAGACGGACAGTATGGAGAAATTTTAGGTGTATTAGGGTGACGGTACCCATTATGAACACTTTAAGCTGACAGACAGTAGTGATGGACACTATATTCTTAATTCAAATGTCATATGATTGTCAATTGGTTGACACAAAATAAATGCATGAAACTTATTTCCTCATAATAAAAGTGACTGTACGTTACTCGTTCCTTGTCCATTACTGGTGCCACCGCCCTAGTCAGGGATAATCATATTGCTATATGAGCAAAATCCGGAATAAAACCGGCCAAAAGCGTGTCGGACCAAGCATAATTGAGGGTTTTGTAGCGTTATACGACATAAATATTGTGCAAGCAAAAAGGCATAAGTGTCTTCAAAATATCAAGGGACTTAACTGTATGTTAGCAATTAATAGTTTTTGGCAAAAACGGCTAGATAGATAACCTTACCACGAAACTTATTTTGAACAAATTCGTTCAAAATAAGTTTCGTGGTAAGGTTGTCTTATATCCTAACTTCCTAAAGCTTTCACATTTTTAGGGCTCCATACTTCAAAAGGAAAAAACGGAACCCTTATAGGATCACTTTGTTATCCGTCCGTCCGTCCGTCCGCCCGTCTGTCTGTCCAGACCCTTTATCTCGGGAACGAGTAAAGGTTGCAAGTTAAAATTAATACCATATACACAGGTCTGCGGTCCCATGAAGCTGCAAAAAAACCAAACTTCTACATCAACGCAATCCAAATCTGAAACTGCCGTACACTGAGAGTTCCATGCCACTTTTGTGCGGAGCCCTCGGTGGGCAAGTCCGACTCGATCTTGGCCGGTTTTTTGGACCTCCCGATACTGGATCAACCAATTTTTTGTTCAAGAGACCTTTAACTTATTTCTAAGGACCTATCAGATGGTGTGCCACAAGTAGATATTTGACAAAAAAATGGAACTCAAAAAACGGCATTTTTATTTTTTGTTGTACAAAAATCACTTTTTGCTAAATTAGAAAATTTTATATTTATTCTACTCAGAATCGCAGCTCTTTCAATCCTAGTAGGAGAAATCGATTGAAAGAGCTCGCGATTCTGAATAGAAAACAATTAAAACTTTTCATATTTTCAAAAAATGATTTTTTTACAACAAATAATAAAAACGCCCAAAATATGCCTCCGGATTTCAGTTAAAATTACAAAACGTTTAAATAAAATTATTTAATTACACGTCCCTTTTTTCATCTTACCGGCTTTGTAACCTTCAATATAATATCACCACCCCAAAATAGAATTCAGTTTGAGTTTAAATTTTGAAAAAAAAAAACTTTTTAGTAGTTAGGTATGCTTAGAAATGTACCAATATATGTATGAATATGAAAACTATGAATTGGATCCGGAGGCAGAAAACAAAATCCTATTCCAAAATAACTTCGGATACTATTTAGAGACATTTGACGTTTGAATAAAACTATTTTTAATCTTATGATAAACACAAAACAAATAATCGTAAATTTTCTAACACCACGTACGCCAAGTAATAGTTGATGTTCTGACGCAAGTATCAATAATGTTTGGTCCGCGCGTCAAGCGTCGCGAGGCCTTCAGCCTCGCGTCGGTCAATGAATGCTCGCTCCCGTTCGCACTAACCGCACCTGCTATGCCGTTCGAAGAGCATGGCGATAACAAGTTTGTATACCTGATTGTAGTGTGTGTCCGCACACAGATACGCGTCGGCGCGCAACTGGCGCTAATAATATTGAAATGCGAGCGGGCGGATTTTGTGATAGCACTCTTAATTAAATAATGCCTCAACCTATACTTTAGATTAAGGTAGGTAGCTAGGTAAGTTATACAAATTGTAAATATATTGAAAATAAATGATTTATTATACATTAAATAATCCAGCCTGATGTGTCCCATTGCTAGGCTCAGGTCAGGTATTGGGCTATAGTCCGCGCAGGCCCGATGCGGGTTGGAAACTTTACATAGGTACACCTTTGAATACATTCGGGTATCAAAAAATCCCGCTGGCCCAGAATTATGAATTGGCAAGAATCAATAACTTAATTGTAGCATAAGTACCTATAGGGAAAATTCGAAAACCAACCCTGAGTTACCACCACTTTTCTGTGGTGGAACGGAACCCGCAGTCCGACTTACACTTGTTTTTTTTTTCTATTGCTCCTGGCAATATTGGTTTGATAGACATAAATTACATGATAGGTTAGGTTAACTCAGAAAACAACATGTTTGTTATTAAACCCACCAAATCTTTTGACTGTACATACATCATGTAGGTACATGTTACTTTATTCACTTTGTGTTTCAAGAAAAAACGTCTTAGTTGCTGATTTTAAATATTAGTTTTTTTAAGCTGTAAGTAGGTGTGTAAATAGTTACCTACCTACCTCAATGTGTCATTAACTTCACGTCATGTAACATCAACGGTTTTTTCTACTCCAGCACTTTTATCTGTCAATTAGATGACTGACTATTCCATGTACTGTACCTAAAAGTTAGAATAGTGATTTAATTTAATTTTATATTGTGCAATTTATTTTTAAGTTACCACATAAGTGCTTTGGTGTAAAACTGTTAACTTATGTGTAAATAAAAGAAAGAAATAAATAAATAAGAACACTGCTCCTATGGATTTTCATACAATATATTAGCACTGTTGATTTTTGTTTTATAATGGCCATACGAAATGTTGCAGATTCTGCCACCTTTCGAGAGTTTGCTTTTTATGCTATTTTAGCTGTCGTAGAAAACTAGCGTATGCAACTCATAATTGGTTTTTAAAACTCTCGGGTCTATTATTACAAAACTCGACTTCGGCCCCTTTTTGTAACGGCGACCCTCAAGTTTTAAAAACCCTTATTATATCACTGTTGTATAAACTACTATTATACCATTAAATACAAATACAAAATACAAATATTTATTTAGTAAAACATCCTTTAGTACAATATCCTTAAAACTAGGATTCTACTCCCTGAATAGGCAAGCCTGTACTTCAGGATAAGCAGTGCTCCTCCCCTTACAATGTTTGATGTTTTGATGAAAACAGTTTATACAATTTAACTTAGATTACTAGATTATAACAATCTTGAGGGTGCGTGTGTGTGTATGTGTGTGTATGTATGTGTGTGTTGTGTATCAACAATTATTAACAATTTTTTTTTAATATTATTATTATTTTCAAGAAATTATGCTTAATAACTCTTCGGTGTCATGATAGTTTTGCACTGAGATTGCAATGGTCGCTTATATTCGGCCGAGGATTTTCACGAGACGAGACTTTAGAGTAGACGGAGAGCTAACCACGGACATAGGCCACGAAATCCCTCTGGTTAGTGTGCCATACTAATTATTAATTTATCCGGGTGCCTGGCAGCTTTTCAGCGGTGGGTGTGGTAATTGCTCTTTATCGTCGTCTAACGGGGTGATCGACTGAATATTTCCGCCTGTATTTTTGAACACACGACTTTGAAGGTCTACTCTAAAGAAAAAGTTTCAATCAATCAATCAATCAGCCTATTGCAGTCCACTGCTGGACGTCGGCCTCCCCAAGGGTGCGCCACAAAGTACGGTCTTTCGTGACCCTCATCCAACCACTACCAGCTACCTTTCTCAAGTCATCGGTCCACCTGGCAGGAGGGCGTCCCACACTACGTTTGCCGAGGTGTGCCCATTCGAGAACCCTTTTGCTCCAACGCTCATCGGTTCTGCGACAGACGTGACCGGCCTACTGCCACTTCAGCTTGCAACACCTACGGACTATGTCCATTACTTTGGTATTGTGCCGGATAGTCTCGTTCCAGACTCTGTCTCTTAACGAGATACCCAGCATTGCTCTTTCCATTGCACGCTGAGCGACATGTAGTTGGTGAGCCAGCCCGACCGTCATGTTCCACGTCTCGGCTCCGTATGTCATCACAGGTAGGACGCACTGGTTGAAAACCCTGCTTTTTAGGCACTGCGGTAGTGGCGACGAAAAGATATGACGCAGCTTCCCGAACGCTGCCCAGGCCAGCTGCACTCGCCTAGAGATTTCTCGCTTGAAGTTGTCTCTACCCAGCTGCAAGGTTTGCCCTAGGTAGACATATTCTTGGACAACTTCAAGCGTCTCGCCGCTGATCGATATCGGCTCCGGAATTATCCGTTCATTGAACATGACCTTGGTCTTGTCCAAGTTCATCCGGAGACCGACCGAAAGTGAGGCAGCGTTAAGACTGTGCAGCATTCTCTGCAGATCCTGCAGCGATTCTGTCATTATGACTATGTCGTCAGCAAAGCGAAGGTGTGTGAGGTATTTGCCGTTGACGTTGATGCCCATCCCAGTCCAATCCAGGGTCTTAAAGACGTCCTCCAGTGCGTTCGAGAACAGTTTCAGAGAAATAACATCTCCCTGTCTCACTCCTCTTAGCAGCTGTATAGGGTTTGTCTTACGGTTTTGGACTTGAACAGACATCGCTGCCATGCTATACAGGCTCCTCAACACCTGCACATACCGCCAATCGACTTGGCATCGCTGCAAAGATTCCAGAACAGCCCAGATTTCAATGGAGTCGAAGACTTTCTCGTAGTCCACAAATGCTAGACACAGCGGCTGATTATACTCGTGAGACTTCTGTATAACCTGCCGCACTGTGTGGATGTGGTCTACTGTACTGTAGCCTTTTCGAAATCCGGCCTGTTCCGGTGGCTGGAAGGCGTCAAATCTTGTGGAGAGACGATTCGCAAGGACTCTCGAGAACAGCTTGTAGGCGTGGCTTAGGAGCGCGATAGGCCTGTAATTCTTTAAAAGCGACTTGTCTCCTTTTTTGAAGAACAAGGCCACTACGCTTCCACTCCACGCCTCCGGAGTAGTCCCATTAGCTATGATGGAATTGAATAAGTCTCTGAGCCTCTCAAGAACTGGGGCTCCCCCAGCTTTAAGAAGCTCAGAGGTAATACCATCTTCGCCGGGAGCCTTCCCATTACTTAGCTGTTTGAGAGCCCCCTTCGATTTCGTCTACATCCACAGGTGGAAGGTCATCGGTGAAGTGGCGCACCAATATGGCTCTTGGATCTTTCCCGTCGGATGGAGGCCTCTGGGCGTGAGAGGCGTATAGACGGCCGTAGAAGTTCTCCACTTCGGCTAGTATTTCTGGAACTGAAGTGACGGTTCTACCTTCCGAGGTTTTCAGCTTCATCAGATTCGCCTTACCCTGTCTTTTGCCAAAGACTTTGGACCCCCGATTTTGCTCAATAGCTTCTCGTATGAGTTGTGTATTGAAGTTTCGGAGGTCGCGTCTCACCGATTTGCGGATAGTTTTATTGAGACGGGTGTCTGACGAAGCTCCCTCTGGCATTTCGCGCCGAATCCTCATCAATTCCAGAGTTTCCCTCGAGAGTTTAGACTTCCGGCTACCTTGTTTTCCCGTAAAGTGCCTCGCACCCACTTCGCGAACTACCCTCACCACATCGTCAAGCTTCCTGTCAACATTCTCAGTGGTGGTTTCCAGCGTAGCAAAGCGATTGCGTAGTTCCAGTTGGAACGCTTCAGACCCATGCATAGCTTGGAGCGTCGTTGGACGAAGAACGGATCGCCTTAGACGACTTCTCTCAGCCTTGAAGTCAATATTCAGGGTGCCTCTTACCAGTCGGTGGTCACTGCCGGTATTAAACCTGTTGACCACTGAGACATCCCTGAATATATGCTTTTTGTCTGCCAAGATGAAGTCTATCTCATTCTTCGTCCTACCATCCGGGCTTTGCCAGGTCCACTTTCTATGGGGCTTCTTTTTGAAGAAGGTGTTCATGCAGAACAGCCCCTCTCTATCTAGGAAGTTAACTAGCATTTGCCCTCTGGTATTTCTGCTCCCAATTCCATGCGGGCCGATACGCGATTCATCGCATTCGCGCACTCCCACTTTGGCGTTAAAATCCCCCATGACAACAGTGAAGTGGGTCTTGGTGGTACTAAGCTTCGCCTTTGCGATGTCTTCATAAAGGATTTCGACTTCAGTATCCGAGTATGTCGATGTCGGCGCGTACACTTGTATGACCTTAAGAGAATATCTCTTGGTCAGTTTTAGTACAAGATACGCTACCCGAGGCGACACACTCGAAACCTCAACTACGTTGTCACAGAGAACTTTGTTGACTAGGAAGCCTACGCCACCCTGGGACTGCTGGTCGCCCTCTCGGAAGTAGAACAGGTGGCCCGATTCCAGAGTTATAGTGTCCTCGCCCTGTCTTCGGACCTCTGATACTCCTAGAATGTGCCACCTTATATTACCCAGTTCTACCTGCAGTTGCGCCAAGCTTTCGTCCAGCCGTAGACTGCGTCCGTTGTACGTCGCCAGGGTCAATTTATTCAGTTTGTGGCAGCCGTCCGTAGCTCGGGGATTCTTAGCACCCCCTGCCCTACCGTGACCGAGGCCGCGGCCGTGACCCGGAATAGTAGGGCGGCCGGGAACTGGGGGCCATTTATTTGTGGTGCCTTTCATAGGGGGGGATATGCCCTTACTCACCACGCTGGGCAGGCGGGTTGGTGAGCGCAGGGCGTAGCTCCTCGCACCAGTGACGCTGCTGCCCGTCACTGGTCTATTGTATTTAGCTGCGCCGTTTGTGAATGGGTATACCGCCATTTGTCGGTCGCCAGAGCCTCGTTCGTCAGTCAGCAGGATGTACCACAGGCAGGAGAGGTTGGCTTGAGGCGATTAGATAGTGTGTGCGCCTCTTACATCCCCCCATCCCCACCCCATCTTAAGAAAAAGTTTAGACCTCTATAAATGAGACGACTTTGACACTTTTACCACACCTTGGACCTCACCTGGCACTATTTTCCCCCAATGAAAACGCCTGACAATGTCATATTCCAATTAAATAGGTATAGCTATTAAGCAGCAATTATATATGGCGGGCCCTCAAGATAACCCGGTTTATTTTGAGGGCCCGCTTCGTATAGCGCCAACTAAGTAGGTATACGTTTTTAATTTTTTGCGTGTTTTTGCAATTAGATCTATCCCACCCTCTTTTGATCCGCATGTGGACTCTTAAACTAAATAGAAAAATTCAAGTTTACCAGCAGGAATACGGGTACATTGAGATACAACCAAAATGTGTTTGTATGTACCTCGCTATATGATGCTTTGGGCCAGAATGAGGGTCACGCATACGAGTAGGAAAATAGGCCGGTGACCAACAGTGGAACGTATATCGTCCGTAGGTTCAATTAGGATTGTGTTGTAAAAAAAGTGCAGGCCGTTTTTCGAGACATGCATCTCTTAATGACATAATCCGTCGGTCTCTTGCCACCATTAACGTGCCTGCTCTCCTTGAGCCGACTGGCATTTTCAGGGATGATGGCAAGAGACCTGATGGGGTGTCCTTGGTTCCTTGGAGTTTGGGACGGATGCTAGTGTGGGATGCTACCTGTGTAGACACGCTGGCACCGTCCCATCTCCAACGAGCTAATGTAAAAGAGGGCGGAGCGGCTGAATGCGCCGAAAATTTAAAACGTAATAAATATAAGAGCCTGGGCAGAGAGTACCTTTTTGTACCATTCGGGGTCGAAACTCTTGGTTCATGGGGTCCCAGCGCACGCAAATGTTTCGTAGAAATCGCGAAACGTCTGGTTGATTTTACTGGTGACCGAAGAGCTGGTGGCTTCCTCGCACAACGTATCAGCATTGCGATACAACGAGGAAATGCCGCCAGCATCCTAGGTACAATGCCTCAAGGACCTACTTTAGATTTAACCCTTTAATTCGCAATGTCGTTAAAAAACTACGTCCATGTTTGCAAAAATCCTGACTTCCTGCTTTTGGCTATAATGCCTTACAAGTTAAACTACTTAACTTCTCGTATTTCTGAGAACTCAAAATCGGTGTGTTCAATGCTCCCGAACTCGAAATTTGAAAATTCGCGGCAAGATGGCGCCGAGTCGACGCGCACCGACGAAAGTCTCGGTTAGTAAAAAAACATTAAAAATATTTGTCTATAATTTTCGTTATGTTTTTTAATTAAATCATGTTTTGCAATGACTAGATTATATGTTATGGTATTCACCATTGCAATATACACTAACAGTGACTACTGATAACATTGCAAATATGAATGTAGTATTTTAACTACATTGCGAAGTACTGAACATGTAACCTGTTTGCCCTTATGTTGTTTTTTACTAACATTGCGCGTTTCTCTGACATTACTTTTTCATGTGTGGTTTAAGGTTTTTTACCTAATAATTTCGCTCTTTCAAACTGTTTGTATTGAATAACTAAATTTTATCCGGTGTTTTTTTTTAACTCAATACTTTTGGTTCTTGGATTGTTTTTGTTGCATGTTTTGTTATGTTTCTTTGCTTCAGGGTATTAATTGGGAACGCATTTCTAAGAAAATAAATAAATGAATATTATTTATTTCTAAGATAATGACTCTTAAACTACCTGAAACTGCAGATTCGTCTGACGGAATAGCTCTTCTGATGAAAAACCCGATAACGCCCAACAAACCCTACAAAAAAGCCCACAGGAAAACTCCTATTACAGCTCAGATCCACAATCGATACCTTCACCAACGGAAACATATATTATTTCCAATACTTCAGATGAAGAACCAGAAGACTATAAATAAGCTCTCCGTTACAAATAAACTTAATAACTTCTTTCCTGATATTGAAAAGGTTCCCCTTATCCCTATAATGGTAAAAATGTTTCACAACTCGAATCCTGAAAAATGTGGATATAAATTCTTCGTGCGAGCTGGTGTATCTGGTATCGTTTACGATTTTCTAGCATATGGCGGTGATGATACCTTCCGCTATATTTCGTTTTCGGATCACGAGGGCAATCAAGGTCTTGGAGCAAAAGAACTGTTGGCTCTTTGCAAGAACATGACCAAAAAGTAGTCAGAATAGACAACCGACATCGGTTGTCTATTCTGACAACTTCTTCACCGCGTTAGAGCTGATCCCACCTGAGCTGAGCTGGTACCTTTTCCAAAAGCTAGGAATATTTAGCCTGGATACAATACGAAACAACAGGTTACGTGGATGTTAACATCCTCGTGGTTACGAGGATGTTAACATCCACGTGTTGTTTCGTACGTACAATTTTTTAACCGACGAACATCTTTCTGAGATGAAAGGAGGAGCGAGCAAGCAAGTTGTCTGTAACAATAATCAGTTGGCTGTTGTCAAGTGAAAAAACAATAAGGTTGTTAGATTGGCTAATAGTTCATCAACTGAACAGTATGCGAATGTAGATTCGCATACTGTTCAGTCGATTCGGCGCTATTCCTAAGAAGCCAAAACGAAGGTATATAATGACTGTCCCCAAATTGTCAAACAATATAATATGCATACCGGTCGAATATGAAGACATGGCGTTGGTGCAAAAATTCAGAACACAAATTGCATATTTTAAAGTATAATTGAACGAATGTCAAGAGTATTCAGCACGATAAACCCATGACCATTAAAGACCCTGCAGCACCAAGGCCTTCAAACGGCATTCGGTTTGATAACTATGGTCATTTTTCTGTGATTTCGTCGGCTCAAGACAGGTGTAAGTACTGCAAAGGTGGATTCACAAAAATGCAGTGCGTTAAGTGTGATTTCCAATACTTTTTTCTGTCACTTTAAATTCCTGTAACCTCCGCAGTGTTGTATTTAAACTACATTCTTTATAAAATGTACAGTTGTGAAAATTGGACAATGTTGTTTTTTTCCTACATACGATATTTTCAGACCTGATCATGAAAGAATTTTTATTTTATTTTTCTACACTTCATACTATCCCTAATGACCGATATTTTAACAAAATTCTACTCAGAAAGAAGAAAAAAAATCTTGAGCATTAAAGGGTTAAGGTAGGTAGAGGTAGATGGTTAGGTAAGTTACACTTACTGTATATTTTTCGAGAATAAATGTTTTTAGTTTATTAGGGTAAGGGAGATGGCAATCTCTATCCGTTACCCTAGTTACGTTCGCCGGCAGTAGTGGTTGTCGTGGGGTGTTTATTTTTAACCCCCGACGCAAAACGACGGCTGTCTGAGCCACCTAGCGACAAAATTTAATCAAAAATTTCTTACTTACGGTCAACAGCAGGCCAAGATAACCATTTGCAGTTCAAAATTAGCGGTTATGCCTCCGACACAAAGGTGGCACCACGTCCCGAGTAGATAGTCTGACATGCTTTAGTTGGTACTTACGTAGTGTTAAAAGTGATTTTTTGCTTTTTATAGGGTTTAGCATTTAACATTTTCTCATATTAATTGCGTAAGTACTTTTTTTGGGTCGGGGGTTTTTTATTTTTTAATTTAATTTTTTTAATACATGTCAACAGACATGGAGAAGACATACACCGCGGAGGAGTTGGCGGCAATGCCGGACCGCATTGCGGCGACGTTCACCAACCGCTCCGTGTTCGTCACGGGTGGCACTGGCTTCATGGGCAAGGTGCTCGTCGAGAAGCTACTCAGGTAAAAGGATACTCACTTTATAGGATGACTCATGCTAGATCAGTTGCCCTAGCAAAAGAGTACGGTATGTCACGGTCGACAGAGGCGCCCGTCTTCTTCTAACAGTTCGAATAAGACAAGGACAGTGACGGTTGATACTCAAGATCGCGATGGCGTCTCTGGAATAGTTTTTTTGTTTGCTAACCATTGTTTAATGTGTAATATTGATAGCTAAAATAGTAAACTAACGAAGTAGTATGCAGCTAATGAAGAATTCATCCTGAAACGCGTTCAATCACTCCTTTAGTCATTAAGCGGCAGTCCCGGGATCTCGGCCCTCTGAGAAACTATCTGTTAAGTCTTACAGCTATAAACGTAATAGTGAGGCCAATTACCAAACAACGTCGTCCAACTGGCAATATACTATTCTATTTATATAGTACCAAGACCATGAATGTCTTTCTCGACCACGATTATACGCATATACGGTCGCCGCACTCTTGTGCTCGGGCTACAGACCGGACTGGATAATGTCACTTTCTGTAAGTTGGAAAGTGTCCTTTATGAATATTACACTAACTGTTGAAACCCACGGCAAACGTAGTGTGGGACGCCCTCCTGCCAGGTGGACCGATGACTTGAGAAAGGTAGCTGGTAGTGGTTGAACGAGGGCCAGGAATGACCGTACTTTGTGGCGCACCCTTGGGGAGGTCTACGTCCAGCAGTGGACTGCAATAGGCTGATTGATGTTGAACCCATGGGTTCTAAGTCATCTGACATCAAAAGGTTAAAAAAAAAGTGTCGGAACGGCTCATAGGCGTCTCGGGTGACCACTGGCTCCATTGAACAGGCTCTTTAGATAAGGCGGATGCGCACTGCGTACCGGTGTGTAAGGGGGATAGCGCTATACACGCGCATAGCGTTGTTTCACTCACACGCCGTAGTCAGTCACTCAGTCCAAACTATTAACATCCAAGCACCCACGAACCACTATACTGTAAAGGGTTCGGCGTCGTGGTGAGGAGCAATACACATTTTATGGATACTTAATAATCTTATTATAAATATATTATTAAACACAGAACTTTACGTGTAGGCTGCCACGCACGGAATAAACAATCAACAATCGCCCTCTTGATGTGACAGTACTGGCTAGAGTTCTCAATATGAAATACTCATAAAGCCAGTCCTTCCAACAAAACCAGGCGGCAGTTTTTTTTTTGAGTTCTCCTCAACTGAGTTGAACTCAAAAAAAACTTATGAATTTGGCTCATTGAGCAGAAATCCTAGATTTTGTATCTATGGAATTATGTTATTGGCTGAGTAGCTATTTTGTGTTCCGTTCTTAAATCCCTCCTGTTTTCAGGAAGTGTCCGGACATAAAGCAGATTCTGCTGCTGGTGCGACCGAAGAAAGGCAAGACGCCGCGCCAGCGCATGGAAGACACGCTCAACGATGCGGTGAGTATACTAACTGGCAGCCATAGAAAACTTCATGCGAATCCGAACCGATCGTCTTTTGTCTTGTGTCAGATCCGACTCGGATCCAACTCGCGGGCTGCATCCAAGGTGCTTAGTCAAGATGCCAATCGCTCACGCTCAGTCACTAACGAAACGCAACTGTCAATGTCACACTGATAGAGAGAGGTAGCTACGATGCGTTATTAAGCGTGAGCGATTAACATCTTGGCTACGCAGATCTAGTGCCCGGCGTTGCACGCCACCCCACCGCCAGTATCGTAAATAATATTTCTAATGATAATGATAGTTATCTCAATTTAGCCTCCTCCTGCCCATCGTAATCAGATAAAGCCATTGAAATATAAACCGAGTTTTTGTAAATATAGAGTTGATTTTCCTTTGTTTCGCGATTTTAGGAAAACTTAAGTAGTTTCAATGTAATCTCGACCTATCCAGGCCTTTTTATTCATAACTTGCTGAAAATTTCATATGTCTTTTAAGAATCACATTGGGCAGAACTATCTTATGCAAATTACAATGCACTTATTAACGTCAAAAAAAAAACTAAGTAAGTACTACCGGTTCTATCCCTACACAACAGCCCGAGAAGATTATTATCGGCAAGAAACTCGGCGGGACTTATTTTTTCAAAACAAATCACAAAAGTAGTAAAAATATTTACAATGTGTGGATCTACAAGAAACCATATCAAAAGAAAATAGTGAAACAGAAAGACCACAAAAAAAAGAATAAACAAAACCGGTTTTACACGATTAACGTAATAAAAAAACTTGTAGTATAATAATTCACAGAAAAATCATATTTTAAAGAAGTACATTTCGTTCTGCCACCGTTGAACTACGCGCGGTCTAGCCTTCTTTTATGTTGTCTCACTGCCGCTGATTCGCACTGAACACTTTGCCTCCAGCTTTGTTATAAGAACAGCTAAGGAGCTCTCTTCCTGCAAATAGTGCAAATATATTTCCTACCCTTAGATATTTTAAATCTCCTACTTACGTAGGATTTTCCATCCTAAATTGCACTGGCACTTACAATCAAGTGCGATTGTATTTTATTTATACATTTTTAAATTAATGTGTTTCCCCTCAGTTGTTCGAGAAAGTACGGACATTGCGCGGCGGTGTCGAGCCCCTATTGGATAAGATGACACTCATCGCAGGAGACGTCAGCGAGCCAGACCTCGGCCTCAGCTCTGCGGACCGCCAGCGGGTCATAGAGGAGGCCGACATCATCATACACGCTGCTGCTACCATCAGGTATCTCCTCCCTCCTGACAACGTGACACTTATCTCAGGAGACGTTAGCAAGACGTTAGATTATGCTGCAGTGTGGATGTATGCTCCAATGGGGTCAGTCCACCGTGTTGGAGAACGTCAGACATTGTCAAAGAATTTACTGTTTCTGCTTCTTCGAACCTTGACACTTTCGGTCTTTGATCTAATGCGGAGTTCAGGCCTATGCGGCGTTTGACCTTCGAGCTCGCATTTAAAGATTTTCGGCCTTTGAACCTCTATGAAAGAGCGCCTCGCAAGGACACTAAGTAGAAGTCAACGCTCATTAGGGTACGAAACCCAAAGGGTAAAAACGTGACCCTATTACTAAAAATCCGCTGTCCGTCCGTCCGTCTAGCCCATTTGTTTCAAAGAGTGGCGGAGGGCACTTTTTTAAAATGGGTACTTTTATGCGGTTTAAAAAAAGTGTCCCAAGGTATTTTCCCATTCCGTTAACATTTATTCATAGACTTTGCATCGGCGGTAACGGAATGAAAAGTGTGAAAAATGTATGGACATTTTTGGGACTTTTTTTGTCTTCTATTAGAATCGATAGAGTTTGCGATTCTGAGTAAATATCATATTAAAAATTCCAAATAAAATAAGTGGGGGGGGGAAGGACAGCTTTTAAAATGGACTGTCTGTCTGTCTATCACCAGGCTGTATTTCATAAATCGTTGTATATAGTTAGACAGTTGAAATCTGATGCCGCTATAACAGCAAATAATGAAAAACCGAATAAAATTAACATTTAACGAACTCCCATACAACTTGATTTTATTGTCGTTTTTTAAGATAGGTAATGTTACGGAACGCTTCGTGTACGAGTCTGACTCACACTTGACCCTTTTTTTTCACAAGGTTTTGTTACAAAATCCATGAGTCAACATAACTATTGTTTTTAACTTGCAAAAGGTTGACAAGACATGTAACCCGACCATAGCTATTATAGGTTTACGTATTTATGTGTATAATTCAAAGTTAAAATTCGTAACGTGTCATTCTTCGATCTGTCTTTATAAATTGAAAAAGAAGTCATAATTAAGGATGACTCACACTAGAACGGGACGGGACGGGACGAGACCGGGCGGGACGGGAAAATCTGTCAATTTATATAGAAAGCGTCACGTGACATCCGAGGGCTCCGAGCACGTGATTTTTTCTATAGAAATTGACAGATTTTCCCGTCCCGCGCCGTCCCGTCCCGTCCCGTCCTGTGCTAGTGTGAGTCATCCTTTATACTACAGAAGAAGTGACCAACTGCTGAGAACGAACCAGCGATCTCCTGCCTCTGATCTGTCTTTTTAGTTTTTGGTAACTAATGTGGAATACACACTGTTGGTTTTCCATTAAAGTATCTAGAGTCCGACTTAGCGAAGTTGGCATCGATTTTGATAGAACAGACTGTCATAATAATTTCAATTTCACGTGTGCAATCTCTAATTCCAAAATCGCGGCTAACTTAGCGTGTTAACTCTATGTGATGGAAGTAGAATATAAAGGGGTGAACGGCACATATTTCAGGCGATGTAATTTGGCGCTAGAAAGTAGTGACAGTGCCGAGACTCCGAGACTGAAATAATGCCTTCCACCCGAGTTAAACACTATACTTTTCATACTGAATGCGGGGAAAGAAAAATACAGGTGTATTTATAAAATATACAAGCTTATCTTAAATGACCTTGTAGTACGATAATCGTGAAGAACCTCGTATTAAATCGTTTCTTGTGCAATAAACCGATTTTTTATTGTAACTAAGAAAAAATGCATTTGGAAAGTATAACACCTTAGGGCGGACCCTATAATTTTCATCCTCTATAGGCCAACAATGGCCTTTCAGGACATGAGATATGAAAAATAATTATTTTTTTATTTCTAGAACAACAAAAACACATAACACTAATATAAAATAAAAGTTAAAGTAAATATTCCCCCCCTCGGCATGGTACCGTAGACGCTGGCAGCGTTTCCTCGCTGAATTGCAATACGAATACGTTGGGCGAGGAAGCTGCCAGCTCTACGGTCGCCGGTAGCACCCACAAGCCTCTTTGAAATATCCTTAAATAGGCCGTGGGCGAATTAAATTAAGTCAGTCTCAATGTTTCAGATTCGACGAGCATCTGAAGAAAGCGGTGTTGCTAAACGTGCGCGGAACCAAGCTGGTCTTAGAACTGGGGAAACAGTGCAAAGAACTTCTGGTACGTTTGGAACTCTTTAACCAACTAGGGTCAAAATACTTACTTACTTCACTGGCTCATAGACCCAAAGAGAATAAACATTGTGGGACAATCTTACACAAATTGACTTAGTCCCACGGTAAGCTCAATAAGGCTTGTGTTGAGGGTACTAGACGACGATAAATAATAGATAGATACATATAAATACATACATAGAAAACATCCATAACTCAGGAACAATCGTGATAAACACACAAATAAATGCCCTGACCAGGATTCGAACCCGGAATTTTTTACCTATATCTTTGTGTTCCACAGTTGTTCCTCCACATATCGACGGCGTACTGCCATCTGCACGAGAAGCTTCTAGAAGAGAAGCCATACCCCCCTCCCGCGGATCCTCATAAGATCATCTCAGCCATGGAGTGGATGGACGATGCGACTGTAGATGCTGTGACGCCTTCGTAAGTAGATAAATAGTCGCTATTATTATAACTCACGGATAACACTCGCGTTTTATCATATCACGTGTTTTTGTCATCGAGAGCAGTGCGCGCGGCGAGACGCGCAGTAGTACTCCCGCCTGCAAAATATGAAATTCAGAATCTTCCGATTTTTGGCAGGTTGCTGCAGAAGCTGCCTAACTCCTATGCATTCACGAAGGCCCTTGGGGAAGGCCTCGTTGTGGAAGCCATGGACGAGCTACCTATCGGCATTCTGAGGCCATCTATCGGTAAATATAGTGACATTTTATTATTATACCAAGTACCTAATACGATACCCCGTTTTAATTATGACTCACTTCGAGGGCTTCGAGCTATCACGTGATTATTTCTATAGAAACTGACAGATCATCCTGAATCGCATCGGATCGGATTGGTGTATCATCCTAACGTAAGGGATATGTTCCACATAAATTGAACAAGGGTATGTGTTGAAAATGGGTCTCCCTCGACATTCCTAATATCGTTTGTCCATGCATAAATCGCTTGCCCTAACTATTTTTTCCTAGTGATTATAATTCCTTAAGATCAATTGTCTTAACGATTATTTACCATAATCGAATTATTTCCCTAAACGACTTCACTCATAACCGAATCGCTGTAAGAAATGTCGGTTAGGTTAGGTAAGACTAAGAACCGTGATCTAACGAAGAGTCGAATCGCTGCTAGAAAAGTAGGTTAAAGTGATGTTAGCGAAAATTATTAGGATATATGAGTTTAGGACAAAATGATCTTTGGGGATTCCGATATAGATATAGATAACGTTGAAAGTACCTAAACGAATAAATTTTTCAATAAAATAGATACTTGAACGCATATCATGCTTAAACTCATATCCCGTAGTTGACTTCTAGGGGAACCTCGGGAGGAAAGGGGGTAGTGAAATTCTTAATCTCTCACCACAAGCAGCTAAGATTAAAACTCTTAATATATGTAGCCACTTTAGTTTAGTTTCATCTGTGTGTTACAGTTATCCCTATCTGGCAAGAACCAATCCCGGGCTGGACTGACAACATAAACGGCCCCACGGGCCTGCTCATCGGTAAGTTCCCGATTTCTATTTAAAAATATCATTATAAATTTAAAGAAATATCATATACTACCAAGGCCCCCAGTGCCGAAGGTTGCAATCGAACCAGTGACTTGCTTTCGCGGCAAACGCCCTAACCACTGGCCAAAATTTCCTAAGTACAATCCTTTCTTATTTTAAACGTTTAAGGTGCGTTCCGCCAGTCCTAAATAGTCTATTTCTAGACGTAGCTCTCTACTTTAACATGCCACTGAGCTCGATCTTGGGACTTCCTTGGAAAGGTCGTCAGTCCACCTTGACACAGGGCGCCCTACACTGTTTGCCGAGCGGATTTAATCTTTTAACGTAGTGTTTTATTGTTATTACCTAGACCGGAACCGGGCCGGGACGATCTATCAGTTTCTATAGAAAACGTCACGTGACCTTCAAAGGCTCCGAGCTATCACGTGATTATTTCTATAGAAATAGACACATCGTTTCGTCCCGTCCCGTCTCGTCCTAGTTCTAGTGTGAGTCATCATTTATGCTGAGTGGCCTGAAGGCATCTTACAGTAAACACAATGCATCAATTTACAAAAAGACCTTAACCTAAAAGAACATATACTTTGCCGAACAATCTTATTAACTAAGCCTAATTATAATCACCAAACCCGCTCCATGCTTTCCAAACGTGATAACGATTTGAATGGTTACGCTTTGGTAGTTTTGGTGTCATCTTTGAGGTTACCTACCCATGTGATCTTTTGGCTAGCTGATACGTGGCTTCCTTTAGGACATATGATAAGGGAATTTAATGATATAATTATTTCAGGGGCTGGCAAAGGAGTCATCAGGACGATGTACTGCAAAAGCAACCGCTATGCTGACTATCTTCCCGTCGACGTGTTCATCAATGGCATCATGATCTGCTGCTGGGAGTGGATAGAACAGGGGTAAGGCATCATGACAGTTATGTGTTTTAAAAAGGGTTTTTGAATCTTGTCACAAACATTAAGGTATCTTGGTTTTATTGCGTATTAAGATCTTGAGATCCAAATCAAAAAAAATCAGACAGCCCTTATATTTGAGGTTATTAATGTTTCTTTTTTCTGAACGAAATTCTTACAATTTATACAACTGTCCCCTTTACCCCTTTTTTGCAGAGTTCGTAACATCAATGTCGTCAACTTCACATCATCAGCAGAGGTCAAGGTCACATGGGAGGAGATGATCGAAGCTGGAAGAGAAATAATTTTGAACAAAGTTCCGCTAAACGGAGTGGCCTGGTAAGCGCTTAAGAATAACTTCTATTTAGAGTGTGTAATGTAAATAAAACATGAAGAATATGCTGCTTTAAACGAAATAATTACATTGGTTAAAACCAGTCTCAAAATAAACAAATAATAGTTATTAATGTTATATACCGCAGCACCAAAGTCCGACTTATGCGCACTCTTATCTTCTCCATATTTCTCTACGCCTCTGAAACATGGACCTGGAGGCCACGCGTGAGAGCAAAAATTGATGCATTCGAGATGTGGTGCTGGCGCAGAATGTTGGGCGTCTCTTGGACACAGCGCCGCACTAATGCATCAATTCTCAGTGAACTCCATATCACCACCCGGCTTTCAACTACATGTTTTCAGAGAACTATGACATTCTTTGGTCATGTGGCACGTCAAGATGCTAGTAGCTTTGAAAAGCTTGTTATGGTTGGATGCGTTGAAGGAAAGAGAAGCAGGGGGAGGGCACCTGCACGATGGTCAGATGCCATCCGCGACGTCACAGGCGTCAACATCCAGGGAGCTATCCAGTTAGCCCAAGACCGAGGGGCTTGGAAAGCAGTGGTGAGAAACTGGGCTCTTGATGGTCACGACCCTCAGCCCTGAGGAACCGACGAAGAAGAAGTTATTAATTATACACTAGCGACCCGCCCCGGCTTTGCACGGGTTATTATTATACATTATAAACCTTCCTCTTGAATCACACTATCTATTAAAAAAAAACCAAAATCAAAATCCGTTGCGTAGTTTTAAAGATTTAAGCATACATAATACATAGGGATATAGGGACAGAGAAAGCGACTTTTTTTAATACTATGTAGTGAAGGGGCAAAGTTGTTGTCTAACTCTCGGGCTTATATTGAGACCCGACCCGAGCAAGCGAAAGATTCCAAAATTGAGCCACGAGCGTAGCGTGTGGTTCAATTACTGGAATCTTGAGCTTTACGAGGGTCTCAAGGCACGAGAGTTGAACAAACTTTGCCGCCGAGTGCAATACAACATTTTTCACCACACTAAAGCGAGGAAACATACGAAAAAAACTCAAACAAAACAAATCAGTAGGTATTTATTTCCAAGCTATCATCAGGTCAAGGTGGTAGAGTGCATGTTCAGATATTTTGAGCATCTTGGCAGCTCCAATAGATCTGATGTATAGACAAATCATACAAAAAAGGCATATGCCAAACTAAAGTATGGTGATACTTTCTATCACATGTCTAGAAAAGTCGTTAAAACGTAAAAACGTCAAAAAGTTTACTGCATTCTCAGGCAGTATGGCTTTTTGTTTTAGTCTATACAAAATAAAATTAAAAAAATACTTTAACCTCTAGAGGATAAAACACAGTTTTGCGCTTTGAAATTAAAGGAAAAACAGCGTGTTTGCGAGGAGTGAGGTGAAAAATGTTTTACTTTTTACCTCAGACATATTTTAAAATATGTAATGATATATTTGGTATTCAGGTATCCTGGCGGCTCGATGAAATACTCCCGGCTGTACCACAACATCTGCGTGCTTCTGTTCCATTGGCTACCTGCAATCCTGGTCGACTCCCTGCTCTGGTGTCTCCGCTACGAACCAGTGTAACTATATTTGCTACTCAGGTATCCTGATTCAGCACTCCAGGCTGCACCACAACATCTGCGTGCTGCTGTTCCGCTGGCTCCTTGTCGTCCGGGTCGAATATCCGCGCTGGTGTCTACGCTACGAACCAGTGTAACTATATTTGCTACTCAGGTATCCTGATTCAGCACTCAAGGCTGCACCACAACATCTGCGGTCTGCTTTTCCATTGTCTACCTTCCGTCCTGGTGACCTGGTGAACTCTGAATGGAATTCAGTCCAGTCATATAGATCATCTTAGGACACTGTCTGTACTGGTGGTTGCTGATGAGTAATGATCATCATCGTACACCAGGCAACAACTACTCTCTTACTGATTTTCAGTACTAAAGGATCGCTAGACCGAACCAATACGGACCTATGTCAATTTCTATGGAAAGAGTCACGTTATCACCGAACTCTCATGACGATTCTTCAGAACTTAACATATGATACTGATTAAACCCTTCAACGGATCACCAGCATTTTTGTTATACTCTGTGTACTTAATATCCACAGATTATGCCGGGTGCAGCGTCGTGTCACCAAGGGCTTTGAAGTATTCGAGTACTACACAACCAACCAGTGGGATTTCCAATCTGATATCGCACAGAAGTACAGGAACGACCTCAACCCAAGGGAGAAGCTGGAGTATAAAGTGGACGCCAAAGGTAAACTGTGCTAGTTTCATGTCAGCATGTTTGATTGCGAATTTGATAGCAGGTCTATGGAACTCTCCACGTGGATCGATCATCTTTTGTCTTTTGTCGGTGCAGACACGCGGTCTGTCCAAACATCGCGGGCTGGTGCACGCGGCCGCGAGTGTTATACACGGTGACCGTGAGCATTGCGAGAGATTTTAACAGCGTATTCCTGAGGCTAAAAGAAACAAAAAATGTCTTATGATTTTTAGTCATTTCGACCAAAAAACAATAAATAACATTTTTTCTTTCTTTTTTTCTATGCTTTGATACATGGTAAGTAAATTTCATTTAGAAAAGGCCCAATTAAAATACAAAAAAATGTGTTTATTTTTATAGAGCCGAGTTTTGCAAAGACATCACAGTGTCACTTTGAAGTCTGTCAAAAATCATGTCTAGACTAGACCACATAGTAGCATTATCACATTCCAAAACGCGTTATTTGCCGAGTGGCGGTAAAATTATGTTTAAATAAAAATTGCAATTATCTCAGAAACTAGCCCTAATCCAATGCATTTAATATGATATGTTTTGTTTCTTTTAAAATAGCGTTCCCTATCCAGTTCTTTTATTCTATATCTATGCCAAAAATCAACCAATATCAATATATTGGTTGATTTAACCCAACCCAATGACCCAATAAACCCAACCCAACCAACAACCAACAACCACCCAAAAACCCAATGGTTATTAAGTCAAATATTATAGAAAATTACCATTTACTCAACGGCCTCCTAGCGTAGTCCTAAAGTAGTAGAATCCTGGTCCAGGCATTTACATATTTGTGAAACATTTGTTCCGAAGTTATGGATGGTTTATATGTATTTAAGGATTTATATGTATCTGTCTATTAGGTATTATTGTCGCCTAGTACCTAGAACACAAGCCTTATTGAGCTTACCGTGGTACTAAATCGATTTGGGTAATATTTAATATTTATTTATTGGTGGTGCCTAATTTGATATGAGTCTATTGATTACAATATGTTCGATGATGGTACAGGTGTGGACATCTCCCGTTACTTCGAGGACTGCATCCTGTCCGCGCGTCGCTACATCCTGAAAGAGGCAGATGACACTATCCCCGCCGCTAAGAGGCACATGAGAGTGTAAGTTATATTTAGTGTCACTACCATGAGTTGCTATAGATTTCGACGGATAGATTTTGAAGGATAGATTTCGAAGGATAGATTTTGAAGGAAAGATTTCGAAGGATAGATTTCGAAGGATAGATTTCGAAGGATAGATTTTGAAGGATAGATTTCGAAGGATAGATTTCGAAGGATGGATTTTGAAGGATAGATTTCGAAGGATAGATTTCGAAGGATAGATTTCGAAGGATAGATTTCGAAGCATAGATTCCGAAGGATAGATTTCGACACGTTATCTACATTTGCATCTCGCTTCCACCCGCAAGTGCGAGCAAGATGCACTAACAGTGCGTTGACGTAGACGCTAGCGACTATAGATATCTACATACAGTAGATCTGAAGCTTTCGGTAGGCATTATAATTACTATTTAAAACGAGATGCATGAATAGTTCTCGAGCTTGATTTTATAAAACTTCAAATTCGCCATCTTAGATTAGCCGCCATTTTTGTTAGCTACAACTTAAAGATGGCAATCGTAGTTTTTTAACTTTATTATAAGCTTACTTAATTGCCGTGAAAAGGAAAATTGTATCTCCAAAATTTACCCATAGCAGTCATACATCCGCCATCTTGGATTGGCCGCCATTCCTATTAGCTACCACTTCGAGATGGCCATCATGGTTTTTTAACTGCTGTATAAAGCAAAATTTGGCCCCCCAAAATATACTTTTTCGAATTTTTGGCCTGCTGGTCCATGGCCTAAATTTGAATTTGTTTGTTTTGTTCGATTTTAAAACAAATGAAATTTAATTATGTTTCCTATACAATAAATTCAAAATTCACTAGCAATTTTTGTTCTATGGTAGCCAGTAGGAGGATAGCCGATAGGACTCAGTGAAGTTTAAAATCACTCGTGTATTTGTTTTTTTCAGCATGTGGTGGGTGGACGTGCTCTTCCGTGTCTGTTTCTGGGGGCTGATGCTGTACTGGATCAGTGGGTGGGTCACCACCACCACCATTGTCCCTGAAGCCATCTCTATATAACTTCAAAATCGTAGAAAAGGAATTAAATGAGCAGAGCACGTATCATCGTAAAACAATGGGGGCTGTTGTATTTTAGCTCAGGCGGCGCTACTCATGAACTGTATGCAGTGTACAGTCCACCAATTGGAACCCTAGGTCACTGTAAGACTGTCATAGTGACTCGTTGTAAGAAATCTCCTACTGCTTGTCATTTTGACATGGTTCTAGAGTGGCCTAGGGTTCCAATGAGGATTACCGCGAGTTGATTAGCCTCTAGGGGCGCTAATGGAACGTTGGTCCTGCGGGAACATTTCAAATGTCACTTTGACAGTTCTCTCATATTGACACAGGACCCACGCTTGAGTGGCGCCGCCTGGTGAACGAGAAATACGGTAGCTCCCATTAGTTGAGTGTGCACCGTTTAATCGTGTAGTACGACTTCGAACAAAAAATATGAGATCTCCGGTAAAAACAAGAGACAACGAGGCCAGCGGGCCAAATTTAAGCATTGTGCTTACCATGAGTAGCACGCATTTGTATTCGATAGCGACAGCGGCGCTCGAAAGTCTGTCCGTCTCGCTCCTACTATTATTCAGGCAGGAGCGAGACGCACATACCCTCGAACGCCGAAGTCGCTATCGAATACGGTCACTTACAATGGTAAGCACATAAGTTGAAGCATGTTTCCTATAGAGCAGGTCCCCTCCGTCCGAGTGTTGCAAGGGAACAAATTTTGAATTTCTAACATTTTATAATCGTGGTAGTAATATAGTAAGTAGTAAGCACTTTATTGTACACCAAATAAATCACAAAACAAATGACAGGAATTGAAGTACAAAGGTGAACTTATCCTTGTAAGGAATCTCTTCCAGCGAACCTTAGAGTTGATGAGTGGAAAACTAATAATATTGTGGTAGACAAACTTACACAATGATGTATAAATAAACATATTATGACCAATATATAAATTACATAAAACTGTACACAGATAAAAAAAAAAAATATATATTCATATTCATATTCATTTATTCATAAAATTACACAATTTTAAATGTCAAAAAATAAATTTAAAATGAAATAGGAATGTCAAATAAGTCATGTAAATTACAATTAAAGATTAAAATAACACATTATATAAAATTAAAATTTAAGATTAGGCATTATATATTAGGATTTGCATTCAATTTAATTAAATAATTGTCATATTCTAGCATATTACTTACACCTATCAAATATTAAAAAATGTCATAACCTCATAACTCAACCAAATACACTTAGAATTAACCACAGCTTCGTAACATTATTAACGTTGAGTGATGCTACAAACTAGGAATCTTTGAGAGACAGCGGCAACACGTTTCACAATTTCACAAATCGCGGCAAATGTCGTTCGAAATTCAAAATTTGTTGCCAGGAGACGGTCGAACGGCGAGGACATTCTTAACCCTGTTTAAATTTGGCGCGTCGGTTCTTGTTTTTAGCCGAGATCCGCTCGTATGTTTTATCCAGCCAGTAAGCACCAAAGTCATGCCAAATCCACTGTTGTTAAGGATAGTTTTTTAATGTACGGTTTTTGTTGTTGTAAATAACTATATATATTTCTTAAATAAATTATACGTATTAATTTGGTAAGTATTTTTTTATTTAGTTTCCCGAGCCTTATTTAAGTTTTAAAATGATAATTTATACCTATATTATAAGTATTAATTGGGTATTCATAAGGTATTAATTTTATAATAATATAAACAATTTGATTTCAGTTCTAAAACTGTGTTTTAAATTAAGTACTATCATTGTGTCGTCAAGTGTGTAGGAGCAAAATGTATGAAGTTGTATTGTATGCAAACGCTTTATACTTATCGTGATCGTTTACCATATAGAAGACAAGTGTTGTGACGACACAAAGTGTCGTGTCGTGGAAATCCACCACCAAGTATATAAGCACCCTAAGAGACACTAGCATTTGTCGCAATTGTCGCAAAGCGCCGCCAAAAACACTTGTGTGAATAGACCCTAACAACAAACCTGGCCGATTAATACTATAAATAATGATTAGTCACCAAACGTATTACCTAATATGTTGATTAATACTCAACATACACATTACTAATTAAGTAAACTCTACAGCAATTAAAAGGGGCGATTTTGCCAATAAATACTGCAACAGTGGACCCGTTTTAATATTTATTTAGTGTAGATATGAGTTACAGGAAGGAAAATTAATAAAATAGGCAAGCGTGACCTGACGTACGCTGCTCGGTTCCGTCTATTCCATTTCCATTTCATTGGGGTCTGATTAAAAATCTGACAAATATGATAATGAGATATTTATGTCCCTGCTATCGCCTAACTGATAACAAAAATGTACAGTTTATTTTGAATCTTCTGCTTAGGAAATAAAATTCAATTTAATTTGTTTTGGAATCGGACGAAACGAAACAAATGCTACGAGTATATAATTGTAAAGCACGAATAAAATCATTTATTTGTAATAAATGTTCTGATTAAAGTTTTTTTGTTTTTTTAAGTAGTCACACTACTACTTATATATAAATAATAAATTGTAAGAGATGTGGCCATACTATACGATTGTAAAGTACAAATCAAATCGGGCGCCTTGGTCACTTTTTCTGTAATATATGACATCTCTTTCAATGTATAAAACAAATGCTAATGAAGTGGTGGATACCTTCTTTTAGAGGTTATAGCCATTTTCCTTTTCAGCCCTAAGTTTCCTCATGCGTCAACTTATGGTTCCCTGGTGCACAAAGCGACTGAAGTCGTTAACGTTGTATTAATATCATGTGAATTTAAATCCTCATTAAAATGGTAATAATGTGATCCTGAAAAGATAAGCTGTTCAACGTCTACTTGTATCATGTAAGTGTATATTACATTACTAGCTCTTGCCCGCGAATATATCTGCGTAGAATTACCTAAATTTTTCGTGACAAAAACTATCCTACGTCTTGCCTGTCCTAGTAGTCAAACTGTTCCAAAACCATTTTAATCTCAATCTGTTGAGCGGTTTTAACGTAAAGAGACAAGGTTACTTTCCCACTTTTAATATTAGTATAGATAGTATGGGGTTTACAAATATATCGCCGAAATCTTTATTGCAAATGATCACTTCCCAAACCACTTTTCCTATATATTCATTTGTCCGAAAGATCAGTTTCCAACTGTACTATTCGCAGACGTATGTTGGGCATAGTATCATATTCCAACCTAAACAGCAGGGCTATGATGCTCTACCAAATGTCACTATGGTAATCTGATAATACTATAAACTGATAAACTGACAGATTGCGTATGTGTTACACGAATAGCGCTGCGGTTCTGATAAAAATGACAGGTTAACATTTTACCGACAAAACTGTCACCTTACCAGAAAATGACACATCAAAAATATCTCTTCATAGGCCTGCTGATTGGCAAATATAAACTCAGCCAAATGAAAGTTGGCAAATAATAATCTGGTAAATGTTGGTATGCCAGGTGAATCATGAACATAAAGTTGTTTGCAAATGATATTCGGCGAAATGGCAGAATACTATAGTATGGATATGGATATCCAAGTGTTTACAAGCATTCTGCAAAATTTTGTTTCGCATGATTTCGTTTCCCACAAAATGTATCACATAAAGTTTAGTTGGCATACCAACGTTTACCAAATTCATATGTTTAGCTTCGTTTTTGAATATTTAATAATATTTAATAATATTTTTTATATATTTAATAATATTTAAAACGGGTCACTCACGTAATAATTATTTAATATGTTCGAGTCTCACGAGAGTTTTATATTTAAAATTGTTATATATTTATTTGAATAAGAGGTTTTTGACACGTACTTTTGAATTAGCCAACTGATAGTATAGGATATTCGTTAATATTTCAAGTTCGGGCGAATCATTAGCTAAAATGTTTCACTAGTAACCCGAGTACAAACATGATTTTATAAAAAAATGTTTTCTAAAACCGCATATAATAGAGCCCCATGATGATTAACATTTTCGTTAGTACTAATTTCATATCTGTGAAATTGTTGTTAAAGCTTTGTAATACCATCGACTTTGATAGGATTATTACATTCAAATTTCGAACGTCTCTGAAAAACAAGGAAATTTTATTTGACCACTGCCAACTCTAGTTGGTCTCTGAATTTAAAAAAATACAAAACTTGAACGTAATAAAAGTTTTCATGAATTTATCAAAGCTGTAATGGCGGGCAAAATATGCGGCTTGAACGCATCATGGAGAGCTTATAATATGTGTGTATATAATAGTAGTTTATGTGATTGTATATAATGAAAGGCATTAAAACTCGAGGGTGGGTTTATGAAACGAGGCGTCACATCACACGAGTGTTTTAATGCCTAATTATTTACAATTACATACACTGCTTTATATATACACATATCATGACTCTCCATGATGCATTCAAAGCGCATATATATCGACCGCCATTGCCACTTTCAGGAATTAAAACTTTTCTGACATTCAAGTTTTGACATTTATATTTTTTAAATTCAGAGACAAACTAGAGTTGGCACCAATTTTCGTATCGTTCGATATCAAAATAACGTGCGACTTGCGTGCGTCATTGTATGCAATTGACAATTCGTTTCAAACTAAACGTCATATCGACTGATATTAGAATAGAGGTCAAATCAAATTTTCTTGTGTCAGATGTGTTCGAAATTTGAACAAAAATAATATTATCGAAAACGATAATATAATTTAGCTATTATTACATTATCACAGGTAAGAAATTTGTTGTAACAAATAAGTTTATTATTATGGGGGCCTTTATATGCGATTTTCGAACGCATTATTGAGGGCTAATGACATGTGGGTATATAAACTAGTGTATGTGACTGTAAAGAATTAGGCACCCATGTTATTATGTGTAATGACTTTGTTTGTTTTTGTCTCTTTTGTGTTTTATATTTTTTATGTATAATTTATGACTTTCACAGTGCATTGGTATTAAAATGTAATGTTGTGTTAATTTTTAGAATAAAAATGAAAATTATAAAACTCGTCCGGCGTCTCGTTTTATCAACTTACACTCATCTTTACTGCTTTTTATTTTCGTGTCTTAATAGGTACCTTCTTCAGTGTTTGGTAGCTGCCTACTACCTAACTATAAACGCGGCTGGTTTTGAAGTTGAGTCTAACTATCATACTACATACTGTGAGCCGCTTCTGGTAGAATTCACAGATGTTAACTCCAGACTGACTGTGGTGGTAAAACCGATGAATTTCCCGATTAAAGGATACGATTATGTTGTTGTCGCATACTATTTTGACGGTAAGTTTTAGTTTTAAGTCATGAAAAATCACATTTAAAGTTTTGATCGGTGTGATCAACGTTAAAGTATTAAAACGATATCCGGCTTCCTAGGAATTATAACATTTATTTTTTGAAATATATACGGTCGGCGTAATAAATATATAGGTATACACCTGTATTCAATTTTGAACCTTTTTCCCCAGTAATAAGTTCTAAAGTGTCATCATCATCATCATCATTTCAGCCGAAAGACGTCCACTGCTGGACATAGGCCTCCCCCAAAGATTTCCACAATGACCGGTCCTGCGCCACCCGCATCCAGCGGACTCCTGCGACCTTCACCAGGTCATCAGTCCACCTTGCGGGGGGCCTACCCACGCTGCGCCTTCCGGTACGCGGTCGCCACTCGAGAACCTTTCCGCCCCAACGGCCATCGGTTCTACGTGCAATGTGCCCCGCCCACTGCCACTTAAGTTTAGCGATTCGGAGAGCTATATCGGTTACTTTGGTTCTGCTGGTTTGGTTCTAAAGTGTATAGGTACATATTTATAGATGGGACTGTACAGTAAGTGTAACTTACCTAACTACCTACCTCTACCTACCTTAAATCTAAAATAGGTCCTTGAGGCATTGTACCTAGGATGCTGGCGGCATATCCTCGTTGTATCGCAATTAGTTGAATTAGTTAGGAATTAGTTCCTAAAAATTATCGAATCTTCTTTGCCCAGTTATGTTTTGAATTTTAAGGCCCAAGAAAAATAAAGAAATATGAATTAAAGAAAGGCAATGTTCCGAATGAAAATGCTGATTTTGAGCAAGTTGTGAATAATAGCTGGAGCGGGTGTATCATCGCATATTGTGTGTACGTCGAGACAAAAATGAGCTGTGACTTAGAGTCAGACAAATTATACAACATTATCATCTTAGGACGCACTTCAAGATGTAAGTAAAATCAGTATTTTGATTATAAATAAATTAACTGTAAAAAAACCTTTAAAAACAAGCTTTTATTTAAGTGATCTAAAAAGCTTAAAATAAACTTGTAATTCCATCATTGGCTTCTTGGCTAATCCGTCATAGTAGATTTAATGTGACGTCGTTCTATTTTTCGTGTTCTACTTAGCAAGCCGTTTTATTTGATAGCCATATTTTGATAATGCAGAAAAAATAACTACTCCGCCATCTTGGATAATCCGCCATATTGGATTTAGAATGACATCTCATAGCTAACCATGCATTGTCATCTAAACTAAGCGTGTATCTATACAAAATTTCAGCTCAATCGGTTGATGATAACTGGTTCAAAATTAAGTTGCAAGATTCCACCCGAGTAAACATACATAACTACATTGCAAGTAAAATAAAAGCTCCGAGCTATTACGGGATTCTTTCGATAGAAATTGACAGATTTTTACATCCCGCCCCGTCCCGTCCCGTACTAGTGAGAGCCTTTAATATGTACTATCGCGTTCAGAATTGCATGGGCGTTTATAAATGAATTCATTCATAAATTGCCCATGCACTTATGAACGTGTGTGTGCCTACAGATTATCAAATACCACTCTGTATGTTTAATTCCACAGCTACCGACTGTATACATCCAGCGAAATGTGTACTCACAATAGACCGAGATAATTATTGTAAAACAAATTATTTAACGCCTTCGACTACTTCACCAGACTTCAGCTCAGGTAAGAATGAATACCCAATAATTTCATAATGGAAAATAAACACTTTAGAATGGATTAATCGCGTTTATTAACACCATGACTCTACGTTTGGAGCCCTTTACAGCACTCGTCATTATCTTAACCCTGTAAAAACGGGTGCTGTAAAAGACTCTCGGAGGTCACTTGACGTTTTCTATAGAAACTGATAGATCGGTGCGGTCCGGTCACGACTCTGCCCGTTCTGGTGTGGATGGCGTCTTATTTGGTGACATATATTATATTTAAATGTAACTTAATTTAGTATTTTTTCAGCGAGACCAATACTGAATATTGTAAAATATTATGATACGCCAGAACTATTTAAAACTCAAATAGATATCGAATGTTTAGCACCAGCACAGAAGTATCATCTTCTGTCTTTATACCAGGATCAAGCAGGTAAGTAGTTATGTAACTCCCGACCATGTGAACAGGGCTAGTACCACTAAAATCGAACGATTGCTGATTTGTAGAGTAGTTTAGCCGGTTTTCAGCCAGAAATTTTTCATGAGAATGGAATTTATGAATGATATGTTTGGCGAATATCTGTCATTATGCCAGACTTAACATATGATGCGGTTGTCATATTTTTGCATGGCATAGTTATATTCATATGATAAAGAGTATGAAAATGTAGCGATTTACCCAATCATCAAATTTGAATAATCTTTGTTAAATATTAGCTATATTTTAGTCAGATTGACAATAACTCAACTCATCTACTACTATTACTACAACTTTTGAAGTTTTATCAAAACAAAGGAAACGTTATTTTAACTTCGCTTAACAAATATCCCACACTTAATTTTTTTACTAAAATGCTTTACACTAATACCATGCATGACGGAATGACGGGCCTTAAATTGCAACGGTTAACACTCACGTATTTTTATCACAATAGGCGTGACATGTTTCGACTGCATCGGGCAGTCATCGTCGGACAGAGTGTTGTTGTCACCTTCGCGGCTTGGGCATCACCGAGACGCTGCAATTTAATATCAGTATGACTCACGAAAGTATAATTATATCATTAACGGGCCAATGAAAATAGTATAAAACCGTAAGAGTAAGGATTTGGAGGTATTTGTGTATAGTAAATAGCTATGCTATTACACTGATATTTTGAAGTACGGCAAAGTTTTCATGTTATTACCGTTTTACTACGTTATGGCCGAATACCAGTAGTGACCGGCAAACCGGCTAAACTACCCATCTCCAACTCTGTCACACTTGCATATTAGAGTGACAAAGAGCTCTTTCCGTCAATGCGAATTTTTTTTTTTTTTAATAAAATCTAAAATGTATGTACTTAACATTTCAATTGTTTCTCTATTTTAAGAAAAGAAGGGCATTTTATTACAAAAAGTTCAGTATCTTAGTGATGGCAACGCCAAGTTTACCCTGTCTCTGAGGAAAGCACTGCTGGGATCTGACAAGGGATCCCTAATATATTGCGTGGAACATGGACCTGATACTCCATTGGATAAAAAAACAAGCAACTCCGAAACACTGGATTTTAGATTTAAGCCACGGGGTACGTAGAAACTAATAACTAACAGTACGATATTTTGCGTAGCTATTTACAGTACACATGGTGCTACTATCCGGCCTTCTAGTCCGCCAATATTCCGGTAACCAGCCACCGAATAATTGGCCTTACGTTATTTTAATCGGCAGGTTTTTGGTAAAGGTTGCAACCTGATTTTATACGAAATGGTTTACATAATGCCAGTTTACATTTTGTGTAAAATTTTCTACTTTCTGTGAGTATTTGAGAGATAGAGAAAAGAGAATAAGATAATAAACTGACCTTGACCTTAAAAACTATTGATTTCTTTGTAATTTGATGGTTTTTGCCTAAAATTGATTAATAAATATCATTAATAAATATCTTTTTCAGTCCTCCGGCCGGTAAGCGCCACTTTCCGCAAAACTAAATTGCCGCGTGCCGGCATCGTCGGGCAGAAAAATAGTATACAAACCTCGGCCGTTAGATGGGAAAGCCTCGGATCACATTGTCGTCGACCGGCTTCGCCTCGGCCGACAATTACATGTGAACCGAGACATTTCCCACTAAAACGGCCTTGGTATGTAATCTACTAATTCGGTATCCGGCCGGATATTATGCTACTATCCGGCATTCGATAGGATAGCAAAAATATGACTGGGTAGGCCGGATAGCGAAAAGTGACCGGATATCCGTTTCGTCTCTAGTACAGACACAAGACAAGAAATCGATTCGAGTTTCCGCAGAGAGATCCATAGGCTTGGGGCCTTACCATGACGTCTTAACGCGATTCAGTTGACGACCTGAACTGAGTCGCTTCCATACTACTGAGCCTTAACTGAACCTAAACTGATAAGACGACGGATAAGACGAGTTTGTCGTCACGTTCTGACAATTTCTGATAATTTTAAACAGTTCTGTCAAATGTCTTTGCATTTGGCAGCTGTCACCGACGCGGTATTCGTGCAACTTGTCAGTTTATCAACTTATAGCATTATCTTATGACATTCGTCGATAACCATCTTAGGCCCGCTGGTTTAAGTAATTTCACCATACATGTCTTGACGACAACCAATAATATTGATTGTAGATGTACCTACTGTCACTGTAAATATCTCAGTGGAACACCACGACAGAGTGGCGAAGTTTAACCTAGAGAGACCTCTCACCATGGTGTGCCGTGGACCTGCCGATGTTCGGAACCTTACCTGGTACATACGAGGTACATCTTACATATATATTTTTTTTCTGATGCCATCTCTTTGGCATAATTTGTTTTGTCCAAAAAGCTTTTGTCATAACAGCCTTAGCATAATCGATTTTCGTCGAATCTTAATATAGCAGAAACAAACTTGGTATAATGCACAATATGTTGAATAATTTTGACCGAAAATATATTGGCATACTATAAAATATGGGTTAAGCTAAGATCGGACTTTGACCGAATATTCGGACAAATAAATTCAGCCAAATCAAATTATGCTAAGCTCGACTATGCCATAACAGTTTATGCGTAAAACCGATTATGACTAAACTGATTATGCCAAATAGAATTATGAATACAAAAATTATGCAAAGGAAAGGAGATCTATTTTTTTCATACACCAACCCAAACTCATTTTTCACAAATAAAAATAATCATTTATTGCGCCTGATATACTTAAGTCTAGTAGCCTATTATAAATAATGCATGTATTTTGTTTCAGACGATAAGAATTTTAAAATAGAAGTTCCCAATTCTTACTGTCAGCATTACAACAGGGAAACGAATGAAAACAAACTAAGCGTTGTACTAAACGAGACATTCGATTCGAAGATATTATTTTGCGCCCAAGATCGCTATGTTCAGATAGAATTCGCTAACGGAAGCCATACGGTGGAAAGATATGACGAGCGGGGGATTTCACAATATATCAGTCTGAAGCTCAGTGATACAGATAAAGATGAAACAGATAATATACAAGAAATAGGCACAACAATAAGTAATTATATTTTTGATGATTTACACCGTGAAGATCAAGAAAAACCAAATAGTCGTGATAATAGGAAGATATAGAAAAAATACACACGAAGACAAGTAAAATTACATATGTAATGATCTATCTATATCTGTGTTGTCTGTAAGGGATGACTTACGCTAGAATGGGACGGGACGGGGCGGGACAGGACGCACTGTCAGTTTCTATAGATAACATCACGTGACATCCGAGGGTTCCGAGCTATTACGTGATTATTTCTATGGAAATTGACAGTCCGTCCCGTCCCGTCCCGTCCCGTCTTAGAGTGAGTCACTCCACCCTTAGTACTTTTCCGCACAACCGGGACCCATAATTTTTTTTTACCCGAGATCCGCTCATATTTTTTGTTAAAACTTGGACTACACGATGAATACACACAGCTTTCGTGAGGTTTCGTGAGCCTTGTGCCCAACAGTGGGATGTTATATTCTATTCTGTTTCAGGCCCAGGTCTGATTTGGGGTCTCGTGCTGGGCCTAGGAGCGCTGTTATCACTGATAGTATTTGTCGTCTGGCGCCGACGAAAACCGAAGGTAACGAGAGACGGAAGAGAAAACGAAGAAAACAATTATGTAAGTTATTTTTTAATTAAGGAATAGTTATAGTATGACAAGCCAAGGCTGCAGTTTTTTTTAGTATGTAAAAATAGGGAGGCATATAAATTTAAGAAAAAATCGACTGCTTGTCAGACTATATGATATAAGTGTGGAAAGTAGGCTTTTTCCAAACGAGTATCGGTGAGTTTAAAACACAGACGAATGACGAGTTGGAAATACCATTTCAATACGTAGATATATCATACAACGTTTTACAATGCATTATGTGAGGAAATAAGTAATAATTATTAGTGGTGGGTATAGTATACTAGAACTGTGTAACAGTACCCCGGGTCGAGCGGCGGCTGAGTGCGGTGTGCTGTGTTGAGTCACCAGTTTTTTATTAAGTGATCCAGGTGTAAAATACAAAGGTATAAACCCTGTATATGCCTGATAATCCATCACAATTTTGTTATCTTTGAAATCAGTTTAAACTGAAATTTGAGTCTCATGACACGTGCTCTGCGCTCATTTGTTTAACCTAGTATTTGTTTCAGGCAACGATAGGGGAGCTGACGTACGCGATGCTGGACTTGCCCCAGTCCCACGCGCCCGCGGGGACCCCCAACACCACCCTCTATGCCGAGATAGTCGGCGTCTACAACCCTAATAAGTGAAACTAGATCTATGCCCGAACCAGCAAGTTGACGGGCGTCTTAAGCTGGGTCCACACCTGCGTCATTTTGCCGTATCGTACCTCAGTCGCCCGAACCAGCTAGTTGACGGGCGTCTTAAGCTGGGTCCACACCTGCGTCATTTTGCCGTATCGTACCTCCGTCGCGTATCACGGTCGTTAGTGTGGACGCAAAAATATCACTATCATTTGCCTCCAGACTAATGATCATGATACGCGTTGGAGATACGACATGGTAAAATGATACAGCGGGCCTAAGATGACTTGTCGCTATCAGAATGATTATTGGATAATGCTATAAGTGGATAAAAAGGCCACGTTTACTTGTGATAACGCTAAAATGACAAGTTATCCAGAATATTTTACCATCCATCATCCTTATTACATAGGCAATAGAATTCAAACATATAAAAAAAAATGTTGATAAATAGTAGACAATACTCGGATAGCACGATGCCAAGTTATCACCAATATTTTACCAGGCATCAACCATATTGCCTAGGTAATAGAGTTCAATGAAATAGTCAAGTAAGTTGATAAAAAGGTAATTTTTACGACACTCTGACTGACATAACAAATGTATATGTGTTAGGCGATATTCCAAGAATATTATCTACAAAGACATTTTGTTGGTATTTACGGCACAAGCGAAAAATCTGACTTATAGGGACACTAGTTAGCGCAATGTAATAAAGTAAACTGTAGTATGTCGTTATATTTTGGATGACACAAGACAGCTATGTTAAACCCATATACATTTATTAATATTTTCGAGTATAATTAATTTTGTGTTGTTGAAATGAAACACTTTATGACGGATGCAAGATTTTTGTCTAATGTGGTACCTACCCTATCTATATTAGTTTTTTTCCTTATTCATATATACCGTGGTTTTTACATGACCTTACATTGTGAAGTCGACGTCAGAGTTATGTTTACATTTTTGTTCACAATTATTAGTAATATGGACCAAAGTGTATTGGTAAAGTCAGCTTCAAATAAGAGTTAAAAGAAACGCGCCGTTGAAATAAATTGTAGAATTGACTGACGCCTTTAGGGCTCATAATGAATGGGTTGTAAGCCATTGACGCAAAAAAAGAACACTTGAATTTTACTAAAATTATATATTAAATAGGATATAGGATGGATCTATAAATCATCCTATTAGGATAGGGGATGGTGTGAGTTTAACAAAATAAGAAAATTTTATAAAATAACAAACTTAATCAACTTGTTTGACGAAGGTATAGGTATGCCTATATATTAAAATATTTACAGATATACCAACTCTTATTATTATTAGTTATGAAGATTGTAATGAGACAACAATATTTAAAGAAGAGTTTTATTCATATAAAACATATTATATTTGATATTTAAAATTGACTTATGCCCTCTCGGATTCATGTTTAAATACTGTGGTCGTTGTGAAGAATGATCCTCCAAAATAAATTGCTGGCTGCAGGTGGCAAAAAACATTCCGGTAACATATTGATCTTCAATATGAATGCTTTCTCTGATCTCTATTAGTATTTCAGCACCCACTCTTGACATTCAGCCTCAATTTGGTCTACACAGAGTTATAATTTCATTAAATATCAATGCCTTTTCATCGGTTTCATTTTAAAAGGTATAGTGACGTTAATCACAAGAAAATTATAATCTCATCATTGTGCATCTCTCTGCAAGGCAAGGGCAGGTTACCGAAATTGTGGACGGAGAGGTCGGAGAGTCAGTATAACCGTACACATCCATTACATCTAGTTATTGGACAAATTTCACTGAGCACGGGATACTCGTAACTTTAGATTTTACAGGTTTTTTCAGCATATCAATGTGACACTAAATCGAGCACACCAAATCCAGCTAGGTATATCAGACACGGCTAAACCATATCCGTGTTATGTTACTATACGATGGCTATAACATAACCATAAAATAGTCTTTAAATTCGTACACCTTATTATAACATATACTTATATGTATATACAATTGTATACTCATGGACTTAGAACATACTATGATTTTACTTAAATATTTCTACTACAATCATCTTCTTCTTCTTTTATAATATGGCCTCTGTCCGAGAATTGGACAATTTTGCCAGTGTCCCGTATTAATATATCAGTGTTTTTATATAAATAGTATATTGCCTCTTGGGCGACGTTGTTCGGTAATTGGCCTTGCTATTTATTCCGTTTACAGCTTATACGTAATAAATATTTCAGGAGGCCAAAATCCCAGGGCAACCGATTAATAACTCAATAACGCGATTACACGCGTTTCAGGATTAATTCTTCATTAGCTGCACACTTCTTCGTTAGTTTACTGCACAATAAGCTATAAATATTACACATTAAACAACATTTAGCACACAAAAACAAAGAACTATTCAAGAAACGCAACCGCCATTTTGAATATCAAACGGAAGACCTACTACAATCATAACACGATAAAATATTTGTAGATGACATTTTTATTGACAAATGCCAGATGAATGCCAGCTTAAACAAACAAGTTGGAACCATAGAGTAATTTAAATAGGTATACTGAAGTTTGAACACATTATATGTAGGTAAGGCCCATATAACACTATACCGTATAGGATCCTATCTATGATCATAGATTATATGCCAACCTTTTTCCTTATGTTGGAAAAAAGGGAGGCATATAGATCTATAACCAAATATATTTTATAATGTAATATTTATGGGCCACGCGGACTCGAAAGCAAACTCCATGATGTAATAGGTTTTTTTAGCTGTAAAATACCAATCGTATTTACCCGGTTGAATTCGTTTATGTTGTTAACCAATTGCAAGTATAATAATCGTAACCACTGCCACTATGGTATCCGGTTCAACATTTTTTAATGTGTTAGGTTTCCATGGCTAAAAATCATTTGTTATAATTTAACCATAGCAACGTTAGTAATTATTGGTTATCTAAGTTCGGAAATTGTCGAGTTTTCCGATACCATGATATCCGGTCCGAATATTTTTTACAAGCATCGTTTCCTTGACAACAGCCTCATTTCCATACTATCCGCATGTCCTCCCAACCCGTACTCAATATAATTAATGTTAAATCGATGCCATAGATGGCGCTATAAGTCTCGATTTACCATTACGAAATCTTTACCCTTAAAGATTACGTGATATTTATAGTGTAATAAATTAAAGATGTCGTATAATAAAAAAATATATCATAATAACTCAAATTCAATGCATTATTGTACATTATTGTAAATTTCACCTATATTGCAGCCGCTTAGTTCGCGAGCAGCAGCCCGTAGGAGTTAACGAGCTGTCTAAGTAATATTTTGTATTATCACTAGATGGTGCCACCGCTGGAATGCTTTGCGCAGAGGCGTGTATGGAAGGAAACTGACCCGTTTGCATTGCCTTTGAGTGTAAAACACAGCGGGGAAATCCTGCAGGTTTATGTCTGCGTTTCGTTTTTGTCCACCTTTAAAAAAAGGAGGTTCTCAGTTTGACCCGTACCCATAAATCTATTTAGGTATGTTTGTTCCCGATTATCTCGTGTTTGACTGAACCGATTTTTATGCGGATTTCTGAAAGGCATTTGTTATATTTAGGCTCAACTCCATACATTAAAATACGACCGCCTAAAACGTCAGCGATACCAGGCGGCGCAATAATTATTCTAAAATCATTCATTAAACAAATCTTTAGTCAATGCAAACACAAACTAAATGTTACCACATTTAAAAATATCAACAACAGTGCTATCTTACTTGACTTGTGAAAAAATTAATAACACAAACGTTACCCATTACGAAATCTAGATGGCGTTGCACGAGAAATAAGTCAATATTCGCCCAAACATAATAAACATAAATCAATACAGAAGAACATCCTACATAATGAATGAAGTATTGTGTAAATAACGCATTATTGCAAGATTTGATGTTTAAATACGCGTCAAAACTTTTCATTTTGTACTGCTGTGACCTTGCGCCCGAGACACAAGTGTCTACTTGTCCTATTTCACCACAGTATAACAATAAAACAGTAATATAACTTAGTAGAGTATTGTAACTTATATATGTTCTGGAATATCTAATTTGTAACACTAAGAGCGAGTATTAACGTATTATTTGCATTAAAATAAAATTCACAAAAAGTTTATGTTTAAGTCTTGACGCAATAAACTGCCTGCCTGCCTGCTGTGTGCCTGATCATTTTTACGTGTATCCGCGCATAGAGTATCAAGAGTCAACACTCGGATACATCGTGTTGTGACCAGCAATGGCGGCCGATTTATATGTGTGCGTGCAGCCGAGTGATACCATGTGAAGTTTTTTTTCCGAATATAATCAAATCGAATTGATGACCGGGGATTCAATGAAAAGTTAAATATTTGTTTTGATGAAAATTATTTCTGTGCTTATAAATAATTACACGTTAATATGTAATATACACATAATTTACAAGTAAAAGTTACTTTAATAGGTATAGTAAACAATTTCATACGGATTACAGTAAGGTAGGTAATTCTCTTTCTAAACAATGTTGAAACAACATTCATGCGACAAGTGATGATTGGGGATCATGTGGAAAAGGTAGGTAGTAGTAGTACAGTCACGTCTTTAAATATACACTTTGGAACGTATTTCAGGGTAAGAAGAGCCAAATTATAATACAGATGCAAATACAAAATTTAATATATATATATATATTAGGAAAGGTTTCATTTCATGGATTTTCATATTTCCATAAGTATGAAATATGCAAGACGAAGCAAGCAATTACGCGACTTTCGGGATATAACCAAACTCAAGCTGCTGGTCACACTACGCGTAATGAAGTTAATATTCGATTTTTTTGCATAAACACGTGTCAATTATAATTTTACCGATGAAAGGTCATTCCATGTGACTTATTTTTGTGACCGGTTGCGTTTTTACAATGTAAAACTACGCACGTCGGCATTTTCACATTATTTTCACGGAGATGTTTGTTGTTGGTTGGTTTCGTTATCACTGACAGATGACAAGCGTAATGTTTTGTCTGTGCATGTGTGCGTTCTTGTCGGTACAAGGTGACAGGCGTAATATGGGCGTAATATGGAATCACAGTTTCTTCTTAGTGACACTACGTCTATTTATTTTCTAAGTCTATGTATCCGCGTACGTATGTGTTTATACCTATTGCTTTCTTGTAGAGTCAAACCAAGCTAAGTTTGCAATGATTTTGATAGCACATACTGCGCATGTGTTATTGTACGTATACGTCAAACTTCTATGAAATTATGACGTTTACTTAATACTTTTACAGTCTGTGCTATCAAAATCGATGCAAGCTCAGCTTAGTCGAACTCTATTGAGATGTGTACTAGATAATATAATATCTTTTACAGATATCGTAATAAACCGCTATTTTGACGTACCTAACTCTAAATATAAAATAAGAGATATCCTTATAATAAATAACATAACAAATAGGCTGTAAAAATGCTGATCAGCTTTTTAAGAGCTTACTTACTAGGTATCGTGTGTTCTGGTAAAAGAGGAAAAAAATCTATAAGCGGGAAGAACATATTTTTTGGGATAAGTACCATTTTTTTTTACTACAACGGGGCTTAATCGCGTAAAACATTGAAAACTAACCTCCGACGTTTCCAGAGCGATATTATTCCCGTAGTCCCGGAGAAAGACGTTCTTCTCCGGGACTAATTGATTATCATTATTGTGGGATATTGATGGGCCTCTAAATAAAAATCAATTTAAACTGACACTGACTTTAATTAACTGCAAAAAGACTATTATATTGAATTATTACAAATTGTTGCACGTTCACGCTCCACCATTAGAATTGTTCTCCCCGTCCCTTTCACTCACTCCTTCCGTCCCTCACTCTCGCTTGCGTTCCGTTTCACCCTATCTCCTTACGTTCCATTCCCACATTCTCGGCTGTCCTGCGTATTATATCTGCCCTCAGATATACTCTCATTCATACAACGTAGTAAAGGTAAATGCATGCTTACAATTTATTTACTTAGCTCTATCTTAATACTACTTATACCGGTCATGTACCATGCTCTTTAATATAACATCTATTATTATTTAGGAGTACATTCTGCCTCATCAAAACAAATTGAGCATTTTAGTACGGTATATAAAACAACTATTGAAACTTAGTAAACTCTACACAACATCATGGTACATACATTTTAACATTTAGGCAACAGCTGACATCTTTAACGAAATAGACATATTCTTACACTAGTAAGTCTCTTTAAAAAATGTAATTAAACATAACACCAAAAGAAATAAGTATCTTAAGCTAACATTTAGGAACCAGGAATTTCTTACATGAGATCAGGTTAATACGCTAAAGGTCCGTCATTTAACCCATACAATTTAGTGATTGAGGATAAGGACACTTTCATACATCATTCATTAAACAGTGGAAGTGTTAGGCTTTACCTGTACTTAGTCGCTGTCCTCCTCAGGCCATCTCTTCATGAAGTCCGCAGATGTAGCTGTCTTATTAGATCCCTCCGTGCTGCTGGATAACTTCTCAACGTCATATCGGTCATTACGTTTGACCTTTATAACCTTGTAAGGTCCAAGGAACTTCGGCTTTAGCTTAAGCCCTGGCCCGAACTGCGTCCGCTTTATTGCGACCAGATCGCCTACCTCGTACTTAGAACTCGCCTTCCTTTTCTTATTAAAACTTTTCCTATTCTCCTCTTGGATCTTCTGTATTTGTTCTTTAGCCTTCTGTCTCAAACTATCTATGTTTCTTATGTAATAATCCTTGCATATGGCTGCTTTCATCTTTCTCAAAGCAAAATGACCATTACTATGTACTTTCTTTAGAACTTCTTTCTCCATCACCTTAGGCACTACCAGCTGCCGCTGCTCTCCTTTGTATAGTATGTCATGTTCCAAATAAAAATCGTTGTACTGTCCATCTTTCAAAATCAGCTGTTTAATAGCATTGAGCTCTTCGTCTCTCTCTTGAGCTTGACCAATCTTCTCGTGTAGGCTTACTACTGTAGCCACGTATGGGTTTCTGCTAAGCGCATCTGCATGCGGCATCTTGGTGCCCGCTCGATGTTCAATCTCATAGTCATACTGGTCCAGTAGTAACACCCATCTTGCTACTTTTGGCGTCAAGTCCTTCTTTTTCAAAGTAAGCTCAAAAGCTTGACAATCTGTCACAATCTTAAAATGCCTACCAAACAGGTAGTGATGGAATTTCTTTACACTTTCCACTACAGCGAGAGCTTCCAGTTCATAACTTGAAAATCTACTCTCTGCTTCACTTGTGCGTCTACTTCTGTAGTATACTGGGTGCAGTTCACCATCTTCGCTTCTCTGCATGAGTATACCTGCCAGAGCCTGGCTCGACGCATCTGTGTGAAGTTCAGTATACAGCCTCGGGTTGAAAATCTTGAGTACTGGCTCACTTATTAACTTCTGCTTTAAAATATGGAATGCTTCTTGCTGCTCTGGGCCAAATACAAACTTTGCATCTTTTTTCATTAAATCTGTTAAAGGTCTTGCAATCTGTGCATAATCTCTTATATACTTCCTAAAATATGAAGTTAACCCGATGAAGCTTTGAATCTGCTTGACATTCTTAGGCTCGGGGTATCGCGCTACTGCTTCCACCTTCTCTGGACTTGGCTGTACTTGCCCTTCCTTAACCAGATGGCCTAGGTACTCAATCTCTCGGCATATCAGCTTGGCCTTCTTCCAGTTAATTTCTAGTCCATACTCAGCAGCAACCTCCAATACTCGCCGCAGTCTTAGTAATGCATCTTGCTCCGTCTGGGCTGGAATTATAATATCATCTATAAATACCATCATTATACCCTCCTGCATAAGATCCTTAAATATAATGGTTATAAACCTCATAAAATACTTTGGACTAACTGATAACCCGAACGGGGCCTTCAGTAATTCCCATTGCCCGTGATGGGTCACAAATGATGTATAGGGCACAGACTCCTTACTCATTCTCAAATGGAAGAATCCATTTTTAAGATCCAGCACGCTGAACACCTTAGCGTCTCTCAACCTGTCAATCAAATCCTCTATCAGCGGCAAGGGAAATTCATCTTTAAGCATCTTTTTGTTTAACAGTCTGTAGTCGACACACACCCTCGTCGAACCATCTTTCTTTTTTACTAGTACTAACGGGCTACTATACTCAGAAAAACTAACCTGTACTATGCCATTTTGAACCCACTCATCAACCTGCTGCTCTACGATCTTCTGCTCCGATATGGACAGCCTTCTGGGCCGTTGCGCCACGGGGATATCATCCTTGAGAATGATTTTGAGCTCGATTGGCGCCTCCTTCGTCTGCACGGGATTGTATTCAGTGACCAGCCGCTCGACCTCTTCCTTAATGGTAGCATCACGTACATCTGAAACAGCAACCACCTCACTCACACAATCCACACGCATCAACCATCCTTCATCCTCACGCAAGAACTTTACGGACCCATTACGCATAACCATAGTCACACCGTTCAGAAATTCCCGCCCTACTATAACCTCATATGGCATACAACCGTCAGGTACAACATGGAATATAATATTATCATAACACTCATTGTCGATAGTCATAGTCCCGTAGAACTTCCCGTAGGAACGCACTTCTTTCATTCCGAGTCCCACGAACGCAAGATCGTCATCACCCATTTCCACTTTAAGTTCGTCGAACGCACTTTTGTTTATGAGATTAAACGCACTGCCAGAGTCTATTAACGCGGTCATATCCAGTCCAATCAAACAAATTAATTTCATCGGCTTATTCTCAATAGAATCCGTCGTAACATCGTCGTTTATTGCAATGTTTACATCTCGCCGGCAACTGTCATCCGCCATGTTGACGTCCGGTTCGCCATTGGCCAGTGTTCCGAACATGGCCGACTGCCGCCGAGTATCCGCCGTCGCAGACTGCTTTACCGACGAAGTAGCTTGCTGACTCGCTCTCGCTCCGAGGCCGCTTATGCGAAACTGCTTTACCGACGGATCCGCACTCCCGGCACCGCCGCGCTCGTTGGATTTCGAAGGACACTGACTACTTATATGTCCGAAATCATTGCAAAAATAACATTTTACCCCCTTAGTGCATGTTATCGCCAAATGATCGTTGTCACCACATTTATAGCACCGTTTATGGCCTGTCGACGATGATGCAATGCGCTTACTTTCTTTTTCTAGCTTGTTAGGTTTCACTTCTTTATCTTCTTTTTTCGACTTCGTCTTGATTTTTTCGTATAGAAGCAACCTTATAGTGGCCCCGTATAGGATCGTTTTGTTGGGTTCATAATCGGTGATCCCGTCGATTATGTATTGGATGGCCACATAGTCGGGAAATCGTGCGCGTTTCCCCAACTCCTTCATCACCAGCATGTACTGATAGTACGATTCTTCTCTTTTCTTTCTTCGGTTGGACATAATTTCGTGCATCTCCTTCGTGTTAACGGCTTCTGGGAATTCTTTTAGTAGTGCTGCCTTCAGCTCGTCATATTTTTTAAAAGTTTTTTCAGATTGTAGCCACAACGCCGCCGTGCCCACCAGCGACCTGCGCGCCACCACCAGCTTCTGTGCTTCAGTCCACTCGAATATTTCGGCATTATCTTCTATATCTTGCGCCCACTTTGATGCAGTGTGCGCTTTGTCGTCACCGCTGAAATTGCTGATACCATCAGCCATGAGGCTCCAGTTGAAGTGACTTGATTCGGCCGCCATTTTGCCGTGTACGATCTCCGTATTGAAGATGTTGAAAATACTTTTCTCTTCGTCGTTCATTAACTACAGTAATGATATCCTTCGTCGTCTTCGTCTTCATGAAAATGAAGAACAACCCTTAGTGCCGCCGCCACCTTGCGCAGGCACTTTGAGCGCGACCACGTGCCACCGTACTTCTTTTGCAGATTTTAGAGGCTATCCCGGACGAGCCCCCAAAATTATGTGGGATATTGATGGGCCTCTAAATAAAAATCAATTTAAACTGACACTGACTTTAATTAACTGCAAAAAGACTATTATATTGAATTATTACAAATTGTTGCACGTTCACGCTCCACCATTAGAATTGTTCTCCCCGTCCCTTTCACTCACTCCTTCCGTCCCTCACTCTCGCTTGCGTTCCGTTTCACCCTATCTCCTTACGTTCCATTCCCACATTATTTTATTTTTTTACAAATAAACGGAAATGTAAAAAACATATAACATTCCCACGGCTTGTACCTATCTCCGAAGTTTATGTAGAAATATCTTTTTTTATATTCAAAAAACTTTTCCGAACTAAGTAAATTTGAAAATCAACCGCAATACTAACCACTGTTTGCCCCGATCGTTAACTCGCGACCCCAATATCCCGGCAACCCCTTGATCAATTTAGCTGATATCATATTCAAACTTAAAAAATATATATTTATCTCATCTAATGATCTGCCTAATTTCACAATGATCCAATCAATGGTACTCGAATTATCGTCGAACAAACATATACATACATACAAACGATGGACTATCCAAGTAGAATCGGGAAAACTCACGCGCTTCATTCTCTCGTCGAATAATATCGATTAGCGTGATAAAGATTTATCAATGAAAAACAAACTCAGCCTAACTCTATGCCGTGCATTCGAGTGACCCCAATCTTTCTATAGATAAATAAATAAATATTTAATAATATATAAATAATAAATATTTTTCTCCGTCATGTTTATGGATGAATGCGATAACTAGAGTTTGTACGGAACTCTCGGTGCACTCGGATGTGTTTTTTCCTAATCAGTAATATACCATAATGATAACGCCCTTAAAGGGATCACCAACATTTTTGCTACACTCAATTTGCAGTTCCCATGTTGCTGTCCACCTGAGATAACTTACTTAATATTTTACTCTATTGTGTTAGTCAGCCGTACCGTGTTCTAAACGTGCGCGGTGACGCGGTGAGTCGAACATTTGTCAATATTACGAGACCTCGGGAGCCACAAGTATCATGCGGTTTGAAAACTTTCTTACTTTGGAACGTCAGAATGTTTGACTCGCTTATGCTTGATGTGTGATTGGAATATTTGGAACGTCGGGCTCGGGCTTGCGGTGGGCCCCCGCGGGTGGGCACGGGCAGTATGGTATTGTTGCAAGCGCACGTCAGCCTAGTATAACTTGACCTACAGATCTGCAATATTTATGCATGATGGGGTACCGCGTTTATACGGAATTACTGCCCTCAAACACCCGATCTCGGCAAGGGAATGGAATGTGATAAGTACACGATTTTTGTCAAAAGAAGTGTTTTATTTTAAAGCAAATCTTTACATGTGAAAAAATCGGTCAAGTTCTTCAAGATTCTGATTTACTTTTAAGCATTGATCTAAGTAAAAGTAGAAGATATGGTACCTACCAGGCGCACGTTCGTGTGCCATCAAATACAGGTTTTGGGACCTAACTTGAATTAGCCGTGTGATGGCGACCAATGAGTCAACAACGTGATCATTTGGGACCAGCGGGCCTACCACGAACATCGAAAATTGGCATTGACGGAAAAACCTCTTTGTCACTCGAATATGCAAGTGTGACAGAGATAGAGATACAAATCCGCAATCGTTCGATTTTCGTGGTACAAGCCCAGAGGCCTAGTATAAAAGTTGTATGACACTTACTTCTCGATCGCGTTAGCGTATCGAGAGTTCAAATTATGTTTGCCGTTTATTTAAATCATCCCGCAACTTTCATATTTTGACCCCTCGATACGCTAACGCGGTCGAGAAGTTAATGTCGTACTATTTTTATACCTACTAGGCCTTCAGTATCACGAAATAATGCCGCGTGCGCATGACTGATGGTTCGATGATTTATGAAAATTTAGGGTAAAATTAAGGCACACTATTTTATTTATTTGGGTTCTGCATCAGCTATACAGCGTGTATTTTTGATATTACCGCATATGTAAAGGGTTATTAGTCCAAGCCCTAAAGAATCTATTTTCATATGTTTCAATTAAATATGACTACTTTAATTTTTTTATACAAAATAATTTAGCACGCAATGTATTGCTACTTTACTTTTGTTCAATACGTCGTACTTAGTTTAGCCACAGCGTATGGATGTATTCCATACAGTGAGGTAACTTCATACACGGCCAGCGGCTCGGCTCGGTGGTCGTGCTGAGGCTCAGGGTTGTCAAAAACTATGCGAAAGATATTACAGTCTGATTGGCAAACTAATTTCCATTTTACACCCCTTAAAATAGACCGCCAAATTTTCATAGAAATCCGGCGGCATTTCCTCCCCGCGCGCCCCCCATCGATGACCCAGAAATCGACGGAGTTAACCCACTGTATAGAATACATCCTTACGCTGTGGTTTAGCTGACTTGACGTAAGAACTGTCACAAACAAGCGATAACTTACGGATTGATCGTGCAATACATTGCTGCTCAATTATTATTTTTTAAATAATCTCGCTCTGTTAGTTAGGACCAAACTTATAATTACTTGTTGTATGGGTTCTTAGCACTAAAACCTTGGCCTGGTTAAAGTTTGTGGTAATATACAGAATACACACTGTATAATAACCTTCTTAAATATTGCCGGTTGCAAAAGATACACACTGTATACACGACAATGTGACAGTATTAATTAGATCATAATTGGTATGGTAATAAGTTTGTTTACCATATTGCCTTTACGTATACGTAATAAGGCTGAAATTTTTAAAGGAATAGAACAAAAGTCTCGTGATTTTTTATTGTTCATTTACATGAACTTGTAGATCTGACTTTATAATATCCCATGATTTTGAACGTGTACCTACTTGATGGCATTTTCCTCGCGTTTGTGTGATGAAAAACGTTGTACTTCACTCAGCAGAAAAGTGATTGAGTTTTGATTTTGATATTGTTATTAAAATGTTAATAGCAGTGGTGAACAATTATTTCATTGCTTCCATTTATTGACAGTCATATTGAACTCTATTTCATAAAACGTAACTGAAATTTCTCACATTTAAAACTTAAAAAAAACTGGTATCTACTGTTTCAGTTAGGTTTATTAAAATCATTAACATAGAATAAAATAAAATAAGGATACTCAATCAGCCAAAAATATTAAGCAATAAAAGTGCTGCAGTTGCGGCACTATGCGGGCTATATGAAAACTAGTTTTATTTGAAACGAGACGATTTATTAAGTGCGAACAGCCTAATAAAGATTTAACAGTGTTGGTAGTTCTGTGTATAAATTTGACACTTAATGCTTGCGACAATAAGCTCCTTTTCGACTTGACTTTTTTGTTCTGCTTTGTGTGTCTATTAAGTCTATTTCTTTTAATAAGTTAATAATTGAAATGGACTTATATTGGATACACATCGAAACAAACATATTATGTATTTAACATTGTCTTCTGTTACCGCGATTGTTATTCATTGAAATTAAACACTTTAGAACGGATTAATCGCGAGTAATTACGAGTATTAACACCATGACCCTACCGTTCTTAACAACAAAGTTGTTGATTGACGGGGAGAATTCGAATTCTCTCAGTCATCATCTTAACCCTGTAAAAACGATTGCTGTGAAGGGCTCGAAACGTAGGGTCATGGTGTTAATAAACGCGATTAATACGTTCTAAAGTGTTTAATTTCAATATTATTTAACATTATTTATATGTTTAATTATTTGTGGAGCATGTACATTTCAATAATAGCAAAGAAGATTTCAACTTATAATACCATATTTTATTTTATTCTGTTTCATTATGAAGTTAGTATATTGTTTAATTATTGACTTTGTTTGCTGACGCTATCTAGATTAGACTCAAGACGCGAATACCCATGATTCACCACCTGTTCAGTATAAGTGAGACCTATATGACCGTTGTAGATATTGGCAATAGGAGGTCACATAGTTAAATTGATCGTATCTTATCCTGCACCAGGTAAGCGAGGGATATAACTAGGTACCAGGAGTAAAACGATGGCACTTTTTGATTTGATATTGAGATCAGTCCATTACGCTTTCTTTCATGTTCGTGCGTGAGGAATGGAATGGACTGAGATTATTATCAAATCGAAATCTACTTTTTTCAATCGCAATGACACGGCCTCTTATTTACAGACGTGATTGTAAGATATAAGGATATCTCGCTTGCACACATGTATGAATGTTTTTGTTTATTTCTGTCGCTCCGTGTGTAATGCGCGCTCGTTTACACAACCATGTAAATCGTATTATTTTATTTTATTTCTATTATGCACTGTGTACATACACATTACCGCAGTGTGCAAGAATTTGCAAGTGTATGTGGGGTTTGGCCTAACTTTCCGTGATGACAATTATGAGCATCAGTCATCTTCCGTTTATACTTAAATTAATGCTTTTAAGAGATGCGAAATATACCTAAACATTTTTTAGTTATGTAGGTAGGGAGGTACTTGGGTACAATCTTCCGTAGGTACCTATGTGACTTATCATGCCTTAAAAGCATTTTAAGCAGGCTGAATAGTGATTTCAGGCCATTCCAGAGGTGGCACTTTCGCACACCAGACGATTCACAATTTACCGTTGCTTTCAGGCGCCTCAAACACGTTTTCAGCTCGTTTCAGGCAACCCCTTACCAGATAGCACAGTTTACGTCGTAGGTGAGATCAAAACTTTATATGTGATTTTTAATGTTTTAGAAGCGTTTTCAGCAGGCTGAGAAGTGATTTCGGGCCGTTCCAGAGGTGCCTCTTTCACATGCCAGAAGATTTAAAATTGACCCCGGTTGCCGTTGTTTTCAGGCACCAGAGACAAGTCTTCAGTGCGTTTCAGACCAGCCTGTACCAGATGGCACAATAACCTGAAAACCTGTTATCGGGCATTTTCAGGACCCCTTATGGGCCCCTGAAGTATAATTCAGTATATGGCGTAATTTCTCTAAGGAGTGAAAGAGACAGCACTATTAGAAAGAGAAAGCTATACGGAAGTTACGGAATGTTCGAGAAGTATGTGAAAGAGAAGACTCGAAAAGGAAAACAACCGCAAAGATGTTCTGAATCATTCGCGGACATACCTAACTACCAGCCGCGTCTGGAATCATTGCGAGTACTTACGGTTCAGCCAGACGTGAGATAATCGCGGCCACACACATAATCAAACGGAGAAACTCCTTTTTTGAAGTCGGTTAAAGTACTGAAACCGTCTCCTAAATGTAACAAATCCTTGTCCGAAAACCGCATTAAAATCGGTTTAGCCAAACATGAAATAATCGGAAACAAACAAACAAACATACATACATACATTCATACTGGTCAAACTTAGAACCTCCTTTTGTTGAAGTCAGTTATATTTTTTTATTATGTTTAAACACTTAATAAACATAAACCTCCTTGGTCAATTCATTCATGTAGGTACATTTAACTTATTATTAATTTACCTATAAACATATTTATTATTATTTGAAATAACATTTATTTGCGCGATCACTAAAGCATTAGTTGTTTCAGTAAGATAAAATACGATACGAATACGACACAAGCAACCTAGTGCAGGGCCTCTCAAGGTCGCCTGCGCTGCAGACGTAGTGCGATGTGCGATAGTACCTACCTTACAACTTTGAGCGCTGAGGGCGGTGCAACGCCATCTAGTGACACATTGCAACGTATAATAGGCATTGGGTGGATTGAGTGTGTCCTAGCTACAATGGATGTCGCTGAAAACCGACATTGTAGCATCAATTTTATGGCGCCATCTATTAGCATATTTTGACTTTACTTTATGCTACTCCAGAATAATACTTAGGACGGCTCGCGTTTTTACTATGGGATTGGGTATCTGTAGTATATTTGATCTGTGCTATCCGTAACAACATCTGTGTGATTGGTAACCTATGATCGGAAATAATCGGTGATTTGAGACGATTATAACCGAAGTAAAGCATAGTGACAAGAGTGATGTTGTGATTATCATTAGCAATCATTAGGTATGCACTGACAATGTCAACTCCATGTCAACTCTTCCAGTCAAACTAATAATACAAAAGTGACTATGGTTGTGAAATATTATTTACTTTATTATGAAATAACATTACTCAATTACGTTAAATGCAGAGGTTCACAAATGAGCCGAGGCTTATATCGTGTCTCGTAAGTTCATAACCCGCCTACGGCATCGCCACTACTCATCAGCTACGAGCCGTCGTTGTAAAGAATCTGCATCCAGCAGATACAGTAAATTACCAAAGTGTAATTCCTCTACGGCAACAGAAAAGCTGTTTGACGTTCATCAAAGATATAAGAACTGTCTCGTGTTTCAGTGATGTTATGTGATGAACTCAGTAGTGTGTTAGTAAATAAATAACATACCTAACCCTACACTTACTCTAACCTAGTCTACACCTACTCCAACCTACCCTACACTTACTCCACATAAACCCACTCTACATGTTTGTCGCCAAATAAGTAAGTTATGCATTGTTTGGACTCAATAAACATGTTGATTACATTCTTGTAGTAAATTTTAATAATTGTATTAATTATCTGTGAAGAGTTGCCACTAAAATTTGTGATAGGTACGGCGTGAGTTTACCACGGCTGTCTCGCCGTATTATAGCTACCTAGCTTGTAGGTAGGTATTAAAACGTAACACTGGGTTTAGGTAACCTATTCAGTGCTAATTTCGATATGTTGTCGTTACGCCTTGATATTAAATATCTACACATTTTTGCGACAAAGTCGGAAACTGGTATCGGCTACAATAGCGCTACAAGAATTCCTCAGCAGTAGATGGGTTACCATCATTTACAGTCTGTATTGCCACCTAGATTGATACCTCAGTCAGGCTGCTTTGAGTACCCAGTAAAGAAGATACCAGCCACCCGAAATATTTTGGGGAGCTTAGTCATCATTATTAGGACCTTGGAGACTATCCATGTCCCAACCGCCTGGCCAACAGCACGGCACAGCGCGGCAGCACGTTGAGACGTGTGATTTGTTGTCTATCTATCAAACATGTTACATAACAAATGCGCATTTAATTTATGTTTTCGGTTTATTAACTGATTTCGAAAGAAGAAAATAACCAGACACAACCCACTAAATGCCAGTTACAATTCAATATAAATCCAAAAGCAGTTCAACTGGATCTTTGCTTATTTGTGTGTCATGTAGTTTATCTTTGGCAACAGCAGCAGCTACTCTACATCCTCTGAAAGTGGGTTATTGTTAATTTTCCATAGGAGGGTGAAAAATGACAGAGTCCTCCCTAGAGCCTTTTACTTTCCGAATATTTTTTTTTATTAAGTTTTACATTTACATATCCATTCCGATATTTCCCGAATCCATAAATGACGAGATTACCTACTACCTACTTAAATCGATATTTTGAATAATAGTTTCTTTAAAACTCTCGTACTACATGGTCATGTCTTAATATATTTAAGAATACAACGTAACAGTTTAAAATTGAAAAAGCCAGGCCTTATAACCAAAGAATGAACTTTTCGAGAAAACCTTAAAGTAGCGGAAAGCCAGACGCGTTTATCCCGGCGTATGTTACGTCTCCGCCAATCTGGGCGTTTGGAACCCTAACCACGAGATTTGGCTTTGTCTCCAGTTTTCCCGAACGGAACTGCCATCTGACATTCCAACCCACAGGGAAACTACACCTTACTAGGATGAGTCCGACCTGTCCGACAGACAATGCACAGGCGACCGCCGATTTAGTTTAAAGTTTACCCAAGATCTCTCCTTCAACTCCTTCAACTCTTAAGGAGGTGAAAAAAGGTTAAAGGTTTTACGAATTCAAAGCAGACGAAGTCGCCGGCAATGTAGTGTTACATATGTATTTTGCTCAAAAATATTTTTTATTACTCTTTCGCAACAATCGCAGCCACCGACAGTCTTATCGGCACCAAATAACACCCCGATATAATTAACTAAATTTACTGTCAAAAGTATACGTAATATCGCGTTATCCAACCACCGTTTTAATTTTACGTTAGTGTGGGAAAGCCATTTGCGTATGTGTGAGAGAGTAGTCAAATATTATCAAAACTTGCTGACAAATGTTATCGGTTTATAGCACCATAGGCCGACAACTCCTTCAGTTCATCTGTCAAAATTTTCATATATCCAATGCCATCTGATAAAACGATAGTGGCGGTCGTCGTTTGTTTAAAATTATCAGAAGTTATCACAGAATGCCGACAAGCTATCAACTTATCCAGCAAATATCGCGCTATCCACTAAGCATCTTAGCCCGGCAGGTGTGGACCTAGCTGTAGAATGAAATGTACAACTTTTTGTTGTGAGCGCACAGAACTAATATCTCTACCACGAGTTGCTATAGATTTCAAAGGATAGATTTCGTCACGTTATCTACAGTTGCATCCCGTTTCCACACGAAAAAGCAAGCAAGATGCACTGACAATGCGTTGACGTGACGCTAGCGACTATATATCTACAGTAGATTTCAAACTCATGGTAATCAAATCACAGAAAATGCTTGTCAAACATTGAAATCGTGACCAAAAAAGCGAAGGTGTCAAATGCCATTGATTTGATAAATGAAAAAACAATTATTTTCAAAATATATACAGTAACTGTAACTTACCTAACTACCTACCTCTACCTACCTTTAATCTAAAATAGGTCCTTGAGGGACTGTACCTAGGATAAATAAATTGAAATCGAAATTGATATGTGATTAAATAACTACGTAAAATATTTTCTATTGTAACATTAGTCGTAAGGAAAACTAGCCTAATTAGATAATTCGTTCGCGATTGGCCCAATGCGTCACATTGTCGGTTAAAAATAAGAACCGGCCAAGTACGAGTTGGACTCATGGACCTCGGTCCACGAACACGGTTCCGTATAAACCCACAAGTATTTGGACGTGAGCCACATGTATCAGTCGTATGTGTCGGTCGTTTGTACGGCATGGAGTTAGTTTGCGAGTTTGTTTTTCCTTGACTATTTTTTTATGACCTAATCCATTTTTTTTTAATTTAGTGATAGGACAGTACTTTAAGCATCATGCTACATAAATTTAAAGAAAAAAATAAACTATCGAAGTTTCTTAAATTCAATTTTTTTTTATATTTTCGTTTATAACTCAAAATATTTTCATTATAAAAAAAAATAAAAAATTGTTTTAGAATGTGCAAATTTAGCCCTTTCAAATGATACCCCACATGACCCAGTAACTAAACTTTTAAATTTAGTTACTGAGTCGTCGGACAGTACTTTAAGCATCATGCTACATAAATTTAAAGAAAAAAATAAACTATCGAAGTTTCTTAAATTCAATTTTTTTTTATATTTTCGTTTATAACTCAAAATATTTTCATTATAAAAAAAAATAAAAAATTGTTTTAGAATGTGCAAATTTAGCCCTTTCAAATGATACCCCACATGACCCAGTAACTAAACTTTTAAATTTAGTTACTGAGTCGTATATCGGGCATTTTTCATTGAAAATAAATTAAAAGGTATCATAAATCTTCTCTCAATGTGTCTGTGTTAACTTTGTTTATAACTATTCCAAATTTAAAATCGTCAGCTTAAGTAGTTCTCGACATATTTAACGATGTGACAGACAGACTGAGTCGCACCATAAGGGTTTCTTTTTTACAATTTTGGTACGGAACCCCTTCAAATCTACTTTATGATGATTTTATACCTACTTATTATACTTTAGAATGAGATGATATGATAATAAATTCTTTCATTAAACATTCTGATTCGTTTATTTTTAGGCAGAAGAGTCTGCGTACGATTTCAAATTTCTTAGAAAGAAATGAAAAAAAAAATCGTGAACTCGAGCGGGACTCGAACCCACACCAAATTTGGGGCCACGGGTATGGTTTCGGTAGCTCAGTTGGCAGAGCGATGGGCGTGCAACCCAGAGTCACGGGTTCGTAACCCGCCAAAGATTATGAATTTTTCTACCTTTCCTTTCTTAAGAATATTTAGAAGAATAGAATATTTATTGTTCGAATAACAAGGATCATTTTTTTACATTAAAGCATGAAATTACATGAATTAAAACTACATAAGTTTTAACTATTACTACCTATACTACTACTAACTATAATAATGTGGTTAGGACTTCGTTGTCAGCACACGAATCATTTGACAATGATTCAAGTACTGACAGTCAAATCTCTCCGCTAACATCCTCAGGATGCTGTTGGAGCTAGCAAGAACCCTGCGCACCAGGGATGCACAGCGTTTTCTCATGATAGTGTAAAAACAGTTCACCCTGGCCTCCGCAAACATCCCTGATGCACTGCAGAAACGGGGTAGTCCCACCAGCACCCTGAAGGCTAAATTGTATTGTATTCGAAGAGCGTTATACTGTTTCCGCGTATAGTGAGCCCACAGACTGGCAGTGTAAAAAGTAGTACAAAATGCCCTAAACAGGGCCAATTTAACCTCAGTAGAGCACCTGGCAAATCTGCGGGCCACCATATTCGCTCTAACAGAAACGCTCTTCGTTCTCTTTCAATGTCAGCATCATCGTTTAAGTCAGAGGTAACCACATGCCCGAGATAGGTTTCAGTAAAAAACGTGGCCTTTATGATCTACCATCATGCCTATCTCATGTAGGTACTTAGTTACTTACATAACTCAAAAACATAGCTTTGAGGGAAATAATTTAAAGTTAAATATTAATGATTATTTAAATTCAAAAATTGTTGAAACTGGCGACCTTGGTTTTCGGTAATAATGCTCGCTTTCGGATTTTTCTATTCACACGCAACAAGATATCCCCATACACCAAAACTTTGGCTCGTCCCCAAATAGCGGTTTCAAATCTGGTGAGCGGGCTGGCCGGCTCACTGCGTCTGCTTGAGCCCCACCGCGGCCTATACATCGCACTTGGAATCTTACAAGGCGAGGCGAGCGCACCATCGTGTTGGATTGGAACTACATTCTCATAGACCGACTGGTAAAATAAATCGTCGCAACTGGCGTAGTCAGAAAGTCACTTATTAATATACTGTTTAGATCGGGTTACTCACGTCTATAAAGTCGAAAATAGCTCGACATGTTTCGGGACATCGGGACGGTATTTCGTCTATACCGGTGCCGCCTGCGCCTGCGCCGACCGCCCCGGCCTGCCGGCGTGCGCAACGCGCTGTCGCGCGCAGTGTGCGCAGAGCAATCGCCGCCCGCAAGCGCTTCTCACTCATGATTATGGGGCGCGGACCGTCCCGAAACATGTCAAGCTATTTTTGACTTTATAGACGTGAGTAACCCGATTTAAGTAATATTAATATGTCTAATACTCACGGGAGTTTTCTAGAAAGTCACCTACACCGAAAGTGGCCTAACTCGAAAGTGACATCCTAAGAATGTGTCCTTTTTCGAAAGTGGCGTTCTTAGAAAGTGGCAAACCTCGAAAGTGACGACCTCAGAAGGTGACTTTCTTCGAAAGTGACATACTGTTACGCCGGTCATGTGAACAAAACTTCAAATGTGATTTTTCATGCCTTAGAAGCGTTTTCAGCAGGCTGAAAAGTGATTTCAGGCCGTTTTAGAGGTGCCTCTTTCACATACTAGAAGATTCAAAATTTACCCCAGTTACCGTTGTTTTCAGGCGCCTGAAACATGTTTTCAGTTCGTTTCAGGCCACCCTCTACCAGATGGCGCAATAACCTGAAAACCCGTTTTCAGGCGTTTTCAGGACCCCTTATGGGCCCCTGAAGTACAATTCAGTATATGGCGAAATTTCTCGAAAGAGTGAAAGAGATAGCACTCTTAGAAAGAGATAGCTATACGGAACATTCGAGAAGGATGTGAAAGAGAAGTATAGAAAGAGACGGCAAGAGTCGAGAATGTTCTCGAATACTCGCGGACACACCTGCCTAGTACCCAGCCGCGTCTAGAAGCATCGCGAGAAGTACTTAGGTACCTACTCGCGAACTTACTAGAATTGAAGCCGACCTGTCGAGGCGAGATTTGGCTGGAACATTCTGGAACCATCAGGAGTACCGCCGACGGGTATATATAGCGGCAGCCTGCAGCCACGTAGTAGTTCAATTCTGAATGCGATACAGTGCGGATCAACAAGCGAATCGGAGTGAAGTAAAAGTGACGAGTGCGTTAAATTAGTGTGTGATAATTGTGTTCAAGTACTGTGTTTAGTGTCTTGTAAGTAGCAATAAAGCCTCAGTTTTAATTAGTGGTTAATTAGTGCATTTTTTTATAAAGTACCCACCCCTCAAACGTAACATTTGGTGTCAGAAGTGGGATAGAAAATGCCATTTACGCCACGTGAGGACGTGCCTACGGGAGACAAGACCCGGAGTCACGATGCAGCGAGTGAGGATGCGCCGGTGGGAGTTCAGACCCAGAGCCAAGCTGCAGCAAGTCAGAATCCTGCACCAGAAGCCAGTTCATCGGACTCAGCCGCCCCCGCCAAGCAAGACGTCGACATCAACGCAATATTTCTGCTCTTGAAGCAACAAGCAATAAGACAAGAGCAACAAGCGAGAAAACAGGAGGAACAAGCGAGAGAGCTGAAGGAGGAGCTACGTGGTCAACTCGCGAAACAGGAGGAACAAGCGAGAAAACAGGAGGAACAAGCGAGAGAGCTGAAGGAGGAGCTACGTGGTCAACTCACGAAACAGGATGAACAGTCTCAACTTCTTCTTCGTAAACAAGAGGAACAGGCAAGAATGCTTCGGGAGGTACATGAGACCACGGCTGAATGGAAGCAGGAGATGAGCGAAGTCCAGAGGAAACTAATGGACTTAGACATTCAAGTTTCTCAGCACACAACCCAATTGACGGACGTCAAGGACAAAGTTGAAACATATAAGAACCGCCTCGAGAAACTGGAAATAAAAGTGGCCAGTGGTACGAGTACCGGCGTATCAGATGCACCCATGTCAGGAAGTGGAAGGTTTAAGGTACCTCCTTTTGACGGCACATCTTCGTGGACAGCATATAAGCTACAATTCGAGTCCGTGTCTCAGGCTAACGGCTGGAGTAAGGAACAAGCCAGGACAGCTCTAACCCTAGCGCTTCGTGACGAGGCTCTTACAATACTCGAAGCCTTAGGAGAAGAGAAATCGTACGACCGGCTTCTAGAAGCGTTGGAGGCCCGTTATGGTGATAGCCACCTTGAACACGTCTACAGAGCTCAGCTGAAGGGTAGAACACAGGGCCGTAATGAGACCTTGCAACAGTGGGCCCTGGAAATTGAGAAGTTGGTCAGAAAGGCGTACCAACGTACATCGGCCTCTTTCGTAGACACCACGCTTGTGCAGGCCTTCGTTGACGGAATACGGGACCTGGAAGTACGAGCGGCAGTTCGATTAGGGCACCATGGGACTCTGAAGGACGCGATGGCCCACGCTCTAGAAGTGGAAGCTGTCCGCCAGGATCCATCAAGGCCTTTCAGGGTGCGTGAAGTATCAGCAAGGGAGCCGACTGCACCCCGTCGTGAATTTGGACCACGATGTTACCGTTGTGGAGAGCGCGGCCACATCCAAACCAGCTGCCCGAAAAATCGCAGTGGGAACGAACGAGGGCAAACCCTGGTGCCAAGGACCACTGGCTCTATTGTCTCAGAGCCGCAGCAGGGAAACGAATAAAAGCCAGGACTAAGGGACGAGTGCTGGCTGGTGGTCGAAATGTCCCAATAGTGATCTCACAGGTTAACGACGGGAATAGTCTGATCGTCATGGGAGAAATTGGTGGAATACCATGTCACCTCACCATTGACACCGGAGCTTCTCGGACGGTAATCAGTTCACGGCTACTGAAGCACCTGACCAGAGGTCATCTAGTCCGACCTAAGCATCTCCAGCTGCAAACCGCTACCGGCCAGTACATTCCCATCCAGGGGGAGAGAGGAGTAGCTTTAAAAATTGGTGAGAAAAGCTACTGGCATAAAGTGATCGTTGCTAACATAATTGATGACTGCATTATTGGACTGGATTTTATGAGAGGCCATGATTGTAAAATTGACTTAAAAGTTGGAGTCTTGAAATGCGGATCTGATGAGGTGCCCATGGAGGGAGGGGTAAGTGGAAATGTTTACTGCAGTAAAAGGACTATCCTCCAGCCGAAGGCACAGGTGCTAGTTCCTGTACGATTGCCATGTGACACAAGACAAGGATGTCGTCGTTGCGTAATTGTGGAAAAAGTCAGCAATGATAAACCATGGATGGCGGCTCGCACGGTGGTAACTACATCATCCAAAGCATTTGTGAGAGTTCTCAACCTTAGTGACACTGAGTGCGTCCTTAATAAGGAGCTCTGGTTGGATCATGCGAGGAAATTTCATGGATACGAAGCTGTCAGAACCCTATAGAGTCTAAGGAATCTCGAGATACTCTGTCTTCAATCGACATAGAAAAGTTATTGGACGGGTCAAGTAACGACCTCACCAAGGAAGAGCGGACTAAGGCACAGAAATTATTGTTGCGATACAGCAATGTTTTTTCTGCGCACGACAGTGACATCGGAAGGACTGGAGTAGTACAACACGAGATCGACACTGGTGATGTCACACCTATCAGACAACGACCTCGGCGAGTTCCAGTAGCTCGAGAGAAGGAAGTAGAGGACATGATTGAAGAAATGAGGAAGAGCGGCGTTATCGAACCTTCAACAAGCCCGTGGTGTTCACCCGTAGTTTTAGTGAAGAAGAAGGACGGGACTATGAGGTTCTGCGTCGACTACCGCCGCCTGAACGATGTAACTAAGAAAGACAGCTATCCATTGCCCCGAATCGATGACACTTTAGACACTTTGAATGGAATGAAATGGTTTTCAACGTTGGATTTAAAAAGTGGCTATTGGCAAGTCGAAATCAAGGATAAAGATAAAGAGAAGTCTGCTTTTTCGACCGGAAAGGGACTCTGGCAGTTTAATGTCATGCCGTTTGGATTATGTAACGCACCAGCAACATTTGAGAGGTTGATGGAACAGATACTAGCTGGTCTATTAGGTGACACTTGCTTGGTCTATTTGGATGACATAATCATCGTTGGAAGAGACTTCGATGATCACCTCAACAAATTGGAGCAAGTATTATCTAAGTTACGAGAGGCAAACCTTAAACTGAGTCCAAAGAAATGTTCACTCTTCAAACGAAAAGTCAATTATTTGGGACATGTGATTTCGAAGGATGGCATTCAGACAGAACCTGAAAAGGTTAGCGCCGTGAAGGATTGGCCGATACCAAAGGACAAAACTGCTGTACGTGCCTTCTTAGGACTATGTTCATACTACAGGCGGTTTGTAAAGAACTTTTCAGATATCGCAAAACCGTTGCATGAACTGACTGAAGAAAAGCGACAATTTGATTGGACCGAGCGGTGTACGGAAAGTTTCAACAACCTGAAGCAAAGACTCTGCCAAACTCCAATACTGGGTTATCCAGATCCAGAAGTTGATTTTATTGTTGATACGGATGCGAGTAATACAGGTATTGGAGGAGTTCTGTCACAAAAGAAGGGAGATAACGAAGTCGTAATCGCCTACTTTAGTAAGTCGTTGTCAAAACCTGAGAGAAATTACTGCGTCACACGGAGGGAACTACTGGCAGTTGTTAAGACTTTACAGCATTTCAGTAAATACCTGCTAGGGCGAAGATTTAGAATTAGGACTGATCATGCTGCCCTGAAATGGTTGTTGGAATTTAAGAATCCCGAGGGACAGGTGGCCCGGTGGATTGAACAGCTTCAGGAATATGACTTTGTCATCGAACATCGCAGTGGGAAATTGCACGGAAACGCGGATGCTCTATCTCGAAGACCTTGCCCAGATGACTGTAAGCATTGTCTTAAACAAGAGGGCAAGGAATGTTTGAGGATGTTGAGAACAGACACAGTTAGTGAGGAATGGAGCGATGAAGTCATGCAACAAGCACAAAAAGAGGACCCCGACGTGAAACCCATTTTTGAGTGGATTAGTGCGGGTGTAGTCAAACCAAAATGGTGTGAAGTAGCTCCAATGAGTACGACAACAAAAAGCTACTGGGCACAATGGGACAGCTTGCTCATGCATAATGGTGTACTATGCAGGAAATGGGAATCGGCTAATGGGAAAGATGCGCACTTACAAGTTGTCGTCCCGAGAAAAAAAGTGAAAGATGTTTTAGAAAGTTTCCACAACGGTATTTCTGGTGGACACCTTGGAGTGAAAAGGACCTTAATGAAAATTCGACAGCGATTTTATTGGATCCACTGCCGTGAAGATGTCGAGAATTGGTGCAAAAAGTGTGTAAACTGTGCTTCGGTTAAAGGACCGCAGACCCGAAGCAGAGGAGCACTCAAGGTGTACAACGTCGGTGCGCCCTGGGAAAGGGTTGCGTTAGATGTGGCAGGGCCATTCCCAACAACAGACTCTGGCAACAAGTACATACTTGTCGTAATGGACTACTTCACCAAATGGCCTGAGGCATTTGCCATTCCTAATCAGGAAGCAGTCACAGTTGCGGAAAAGTTAGTGAATGAAGTTTGTTGCCGCTTTGGAGTACCCCTGGAAATACACAGTGACCAAGGCAGAAATTTTGAATCTGCGGTGTTTCAGGAGACTTGTCGAATCATGGGTTTGCATAAGACTAGGACTACTGCATATCACCCACAATCGGATGGAATGGTCGAAAGATTCAATCAGACGTTGGAGAGACACCTGGCCAAAGTTGTCGAGACTCACCAAAAAGATTGGGACCGGCATATTCCTCTCTTTTTGATGTCATACAGGTCAGCAACCCATGAAAGTACGGCGGTTACTCCAGCGTATGCGAATTTTGGAAGAGAGCTTCGGTTACCTGCTGATCTCCTAACTGGTCGACCCCCGGATACTCCAAGGTGCATTTCAGAATATGCATGCAATTTAAGGGATCGGATTGATGACGTTCACAGCCTAGTTCGTGAACAGGGGCTTCAAGCTAGCACAAAAATGAAGACTCGATATGACAGGAAGTCTAACCAGATGGGGTACGAGGAAGGTTCGTTGGTGTGGCTACATAACCCGATGCGAAGGAAAGGGAAATCCCCGAAACTGTCTCCAAATTGGGAAGGGCCATATAAAGTGGTCACAAAAATCAACGACGTCACGTATCGGATACAGCGAAATTCACGAAGCCCATGTAAGATTGTTCACATTGATCGGCTGGCGAGATACCACGGCAATAATGATGATGCTCGGGACGAGCATGTCTTAGGAGGGGGTAGTGTTACGCCGGTCATGTGAACAAAACTTCAAATGTGATTTTTCATGCCTTAGAAGCGTTTTCAGCAGGCTGAAAAGTGATTTCAGGCCGTTTTAGAGGTGCCTCTTTCACATACTAGAAGATTCAAAATTTACCCCAGTTACCGTTGTTTTCAGGCGCCTGAAACATGTTTTCAGTTCGTTTCAGGCCACCCTCTACCAGATGGCGCAATAACCTGAAAACCCGTTTTCAGGCGTTTTCAGGACCCCTTATGGGCCCCTGAAGTACAATTCAGTATATGGCGAAATTTCTCGAAAGAGTGAAAGAGATAGCACTCTTAGAAAGAGATAGCTATACGGAACATTCGAGAAGGGTGTGAAAGAGAAGTATAGAAAGAGACGGCAAGAGTCGAGAATGTTCTCGAATACTCGCGGACACACCTGCCTAGTACCCAGCCGCGTCTAGAAGCATCGCGAGAAGTACTTAGGTACCTACTCGCGAACTTACTAGAATTGAAGCCGACCTGTCGAGGCGAGATTTGGCTGGAACATTCTGGAACCATCAGGAGTACCGCCGACGGGTATATATAGCGGCAGCCTGCAGCCACGTAGTAGTTCAATTCTGAATGCGATACAGTGCGGATCAACAAGCGAATCGGAGTGAAGTAAAAGTGACGAGTGCGTTAAATTAGTGTGTGATAATTGTGTTCAAGTACTGTGTTTAGTGTCTTGTAAGTAGCAATAAAGCCTCAGTTTTAATTAGTGGTCAATTAGTGCATTTTTTTATAAAGTACCCACCCCTCAAACGTAACAATACTTTGCCACAATGCCCGCTAAGCCGATGGTCCTGGGTTCGAATCCCGGTAAGAGCATTTATTTGTATGACGAACACAGATATTTGTTCCTGAGTCATGGATGTTTTCTATGTATTTATATATTATCGTTGTCTGAGTACCCGTAATACCTACAAGCCTTCTTGAACTTACTGCGGGACTTAGTCAATTTGTGTAAGAAAGAATGTCCTATAATATTTATTTATTTGTAAACAAAATGAACTTAAATTAGCTATTTACACAATGGTTTCTTTTCAATCTCATCAAGCTTTTAATATCCGCCTTAAGCTAATTGAGAAAGCAATTTAATAATAATAAATTATGTCAAAAAACAACGCACAAACATTATCTACATTTGCATCTAGCTTTGGTCCCTCAGGTAAGGTGCCTGCGGGAATGCTGGGTGCTGCAGGCAACATTCTCGCGCTGAATTGCAATGGCAAGTCTTTGTGCAAGAATGCTGCACTTGGAAGGGTCGAGCGCTTTGTGAACGGACCGAGTATCTTGACATTAAATGCCAGAAATTCATAGTTGGCGCCGAGATAGCTATTACTTATTACTAGGTTCGGCGCTCTCAACTCAGCGGAGTAACATGCTCAATGGATGTTTGAGATGTCCAATCGACTTTTTTCTATGAACTGTCACTATGGTGTTACACATGAAATATTGAACTATTACGGCATTTTTTAGTCCATTCTGAATATCTTAAATATGTATTCAAAATAGCAAAGCACAATTATTTGCTGTAATTACGAGTAATAGTAGCAGAATAAAAAAGCAATGTCTAGTGCATTTTGACTTTAAACCCTAACATAAAAAGTCTAATTAACAGTTTCGTTAAGATTGGGAGCGACATTTTGGTTATAAGTTTCTTGATTGTTGGTGCAAGGTCTGGAGTCGATATATAAAAAGTTTAATTAACCCTTAATAGAGCATAATGTTTCCCTATTTTGAACCTTCAGCTTGTTTGACAGGCCTCAGTTCGATTAAATTTTGATATTCTCATGCCCTATTATGGGTTAACAGTTTCGTTTAGATCGAGAGCGATACTTTGGTTGCAAGTTTCTTGATTGTCCATGCAAGGACTGGAGTCAACGGGCTCGGTGTACCCCTTCGTCCGCAGCGCCTGGATGACCTGCTCGTTCAGGCGCTGGTCAGGGTGGTAGTGTTCGGAGCACGCCGTGATGCTCGTGATCCTGCCCTGGTCCACCACCATGCGTCCGGCGCCGGCCGCCGCGCCCCCAGCCAGCATACTCGACGTGTGCAGCAGTCCCCTCCTGTGCATTTTGGACAGCAGGATCTGTCCGTCTGGTCCCATGGCAAATATGGCGTAACCCTCATCGGCATCGCTTGTGTCTAGCCGAGCCCCTTGAGAGTCGTACAACCGATTGTTCTTAACGTGGATCTCGAATGGTAGCCTATTCTCGGCGTCGTAGTAAACGACGGTCGGTGGGCATAAGATGCCTTCATAAATGCACTTCTTCGATTCCATTAGATATGTATCGTCCATCGCATACGTTCCGTACGCGATGGCGATGCTCACTGCACCTGAATATTCGCTGTAGACCGTTGATTTATTTGAACCCGGCACGTGAAACCTGATTTCAGACCATCCTCTTGTCATAATATATACATCTCCAGTAAAGCTAGTCATGTCGGTGTAATCTGAACCTCTTAATTCAAAACCTCCACATACATCGGATTTCCCATTACCATATTGTAAGTATCCAACGTTTAAAACACTATAAACTAGATCACCAATAATTGTCACACCCGTTACATCATAGTTTGGATAACTCCTAGATGATTTGCAGAACAAGGGGCAATTGTTTCCAGATACATCGCAGCGGTAAATTTGCCCTTGATCTACTCCGGCGTAAACATGTGACTCAGTCGCTGCTAAAGATGCAATTTTTCGTCCTAAAGTAGCAAATGACAAGCAACTACGTGGAGTGTTTAACTTGCACCTGAGAATCCTCCCGTCCTCAGTTCCGGCGTGAAGATGTCCCGCCGTCACTGCCAGCCCTCTTATCACGGAGGCCACTTCATGAAACACTACGCATGAGTTCCTTTCCTTCCATACACAGCGTAGTAATTTTCCTGATTGCAGACCCGCGAAGAGGAATTCTCCATGGACGAGGACGGCGTTGACTTTAGAATCCCCTTTGTAGTAAACATCACAAAACGAAGGCATTTCTTTCAGACAGCGAGCTATGCTGCCATCGTTTTTACCAAGTATTACAATAGGCGGTATCTTCTTCTCTTGAAGTATGTTAAATGATTGGTCGATTGTGGCCGCATGTGCCAGGGACACCAGGAACAACAGAGAGCAGCATTTGACCAAAGCCATGTCTGACTGTCGTGCTTACGATACTTGAAATGGATGAAGTAAGAAGCCGGGCATCGACTTATAAGCCGACTTGTCGACCCGGCTCCCGGGAGATAAGGAACGTTGACGACTCTTATCAAGAGGTCACGGTCACAGTTTTTTATAATAGTTATTACTTAATGGATCCATACTCCGAGCTAGCGTAGGAATTTCCTGAGTCTAGGAAACCCTTAACAAAACGGAAAGCTATAGTAATACCAAACCTAATAAATATGATAGAGAGGAGGGGGAGGGGTACTAAACTCCCACCCAATGATTCCCTCCTCTTTTCTTATTTTTATTTAAGGTTTTCCCACAATTCGTCACTAATACTGTTTGGCCAAGGCCTGATCGTCTAGTGGTAGGACACTATGCTGTGATGAAGGAACCCGTGTTTCTTTAATGCGAGATACGGACTAGTTTTGGACCTTCTATTTAATGATTACATGAATGGCTGAAGATTTATTTTAAAAGCAATTGAGATGAATAATATTCAATGGAATTTCATTGACTAAAGTGAAGTTTCGCAAATTCAATGTGATTATAAGTATACCATTAGTGAAGTAACGAATATTTTGCATAAATGAATATTAGGGTAATGAATAGGGCCCGACAAATGTCGACCGTACCGTCCTTCCGCAATTGCGCCGACAAAACCTTCGGTTTCTTCAAAGAGGTCCCCGAATGGTAACCTATGTCGCGGGCAGATCTACGTCAGCCTAGAAAATAATCAAAGTCGAGTGGATTGCGACATGACGGCACACTTGCTGGTATTAAAGTACAACTTGTTTTCGACACTCCGCAGATGCAGCCTGTCCACATCCTCCTGCAACGACACGCAGTCAGGTTCTTGCACACCGGAAATTAGCCTTGAGGTCATCAGCATAGAGTAAACATCTATCCGACTTCAAGACCGATGCCAGGTGATTAATAATGATCCCAAAAAGTGACGGTCCAAGAAACGAACCTTGGCTGACTCCGGAGCGAGTTGAAAAGGTCTTTGAGACAAAGCACCGCGTGAGACAAACTAGCGCATGAGATTATAAACGAAAGGATAGGTTAGGTTAGGTTAGATTAGTTTATAATATCAATTAAATTAAAATCTGTCGGGAGTTCACAATATAACGGTGACATATGAAATATCACAGTTTAACTCCGGGTTAGCGGCTAACTCTGTGTGGTGCAAGTGGAGCTAAGAGTAGGTATTGCAACGATAATAATTTGGTACAAACGCGTATGCGTATGCGGTTTCTTAACGCATTACAGAGGGCTAAATTAATGATTTGTGGGTATATAAAAGCATTTTTGTCCAAGCCGAAACGGAGACGCTTCACTCGCTCGGTCAATTAAGTTTAATTGCGAAAGTAACTTCAACAATTAACTTCCTTTTTAAATAGAAATAGTCTTTTAAATCAGTTTCAGTCTGGGTTTCGTTCTGGCCATAGTACTACAACAGCTTTAGTCAAAGTCACTGATGACATTCGATTGGGCATGAATGATAGAAAGCTTACTGTGCTAACCCTTCTGGATTTCAGTAATGCTTTCAATACAGTTGACTTTGACATTCTACTTGCCATCCTACGCTCTCTTAATGTATCTACTGCAGTGCTTGGTAGCACGCAGGCAGGCGTCCCGCAAGGCGGCGTGCTCTCCCCTCTTTTATTTTCTATCTTCATCAATTCCATTACTTACAATCTTTCATCTTCTTATCACCTGTATGCCGACGATCTTCAGATATACTCACAGGGTGGGCTGGGCGATCTTCCGTCCGTCATTGAGAGCACGAATGCTGACTTGGTACGCATTTCAGACTGGAGTCGCAACTATGGTCTGACAGTGAACCTTTCAAAGACCCAAGCCATTATAATCGGTAGTAACAAATTTATGACGAAAGTTGATTATAATAGTCTCCCTCCGGTTCTCTTTGATGGGATTCTAATACCTTTTTCTAAACAAGTAAGAAACCTGGGTATAATTCTGGATTGTACGTTATCCTGGATTCCCCAAGTGAGCGAGGTGAGCAGGAAGGTGTTCGCTGCAGTAGGATCCCTCAGGCGGCTTCGTAATTTTTTACCTATCGCCACTAAAATTGCGCTTGCTCAAACGTTGCTTCTTCCTATACTGGATTATGCTGACATATCTTATCTTGACCTTACCGAGGAGCAACTAAACAAACTTGAGCGTATTCAAAATCTTTGCATAAGGTTCATTTTTGGGTTACGCAAATATGACCATGTTTCTTGTTTTCGTTTTCAACTCAAGTGGCTCCCTATCCGCTATCGTCGTAACTCCCATATTCTTTCACTTCTCTATAGCATTATTTTCAACCCTGCAACCCCCTGCTATCTCAAGCAGCGTTTTAGTTATCTCAATTCTCTTCGTTCCTCTCAAAACATGCTTCTGACTGTGCCATCCTCCTCTTCCAAATTTTATAATACTTCTTTCACTTTTCAAGCAACCCGGCTGTGGAACTCTCTCCCTCTTGATATAAGGCGTGCTGAATCTGTTGCTTCTTTCAAATCTCTCCTTAAAAAGCACTATTTATCACTTCCTTAGTTCCTGTTCATGTAACTATTGTTTTCCTTTAATTTGACTGTGTAAAATCAGTAATCTGCTATCATCATTTCGCTTAATTAGTTTGTATTTGTATATATGTATTTATATATTTATGTATTTTGGTATGAACATATATATATGTATGTATATGTAATTGTGTGTGTGTTTGTTTTCTTTTTTTTGTAGATTTGTTTTTTCTGTTTATGTCATATATTTTGGTTCTCACATAATACTTTTTCCAGTTTTGCACCACCTACTGTATGTATACTTTTCTTAGTGTAGTGTCTCCTCTACCCAAAGGTTGTCTGGAAGAGATCGCTCTTTAGCGATAAGACCGCCTGTTGTTTGCCTCTTTTTCATGTGTAATATATACCAGTTTGTGTTATTTTTGTTGTTTTGAGGTGCAATAAAGAGTTATTGTATTGTATTGTAACTTTGCCTGTCTGTCTGTTACCTCTTCACACTAAAATCGGTGAACATATTAAGATGAAATTTGGTATGTGGATAAATTTACTTACATCAAAAGTTCTAATTCTAAATGATTCTTAATGAATCTAATAATAAATGATTTGTATTTGTATTTAATTCTATGCAGACGAATTCGCAGGCAAAACCTAGCGTGGTCATTCGTTTAAATCATATGGATTTTGACAGTTTAGCGGCTAATCCTGGTTTGCACTAGTGGCGTTTATCTCTTTACATTGATTTTGGTACATTTGGCATTGAAAAAAACCCGAGTAATTACCCAAACAGTTCTCAGAAAACATGTCGAGTTGAATGTTGTCGAATAAAATAGTAAACATATGATAAAACGGAGATAAATTTAAAGTATCACGAGGGTCAAAAACTGTTTAACGTTAAGAGTGACATCAGCGTGTTATATGTATTTAATTAATATAATTAATTTAATTACTTTGATTAATTTAATAAATTTCTTTATTAAGGAAAACAAACAGCTAAAATCATACATATGTCGCTCTTTAGCGATAAGTCCGCCTGTTGTTGTTACTTACTATCTCATGTTCTTTTTTGTTTTTGTTTTTTACTATTGTATTTTGTAGTGCACAATAAAGAATGTTATTATTATTATTTGTATGTCTTTCCCATCACGGAACAATGGTGTTCCGGACCTTTGGGAGGCGTGCGCGGAGCCGAAGCCAACACGCAGAGGCCCTTTCGACAATTTAATGAAATGTAAGGGGTACACCGAGCGGATGTTGCACCTGCCCGAGTCATGGGACGCACGCAGAGGCAGCACCCGCCAGGGTGTATAGACTATTGAGATTTAATGGAATCTAAAATATGCTGGACTATTATTATTATTATTATGTCAAATACATTTAGGTAGATCAGAAGCCAACAAAGTTTTCACGAATATTTTAACACACTTTTAACAAAACTATTCACGATGATATACTCGTATATACCTACATATATATAAAAATAGAAGTTTAAAAGCAATTTTTCCTACTAACTAAGAACTAATTGCAATAATGCACCTCTACAACACTTGTGTAACATTAATTATCAGGTATTAACATTTTTTTTCTACTCTAGCACTTCTATCTGTCAATAAGACATTATGACTAAACCGGCATGAAAGCTACCGGCCCTATACCCTATGGGGTCCCAGCGCACGCAAGTTTTACGTAGAAATCGCGAAACGTCTGGTTGATGCTGCTGGTGACCGAAGAGTTGTTTTCGATTGCGACTACGGCATTCGAAAGTATGTCGGTCTCGCTCCTACCACTACTCTGGCAGGAGCGAGACAGACATACTGTCGAATGTCGAACTCGTAATCGAATGCAACTCATGGTATAGACACTGACCTAGACCTAGTTTGAGAGTCAGGTACCAATTATTTATGTAATACCTTAAGTTGCAATAAAGATTTATTTATTATTTACTGGCGGCTTCCTCGCACAACGTATCAGCATTGCGATACGACGAGGAAATGCCGCCAGCATCCTAGGTACAATGCCTCGAGGACCTATGTTAGATTTAAGGTAGGTAGAGGTAGGTAGTTAGGTAAGTTACACTTACTGTATGTATCTTGTGTATGTGTGTATCTTGATGAATTGTTATTTTGAGTACGTTGAACGTGAAAGGAAAGTACAATCAGCCATAAAAACCTTTATCTAAGTATACATATACCTACTATATTCACACAATTTCAGACCATACTTATTCCTATTGAAATTTAGAAGTCTGTTGAAAGAGTACCCTTTCATATGGATTCATAGTCCACAGGAAAAACTCTGTGTATGTTTTTTACCCAATTCTAAGAATAAGAAATACCCGTGTCCGTTACAAGATAAGCATTTAAGTTAACTGTTAAAACAACAAAAACATATATTCAAAATATTTACAGTGTAGCTTACCTAGCTATCTGCCTCTACCTGACCTTAAATCTAAAATTGCTCCTTGAGGAATTGTACCTAGGATGCTGGCGGCATTTCCTCGTTATATCGCAACGATTTATTATAAACGATTTGTGTTTACAGATTAAATTATGTTACAATCGCCATGCGTGAGACTCCCGCGTAAGAACCGGGTTTTTACTACAATGCTGATAAAGGCACAGTTCTTGTATCATACTTATGACGCATAAGTATCTTTACTATGTTTCTCCGCTATCCGTTATCATGTTAGTTTTATTACTGCTGTCAACCGCGCCCGCGGTCATTTTAGGGATTTTCTGTATGTGTAATCGCCATCAGTCACATCAGAAAAATATTTGAACAGGCTACTTTAATATCAAACCGATACTGCTTGTTCAGATATGTATGTGCATCTTGGCGACTGTAGGTACAGCGAAATTATTTGTACCACCCTCTCCAAATTTAAATCTCCTGTCTTCTTACGCGTTTTCCCGGCTTGTGCTTAGAGAGCTAGGTTCTTTGGCAAATACTCCCATGATATTTCCCATTCTCTATATTTGAATAACCACTTCGAATTCTGTTGATTCTGAATTTCTGCTGAAATTCATGTCTACGGGTGTGGTCTCATTAGCATTGTTACCAGAGCGATGGGCGGGTACCCCAGAGTCGCAGGTTCAAGTCCCACCCGAGGTCATGGATTTTTCCACTTTTTGTTATTTAAAAAAAATCGTGTTAATCCTTCGCTAACAGAATTCACATGCGTTCGTCATTTTTTATTTACCGCCCTTACCGCCGCCTTCTTTTGTTCTTATTGTAGTTAGTTAGTTAGTTAATTAGTTAATTGTTACTTTCTTATTGTAACAAACTTATAACCGACGAATAACATTAGAGGGCAAAAATAATAAGAAAACAAATGATTTAATTGGTTCAACCTATATTTATGGTTAAAGGTTATTTACAATCAGAAGGAATCATAGCTTGCGTATTTAATAATTAAAACTATCCTACTATTCATATTATAAACGCGAAAGTTTGTATGGATGTTTGTTACTCTTTCACGTATAAACTACTGAATGGATTTTAATGAAACTTTACAATAATATAGCTCATACATCAGAATAACACATAGGCTACAATTTATAAAGATATTGCACAGACGAAGTTGCGGGCACCAGCTTGTTTATTATACTTAACAATTGTATTGTTTATTATAATTAAAATAATACTTGGGTTTGAGATCAGGACCCTCGAGCAGGCAGCTTTCTTGCGCAAAGGATTACCATCGCGATCCAGCGCGGGAATGCTACTTGTGTGATGGGCACCTTGCCACCAGGCGAACGTTTGGAGGATTCGGTGGAGGAGGAATGTGATGAAGTAATTTTTTTTTAAATAAGTTTTAATCGTTGTTTTTTATAGTTAGTTTTCGATTTATTTAAGACTAGTTTATTCTTAATTATATCTAGTTTTCATTTAATTTTATGACATTTTGTAATTTATTATAAATAATAATAGAATCTTTCTTTATAATATTATACCTTCATTCGTATGTCTTTTCCATCGAAAAAAAATGATGTTACGAACCTTTAAGAAGCGTAAGCGGAGCCGAAGCCAACACGCAGAAGCACCAATTTAATGAAAGGTAAGGGGTACACCGAGCGGATGTTGCACCTGCCCGAGTCATGGGACGCACGCAGAGGCAGCACCCGTCAGGGCGTAAGGACTACGACAGGGTGTAGGTATTTTTGTCGGGTTCCCGATCGTGAAAGTGTTACGGGGCCACGGTGGTCAAACTGTATTGAAAACAACTTTGTGCCTAAAAATTCAACATAATTATTTCCTTCAAACTGGTTAACCCTTAAATGCGTGAATTAACATTATTGATCCTAAAACTTTCTAAGAGACAAAAAAATTCATTTCAAATTAAGAACTTACCACGATATGGCTAAGTCTATATTCCAAGAGAACTTGATTGTCACTTGTCTCGTCTCTGTGTCATAAATGCATCATCATGCATTTAAGGGTTAACGTGAAAAACATGATTTTTAACAAAAACCTCGATACTTTTATTTTTCAAACATAGCTCCTTTTTACATGTTTTTGGTCAAAACGTCGAAACCCTTGAATTTATAAACATGATTCTTATTTGATAGTTGAGTTGTAACTAGTTTTTAAATCTGGTAAAAGAGTTTATCTACAAAAAAAAATGTTTAGGTGTAAACAGCAATTATCTGATTACGCGGTTTATTTTGACGCGCCTGCCTACTACTACTTATCGTAAATGCTTTTAAAGTTTTTTTACATTTTTATACATACGGCTTAGTTTAATTTGCATTACGAATTAAAACGTTTTTTTATGATGACAACATCGTTCACATTATGACAACGTCGTACGGGTGATACTTTTGCCTTTCGACCGTTACCAGAGAGCAAATTTTGAATTTCGAAGGGGTATAATAAAATGTTCGGAATTAGACTAAAGATACATCTTCCCTAAACAGTAATAGGTGGTTTGAAATCATTGGTTTGGGCCTGTATACACGCCAATGATTTCTGCATAAGGACTCGATTCTGACGTGGCTAACGCCGTCTTGGTGTTAGTGGATGCTGTAGCATCTGCGGATGTCTTCGGTGTGCAGCGGATTTTTGCGGATGTTGACGACGTGTTATTTGGTAGGTCCAGAACGGCATAAGTTAGTTGGTCGGGATCCTGAAAAGATAGGCTGATTTAAAATCTGAACAGTAGTGGCTAACTTAATTTGGCGTTTTAGAGTTATTTAGAGTTGTTTATCAACCTTTCATTTGTTTTGGAAAATTTTATGTGATTCTTACTCGGAAGGGAATAACGAGCTTTTTCGATCCTAGTAGAAAAAAAACCGGTCAGGTGTGAGTTGGACTCGCGCACCGAGAGTTTCGCACAAGAAATGCTCCCCCACACCCGTACAATGCGGTGTAGGGACTTAAATATAGTGGTGGCACGGAACTCTCAGTGAGCGGCAAATATACGGTTTTCAAATTTTACCCTGTATTTGTGCTATAAACTGTCGATTGTAGGTCAACGGGATGTACCCTATAAATGATTCCCATTGTCTTATTGCAAATGTATGGAAAGTGCGACATAAACGGCCGTATCTTTTTATTACGTTGACGTAGAGGTTTGGTTTTTGGACAGCTTCAAGGGACCGCAGATCTACGTATGTTGTATTAATTTCAACACACGCAATTTAAAATAATAGGTTACTTAAAAAAAAAAAACCTGTCAACAATTATTTTTCAAAATTTGCATGTGACGAGTGTGATTTCGCCCACTGGCTGAAAATCGGACTGTCACATGCTTCAGCGACCGCACTCAGCAGACTGTTGGCGCTGCCACGCATTGTGGATGCAACCCGCTTACGCATGATTGCATAGAAATCGTCCGTACGCGCCTCTGCAAACATTCCTGACGCGCTGCAATATCGTGGCAGCCCCATCAGCATCCTGAATGCATTGTTATAGAGGACGCGCAGCGCGCTATAAGCTTTCTTCGTGTAGTTGATCCACAGGCTACAGGTGTAAAAAGATTGGCAGTAAGCTCTAAACAAGGTTAGCTTGACACTTGTTGTGCATTTTGAAAACCTGCGGATCAACATATTGCTTCTCACTGATAACGCCTTGCGCTCCCTCTCCACGTTAAAGAACCCTAAAAATATCTAATTTCCAAGAGTTGGTAATGGCGCTAATAGTAGTTTTACGAAAGTTACTGCCATACATATATCTGACCCAGATGGTAAACCAGGGTTTATTTGAATAGTTTCCTCACGACTTTCTTCACCAAGAAGCGATTGGTAAATAGCCAATGATATTTCATAACTTAATTAAAACTAATAAATCATAACTCAATCATAATCATAATTTTCATAACTACATAAAAACTCACGTATTTTTATCACAATAGGGTGACGAGTTTCGTCTGCATCGGGCACCGCCATAACACCACTGTCTGTTCGACGATGACTGCCCGATGCAGACGAAACATCTTCTTCTTCTTCTTTTATAATATGGCCTCTGTCCGAGAATTGGACAATTTTGCCAGTGTCCCGTATTAATATATATCAGTGTATCTTATATAAATAGTAAATTGCCTCTTGGGCGACGTTGTTCGGTAATTGGCCTTGCTATTTATTCCGTTTACAGCTTATACGTAATAAATATTTCAGGAGGCCAAAATCCCAGGGCAACCGAGTAATAACTCAATAACGCGATTACACGCGTTTCAGGATTAATTCTTCATTAGCTGCACACTTCTTCGTTAGTTTACTGCACAATAAGCTATAAATATTACACATTAAACAACATTTAGCACACAAAAACAAAGAACTATTCAAGAAACGCAACCGCCATTTTGAATATCAAACGGAAGACCCCAGACGAAACATGTCACGCCTATTGTGATAAAAATACGTGAGTGTTAACCGTTGCAATTTTAATGTCAGTATGACTCACGCAAATTTAAATTATATTCATACATAAATTCCGAAAAATGCATACGAGCCGGGATTTGAGCCCACGACCTTCGAATTGATAGTCTCATGCTCTTACTCTAACTCTAAATTGGTTATACGATTGTATTATTATAGGTAATGATGTATTTATACAGTGTATGACACTCACCATGTCTGCAAAGAGGGTGACAAAATTACCATAGATGGCATCACTTTTGTCTTGTTCCTTAGCGGATCGCTCGGCGGATGTGGGCCGCGGGGTTGCGGCAGGCTTTGGGGTTGCGGTAAAGGGGTTAGGGCGTGCGGCAATTGCCGGCTTCGCGGCGGGGGTAGGCCGCGCAGGGGTTGCGGAAGGAGCAGAAGTGGCAGTAGCCATTGGTGTAGGCGCCAATGACTTGGAGAGTTCAGAGCATATGATGGGTTTGGTTCGTATAGTAGGTTTTGGGCGCTTTGTGGTCTTAGGGGTTTCAGTGGGCGTAAACTCAGTCGCGGTGCGGGGCTCACACCGCTCGGGGGTTTCAGTGGGCTTTGGGGTTTCTTGCGGGGTTGCGGTAGGCGCATGGGTTTCCGCGGTACGCCGGCGCATTTTCCAGCACACTAGCGCTACTACCAGCGCTACCACCGTCGTTATGGTGATAGCAATTGTCACCGTGTGTGATCCATCTGTAAAAATACATATTTTAAATCAAAACTCCCGTAGCAGGTATATTAAAATGCTTATATTATTTATTACTCAAAATCACTTAAGTGGCTTAGGCGTAGCTTACCTGAAGAAACAAGTCGAAACTTTTAGGTCAAATTACTTTTAGTGGATAAAACACGTTTTACTCTCTCGTTTTAAAGGATAAAGGGAGGCTATCAAATAGGTTCTAGTGAGGAGAAAAAATTATGTCTTGCCTGAATTGCCACTAGATGTTTTTGTAGTGTTCGTCTTCTCTGTATAATAATTAGTATTATCTGAAAATTATAGTACTTAATTAAAATTACAGTACTAAATTACAGTAAAAAATACAGTAAAAATTATAGTACTAAGAAGCTCAAAATACAAAAAAATACTTGTATAAATAGGGTAACGCCATGGTCATTTAGGCAATGTCCAAAATATATATATTTTTATCATTAACTTAAAAATATGATTTTACTGATTTTTGTTTCGTAAGGTATTTCTTACGGTAAAAAAAAAACATTTTACTTATTATGTTTTTAGTATGAAAAATTCTAGTAAATAATAGAAGGTTATTTTTTTTTCTAGTAAATATTTTTTTTTTGAAATATATACAGTAAGTGTAACATACCTAACTACCTACCTATTTTAATTGACATAAATTAATCGTGGCAAAATATAGTCTAGCCCGTGATGTAGGTAAAATAAAAACAAGGGCGTGTGCTTATGAACATAAAAATACTGATATCAGTGTTAAATAAAGTAGATATAGCATTATAATAGTAGTTTTTTACTCCAGCACTTCTATCTATCGATTTGCAACGTTGTCTATGGTACCTATTTCATAAGAACACTCCTAAGCGATGCACCTATGGATTTTTTAATTTCTTTAGTGGGCATACGACATCTTCCACATTCTTCCACTTGGGAAATGTTGCTTTTTTCCGCTATTTTAGTTCATAATAGGTTCTTAAAGAGATGGAGTAGAAAAAAAACTGGTTTACTACTTTAATCTTTTAAAATAGTGATCTTTTCTACCGATAGACTAAGTCTATAACTATCATTGTCAAACATAATATACACACATAATAATACATTGGACTGATAAAAATCTGGCGAGAGTAGCTGTCATTATACTCTGACTTCCGCAGATTAATAGCTGCCAGGAGTCTAGCTATCGTTGCCACTCTTACATCCACCGATAAATAACTGCCAGGTCAGGTGTAGGTCATCATTGTTACTCTGACCTACACCAACAATCACTAGCTGCTTAGAGTCTAGTTATCACTGCCACTCTATCCTGCAGAGATGTAAAATAGCCAGGAGTCTAACTAATATAGTCACTCTAACGTCCACCGATGAATAGCTGCTAGGAGTCTAAGTATTTATTGCCACTCTGACTTGCACTGATAAATATGGATCCAAGTTCTTAAACCATAAATAGCTGCCACAAGTCTAGCTATCATTGCAGGCTGACACCTTCCGATGAATAGCTGCTAGGAGTCTAGCTTTCATTGATACTCTAACATTCATAGATGAAAAAGGAGTCTAGCTATCAATGGTACTCTGACATTTGCCGATAATTAGCCGCCAGGAGTGTAGCTATCATCTAACAATATAATATATAGCTGCTAAAAGTCTAGCTATAATTGTACTCTGACAGTACGATGAGTGCATTATTATACTAGGGCGCCACCGGCAGCCACGTCTAGGGTTGCCAACCGTCCCGCTATACGCGGGACTTCCCGTTTCTGGGGTCTTGACGACGCGTCCGGCAAGGCGGCCGCGCGGGATGCAGATTGTCCCGTTTTCAGGTTAGACTGGATATTAAGCATAAAATTAACGTTTTATGAACGTGACTTTAGAGCGTGTGCGTTGAATTTGGATTTACCATGATTTTAGTATGCAATATATGCTAAGAAAGTTAACCAGATAATTTTTTGTATGACTTTCTCTAAGTTGACAGTCGATACACCTTACATATTTAGGCCGGAGGAGCCGTCCCGCATTTTATAGCCAAATCCCGCATGTTGATCCAGAATGAACCGCAAATTTGTGCACTACGGTTGGCAACCTTAGCCACGTCTGTCTAGAGATATTCTAGAGATATTCATAGCGATCATATATATATATGGGCTCTGGCGAAGGCGACGCGACAGCAGTGTGACTAAAACAAACATATTTTCACAAATTTGTTGGTATGCATTGATTGAACTACTAGCGACACGATTTTGATTTTCTCATAGTATTCAAATGATTAAGTAACGTAACCGCATTGTATATTTGGAAACAAGACAAGTCGCATCACTGCCGCGTCGTCGTGGCGTGCCTTGTTTACCATTAGCCTTGCTCAGAGGTATAATATTTCTCTCAAATGTAAGAGAAATCTGCTTGCTTCTTCCTAGCTCCATATAGTTCCCGCCGGGCAGCAGTTCTTGCTTGGCGCAGTAGATATCACTGCCATTGTCCGACGCCTCGATGGTTTTATTCAAGATGAGCGCCATCCACTGCCCTACTTCATACGTGGTGTTTCGGAGCTCACCCATTCTCAGCAATGTACGCGGCTCTGCTCCTGGAAACATAACTTTTAGTAAGGGGCGTGAATGAAGCTACTAATTTGACTGAAGATTATATTCACATCAAACGAGGAAATACCAAATTAATCCGAGTAATCACATACATGTACCAATTCTGTTGCGTCATGCCGCGCGTCAGTCAAATATACTATGATAAAACAGGGATCCTGGGATCCCGGGATTTTGGAAATAAATGGATGGAAGAGACTTTTAAGGTAAAATACTAATTTTTCTACATTTTTATCTGGAAAACAACTTGTTAATCTCTTGCAAAGATAATAAATATACAGTAGTAGCTCTTCATTTGCATAATAATATAATATTTCCAATCCTAGGCAACCCTAGCGTTATGCGGGGATAAGAGGTACCGAACGTCAATTGTTTTTTGCGTTGTGTTCAAAACGGTTTGTTTTCGGTCTTTCTTAAGAACTATTCTTCTATAGTCAGTGGTTTTACCTTTGGTTTGGTACCAAGACAACAATTCCTGAGGTCGTGCAAATGTGTAACAAGTGAACACGATGAAGGATTTTAGCTGGTCTTCGTAATGTTGTGGGGTTACTTGTGGTTTTTCTGGAAAGTAATAATTTTCAATACACTTTAAAATTTCTAATTTAAACTTTCGTGAGTCATACTGATATTAAACTTAAACGGTTATACTCACGTATTTTTATCATGGCGTGACATGTTTCGAATGCATCTGGCAGTCATCGTCGGACACACAGAATGGTGTTGTCACACTCCGTGGTACGGGCATCATTGATGCATCTTGTGATAAAAACGTGAGTTTTAACTGTTTAACTTTAATGTAATTTAAAATTTGATTAAAAAATATATGACACCATGTTGCATTTTTTTTCCTTTACAGCGTTTTTGCTGTCATTTGTGGGGGCTCTGAGAGCCTTGCGAGGAACCCAGACTAATCTCCATCAGGCCTAGTTTTCCCTGTGGGTTGGAAGTTCAGTGGCAGTCGTTTTCGTAAAACTAGTAACTACGCCAGATTTTGGGGTTAGTTGCCAAAGCGGAGTACTAATAGCGTTAACTGTAAGAATGATTAGTGATAGGGTTCCGTACCTCAAAGAGGAAAAACGGAACCCTTATAAGATCACTTTATTGTACGTCTGTCCGTCCGTTTGTCTGTCTGTCTATCAAGACCCTTTATCTCGGGAGCGCGTAGAGCTAGCAAATTCAAATTAATACCATATACACAAGTCTGTAGTCCCTTGAAGCTGTCGAAAAACCAAACCTTTACGTCACCACCATTAAAAATACGACCATTGATGTCGCATATCCCATACATTTGCAATGGGAATCAAAATGTCTAGGGTGCTTCCCGTTGTCCTAGAATCACAAAATTTGGCAAAAAGCAAAAGCTTGTAGCACAAGTACAGGAGATAATCCGAAAATCGTATAATTGATGCATACTAAGAGTTAAATGCCACCAGCAAATGGGGGGAGCATCCTTTGTGTCGCACTTGGCTGGTTTTTTACTTGTTTTATACCTTTTGGGTCCCCTTCTAAACGATATAACAGCTTAATTATGGCTGATCTCGTCTGTTCTCCATAGCTTCTGACTATAGGCCTTCCACCGTCCACTAAAAGGTCTAATCTATAGTCCAGAGCACAGTATAGTTCATTCATGTGATATTCTTTCTCCATTTTAACCTTTATTAGGTTACGCGTAGAATTGTTTAGTTGGTCATCAGGTGTCACTAGGGCGAGATTTTCGTCACGGTCTGCAAGAGTTAACATGTTATTGCTATAATTAGGTCACTGGCAAGGAAGGAAAGAGACCTAGAGGCAGAAGCCTGATACGTTGGGCTGACCAGATACCAGATACACCCCACTCTCGACATCACACTAGACGAGACTCCATACGATAGGAGCTAATGGCGACGACTCAGCATTAAGGAAACCGATGTGAGGAGGGGAATGCTTCACTGCTCATATTATCTTCGCGATACTGTGGTTTACTCGAAATTAACATACACTAAATAATTTATTGAATCAGGCGTTACTTTGCGGAATTCCATACTATCATCGAAAATAATGTTACTTTGCTATTCCGCCAAACGTGCTAGTCAATTAGTGCCAACTCGTTATACCTACTTGCGTATTGTTGGCATGCAATTTGTGTTCCCACCCTCCCGCCGCAAAAAAAAATATGCAAATAGATATAGCAAACCACCAACAATCATATACACCTCGACACGTGTTTTGCCTCTCTACGAGGCATTCGCAGGAGATGCAGGAGATCTTGTCGGACACCTTTTTAAAAAGACAAATCCTTAAAGGATGACTCACAGTAGTCCGTTCCGTTCCGACCCGATACGGGACGATCTGTCAGTTTCGATACAAAAATTCACGTGACGTCCGAGGGCTCCGAGCTATCACGTGATACTTTCTATAGAAACTGACAGATCGTCCCGTATCGGATCGGAACGGAACGGACTACTGTGAGTCATCCAATACACACGGCAATAATATTTATTTGTACATGCAAGAGAACAACGTTCGCTTTTGCTCCGAGTCGATATATAACCATAAAGGAATTATATGTAGTCTGTGATATAACCGACTCTCCCCTATCCATTATTTTGTTACATCTAACCTTTTCTGTACCACGTGTACTGGCGTCCATCAGTGGGCTCATTTCCATTGCAAATAAACTCAAACTCCTGGTTTTCATCAAAGATAATAACCTCTCTGTTCGGCTGTACAATGATGTGGGGCTTCCCTATAAAAGAAAACAAAATGTAAACACATATTAAACATGTTAATAACCGAAACATTTAGAAAAACAGTCACTAGTGAAAACTGCGTCGATAAAAATTAGGGCCGAGGGTAGTAAAAAGCCTCGGTGGCTCAGCGGTAAGGCGTACGACTTTCAATCCGAAGGTTACCGGTTCAAATCCTGCCGGCTCGTAGCAATGAGTTTTTCGAAACTTATGTACGAGATGTCATATGATATTTACCAATCACTTTTCGGTAGAGGAAAACATCGTGACGAAACCGGACTAATCCCGATCAGACGACCAAAAAATTTAAGTACCTAGTCTTTAGTAAAAAAATGTAAAAGAACTGGATACCCAATCAGCCCAAAAAATGACGCCACAAAAGTGCAGCAGTTGCGACTCTTTTCCATATAGTCTTGTTTAAAACGTGAACGTGTTAAGTGAAAAACAGCCTTAAGTGAACTTTAAAAGTGTATGAAATGGACACTTAATGCTTACTTCAGTAAGCTCTTTTTCGTATAAAACATTTAACGTTTGTATTATTATCAATGCAAGTTCGCAAATCATTCTTACCCACATTTTTTGACGTTTTTGTTCTGCTCTGTGTGTCTATTTCCTTTAGTAAGTCAATGATGACAAATAATATTTAGACCACCAGCTTGTGAATCAAATAAGTATCATAATGTGTATATGTAATAATAAATAACTATGGAAATAACTATGGAAATGTTTTGTGATCCGTCTACCTGATACCCTAGACATGATAAGTTCACACACAGTTGTTGGCCGCCCGTTCAAAAAATAGAGTGACATACAAACACACACAGTTATTTAGGCTTTAAGAGCCATCATTTCGGAAAATATTCGACTAATAAAGGTCTTGTTCAGGAAACCTAAAAGTTATATTTGAAAGACCTTTGAGATAAACAAATGATCTACCACACGTAGTACTTACGTTTACGTTTTTTTTGTTATACTTTTCTTGAGGTGTGCATTAAAAAGTATTCTATCCATCTACATTTTTGCAAAAACGTTATTATTGACATTTACTTATACGTATTTTTTTTGCCATTAATATCAGTCGTCGCGCGACCTTGCTCGTGAGCGTTCGTGTCGTACGTGTGCGCAACTTGCATTTGCGAGGCAAAATGCCGCCTGATGTAGTTAAATGTACGAAGTGCAACATTGTGATTAGTGAAGTACTGGCATTTGTGAGTAATAAGATAAATGTAATGAACGAAGATAGCATAAGTCGCTTATGCATCAGTGCGTTCTCGGAGAGTGACATAACTACTGCGAAAGACTTGTTATTTGATGCAATATCATCATCACTGCGAAAGAAAATTCGAAAAAGATCAGGGAAGACTTTGCGCAACATAGATGACATCGTCCGTACCATAAAGGAGGCACGTCCAGATGAAGTTCCCATTTTCGTCGCGCGTGAACTACATAAGCTACCCCCCATTTTATGGGACCACTTAGACTGCTCGAGGCTCTTAAAAGACATCCTAACGTTACAACAGGATGTGCAGCAATTAAAAGAAAACTACGCCACAAATGAGCGGGTAGACTCATTGGAATCTAAGCTAGATGCAATTAAAAGTCCTAAACCTAGTAATACGAATGACTCTTATCGTAAAGTTAACATGAGACGTGGCGCTTTTACTAGTAGCTTTGAGTATAACAGCGGCCCAATGGGTTTGGCTCCTACGTGTTGTGAGCTGGACCGATCGCAACTCAATGATAGTATACCTTCGTTGACTGGAAATCCAGCATCATATCGAGAAATCAAGCAGCCGGATATGTATTCTGGACCTTCAGATTCATATAATCAAGTGTTAAGTGACATACAGAATAATGTCTCAATCGTATCAGCTGTGAATAACACGGCGGTGACGGTTAGAGATAACACGCCTAGTAGCGCGGCGATGACTCATGCACCGGAATTTAAAAAGCCGGCCGTTGAGTCGACAGTTGCGCCTGCGCCCGCTCAGACCGAATCAAAACAAACATTATCTTTTGCCACGGTTGCGAGTGGAGGTGAATGGAAATCGCAAGAGATGGATGAGAAATGGCACCTGGCACAAAAACGAAGGCTAAGGAATAAGTTCGTTGGAAAAACAGGGAATGCAGCCGTAAGCGATAACGATAAGTTCAAGGCCGCTGAGATAAAAATGCCAATTTACATTTATCAAGTTTCGAAAGATGTAATGGTAGAAGAAGTCGCGGACTATGTGAAACAGAAATCCGAGTTAGAGGTAGCCGTGGTGAAAATTAATATGAGAAAAACAAAAGACTATAATGCTTTCAAAATATTTGTGCCACAACATAAAATGGAAATGTTTATGAGGGATGATTTCTGGCCCGAGGGCATTCGGTTTCGGCAATTTTATGATTTCAGAGAGAGGCAATCGGCAGATGTGGTTAAATAAATAAAATAAGAATAATAATTATTAATTATGGCTAATATCACCAAACTAGTTAGTTTTAACTGCAGAAGTATTACTCGATCTGTTGAATGCGTGAGAAAGCTCTGTTCTAAGGCAGATATTATTGCGCTGCAGGAAACTTGGCTCCTGCCGCACGACATACCATACACCGGCGTTTCGGCAGTCGACACATCGATCGGAGTCCTTAGGGGCCGACCTTATGGCGGAGTGGCCCTGTTATGGAACAAAACTGTGTTTCCGTGTGTTTCGGTAATAGCGTGTAATAGTGCGCGCCTCGCGGCGATATGAGTCGCGCTTAGTGACCGCGCGTTGCTAATAATATCAGCCTACATGCCTACTGCCTCGGCCGAGAACTTAGCGGAGTTTATTGACTGTCTCAGTGAAATTAGTGCGATAATCGAGAGTAGTGATGTGGAAACGGTTTTTATATTGGGGGATTTTAATTCGCATCCAGGTGAGCAGTTTTACTCTGAACTAATGAACTTCAGTAATGAACAGAATTGGTCGTGCGTAGATATAGACTTGCTACCGGCAAGTACCTACACTTTTGTAAGCGAGGCGCATGGGTGCCGACGCTGGCTGGATCACTGCATTGTGACTAGTGCGGCGCGGCAAGCAGTTGTGAATACCTATGTTCTAAATAAGGATGTTTATTGGTCTGATCACTTGCCATTGTTAGTTGAATGTAATATTGCCAACATTGTACCTAAAATTATAACTACTCCTCCAGACTGTAACAAAGTAGTCTGGGGTGAAAGAGATAGTAAACAGATAGAACGGTTTCATGAATATTGCAATTCAAAATTTAGACACATTAATTTCCCTTCTTTATTTAATGATTGTGCAGATAAATTATGTGTTGATCAACATCATCGATCACTTTTGGATACTATGTACTCAAATATAATATGTATACTTACGGAAGGTGCGCGACTTTGTCATAATGCACCTATAGGTAGGAAACATAAGTACATACCCGGTTGGAACAAGCACGTCAGCTGTGCTCACAGGGAGGTGCGGCAATGCTATCTAATGTGGTTATCGTGCGGTAAACCGGTTTCTGGAGATATTTATGATAAAATGTACGAATCTAAAAGAATTTTCAAATCTAAATTAAAATATTGTCAAATTAATCAAGATCAGATCCGAATGGATATTATTGCGCAGCTACATTCTAGTAAAACATTTGGTAAATTTTGGAAGTCAACTAATAAATTAAACCCTAAGGCGGCCTTGCCTGTGAGCGTAGCTGGGCTGCATGAACCGAGTGATATAGCAAATGCGTTTCAGCGCCACTTTAATGTAGAATCACCGCTGTCGCCCCCGTCTCATGTGTGCGATGCTGAGAGACATCCTGAGGTCAATATTGTGAGATTCTCTGCTAAGCAGGTGGCTTCAGTTATTAATAAGATGGTGCGAGGGAAGTCTCCTGGGAAGGATGGCTTAAGCATAGAGCATTTGAAGTACGCGGGTGTACACCTACCAAGAATTCTTGCTTTGTTTTTTAACCTTTGTTTCTGACATGTCCAACTACAGGCCCATCTCGCTGGCCAATGTTATTGCTAAGGTTTTGGACAGTCTGCTAGACAAACAGCTGGATAAGCACATCCGCCTGCACGACACTCAGTTCGGCTTCAGACCTGGCCTATCCACCGAATCTGCCATCCTATGTCTGAAGCAGACTGTCCAGTACTACACGGCAAGAAAAACGCCTGTATATGCCTGTTACTTGGACCTGTCAAAAGCATTCGACCTCGTATCTTACGAAATGCTGTGGGGTAAGTTACAGTCTGATACGGATGTGCCGTATGAAGTTACCTCATTGCTTAAATACTGGTATGGTCACCAAAAGAATAGTGTTAAGTGGGCTGGAGCGTATTCGGAGACGTATGGGTTGGATTGCGGGGTGAGGCAAGGGGGGTTAAGTTCACCCCGTCTCTTCAACCTATATATGAATCGACTGCTGGAGGAGCTCAGCAGTGCCAGTGTGGGTTGTTCAATAGACGGAGTGCGCATAAACAACATCAGCTACGCGGATGACATGGTACTGCTGAGTCCCTCTGTGGGTGGTTTAATTAGCTTATTGCGCAAATGTGAGACGTATTTAGACGTAGACTCTTTGCGGAACGCCTTTGGCACAAGTTAAGCATTTTAAGTATTTGGGCCACTGGGTCACCGATGACATGTGTGACAATATGGATATTGAGAGGGAACGCAGAGCGCTGGCTGTGCGCTGCAACATGCTGGCTCGTAGGTTTGCACGATGTACCAAAGAGGTGAAGGCTACGCTTTTTAAAGCATATTGCCAGTCCTTCTACACGTGCAGCCTATGGATCAGCTATACGCAGCGGGCATACAGCGCTCTGCGGGTACAGTACAACAACGCGTACAGGGTGGTGTTCGGGCTGCCGCGACACTGTAGCGCATCGAGTATGTTCGCGGAGGGACGGATCGATGGGTTCCACGCGATCATCAGGAAGCGGTGTAGCTCGTTGTTGAGGCGGTGGCGCGCCAGCACGAATACCATCCTGTGCACGTTGGCCGACCGGTGGGACTCACCGTGGCTAAAGCACTGGGTGCAGCTACATGCCCCAATATGTAAGAACTTGTTTTAATGTTATGTTTTGTACTAACCCTAGATTTAAGATTTAAGTTTTAATATGTAATGTTACTAACACATTATGGACTTTTGTTCGAAATAAATGATTATTGTATTGTATTGTATTGTAATATGCAACACTTAGTAGCGGCAAAATACATATCTGGTTTTATATCCACAACACAGTTTATGATTTTATAATCATTATTCTAATTTACTAATAATATTTGTTGGGGACGTTTGGGATCTTTAATATAACAGGAGTTAGAATGAGGAGAGCTAGTTTTGCAAACAAACATCTCAATGGAGGCCGCTCTATCGTTATTGAAAGTGTTTTCGTAAAAAGATCTCGCTAGGACGCAAATTAGACCAAACAAATTAGAACCAGCGACCTGCTTTCGCGGCAGACGCCCTAACCACTGGGCTACCCGATCACGGTATTGACGGGATTATATTTAATAAAATATGATTTGATTCGTGTTTTAAAATTGTTCCAGGAACTAATAATTCCCAGCACGCTGGGCTTCAACTCCTGGAATTGTGCAACTTCGGATGACACGTCTTTAGAACCCATTGAAGGCATTTAAACGATATCCAGATTCCTGAAAATAGATCTAGTTTTGAACATAATGCATGGCAACATCGTTGTTTTCTTAAGTAACGCGTGCTCGACTATTGACGATCAGAAACTTACTTAAAGGTGTAAGATCACTCGGAATCTTTACTGGGATGGGGTCACTCTTCGGGCCATCTGAGAACGTTCCATTATTCAACACTATTTGCGTAGTGCAGTATATTTTTGTACCGTAATCAGATTCTTCAAGAGTTTTTGTGATAGTTAGAATCAACCATTTTCCATTTTTAGGGTTCTGCAGCTGAACCGCTCTAAGCAAAATATCTTTTGATGACTGGTATTCTAGAAACATTAAAATTAATTAAGTATTGCAACATAACTCAAATATCCATATTCATATTCATATTATTTATTGGTAATAAGCAATTACATGTCAATATTTTAATTAAAATTACAATTACAATCTGTTGGGGCTCTAAGATATCTCTGCCTCTAAGAAGATACCTGTTCCTATTTAAAGTCTCAAATAAACTTAGAGAGATTTTAAATTTATACCTACCTATTGGTAAAAAAGTTATTTAATTTTATTTATTTGGGAAACATAAAGCACATAATTATACAATAAGGTAAAAGATAGAGTTAAAACATAAGTCAAAACAGTTTCCCCTAATAGCTAATACACAATACCTTTGCTCCGAAATTATACTGTATTGTATTATACGGAATTGTATTGTATTATACGATACGTGATATACGAACAATAAGTTCTAAAAGTAAATTACCAGAAATAAGTAATGGTACAGAATACGGTAATATAATGACGATTACGGTAAGCTGCCGGTAATAGACATGTCCCATCCCTATGCAGCTGAGAGAGCGCGCGCCGTCCTAGAATCGACAAATTGCTACGTCGTAAATGTTTTGGTGGTTTCCGTCGCCCACAATATCGACAACATTATACCTCTATGGGTGGTGCTCTGTGCTGACACGGGTGTCCACACATTCCGTGCTTGCTGGGACACGCCGCCGCCTTTTATTGTATAATATTTCTAATTGTAGGCAGCCCTAGCGTTGTGACTAGGGTGAGGAATCTGTGCTACAGAGGAAACGCACTCATTTCATAACTGTTTTTGCTATTCACTTTGAAATCATATTTGAACGAAGAGATTATTTTTTTTATATTTATTATTAGCTCTTAACAATAAATATTGTGTTGAACATAAAGATTTCACTAAATTTAACTATAAATAACATCTCATGTATAATAACATCTTATAACTAAAGTCTAATGATTGATTTCCAAACTGACTAAGTAAATTGTCATTAAAAATTATTTTTTCCTTACCCGCTCCTGTAGTCTGGTACCAAGACAACACCTGCCTGGGACTTACGAACGCGTAGCAAGTATGTTCGATAACTCGATTGTCCCTCGCAGGTGGTTTTATGGAAGACACCCGTGGTTTTTCTGAGAAAAAATAGGTTCCACGTTAGTTAGTTAGTTAGTTATGCTGGGCGTTTTCCGCAACTCGACATCTATTGTGCCTTTTTTGCGTGATAACGAGGTAGCCCTTTTTTTTTTTACATGGGGAATGCATTTACGCATACCGCCGGGTTTAAGGTGGTGTGCAACCTGGTCGGTTATGTGGGACTCGAGGCTGTAAAGAGGCCCCCCTACCCACTAAACCCCATGGTGTCCTCTCACCGCTGCAAATGCGGGGTCCCGGGGAAGCTCGCGCGATACCTCCGCAGCCCCGCAGCGGCAATCCCGGAGCGGGATCCGTCGCAAGGTCGGGCTTTGGGCCGACCGATCCTCGCCGTGGGAGCGCTTCCCGGACACAGAGTCGCGCTCTCCTACTCGAGAGCCGGCGTAACGGCATAACGAGGTAGCCCTATTCTAACCACCCTAGCTCCTCCACGAAACTTAGCATATGTTTTAGGTTGCTAATTGCTTCCTTTAGTGTTGTTGGAGTTCTTAAGTACTTACTCCTGTATACTTCTACCTGTCCGCATTCTAGGAGAATATGTTTTGTCGTTTCACGGTTTCAGGTTCCACGTGACAAAGTGGATGGTAGTAGCGGAAGTGTCACCGCGCAAAATAAAATTTTAATGAAAATGGGTCTTCGATTTTCCACGCAAAACAATTTTACAGTTTTGTAACGACCCATTCAAAATGTATGAAAAAATGCGTTACGAAACTAATCAAAGAAAACGGGACACTCTTTTTTCTTTTTTAAGTCAATAGTACTCATGATTCTGGTTACAGAAAATCCAAAACTTCCTATATTTTCAAAAAAACAGGAAATGGTACCCCATTTCTGAAAATGCCCACCCGTAAGAGGGTAGATTGCCACGGCGTGAGGGTAGATCACAACTAAAAACTCGCAGTAAATCAGTTACACCAGGAACATGGCGCTTGTAGGAGCGCCGAAATATCAAGAGCTCACAAAAACAAATATACATGGTAAATATCTCGGTTTAATTAGTAATTACGGGTATAAGTACCGGTATCCAACCCCGGCGAGTAAAATGAAATGAAAAAGAAATGAAAATGAAATTTGTTATTGGTCATAAGATATGGTGTAACAAATCTTCTATTAAGTGTAGCAATACTTGTGCCAGGAGACCCCTCTCTTCCAGCAACAATTTAAGGTTACAAAACCAATATATACTAAGGTTATGAAGGTTTACTAATGCTCAACTAATTATACATTAAATAAACATAATTTACCTTATTTAGAAAATAGTGTGCCTACCAAGTAATGTGTCTTCCTGTGTGTCTCTCTCTCTGTGTCTTAGTGTGTGTGTATGTTTGTGTGTGTGTAAAAACTCACCGTATGAGCCTTTGTATCCTTGGAGAAGCAAAGTGACTGTATTCGACCTTGCCATCTCACCGTAGTAATATTTCATCTTCATGGAGTCCGGTAAGTCAAGATCGATGTTAGACTCCTGGGCACAGTAAAGTTCTCTCATATGAAACTTATTTTCCATTGAAATCATTAGTTTATTTTGGTGTTGTACACTATCGAACTTTTGGTTGAAATTCTCCTTTTCTTTTGCCAGTTTCTCGTCCTTTAAACCTAAAATAAGAATAAGTTTCTAACACCAAGAATTGCAGAACTGTAGGCGCGTTAGGTTCTCAAGTTTGTAAAGAATTTCTGACTTGCCAATGTGAGTACTAAGAAACAAAGTGAGAACTAAGCTTTTGCAAATATACTTAGGTCATACTGAAAGTTCCTGCTTTCTCGAAAATTTTATTTCTGAGGAGCATATATTTTCAAAACCATCGAAACCGAAATGCTCACGGCCCGGCCCAATTTTCCCAGGTCAGTTTTTGTATGTAATCTTTAGGTTTTGTGTATGGAGGTTGTAGGAAGTTCAATGAGCTTATAGTTTTTTTTTAAGAATAAGTGTTTGTACAGATTTTTTTTCATGGCACTCAATTTTGTGCTAAGGATTGTATAGTTAATTTGGATAGCTAAGGTCGTCCTTATTTGCCAATATCCAACATTTTTGTAATTATTTATTATTTACTGGATTAATCCGATTAGACAGGCGCTCTTCCCAATAATTATTCATAACAACAAAACGAAAGCGATCATAAATGTCATGTCTACTACAAACATTTAGACAAGAAGTTGTCTTTTATATGAAACATAATCTTAGCCCATTTCTGCTCTATTGTTGAATCCTGTTGTATAGAAATGGTATAAAATTGTTAAATTAAAAAATTGGGTGTAATTTGTAAAAACGCCCAATATACCATTTTGAAATGGCTATAAATTCTAAAATATATGTGACCAATATGTATAAAAATAGCTAAAGGTTATTTTTTCAGAAAACAAATGCTTCCTTCTACTGTGGGTCATTCCAGGGACTTTCAGTATTACCCACGTAACATTATTAGCTCAACCGATCAGTATCAGCAGTCAAACTTTGTAGTGTTTTTGTGCTTTCTCTGTGTTCAGTTTATATTAACCTTGTACATGCCAAGTGAAGCGACGACCGTCCATAAGTTGACTCCCGCTACAGTTAAACACGAAGTCCTCTTCTTTATTAAGTATCTTAAAGTCGATATCTGGCACCACAGTAACATACGGCATTTCTGAAAAAAAAACATATTACTAGGCTTGGGACTTTAGGTGCTCGCGGCGGTTGTAGAATCCACGGAGTCGGAATTAAGTCAACATTTTTTTCTAAGTTAAAGTCAGAGTGTATAGACCGAATTCATCTTTCTATCTTTAGTGCCCGCCGTAAAGTAGTCCTGAGACAGCAAGATAAATTAAATACGAACAGTTCCGATGTATTATACTTAACTATAATTAAATCTGTGGCAGTATTTGAACCGAAATAATTTAAAAAAGCAACTAAAGATTTTTACCCAAAGTAATTTCCTTTGAAACTGGAATACGAAACCGCTTGCTCTCTCCTTCTAATGAAGGATTCTAGTTACTGAAGTGTGCCAGTTGTTGCTGATCATCCCAAGTCACTGTTTCTCTGGCACAGTATAGCTCAGAGCCCCTGTCCGGTGCCACCAGAGTCTTGTGTAATGTGATCTCTGTTTTTCCATACTCATCTCTATGTTGAACGATTGCTAGCCTTGTGGGTGTTTCTGACCCTGGAAATAGTGAAATGTCTTTTGAAGCTTTAAATACGTTTAATAAGAATTTTTAAATTAAAAAATTGGCTCCCAGTTACAAATCAAGTATAAACATTTATTTTATTTTATTTAACTTATGAGTAGGTTTAGACTAGTCGTATATAATTTAAACTTTCATGAGTCTTACTGATATTAAATTGCAAAAGTTAACACTTACGTATTTTTATCACAATAGGCGTGACATGTTTCGATTGCATCGGGCAGTCATCGTCGGACAGATAGTGGTGTTGGCACCTTCGCGGCGCGGGCATTACATCGGGTCAGTCGAAAGATGTCACGCCTATTGTGATAAAAATACGTGAGTGTTAACCATTTTATTCGTATATTGAGCCTACCTTTAATTATTTGGAACCAACTTAGTAGCTCTCCTTTGTTTAAATATGCTCTGCAAGTCTTATTGATACACAAGGAGTTTTCTTCTATCTTGTTCGGATTCACCGAGGGACCCCAAACGTCAGCTGAAAACAAAATGTTATCTAATAAGTAATATTAAATTTGTAAAAAGCTCGGGAGTTCAACATATCCCTTTACGTATGCTTCGTGGACTTCAGAAAAGCTTTCGATATTGTCAAGTAATGAAAATTGTAAAGCGTCTCGACGAATATGGATGGGCGTACCGCAACACATTCTTCATCCAATCAGACTTATTGTATGAAGATGGCACGGCCGCGATCCGAATTGATGGTATTGACTCTGAAGTACTCTGAATAGTTCAAGACACAAGCTGGCTTTAGACAGGGCTCTATATTATCTCCCCCACTCTTCAATGTGTACACCGCGTACTTAATGCGTGTGTTTCTGATAAAAAACAAACGAACACTTGAGAATATGAAAATAATTATTAAAAAACCGGCCTACAGCATGTCATGCCACACTCAGTGTAGGGCTCCATAGCTAACCATCTTTTACATATTTCATAGTATAATATTCATAAACAATTAACATCACACAACAAGCACACCTAGTTTAGAAGTTACTACTTATGGTCAATGGTCATGCATTGACCATAACTAGCAAAAAAGAAGTATCTTCGCAGCACTTACGACTCATATACACCCTTTTACGGAGAGGATATGAAATTTGCAAAAACCACACTTTTACGCGTAATTTATTTAGTTTATGTAAGTATTTATCGCAGTTCTTTTGTTAATGTGGATTTGCTGTAAAACTATTCTTTTCTGTTTTTAATTTGGTGTTATTTATTATTGTTGTTCTGTTATGTAATATTTATGTAAATGTTAAACGGATTCACTGAAAACCAGCGTCGTGGCACCTCATGCTTCGGCACATGCTGAGTGGATTCCTTTTTGAGACCATCCTTAACGTTTGTTACATTTTATATACATTTCTAACTAGTTTTAAGAAAGTTGTAATATCGTTGTGTTGTGTGTTTCAAATAAATCATTATTCATACATTCATTCATTCATTCTTTAGGGTTGAAATGAAAAATTATCACTCCCCAATTTACGTGTAGGTACGGGAAAGGTACCCTAAATAAAAACAAATAAAAAAACACTTTTATTTTACCACTTTGTCGGCGTGATTGATATATTTATTCGTACCAAATTACAGATAGCCATAAATAAAAAATCGCAAGGTCTTCGGCCTGCCTAGTAAGGCAGGATGCCAACCTATCCTAGGTTTGGAACTCGCTCGAAAGTCACCTCGACAAAACCCTTTATTCTGTTAAGAACGGATTCTGGTTACGGCAGATTCTTTTTGAATAAATCTGAATCTGAATGTAGAGGCGTTTTAAGAACCCGTGGTAAGAGCCCGAGTTTTTTACTTAGTGATAAATAACCGCGATAGTTTAAAAAAGTGTATATTGTGTGTGTGTGTGTGTATTGTATGTCGGTGTGAGCCAAACGTAAGAGACAACTTCAACATCCACATCTGCCATGTTAGTCTGTCTGTACTCTATCGCAGTAGCAAGCGTGTAAGTGCAGCGCGCACTGGCACAAAACTCTTTGCACCGAGCGCACCGCGCACTGGCACAAAACTCTTTGCACCGAGCGCGCCGCGCACTGGCACAAAACTCTTTGCACCGAACGCACCGCGCACTGGCACAAAACTCTTTGCACCGAGCGCGCCGCGCACTGGCACAAAACTCTTTGCACCGAGCGCGCCGCGCACTGGCACAAAACTCTTTGCACCGAGCGCACCGCGCACTGGCACAAAACTCTTTGCACCGAGCGCACCGCGCACTGGCACAAAACTCTTTGCACCGAGCGCGCTGCGCTCTGGCTGAAAATCGCGCGCGGAAAGAGCGACTCTCACGTCTTTTGTTTTGTTGTATAAAAATAGATTGTCAAAACGTATGCATGTCGTACTGTTTTAATTTCATATTGCACGATTGCTTTGGCTATTTCTTGTAAATAATTGTGTAATTTTGTGTAATAAACTGTAAATAGTATTTTATTTTATTATTAGTATTTTTCGATCTGCTACAGTAGCATCAGGTACTTACTCGGATTTCTTCGTATCGTGATGGGAATTTCTATGCTTTTAAGTCCTTCGCGCCATTTGTGTTGTTCAACTTGGGTCTCGATAGCACAGAATATGCTGGAGCCGTTATCAGACGGCTGAAGAGTCTTCCGAAACACTACTTTCTCATAACCATAGTAGGTATTTTGTGTTGTAGTGTTCAGTAATCGTATTGGATCACCTGACTCTGAAACAACGGAAAGTAGATTCAAGAATGTTCATGTAAAAAATTCCTGACCATGTAAGATTAAAATCATGTATAAATATCCACACCCCCTCCTAAGGCCCAATCTATTTTTAGGACTACTGCAATATTAAAATCGTATACAGGCCTAACTCCTTACAAGTTATAACTAGAGTAGGCAAGTATGTATATGTAAGATTTTTTGTAACCACAACGTAGAGGTACCTGTGACCTGATACCACGTAAGACGCTGGTGACCCTTGTCTTGTCCCGTTATGTACGCCCAGCAGTTGAAATCGACAACAGGTTCCCCTTTGTCAACAAAAGTTTCTGGCGTCACCTGGGGATTTACTGAATTTTCTGAAAAAATTAAAAAAAAATTAGGTAAACAAGGTAAGGCAGGTAAACGACTATAAGGCTAATGCAGACATAAAAAAACTGCTTGTCATCAAATAAAAAGTAGATATTATTTATGTAATTTAAGAAATACTAGACAGTTGAAGTTGAAACAAGACTATAGTTGAACCACGCAAAGCATTTTACATCAAAGCATTTTATAAAATGTCACTGCTAAGTGTACCAAATCAGTGCAAAGTTAGCGTGGTCGCAGTATCGACCTAAAGCCACTGGTTTTGAGGAATCATGTTAGGTATTTATATCTTCCAATATCTTCTACCTTAAGGATGACTCACACTAGTCCGGGCCGGAGCCGGGCAGAAGCCGCGCCGTGCGGTGTCAATTTCTATACAAAGCGTCACGAATAGCTGGCCATATACGTTCGGGCATATCTGACGGATCTGCCGATTAATTTATGGGAAAGGACCATGTGCAAATTTCCCCCAAACCCAACAGAGCTGAGAGGTATCTCCATTTAATAGGTATTTTTATTTACTTATTTTCTTTATATGGCTACCAAGTTGAATTCCATTGCTGAACTGAGATATTTAGACTTTTGTCAGTCAATAATTGGTACATAAATTCCCGAGTGGTATGCGTAACGCATCCCCCAAAACAAAAGGCTGTGTGGATCCGCCATCATCGACGAGCGGTTGTGAATATTTTTACTTACATAATACTCGCGTTTCAATACGAATATCTCAGATCTGTAATAGAGTTCAACTCGTTGCCCATATAATGAAATGATGCAGACGATAACACCTGTTTATAGACATAAGTCTCATCTCTGTTGGTTTTGGGGTAAGCCTCCATACAAATTTGCCCATGGTCCTTTTTCTGGCCCGGAAGACATACCCACTGTGGAGATTTGACGGATGCCCGAACGAATATGGCTGGTAATTAGCTTGAAGATCACGTGACGTTTTCTATAGAGATTGATACAGTCTAGCGAAAGTCATGCTTTACTGTTGAACTACTTCCTAGTCGGTCCCTCATTGCTGGGGATCGTGACCCATTTTTAACGATCAGTAGTCTACTCTAAAAAAAAAGATGGGCATAACCTGGAACAGCTCATGGTTACTGGAAAGGTCGACGGGAAGCGCCCCAGGGGCCGGTCACAACTGAGATGGTCTGACCAAATCCGCTCTACTCTGGACACCAGCCTTCACAACGCTCACCATGCAGCCAAGAACAGAACAAAGTGGCGAAATACTGTCAGACGCATGATAACCCAGCAACGGGGGAATCACGACCCTCAGTAATGAGGACACCGACTCGAGAAGGAGTCTACTCGTATCTCCAACTGATCCGGTTTGTCGCCTAATGGAAGGCATCGTTGATGAGTAGCTCCATCTGTTTGGACACCTGGTCCGACCATCTCTTCAGGCTTTTACCTGTGTTGAGCTACAATATGCATCGTTTATTAGGAGTAAACGTAAACTCACTCGAAGGCAGTTTCCTTTGGAAATCAACATGAATATATTTACTCGTTGACACTGTCTTAAATTTCCGCTTTTTGTTCTTCATGAATTCGTTTTCCAATTCGCAGTATATCTTACTGTGTCTGTCCGATTCACCAATGGGAAAAACTAGGTCAAGTTTTTTAAATCCAGCTTTGTAAGCTACTGATGTTTTTAAAACAATTCTATTTTCTGATAATTTGTCTTGATACCACGTCAACCATTGTTTTTTGTGTTCTTGTAATTCCGCGTCACATGTAAACTCATAAAATAGTTTGCCATCGTCTCTAATTGTTTCCGGAGTCACCTTCACCTCGATCTTGGCTGAAAATTTAATTAGTTTAGATTTGGCTACTTAATGTCCTCGATTTTGGTGGAAAAAAAAACCTATCAATTATCTTTTCCAAGCACATTAACTGCTAAACTTTCAAGTGCTATTTTAAAATTCAATCATGCACAGCCAGTAGCGCTATTGAAAAATAAAGAAAGTCTTTTATAAAGATTAGGTAGGTATATGATTCACCGACGCGACGCTGGTTGTGAGATGTTTTACCAACTTGCTAGATTGACGCAGTGTTGTCGGAGTGTTATGAGTACATTTTCGATAGTGTTAGCTAGCTTATAATAATTTGTAATCCGTTTAAATAAAATATTTTCATAAAATACAAGCAGCATAACCACAAGGAAAACTTACTGGTAGCCTCACGAGAATATAAATTCGATAATTTCAAAGTTATGAATCAAATTCAGTTTTTGTGAGACTTCTTTAGAAAAGCAAAAGGCCCAACGGCTTGACTGCTATGTCGTGGCAAAGACATAGCATTACAAGTTCTTCGTTCTTTTTTTTGACTTGCAATAAACCATTTTTTTCTCGTTATAACGGATTTTGGATCATGTATATAATAATACATAACAGTAACAAATTGTTGTATAATATGCGTTTGAAATAGTTATTCTCATGTCAGTATCTACCTTTTTTCAGTAGTTTTCTAGAACATAGCGCCATTGGGCCTTTGTCAGCGGTGATAAAATAATGTTAACAAATTCGTATTTAATACCCATCAAGGATGTGACAAGTATTATGTACCGATAAGGTAAAACAGAACATCAGGTATTTACTTCCTGTTAAGGAACAAAATAACATATTCAATGTTATTTAATTAAAAGTCCTTAATAAAATTAAAAATCAATAAATTATTAGAGCGGAGATAGATCATCGTCATAATTAAAAAACAATTCATGTGCTTACTATGGACTATGGACGACATCTTATAGTAGTTTTTTATTTTGTCTAAAGTATGTATGCAAAAAATACTTACAGTTTGAATATATCCCAGTAAAACACACAGACATAGTAAATAAAAATAATAAAGTAAAATTTAACATTTTTGAAGTAAATTTAGTCCTGATATAGACACGTTAGTGCGCTTGCGAATTTTAGCACAATATGAAGTAGGTTTAGAGGAAAATATAATAAAATACAAATTATAAACAAAATTTAATAATAAGTGCGACTCGCCTATGAAACCACAGCAAGTTCGAGCCATATACCTACTTAAACAACGTTGAACAAAAATTATGATAACCCATCTAAGGGCGTCCGTATCTGCTCAGTATCGTATTCTTAAAATTAATAAAGAAAAACCGCTTTTGTTTAAAAAAATATGGGGCAGGTACCGTCCTAATTACACCCAAATTAATATCATCTGACATTAACCAATCGTTGTCCGGTGAAAGAAAAAATCGAGAGGAAACTGACCTAGTCCCAATAAGGCCCAGTTTCCCCTCTGGGTCGGAAGGTCTGATGGCAGTCGCTTTCGCAAAAACTAGTGGCGCCTACTCGAATCCTGGAATTAGGTTACCAAGCGGACCTCCAGCTAGTAAAACGGTAAGAAGTAAGCTGGACGTTTTGCCTGCTTGTGCTTGAATAGTCATGTCATGGACGGCCTCTAGTGGGCACTGCTTTAAGGATGGTTCTAGATCGGGCCGGGCCGGGATGATGTGTCAATTTCTACAGAAAAACTTAATTGACACATCATCATCGGACCGGCCCGCCGGTCTAGAGTAAGTTATCTTTTAATTCCCACCCTCCCTCTACAAAAACAATATGCAAATAAGTCATGGTCTACAATAATATGCAAATAAAATAATACCTGCGTGCGTAGCCAACATGCCAATCGCTCACGCTACGTGGCGGATCGTAGTAATCTCTATCACTCTTTCTTATTAGTGCCACAATGGCAGTTGCGTTAAGTTCGCGTCCGAGCGTTAGCGATTGGCATCTTGGCTACGCACGCTGGACTGACAATGTTCTCAGTAAGACATGTCTGCGGAACATAGGCGCACACCATCCATCTTTGGCATGCCTATAACAGATTTGCAGAGTGCGTAGCCAAGATGCCAATCTGCCGTGTTAAGCCAAACTCACGTATCTTGAGATACAGCAGTTTTGTTTAACCGGGCTTATTCGATTTATAATAGTGTCTTTGTATATATACATTTAAAAAAAAAAATGTTTTCCATTTAAACTTTGCAAATAATCGATATGACAAACTCCTGTAACTCGATTTTTAAGTATCGATTTATGCGTAGTCCTGTATCTTTAGTTACCATAATAAGCTTAACAATCGCGGCACGTTTGAGTTTTGCCAATTTGCGGTACCTTCTAATACATGAGTTTGGTGTAACCGCGTAAGTATGAACCCATCGCAAGCACAATGTATTCGAGTTGCACCAAATTAAGGTATCTTTTAATACAGGACATTGGCCTTGTCGAATTTAAAAGCAAAATAGAGATAGTGAAACATTATTCTTATGTATTCATTAATATGTTTTCTCTTAATGCCAAATATAAGAGTAAATTTTATTATACCTATTTAAGTTATTGTGATTAATTGCCCCTTGAAATAATGAAATAAAACACATTAAATCATTAATAAATGAATCGAGTACATTTCTACTCTACGGTAAAGAGTAATGTGAAATCTCGAAATGTTGCCGATGGATCCAGTTAATTACTAGGTATACGCGTTTTAACCCGTTTAATATCTAAGTGTTACATTTTGAAAAGCGGATGTATTTTTTTGAAAAGTAAGTAGATGGTTTATATTTGAGGATGAAATGAAAATGGTATTTATTTGTGCATTTTCCAAGGCTAAGTGACCAATTACACATTTTTATGTTCCAAAAACATCAATGTTAAGAACTTATATTTGTATGACGATTATTTATGCATTTAGGTAATTTTTTTTGATAGATTGGACTTTTCATTAGAACGTTAAATCTAAGAGGTACTTCAAACAATATCAATATACTGGAGATTGGCATAACAGCAGTGCTGCCACCGGAGTAAAGCACCGACCATATTCACGTATTTGTAGATACAGCATTTCGCGTAACTGTAAATGTATGTAAATTTAGATTGTTAAAATTTAGAATTTGGTATATTTAAATAACATGTATGAAGTTTAAATTGAAAACTCGTCTTGTCATTTAACTGTGGTATTTAGTTTCCACTTACGTAAAAAGTATAAGGATCGGACCATTATTTTGTAAGTTATGCTAATTTTCTTGTTTATAACTTTAATGTCGTTTTTCTCGAAATGGCAATTTCAAAGATACGTGAGTTTGGCTTAACACGGCAGCAATGGCTAGCGCTCAATCGCGAATAAAACCCAATTGTCGTTGTTGCACTGATAAGGTAGAGAGATAGAGAGAGATAACTACGATACGATAGCTATTTAAGAGAGGTATGGGCACAGCGGATGCATAACGTTTAGTGTGGTAGGGCACAGCACAACGAATGTTGTCTCGCTCAAATCTGGATCAGAGCCCATCTGGGGAAGTACCTTACAGAAAACCGCAGTTTAATAACACTAGACCCTACTCATAGTGAGCAAAGCTTGCCCCTTTAGCTGTCAACACAGCGAATCCTCCTTTTTTTAAATGTTCGGCAACGCGCATGTAACACCCCAGGAGTTGCAGGCGTTCATAGGCTACGGTGACCGCTTACCATCAGCCGGGACGTATGCTTGGTTATTACCGTCGTAGTATTTAAAAAAAATGGTCGTTAGTGTTTTGCACGGGGCCCCTTCTGTCCGATGACACCGACGTTCCTCGTCAAAACACACAGGGGAACTCAGAGAGATACAAAAGATAAGGTTTTTTTCTAATGTAATGATCACTATATAATATATTATATACCTTATCTTACTAAGTAAGATAAGATCAAAGACAGCATTCATTTTTTAAATAAAATGTGGACTCAGCTGCAGAGATAATGGAACGCAAACTTTTTACTTTCCGATTTTCATAATTCCGAATCTCCAAAGTTCCGAAATTCTGAATACCGAACCACCAAAATTCCAATAGATTATATTTTTTTCGGAATTATGAATTCGGAAAAAATCTTTTCGGAAAAAAAAAATCGTTTTTTTGCATTCGTTCAAGTCGCAATCGGATTTATAATATTCGGAAAAAGAAGATCGTACTTTTCATATTTCGATAATTTGAAATTCGGAAATTTGATATATAGGAATTATAAAAATACGGGATTATAAAAATCGGTATTATGAAAATCGGAAAAAAAGATTTCGGAATATTTGGGTGTTCCCGTTTTTTTCACATACATATTTATTACAGTAATGTTGTTCGATAATTCTGACTCACACATTGACTATTTGTTATAATCCAATTTATTGAAAAGTATAATATTTAGGTATATTAATTGCATATTTTCCTCATATTATATCACATTAAGCACAATTAAAAGTAAAACTCAAACATAGCGAGCGTGTCGATATTTTAATTATGGCCATAAAAAATAACATAATATTATTTTTTTCTGTGTTTTTGACTGAGGTCTTGTGTAAGTATCAAGCTTGATCACTTTGGTTCTAGTGTAAATTATACTTAACCATATTTAATTATACTTATATTTATAAATAAATATATACTGGTTGTTCCTACAATGCGTCTTGCAAAGGGCCGAAAGTCGTTCAGTGTTATTGGGCCCAAACTATATAATAAAATTCCCATTGACATAAAATCTGCTGTAACTGACATATTATTTACAAAAAAATTAAAAGCCATATTAGTTGACCGAGTTTGTTATTCAGTAGATGATTTTATAAATGGGCACCATTACACGCGATGATGAATTGGGGAGCATTATCTTATTTATAAGTAATTTAGGTTTTGTTATTGTTACAGTTCTTATGGCTTTTCTGAATAAATTAATCTTTTATCAGTAGGTAGAGTTAGTTAAAAAATATCGATGCGACTTTTTGTATTATGCTTATGAACTTATCGATACAGATATAAATAAGGTCATGTGTTACATAATTATGGGTGAATCTCAATTGTCGTTTGGAAATATCGTATTCCCTTCGCGGTTTTTTTTTACGCGGTTTTTTTACGGAATTTTCTGAATATAGCACATATTCAGAAAATTCCTCTGCCTCTTATGGATCAACTATTTTTTTACTTATACCTACTGGTAATGAATTAACTTGTTTTGTGCTTTAATTTGTTTGATACATATATACTTAAAATTTCTGTATCAAACAAATTTGATTTTTGCCAGGTAAATTGTAACTTTTGGAATGTTTTTCCAAAAGTTAAGGTTAAAAGGATTTTGGCGTATATTTGATATGCATATTATGCATGAGTAATATAAAATGTCTTAGCGTCTCACAATAATAATAAAAAAAATATGTGTACGTTATAATTAATAATAAAATAAAAAATCGAAAATTTAAATTTTCCTCATCAAAAAAAATAGAGTTAGGTATTAGGTAATTTCCTTACGCCATGAGGACAAAGTCACTGTTATTAGTAACAGGGAGCGTTGTCCTGTGTTTGTGGTGTTGCTAATTTTCCGGTTTTACTAATATTTACTGTTACTTTTATAATATTCCCATAAAAACGTAAAATACATTAGATTGGTGTTTAACTGTTTATATACGCACATATCATTAGCCCTCAATAATGCGTTCAAAAACCGCATATATAGACCCCCATAATTTAAAACTTTTTTGTTACAACAAATTTCTTATCGGTGAAAATTTTATTATAGCTAAATAATATTATCGATTTCAATATCGGTCCTTTATTTTTAAAAACATATATGCACACCGAGTAAAGGTAGAGAGAGACAGTTGTTAATATTTTATGGTATAATATTAACATATATAGTGTTTAATGTATATTGTTTTTATTTCCTTGTTGGTGAACAATAAAGAGTATTTGTATTGTATTGTATTGTATATCTGTGTGTGGCAGGTACAAGCGAACATCGTGCATCGTGCAAACTGCAAGAGACCGTATAGCTTTCTTTTGTTTTAAAAGTACATAGTTAATGTTTGTACCATTTCCCCAAACTTGTATACAATATGTCACTTCTTTCGAAATATGCAAAATTAGCCATTTTTAATGTTTCACTATCAGCAAAGCTGGACAGGGTCTTCAACGAAAAACAAGCACTAACCAGCCGGTTACATATGTGGTCAATTTGTTTCTACCATCTTGGTTCTAACCGCGCCCACACTGATTCGCCGTTTGTTAACATTAATGTAGATTCTTTCTTTAATTTGCAGGTCTCGAGGACTGGGAAAAAGTGCACGTATCCCCAGTCACATTTAAGGACTCCGGCAAGCCGTTTGTTGAATTCCCTTGTACAACATTTTTATACCCAGGGCAATGGGTGTCGTGGTACCAAATAAAAAACTGGGATTGGTCAAATCCAATCATTTTAACAACTTTTAGGCAATCAAAACGGAGTGGAGATAAGACTATCAATTTGCTGCTACCCCGTTTCAACTCTGACAACGGTAGTATTATTTACTGCATCAAGCATGAAGAAACAATGTCACGAAACTATTTAATTATATCAAAGAGTGATAATATTGTAATTAATTACCAAGGACAGGACTTCGGAGGTTTTTGTAAGTTACTAATGTTAATTATTATTTATCACTTTATATACAACTTAAACTGGTGAATTTAAAAATTCTAGTCGACTAAAGGATGACTCACGCTAGAACGGGACGGGACGGGGCGGGACGGGAAAAATCTGTCAATTTCTATAGAAAGCGTCACGTGACATCCGAGGGCTCCGAACTATCACGTGATTCTTTCTATAGAAATTAACAGATTTTCCCGTCCCGCCCCGTCCCGTCCCGTGCTAGTGTGAGACAGCCTTAAAGCGTTTAGAAATATCTATTTCAGTTGTCTAAAGCATTTCGAAATGACTATTTCAGTTGAGTTGGAAGTGATATGGACTATCCAACGTTGAAAAGAGTAACACAGAGGGCCTACCACGAACCACATCGTAAGTTCGTTTGTCTATTTGTTTCTCTATCACTCGAATATGCGAGAGCAATAGAGAGGGAAATAGACGATCGAAAAAACGAAGTGCTTCGTGGTAAATAGGCCCTCAGGCTATAATCAACGAGTAGAAGAATAAATAAGTACATGTTTGTCGAGTGTAGGGTTTGGCGCGGGAAATGAGAAGGCGGATTACGATTCCAAAAATGAGAGCGAACGGTATGCGTGCGTGCGCAAGTAGGGTGCAATGGCGACTAGAGGTCATACGGTGCACACATGCATACCTGTTCCTTCACATTACAACTTTAATATAACAAAAAACGGTTTCCTTATCTAGATTCACAGATGGCCCTAGTATTTTCTTATACGATATATTATGCTTATTTATGTATTTATTAACTATATTAGTTATAGGTTTTTTTTGGGGACGTGATCATAAGCCTTATCTCACATAGGTAAGTACGTAGGAGGTTCCAGCGTTAACATCCTGCCCCCTAGTGCAGCACTAGCTGCACTCATCCTCCGTGGGAATCAGTGCAATGCGTGAGGCAGGTCGTTTCAGTGTTGCAGATTTTGTTCTCACTGTAACTACCCGTACTCGGCCATCTTTGCCTGCAAATGTCTCTTGTATTATGCCTCGAGGCCATACGTTTCTAGGGCCGTCAGGGTCAACGATCAGCACAAGATCTCCCGCTTTCAGCGGTCTCACTTCTTGGTTCCACTTAGTTCGTGGTATCATTTCGGGTAGCACTTCTTTGACCCATCTCCTCCAAAACATGTCCGCAAGGCGCTGCGCTATACGCCATTGTTTGCGCAGAAAAAACTCCGAGTCATTGAACGCTCCCGGCACTGGTAGCAACGACGATGAGCCAATCAGGAAATGGTTTGGCGTAATAGCTTCTTGGCTACCTGGTTCGACGGCTACATGTGTTAGAGGACGACTGTTCATTATTCCTTCTACCTCGGCCATGAGAGTAGCGAATGTCTCATCGCGGGGCGCGCGCTCCTTAAGGATAACTTTAAGAGACCTCTTTGTGGCGCCGATCAATCGCTCCCACGCGCCTCCCCAATGAGGGCAAAGCGGGGGGATGAACGTCCAGTTTATTTCGTGAGCTGCTCCTACTCTCTTCAGCGCCTCAGTATCGATGTCCTGAATGGCTCGTTTTAATTCAATATCTGCGCCTCGAAGATTAGTGCCGTTATCGGAGTAAATGCAATACGGCCAGCCTCTTCTGGCTGCCATTCGACGTAAAGCCATTATGAGAGAATCTGACGTAAGAGAACAGACTATTTCAATGTGGACTGCTCTAACTGTCAGGCAGGTAAACAATACGGCGTACCTCTTCTCCCTGCGCCTGCCGACAGTAACCTCCATTGGCCCGAAAAGGTCGACGCCACAGTGCGTAAAAGGACGCTGATGGTGTGCCATGCGGGCTGCAGGTAAATCACCCATTCTGGGAATATGTGGCTTTGATTTACGGATTCGGCATAGCATGCATTTGCTTGACACGTATTTCACAGTAGGTCGCAGTCTTATAAGCCAAAACCTTTGCTTAAGTTCATTTACCACGGTTTCCTGGTTTCCATGAGCTGCCTGGATATGATAATGCCTGGCGATTAATCTTGATACTTGGTGGCGGCCATCCAAAATAATAGGTTGCTTGGTATCCGCCGGAATATCAGAGGCTGCGTTTATGCGCCCGCCAGCACGAAGAACGCCACGGTCGTCGATAAATGGTGATAACTTGATTAGTTTGCTGCTTCGATCTATATTCTTTGCGTCCTTTAACATATTCAATTCTTTGCTGAACGTATCTAGCTGCGCCTTTCGTATTATTAGTCTTTCGGCCTTCTTCATGGTATCGTACTCCGTCAGTTCGGGCAATTTTTTGCATTTGTTTACAAATTTTATGACAGTTATCATAGCTCCCAATAGGCGCCGCCAAGATGAAAATCTGTCAGGATCTGGAACCGGTAAGTCGCTTTGGTAAGTAACGTTAACGGTAAGTACTCTCTCTAGATTTGCTTCATCTATGTCATTTTCTTTTTCAGGTGCAGATGGCCATTCCTCGGGGTTCGAGTACAAAAAGGCTGGACCGCGGAACCATTCGCTCCTGGCTTCTAATTTGTATGTGTTTATTTTAGTAGCCGCATCTGCTATGTTCATGCTCGTGGGAACGTAGTGCCACTCTGATATTTTGCTAAGTCTATCAATTTCTCCCAGTCTGTTCGCAATGAATACTTTGTAGTTCCTGTTCTCGTTTCTTATCCAGTGAAGAGCTATTGCGGAGTCTGTCCAGAAGAAACGCGCAGCAGGTTTAATTCTGTGTTCATTTTCTATGACGGTTGCTAGGCGGCACCCCAGCACCGCAGCTTGAAGCTCCATACGAGGAACTGTCACAGTAGGTTTGATAGGTGCGACGCGGCTCTTGCTAGCAATAAAGGACACCCGCACACTGTTATTGTTGTCTAATATACGCCAATAAGCAACACATGCAAAGGCGCACGGTGACGCATCGCAATAAATGTGCAGCTGCAGCGTGTGACCTTGAGTAGCGCTAAGAAAATACCATCTAGGTATTCTTAAATCCTTGATAGTCTGCATTTGGGCTATCCATTCACGAAAGGCGGCAAACAATTGATCTGGCAGCTTATCATTCCATTCTATATTTAATTTCCAGGTCGCTTGTATCATTATTCTGCCCTTTATTGTGAAAGGCGCAAGTAGGCCGTAAACATCAAAAATAGACATGACGATACTCAGTACTTCCCGTTTCGTAGGTACTTGCTTAAACGACAATATTGCGTCCGGAATGCGCTTTAGCGATAGATCAAACCCAAACGAGTCAGTGACAGGGTTCCATAACAATCCCAATGTTCTTTCGTGGAAGTCTTCACCGCCAGCTTTGAACCTTATGGCGCTTTGACTCAAGGTCTCAATTGGCATGTCACTTAAGATATCAATTTTATTGCATGTCAAATTCCTCATTTCAAAACCACCATCGCTATGGATTTTCAGCACGTCGTGGATAACTGCCGCAGCCGTCTGTTCGTTGTCATGGCTATCAAGGTAGTCATCCATGTAATGAGATCTGATTATAGCGTTTACGGCATCGGGCATGTCGGCTTCGAAACGTTGAGCGTTTTTATTCTTAATGAATTGGGCAATAAAAGGCGCGCAATTCGCGCCAAAAATCAGTGCGGTCATGGCGTACGTCTTCACAGGCTCTGAGGTACTTGCGCGCCATAGAAACCGGAGCGCGCTCTGATCTTCGTCTCTAATCTTTATTCGAAGAAACATATCTTTGATGTCGCCGGCCCAAGCGATGGAACCCTCTCTAAATCGGAACATGATTCCCAAAAGCGATTGGAGCAAGTCTGGGCCCTGGAGTAGAAAATCATTTAAGCAACGCCCGCCAGAGGTCGCCGCGGAGTCGAATACAACCCGTAGTTTCTTCTTATTTTTATTATCAATTCCAAAATGAGCTAAGTTCCATACGCGTCCCGTAGTTTCGCACGCGTTTACTTGCCGAGCGTAACCATTGGCAAATAAATGATTTATTCGTTCACGATAGCGAGAAAAATATTCAACGTCTTTTTTAAACTTCCTCTCAAGACAAAGTAATCTTCTTAAGGCCATAGGGTAGGAATCCGGCAGACTAGCATTCGATTTCCACGGTAAACCAACTTCCCATCTTCCATTAACTAATTTGGAAGTTTCTTCGAGAACTGAAATCGCCTGTAATTCGTCTTTGCTCTGTCGCGGCTGCGTAGTAACGCCGATCGCCTCTAGTGAAAATGAATGGCGTACCATCATGGTTAAATTCTTCAGGGCTTCGTCATCCTCTTGTAATTCGCCACTGTCACAGTTATTAATAAATGCAACGATTTCTGGATCTACAGTGTTGTTGTTATTTATTTTGCAGGCCTCATCTCGTAAATAATTCCCACTAGTTATTGTGTCCCACGCCGATAACTGATAAGGCAAGGGCGACGGTGAAGCGGGGAATGCGGCGGGGGAGGGAGGTGCAGGCGCCAGTCGATCCATCGGCTGCGCTTGCGCTGACAAAAGTGCAGCGTCATTTCGTAGCCGGCCGCCGCGCGCATCGCATATGTTACCGTGCACACACCAGCCGAGCGGAGTGCGTGTGAGATAAGGCTTATAATTACCTCCCCGTATTATTTTAAGAGGCTCGATCAAATGGTAATGGTCCTGACCGATTAATATTTGTGGCTTTATGTCGTCTAGCAATACAAGTCGCTCAAAGCGTTTTAAATATTCATAGTTTTCCAACTTAACACTAGACAGTTTTTGTACTGGCACATTAAGATCACTCATTTTACGCGCGCGAAGATCAAAAGATTCACCGGTGTTATTTGTAATGGTAAAATTTACGATCTCAACTTTGCATTGTAACTCTGTATTTTTCCAAGCGCCCCGCACTCTTAACGTTTCCATATGTCCGTGCAATCCTATTGTGTTAGCGAGATCGGCTGATATAAAAGATAACGATGCTCCGTCGTCAAGTAACGCGGTGGCTAGCTTACTCCCGTTAGGTCCGTGCACCATTAATGATACCACTTTCAACAGCACTTTTTGGTCCGGAATGTTTGTGTTGTTTACATAATCACTTAAGTCTGCGGTTTCACTTTCGTTTGATTGCGAGGCAAATTCGTTGTCAATAACGTTAGCGCAGTTCTCACTTGAAATATTGTCCTTTTTTGAAATCCAATGGAGCAACTTGTGATGCTCCTGGCCACAGTTGTCGACATTGCAGGCTGCGGCGGGGCAGGTCTGCTTATCATGCTGCGATATTAAGCATTTAAAGCACAACTTGTGAAATCGTATATAACGCCAGCGATCGCGCCGCATCGCGCGCTTGAACCGTGGACAGTCGGGCAGTCGGTGGCTAGATATGCGGCAGAAGTTGCATTTCTCTGTAGCTGTCGCTATAAGAACGGGGTGTTGGGTACCTCGTCGCTCCTCATGCTGCTTTTTATTAGTTTTATCAGCTTGGCTATAAATGTGAGATACGCCTACTGATGATGCTTTTACTGCCTCCCGTTCTAGAAAATCCGATAAATGTTCGAATTTAGATTTTTCACTTTCACTTAAATGTTCGTATGCGTAGTCACTCCACCGATTTATAAGAACGCTCGGGAACTTAGACACCACATTGTTGATAAGCTCGGGGCTTCGTAAATAATCAGCTTGATCAATGGAGCGTGCAGTAACGGCAAAGTTCTTTATCTTTGTAGCAAAAACAACAATTTCATTGTGGTAAGCTTGAGATAGCGGCTGCAGTTTCTTAATATTGTTAACTATTTTGTTAACAATGACTTCTGGGTGCCCAAAACGTAGTCCAAGAGTCTGCATTATAATTTTAGGGTCGGTTTTGCCGCTAAGCATCGAAATAACCGCCTCCTTGGCGTCACCGCGTAAACACTTGCGTAATCGGCCTACGTTTTCTGAATCACTGAACTTGCACCGTAATGTGGTTTCTTCATATGCATCTTTAAATTGCAGCCATTCCATGGGGTCTCCGAAGTACAACGGCAAGTCTTTAGATGTCACCAGCCTGGCAACTAGTTCCGGGTTTTGAGTCTTTGAAGTCGAAGCACTTATGGCACTTTGCAACGCGATAGCTAATTTTTCGATATCGCTCGTATCACGTCCAGACTGCTGGGAATTGTTAAAAGCTGCTGGGTGCGAAGATAGCTCGGCATACGGCTGCCGGGTCAGCTGAATCGGCGGTTTGGCGACTTGATCGGTAGCTAACTCATCGGCTCGGGCAGCTTGAATCACGTTTAGCTCCTCAGTGTGGAAAGTAAACGGCTCGTCGGCGGGAGCGGTGGTTAGATTGTCGGCGCGCGCGGTGGCAGGGTAGTCGGCGCGCGCGCCCGCGGCGGTCTTATGGGCTTGGACGGCTGTCGGCTCACCGTTACCGTAGCTGGTACCTGCGTGTTCTTTGACTGGTTCTTGTTCCACAACTTGATCACTGCGCCCAAACCATTCCTCCACTTTTTTATAACTGGAGCTAGCAGAACGACGAGATCTGTCACTTCTATTCGATTGCATCTCCAGAGCTGAGATTTCCAAAGCTAACCTTTTATCTATTAATTCTTTGTCCACTCTGGCCTTACTCTCTGCAGCATCAAGTTCCAACTGTATCTTTCTAGCCATAAAACCCGATGAGGCTGCCGATTTACTGCTGCGTGAAGAGGCCGGCTTCGCGAAATCTTTCTTTACTACCGCCTTAGTGTCGGATTGCTTTTTGGGCGCCTTAAGCAATTCACTTTCGCCTTCAGTACGCTTAGTCGTCATTTCTCCATCATTCTCCCCTAGGTTGGTTGAAGCTGCATTCTTCATGCGCCGCGTTCGAATAAAACTGCGCGGCGTTTTGTTGGACATCGTGCGCCTAGTCCTGCTTACAGGTTTTGTTCCCGTGATCCGGTCGAAGTACCACTTTGTCGAGTGTAGGGTTTGGCGCGGGAAATGAGAAGGCGGATTACGATTCCAAAAATGAGAGCGAACGGTATGCGTGCGTGCGCAAGTAGGGTGCAATGGCGACTAGAGGTCATACGGTGCACACATGCATACCTGTTCCTTCACATTACAACTTTAATATAACAAAAAACGGTTTCCTTATCTAGATTCACAGATGGCCCTAGTATTTTCTTATACGATATATTATGCTTATTTATGTATTTATTAACTATATTAGTTATAGGTTTTTTTTGGGGACGTGATCATAAGCCTTATCTCACATAGGTAAGTACGTAGGAGGTTCCAGCGTTAACAATGTTCTGTTGTACAACTTCGTCCGATATTCCTAACCAATTTTCGTGTTTTATTTACTTTCTGGGTGCGTAGCCAAGATGCCAATCGCTCACGCTTAATAACGTCGATACGTTATTAAGCGTGAGCGATTAGCTACCTCTCTCTATCACTCTTCCTTATTAGTTCTCTTCGACTGAGCGTGAGCGATTGGCATTTTGGCTACGCACTCTGGAGCCAGGATTATTCAGTATATCTTATGCAGTAAAGCACTTAAATCAATTATTTAATCAAAGTCTCTATATTTCCAGCTAAAACTGAGCCGCAGGTGATAGGTGGCACATTTGTGGACGGCGGTAAACCTACACTATGGTACGTCTGCTTGGCGAATATACAGGAAAATAAATGGCTGACCTGGTATCAGAAAAAAGGTCGGTGCATGCTCTTACGTCAGTGCAGTGTCGTGTTTAATTATTAGACTACAGGTTTAATTCAGATCCTTGTAGCAGTATTCTTAAGCTCCAAAAAACTGGCTGTTGCCAGGAAAATATGATTTTTCTAGAGTTCCTACTCACCAGCATCTTGAAATCCAGGGCAGATTTTTTAAAAAAGTGCACGAATCTAATCTGATCTTACTTACTAAAGTCTGACCACCAAACGAACCCAGTAACAGTAGGTTAGAGAGCATCATACTGTCTTTTTCTTACACTAGTATTAAGAACCCCCTCAAAATAGGGATGGCTGTAGTTTTTTTTTGTCCCACTATTACTGCGCTCGTTAGACTATACTGAGTTCATTGGGTCGGTGACTCGAAGTGGACCTTGGCTCTAGATCCCACCATCCTGCCCGCTGAAGTTGCGTGAGGTCCTTCTCGGCCTGATCCCAGCAACGGTATATTGGCTATCCACCGGACGCTTGCCACAGACCCACCGATGTACGCTCATTTTACACTGGAAACGGTTAACCGTTCCCTTTCTCTCCACAATTGGGAAAATCTGTTCCAAAAATGGGAACCGGTATAATTCTCCCTGTCAACAGAAAGCTGGTATTGTCTTTAATTACTGTTGTTTACGTATTAACTACAAAGGCATTAACCAAGTACATTTCGGGGTCGAAATTCTTGGTCCATGGGGTCCCAGCGCACGCAAGTTTTTCGTAGAAATCGCGAAACGTCTGCTTGATGTTACTGGTGACCGAAGAGCTGGTGGCTTCCTCGCACAACGTATCAGCATTACTATACAACAAGGAAATGCCGCCAGCATCCTAATTACAATGCCTCAAGGACCTATTTTATAATATATAATATAATTACTATTTTGAAAATAAATTTTAGTACATTATTAATTTTAAATAAATTACTGTATTCGTTAATTTCAGACTCCTCTCCAATAGAAACATTGGGACAAGCGCGGCAGGGTAATCGGTATGGATATATTAAGGCAGAGTTTGAGAAGGACCTTAAACCATTGGATGTCGGTTCTGAAATATATTGTGCAGCAAATGTTAATGGAATCAGCAGTAAACGTATTAAAATTGCTATAGACAGAGATCCGAGTGAGTGACCATTTAATACATATATATCTTTTCCAAATACGTCCATCGGACCGCACGGCCGATAATGGTAAGGAACTAAACATCATATTTATTATAAATCCTTGCCATATTCCCCAGTTCGATGAACTTATTACTTACGATATGAAAAATTACGTGACAGGTATTAAATGTTAAAACATGCACTGATTTATAAAACGGCCGCATTTTTTAAAAGTATAATATTAAATTGCAACGGTTAATACTCACGTATTATTATCGCAATATGCGTGACATGTTTTGAATGCATCGGGCAGTCATCGTCTGACAGACAGTGGTGTTGTCACCTTCGCGGCTCGGGCATCACATGACATGACAGACATGGCTCGGGTAACAGTATGACTCATGAAAGCTTAAAGTATAATATTAATTGAATCAGGGCTTCTAGGCAGAGGGAGGGCAGGGGATCTGATAATTTTTTTGAGTATACAGCGAGTGAGTCTTGGCTGCCAATTTCACAGTATATTATAAACTTATTATGTTGTAAACATGTCAACATGTTTGAGCACATAATAAGCACGTATAGCAGTTTTTAGATTAGTTACAATAATATTGATCATAGAGCATGAGTAACTTGTATCGCTATTCATCTTCATTGTCGATTTCAGTTGATGTTTGGGGTCCTTGGGTGTCCCCGGAAACATTCACAGACGATGGAGCGTCAACCATCAAGTATTCCTGCAGAGCATATTTATATACAGGAGAAGTGTTAATATGGTACAATAGATATCTTAAAAACCGTAGGTATCAAAGCTTCACCTTAATTAACCTGAACGCATACTAAAATAAGTACCAATATTTGGAAACTGTTGCAAATGTTATCATCATGGTGATAAAAGGCAATTGAAAGTATGAAAATATCGAAGTATCGAGAAGTTTTAAACATCAGGAGCGACCACCCGCGACAGAGGCAAGTCGTACAGTCCTCAGTCCCATACAGTACAGTCGTAGTCAGTGTATGACTTGCCTCTGTCGCGGGTGATGACGTTCTTCGTAAAGAACGAAACATGTTGAGCGAAAATCGACTTAATTACGTGAGTGACCCGTTTTAAATATTATTTAATATGTTCGAGTTTCACTATAGTTTTACAGTTAAAACAGTTATGATGTGAAGCACCAAATTGTTTTTAAAATTCTTCTCTTTGTTTTTAGATCCAATTACTCGTAGACTAAACTTGATTCAACAGAGTGCTGAATATGGTATGATAGACGTTGAATTACAAAAAACTCTCGTGCCTTCCGATAATGGAACTCAGATATACTGCACCAAGGAGATATTGCATTTTGATGGTCAAGTTTGGAGTTTCAAAACAAAAGAAGAAAGCAAAGCCATCGATATTAATTTAGAGAATCGTTTGATACCTTTTGGTAAGAACCGGGACGTACCAAGAATTAGAAAGGTTTTTGAATTGTGTTTTAAGGATGAAATACACTAGAACGGGACGAGACGGGACGGGAAAATCTGTCAATTTCTATAGAAAGTGTCACGTGACATCCGAGGGCTCCGAGCTATCACGTGATACTTTCTACAGAAATTGACAGATTTTCCCGTCCCGTCCCATGCTAGTGTGAGGCATGCTTTTTCTGCTTTTTTTCTTCCTAGCGTTTTCCCGGCTTATGCCATATAAATCCGCTTTCGCAACTTAATAATACCAATTGGCATAAGCACTATTTTTGTGAAAGCGACTGCCAACTAACCTACAAATCCAGAAGGTATTTAGGCCTTATCGGGATGAGTTCGGTTTCCTCACGATGTGTTCTTTAATGTGTGTATCACTACATAGTATAAAACAAAGTCGCTTCCCTCTGTCTGTATGTATGTATGCTTAAATCTTTAAAACTACGCAACGGATTTTGATGCGTTTTTTTAATAGATAGAGTGATTCAAGAGGAAGGTTTTTATGTATATTACCTACATTGCACCCAAGCGGAACGCTAGTCGCTAAATAAATACGTAATGATCTGTCCGTCGGTTCTGCCTTTGCAACTAAGTTCAGAACCAAAATCCAGCAAGATTTATTTCTGTAATAAAAAAAACCTCAAATTCAATTCGTATTTGACAAGGTAACCGCGCAACATAAGTATATAAAAACATAACTAAAGCAGAATTAATAGGAATGACCTCTTCAATTAATCAGCAGCATAACAACAACACTATTCATGAAAAGATGAAGTTATTTACTTTTCTAAATAATTTATAAACTGTCCATGCAATTTTGAACGCTCCTGATGCTGTATTTTTTTTCCAGAGACACCCTATGTAACCGTGAATGCGGAGGATATTATACTACTCGATTTAAATGACAGGATTGACTTGTACTGTAGCGGAAGCAACCCTATGGATAGACGCACCTTCAGGTGGCATTTGACAGGTAATAAAATAAAACAAATAGAAATGCCTTCATTCCATCACAAATACAATTAGAAATACAATCGATTAACGTGGAAAAATTATGTATGAAAACAATTTGACACGCAAATTAGTCACCCGATTTGCTAATAGGTGGCGCTATAGGTTACTGTGCTCATTTCTACATTGTGCGGGTGGTTGCTTGCGATGGTTATCTTTACAAAAGTACTAAATCAAACTCGCACTTGACCTTTTTTACTATTTAATCAATCGGGCTAGTACTGTCTGTCATTTTTGTACATTCTGTCGATTTTTGCGGGGGTGGGCACGTCAACGTGCGTCGCGTCACGTCGAGGATGGCTATTCGTAATCAACATACAAATAGCTATGACAGATAAACATCTCATTAATAGTCAAGGGTATTTTACATCAGAACGGTATTTTAGATCAGAGAGGTATGGGCACAGCAGAGAGGTATGAGCACAGCGGATGCACAGAGAGGTATGGGCACAGCGGACTCACGCAGAGATGGGCATTATTCGAATAAAAATTTATCTAAATGATCATTCGAATGACGAATAATCCACCAATTTTTTATTCGCGAATAATTTATTCGCGGATGATTTATTCGCGGATGATTTATGCGCGAATGATTTATTCGCGAGTAACTTATCGGCGAATAAATATTTCGACCGGTTTTTAACTTGACGAATGATTTACTTATTATACGAGTATTACTCCTATAAATTTACTAACAATATTTAAGGTTTGTTGGCTTTTCTATTAAATAAAAAAAGAATCATATATTAAAAATGACAAATTTTTACTAAAGTTCACGATCGTCTCAGAGTTTAGTGATCTATTCGATATGATCTATATGAGCCCGTTAATTTTGTAATGTACCCAGTAAAAAGCTGCACGTGTTTAATGTTTCGTATATTGAGCCTAGGTGGCGAAATAGGAATCTAAATGCAGCAAAATGTGTAGAAAAATGCTTTTTAGTGCCGACCGCCGACAACACAACACAATGGCATTATCCTACCTGAATAATTATTAAATTTGTTACATTTTTTGCAGATGTATCGAGCTTATAAGAGATAAGACCATACTTCCATAATTCTTTAATGAGACCAAACGCACAGTCGCTTATCTTAAAACAACACCTTTTGTTTAAAATGAACACCTGCATTGTTGGAGTTATCTATGTTATTTTATGTATTTTATTAAAAACAGAACGGATTCCAAAATTATACCTATTGATGAAGAAAATGATACCATAGAAGTCAATTACTTATTTAATACTTTGTTATTCTTCTAATTAAAGTACGGCAAAAAGTTAATAATTGTAACATTGTAACTTTCTTATTACTTATACATTTCTTAATCTTTCTTGGGTTCTTTGAACATTCAGACTTGAGTACTCGGGTACACTCATGTCAATGTATTTAATAACTACTAGTAGTAGTCGCTCTAATCTATGGCATACATTTTGTCAAGTTTCTGTACATATCAATGACATATACTATCTCCATCTAAAAGGGGGCTCGTAGTTCTCATTCAAATAACCGAAAATAAAATTAATTCCATATAAACTAGTAAGGTCATAATGTTTAAAAGAAATTGTGTCAATTAAACTAGGCGGTTGAAATGAAACTTGAGTTATGAATTCATAATTAGATAGCTATTTTAAACAGAAGTTAATAAGGTATTAAAAAAATTATTCGTGGCAATTCATTCGGCGAATAAATTATCCGCGGATAAATTATTCGACGAATAATTTTATTCGAATAAGAATAATCATCCGAAAATTCATCCGTCATCCGCGAATGATTTGGTTATTCGTCATTCGTCATTCGAATAAATTTTGCCCATCACTAAGCGGATGCATATCGTTTAGTGTGGTAGGGCACAGCACAACGAATGTCGTCTCGCTCAAATCTGGAGCAGAGCCCATCTGGGGAAGTACCTCCACCTTACAGAAAACCGCAGATTAATAACACTAGATCCTACTCATAGTGTTGTTTCTGTTGGTGAGTAAGGTCGTCAGAGCTCCAAGAGGAATCACTGTGTTGACAGCTGGGGACCCACGGAGCAAAGCTTGCCCCTTCAGCTGTCAACACTGCGAATCCTCCTTTTTTTTAAAGGGTCGGCAACGCCCATGTAACACCCTTGAAGTTGCAGGCGTCCATAGGCTACGGTGACCGCTTACCATCAGGCGTACCGTATGCATGTTTGTCACCGACGTAGTATTAAAGAAATGAAGTTTAAGTAAATATTTTAGATTTTTAACAAAAAAAAAATTATTTTAAGGACCGTATATTATACACGAATCTGCAAGCAATGATCACCTACACTTGGATATGAAAGATACTTATCATATGGCCCACCTGTATTGTGCGCAAGAGTATAGATTGGATCTTGAAAGTCCCAACGGTCGGGAAATTACATATTATTACGGCGAGCTGGCCAAATCTAAGCCAATTACAATCCTCTATCGATATGGATCCGGGAACTCTAACAGTAAGTTTTTTTTCATCACACCTGCTCGTAATAGTGCATTACCATACAAGTGCGAATAGGAGAAAATTCGCAATGAGTGGCGATAGAATAAAACACAACCGAAGGGAGTGTTTTAAATCGACACGAGTTGCGAATTACTTAGTCGCACGTGTATCGTACGACGTTTTACAGTGATTCTTTGAATTTTTGACGCAGGCACATAAAGTGCTCATTATCGCACTAGTGCGGTAATGTAGCACCACGTGTACTGTGAATTGTGTTATTATATGCAGGCATACTTAGACTTAATGAGCTGTATTAAGCCCATGGTCTTAAAGGATTCTCATACTACTTTATCGCCTGCCCAGAGCTCCCGGAGTACCTGCCCCCAACGCGTTCGCCGCACGTAGTCGCCTCTCACTCCGGAGTACTGTGAACAGTGTGAACTGTGCTTACTACACTACCGCTAATATTTATTGTTTCTTACCTGCGTAGAATGTTTATTCATTTCCACGCAAATGTGATGAAAAATATTGTATGTATCACGGGTGGTACAAGAATTACGAACTCGTGCAAAAATGAAGCCCTCGTCTTCGACTCGGGCTTAAATTAACACTCGTTCGTAGTTTTCCACTGAGTAACGAAATCGTATGGAATTCTCGTAACACTGTGCGAAATTTAGTACACTTTATTTTCGTATGTAACCTCATTACTGTAGCTATTCTGCCCATGTGGAATTATGCAATGTCCGGGTAAAAAAAATATTTTAAATTATTTTTAAAAAGCTAAAAATAAATTTAATATTTTACAGTACCGCTGGTAACTCAAACGAATGTACGAAGCAAGTCTTTCATCGAGTTTACTTGCTACGCGTCTGTACAACCCTCTGGTTTTCTGGCATGGTACCAAGCAAAAGGTATGGCTAAAGATTGACACACGCTGGGAGCGTCACGTTGTTTTTATTCAGTACATTAACCCACTTGAATACTTCAGTAAGCAAGGTTAATCAACTTGAAAATAGAAGGGCCGTATTCGTGTATTATGTGGGCAAATGAACGCGATGGTGAAGTGGCGTGGGATACCACGCGGCGACGCGGCTGGTCGCTTCGCGTTGAAATGTCATAAATATCAAGATACAAACCATTGATATCTACTCGAGTGTCCTAGGTGAGACGCGCCGCGTCGCGTCGCTTCGCCTGCGCATAACGGTCGCCCACGTAGGACACCTGGGTGCGTAGCCAAGATGCCAATCGCTCACGCTCAGTCGCTAACGAAACGCAACTGTCATTGTCACACTAATAAGGAAGAGTGATAAAGAGAGGTAGCTACGATACGTTATTAAGCGTGAGCGATTGGCATCTTGGCTACGCACGCTGAAAACGATGTAAAATAAAATTAAAACGTGTATAAAAACTGTTGCCCAAAATCTTATATCACATTATTTTCAGGATCACAGCCAGCAAAGCACATATTACTTAAACTGTTTCAATTAAATAAGAATTCCCGGGCGCAGTGGGTAAACCTCACTTTCACCAAAACGCTGGAGCAATCTGACAATGACACTAACGTATACTGCGCTTATGCAACCATGCTGGAAAACGGAAACCTTCTCAATGGATCGATCAGTCAGATGATTTCTATAACATTTCAAGAACCCATTAAACCGTTGGGTAAGAGAACTATCATCTTGAATACTAAATGTAAAACCGAACCGAGGACAATCCTTGGCCTCGGCCGCAACATGATTTCGCGCGCGAAATAGACAATTTCTAATTTATAAATTGAAAGAGATGTCATACTACAAAAAAAGTGGCCAAAGTCTCCGGTGATCAGGGCTGGGATCGAACCAGCGATCTCCTGCTTTTGTGGCAAAAATAATAAATGATTTAATTCGTGCTTTACAATTGTATAATTTCTAATTAATTAATCAATAAATAAGAAATGAGAGGTTATATTGTTTGGAATTGACTGGTGGAGTTCAATTTCGGTGGAATAAAGAAATTGGTAACGCCAAAGTTGGCTTCAAACTCTGGAGCAATAGGGAATATTAGGGAAACCATAATCATCATCATATCAGTCAAAAGACGTCCACTGCGGAACATATGCCTCCCATTTGGACCTCCATAATTGTACCGGTTGGAGGCGACTTGCATCCAGCGTCTCCCGGCGACCTTCATAAGGTCATCTGTCCATCTTGTGGGTGGACGAGCACTTTTCGACCCCATCGGCCATCTGCTTCATTTTACAATATCATAATTTGTCTTTCTATTCGTCCATAGCTTCGCCTAATAAAATAATAAAACCGATATGCGATTTCGGCCGAAAAAATATTTTTATAAGACCCTGTTTTTATTGACTGCGATTCAACTTAATTCCGTCAATTCTGTTTAATAAGAAATACATTTTCAACAGAAACGCCGTACGTGACAGTAAATCCGAAAGACAATATTATAATCCTTGATGATAAGGAAGTTTTGGAGCTCAGTTGCAATGGAAGTAAACCGGTAGACGGCCGTCGATACAACTGGTACAGACTTGGTAAGGCTGAAGCCATCATGTTTTTTAGGATTGCGCCTCAGATTATGGTGAGGAATCCAAATAACTTGACCGGCGTATTCCTGCCACCAACGCCAAAAATATTTTGTATCGACAGATGGTGATAGGATACGTGTTTGGTACTCGTACTTCATTATTATTAAGTCCAGCGATACCTCACCCTTTAGAGTTCAAACTAAAAATAAAAACCCTCCCCATAAAGTTGTTGGGTACGGGGAGGTACACTATATTTTTTTTTACTTTTTATTTTACCACTTTGTCGGCGTGGCGTCCTATTAACGGTCACTATATGGATATACTGACAGAAATGGCAAGACTTATACGGGTACCTCATTGACTACGGAACGCTAAAAAGTTGATAAGGATGTTCTTATTTTATTCATTCATGACTGTGCTCATTTAAGTGGTTATGGATGTTAAGGGTACTTACTTACACTAGAACGGGGCGTGACGGGACGTGACGGGACAACACGGGACGATCTGTCAGTTTCTATAGAAACTAACAGATCGTCCCGTCCCGTTTTAGTGTGAGTCATCCATAAATGATTGCTTTTTTTAGATCCAGTCCACAAGACCAAAACTAAGATTACAGGTGACGAAGATTTCAATAACGATGACATATCTACGAATTCAATTTCTTTAAAGTTTAAAATGGACGTATATTATCATCGGAATTTATTGTATTGTGCTCAAGATTATTGGTTGAAAATCGATGACGAGGCAAATTACATTAAGGGACTTCCCTATGGGGAACTGAAAAGATCGCACGTGGTCACGTTGCTGCATCGAACGGAAGGAAATTCGACAGGTATACTTTAAATACTGTTCCATTATAAAATACAATATAAAAATAGTACTTATATCCATCTTTTTGTACCTACTTAAAGTACGGCCACAGGCGTCTTCCTGACCCGTGTTCGATCCTCGACTTGGCCTCCGACCTCCGATGGAGTTGTTATTTTTCTGTAGTTGATCGCTTAGTAATAAACGGGGTTAACTGTTGAAAAAAAAAACTGTTTATGTTAGCTTCTGAGTTATAATTTGTCGTTATTTAGAACATTTACGGATAACTCACACTAGAATGGGACGGGACGGGGCGGGACGGGAAAATCTGTCAATTTCCATAGAAAGCGTCACGTGAAATCCGAAAGCTCCGAGATCTGTGAGGTGACTTGACAGTTGCCTATGGACAAGAACCTTAGGCTTTTTATATAAACCCCTTGGTATTTTTGGTATCTTACAGATAGAACACAGATAAAATAAGTGTTATTTTTCAGATAAACCACTGGTGACCCCCAGAAGTTTCGAAGACGAGGGCATACCGTATGTTATCCTTACTTGCTACGCATTTGTCCTGCCTTGGGAGGTGGTTTCATGGTATCAGTCTAAAGGTATACTAATACTTTTTGTGCCGTTTTTACAGTTCGTGAGTCTATCATCTCTACCTTGTTAACGGGTTCCTATCAAAAGGCCAAAAAATGTCTCACGTTAATACGGGACGGGACGAGGCGGGATGGCACGGGTTGGAACGCGACGAGAGGCGACAGTAAGACCCGACCCTTCAATCCAACCCCACACGGGTTTCTTTTAGTATTATAAACGCGCTTTTGATTTCATAAGAAATAAACATTACGCTGTAGGACTTTTATTAGACATGACGAAGGCCTACGATAAGGTCTCTCACAACATTCTACTTAACAAACTGGAAGAAATCGGCATCCGAGGTAACGCTTACGGCTGGCTTAAATCGTACCTCAGCAACAGAAAACAATACGTAGAGTTACAACATTTCGACCAACAAAATAACCAACAAATCTCTGTCCGATCAAACATGATAGGAACCTCCTGCTCTATCCCTCAGGGTAGTGTAATAGGATGCTTACTTTTCATTATTTATATAAATAATTTACCAAAATCAACCAAAAATTTTAACATATTATACGCTGATGATGTATCTTACCTTTTTGATTGCCAAAATACAAACGACACAAACGAAATAATCGAATCATATCACAACACGACGTCATGGCTCTCGAATCATAATCTTGAAATCAATAACTCAAAAACAAAAATTATTCAATTTCATCCATATCAAAAGCAACCCTTAGATTTATCAACTGTAACAAACATTCTTAACATAGAGGAAGTGAAGCATTTTACTCTACTAGGCATCACTATTGATACTGCGTTAAACTGGAAAGAGCATATTTCAAGGATAAAATCAAAACTATCCCAATTCAAATTTGCTTTGAGTTTACTAAAATCGAATACACACATTGAATGTGCCAAATCTGCATACTATGCATATGCATATTCCTGGCTAAAATATGGTATTGTTTTATGGGGACACTGCTCGGAAGCGCACAGTTTATTTGTAAGCCAAAAGAAGTGTCTTCGAATAATTGTAAACGTGCACTATCGAACCGGTTGCAAAAAACACTTTATTCAACAACAAATGCTTACGCTGCCTTGCCTCTACATTCTGGAAATTGCTATTTTCGTCAAAAAACACATGTATATGTTTAACCAAGTCAAAAGTGCAAGAAGACAGGATAAACTTTTAATACCAGCAAAACCAGAGTTACAAATGTTTCGAGACAGTCCACATTATAGATCAGTGACAATCTACAATAAATTACCAAAAAGTGTAACAACCGAACAAAAAATTAAAACATTTACTAACAAACTTAAATCAATTCTAATAGAGAAAGCATACTATTCGATTGAAGAATTTTTGACCGATGAAACATTACATTAAGTCCTTGCAAACCTGCCAAATATCCATCATTAATTAGTTTTGAATTATTATCTTTGAATTTGAATTATTATTATATTATAAATGTTGAAAATGAATGCCCAATGATATGACATTTTTGTTTGTTTTGTTTCTTTATTTGTAAAATAGGCAATAAGGTCTCGTTATTTGTTTATAATACCTATGTAAGATTAGTATGTAAGATAATTGCAATGCCCTGACAGGGTATCATGTACCTACCTTGTAACATTATTTCATCTTGTAATTATATGAACATGATCGCAATAAATAAATGATGATAAACTACCATGATTCAGGTTCTTAGTCCTATTGGTATAACTTTAATGTTAAAACATAGCAATATATCCTACCAATAGTACCAATCTTGTACCAAATAACAGTAAACGCTGGTAAAAACGGTATTAACAAATGTGTTGCACCAATTTTTACAATTTTATACTTAGCTACAACTATTTCCAGAATCAAACCCTGAAGAATTGATAAAAACGATGCAATTCCAAGGATCCACAAAGGTCGAACAGTGGGTAAGACTGGACCTTAACAAAACTTTAGTGGCGTCTGACAACGAGAGCAGCATATACTGCACCAAGCAAAGCGTTCTGCCTGATGGAGACTATTCAGAAACTGGCAGATTAGACAGCCAGACAATTTTTCTCACATTTCAAAGAGATATTCCACCTTTAAGTAAGTGTCTAATTGTAGTTTGTATTTTATAGTTTTGGTTGAAGAATGTTTGTTTAGTTACTTAATTACCTGCTAGATGTCGCTGTACCGCCTGTCAAATATCCTACATCGCGCTGTTAAAAGTTATCCTAAAATCATGACCTCTGGCCGGTACTATCTTCTATTTAAGCATCTTTTATAACATCTGTACTGTACCTTGTTTGATTATTACATCATTGTACAGTCAAGTGTAAAAATATGGGTGGACACATCTTACTCAAAAATATGTCCCATAATATGTTATTCCAGTGTAATAAGAGCGTAGTACCATATTTATGAGACGATTTTGTCGATACGTATTTTTGCACTTGACTGTATGTCAAATGTGAGTGCTTTGATTTTTGGGGCCTTTGTTCAGTAAGTAAACAACAATATTGGAGTATTCCAGATATAACAGACACGGGTCGGTTGTGCTTATACTCCGCGTAAGCACAATTTATCGGACAGCCGTTGGTCGAGCCCTGAATGCAATTGCTGGCCTTATCCTCTCTGCCAATTAGTAAAGTTTATGGGAAATGTGTCTGGTATAATGCCCGGCGCACATACTCACTATGTAGATCCGACGGATTATCCGAAGGTATATGGCTGGCCATCGGTAGGACTACTCCACAAATTCAAAATCGCTCAGCGGGCTATGGAGAGGGCTATGCTCGGGGTTTCTCTGAAGGATCGCATCCGCTACGAGGTGATTCGGCAGAAAAGGAAAGTCACCGACATAGCTCTCCGGATCAGCATGCTGAAGTGGCAGTGGGCTGGCCATATTGTTCATATAACCGATAACCGCTGGGGAAAACGGGTTTTCGAGTGGAGACCGTGACTCGGCAAACGCAGTGTAGGACGGCCTGTGACAAGGTGGAGTGACGGTCTTTCTAAGGTGGCAGGTCGTGCCTGTATGTGGGAGGCCCAAGATTGAGCTCAGTGGCGTGTTCGAGGAGAGACCTACGTCCAGCAGTGGGCTATCTTAGGGTGATGATGATATGGCCGGCAAATAAAATGCTTATCTCGGTAAAAATGACGTGCTATTGAGATATTTATAAGATCATTCGGGCTACAAGCACATAAGTTCTCACCTATTTCTCCAGCAGTAGTGGTGGGGTAAAAGTGCGTGAGTCAAATAAGAGATGGCTTATGTTGGGACCATATAAGCATGGCTAACTCTCCGCTTCAGGTTTTCCGCGCCATGATCTTGTTTTTCTAAGCTATCGTGTTAACCTCCAATGATGCAGCGTATATCGATACAACTCCGTAGTTTCCCTAAGTTGAACCCTCAAGCACTAGAGAAGGATGCACATGAACTTGATTGGATATTCTAATATTTTTTTCTAGATGCATTCGTCACCATAGAACCCAACTCAACCGTGCAGTATGAAGTCAATACCGTGCTAAGTTTCAATTGCAGTGGAAGCATACCACTAGACGGCAGGAAATACACATGGATCAGAATAGGTAAGAAATCTCTTGTCACTATCTCTATAAATTAGTAAATTGGTGACTACACAACAATTAATAAGATACATAACAGCCAGGTGTTGAGGTATGTCGGCATGTTTGTGCCCGATAAGTACGTATGGTGGCGCCACCGCCCGCGGCTGCTCGCCGCGCCGCGCGGGCGCACCAACCTGCTCCGTATGGCTCCGATGACGCGCGCCGTACGGACTTTGAATAGATTGGCGGAGAACATCGACTTGTTTACTTGTTCTCTGGATGAATTCAAGAAGTCTGCATTATTTGTAATAAGTTATAGTAATAAGTAAGATTTTAAAATAGTTGCACTATTGTCTTGGGAGTAACACCTGTAAGAATAGTTGTAAGAGTGGAAAATAAATAAAATAAAATAAAAAAATAAAATTTCAATTTCTATGTTTCTTTTAAAATAATTGACACACATTTTTGTTTTGTACACATTATTATAAACTTACAACGGACACAGTTATATGTATAATGGTCATCGCCTGACTACAGAATCAGTGAAATGTCATCGTGGACATTGGTAGAAATGTTCGCCTACCCGGTGGCGTTAAAAATATGGTATGATAAATAATTTATGAGATAAAAATACCGACATCAATTGGCTTTCACGTTAAAAGTTAACTTTTGAGTTATAGTTTGAGTTAGCCAGTTTCCATCAAAAATATCCAATTAACCATACGAGTACCTTTAAAAAATAAGGAGCTTTCTTAATGTTGCATGGCTTCCATCATTAGATCTCAAGTAAAATCAAATGGAACTACAATATCACAAATTGGATATTAGAGCTGGAACTTCTCGAGCAGTTTCAATCCCTGGTCTTCAAAATCAGGTCCACTGCAGCAAAATGAATTTGCTTCAGTAAAAAAATACCCCAACTAATTATGAAAACCTTCCAATTACGATGGACGTGACGCTAGGTTGACCGACCAGTTCCACTTTGCCATCCCTAGTCTTCATTATCAGGTCCACTCCACGAAAATGTTGGTCCCCTCCAAAAAATTGTTCAAGTTACTTAAAGAAATTATCAAATCACAACGCATGTGCGGTTAAAACTTTGAGGAGTTCTCTCAATTTTCATGAATTCCACCATCAGAATAGAATTATAATGAAATGGGGCTTACTTTAAAGTTATTTCCTAAAGACAAAAGATGAATGTCTCAAATCAGTAGGTAAGAATTACCAAGCAATTCCACTTTGCCATCCCTGGTCTTAATTATCAGGTCCATTCTACCAAATTGATAGTGTTTGTAAAGGAATGCTTGAGTGTCTTAAGAAAACACCCAAATCATTATGCATATGCTTTTCAAATTTGAAGAGTTCCCTCAATTCCTCATGGATCCCATCATCAGAAGTGAATTTAGAAATATAGGGGTCCAATCTGAAACCATCTACTTCCAAATCTGGGGAAAAATCTGGTGTGCTTTTTTAATCTTATTCACCTCTCCCACTATCTTCTTTGTTTGTATTCAAGACTTTTCACAATGTTCTTCTTCATCGAACACCATGGCGTTTATAAACTGATATTTCGAACATGAGCCCCATGGAACTCATTGGTGTTTATTTATATGACCTGGTTGGACCCGTGACCACCGGAATATTTCAAATTTTTTTCCTATTTTCAGATTCCAACAATAAAGTGACAGTAGCTGTGAATCAAAGCTACAACAGATTAACAAACCAAAACGTTTTGACGATGTATCTCGACGAGACGTTCCACCAGAACCAGTTTTACTGCGCGCAAGGATTTATCTGGAAAATTCGACCAAACCTTTCAAGACTGTTTCAGTTTAAGTTTTTTGGAAACATTGCGAATTCTAGTATCATTACTTTGGTTCAGAGAGAAGACGGTATGTTCTCCCCTTCTTAGGTAGAGTTTTTCCGGCTTAAGGATAACTCACACTAGCTCGGGACGGGACGAGGCGGGACGGGAAGATCTGTCAATTCTGTAGAAAGAATCACGTGATAGCTCGGAGCTCACGTGACACTTTCTATAGAAATTGACAGATTTTCCCGTCGTTTTTATTTATTAAACACACAGAACACAACAAAGCCGACCTCTTAAATTATGCTATATACAATATATGTATAAACGAGACCGTTGATTTTGTTCGGATGTGGGTAACAAATTAATCTGCATTTTAAGATCATAATGGTGAAATAATTAGCGAATTTATATAAGAATGTTGTTGTTTTTAATGTTGAGAATTCATATAATTAAACATAAACATGAGGGAGCGCCATTCAAATACAAATAGTTACACATATTATTATTTATAAAATTACATTAAAGGATGACTCACACAAGAACGGGGCGATACGGGGCGAGACGGGAAAATCTGTCAATTTCTATATAAAGTGTCCCGTGACATCCGAGGGTTCCGAGCTATCACGTGATTATTCCCCGTCCCGTCCCGTCCCGTCCCTTCCCGTACTGATGTGAGTCATCTTTAATTCATGAAATAAGTATAATTTTTATGATAAAATTATTTTTTAAGCTATTGCATAGCTTCTATCGCGGGCCTTGAGCGCGGGGACCGAATCCAGAAATTCCGTAACGAAAAAAAACCTGACGCTCCCCACTCCGACGGACCGAAACCGACTTTATTCACTTTGTTACAAAGTTCTTTATCGGGGAAAGGATATATCTCCAAACGAATGTCGCTAAGTGTCATATTCTATACAAAATATTGAGGACAGTAGCTCTTATTACCAGAGATACGGCGATGTCAAACGTCAAAATAAACACTATTATTTTAGTCCCGCCAAAATCAAATATGTTAAATCGATTTTGTAATCGATGCATAATATACTGGCTGGATCGAATTAAAGGCAAAAGGCGCCTAATTTTTTATTTAGACTGCGAATCGTTTTGTTTTTTTAATCGATACCTTAGTGCAAATGCAAAGTCGTACTAAGTACCATTTTAAATTTGTGAATTTAGCACGTTAGTGCACAACGGAATAAAGTGGAAATTTCATTGGCATAAGAACTTCTATCGCGGGCCTTGAGCGCGGGGACCGAATCCAGAAATTCCGTAAAGAAAAAACCTCACGCTCACGCATATTGATGTCATATTTGACATTGACAAACTTGACAGTAATGAATGTTGGCGAATGTTCAGTGTACGCTGTTTGTGCTGTTTATAGTATAAAATTATAAATAAAAACTGTTCTTTAGTATCGTTTCTTAGGATTCGAGGTGAAGTGATAGTTGTCATTACTTACTATATATATTAGAGTTCTAACTATATCAAATAATTAGTACCATATAATGATTATCATGGTACTAGGTGAAAGTGCCGGAGGCTTAGAAGAACAAGCACTTAAAAGGAAAGAAAGAAAATGAAGCTTCGGACGCACAAACTTAAGTAGGTACATATTTGTCACTACTGACGAAAGTGCACAAAAAATACAAAACTGTGTTTTTAGGAAATGAGTTGAAAAGTGGCCAATGTGCCGGGATCCATTAAATCTATGTAAATATGATATGTTTAATGCTGTGATAAATTTGATAATAAATAAAATCACTAATAATGGTAATTTTGTAGCAGCCCGCTGTCTCCACAACCAAAGGCATGAACATGTATTGTATCCATGTCCTATAGACCTAAGTTGCTTATCCACGAATGTCATCTGATAATGATAATGCTATAAGTTCATGAAAAGACAAGTTGCATGGATAGTGCGACGGTGATTGCTGTCAAATGTGAGTAACTGTATAGAATTATCAGAAATTGTCATACAAAGGTGACAAACTGTTGTCTTATTACGTTACGCTATCCGTTTGGGATCTTATCCCAGAAGGGAGCGCACACTTTTGCCGCTTCGCCACCGCTAGAGTTTCGGCAGAGGGCTCCTGCTACGTGGGAAGTGCGAGTAATATGGGTGGTCGAAATTGTGCTAACGCATGTAACATCCCACACTGAACACCGCCCCGTTTTCCACAGCACCAGGGTCACTCCATCTTGCTATCAGTGCGGCTAAACCCAGTGGCTCCAGAACGGAATGAACACCCGCTGACTGAAGAGACCTCAGGACAATATCATTGAGGTCTTAGTGACGCGGAATCCAACCACTACAAATACGGCAACTCAATGTATATATGGCTGTCAACACCCACCATGCATTGTACAAGCGGATGACATACATACCTCATAGCGGGCCCAGGGGAGTACAATGGCCAAACGCAACGATTTTGCCTTTGCGCAAAGAACAATGTCACAAAGCCAGTACGGTTTTTATATTAAATATTGGACAAGGATAGTTTATAAATAAACTCAGATTTTTTTGTACGATTACTTTTCTAAAACGGCTTATTACTGAATATGCACAACTTGATGGATTAGGATGGCACTTATTACAGTTCTATCTATATGGCACTAATGGAACTAGGTATCGCCTATATCCCCGTTAAATTGATTTGATTAAAATTATTTTAACTTTGCGCAAAAACATTCTTAGATCATGGCATGCCATTAGTCTCATTAGATACATTTTACTTAATAATGGCATCTATTTTATTTTTGTTGTCTAGCAAACTGATCTTGCGTAGCGATGTTGTCACAAAACCAGCACGGTTTCTTCAATTACATTTTGGACAAATTTCCATGCGATTTGTAATAAATTTGATGAACTATTATCTGTTCACACTAAATTAAAAACGCTGAACGGATTAAGGTGAAATTTGGCATGGGGATGTTTTGACTCCTAGGAAAGGACAGAATAGTTTTTGTTATGAAAATCATCCTATATAGAGGTGCAAAGGGGAAGGAAGCAAGTGAAATAGTCAAATCTATAATTGCATGGGCAGTTTATGAATGATTTCTTTCATAAATTGCCCATGCACTTTTGAACGCCTGTGTAAATGCGAATAAAGGCCTCTGCCGATCCTATCATAAGATCGTCCTTGGTTGAGATGAGACATAATATATACTTACCTACCTAATGAAAGTTTATAATTATTATATGCGTGACGTAATTATTTTGGTATCCTCGCAATGTTTTTCTTCACTGGGAAGTTAGTTGTAATCAGGTACCGACTGACATTCTGTGGGTTAAATTCAGTGAGCTTAAGGCAGTGTTGTAAACCGTGATCAAAAACACTCGGCCTTGATTACTTATTTCATTGAAAGATAATTTATGTCAACTTGGACGTACTTTTTAGCATATCTACAGCGTATCCAGCCACTGAAAGATTAATATGTGGTCAAAGATACATACAGCTGTCACAAAAATGCTGGTGATTCGATAAAATGTGTAATCACTAATCAGTATCGAATTGTGGTTAGGAGAATAAACAAACAAAAAATGTTTGACAAAAAAAACATTTAGTCCTATTTTTTCCAAATCAGATTACAATATTGATCACCAGCATTTTTGGTATATCTTGAATTATTAACGAGAACAAAGAATAACAGGTTACTGTAGTTGCAAGTTAGTTGTTTGTTTTATACGGCCCCGGAATTTAATTAGCAATTTACAGTTCAAGTCAATTTGGTATTTAATACTTATGGTAATAAAAATACACTACCAAACATTATAATACTGCGCAGACGAAGTCGCGCTAGTAATTGCATAAGTTGATACAAAATGATATGCAATAGCTTTACCGCGGCAGTCCCCGAGTGCCACACGTATTTTTTTTTATAACTTATTTCATTCTGTTTTAGTCGAGCGGAAGCAGACATCGGCTGTTAATCCAGGTAAAAACTCTATCAACTTAAATTGACAGTTTTATAAATATAAATTACTTTTCTTGAATACAAACTGAGTTAAAAACTGAAAAAACATTTCAGCTAAGTTGACCAAATTCGTATAGTTTTTTTTTAACATTTTACTTTCGACACTTGTATTATAAATTACTATTTCAATTCTTGATACTCAATTCAACATCTTTAATTGCAGTTGGAACTAATTGGACGACATTAGCCGTCACACTATCACTAGCATTGATAGCACTCGCGGCCGCGGTGGCGCTGTGGGCGCGACGCAAGCGCACGCCGGCCCCCGCACCCCGCGATGCGGGCCCCAACCACTACGTTCAGACCCCCGCACCCCGTGATGCGGGCCCCAACCACTACGTTCAAACCCCTGCACACCCTCAGGATGCCGCGATCCCCGCGCCCCGCACGCATGCGGACGCTACAGCCCTGCAGAGTTTGACAGATGACAGCGACATCTATGGGGAATACGTCAGTCTTTCCGCGGATATGGTAAGTGTCATCGAATCAGTGAATTGTCGAGATTATTAATATGAGATTATTAATATATTGAGGTGCAAAAGTGTAGTACACCGATTCATCGTGTCGTCCAACTTTAAAAAAGAATATGAGTGAATGTCGGGTAAGAAAGTGACGTCATTATAATTCACGCAGCAACAACCCTCTGGATTGGAAGTTCAGATGGCAGTCGCTTTCATAAAACTAGTGCCTACGTCAAATCTTGAAGCGGACCCCACGCTCCCTGAGTGTAAAACGTCGTACAATACATGGGCGAATAGGTAATTCGCAATTCGTGTCGATTTAAAACACTCCCTTCGGTCGTGTTTTATTCTATCGCCACTCATTACGAATTTTCACTCGTATCGTAATGTACTATTTTGTAAAGGTTTTAAATTTTCTGATTTCAGAACTCAACACAAGTCATCTACGCTGTACTGGATCTACCAAATCAAACTGCTTCAAAAACCCAAGACAATCCAAAAAATTCTACATCCAGGAACATCTGGGACAAACCGAAAACATCTAGTAAAGACACCAAAGCAGTGACCTCAGAATCCAGTAATTACGCCGAAATCGTTGGCGTTTATCCAAGAAACAGTTAAATATTGACGCCATATCCACGGGACCGTTTAACCGATGCCCGAGACTTTGCCTGCACAGAAGTAGTTAACATTTACACCCCTATTTTCACCAACTAAGGATTGAATTTCATAAACTACCTAAAAGATCGGCGATAAAGCTGCCTACCACGGTCGCCATGATATTTTCCGACTGTGTAGCAGGTGTTGGTGCCCAGCGGTAAAGCGTATGATTTTTGAATCCGGAGCTAAGTTCCCTTCATCACTGCAATAATATTTTCGACTGTGTGACGTCACAAACGGATGCCATGACACCGTCGAGCAATTATTAATGTTAAAACCGATGTTTAATCGATGGAAATGTGTTACGTAACTTGTAATCGTGTAAATTGTCAGAATTCATTGTATTTCTTTTATATTTTTTACAATGGCATAAATTCAATCCATTACCTATCAACCAGCCTATTGCAGTCATACAGGGTGTAATCTTTTACGTGATACAAAATTATATATTCTGATTCTACTTATTGCTAACAACTTTTTCTATGGGACCAATTTCGAAAACGACATCTCCTAAATAATCGACTTCTATGTGTGTGATTCTTCTCGAGCCGGTGTGTCAAACTATCGGACACTTTTAGTATGGGAGGTCGATTTTCTGCCGAAAAGAAAATAGACCTCCCATAGTAAAAGCGTCCGACAGTTTGACACACCGGCTCGAGAAGAATCACACACATAGTTAACCATTAACACAATATTAAATATGCTCCCATTTCCATCAGCCATAAGCCTCTATACCTCATCTTCGACATTTTCTATTACAACAAAAAAAAACTAAGAAAAAAATACCTCTCACCGTACCGCCATACCTTAACCCTAGAGTGTAAGATGTTGTTGGATAGGGACTAATAAAGTGTGTCTCTATTTTTTGAAAAATCATGAAAATATATATATATATTTTTTTAATGCTATAGGGGGCAAACGAGCAAACGAATCGCCTGATAGTAAGCGATTAACGTCGTCCATGGACACCCGCAACACCAGAGGTGTCGCAAGTGCGTTGCCGGCCTTTAAGGTGGGAGTACGCTCTTTTCTTGAAGGTTTGAAGGTCGTATCGGTCCGGAAACACCGCTGGCGACAATTCGCTTTATAAAAATAAAGCTTTATAAAAACTTTAATGGAAAATTGTTATAAACGTGGTCATTTGAGGATCGCTCATGGGCGAGACGGGACGGGACGATCTGCCAATTTTTATATAAATAATCACGTGATAGCTCGGAGCCCTCGGATGTCTCGTAACGTTTTAAACCGACAGACGTCCCGCTCCGTCCCGTCGCGTTTAGGGCATTTATTTGTGTGTTTATCACGAATATTTGTTCCTGAGTTATGGATGCTATGTATTTAAGTATTCATATGTATTACATATATCGTCGTCTAGTACCCACAACACAAGCCTTATTGAGCTTACCGTGGGACTAGGTCGATTTGTTTAAGATTGTCCCATAATATTTATGTATATTTATTCATTTCGTAGGTCCGAATAACTCATTGGTACGAGTCTGGGGTTAAACTCGCGACCTTTGGGTCGAAAGTCACGCTCCCAGTGTTTAAGTTTACCTGTTGTCTCGGACGGTTAATACGGAACCCTACACTGAGCGTGGCCCGACATGCTCTTGGCTGGTTTTGACTACTTATTATAGTTTTCCTAGTTGTTATCTTTTCCTTATGGGTATTTAATACCACTGAACTTCTAAACAAGCGTTGGGGAACACGTAAATTAAAATATATTTGTATAATACTTGAACTTTAAAAAAAAGTTTGTTATTTTTTTAATGAATTTGTTAAATACATACCTATTAATTAGTTAAATCGCAACTTTGTACGTGAAAAGTAACTATGATTCAGTCGAATTTGTGTTTCTTACTGGTGATGATGTTGTTTTTCTGTGGAGTTTTATGTAAGTGTTAAGTGAGTAGACATTATTTTTAATCGACATACTATGTCAAGAATCAAGATTTTATATCGTCTTTCAACGCTGTTTACTGATAAAGATTTGATTGTTTAGGTTTAAAAATATTTATTTCTCATAACATATATACTCGTACACGAGAAAAGTTGCATGCAAAATAGAACATTTTAGTGGTGAGCGCACACTTATGAATGACTTACACTAGGACGGGACGGGACGAGGCGTGGCGGGACGATCTACCAATTTCTATAGAAATAATCACGTGATAGCTCGGAGCCCTCGGATGTCACGTGACGTTCGCCATAGAAACTGACAGATCGTCCCGTCCCGTCCCGTCCCGTCCCGTTCTAGTGTGAGTCATCCTTTATTCTACCAAATGTTTTCTCATCTAGAGTCGCGATATGGTATTGTGTCCTACTAATTGTTTCCTTATATTCCGGATAGGCTGGCTAATAATGTTATTTTGACTCACCGTGGATTTACCTGTTGCAATGCGTATGTAAGTTATTAATATTATTGTATTATTAATAATATGTTGTGTTGAATTTAATGACCAAATAATACATAGTATTTTCACAGAATGCGTAGACTATGAACTCATAGTGACGTTACGCGAAACTTGAACGCACTGTATTTTCGTAATTTTCGATGTGACGAACAAAAGAAGAAATACGTGTACAATATTTTTTAATAATCTAAAAGACGGACTAAATAGATGTTTTCAGTCGTCTAGCCTATTGTTATTGATCGGGTTTCTGAAAAAGTGCTTCGTTTCTAGTCTGAATAAAATTTAACAACGTAAATTAAATAACTAATGTTACTTTGCTATTCCGCCAAACGTGCTAGTCAATTAGTGCCAACCCGTTATACCTACTTGCGTATTTTTTGCATGCAATTAATGTAAAGGCACGTCGTTGTTAATAATTATGGAATTCCGCAAAGTAATGCCTGATTCAATGAATTACTTGAATAAAATTTGCTTTTTTTATTCTTGCAGCAGGAGAACTAAGGTTAAGTAATTATAAATATATTCAATACAACGAAACCATCGAGTACTCATGCACAGCGAAAGGAGAAGTAGGCGATTGGCTGTATTGGCATCAGATTATTGGTAATATTGCTAAAACATACCGCGTGTGGACCACAATATGGGCAATAAAGGACCCCGCAGCAAACAGGGGAAAAGAGGTTTCAGTCAAGCCTCGCGAAATTTTTGTATGATGTAGATTAAATTCTCTTTATTATTTTTTATAAAGCCACAGCTCTCTCAGAAGTATACTTTGAGGAAGAATCAATTTAATTGTTTGATACAAAATGACTGTATGTTTATGTTACCTATTTTTCGTTAATTAATAAATATTAATTGCACATTATAACAACAAACAATATAAGATAAAACTAATACTTAATATAACTAAACTCTATTAAAAGTTAAAATATACCTACAAATATATCTTAATCTGACTTTATAACGTTTGTCAATATTTAGTATATGAATATTTCATTATTTCTGAAAGAATACTTTTGAAAGAGTTGTGCCCTTATAAAAAAATCAGTAGACTTGAATCTGCATCATACTACAATTTCGTGTAATTTGACTGAAACCTCTTTTCCCCTGTGCTGCGGGGTCCTTTAATCATACGAGTAGGTAGTCCTTGCCAAACTGAACAAGGTTTGCTTTGCGACTTTTAAAAATAACGAGTCTTTTAATTTTTATTACACTTCAAAATTTGTTAGAAGACGCAATGTACTGCGAATTTTTGTACAACGTCAAGAGACGTCAAATTAACGTTACACATTGAAAATACTAACTAGTTAGTACTACTTATAGCGTTCAGAATTGCATGGGCAATTTATGAATGAATTCATTCATAAACTGCCCATGCAATTCTGAACGCGTGTATACAACGAGTTTGTACAAATAAGTGAAAACCTACAGTGTTGTGATTCTGAAACAAAAGTTGTTAGGTTTGAGAAGTACCTATGTATGAATTTATTGCTCCTATTTTCGGTCACAACCGGGTATCATTATCTATCTATCTAATATATTTCATCGATCTCGGACAGCTAAAACTGGTATCGAAAGTGTTATCCAATTAATAAAATCATGTATAACTTTTTTATCTAATATATTTGTATTCTAGGAGAAAAGACTAAAACACTGCGAAGGGTACAGCATACAAGTGCTGAAATGAAGCTTACTCTACATATGACTCTACAAGGCAAGGACAACAACACTGAAATATTCTGCGCGAATGGGACGCTCATTGACGAAAGTGTAATAAAAAGCGAATATGTTCGCCTTAGGATACCTAAAAAAAACAACCTAGCGGGTAAGTACATTTTTTTCTTCTTTCATGTAAGTACACACATATTGTTATTTGTTTATAAAATGTTCAGAAACTGTAGGAAATTAGCATTAGATGGTATTTAACCCTTTCTGTACGGGTGACAACCAGAGTTGCCAATTAGGCAACGTCACTGTAGTACGGGTGTCAACTATAGTTGATCGAAACAAGGACGAAGTTCGATATTTTTTTTCAACAAACTTAGACCTTATGTCTTGGTAATAACGATAGCATTTAGTAGTAGCATTAGTATAGATACAAAAAAAAATGCCAGGACATTTCGATAGATGGCGTTGAAACAAATACTTATTTAAAAATCCCGCATTTTTGCTGTCAACTGGGGTTGACACCTGTACTCCACAAGTGCAGAAAAGTAACTCAATATGGCGGCAAATAGTGTTGTTTTATTTTTCATCGAGTTTTAGTAGTGGGTCAGTTGCAAGTGTTATGGTCGTAAATTTCCATCCGTGTTTTAAAAATTATCATACTCTGTTGATACTTGGTGTCGAAATCACGAACGAAGTCCAATTTCGGAGTCATTTGGAGCACAAAGCCAAACTGGCCTCTAAGAAGCTTGGAGTGCTCAACAGAGCGAAACAGTACTTCACACCGAGTCACCGTCTTTTGTTATACAAAGCGCAGGTTCGACCGCATATGGAGTACTGTTCCCATCTCTGGTCTGGTGCTCCTCAGTACCAGCTTCTCCCACTTGACTCCATCCAGCGTCGGGCGGTTCGTGTTGTGGACGACCCCGATCTTACTAACAATTTAGAGCAGCTCAGCCTTCGGAGAGATGTTGGCTCTCTGTGCCTGTTCTATCGTCTGTACAATGGGGAATGCTCTGAAGAACTCTTTGACATGGTGCCTCCGTCTCGTTTTTACCATCGCACCTCCCGCCAAAGGAATAAGGTTCACCCACATTTCCTAGATACATGGCACACCAAGAATAAAAATAAATACAAATACAAATACAAATTTATTTATTTACTAAAGATATATAACATTAACAAACGGGCTTCTCGCTCGTTTTTACCCAGAACATGTAAAATGTGGAACGACCTACCTCCTGAGGTGTTCCCTTTGCGATATGATATGGGGTTCTTCAAGAAACGAGTGTTCAGGGCTTTAAAAGGCTCAAAGGTCAACAACGCATGAGTGGCTCTTCCGATGTTGCTTATGTCCATGGGCGGCGATGACCGTTTCCCATCAGGCGGCTCGTCTGCTCGTTTGTTACCTTTCCCATAAAAAAAAAATACTATTTTAAGTAAGATTCAAATAGTAATGACCTCTGCTTCACTTTTTTATTTTTACCCGTGAGCATTACAGATAAATATCGACAACTGTATCGATAGATGCACATCACTATTTTATACAAATGGCAGCAGTCGTGTTTTTATGTTGCGTTTAAACGGTTGATATTTTTGCATTTTGTTAATAATTATTATCATCATTTCAAGGCCTTGTTCTATTCAAAATATCATACACTAATATTTACAAAACAAACAATAATTAAAATCGCTTGTAGGAACTTAAATTTTTACTTTTTTTAGTGAGAGATATTAGGCGTGAAATATATAATATTAGTGATTATCAGTGCATTAAGTGAGTAGTTATCAAACGTGCATAATGTTTTAAATGTGTACAAAATTTCAAGCACATAGCTGTTATATTTCAGAAAATACACGTAAGTGAAAATATGTCTAACCGCCGACTCTCGCAAAAACATGCCCGTATTGAGGCGGTGCTAGGGCGTTCAAGTCCCCGTACAGAAAGGGTTAAGTCACCTAAAATGGAAAGCCCAGATTTGTCACTGCCTGTGTTATTAACCGGAACTCCAGTTACTAGAGTAAGTCAATTTAAATACCTAGGCCACTGGATAGCTGATAACTTAAAAGACGATGTTGATGTTGAACGGGAGCGCAGGGCGCTTGCGGTACGGGCGAACATGTTGGCCCGCAGGTTCGCGCGGTGTACGGCGGCAGTCAGAGCAACGCTCTTTAGAGCATACTGCACTTCGCTGTACTCGGCTGCACTATGGACGAACTGTACGCAACGATCGATCAGCTCTCTGCGCGTCCAGTACAATAACGCTTTCAGGGCCTGGTGGGGCTGTCACGTTTCTGCAGTGCATCCACCATGTTTGCAGAAGCACGCGTTGATAGTTTCAGTGCTGTGCTACGCAAAAGATGGCATCGATTCTGAACAGAATACGTGGCAGCCCGAACAGCCTTCTGAAAGCTATAGCAATAAGAAATGAGTGCTCAATAATGCAAAATTTAATTAAGAATACGTTGTCCCTGGCTAGTTACGAATATTAACATAGTTTATTTTAGTAGATAATAATTACTAACAAATTGTGGATCTCGTTGTCTGAATAAAGAAATTTAATTTAAATTACTACAAACAATATTACTATCAAAGCAGGAGGACCAATGGGACCTGGAGCGCCGTCGCGGCGCCCACCTCTAGTATGAACCAGTACTGTAATGTCATGCGAAATCAATTTTAGTACTGTAATGAGTTTCAAACTTGGAACAGTTGTCAAAACCAAAACAATTCAATTCAACACTAGAATATTTAGACATCATAGACTTGTCCATACAACCGTTACTTCGGATTTTATCCAAAAGTCCCAAACGATAATTCAACAGCGGATAAGGTCAATGACCCTGAGTACCATGCAAGTAGAAAAAAATCGGTTTTGGAAAAAAAAACACTTCGTATTCGAGATTGTTGCATTTTCGATCAGCTGTTACATACAAAGTGGTTTTTTTTTCGATATTCGAAATGTTTTCGGTCGCACTACTCAGGATCAGCTGTTGAAGTATCTTTCGGGAATTTTGTTAGGTACATCCTGTTCATAATAGTGTCGACTGTACTTACATAATTAGGCCTTAAAACACTCGAGGGCAAAAAAAAGAAAAGGAGAAAAAAGGAGGAGAACAGATCCTGGCTCAACTATGAAATATAATCCTACTTATGTTTTATACAGAAAAACCGTATGTCACCGTGGTCCCGGACTCAAACCCGGTATATTTTGAAGTCAACACGATGTATACTTTCTTCTGCAACGGAAGCAAACCGATGGATGGAAGGAAACTGACATGGTACATACAAGGTGAGACTACAGTACTCGTAATGTGCAAAAAATATAGCCACGGCAAGATAATTAATTTCGCATTTAAACTTAATATATCTTTGAATTTATATATATTTAAATAATGCCGGTAAACTTAATATATCTTTTCAGTCCTCCGGCCGGTAAGCGCCACTTTACGCAATAGTACATTACATACCAAGGCCGTTTAAGTGGGAAATGTCTCGGATTCCATGTAATTGTCGGCCGAAGCGAAGCCGAGGTCGACTAACATGTGATCCGAGGCTTTCCCATTTACCGGCCGAGGTTTGTATACTATTTTTCAGCCCGACGGAGCCGGGAGGCGGCTATTTAGTTTTGCGTAAAGTGGCGCTTACCGGCCGGAGGACTGAAAAACTAAATTGCCGCCTGCCGGCTCCGTCGGGCTGAAAAATAGTATACAAACCTCGGCCGGTAAATGGGAAAGCCTCGGATCCCATGTTAGTCGACCTCGGCTTCGCCTCGGCCGACAATTACATGGAATCCGAGGCATTTCCCACTTAAACGGCCTTGGTATGTAATGTACTATTAAATTTATATATATTTAAATAATGGCACGGAACCCGAGCGAGTTCTTTTAGCTCTTGGCCGGCTTTTTAAATTTTGCAATTGTTCTATTCGTTAAAATATTTGAATTTCAGGACCAGACTCTAATCCCAGATATATACAGACGCAAACATGGAACAACATGTCGTATACAAGCACTCTAACATTAAATTTGGACGAGACGTTCCATGAAAAGGAACTATTTTGTGCTCAAGATTTTGTAGATACAGATGCTACTGATCATTTTTACATTGGAAGCTACGGAGAGACCGCCCGTAAGATGATAAGATTATACCAACAAGAGATACTCGTAAATAATAAAAGTAATGAAATTAATAAAGAAGATGGTAAAGGAACTGAAAATGCAGATGGTACTGGAAAAGCAGAAAGTCAAAACACGACAGAAGGTAGTTTTAAGAAGTAAATATTTATTACTTCTCTTTTTTATAAAGGTAACAAACGGGCAGACGAACCGCCTAATGGGAAACGGTCATTGCCGTATTAGGATGACGTTAACGTACATGGAAAATACTATTTAGATTTAGATGAAGAAGTGAAAAGCTACGTATTCTACATATTTTTTTAAAGTTGTTGATCACAATAGCCGCGATCTAATTCTTCTCCCCTGTTATGGGCCACACTCGGTATTTACCTATAAATCACAAAACATCTGACAAGAGTTGAAGTAAAGTAGCGAAGTTATCCCTGTAAGGGATCTCTTCCAGCTAACCTTAGAGTTGATGAGTGGAAAACTAATATTACGATAAACAAACTTATACAATGATGACTTGAATAGAGTAAATTAATACAAATACACATAATATTGTAGTATACAATTGCGTAGAGTGATAAATAGTCGGTTTTGCTTATTGTAGAATTTTACTTATAAGTAAAAATGTGCATATGGGTAGTGATCTCATTCTCTTAATCATAATGCGATGAGTAGGTATGTGTAGTCTGTTAGAGATTTAAATAGTACATTGTGCATCTAGGGCGGCAAGAAGGGCATTACTTACGAGGATCTACTGAATGACCCGAGTTAGTAATCCCTTTACCTACTGGCCGTCCTACACACAATGTTTTTTATCACATTTGCGAGGAAATAAATAAACTTCGTGTAGTTGCACAGTCCACAGTACTCCGGAGTGACTACGTGCTGCGAGCGCGTGGGGGCGGGTGCTCCGGGAGCTCCGGGCTAAAGGTAAAGTAGTATGAGAATCCTTTAAAACCATGGGATTAATACAGCTCTTTCATCACACCCCTGCTCGTAAATGATGATATTATATGCAAGCATACTTAGACTTAAAGAGCTCTATTAATCCCATGGTTTTAAAGGATTCTCATACTACTTTACTACCGCCCGCCCGGATCTCCCGGGGCACCTGCCCCCCACGCGTTCGCCGCGCATACGTGCGCGCATAGTCGTACACGTACTCACTCCGGAGTAGGTACTGTGGACTGTGGTAGTACACTACCGCTAATATTTATTGTTTCTTTATCTGCCTAGAAAGTTTATTTTTTCCTCGCGATGAAAAACATTGTGTGTACCACGGGCAGTAAGGGGATTACTAACTCTACCTTCGGCGTCGGGCTTCGGGTGCACAATGTACTATTATGCAACAGTGATATAATAAGGGTTCTTAGGGTAATAATATACCCGAGAGTTTTAAGAACCAATTATGGGCTGTTGCATACGCTAGTTTTACTACGACAGCTAAAATAGGGAAAAAATCAAAAATTTAGAAAGGTGGCAGAATAAGGAAGATGTCGTATGCCCACTATAGAAATTTAAAAAAAAAACAACAGTGCTCATATTTTAGCAGTGTTCTTATGGAATACACACGTTACAATCTAATTGACATATAGAAGTGCTGGAGTAGAAAAAATCTGTTTATCTGTCTCTGTTTGCAGATTTCGAGAGCGGAACAACATCTCCGTTAGTCTACGGCATACCAGTCGCAGTGGTCGTACTGTTGCTCGTCGCAGCGACAGTGTGGCTCCTGTGTCGTCGGCAACACACAACATGGCCGACACCAGGAAAAACGGATGACGAATGCATTTATGTATGTTGGATATTGGGTATTTTAATCGTTGTTATTTGCATTTCCTTCCGCGATAACTAATTGAAATGAAACATTAACGCGGAAAATTTAAAGCAGGAATCAAATAATGTATTCTTTATATTACAGTACATTGTCCATCTAGGGAGGTAAGTACATTACTAACGAGTCTGTTAGAAGCCCGACGCAGCAGGTGGAGGGCTTTTAATGACTCGAGTAACGAGTTTGTAATCCTCTTACCGACCGTGATGCATACAATGTTTTTCATCACACTTGGAAGGGAAAAAACCAATATACAAATGAATCTTTTTATTAATAGTAAAATATTAAACATAATGCAGATAAATATTCCGCTGAAGTTTAATACACAGTACAGTTGAAGATTTGAACTGCCTTAGCTGATGCAAAACCTCCTTAGTCTGAAGTGAAATGACGTACGATATTTTAAAACTAAACTTATAACTCCCTCGGGAGTTATATTGTACTAAAACCCATAACCCGTTCTATACGCCTGCGCGTTATAACACTTTTACCGAGCAAGTGATGAAAAATGTTTTGATTTATAGTTTTGCCTAGCCTAGTGGTTAGGGCGTCTGTTGCAAAAGCAGCGATGATTCCAGCCACAGGTACTGGGGGTTTAAGTCACTTTTCTATAGTATGTATCTCTCTCAATTAATCGCAACTAATCAATGAATCTATTCGACGCAATACAAACGCTTCCAGACGCTACGTTAGTGTCAAAACTGTGGGCTTACCATGAGTTAAACGCAAGTGTATTCGATAGTGACTGCGACACTCGAAAGTATGTCCGTCTCGGTCCTACCATTACTGTGGCAGGACGCAGGAGCGAGCTGAACATACTCCCGAACGCCGCCGACCGAATTCACTGAAGCATTAGAATGTGTCGCATTCAAAAAACTCGCGTGATAAATCTGATTTATGTCATCTAAAGGCAGGTGGCCTTTCACGACGATTCGATCAACGATACTCGAATTATCCTCCAACATACATACATACATACATACAAACGACGCATTGTGCAAGTAAATTTATGAGTACCTAGATTTTGTCTGTTAGCAAAATTCAAGTAGTTTTTTTTTATCGACCTAGTCCCACGGTAAGCTCAATAAGGCTTGTGTTGTGGGTAGTGGGTACTAGACGACGATATATATAATAGACAGATACATATAAATACTTAAATACATAGAAAACAACCATAACTCAGGAACAAATGTTCGTGATAAACACACAAATAAATGCCCTGACCAGGATTCGAACCCGGGACCTCCTGCTTCGTAGGGACACTACCAACTAGGCTATGAGGCCGTTGATTACAGAGCTCTGAATTCAACTCTGTTGGTCACTATAATTTTTTTTTTTCAGGCGATACCCAAAGTTTCCTACGTGACCCTGGACTTCAAGCACACCAACACAGAATATGCTTCGAGTGTGTCACAGGATAAGACGCCTTATGCTCAAATTATTGGCATTTACAGGCCCGACCCACAACAACGACCATGAAACCAGGGCCTATATTTGTATCTCCATCTTTGTCACACTTGCGTATTGGAGTGACAAAGAGGTTTTCCCGTCAATGCCAACATAAACCTATGCGAACGTATTTAAATGACATTTCGGTGCGAAATTTCGTGGAAATGATCAATATGACATGATAATGACGTAAGGAATATGTGGTGGATATGTCAAATGTCAGTTTAGCACTTTCGAATATTATAGTTCTGCAGTGTACAAAGATATGAATACAGCCAGTGCCAAAAAACAGGAATTTATTACCTGAACATTAAGGTCGTCTATACATATTTTTGGCACTTTGGCTGTATTCATATCTCTGTATTCTTTGACAAGATTAAAGAGGCCTTACCTTACACCTTTGAGAAATATTTGTACTTAAATTAAAACTAAATTATTAGTTAAATAATATAAGTCACTTATTTTCAAAATATATACAGTAAGTAGGTAAGTGTAATAAAATAACTTACCTACCTACCTACCTCTGCCTACCTCAAATCTAAAATAGGTCCTTGAGGCATTGCACCTAGGACCTAGGATGCTGGCGGCATTTCGTCGTTGTATCGCAATGCTGATATTGCGATAAGGAAATGCCGCCTGTGCGAGGAAGCCACCAGCTCTTCGGTCACTGGTTACATCAACCAGACGTTTCGCGATTTCTTCGAAAAAACTTGCGTGCGCTGCGCGTGGAGTTCCGACCCCAAATGCTACAAAATGTAGCATAATGCAGCTTAAATGTAGCTTTGTCCAGTAACAGTACCGATCATGGGACATTTTAAGAGCGAATTTCGAGTAGCTTTGATATTTCCTTATCTATTTAGTATTTATGCCTGAGGTTATACACTCTGATTTTCACTTCGACTGTGAGGAAAATATTAGATTTTATTTCACTATAAATCGTTGATAATGAAACATCCATGCTTGCTATGCTTGGGCACGGTCATTCTCACCCGCTCGAGCGCCGGTCGCCTGCGATTTTACTTTATATTAGACTTAAGAGTCGAACTTTCCGAGCAAGAGAAGTGAAAAGGTAATTATATACGGGTTTTAATCCGTTTAAAGCGTCTAACTGCTACTGAAGAGTCGCGGGAGTAAATATAAACGAAATACTAATAATGTCATTCTTTATTCTCTTCAGAGTACATTTAGTTTTATTTCAACTTAGTTAAAAAAAATGCTTTACTGACTACTCAAAATACAGAGAATTCAATAAACAAGACTGTCGATCTCAAAGAATTTTTCCTTTATATATTTTCTATATCACTTTGATAATTTGTGTGACGTTATTAAACAAATGATACCACATTGTTGGTTGTTAAGATTAATTTTCAAATGAAATATATAAGGCAATCTAACTATAACCAATCTTTTATATTTAAGTAGGTACTTGTCTCTGGTAGTCGAATGAAATTATATTTACATTATGATTTATTTCTATTTATCTTTGAGGGGACGACAACAGAGGTGACTTTACTTTGCACAAATGCACTGAATGGCTCCAACACTATACAGGGTGATTTTGTATCTTGCCGGATGGACCTATAGAAACCCTCTTATAAAAATTTAAAATAACAGATGACATTGAATTTTCGAGGCGTCGTCGGAGACGAATTTTGAATTTCGATAGATTTAAAAAAATGTTCGAAGTTCTCTTGGGTGCGTAGCAAAGATGCCATCTGAGTAGCGTAGCGTAGTCTTCTCTCTCTATCACTCTGCCTTATTGCGAAAAAGACAGTTGCGCTTCGTTCGCGACTGAGCGTTACCGACTGGCATCTTGGCTACGCACTGTGTGCTTACCATGAGTTGTATTCGATAGCGAGTATGCGGCATTCGAAAGTATGTCCGTGTCGCTCCTGCCAGAGTGGTAGGAGCGAGACGTACATACTTTCGAAATAAATAAATATAAATAAATAAATCTTGTGAGACAATCTTACACAAATCCACCTAGTCCCACGGTAAGCTCAATGAGGCTTGTGTTGTGGATTCTAACGATATATATATAATAGATAGATACATATACATACTTAAATACATAGACAACATCCATAACTCAGGAACAACGTGATAAACACACAAATGCCCTGACCAGGATTCGAACCCGGGACCTGCTTCGTAGGCAAGGTCACTACCGACATTGAATACAACTAATGGTAATTACAGGACTAAAGATATTCCTTCTCTGTATATTCTATAGACTCTATTGGTCCCACTTTTTAAATTCGAGTCCATCCGGAGGTTTCACCTCCACCTTGTCTTTGGCCACTTGATTCCAGTTGGTGCTCAGTACTGTTCCTCCGGACTCCACCTAAAAAAAAATATATTTTAAATTTGCTACCTCTAAGCGTTCCCGATATAAAGGATCTTTACATACGGACAGACGGATGGCTGACAACAAAGTGATCCTATAATAAATAAATAATAATAATAAATATTATGGGACAATCTTACACAAATCGATCTAGTCCCATGGTAAGCTCAATGAGGCTTGTGATGTGGGTACTAGACGACGATATATATAATAGATAGATACATATAAATACTTAAATACATTGAAAACATCCATAACTCAGGAACAAATAATTGTGATACTGATATGTTACAAATAAATGCCCTGACCAGGATTCGAACCCGGGACCTCCTGCTTCGTAGGCAGGGTCACTACCAACTAGGCTAAGATGCCGTTAAAAGGGTTTCGTTTTTTCCTTTTGAGGTACAGGACCCTAAAAATGATTACTTTTTGCATACAAACAGACTCTCTCCCCGACCTAATATTTAATGAGTAAACTCTTGTTTTTTTCCTATCTGGCTTTTACTTATAAGTAAAAGGAAAAAACGAAACCCTTTTAACGGCATCTTAGCCTAGTTGGTAGTGACCCTGCCTACGAAGCAGGAGGTCCAGAGCAAGGTGGATTTGCCAATGTCGAATTTTTGAGACTTTCAAAGTGTCGAATTCGAATGTTCGGTGTCTAAAATTAGTTTTTTTTTTGTGGTAGGATGAGGTTGGGATATGGTCCGGTTCATAAATATATGCATCTGTATTCAATTTTGACCCTTTTTCCCTTGTAATAAGCTCCGAAATGTATAGATATTTATAGACGTGACTGTACCTAAAAACAAAAATACGAGTATACTTACAAAACTCTTGTTCATGGCCCTGCGTACTTCGTCTGAACCCTCGCCGTATATTTTTTGGAATAGCGCGTTTAGAGCGGCATCCCCTTCCGGTTTTTCCTCTTCCTCCTAAAAAAAAAACATAAACCAAAGATATACGTTTAGAAAAGTCAAAAAAATAGCTCAGAGTCGGTAGACTTAAGTAGTAGAGCAAGCAGAATGTTCTCTAGTGACGACCGCGTACCGGAAGAAGCGTGGGAAGACCCCCAGCAAGGTGGACCGACGACCCGGTGAAAGTCGCGGGAATTCGCTAGATGGGGGCAGCACAAAACCGCTCGTTGTAGAAATAGTTGTGGACTTTCATAGACTGATATGATGATGATGATGACTGAATATGGATTCCGTTGACACTTCGCTGATTCATCAGTTCAGCCAAGACCATGACGTATAAAACTGTGTCGAAACGTCGGTATATTAAGGTAAATTAACTGAATTCGCCCGACCCGGTGTGCCTAATTTTATAATAATGTGCACAAAACCGAGAAAGTTGAAAAAAATAAGTAAAAATGACATGAAACATACCATTTTTTTTATCTCCTTCTCTATTTTGTCCCAGTCTTTTTTGAATATCTTCGGTGGGGCTGGCGGGCCTGAAGCATCTATAACGGCTGTAACAACAAAAAGAGAAATTAAAAAAAAATAACACTAGACCCTACTCATAGTGTTGTGTTTCTGTTGGTGAGTAAGGTCGCCAGAGCTCCAAGAGGATTCGCTGTGTTGACAGCTGGGGACCCACGGAGCAAACCCCTTGGCCCGTTTAGCTGTCAACGCAGCGAATACTTTTTTTAAAGGGTCGGCAACGCGCATGTAACACCCCTGGTGTTGCAGGCGTCCAAAGGCTACGGTGTGACCGCTTACCATCAGGCGGGCCGTATGCTTGTTTGTCACCGTCTTAGTATAAAAAAAAAACAGTTCAATGTTCAATATCTATAAGCGCCCGCCAGCTGTAATAAGTCAAGTTTTTGCTTTGACATAAGCTAGTAAAGAAACTCACCCTGCGGAATAGCCTTGATCTTCTCCTCATTCCCCTCTCCCTCCAACTTCGCCCATCTCAGTCCCTCCTTCTTTCGCAGTTTGACCTCAATCTTGGACGGAGAGACCACATGAGTACTCATGGATGGAACCACTTCATGTGCCAATTCTAGTTCTAGGCTATATTCTGTATCTGTATTCGGTAGGGGGGCAGAGAGGGATAGCTGTAAAAACAAATGCAACTCTTACAAGCTATCCTAATTTGTGCTTATTTATAGTATTAGTCATTCGGCGAAACGCGACCCCTATATCATGGCAACGCCTTAACTAATTTAGCTCATATTCATATTCAAATATAAAGTGAAAAAATTCACGACCTTAGGCGACGAACCTGCAACTCAATTATACCAGCTCATCGCTCTTTCGACTGAGCTACTGAGATCACACCCGTTGCCTCTAATCTCTCCACCATATCCCTCGTATCCGCCTTAGGCGGGCACTTAGCAACAACTACCGAAAGAAAGTACTTCTTAATCGGCAAGCGGAGTATTAAGTTACATTGAGAATTCACCACTGATGTGCTACCCCATACTTAACTATTATTACTTTTTACTTGCTTACGACCATGGTTACAAGCATGTAAATGTGTAACAAAGAAGGTTCAAACTTACACTGCGGTCTCCATAGTGCACTTTGACTTTGTCAGCCGGAGCATTCTTTATTAATATGGTGACCACTACTTGTGATTCCGTCTGGTACCAATCATGTTTGATTTTTGGCTTCTGAAAATTTTAAGTATTACGATTATAGTCAGCAACATCGTGAAGGGTAAGCAGTCAAAGCCGATAAGTCGAACAAACCGCTTTTTGAAATACAATCTATGTCCAATTTCCGCAACATTCTTATTTCAATCGAAAATTATCTCAACTTATCCAATTTGACCACTTACCCCTAAGAGTTTGCAATTCTTAAAATGTAGATAGATAGATAGAAAATGTTAACATTTTTTTTTTAAGAACAGAAATATGCTAACAAACCACTATGTGAAGTAAGCAAGATCTGTGAATAAACATTATATTCTTTCTTCTTTCTTTAATTCTACAATGAGTGCTGTACATAAAGGACTAGAATCAGATTCTTTAAGAAGGAACTTCTGTTTAGTTTACACCTTCGGATCTGCTGCAGCTTTGCTACTTTTTTTATTTCACAACTCTGCCTCTGTTAACTATTTATCAAAGTTATACCAGAGCTGATTAGTTTTACTCCGAGTCCAGAACCGACACTAGCTAAACAGTGTCTGTAACATCCCTAAAGGACCATCAAAACATCATGATCCAGGTGGGTTTATGAAAACTGTTGGGGAAAACCCATGTTATGCATTTAAACTAGGTTAATCAAACCAACAATCAATACAATAAGAAAAATAAATAGACTGAAAGTGTGACTCAACATTATTTTTCAAAAATCAGAACAAATTAAATTGCCTAAATTAATATTTCAAAAGAAATTAAGAGTAGGCGAAGTCTAATGTCATACGAGCACCCGTGTTATCGTTGTAGGTAAAACCCTGGACGACATATCAACATAAACTTCATCTTTGCATTACTATGCATTTTCTTGAATTTTTAAGGTCGGAATATCATTTTATTTAAGTAACCTCTTATTCCAAATCAGTTGGTAATAAACACGACACTGAATAAGCATTAAATTTACTCTAGAACAATTTCGATAAGAATTCTAAGCAGAAACGGTAAAGAGAATGCTCGAAAAGAAACGTTAGGAAATTATCATAAAAGATAACATTTCAATATTAAATGGAAAAGTTATACTTACAATTGATTTAGGAATTTCTGCTGAATCAGTCATTTTTGTGACTTTTTAGTCACTCTCCCGTGGGTAACGAAGAATGTTTGGAAATTTCTAGCACCGTTTTCGGCACAAAAATAGTTTTTTCTGGCACTGGCAGTTGACATTGACAACTCGAAATAAAAAGTTGCCAGTTGTACGGTATAGTTTTATTCTTTGGTTTTATTTCAATAGTTTCATGTTAGGGAACATACTATTTCTAGTATTAAACGGAGGACCATTAAAAAAAAAATTTGACTGAAAACAATACGATTACGTATGTGGAAGTCTTGTAGTTTTTGTTAAAAATAATTGATTACAGAATCGTGGTGCTTGCGCACGGTGCATGTATCTTCTGTATGATACAATATTGTGCGGGGTACATCCAGTCAATATAGAAAAGCGTGTGGAGCAAACGATCAGTAGTATGTGCCAGCTCTCGTTCAAGTAACCTGCACAATCTGTGCGACTTGAGGTATCTGGTAAAAGACCTCGAATAGGTACACTGCTTATACGCAACTACAACTCGTCCTGCATAAATGATTAAGCTTAATTCGCAAGCAAGTAAGTTGAGATAGAATACTCAAGTATTATGCGCAAATAACTAATACGTCCCACAGCTGGGCAAACGTCACCTAGCACCACAGTGGTGGTAGAGGTTTATTGTACAGTCGCCATCAGATATATCGGAGCGTCCGAGGCGTGCAAAATATCTGAACAAGCACTCTAACGCCTTGACAATACAGGCGTGTTCAGATATTTGTGAACACCTCGGACACTCCGATATATCTGATGGGGACTGCACTATTTGTTCATCATGACGTGTGATGACGTAAACACGTCCCCGATCCGCATCTGAGTGACCTTTAAGGAATATTCCAAGACTTTCTATCGAGTTGTGAGTCATCTGGGGCCACGAAAATGGCGATTACCGATTAGTGACTATGAGCGGATGACACGTTTACAGAAACCAAACTTCAAATGGCTTAATAATCTTAATATACGAAGATCCCGGGTTCTAATCCCGGTCAGGGCTATTATTTGTGTGTTTATCACGAATATTTTTTTCTGAGTTATGGATGTTTTTTATGTATTTAAGTACTTATATGTCTATTATAACATGGTGCCCGTGAGCATTGCGATAGATTTTAACAGCGTATTCCTGAGGCTAAAAGAAACAAAAAATGTCATGTGTCATATGATTTTTAGTCATTTCGACCAAAAAAAAACAATAAAAAACTTTATTATAATATGTTTTGATACATGGTAAGTAAATTTCATTTAGAAAAGGCCCACTTAAAATACAAAAAAAAAATGTTTTTTTTTTTTTGGTAGAGCCGAGTTTTGCAAAGACATCACAGTGTCACTTTGAAGTCTGTCAAAAATCATGTCTAGACTAGACCACATAGTAGCATTATCACATTTTAAAACGCGTTATTTACCAAGTGGCGGTAAAATTATGTTAAAAAAAGCAATTATCTCAGAAACTAGCCCTAATCCAATGCACTTAATATGACATTTTTTTTAGCCTCAGGAATACGCTGTTAAAATCTCTCGCAATGCTCACGGGCAACGTGTATACCCACAACACAAGCCTTATTTAGCTTACCATGGGACTAGCTCGATTTGTGTACGACACTAACGCATACGAAATGATACAACTACACTAACAAATATGCATACTTCGACCTATTTCTGACTCACAACACAGACCCGCGTATGCCTAATTGGGCTTGGGGGTTCGGCTGAGGGGAGACGGTAAACACGTATGCCGACTCCTCTCTGTGTTGCGCGTGTTTCGTGGCCCCACACCATGTCGCAGACGGTTTCAGGGTATAATAAACACAAATTAAACCTGCTCGCGTAGAGCATGGAATATCGGAGCCTTTTTGCAATACCGGTATTTTTTCGATATTGAAATTTCTAGTACCGGTTTTTCGATAATTTCGATATTTTCGATATTTTTTCGATATTGGATGAGAAAAAGTAAATAACTTTAAAAAAACCAGCATATTCATACAAAATTTACATTTATTATGATGGGTTACTTATATAACTTATATTATAATACACCATTATTAATTATTTCAACTTAATTTTCAAATTAGCTAATAAATCATAATTAAATGCTAAAAAAGTTAAGTATAGAAAACAAAAAGTCAACGCAGTGTTTACATGTAATACTGCTATATTTATTTGAGAATGAATAAAAACATTACCGACATCAACGTTCAGTTCAAGCTGGTTTCCGCCCTGCATTTTCCACTACCGACACATCTTCACATATTTGACCAGATCATTGAAAAAATTACCGTGAACATGCAATAGAACCTAATAATATAAGCTTTAAAGTTGGACTAAGGTGATGACCAACAGCACGAAACGTAGGGTCGATGTAGACGAGTAGACTATACACCTCCTCCTCGAGTCGGTGTCCTCATTACTGAGGGTCGTGATTCCCCCGTTGCTGGGTTATCATGCGTCTGACAGTATTTCGCCACTTTATTCTGTTCTTGGCTGCATGGAGAGCGTTGTGAAGGACTGAAGGTAGGTGTCCAGCGTTGAGCGGATTTAGTCAGACCATCTCAGTGGTGATCGGCCCCTGGGGCGCTTCCCGTCGACCTTTCCAGTAACCATGAGCTGTTCCAGGTTATGCCCATCTTTTCTGGCAATACTCGTATGACCGAAAAATTCCAATGTTCTTCGCAGACATATGGTGGAGAGACGGGTCTTTATTTGCAGTTCGCGAAGAATCGACTCGTTGGCGCGGAATGCTGTCCACGGAATCTGCAACATTTTTCTCCAGCACCACATCTCGAAGGCATCAATTCGATGCCTATCTGCTTTCTTCAGCGTCCATGTTTCCGCTCCGTAACCGAATATGGAGAAGACGAGGGTGTTCACCAGGTTGACCTCAGACCTGCGTCTGATATTACGGTCCTTCCATATTTTATGGAGCTGCGATATCGCCGCTTTAGCCATCCCTATCCGTCTCCTTATTTCTTTTTCACACGAGCCAGAATCGCTAATGTTTGGGAGCTAACAAATGAAATCTTTCACTGTTTCGAGACCGAGAACACGAGGAATTGAAGCTTGCTAGTGCTAGCACGGTCTACCACCATCAGCTTGGTTTTAGCGTGGTTTATTTTGAGTCCCAACTCCAAACTAATCGTCTCCACCCTACGCAGGAATGTATGCATTTCGGCTTCGGTGGTAGGTAGGAGCGTTGTGTCGTCTGCATAACGAAGGTTGGTCAACTTGGTGCCGCCTATCGAGACTATACACAGTATATACTATATTAACGAGCATATTTTATTGCGCCAGCTAGTCTTTTTTAGCAACAGGCAAGACTAAGAAGTCGAACGATGGGTCTATTACGCCTGAAAAAGCTACTGGTCCATGAAAGAGCTAATGAAGGGTAACCTTCCATTGTCACTAAACCGAAAACTCGTCGACAAGTGTATTCTGCATGTCCTAACCTACGGTGCAAAAACATAGTCGCTCACAGAGATTCAGAAGTCCAAATTGAAGACTTGCTAGCGGGCTATGGAGCGCAGCATTTTAGGTATCAAGAGAACCGATCGCATTCTCCACTCAAAAACCCGCATTGCTGATGTTGGCGAAAAAGTTGCTAGGCTCAAATGGGAGTGGGCAGGCCACGTCTACCGCATGAATCCGGACAAGTGGGCTACTTGGGCAAGTATTGCCACCAAGTGGATCCCGCAAAATAAACGTGGACGGGCAGGCCTGGACGGAGATGGCGGGACGACATGGATACATTTTTTAAGAACTGGCCAGGGGAAGCACAAAATCGGGAGCGGTGGAGATCAAGGGGATAGGTATTTCGGTCTTTGCCCAGCAGTAGGACACATAAAGTGACGCTAAGAAAAAAAACCAAATCAGTAACACTTAAGAGTCCACATGATTCAGCAAAAGAGAGCGGGATAGATCTAATTGCAGGATCAAGTGAAAAATTTAAAGGCGATAGTATGCGGGCGCGGCAAAATAAACCGCGTAATCAGATAATTGCTGTTTACAACTAAACAACATTTTTTGTACATAATTTTTTTTACCAGATTTAGGATTTACTATTTAACTAAGAATCATGTTTATAAATTCAAGGGTTACGGCGTTCTTATCGAGGCTTTGGTTAAAAATCATGTTTTCATGTTTACCAGTTTGAAGGAAATATGTTGAAATTGTATGTACCTATGTGAATATCAGATACCTAGTTGTATATATTGAGATGTAGATGTCTGAATAATAACAATTTTACCACTGTGGCCTTTTAAAAACGAAATTTTTTAAGCATAATGTTAACACGTTCGCGGACGCGGATTGCATAGCATCCGTTTTTGTACTTCATCTGGTGACGCGCCTGCTATTGAATCCGTTATTTGGTTTAGATTTCTGCGTCAGTATGCTTACCAATCCGCTTGGCCACAGTATAATATTATTAACCAACATTTCCTCTACCATTCACTAAAATCACAGAATGCATACTGTTATATTTCATAGTTTATGACGGTTAGAAATTATCCTGTGACATCTCAAATTGTGCCCCCCTTTCTGTGACGCGTATGCTATAGCATTCGTCTTTGTATGGAAGACTCCTCAGTAGCCCTTCGCGTGCGTCTGGGAGTGGGCGCGTAAAATGTGGCCAAATTTCGCATGCACACGCTATTTTACGGATTTTTTGTAACATCGTTAGTAATGTTTTTTTTACAGTTTATGTATGTTTTTGGTTGTGGTTTTATAAACAAATCTCTTTACTGATTGTTTTTTGTAGTGCAACTTGATTCTGACTACTGTAAATAAAGAAAAGTGAGGCATGTTTATACTTACTATTCTACTACTCTATAGTAATTATTTTGGTCATATAATCGTGAATATTGTGCCTATTCGTAGTCGATGCTGAGCGCTAACATTATGGTAAGCATGTGGCATGTATTTTGTTTGTGTAGGGCCGCAGTTTACATGATTAAATTCAAAGTTCGGATACTTGCTATGTGCTGGTTGGTGAAGAAGGCCCTAGCCGTTAAATCCTATAAGTATTAGATGAAATATTACTTCTACTTTACTTTATGGCAAAGAATTTATCATAGTTGTTGACGTAGCAGCTCACCCGAGTGAACGGTATGACAGACATGCCAACATAGTCGAATGCTATAACATGCGGTGTCATATAAGATCATATTTTGACTAGGTATTATATCAAGCATCCGAATTGTATAGCATTTGGTGTCACATAGTGTAAAAGAAATGGTTTCATAATGACGGGACTTGCATTGCATTCGACTTGTATAGAATTTCGCGTCACATAAGAATCCTGATTTTAGCTTTATTGTGACAGGTATGCAATAGCAGTCGTAAAATTCCCATACAAAATTAAGGTGTCCCAGAGGTGTGACCAAGCGTCCGCGAACGTGTTAATATCGAAAATATCGAAAATACCGGTATTTGAGAAATTCAATACCGGTAAAAAAATATCGGAAAATAGTCCGATATTATCGAAATTTCGATATTATCGAAAACCGGTATCCATGCTCTATGCTCGCGTGGGTTTTGCTTCACTTGCTTGGTTATGAAACAATAACAATGGATTGTGTATGATATGTCCAACTAACTAATCACAGAGTACAATTGTAAAGCATGAATTAAAGCATTTATTATTTATAATCAATGTTTTGATTCCTGTTTTTAAGTAGGCACACTACTATATATAAATTATAATTTGAAAGGGATGTATACTACAGAAAAAGTGACTAAGGTCCCCGTTGAGCAGGGCTGGGATCGAACCAGCGACCTCCTGCTTTCGCGGCAGATGCCCTAAGCACTGCAGGCCTACCACGAACATCGAAAATTGGCATTGACGGGAAAACCTCTTTGTCACACCAATATGCAAGTGCGACAAAGATGGAGATACAAATCCGCAATCGTTCGATTTTCGTGGTATAGGCCCTGGGCTACCCGATCACGGCCGTGACGGGACCGTGGTCACTTTTTCTGTAATATATGACATCTCTTTGAATTTATAATCACACAGTCATAATTATATTTATTTATGAAATCACACAATGTTGGTAATAATTACAATAATAAGCATTAAAAAAAACCCAAAAAAAACACATAAGTAAACAAAAAAATAGACTCACGTGTCACATCCATAACGCAGGCTTCGTCAGGTGGCCACAAATGCAAATCCGCATCCTAGTATCTACTTACTACTAACTAATAACTGGCGACTGGAGTCATAATGATATCTCTTTTAGTCTTGTACTGAGTTTACCGAGAGTGAAAGAGAGGGCATTTTGTACTTCAGTCACCGCGTTTATTTTAGTATGGAGGCAAATTCCGCCATAGAGACTACTGGGGCCTTACCATGACGTCTTAACGCGATTCAGTTTAGGCCCAGTTGTATGGAAGCGACTCAGTTTAGGTTCAGTTTAGGCCCAGTTGTATGGAAGCGACTCAGTTTAGGTTCAGTTTAGGCCCAGTTGTATGGAAGCGACTCAGTTTAGGTTCAGTTTAGGCCCAGTTGTATGGAAGCGACTCAGTTTAGGTTCAACTTAGGCCCAGTTGTATGGAAGCGACTCAGTTTAGGTTCAGTTTAGGCCCAGTTGTATGGAAGCGACTCAGTTTAGGTTCAACTTAGGCCCAGTTTTATGGAAGCTACTCAGTTTAGGTCGTCAACTGAATCGCGTTAAGACGCGTCATGGTAAAGCCTCTGATATACATATATTTAGCACCGTGGCCGCTCTGACATTGAGGCCAGTTACTTAATAAGCCTTCACAGATTTTTCTAGAAGATCTACATTCATTAGAATCGGATGCAGAACCATAAGTTACCGCATTCTCTATGAATATTCATATTTGTTATATCTCATGTTTTGTTTAGTCATATGATTTAATTTGAGCTACTATGATAATATATTCAGTAGTATGATGAATGTTTTATTCATGGATCGCTGCATTAGGACTTCATTAGACCATAACTTAAAAAAAAACTGTGTTCTAGGTGCGCAAAGCGCCGCGCCGCGCCGCGCTGCTTCGCCTTCGCATCTGACCGTCCAGCGGCTCATTTCTCGAACGATATTAAACTAATTATTATTATGTCTTTGGCATATCTCGGGACCATGGGGTCCCGGACCTTTGTAAGGCGTGCGTGGGGCCGAAGCCAATAGCGCAGAGTACTTTTAAGACACTTTAATCTAAAGGCAAGGAATACACGTGGCGGATACCATCTCCGAGCGCACAATATGATACACCCGGAGATGGTCCCCGCCAGGTGCAAAGACTATTGAAGTGCAGCACATTAGCTGCGATGGATACTAAGGTCATTGGGCTATTGATGTGAATGTTGGATGGTCTGGATATTGGGTTATGGGAGGAGACTAGCGGACGCCTGCCGTGACAATTAGTCTCGAATTGTAATAAGCAGGCGGTGACTTGCCAACTCATTTAGTGGGCCCCATAATGGCCGCACGTGCAGTGCGACAATGGAGCAACACTTCGGAGCGGCTGTGACTGGCTGTGAGGTTGTCGAGAGGTGAGTCTGCGGTAGCCAGATTCCGGTGATCCGTTCAGCAGGCCGCCGGCGTTATGACATTTTACACTTCCAACCTGGAACATAGGTCCCGCTCTTGCGAATCCACTCTGGCCAGCCAGCTAAGGCAAGCACAGAGGTGAGGGCCTTATAAAAGAACCCTCTGGAATAGGGGTCCGCGGTGTCGCCACTCACCGTCAGCTCGCCAGAAGCTGCCCCCGCGGGCTTAGACTAATTATTATTAATCCGTGAACTGTCAAATTGTATGGGTTTCCAGAGCAACACACTACCTATAATAATATTAATTTAATGTATACCGTTCAAGAATTGGACCCCAGGGCCAATATCTCGAACGGTATTAGACTATATTACGATTTTAAGCTAACATTAAATTTACTATTTAAAACGAACTATTTACCACTGGCTCAGTTACACAGTGAACTTGGCGCTTGTAACAGCGCAGTGATAAACAATAATTAGTAATTACATTGTAATGTTCATTCATTTTCAGTTTCAGATATGGTCTGGGAAAAAAACTATTTTCACTTCTCTTGCTCGAAAAGTTCACCTTTGTGTCGTGGCTAGGCGACACAAAATCGCTTTTCATGCACTAGGGCATAAAGTAACATCGCAGGTGGAGCGCGCTCGCCGCGGCCTCGCCCCCGCGCGCCCGGCCGCCTGCAGGCGGCGCGCGGCGGGGAGAACCCAAGCGCGCGAGTATGGATGTTACATTTTCAACGATTTAAAGTAATGTAAAACCTAATATTTTCCTTACAATCGAAGTGAAAAGCAGAGTGTATATCTCGGGCATAAGACCCATTTTATCCTCGGCTACTATATTGGTCCTCGTTACACTCGAACCAATAAATGGCCTCGTCTAAAATGGGTCACTTTATGCCCTTGATGTACAATCTACTATTATGATATGATACAAAAAAAAAATCTTAAACACGGATTTTTACAATGAAAGAAATGCCTTGGCACAGCCCTGCAGCCGAGATTTTGAATTTCGAACATGACTTTTAAAAATGTTCGAAGTCGGTCTACTGGATAAAGAATCATCTTCCTAATGCCAACCTCGAACATTTTATAATTCATTCGTTCGAAATTCAAAACATGTACCTTATCAACGGTCCGCGCTCCCGACGGTCCGTTTCTTAAGAGCGCACCAACCTTTTTCCAAGGACGGCATTTAGCGCGCCGAGCGTGACTCGCTATCTGTGTGCGTGCGCGCGCACACTACTACGCCGTCGGCCCGTCATCACTGCTATGGCAAAAGTCGGTAACTTAAAATTCGACATTTTTGTAGTCCTGCGATGCCAACGATGAATAAAATCGTCTTAAATTCAGTTGAGATTTTGTACGATATTATTAAACTAAATGATATTCTAATGAAGTTGGTATAGTAAAAAATTAACATGTGCGTTTTGGATTTGTTAGTATTCATTTTTTTGAGAAAATTAGGATGCAGGTGTTATCGAAGATCTGATGATGGAGCAGAAAGGTTAGTTGACATAATACCCCCGTTTCTGGGCTCTTTACTTTGAATTTCGCGAGCACTTGAGCCTTCGGTGGTGTCCAAGGTCTGATGATGGAGCAGAAAGATGACCACTAGACCTGAAGAATAAGTTGATGTAAAACTATCGTGTTTGGACTAGTTATGTTTGTTTCGTCGAGCATTTGGACCGTGAGTGGTGTCCAAGGTCTGATGATGGAGTAGAAATATGGCCACCGGAACTCAGGAATTAGTTGATGTAATACTCCCGTGTTTGGGCTCGTTAGGTTTGTTTTGGTGAGCACTTGGGCCGTAGGTGGTGTCCAAGGTCTGATGATGGAGCAGAAAGGTGGCCACTGGAACTCAAGAAGGAGTTGATGTAATACTCCCGTGTTTGGGCTCGTTAGGTTTGTTTTGGTGAGCACTTGGGCCGTAGGTGGTGTCCAAGGTCTGATGATGGAGTAGAAATATGGCCACCGGAACTCAGGAAGTAGTTAATATAATACGCCAGTGTTTGGGCTCATTGGCATTGTTTTGGCGAGCACTTGGATCGTGAGTGGTGTCCAAGGTCTGATGATGGAGCAGAAAGGTGGCCACCGGAACTCAGGAAGTAGTTGATGTAATACCCCCGTGTTTGGACTCATTTGTATTGTTTTGGCGAGTACTTGGATCGTGAGTGGTGTCCAAGGTCTGATGATGGAGCAGAAAGATGACCACCGGAACTCAGGAATTAGTTGATTTAATACCCCCGTGTTTGGGCTCATTAGGTTTGTCTTGGTGAGCACTTGGGCCGTAGGTGGTGTCCAAGGTCTGATGATGGAGCATAAAGGTGGCCACCGGAACTCAGGAAGTAGATGATGTAATACCCTCGTGTTTGGACTCATTTGTATTGTTTTGGCGGGCCCTTGGACCATGAGTGGTGTCCAAGGTCTGATGATGGAGCAGAAAGATGACCACCGGAACTCAGGAATTAGTTAATGTAATACCCCCGTGTTTGGGCTCGTTAAGTTTGTTTTGGTGAGCACTTGGGCCGTAGGTGGTGTCCAAGGTCTGATGATGGAGCAGAAAGATGGCCACCGGAACTCAGGAAGTAGTTGATGTAATACCCCCGTGTTTGGGCTCATTTGCATTGTTTTGGCGAGCACTTGGATCGTGAGTGGTGTCCAAGGTCTGATGATGGAGCAGAAAGATGACCACCGGAACTCAGGAATTAGTTGATTTAATACCCCCGTGTTTGGGCTCGTTAGGTTTGTCTTGGTGAGCACTTGGGCCGTAGGTGGTGTCCAAGGTCTGATGATGGAGCAGAAAGATGAACACCGGAACTCAGGAATTAGTTGATGTAATACCCCCGTTTTTGGGCTGTTTAGGTTTGTCTTGGTGAGCACTTGGGCCGTAGGTGGTGTCCAAGGTCTGATGATGGAGCAGAAAGGTGGCCACCGGAACTCAAGAAGGAGTTGATGTAATACTCCCATGTTTGGGCTCGTTAGGTTTGTTTTGGTGAGCACTTGGGCCGTAGGTGGTGTCCAAGGTCTGATGATGGAGTAGAAATATGGCCACCGGAACTCAGGAAGTCAGGAAGTCAGGAAGAACATCTTCTACGGTCCAAGTGACACTATATACATATGAGGTATAAACGAAACTAACCATGTATGTCATTCATTTTGAACTGGTTGCTATTGCCTATTTCCTTTGGAAACACAAAAAATGGTAAAAAAATTCTTATACCGTTTTGCTACATATAACGCAGTATACGTACACAAAGAACATCGATTTATTTCAAGACGTAGACGCTCCGCAGAGAGACGTGGTGTCGCTTCGAACATTCGGGGCCGACTGACTATTTCGGGTGTTGCTCACTTGTTATATTTCAACGATCAGATTCCATAGTAATTTTGTATGGCGGATTTTTAGGACGTTTTCAAAAAATCATAATTAATTAACGAAAAAGTATTATGAAATGAGACTATACGAATTTTGTACCTTATTTATTTGAGATTGAATGCAATTGGTTTTCAAAAATAGACCAAATAATTTTTCATTCACTTTTATCTAAACGCTGACACGCGTTTTACTACATTTTACTGCAACTTTACGTAGACATATTTACTAAACTGCACAATATTTTAGATTCTAAGTATACGAATATTGTAGATACACTCTTTGAGATAATAATTACAAGCATCTTGTATATATTTGTGAAGAATTGTGGAAGTCACAGCATTAACCGTGACTGTCGTTTTTGTTAAATTTACTCTGCCGGCTCTTAAGTCGTCACTTGTTTTTACCCGAGTTCCGTTCATATTTTTGTTCAAAATTGGACTACACAGTGAATACCTACACGGTAAGTATGTCAGTAACATGTTAAGTTGACAACAATATGTGTACAATATCTCACGTTTTTGCAATATTCCATAGAATTTTCGGACTTTTTCTCCGAACCAGACAATACCGCTTCAAAACAAAAGGCTCTTATAGTAAATTCACATACTAATTCGTTGAGTAATCTTTGATTTTACACATACAATAAGGAAGTGTATTGTCTGTTTTAACCCCTGTTGGGAAAAGAAGGAAGAAGACAACCCGATACTAATTACGTTTTTAAACGGATCACCTGAATTTCTGTTATACTTTGCATAGACAATAATGGGACGAAAATTCCATTTTTTTTATAACTACGACGGTGACAATTAAGCGTACGGCCCGCGTGATGGTAAGACGTCACCATAGCCTATGGACGCCTGCAATTCCAGGGGAGTTAGCAAAATAGGTCACCGTAAAATATATCCGTGGTCGATGGACCATATGTTCGAGACACTAAGGTTCATTTTGGAGTGAAGGTGTTTCGAACATATGGTCCATCGACCACGGAGTTAATTTTGTGTAATTTGGAGTTAATATGGACAAATCAGTGTAAAAAAGGGTACAATATAACGGAAGATAATGTGTAAAAGTGAACAAAAGTGAAAAGAGCGATAAAGACTAATTATCTACTATTTTAAAACAAAATGTTTCTAAAACCGTTATTGTACGAACTAAACTGAACTGAGTGATTTGGCATGTTTCAAGGGACAGTGGAATAGTGATAAATAGCAGAGGACATTTGAGCGAGACGACATTCGTTGTGCTGTGCCTTACCACACTAAGGCTGGATTTGACCAAACTTTTTAACCAAGAGTAGCGCTTACTCTTGTTTGGTAAAACGCAGCCTACATGATACGCATCCGCTGTGCCTATACCTCTCTTAAAATTATGGACACTTACTGCCCCTGCAGTGCAGAAGCTATGTCGGACTCTAACCGACAAAAATCCCTTGTTAGTCTTCGACGCAATCAGGGCGACCCTGGTATCTCCAGTGGAACGCACCACCCTTGTGTCAGCGTCACGCCTCTGTGGGTCCTTTTGTTTTAAACGATACCATCCCTGATTGCTACCGTCTGCCACCCCGATGACTCCTTTTAGTCCCCTTTTACGACAGGCAGGAGACACCGTAGCCGTATTCAATGTAACGTAAGATTATCTGTAAGATCGCTTTTTACCTTTAAGACCGCCTATAGTTTTGCTTCAATCCTAAATCAACTGGCTGGTTTTTTTTGTCACTTATACTTTTTTCTCGTATGTTGAGGTGTGCAATAAAGAGTATTTTATCTATCTATTCAACTGCCCGGGCTACAGGGCGCATTATAAGTCCCCTAGATTGTTTTGTACATAAAAAAAAGAAAAGTAAAAACATAATAGTTATTACATTGTTCGTTCAAGGTGCAATATCAGTGACATGCTGAGACGCGGAAATTCACATCTAATTATTTTTTGTCATTTTTCATAATGCACGCGCCGGAACAAGGTCATTTTTAGGGTTCCGCGCACAAACGGGATGCTATTACTAAGACTACGCTGTCCGTCCGTCAGTGACCAGGCTGTATCTCATAAACCGTGATCGTTAGACAGTTAAATTTTTTACAGGTGATGTATTTGTTGCCGCTATAACATTAATATTGAAGAGGGCTCCCATACAGCAAACGTGTTTAAAACTTTATAGGCTTTATAAAATTTCAACTGTTAACACTCACGTATTTTTTAACACAATAAGCGTGACATGTTTCGACTGCATCGGGAAGTCATCGTCGGACAGAGTGGTGTTGTCATACCTATTGTGATTAAAATACGTGAGTTAACCGTTGCAATTTTAATGTCAGTATGATTCACGAAAGTTTAAATTATAAGGCTGGCCATAGTTATAGAATAAAAGAAATGGATAGGACCCATCAGCCGAAAAAAATACGCCACAAAAGTGCTGCTACTGCAGCACTTTTCCATATAAGTAAGTAAGTTAGTCTTGTTTCGAACGTGACGTTTCGTTGAGTGCCAACAGCATATAAAGTATTAAAAGTGTTGGTAGTTCAGTGTATGAATTTTCCAAAAATAACGTATTATAGTGGTTAAAAGTGGGTATAAGTAGTAATATTCCTTTTTATTGTAGCTTTATATATCTACAACGCTTTTAAATCGCCTATTGATACGGATGTTAAGCTACGGAACCCTACACTGAGCATGGCCCGACATGCTCTTGGCCGGTTTTATATAACGTACTTTTGTGTGGGAGTGTTAGTGTTTGAATTTACTATAAAACCTAAAAATGGTTACAATTTTCCGATTTGCTCCTTTGCTTTAAAAAAAAGCTACCTGTCTACAACTTTATTACAAAATACACGGAAATCGAAACACTAAATATTCGGTAACTTTGCAAAAATACATAAATTTATTTATTGCAACATTAAGTAGGTACTTACATGAATTTTAATTTAATTCCACTCGTCCGGCAGTTAAGATTTTGTAACCAAACGCCAGAGATAAATGAAAAATAAGAACTGCCAATCTTCAAACAAATAAGTATATTTCACTTTCGCTGTCATGGATGGATAAACGCACATTAAAAATCTTTTAGTTAGCGAGTTAATAATTTAAAGAGAGAAATTATAGCAACATATATATATTGGAAGATCATAAATACACTATTATCATCACATTACATTTGATGATAAACACATTGGTCTGAACATTTATTTTCAAAATATATACAGTAAGCATAACTTACCTAACTACCTACCTACCTCTCTACCTACCTTAAATCTAAAATAGGAAATTGAGGCATTGTTCCTATGATGCTGGTGGCATTTCCTCGTTGTATCGCAATGCTGATACGTTGCGAGAGGAAGCCCCCAGCTCTTCGGTCACCAGTTACATCAACCAGGCTATAAATAGTGTGATATGTTTGATTTGATTTTCTGACCCTCGATGTATTGATATTTGATTTGATATTTGTGTTTTCATATGTCAACAATTTGTTTTCTTCTTCTTCCTAGCGCTTTCACGGCTAATGCCACGGCTCAAGTAGCCTGGGATCCGCTTTGGCACCTAATCCCAAGATTTGGCGTAGGCGCTAGTTAGCGCTAGGACAGCGACTGCCATCTGATCTTCCAACTCTGAGGGTAAACTAGGCCTTATTGGGATTAATCTGGTTTCGTCACGATGTATTTCTTCACCGAAAAGCAACTGGTAAATATCAAATGCTATTTCGTACAATAGTTCCGAAAAACTCATTGGTTCGAGCCGGCACTCGGGCAGCAATGCTTGCAACACTAACATGCCAACAATTTGTAATATTGTCTTTATACTAAAGATCCTGTTTTGGTGAAATACTTCGTTTATAAGTTGTCGAAACGTAGGTTACTATTTTAACTGAATAACTTAAGGTGTTATTGAAAGAAAAAAAAAAACTACTAAGGAAATAAGGGCAGTTGCTTCTGCAGTAGGTACATGATACATGCCTGTATTTAAGGATATAATTATATCCTTTCACTTTTTATAGTGTTCATCTCTTCAAGTTAAAAACAAAGTTAAGAATGCGCAATGACAGACACTGACCGGATTCGGCACGCCTACTACGAACATCGACAATTAGCATTGACAGGCAAAGCTCTTTGTCACTCCAATACAAATACAAATACAAATACAAAATGTTTATTTGCGAGAATACAGTGGGTATGCAGATGGTGTTACAAAATCTTTTGTACAGTGTACTCGACTCACAATTGAGCATGCAAAAATTACAAAATTAACATGTCATCCAATCAAAATTAATAAACACATAACTAAAATTACAAAATTAACAATTTAAAATGTCATTCAAGCTGAATAAATTATTCTAATACCTATATATATAATCATTTTCATTGTTGTTTAAGAAGTCACGTACAGAGTAAAAACATTTATTTAATAGCCAGTTTGTTAATGATTTTTTAAACTGGTTTAACGAACAGTTTCTAATGTCACTTGGTATCTTATTGTAGACTTGTATACCCATACATTGTGCATTATGTCTATATATTTGGGTCTTAGTAAGAGGTAAGCGCAACCGTGCTTTATTTCGTGTTGACCTTGGAAAAACCTGTGCATGTGTAGGGAACATGTTCGGATGTTTGTGTACAAATAGTGCCATTTCTTTAATGTACATGCATGGTAAAGGCAGGACTCTAGTCTGCCGGAATAGAGGCGTACATGGCTCTAAGTAGTGAGTGTTGCACACTGCCCTTAGACACTGCTTTTGCATTAAAAACGCTCTATTCATTTCTACGGAGTTGCCCCAGATTATTAATCCGTAGCTTAAGATGGAAGATACGTAACCGTGATATGCTGTCAATGCAATGTCTTTTGAACTCGTAGTACTTAGTCGTCGTAAGGCATATACATATTTTTGAAGTTTCGTACAGATGTCCGAAACGTGAGCTTTCCAATTACAGCATTGATCGATAGTCACACCAAGGAACTTAGTACTGTTGGCTTCCTCTATCTGTTCATTGCCATGTTGGATATATAAACTTAAACTACGACTTTTTGGAGTCTTAAATTGCATTACGCGGGTCTTGTCAACATTGATTTTCAAATTGTTATTATTTAACCAACTAATTACTTTAACAAGAGCATCATTTATTACATTATTAAAATTTAAAATGTCATTATTATTAGCCTTAATTATTAAAGTAGTGTCGTCCGCAAACATAATGCAACTGTGTCCGACATGGTCTGGCAAATCGTTTATGTATAACAAAAACAGTAATATATATATAGTATATATGCAAGTGTGACAAAGATGGAGGTACAAATCCGCAATCTTTCGATTTTTGTGGCATATGGTGTATATGTGGTTATAGGCCCTGGTCTCCCAAAGACGGGAATATAAAGTTGTTTGCAGATTTCAGTCTTTACTAAATATCTGTCTCTGCTAGTGCAGAAAATTCACATTAACTTCAAGATCACCTTAAAGCGACGGAAACAATGTATATTATGTTTTTTTGCTTATTAACTGCTTATTTAAGGAAGTTTGTATTATAATGGAGCTTATTATGTTTTTGTGTAACGAGATGGCCGAGGATACGAAAACCACGTATGAATCACGTTCTGAATAGCTGTAAATATAAGTAACGCCTAGCCTAGTCGGTAGTGACCCTGCCTACGAAGCAGGTATCCCGGGTTCGAATCCTGAACAGGGCATTTATTTGTGTGTATATCATGAATATTTGTTCCTGAGTCATGGATTTTTTTGTTTTCTATGTATTTATGTTATGTATTTGTATATTATATATGGCTGAGTACCTGTAACACAAGCCTTCTTGAGCTTACTGCGGGACTTAGTCAATTTGTGTAAGAATGTCCTATAATAAAATAAAAAAACATGGTAAGATTTTTAAAAATTATAACACAGAATAGAATAAATAATAATACTAAAGTACAAAAGAATGCAAATATTAAGATGATATTAACATTAGGGTTGTCACCATGCTGTCGGGTGCGTATGGTGGTACAACAATTTGTATAAACATATACCTAAACAGGAACTGAAACTGTATCGGAACATTATTTGTATTATATGAATTTTTTTTTATTAATTACCCTGACACTTGACAGCTTATGCCACCTATAGGCGGAAGATTTTGTGTGAACGTAAAACGTGAAGTGACAACCCTGATTATAGGTACACAATTACACATACTATATTTCATTCATCTATGTTTTATTTTTTGTCTGCAAAGAATATTTTTGTCATGATATTCAAATCGCTCCCGTCCAAACTACACCGCTGTATATTTGACAACAACCATGCGAAAATTGTTAAAATGACGTAACCGCCGCTTGCATTTCTATTACGTACAACCTTTTAAAATGTACCAGGTGGTACATTATTGCAAATACAAGAAATAGTATTATACTTCTCATTGTCTTATTTCCAGTTTATTTAGATCCTTTTTTTATAGCTGCAATAGGAATAATCATCTGTGAAAATTTCAACAATCTATCACGGTTCATGAGATACAGCCTGGTGACAGATAGACGGACAGCGGTCTTAAATAGGGTCCCGTTTTACCCATTAGTTGCGGAACCCTAAACCAAAACAACATATTATTGGCGTTGGTGTTCGGATTCGTGAACAACAATGACCCTATGTGTAAGGCCACCATTTTGTTTCATTGTGTTTACGCACTGTGTCATATTATTGTTTTAATTACGGTTTAAACACGTGCGTGTTTCCATTATCAATTCGTAGTGTGGTAAATTTTTAAGTATTTTTCATCACACCTGCTCGTAAATTAGTGATATTATATGCAAGCATACTTAGACTAAATGAGCAGTATTAAGCCCATGGTCTTAAAGGATTCTCATACTACGTTACCGCCCGCCCGGAGCTCCCCCGGGAGCTGCCCCCCCACGCTGATAATGATTGCTTGTTCATCTGCCTAGAAAGTTTATTTATTTCCTAGCAAATGTGATGAAAAACATTGTATCACGGGCGAATTCGTTATTCTTGACGAATTCGTGCTAAAACACTCCTTCGTATTTTCTTGTTTACCGTCCTTAATACACAATGTACTATTTTTTTGCGTCTCGGAAGAACTGGAGTGAATAAAATCGGATGCTCAGCTTGTTAAGTAGATATCACATTAAGACTTTGAGCAACACGAATTTCCAACACTTTAGAAGGGAAACAGCAAAACGAAATACCGTACAAATTATTCTTGCAAGGGAAACGTGCACACATATGCACTTCTCACATATATACAAAGAACACTATGTAATGACGACTTTAACACATAGAAAATGATACAACTACATTAACAAATCTTACACTTCGATCTACTTTCGTGTATAGAGTCCAGTCACAGCATAGACCCACGTATGCCCATTTGGGCTTGTACGTCGGCTGAGGGGACTGTACGTATACCGACTCCCCTCCCTGTGTTGTTTGAAGCATCAAGAAGTTTTTCCACCCTCATTATGACAGTTGATGCATTCCCCAAAGTATGAAGATCTGTCGAGTTCTCCTGGGATTTCTATGATTATTATTAATTTTTTTATTTCAAAAATTTAACACAGCATTACAGTTTAATACCAATGCACTGTGAAAATCATAAATTATACATCAAAAAAAAATATATATATATAAAGCACAAAAGAGAAACAATAACAAACAAAAATCACTTAGTTCTAGGCGACGCAATAGCGTGGCTCCGTTGCGTCGTCTGAACCAGCGGCATGGGATTCGGCAGGTTGCCCCGGAACCGCCGAAACACGACGCCCTTCGGCCAGAAGTCTGCGCTCGCGATGGTGTCCTGCAGCGGCCGCGGTACGCGCACCACAAACGAGCTGAAGTGCACGTAGTGGCGCGACTGCAGCTGCTGCACCCTCAGCGTATAGCCAGTCTTCCGGTGGACATAGGTACTCACATGATATTATGCTCCTAGGGGATAAACTAGATAGAAGAAATTAAACACTTTAGAACGGATTAATCGCGTTTATTAACACAAGGACCCTACGATTCGAGCCCTTTACAGCACTCGTTTTCACAGGGTTAAGATGATGACTGAGAGAATGCGAATTCTCCCCGTCAAACAAAAAAGTTTTGTATGTAAAAGGACTCAAAACGTTCGGACATGGTGTTAATAAACGCGATTAATCCGTTCTAAAGTGTTTAAGTTCAATGAAACAGAAACAGAAGACAATATTACATACTTAGAAGAAACTGGCCGCAACATCTCCATAAGGATTTTGAAGCAACATTACTTACGCAGTATGAAAAATCCTGATACTCGGGGTTCCCTGACGAATTATTCAATGGATTCGGATTCTCAGTATATTACTTTAAATTAGGTAACCGAGCTGGCGAGGGAGAAGCTATCGAAATCAATCGTTACCCGAATTTTAATCACGATTATTATTGCTCTGTGGCTTATCTGAGTCATCCTTCATTTGAGTAACGTATGGACAATGGAAACAGATCAGGAAGCGCAGATTTCGTCCCAGCACTGAACCCGAAACCTTTGTTGTGCGTCGTTCACCTCTGTACGCTGACTCAGAGGTCAATGGATGTCCATCTGATCAGATAATCCTTATTTAAATAAAATGCTTTTATCGCACGTAGAACATCGAACCTAAGGCGTATGGGTATTTTAAAAAATAGGGTACCGTTTCCTATTTTTTTTGGAAATATAGTAAGTTTTGGGTTTTTTATTTTATTTTATTATTTATTTTATTTATCTTGCACGCTGTTACCACAGCTAGAGCCAAACCACGTTATCTTTTCTATAAACCTAGCTCTACTTATTATCCTAGTCGTGACATTCATCTTTTTGATTTGATTTCTATTCTGATGATGGAGTTCTTGCAGAATTCAGAGAACTCCTCAAATTTGAACGGCACGTTCATTGTGATTAGAGAGGGTGTTCATAATTAGCTTAGGCATTTTCCTACTGTGGCCATCATTTTGCTGGAGTGGATCTGATGTTGATAATCAGGGATGGCATAATGATACTGCTCGATAATTTACAGTCTGTCATCCAATTTAACACATTGTTATTTTGTTTGTTTTAAAGGTCTACAAGGGAGTTCCGTTTGATTATACTTCACATGTAATGATGGAAGCCCTGGGACATTAAGAAAGCTCCTCAATTTTCAATTGTACACGTGCGGTGTATTTGATATTTGTGAAGTAAACTGGCTAACTCAAACAAATTCAAAATTTCCCTTTTACCGGGAACAAAATGAAGTCGGTTTTTCTTTCTTAAAAATTATTTTGGTCAGTTTTGTAACGAATTTTTGAGACATTTTTTATGGACCGTTACAAAACTGAATTTTTTTTATGTACCTATAGAAAATCGAGAAGCTATTTTCATTAAAATGGTGCACTTTTTCTGAAAATGCCCGTATACCGAATCATCGTGTCGTTTTCGAACAACATATGAGCGGGTCTCGGTTATAAACAAGTGACGATGACACAGATTTCAACAAGTTGACATGTTTAATAATGCCATATACTACGGTTATATCTGCTGGATCCAATTAATGTATGGGGAATTAGTCTGGCGGATGGCTGGCGGACATACTCACTCTAGAGATCTGACGGATTGCCCGATCGTATATGGCCATATGGGGCGGACCGACGCCAGGAAATAAATTTTGAATTCGAACGATAGTTACCTACAGTGCGATAGAAAAAGGTAGAAATTTAAACGGTTGAAATTTAAAAGGTTGAAATTTAAAAGGTAGAAATTTAAAAGGTATAATTTAAAAGTGGCATCATCGTAGTGTCGTCCCTATCAAATCAATATATGTATGAAAATGGGACGATATTACGATATTGTCACTTTATAATTTCTGCCTTTTTCTGTTGCACTGCATTAAATGTTCGAAGTTGAACTTCTGGCCCCTACTTCTCCACGCTGACAGGTGTCAACCCTAAATTGACTGAATTACTGGCGTTTTAGGCTACGAAAACCGCTTATCATCGGCCGGGCTGCGTGTTTGTTTGCCATCACATTAATATTTTAAATAAAATCGCCATGTATCCTCAATAAATAGGTATTTTTTTGGTGAATAGAGTTTGGTTGAAGATGATTGTTATTCGACAAGTATTTTTGCGGTCGATTATTTTCATAGAAAATACGAAAATACGAAATACATTGTGTATTAAGGCCGGTAAACAAGGAATTACGAACGAGTGTGAATTTAAGCCAGAGTCGAAGACGAGGGCTTGATTAACACGAGTTCGTAATGATTGTACCGCCCGTGATACATACAGCGCTTTTCATCACATTAGCGAGAAAATAAATAAAGTTACTAGGGAGATAAATAAACAATAATTATTAGCGGTAGTGTAGTAACACAGTCCATAGTAGTCCGCGGTAAGAGGCGGCTATGGGGGGCGTGGGCGCACCGCGTGCAGTCCTCTGGGAGCTCCGGGTTGGCGGTAAAATGTATAAAATCCATTATGGCCATGGGCGTAATAAAGCTTATTAAGTTTATGAATGCTTGCATACAACACCACCATTTACCATTCACCATTCACCATTTCTGTGCATCCCTGGTGCGCAGGGTTCGTGCTAGCTCCAACAGCATCTTGAGGATGTTAGCGGAGAGATTTGACTGTCAGTACTTGAATCATTGTCAAATGATTCATGTGCTGACAACCAAGTCCTAACCACATATTATAGTTAGTAGTAGTATAGTAATAGTTAAGTTAACTTATGTAGTTTTAATTCATGTAATTTCATCCATTAATGTAAAAAAAATGATCCTTGTTGGTCGAACAATAAATATTCTATTCTATTCTATTTATGAGCGAGTGTGATAAAAACACTTTTCCCAAGTTGTTTTAAGTGCCTATTCTAGAGTATTCTCAGCTCAAATCCGGCTCCAAGAATAACAAGTACTTAAGGCTTTGTTATTAACTAGAAAACCATGTAGCGTATCAAACGTAACTATGATTACAAAAAATAGTAAAAGAGACCAAGGACATGGTTCGTGGAACTGTGAATTGTTCGTGATCTGTTTGTAAGTGACATGGTTCTGCCGAAGCTGTAACATAGTATTTTGTAGAGATTTGTGATAATAACTTCACAATGAAAAAATCATAGTGTCTTGCAGTCTAATATATAAATGCACGGGCATCACCCAATAATTCCAAAATATTATTTTCCGATTTTCATAATTCCGATATTTATAATCCGGATTTTTATAATTACTATATATCAAAACTTCGATCAAAGCACGGATATTCAAAATTCCGACTCACGTAATCCCAAATGTAATATATATTTCGTGTTTCTTGCGACATATGTCAAGAGCTCTTCACAATAGTTTTCGTTTTTAATGGTAATAATTATGTTTTTATTTATAAATAACATGTGGTCGGTAAACAAGCATACATCCCGCACAATAGTAAGCGGCGCCCGTAGCCCATAGACTCCTGTAATACCAGTAATAATGATGCTGACAATTGTCGCACCTGTCGCCGTGGTGTCGCCACTTGTACTTTCATATGTAATACTTAAGAACCAACTTATTCTGTTAAAATGCTAAGAGATATATTGTGTACTACTTATAGTTTATAATTAAGTGAATAAATAAAAGTAATAATATTGTCCTTTTGCTGCCTGAAACACAGGGAATCCTAGTTCAGGCATTTGTAAACCACTTTGTCGTCTAAAAAATCTTAGCCTGTAAGAGTACCTAATCATTGTATTTATACTTTTTTTTAATAAATTATTTGTATATTTGTATATTATTTGTAACACTAATCTTATCATTTATTTACTCAGATAACAGAGATCCAGTTGTGTTAGTAAAAGCTTACTTTATATTAGTAGATTCCAAGTTAAATAAACTATATTTCAATTAGAATATTAAAAACTCAATACTATCAGCACATACAATCAACTTAATTCCAATTATTATTTTCGGAATTTCAAAAATCGTTATTTTTACTGTTCGGAACTTGAAATATTTGTGTTTTTACGAGTCCGAATTTTGATGATCGGAGTTTTGATAGGTGGGAATTTTCTAAATCGGGATTTCGAAATTGGAGATTTAAAAAATTGGAATATAGTTTAGAGCTGGTGACTTCCTGGCACAACGTATCAGCATTGCGATACAACGAGGAAATGCCGCCAGCATCCTAGGTAGTATAGGACTATAATTATGAAGGCTGCAAAATAATCTGACACATTCTTGTTTGTACCGCCATAAGAGCGTGTCACATATTTTTGCGGCCTTCATAGCGTCATATACTATTGCAGGTGACTGTAAAATGCCTCAAGGACCTATTTTAGATTTATGGTCGGTAGAGGTGTAGGTAGGTAACTTATACTTACTGGATATATTTTGAAAATAAATGTTTTACTTCATTTTCTACAGTTGAACCTTTTCAACGGATCCCCAATAATTAAGGCCCCATAATAAATGATTGAGTCATCTGCCCCAGTTTTGCTTACCCATGGCGGAAAATGTGTAATTTACACAATATAGCAAAAAGGTCTTAAGCGCCATGAAAATCCTATACACATACTCTCTTTTTCATTAGCCGTGTCTAACTAGTGAAAAGGTATTAAGCGCCATGAGGATCCTATACACATTCTTTCTTTTCACAGGCAGTATTGTGGGTAGTTGCGTTTAAAAGATGTGAGGTTAAAATGAAATAAGGCTTTTTCAAAATTATTAGTATAATATGTATCATTCGGTAGGATCTATAGTGGAAAGGAATAAGGTGAGACCGTTTCCGTAGTCTCTCTCATTAACGGCCTCCTAGCCTACAACTTGGTAGTGACCCTGCCTACAAAGCAGGATGTCCCGGGTTCGAATCCTGGTCAGGGCATTTATTTGTGTCTTTATCACGGATATTTGTTCCTGAGATATGGATGTTTTCTATGTATTTAAGAATGTATATGTATCTATCTATTATATATATCGTCGTCTAGTCACAACACAAGCCTTATTGAGCTTACCGTGGGACTAGGTCGATTTGTGTAAGATTGTCCCATAATATTTACTTATTTAACGACGAGGTCACTGACCTGACTGTCTCATTCGCACATGCCATAATTATATATGATTTTTTCAAGTAAAAGGTACCTTTGTCGGTGGCCGATAAGCCGCTAATGTCAAAAAGATTCGTTTAGAAATGAATCTTCAACAAAAGACGAACTGACGACGACTTTTGGTTAAAAACAAGCACATTTATTTCATATATTATATAGAATAAAAGAACTGGATAGGTACCCAATCAGCCGAAAAAAATACGCCGCATAGTTTTATTTGGAATGGAACGTGACGCTTCGTTTAGCGCCAAAAGCCTATATATAAAGTTTTAACGGTGTTGGTATAATCTGACAAGCCAATGCAAGGCTACAGTAGTTTTTTTTAAATTATGTGTGTCCCTTTTTTTCGGTATAAAAAAATAGGGAGGCATATAAATTTTAAAATAAATCTACTGCAGCCTTGTTTTATCAGACTATAGATTAGTTGTGTATGAATTTGACACTTACCTACGTTTTTCGTACGAAACATTTATCGGTTATATCATTATCAATGCAAAGTTGTTAAGGGGCTACCCGGCATATTTCACTGTTTTTAAAGTGAATAGGCTTTGTTCAGCTCCAAGCACAACGCTTGAAAAAAATATATAATGTAGCTAGGTATTTGGTCTACATTTTGTTGCACTAAATTGTCGAAAAACATAATACATCAAGAGAAAAAAAAAACCGTAAACCCTTTTTTCTACCTTAAATCTTTATCTACTCCCTTATTATGCGTCGTAAGTACAAGAAACTAAGACAAGCATTTTATATTTATGTTTACTTTAAACGCATCCACTGATTTTTGGATAGGTTTTGTACTTTTCGAGAAAAAAGCTATTACACGCATTTTTCCGAAAACGCCGGCTCGAGATGCCTGCGCGGGCGACGGGGGCCAGTCGTATAAGATGGCACTAGTAGTTTATAGGGTTGCGTCCTAGTACAAGCAGCTCTTCCTAGGTGACGACTTATGCTTATAACCGGTATTGTATAACTGGTGAGGAAAGGAAGCGGTAGGGGAAGAAAGCTCAAATCGCCGAGGTCATTGGGATAGGGGACGGCCTTAAAGTTATTCTGATCCACATTTTTTGATGTTTTTGTTCTGCATTGAGTGTCTGTTTTTAATAAGTCAATGTTCTTAGTTCAACCAAAATCGAATGACGTCATGACGGTTTCACCATGTTTCTTTGCACTATGGTAGGATCGAAAGCGAAATTGTCTAATTAACGAATGGTTTGTGTTGAACCTTGGTGTTGAAGGCATTGTTGTTGTAAGTACTGGTTATGGTCATAGAACATAGATAACAGGAATCGCTTCACTTATATGTTGTGTACAATTATTCTTCCGGTTTTTGCGGAGGGAGGGGAATTGATTCGTATGGTGACGTAGTAAAACACATATTAGCCCATACAATAACATAATTTTTCTGCATATTCTTTTGGTAGAAAAATGGGGCGAAAATGCCACTATTGTATTGTATTGCACTTAAGGCGCTCTTTTCCCAAAAGATACAGAACTCTTTGAATGAGTCGTTAGCATAATTAACAGTATTAGAAATGTACGAAATAATATACATATTTATTTCGTATATTGTTTTTGACAGAAAATTCAAAAATTACTTAATTTTTGTGGATTGAATCCTTTTCCATACACTACACGTGTGTCATTTGGGTTCCTTAATATAAGCGAATCTATTTATTTCAGACTGAATTAAAGTTCGCTTGGCTGTCTATCTGTAGGTTTAGTAATCACAGATCCGCGATTCATCTAATAGTAAATCATGGTTACACAAATACTCGTAATCGCACGTAACTTAAACCGGCAGATCACAAAACCTCAGTTTTTTGACAAATCGACCTCGGTGACCCGCATGTGCAAGGCGTGACCGTTCATTCAACCATTCGTCCATTCGTTCATTGTTGAATGATGTTGACATCGCGTGTGTACGACACGGAGATTTATGATCGCGAGGATAAGACTAACTATCTCTACATATGCATTTTTATACGAAAGTTATTGTAGGTTTTAAGATTACCTATTTAAGGATGATTCACACTAGGCCGGGACGGGATGGTGCGGGACGGGACGAGACGCCCTCGGAGGTCACGTGACGTTTTCTATAGAAACTGACAGACCCGGTCACGGCCCGATTTGCTCTAGTATGAGTCATCCTTTATGTGATTATTTTTAGTAAAAAACACCAGTTTGTCGGTTCCCGATAAGGCCATTGTCACCAGATAATGCCCGAAAACATAAAACTGTGTGATTCTTGAACAGATCATTTTAAAGAAAAAAAAACCGACTTCTTTTGGCCTTCCCGGTAAAAGTGAAATGTTGATTTTGTTTGTGTTAGCCAGTGTACCTACCTTTGAAAATTGAGGAGCTTTCTTAATGTCTCAGGGCTTCCATCACTACATCTGAAGTAAAATTAAACGGAACCTATAGAGCCACACAACCCATCTAGTTCGTATGCATTACTATCATTATTAATTAATTCAGGTGCCTGGCAGCTGTTAAGCGGTGGGTGTGATAGTTACTCTCTGTCGTCGCCTAGCGGGATGATCGACTGAATATTTTCGACTATTTTTGCACACATGATTTTTAAGGTATACTCTAATAAAAGAGTATAGGCCCAGTCCTCTATAAATGTGACTACTTTGGCACTTTTTACCGCATCTGGCACTACTTTGTTCGCAATCAAAATGCCTGGCCATGTTATATTCGAACGAAATAGGTATTCTATCACACAAAAAATTCTATCACATTGAGCTCTATAAATTGCACACCTTCACCACACCTTTCTTCGCCCAACTTTACAGGATTAATTAATAATGATAGTATGGCACACTAACTAGAGAGGTTTATAAATTGTATACATATTTCCGTGGCTAGCTCTCCGTCTATTAGCTTGAACAGTAAAGTGCTACTTTAATCCTTCCTAGTTTGAGCAGAAAAAAACCGTATTTCCAATAGGTGGTGTAAAAAAAATTCAAGCTGCTTGACAACTGTGCAGCTGTGGAATAACAAAAGCTATTACATGATGACTCTTCCTGAAATTTCTGGTTTTATTTATTTCCCTCATAGTTGCTGTGAAAAGCAGTATGTGTAACACGGTATCATTATTATTTTCGTCGAGGGCCCTACTAACTAACGCCCAGTTAACTTTTGAACTGAATATACGCCCTCGCCGGGAATATATCGTTTTGAAACCCCCATGACACAATCTCCTGTTTTTAAAAAGTGATTTCGTTCATATCACATACCATCATCAAAATGTCGAAACCTACAAAATCACCCCAAACAACATATTTCACAAAACTCTTGTCCTTAATGACGAAAGAATGATGTTTATCATTAATTAGTCGAACTCAAGGTCGACTCTGTGTTTTAATAATTTATGGAAATCATATAAGAATGATGTTCATGTAGCGTAGAAATGATGCCAATTATGTATATGTATTACATAATAGGCAGTTATGTTATTATATTAGTGCTAGGAAATAATCCATATGAAATACGATACGAAACAAGTAGAATCAAAATGATTGAAATAACTACTAGGTGGCGTGTAAGCACTTGTGGCTGAAATAAAGCGTAGTAAGTACCTAAGGTCTGACCGAGATCTCGGTCTCGGTCTTAGTCTCGGCCAAAATTCAAGCCGAGATTTTGGTCTCAGCTCTCGGCCAAAAAGGGCCGAGATTCTCGGTACTGGCCGAACCTTCCGTCTTGACACTTATGCGATTTTAGTGGGTATTCGCCAAGTCGCCAGTATTTTAAGAGTGTACCGAGTTATCGTACGTAATGCAAGTTTTAACTTTTTTTCTCAAGCATTGGCAGTAAATGTAGTGTTTTAGTGATGGCTATATTAAACAACAGTTTAATCTTGACTTTTTGAGGAAATTGCACGTTTTTCCGTATAGGTATATTATAAAATCTCGGTCTCGGTCTCGGCCGAGACAAAAAAAGTAGTCTCGGTCGGACCTAAGTAGTAAGGTGAGCGACTTACTATCTAAAAGTCACAGGGTGTATCCTCATCCGTGCCCGAGCTTATCGGAGATTATGTATAAAATACATCATTTACAATAATATACGGATTGCGCTGGCTAAATTAAATTTATCTTTTAAGCAAAAATGTCTGCGAACGATACCATACTTCTTAGACATGTCTAAGGAAAACCAAACTTAGAAAAAAGGAAGATTGGTATCGTACACAAATTGACTAAGTCCCGCAGTAAGCTCAAGAAGGCTTGTGTTACGGATACTCAGACAACGATATACAAATAAATAAATACATAGAAAACATCCATGACTCAGGAAACAAATATCTGTGTTCATCACACAAATAAATGCCCTTACCAGGATTCGAACCCAGGACCTTACAAAGATCTTACCTTGTATTACAAAGGCTTGTTGTTGTACTAATTAAATATTGGATTTACCAAAACACAGCAAATATGTGACTTGCTTTTTTCATCTTACTTCAATGACGACCGGTTGGCGTAGTTGGTAGTGACCCTGCCTGCTAAGCCGATGGTCCTGGGTTTGTAATATATATGTACGAGTATATTACCTATATTATTGAAAGTAAACAGATTGAGTTGTCAGATACTGAATAAGCTTTTGTTGAACGGCATTGAAACATAAAAATCTGCTTATAATCACCGGTTCTGTACGCCGTCACTGTCACATGGGCTTAAGAATCCACTCGGGCTTTGATTAGACTTCCGTTTGATACTCAAGATGCCGGGTGCGTCTCTTGAATAATTTCTTGCTTTTTGTGTGCTAAATGTTGTTTAATGTGTAATATTTATAGCTTATTGTGCAGTAAACTAACGAAGAAGTGTGCAGCTAATGAAGAATTAATCCTGGAACGCGTGTAATCGCGTTATTGAGTCATTACTCGGTTGTCCCGGGACCTCGGCCTCCTGAGAAACTGAATAAATAGCAAGGCCAATTACCGAACAACGTCGTCCAAGAGGCAGTATACTATTTATATAATATATGATACACTGATATATTAATAATACGTGACACTGGCAAAATTGTCCAATTCTCGGACAGAGGCCATTACGAAGAAGAAGAAGATCTTTGATTTATATAGGTCATGTCACCATGGAGGATGTCTTTAACCTCAAGCACAAGCCCAGCAAACACCAATTTATTTCCTTTACTTGATGCCTTCGGATGAAAAGTTATTTCATGACTGATGGCACAATAGGGATGATGAGTAGGTTGAAAAACTATTATTCTAATTAGTCCGTTAGAAAGATTATCAAAAATTATTATACACGTATTTTTTCCTTTTTCAAGATCACTAAAATTTACGAATATGAAGAGCGTCAAAGTTCCGTGGTGGGGGCTGGTGACGTCACTTGTGAGTAAGAATCGTACTCAATTGTGACGTCACGCGAAACTTTAAAGCGCTGTATTTCCGTCATTTTTCATTTGACGAACAATAGAAAAAATACGTGTCGTATATTTTTTAATTATCTAACAGACGGACTAATTATTATTTTTTGTCGTCTAGCCTATTATATCCGCAGTGAGCGCAGTGATAGTTTCTCCCAGGCTCCACCCGCTTTGCACAATAGCCATTTAGCAGTTAAAATAAATAAAAACTTAAACCATCTTCAATTGACTTTCACTCTCTAAGTTTTCTTAAACGGCGACAGAAGCACTTAGCTTTTTATTGCTCTGTATGATTTGTCCAAAGAGCTCTTTGGCTACTAGACTAGATATTGGGCTGACAACTTCGTAAATGGCGTTTAAATTTACGTTTTTAAAAACCTCAATATTTATAAATAGATGTCACATGGCCTAGATATTGTTTACCTAGGTTTTGGCTGTTGTATTATCGGTATTTAGATTATACTTTTACTTCTCACTTTATATTGTAAATGTTTGTACATGCAAATGCTTTATTGTAATGCTTATTGACTTGTGAAAGTGCCCTTGAGGCCTACTTGCAGATTTTTTTTTGAATTTTTAAAGCCTAACGCTATAACCACTAGACCACTCGGTTCCCATGCATATTGGCGAATTTATCAAGTATATGCAATCTGTAGCCGCGTAAGCTGAAGACCCGTGTTCCTTCGGACAGACAACAAAGTGATGTTATAAAGGTTCCGTTTTTTCCTTTTGAGGTACGGAACCCTAAAATTAAGTTAATATTTTCGATCAGTTTTTTTTCGATTTATTTATTTATATAAAGTGAAATTATTTTTCGAATGTCGATCTGCCGCACTATCTGTCGATCGGGTTTTTGGAAATTTTCTAAATAGTGGGAATTGGTACAAAGGTCTTAAGCGCCATAGACCTAAAGGCACTTAGGACCTTTATGCCAATACCACTATCATCTCTGGTCTAAGCTCACAGAGCCAGTAGTAGGTAAGTAGCTCAACAACCGTGGTTCGCCTATACCTATATATTACATGCCATGTATTAAAATGAGTAACTTGTTAATAGAAATATAATCCTTATAACAACTATGTATCAATATTCATGTATCGATATCAAAGACAGGTAAATAATAAAGACAAGGGGTCTACATATAGACTACATACAATGCGTACTTCAATATTGCCACACATACTTGTATGTGCGATTTTAAATTAAATTAAAATATCTTTATTTTGATAGTACTAGTAACAAAACAAGACTAAAACTAGTAGTAGTAGGACTAGGAGTAGTAGGTAACTGAAATGTAAGTCAGTAAATTATACATATACAAATTGAAAAACTTATAGTGTACCTAATAACGGCACTTTTTTACCACTCCTTTGATTAGCCCTATCCAATGCCCAAGAATAGGGCTATCGTGCCTGGCCGCAAACACTTTTAGTATGCTGTTAGGGCTCTCTCTAGCACGGCTGAATAGGAAAGCAATTTTTTTCGCATGATTGCGTGGAAACCGTCTACCCTTGCATCGCAAAACATGCCAGATGCACTACACCTACTAGGCAACCCCAACAGCATTCTAAATGCATTATTGTATTGCACTCTCAATGCATTATAAACTCGCTTCGGTTATAATTCAGGCTGCTCGTGTAGAAGGATTGGCAGTATGCTCGAAAGCGTCATCGTCACTTTTTTTAAGTTAACATTATCCTTTACATTTAAACTATTAAAATGGTACTCACGATCGTCGACTTACCTTACCTAGACACGTCATCCCAAAGAAAATATTTCAGCAGTGCGATGAAGTACCGGCTCCTTAAGGCTGTCCCCTTACCCAATGACCTCGGCGATTTGAGCTTTCTTCTTCTCCCGCTTCCTTTCCTCACCGGTTATACAATACGTCAATAAGCATAAGTCGCCACCTAGGAAGAGCTGCTTGTACTAGGACGCAACCCTATAAACTACTAGTGCCATCTTACACGACCTGCCCCCGTCGCCCACGCAGGCATCTCGAGCCAGCATTTTCGGAAAAATGCGTGTAATAGCTATTTCTCGAAAAGTACAAAACCTATCCAAAAATCAGTAGATGCGTTTAAAGTAAACATAAATATATACTACTTGTCTTAGTTTCTTGTACTTACGACGCATGATAAGGGAGTAGATACAGATTTAAGGTAGAAAAAAGGGTTAACGGTTATTTTTTTTTCACTTGATGTATTATGTTTTTCGACAATTTAGTAGAACCGAATGTAGACCAACTACATTATACCGACTATTTTTTTTTTTCAAGCGTTGTGCTTGGAGCGGAACAAAGCCTATTCACTTTAAAACAGTGAAATATGCCGGGTAGCCTCTTAAGTCTCATAGTCAGCTAAGCTTCATTAATTGACTATCAAATATGGACAATATGGCGTACTTACATAAGTATTTTGTTCTTGTTAGCTCCCCTAGTTTACGAATTACCTCAATATTTACGATGCATATTTTTTTAGGAGTCGGCTTAAAATCCTCAAATATTGTTTTATTTTAACTATAAAACTCTCGTGAGACTCGAACATATTAAATAATATTTAAAACGGGTCACTCACGTAATTTAGTCGTGGTGTACGACTTGCCTCTGTCGCGAGTGGGCGCTCCTGATGACGTTCTTCGTAAAGAACGAAACATGTCGAGCGAAAATCGACTAAATTACGTGAGTGACCCGTTTTAAATATAATTTAATATTGTTTTATTTTTTAAAACGCTTAGACAATTTTATTGGCAGACATCAAATTTTGTCAATTTGATGTCTGCCAATAAAATTGTCTTACTTACAACTAAGTAACTTCGTAAACTTATTCGTCTCATAAAACAAATTTTGAAGAGTTAATTTTAGGGAAGGGATTTGGCTTTTAAGAAAAAAGATTTTTGTAAATCGAAAATAGAAATATATATTTTCTTATCGACGTAAGATAAACATACTAAAGCTTGGACGCTCTCCTAATACATATCATCTTTAAACTTATGTTAATACCAACACAAGTGACAGACCGATGTCATCTATTGGACACTGGCGTGTCAAGGACTCGGGTCTTTGCGATAAAGTTATTTACATTTTTTTGTTTCTCGAACCAAAGTTCTTTAAACACATTGTACCTGTTTACCCGTCTTTGTTTTGTGTGTGTCTCTGTCTTGACACACAATACTGACCATCTGTCCGTATTATGTAAAGCAAGGACACCCAGTTGGTTTCTCGAAATTATGTCAAACAAGGAAAAATGTATTTGTCTGGTAAATAATTTAAATAAATATATCATGACATAAAGCTTTCGGTTTTTTTTCTTGGAATTCACGTATAGCCCTTAGTCCTTTCATCATCATCATAGCAGCGTCCGAAGGAGAAGATCCCGGTGCGCAGATGCGCAGAACAATCGCCGCAAGCGCTTGTCACTCATGATTCCACGCGGACTGTTCCGAAACATGTCGAGCTATTTTTGACTTTATATTTAGTCACAAAATTGCTTTTTTACTGTCATGCTATCTGTTATTATAAATGCTTAAACATACTTGATAAAAGAGGGTTACTCGAATAAACTTTTGTGTTTATTATTTATCAGTTAATTAACTGTGGTCACTACTTCTTTTGTGTCGTGACTTTTCAATACACCGAGATAGAAGTAGATAAAAACGCCTTCAAAGGGAATTAGTGTAGCAAGATTGTGAAGTTTGTTTGTTTTCCGTTGCCATGGCGACCGTGAGGTTCTAGATTAAGCGATCAGTCAGTTTGGGATTGACACATAGCTGCGCGGTCGAAGTATGGTACAGGCGTCTCTAGTAATTGACCTCTTTGCTCCAATAATGTTATCTCTTCAAAAATTGAAATAAAAATAAAATAAGTCGTAATTTTCAAGACTATCATGGCCGTCATGACGTCATCGAGACAGCCCTTTTGGTTGAATTAACAAAAAAAAAGTTCATGTGTGAAAAAAAAAATTTAAGCAAAAACGTCTGCAAACATTTCCTTGCTTAGAAATAAACGAAAAGTGGATAAAATATAACCTCGGGCGGGATTCGAAACCACGACTCTGGGATACTCGCCCCCACATGGTGCTACGGGTAGCTCTGTTGGAAGAGCGATGATCATATATCCCAGTGTTCGAGTCTCGCCCGAGGTAATGATTTTTCCACTTCTCCTTTCTCTCTAAGATTTCTTACGACGCTCATTTGAGCGTTGTCAGTCATGTCGTCGTTAGGGAGACACCACGGGACAGTCTCACATTGTCTCTTTCCACTATCGCCATTTTAAAATTCTAAACTGACAACACTAAACCAAATAAATAAACAACAAACAAAACTACGACATTTATCTAATTTATAATTTAGACAATCGAACATTTTGTTACCAATTGAAGCTACAAGATAAACCACCGTTACAACACCCAACCCTGAGATTGGCCCCACCAATCGCCATTGCATAAAATGGCGGCGTATTTGAATTCCGAACTCAGTCGCTCGCACGCGGAGCTGTCAGTAACAAGAAAAGCGCGCGTATTTTTTTTTCTCTTTCAACACTCGTAAGGTGTTTAGTTTTAACCATGAAGGTATTCGTTGTTTTCGCCGTTCTCGCTCTGGCGTTCGCGGAAGACAAGAAGGAGGAAGAGAGACCGACTACTTTCAGGAGGCTGATCCCGGCTGATGTTTTGAGAGGTCAGTGTTTTATGAGTGAAATAAAATAGGGTTGCGACTAAAAATAAGGTTATGAATAATCAAAGCACATGAACTGTCAAACTTTAAAGTTTTTTTTTTGTAATGTCAAACACTTTTAATAAAGCCTTTCATTGTCTGTGCTATCAATATCTATGAAGCATATACTGACTTTAAATAGGTAGGGAATGCGGAAACTCTTTTTAAAATCGAATGTAATATTGGTAATAAATGAGAAAGAATCATATATAACGTTGGTTTATGTAATGTAACAATGTAAGTGCTTCAATCATTAATATTCTAATTAGTAACAATACAAATAACATAAGATAACAATATTTTCTTAATTTAATAAAATAATTGTTTTGTTGTTAAAAATTATGAACATTAATTACCGAACGAGTTTTTATTTGTCCCGTAATTTTAATTGATACGTATCATTATGTTGATGTAAAAGAATTAAGATAGGTAATTACGAAAAACAACTAATTAGGTAATATTCTTGTATGATTTGATTATTTTTACACTTGCAAATATTTAAATTTTATTAAGAAGTACAGTAATAATCTGGATTAATTGGGACCGAGTCTACTTCGGATAGTAAAAATTACGGTTTTTAAGGACCAAATGTAAACACAGCACTTTTTAACTTGAAAACAAAACATGTATTTAGTATATGTTGATTAGGTACAAATTTGACGCACGTAAGATAAAATAAAAAGCACCAAAACAGGTAGAATACTTTTTTATATTGTTTAATATTCTCATATTCGACAATAACCCGTGTCGTAAATACGCTTGATAGAGTCTGACGACCTTATCTCTTCCTAGTTAATGGACTGTCAAACATTAAAACTTCGATAAAAAATAATAGAGGGTTCTTATAATCGAGATTCTACTGTAGCATAGCGAGATTTTTTCTCTTGATATATAAAATTAAAATCAAGAAAAACATGTAAAACTTTTTTGATGCGAAAAAACTTGAATAGGTCTCTATAATTAAATAAATAAATAAATAATAAATAAATATTATAGGACATTCTGACACAAATTGACTAAGTCCATGACATCCATGACTCAGGAACAAGTGTTCATCACACAAATAAATGCCCAACCGGGATTCGAACCCAGGACCATCGGCTTAGCAAGCAGGGTCACTACCAACTACGCCAACCGGTCGTCAATTCATCTCGTATTTTTAAACTGTTGTTTTGTTACATGTTGTAATAAAAATATTAAGCATTTTGACTGACTTGTTATACTATGTAAGGCATGCCATGTAGCCAGCCACTGTACAATATGTCCTAAATGTCCACCGAGGCTTGAAATGATGGCACAAACTATGATTTACTCGTGATATGAGTAGTTTACTCATTGGTAATTTGTATAGGCCGAGCATTACTAGGAATTGAGCAAAACTTACAACATACCTTGATTAGACCGAGTACCTACAACTCAAGCCTTATTAGACTTATCGTGTGACTAGGACGATAGGCTAAAGACACACCTGGGCTAATTACTCTTTCTAGACACAAGTTGCCATAGTTACGGTTAATGAAACATTAAAATTCACAAACTATGATCTGTTTTGGTAGTTATATTCCCTTTACATGATAGGCCTGACCAAGCACGTCAGTAGAACATAGTACAAGATTACTTCTCACAAACTGTGCTGCATTTTTCCCCTGGCTGACAGGACAGAATAACAACATTTTATAATTATAGTTCGAAATTCAAAATTTGATCCCCGTCGACGGTTGGACGGCGGGAGTGGGATACTTCATTCCTTCCTTCAACCTGCTTTTATATCTGGTGCGTCGTCACTTGTTTTTACCGATCCGCTCCGGGAACCGATTTTTGGGATTCGAACGCTCAAAATTATCGCACGTGAACATTTGTCACGATTAAATTCGCATGATACCATAAATAGTTCGTATTTTTGAAAGTCACTAGAATTATCACTCGAAAAGCTAGTTGAGTTTATTTCTACTTCGCTTTAATTCACATTCGAATGAAATATTCGAGCGTTTGGATCTCAAAAATCGGCCCCCTGTTTTTTGTTCGAAGTCGGACTCCGCGATAAATGGGTGTACACTGCGACTGCATAGACTTTCCCTCTCAATGCAGCGTAATAAATGTATTTTAAACGAAGCGAGACTTAGGAACAAAAGAAAGTAACGCCAGTTATGTCAGTTTTACATAATTGAAGATCATTGGCCGATTACATGAATTGCGTGCTGACATTGCAATAAAAAAAAGTTTCACTGTTTTGCGGTTATTAATTACTACCTAGCTATTTAAGCTACACATTTATCGTGCGTAAATTAAAAAAATAAGTAATTGCTTATGATGAACATTAATAAAGTTGTGTTTAAAGTGAACAATATTAGGTATTTTGCAATCAAACTCCGTAAAAGAATTATTTATTAAAATGCGTCTTAATATTAAAAAAAGTATACTTACATTATAACGTTGTCTATGGTATTCCATTACAGCACTGCTCATATGGATTTTCATAAAATATATAAACACTGTTGTTTTTTTTCATTTGATTTTGATTGTTTCGCTATTTTAGCTATCGTAGAAAAAGTAGCGTATGCAACAGCTCATAGTTGGTTCTTTAAACTACTATAGGATACTCGAAAATATAAATGGAAAGAGATGTCATATACTACAGAAAAAGTCACCAAGCCCCCCGAAGTATACAACACAAACGACAGATTGTCGAAGGAGACTTGAAGAACTTACTCACTTCGTTCGTTTGATTAAAATTCTATAAATTATATTTGCAAAGACGTAAAACCCTAATAATACGACCAATTATGTAAATTATACGAGTCAAGTTCACCTTTGATCACATTATAAACAAGGGTTTTTCCTATGGTAAAGAGTGGTCAGACAGATGTGATAACCGATAAATAGTGATAATTACTGGCACCAACAACTAACAAATTATTCAAAGAAACTTGTGGTTACAGACCTTTTGATGTGAATGACATGCACAAATCAGATTAATTTACTTAAGAATAGTTATGGAAATATTCCTTGACCACGCCCGTTTTTAAAAGCTGCGGCATTTTTTTGAAAACATAAATACGAGTAAAGGGCAAAGTGAATTCATGTGTTTACCTGCTTGTTTCTTCACGTAAACTGGTACATCTTTTAAGCTAATGGTTGCACCTAAAATTATTTAATACCATTCTTTTGGATTACATTTTTATTTGCATTGGCTCCCAAAATCGCACACATTGTCATTATAGACGAAGATATATTTACTTCGCATAGACTCCGTCTATGCTATCATAGATTTTGATAGCAGACTATGAAAGTATTAAGTAAAAGTCATAATTTCATACAAGTTTGACATTTAAAATAACAATTTAAAGTTTGACAGATCATTTACTTGGAAAACAACGTAGTTTGACTCTAGTACTTACCTAGAAGACTCTTTTTACAACGTCAAAGTTAAGGAATCTTATACAAAATAGTAGGTAAGTAGGCAACTACGCTACGCCGCCAGTCCTCCTGAAGACCTGATCACCCTGAGCGACGAAGCCACCATTCACCAAGTGGCTGACTGGTCTATTGTCGACATTTATCTGATCATTTATCTCCGCTTCAGCTTGGGCTTAAATGCATTTGTTTGTCTGTCCATTTGTTCTCCTCTACAGGTCGCATTTATCAACCAATCCTTGTGAAATTTTGAAAGCAAGTTAAAAACATTAAACTTTTTTATCAATTCAGTTTTTGAGAACTGTCAAAATGGCAGGAATTTTAGGACCTTTATGTCAATACCACTAACATCTGGCGAGGTCTACAGCTCACAGAGACACTAGTTACTATTAAGAGATGACTCACACTGGGACGGGACGGGACGGGACGGGACGATCTGTCAATTCCTATAGATAGAATCACGTGCTAGCTCGGAGCCATCGGATGCCACGTGACGTTTTCTATAGAAACTGACAGATAATCCCGTCCCGCCCCGTCCCGTTCTAGTGTGAGTCATCCCTTAAGAAATACATATTCTGTTTGTTTCCATTCATGTGCCATACGGTGACTAAAGTAGGTAGGTACCTATATAATGTTTAGGTTGGAATGTTGGATATTTAAATAATCGTAAATCTGCACTTCCGTCCAACTTAGCTCTCAAACCCGACCGGTAGATAATTCAGGTCTAATGGGCGGACGACGGCAAAACAAACCTGATTCCCATACGGTAATGCCATCTTTGACATAATTAGGCATTTGACGTAATTTGCATCCGTCGTCCGCCCATTACTCATGTTTCAATGTAACTGGGACAAAGTTACAAAAAAGCTTGACCTTGACCAACTTTTGGATACTCTTAAAAAGAAGACGAGTATGATGTGCTTACAACAGTATTGAGCACCGCTTTAGTAAAACTATTAAATAAAGCAATCAATTCATTAAGAAAAACAATAACAAATAATATTGTCTTCTGTTACCGCGATTGTTATTCATTGAAATTAATCCTTTCGAACGGATTAATCGCGTGAGTCATAATCTTAACCCTGTGGAAACGAGTGGTGTAAATAGCTCTAAACGTAGGGTCATGGTGTTAATACACGCGATAAATGCGAAACCTTTTTCAATAACGAAACTATGGCAACATCACTATTTTGTTATTGAAAAAAAGCCCATCACCCACAACACATAAACCCATATCCCTCAGTCAGCGAGCAGGGGAAGAAAAGGTGACGAAATTCTTAACTCTATGACTAACCCTCTTCGTAGTCGGGATAAGAATGTCATTGTTTAGTTGTTACGGACAAACATCAGCATGTTTTTATCGGAACCGACAATCCGGTCGAAAATATAGGTAAACAATGAATATTCATATCAATCAATACAACGGATTGGAGCAATCATAATGAATCAATCGCACAATTTGTGTGCAATATGAAATCGTAAATAGATATCGGAGGGGCCTCGGTACCCACGTTTCTCTATTTTCAAGTAAAGACTTGTTCAGATGTTTTTTATCACCGTAGCCGCTTCAATATTATGGCGACTGCGCCCATAGAAAATGCTGATGTGTCGGAATAATGTGCCTCCGCTCTGAAAAATGACCGATTCGGAATTTTATATCGTGTTTCTTGAGAAGCTAAATGGCTGAAATTCTGATTTACGACTACCTTATCAGTATACGATGTTTGTTTCTTCCGAGGTTAGTAAATATGAACTAACCTATATTATTTTACTGAAATCACCGTGACAGACTGGTCAAACGAAAAGCTATCTTCGCTTAAAAGGCCAGGCCCTGTCATGGTATTTAGTAGAAAACAATTGAACAGAAACGTCACCAATCCAATTCGAAAAATCGAATAAAATAAAGAATGATCCAGAGGGGTCTCCAGTTTGTGTGCATACCATATTCAAAATGATTAGGTAACCTGTCATTACTCAGGATGTGCAATATGGTAGTCGTGTCAAAATAGCGGACGTTGGCACATTGTTTTCCACGTTGCAGGTTCGAATCCGGGATGATGCAAGTTCCTTAGCAGATCGTGTTATTACGCGATTGATATCATGGTAGCCTGGTAAAGTGCTTCCAAGAGGCGTATTCGAAGAATATATTCTTTTACTGATTTGATGTTAATCAGGATTAGAGGTATCTGAAGTAATGTTTATTACTTTTTAATGCGTAACTATTATTATTTTAATACGTTTTGTAGATTCACGGGACTTTTTCGTCTAAAGTTTATGGTATTTAAATGTATCAACGACATTTTGAACGATTGCATCTGCAGCGTTATAAACCCATGCATTTCTATGCATATCTGTGTGATAAATAACATTTATTTTCGAAATATATACAGTAAGTGTAACTTACCTAACTACCTACCTCTACCTACCTTAAATCTAAAATAGGTCCTTGAGGCCTAGGATTAAATAGGTCCTAGGATGCTGGCGGCATATCCTTGTTGTATCGCAATGCTGATACGTTGTGCGAGGAAACCACCAGCTCCTTGGTCACCTCCCTCACCTCAGTCACATAAACCTGACGTTCCGTGATTTCTACAAAATTCTTTCGTGCGCAAAACAAATTAACTAGTTAATAATTGTATCATGGCAATGATTTCAATAGATACTTTTATAGAGCGCCATTTCCTATATTGATAAAAATATCTTCTCTTTATCTACATTGCCATATTTTAAATAATCATCATCATTTCCCTAGCGTTTCTCCTTTTGCATGGGAGTCGGAGGTTCGTGTAGCAGCTTAATCCCAAGAGTTAGCACAGACAAGTGTTTACGAAAGTGATTTCAGCCAGAAGGAATACATATACAAATCATTAACTTTCAAAATTATAGGCCTTAAGGATGACTCACACTAGCACGGGTCGGGACGGGACGGGACGGGAAAATCTGTCAATTTCTATAGAAAGCGTCACGTGACATCCGAGGGCTCCGAGCTATCACGTGATTATTTCTATAGAAATTGACAGATTTTGCCGTCCCGCCCCGTCCCGTCCCGTGCTAGTGTTAGTCATCCTTTATTGGTATTTGTCCATTTCCTCACGTTCTTTCACTAGACATCTATTGGTAAATAAATATGAAATGATATTTCCGCACTAAGTTTCACAAATCTCATTGGTGCAAGATGATGTTTAAAAATTAATTCAGATTTAAAGTCGTTTTATTTAAGTTTATTAGTAATTAAATAATTATTTATAAGCTCTTGAATTCCTTTAATAAAACAGGGGATAACATTTTAAAATGCAGAAAACAGCTTAAGGTCATCAACCCAAACCAGTCTGTTGACTTCCAAAAGTTGCATTAAAAACCAGAGACAAAACCTCTTTATTTAATATCAACCTAATTTGTACGGAATAAAGACTATATCGGTCTAGAAGATACCTTAAAATATATTAAATTGTCGTCTATACTCCGTTATAATAATATTATGGATGGCAGAATCTGCAATGTGACTATCTACTTAAGCAATTTTATGATTTAAGTTTTTGGCTATAAGAAGCATAGTAGAAAAGAAAAACTCAATGGTTTATAAGTTGTTATGATTGTAAAGTTCTGATAGATGTGTTGAATATCGTCTATGCTAACGGTGCTTAGAATAAAAATTATGTTTATTGTACTAGTTTTTTATAATGAATCTAAATATAAAGTTCGTGGTCGATTGTTTGTTTAGTTTGTTTGGTAAATTTTAGTCACTATAATACTAATTTTGTATTTTGTAATGTATGTGGTCCCATATTATCCCCGTAAAATAATTATGAAAATGTTCCGAGTTTATTGTTATTGTAAGTTGATACAAAGCAAGACCACGGCTCATACTAATAGCTAACCAAGACTGATGGGTTATATATGTAAAGCCACGGACAATAAATCTGTTTGTACCAATGGAAATTGGTATAAACCCCAAACGCCGCAGTAGCTATTAAATATAGCCACGTACAACTAACTAATGGTAAGCACACATAATAGCCTGTTGCTTATCGCCTGAGTCAGCAGCACTGTGATTATATTCAGCGAGTATTACCCGGTTTAGTCCCTATGATGGAATTACCCACATTTATCTGGGGTAATTATTTATTTCAATAACAACATAAACACATAAAACTAAAATAAAATAAATGTTAAACTAAATATTCCCCCCTCGGCATGGTACCGTAGACGCTGGCAGCGTTTCCTCGCTGTATTGCAAAACTAATGCGTTGGGCGAGGAAGCTGCCAGCTCTACGGTCGCCGGTAGCACTCACAAGCCTCTTTGAGATATCCTTAAATATCCTTAAACATTTATCTTACTTCAATCTTGTTTATTAATACCATATTAAATTATGTCGCTACACAAATTAAAATAAGTGCAAACTGCCTCACGTCAATTATTCTCTTGTATCCGTAATACTACTTTTATATTCTTAAGGCCACCAGGAATAGTACATTACATACCAAGGCCGTTTAAGTGGGAAATGCCCCGGATTCCATGTAATTGTCGGCCGAGGCGAAGCCGAGGTCGACTAACATGTGATCCGAGGCTTTCCCATTTACCGGCCGAGGTTTGTATACTATTTTTCAGCCCGACGGAGCCGGCAGGCGGCAATTTAGTTTTGCGTAAAGTGGCGCTTACCGGCCGGAGGACTGAAAATCTTATTACTCATTTGATATGGCTAGATGTCAATTGAATGTCAGTTGTTTGACAGTTAGAAACAAACACAGTTTGACAGCTATATTTTGTAGACCTTACTGAATTAATATTAAAATTAGAATTAATATTAGTAATTTCTCCTTACCCCTGAAGGATCATTTGGGCCAACCACGGAGAGCAAACTAATCCGGAGTTCTCTGTCAAATTTTATTCTAAAAAACGCTTAACTCGGGGTTATTTGACTAACCCCGAATAGTGTAAGCGGCGTTTAACTAAACGGCGGGTTTTACTAAAGACGAACAAAAATCGATAATTTAAAAAAAGCAACAGCATTGAAAAATGTTGCATTCTCTCCACACATGCCACAAATGACTAAGCACTGAACTGGATTTATTCAAACTGGATTATCCACTGGCATAATAGCATACATATTGATTATCTAGAATCACTGCATTTTAAATTAACCAACAATGTTAATGGAACCTGTTTTTGCAGTTTTGTATAATTTATTTGATTTATGCAACATCTAAATATGGTATGACGGTTTTAATGGAAATTGGATCATGATTTAGTTAGACTAGGTAGCTTTGTTTTAGAAGTTTTTTTTTTAATTGTTCCTTTTAAATAGTTGTTTATAATTTACTCAAAAAAGTCAAAATGTGTGACATTTTTTCCACTTTTCATACCGATCGTGGTTAGTATTAAATGCAGAAATTGATATTTGGTTTATTTATTACCTAATCATTATTCTTCAAAAATTTAAACTATGAATGAATTTTAATGCAACTTTGCCCTCATGTTTTATTTTTGCGATATTGGCAAAGATAAAAAAGGCCCCTCTTAAATTAATATGTAATTTAATATCTTCAAACGAGAACTCTTGTGTGTACAAAAATACAAAATGATGTATATATCTCGAAACGACCACAAAATGTTGATCAAATTTTATATGAGTACATTTTTGGGGGTGAAAAATTATCTTATCTTTAGAAAACGCGTATTATTTCATCCTACCAAAATTGCCTTTGTATTTTTAATTTAAATAGCAGTAGTGTAACAAAATCAACAACGAATTTACTAGTTAGGTGCTAACTGACCGTCTTTATTCAACAGAAGTGAATGTAAAACCTTGGAAGCTTCTAGAGCGGCTATATGCATTATTAATTTAGCTCACAACAACGGTTACATAAGGTCAGGTAAAGGCCTGCTAAACACCAGTTTAAGGAAGAAACTTTGAGATAAAATGTTACATGGCTTTCCTATGACTTATACAAACAATCATTAGCTGTTATGCAGGATGAAGCTACAAAAATCTAAGCATACAATATTTGTGTTAAATTTTTATGGAGATGAGAAAAGAGCCATATGCACAATGCCGTACATTAACTCAATCTCGACAGTTTGATTGTTATATCACTCGTTTTGACAGGTCTTCAAGTTGTCTTTTTGAAACGAGGGGGTGTAGTTAGTATACGCGAATAAACCCATCTTAAATTGTTTTATTCAGTGAGTAATAATCTAGGTAACCGAATAAAGTCTTAAAGGCGTGTTATTCATAAATATATTTGCAACTGTATTCAATTTCTATATTCAATTTCTAAGTGTATAGCTTTGAAAACTTCGTCCATAAAACATGTTTGTTGTTCTCTCTTCTCTTCTTCTTCTTCTCTTTATCTTGCCTTTATGTTCCTAATTTCTAAAACCTGGTCAGAACATTTACTTATGAGACCAATGTGCCCATGCCTGCACAAATCTACGGTACTCTGATAACCATGAAAAAAAAAGCTGTGGGTTTGTTTGATTTTCTATTGTTCGTGCTTATCGAACTTATGTACTTTGTCAACTTACCATTCAATCCCTATTTCAACGGCATAAGGTCTATATTGTGGCTATAACGTTTATTGAAGTAAGTACCTACCCCTAGTTAAGTCTTGTTAAGTTTGGGAGTCAGAAGATGATTGTGACTTTGCCCACTCATTAATAGTTATAATCCAAGATCTAACCTTTTGAAAGGGGTGCATTGCGCAAGCATTACAAAATCAAAATGGCGGACCATCGGCCCAGTTTCACGCAGGCGCTAATCTAGACAGGCGCGGGAGTGGCTACTTTCACCGGCTAGAGAATAGATTGTCGCAGAATAGATTGTCGCAAAATAGATTTTAGTTTACAGAAACTACCATCACGCGCTAAATGTAGTTACATGATAATTACTATAAGGAATTCAAAATGAGTGTTCGTTAATCTTAAAATTTCTTGTGTTATTCGTGAAATCGTGATTAAAAATTAAAGTTTAAAATCAAACTATTCGATGTTTTCTATTTGTGTAAAGCAATGTATATCAATAATACTAAAAGTATCACAAACATATTTTGCATCTTGCAATGTAATTTATTAATTAGCATTCATTCACTTTAATCCATTATAAACAGTCTGTACACGTTTGTGACTTTGCTCCATTTTGAAAGTACAATTATTGAAAGTGAAACCTCTGTAGTTGATGTTCTATACTGTGTGCTATAAGATTTCACTCTCGCTCTTATCCTCCGCCACTACTGTTTAACTTCGTTACATAAGCTTTGAACGGATAAGGAAATATAAATTAGCATTCGATAATGTTACGAAATGAAGTAAACCCATTTTTAGAATAGGTACGTAAATTGACATGATAAAACTAGTCAATATAAATATATTACAAATGTAAAAAAGGTTTAAAAAGTTACATTTCATAAATATATGTATAGGTTGACGACGAATAGTTAAATATTAAACTTATTTGAAAATACTTGTTTTTATGTAATAGTTTAAATAATTTCCGTTAAAAAACGTATTTCAAAAGTCAAGCGTTCAATCGTTTTTTACTCATTACTAAGTAACATGATTCATATTTGACACGGATGTCAATGATTAGGATAATACATTTTAAATTGCTAATATTTTCAATAAAGTTTGCTAAATTTTAATGTCAACTAACCTTGAACTCCCAATAGTTATCAACAATACGAGGTCGATGACCGGTGATGTAAGAAAAGTCATTTTCTCATAGCACTGAGATTATATCTTTTGTTTGTTGATCAATTAATGTCTCAGTTAAGACATTTCTTTTTTTGACGACAGTTTATTTTAAAATTGGATTTTTAATTTTTATCCTTGCTCATTTTAGATTTCTCGGACTTATTTTTTTTGAGGATTGCTAACTTATATTACTAGTATACAAGTCATTAGATCAAATGTATTATAGCTTTGCCCAGTATTGATTACATTTTGCTTATCTTTTTTTAATGGTAAAATATTTATTTGGCAAAAACATAACGTTACAAAATTAGCCAAAGGAAATGTAACTAGGTTAGGTTTAAAGAACTTTATTTCTCATAAAGAATTACAGAATTCACTTACAATGAGAAAGGTTACAATTTAGAACTAAAATTAAGCATACAGTGTTTACAAGTTTTTCACTTACACGAAAGACATGCAACATAATAAATAACAATTCATATAAAAATAAAAGTAGGTAGAAACATATCACAATAAATACTTTGCTAAACACTCGGAACAAAAACATGTGTTACTACTAACTGCACCACAAACACCGCGATGTAGGAAGGAGATAAGACGACGCGCTTGGATGGATGCGGCATATTTGGGCAGAGTAAGTGTGCTCATATTGGTAGTTTGTCTTTGTGTTTTAGTATAATTATATACCTATACATATGCGTACTTTTACTTAAATTTAATTTTGTTTATATATTCAGTTTATTTTTATTTTATTAGATTATATTGTATTTTTATTAACATATGTGTACTTATATAATGTGTAACAGAGTTTTTTTTTTATATACATGGGGCTATATTATTAGCAACGTAGAATTTTAGGTATTTTTTGAAGCTAGTCAAGGACTTAGCGTCTTTAATGTCTCTAGGTAATTTATTGTATAATTTGGCACCATCGAAACTAATGCACTTTTTTCCATAATTGGTTCTAGGGGGTCGCAAAACTAAATGATCAGCATTTCGCAATTGAGTTCTTTGTATTAGGGCTTTCTTTTTGAAGTTTATATTTGTGTGAATGTCTTTATTTAATATTTTTCTTATCAATATACATGTATTATAGATGTAGGTTTGAGTAACGCTAAGTATTTTTGTATTTTTATAAAGTGTATCTGAAGAAGTATAGTAGTTATAGTTAAATAATACTTTAATCAATTTATTTTGTGCCGTTTGTATTTTTTTTAGATGTATTTTAGCTGCAGCTCCCCAGACCTCTATTAGGTAATCGATGTGTGGTTTAATTAATGTGTTATATATTAAGTACCGCACCTTGAGGGGAAGACAACGGGCAACACCACGAAGAGCACCAGTTAATGACGTTAATTTGGATTTGATCTTCTGGACATGTGGTTCCCATGTTAATTTACTATCTAGTATTAATCCTAAGTATTTATCGGATGTCTTTTTACTAATAGTTTTGGAATGTATGGTAGGATCTTGAAATGCTTCTATCTTTTTGTTTTTGGCAGCGAAAATGATGTAGTTTGTTTTTTCTACGTTAATTGTAAGCAAGTTTTTCAGGAACCAGGTGTTTAAATGCTGCAGATCATTTTGCACATCGCAGAGAATTTCGGAAATAGATGACCCGTAGTAAAATAGGCTTGTATCGTCTGCGTATAATGTCAGATCTCCTTTTAGGCCAATTTCTTGAAGGTCATTTATGTAGATCAAAAATAAAAGCGGCCCCAATATGGAGCCTTGGGGCACGCCGTAGACGACAGGTCTAGGGTTACTTTCTTGGTCATTGATCTTTACTATTTGGGTACGGTTTGATAGATAAGATTTAATGACTTCATGTGCTTTACCAGTCACACCTATGTTCCTCAATTTTTGCAAAAGATTTTCATGGCTCACGGTATCGAACGCTTTCTTTAAATCAATAAAAACGCCTAACACTATTTTTTTTTTGTCTATGTTAATTTTTATTCGAGTCACAAGGTCAATTGTAGCTGAAAGAGTGTTTGACTTTTGCCTGAAACCATATTGTTTTGGGGACAGTGTTTGATTTAGGGTTAGAAACTTTATAAGGCGATTGTATATCGCTTTCTCGTAAATTTTAGATAGTACTGGAAGAACGGAAATAGGCCGATAGTTTCCCGGGTCCGATTTACTACCGGATTTGTATATGGGTGTAACTTTTGCCGTTTTTAAATTGTCTGGGAAAATACCCTGTTCGAAACATTTGTTTATGCAATTTGTAAGTTCATCGATTAGCAATAATTTTATAGATTTTATCGTTTTAGTAGTTATTCCATCTAAGCCAGAGCTGCTATTTATTTTTAAGCTTTTAATTATTTTATCTACTTCATCTGAACTTACTGGATCAAACATGCTAATTTCATTGCTATATGTGGCTTGTGGGGACGGTAGTGTGTGATACATTAAGGGAATCTTGTTGGCTAAGTCTGATCCTATTGTAGAGAAATATAAATTAAAATGTTCACATATTTCCGCACTGTCAGTAATTATTTTTGAATCGATTTCCAGTCTCGTAGGTGATGTAACATCCTTGATTTTGTTTATTGAAAGACTATTAATTAGATTCCACATCTTTGCAGGCTTGTTTATACACGCTTTAAAAGTATCGAGATAGTAAGTAGCTTTTGATTCCTGTATAATCTTGTTTACAAATTTCTTCGACTTCTCGAGATCTTCACGTATGTTACTGACAGATGGGTTGGATTTCCTCTGCTGCCATAGCTTGTTTCTCTCGTCTATTGCATCTATTACTTCTTTGTTGATCCATTCTTGTCTTGGTGGATTTAAATATTTGTGTTTTTTGCTTTTACAATACGATAAACAAGATAATATCTTTTTCTGCAAGTTTTCAAATGTGTTTTCTGTATTGTCTTCACTCATAGATTTGTAGGTTTTGTATAGTTTGTTGTAATCGATAGCATTATATTGAATTTGTTTTAATGGTGGTGGCTGATATTTATTTACCTCTAAGAAAATCTGTTTGTGGTCTGCCATGGCTGAGTCTATGATTGCTAAGTGAAATTCATTTTCTTTCAGGCTTGAACAAACATGGTCCAGTATGGTTCTCGTTGTTGGTGTCTCCCTTGTGCAGTAATTGGCGTCAACTTTGTTCAGTATTTGAACACTATTTTCTTTTAGAACTTGCCTATAGTTATGAACAGTAGTGCTTGTTTTCAATAAGTCGTAATTGAAATCACCAAACACCAAGATTCTCTTCCTTTTCTGGAGCTGGAGTGCATACTCTTCGAGAAATTCGCTAGAATTGGTGCGTTCGGGTTTGTATATGATTCCGACGTCCAGCGAAAACTTATTTATGTGAACCCATAGAAAATGGTTTCCGTTGATACAGTGATCTTCTACAAGATGGTTGGTTAGGGTCTCGTGGATGAAGATAGACACGCCGCCGCCTCTGGAATCGCTTCTAAAATTGTAGTAGTGAATATAACCCGGTAACTGTAGTCTGGTTCCCTCATCTTTATCTTTTATCCATGTTTCAGTCAGTGCGATGATATGAATTGTACATTGGAAAGATTGAAGGATGCATTTCAACTCGTCAAATTTACCTGGTTTAATTATACTGCGGACGTTAGCATAGAAACATTTTATTGATTTGCTATTGGTTGAGATTTCTGAATACTTGTGGGCAATTTGATATGAAACATTACTGTCTTTGTGCGGATTTAGGATTCGGAGGCCATCGTTGCAGAGTTTTTTGGCTGAGACTTTATTATCTTAGGTACCCCTTTTTCGTATTTGATAAGCAAGTTGCATTCACCATTTTCAGTTCGTTGCTGGAGTTCCTGCTTCAGATTTCGTAAGACTTCTCGCTGGTAGGGTGTCTGGTCAGAGTAGATTTTGATATTCTTCAGCTTAGCATTCTTTTTGTTTCGAAGCAGTTGCTTGGCTACATTGTCTGATGCAAAACATACTTTTATTAGTCTATTTTTATCCGGTTGGTATTTTCCTAATCTAAACATTTGTAGGGGGTCGGGGCAGTCGTTAAGAATTTGTTGAGTAATTTTTGAAACCTCTTTCTTGTCGTGGTCTAGTCGTTCTACGCTGTTCTCAGCAGTAGATTCAGTAACACCTGTTATAACTATATTTTTGCTTCGTATGTTTCGTTCTTGACATTCATTTATCACTTTATCATACGATTCGAGACTAAGGGGCGTTTGGTTTGTACCCTCAGGTGGAGATGACTTTAGGAGATTGATGTCCATTTCTAGTAGTTTCACTCTCTCCTCTGTTGCTTGTGACGAGGTGGCTAAACGGTGTATTTCTGACCGGAACTTATCTTGTTCGACACTCATAGTAGCCACATCGTTGCGGATGCTATTTAACTGGTTTTTTATGTCTGTTACGTCCTGCCGGATACTATTGATGCTTTCTGCTTGTGTTGCACTGGTAGATCTAATTAGTGTCATCATGTCTGAAATTTGTAATTTCAGATCCGCTAGATCATTTATGATCTGATCGCCCTCAGGATGTAGTTTACGTTTATTCCGAAACGTTATTTGAGCGTTGTCGCCGTCCGAGGGTAAGCTACTCAGGTTTGGTTCCGAACCACCGCCTCCACCAGAGATGCCGCCTCCATTCGGATTTCCGTACATTGTAGATCCGTGGCACTGTTGTTTATCTGTTCTGGCGCAGCAACGCCGGTGCACAGTTAAAAGGTCGCAAGTGTAAAAATCTCGATATGTAAAATTGAACGCACTGAACACACCGTTACGGTTGAGGTTTGTATGTCACGCATAAATGGTTTTTAATATAGCTTTTGGACGCGTCTACACTGTACGCTTGCGCAGCGCACACTATAAGAAATAAGTTGAAAGTTAAAACGAAGACAGTGCCATCTATGTATAACTTAGGACATTTAATTGTATGAATTGGATAACAATTTAGAAAAATACTTGGAGAGTGGAGATAATTAGCTTAAAATTAATTTATCAAAGTCCAACTTTGCCTATATGGTTTTTTACATTGAAACTGATATGACCCAGTTTTACAGACCATGGCCCGGCCTAAATTAGAGTTAAGCACATGTTAAGAGATCGATCGATGCACATTACATTACGCCACAATTGCAACACTATTGCGGTCTAGACGACAGCCTTGGGCTAGTTCTAGTTTTAAACTATTATTTTGAACCTTGTTCTTTTGCTCATAAGGTTTAAATCCAAACTTGGACCATGCATGGAACCTTACCGGAATTACTAATGAGCTTTGTACAAAACGCTTGGGATTAGCAGTAACAATTTATTCGCAATAGATAGATTGCCTGTCTCTTTTAACTGTATCAATTACAAAGAGACGACCAGCGTACCTTACTTGTGCTCGACCTACTGATTCTGATTTGTGATTGATATACAATGTTATATTGTTGCATTTAACGACGCGAAATTTTCTAAAGATTCTTCTTTTCACACGATTTTATACCTATTTTAATGTTAAATATTAATTTTTATGGATTATTATTTACCTTTTAATGGAAGATATTTTTATAGAGCAGAACGGAAAATGCACGAAAAATCTAATGAAATCTAAGATAAAAAAATAAATTAAATTAAAATCGTTTTTTATTAAGTAACGTCATGTATTTCACGTGGTTAATTTATTATTCTGATTGGTCTAATAAAGATTAAAAACCCGAATATAAACTATTAAAAAAATAGTATATAATATCCAACAGAAGCGTAAAAATAAGAGTGATAAAAAGTAATGAGAAAACGGCTAAATGTTAAACGACTGAAGTCTGACAGCCAAGCAGTTAATTGAATAACAATGAATATTGTATTATCAACTGTTTGCGGTTGACACAGGCTTTCCCAAGCTTTCTACCCAGTGTCAGTTTAAAACTAATTATTGAACAATCGCCATCATATACATCGAAGTGGTCAAGGTGGTCAAAATATCTGAACACTACTCATAACTCCTTTACAATAGAGCTTTGTTCAGATATTTTCGGGCACCCTGGTCGCTCCGATATATCTGACAGCGGTTGAATATATTTAAACTCTACCATACACCACTATTTGTCTGTATGTTTCTTATTGTCGATGATGTAAAAAACAAAAGGGGATAATTCTAATGTCAAGAGAAAAGAAGAGACATGGTTTTTTATATAAAAATGTAAAAGCTTATAAATAAAATACAGTCCACTAAAAATGCCTTTTAATGTCAGGGCCCAGAACCAGCCACTTAAATATAATATTGTCCTGCACAACAGTACGAATCATATTCAGAGTGAAGGTCAGGTCTAACCAATAATTTCCTTCTCCCCCAGATTTCCCCGGCATGTGCTTCGCATCCACCCGCTGCGCGACCGTTGAACCCGGCAACACCTGGGACCTGGCGCCGTTCTGCGGACGCAGCACCTGCGTGGTCAGCGAGGACACGCCCCCGCGCCTGCTGGAGCTGGTTGAGGACTGCGGACCTCTGCCATTGGCCAACGATAAATGCAAGCTTGATACAGGTGCGTTCATTAGATAACTTGTTGACCAGCAAATACTGGAAGATGGCAATATTCTAGAGCGAGTCGAGGGCTATAGATTCCTACCACTGGCATTGGCCAAAAAATTAACCTGTGCCTTCTACATCGGATTGCCGAAGTAGTAGGCACATGATCATTTTTTTAGATTTTTGTCTGCCCTTTGGGAGACAGATTTATACACTGTAAATCCACCCAACTATGGTCCAAAATTCCCTCTAAATCTAATATCTTTGTTTTCATGTGACTACTATTTGAATGACTCTATTCAATGGTAAAGCAATAGTAGTAATCAGGCATAGGTACTCTTTAAAGAATACCACATTCTCTGACCGGTCGATTTTCGGTAATCTTCTGATTGTGACTATCAATCATATACCAGCGTGCGTAGCGAAGACGCAAATCGCTCACGCTTAGAAACGTATCGTAGTCATCTCTCTCTATCACTCTACCTAATTAGTGTGACAATGACAGTTGCGTTTCATTCACGATTGAGCGTTAGCGATTGGCAACTTGGCTATGCACACTGAACTAGTGCAGATCTGCGCAAGAGTACTTAAATTTATCAGACCACTAACAAAGGCCTTTGTTCTTTCCAGACAAGACCAACAAGACCGCTCCCTTCCCTGGCTGCTGTCCCATCTTCACCTGCGAAGAGGGCGCGAAGCTGGAATACCCCGAGCTCCCCACCCCCGCCCCCGAGGAGGAGAAGAAGGAGGAAGAGAAGCCCAAAGCTTAACGCATAAACCATACATATAAGTTACATCGAACATCCGGTTAAACAATAAGCATTACAATGGAAAACAATCGAACCAACTACATCAAGATCCGGTTTGAAGGACCAAATTATTATATTATTATATCTTACGTTAGTCATATCTGAGGGACCATTTAAATAGGTCTATTTAAAATTTTGTTAAAAACGTTGGCCCGGCATAATTTCGTTGAATAAAAAAACAAACAAGGAATCAAAATAAAGTCACGTAAGCAATATAAAAATAAGGCTATCATATGTCAGTATGGTGCGTTGTTAAAATTTCACGCCATAAAATTATGACGCTGGTCGTTGTAACTTATAGAAATGGAATTGCTTTTGATTTCTAATTGTGTAATAGAAGCACGTGGAAAATGAAAGTGATATTTAAATTATAGAAAACTTAAAAATATGACAAAAATACAAAGAATATTGCTTTCATTTTCAACGAGAGTATTCCTACTCGCGTAGCGAAATATTGGTCTCGAAATCATATACCAAATGTGTATTTGTATGTTAAACACGGCTGAGTCAAAGTTGACAAATTCGAAAACGTGTTCTAACAATGTATTGCCAAATAAAATAATTCAATTGTGTTCTCTATTGTAAATTTGGCTCAATGTTGATGAATCACCCACAAAATAACTGTTCATTGAAATAGTTTGTTGAGTAACAAAAGTGACAATAGAACACGAAATCGACTTCCTACTTCCTGCCTTTTCTATATAAATCATGATAAGTTAACGAATTGTTTAACGTACCCAATTTTTTTATCGTCTGTGTGCACGAGATTTTTTTTTATTGTGGACTTTTTAGAAGTTTTTTTATTTGAATACCTGACTATGAATAGTATGTGATATCATTTAAACAAAGAAAGTTGTTCAATAAAAAATACAAAATTTCTAAATTTTTTCGTTTATTTTTACTTCACCCACACCCACAGACAGAGTTTGTATAATCATATTAAGTACCTATACTACTTTTTTATCAGTCCATATGAAAAAACTGCATTTTTATTGCATTCTGACAGTTTTGTTCAGTCTGACAACACAATTTTAAGAATAGCAATAGAAGAACAAAAAACTATACCTACAAACATTTTTTGGGTAATACTACAAGCGTAAAAAATATCTACGCTCTGGTGATAAAGACCCTGGCCAAAATGATTAGTTTTTTTTTGTAAACTTTGCAGCACGAGATAATTTACAGTTTAACGAGTAAGGACAGCTGCCATAAAATATACGAGTGGCCAAAGTGTGTAAAAATATCTCACCAAGATTCTAATGCCTTGACAATATACCCGTACTCTTATATTTGTGAGCAACCTGAACGCTCTGATATGTGATGGTGACGATAGATACTCAAACGTTTTCTATGAGTCATAGAAGACACGTGTAAAAACCACACATTTTAGTGGAATAAATCGGATATCACAATTAAACTGTGAACACCAGTGAATAATTGAAGATAACCCGAGGCATAAATGGTGTCGAAACCAGCCAATTTTAGTAAGTGAGACGTCAACTCGTATACATTACGCAGCGTAGGTATCATTATGATTCTAAATTTTGCCGATTTTTCAAAAGTCTGGGGTTTTTTACGAAAAACCTTTAGTCGTTTAAAAGTTTTAGTTCTAAATGTTGGTTGATTTGTTTTTTAAAAACATATTGTAAAGTCTGGTCCAAACTGATAGATGACTTGCTTGCCGCCTAGTGCCTAGCGACTAGGCAACTAAGTCTTCCGGTTGAGTCTCAAGGTGGAGTCATCCTCGCCATCTTTCTTTTGTCCGCTTACACCGAACCACAGCGCCCAAGTGGCAATATACTTTGATATTAGCAAAATTGTCCAACTCTCGGGCAGAAGCTATTATAGAAAAAAAAGGACTAGGCGAAGGCGCCCAACGTACTAGTATTGCCAACATTCTAGAACGTTCGTTTTCACTAAGTGGCGCTGGCCCAAAACACTAATAGCTGCCCATGACCACATTAAGTGTTGTTGTAAAACATGCAGTCGTGTCAACACAAACCGTTGCAAGTGCAACCAGACTTAAACAAGTCTGGTAACATGACATTTAAGGAAGTAAAATAAGGAAGCCTTACTGGTTAATGTTCGATTGACGGTAATGTCGACATTAAAAAATTAAACTACTCAAATAATTGTGTCCAGAGTTCCTTTTCCTTCAGTATGTTTGTTTTGCAAAATTATCTATGTTGACAGGATCCAGTGTCATTGAATGAATCCGTATGGCTTAGGATACTTACGCTTATTTCTTGGACTGAAAGTTTGGGGAATAATCATTGAGACCTACAGAGTAGAGCTTTTCTAGGACTCAACTATTTTGATTTGATAAAGGGGTGCGTGTTATATTCACCCTAGATGTCATAACTGTATAAAAAAGTTGCTAGGCTCAAATGGGACTGAGCAGGCTACGTCTACCCGCACGAATCCAAACAGGTGGGCTAGTATTGCTAGGTACCAAGTGGATTCCGCGAAATAAGCGTCGACGAGGCAAGCCCAGACGGAGATGACGGGATGACATTAACGCGTTTTTGTAAGAACTGGCCGGGGAAGCACCATATCTAGAGCGGTGGACATCAAGAGGAGAGGGCTTTCCCCCAAAAAGGACATACAAGTAGGCGAAAAAAATGTACTCCATCGAAAACGGGAAACGGCAATAAAGCCGTCTTAATAAGTTAAGAGGGATGAGAGAAAAACGCAATTAACTCAATATTTTATATTGGAATAATCTCAATAAATACCTTACGATTGTCAACACTTGTTAATGGGTGTATACCATACATCTAATTAAAATTTAAACTAAGAAAATTCGTGACAATTTAAAATTTTACAAAATTACCATTGAATGCGTGTTTACTTTTTCGGTGTATAATACCACAATATTTTTAGCATCACTCAACGGAAAATATAAAAAAAAACATTATCGATGGTAACTTTGCCTACGATTATGTATTTTTTGTTTATTTCTAAAGTGAAATTATATGGCTAAAATTTTAACATGAAGTTAATCGTAACGTCGAATAAATTCACGGGCAAAGTTGTATAATTTAAAACAATAGGTCGATGTGATTTTCAAATACGTGGTATTGTAGTTCAACCGACATTTTAATGTTAAAATTATAAACAAACATATACATACATTTTTAAACATAACAATCTATATAAACATGTTATTAACTCTCTATAGCTAAACACTGATCTCTTAATATTACAATGATATTATATATTTAAAAAGTTATTATTTTTTATCTATACGATAAATTAATCAACTATATTGTTAAAATCACAATTGTCCTAATAATAACATTTAATATATTAATATTGCACAAAATAGACATCGAATGCGATTATACATACGATTGAGCTGAATTTCTTTAACTACCCTAAATGCATGTTACTTTGCCCATCACATGATAATTTTGAGTTTTATTAAAAAAAAATTGAATTATAAATACTTAAAAGACACTGAAAGAAAATTATCACATAATGTCAAAACTAACCCACATTTATGGCTAATAGTTCCCCAATAAAATTATTACCATGCAGTTACTTTATACTTTTCAAAATACAATATTCATAAAGTTGGTAAATTACAATAATTTAATAAAGTCAATACATTACAATAAATTATTAAGTGTAAAACATATTTTTATCGATTTTCGTAAACAAAAGAGTTTTAAAACATTAGTTTTAGTATAATAAACATACAAGGTAATAAATTCATTATGAAACCTGTTAAAATGAAAAATACACGACTAAAGCTTTAAAATGGCGGCGTACGTATGAATAAAAGCTTAAGTGCATTAAAATCTAAATGCACTTAAGTTTTTATTGGCCATGTTTTTCGGCAGCAGCATGACATAACGATTACATTTCTGATTGCATATGTATGATTACATTGGTCAATCACTTGTGTAATCGTAATCGGTACAACACTATACACGATTTATCCAGTGATCTGCTAGTGAATGACATTGAAAGCAACACCGAATGCCTTTGAAACAGGAACAAATAAAACGTTATTTATATAAAGTGCGCAAAAATATATATTATATTCTTTTCTTATTTTAAAACAACATTTCCAGAAAATATTTCTATGTTCATCAGAAATTAATTTATTGATATGTCCTAGACGTTGTACTAGAAAAGCGTTATGTGTGATTATCCTTTTTTGTAAAAAGCAATAATTTGGCATGACTTTAGAAAAATAGGTTTACCAAAGCATATATGTGTATAATTTCATATTAACAATCAATATAACCATGCGATTTTCTGTTACTAAATAATATTTTTTTTGTGGTCAAATCCGAAAGTGTGGTATAATTTAGTAGTGTTTCGTGTTTTTGTCATTCGAATTTTTTTTTCCAAATTCCTATTTTTCTAATGCCATTTGATATATTTTTTATTAAAAAACCGTTGTGTATACCAGTTAAAAATAAAGAGGTAGTAAGATCGGAAGATAAAAATATTTCTTTTTTTAAATGTTACTCCTAACTATGAAAACATCGTGATGAGCCAACCGCGGCGTAGCATGTTCATCTATTTTATGTACATTTATAGAATAATTCCTCTCATTTTGACCTTTTTATACTTACAATTTTTTTTTAGTTTTTACGCCCCTATTCAATATGAGGATATATTTGAGCGTTTCAATTATTCATCGATACAGACATTAATAAATATTACTATAATGGTTTTGCATGGTTTTATTGTATTTATGAAAGTAAAAAAATACTGTCAACTTAGACTTATGCTCATTGCTTTTAAGTTTTTATGCCACGTTAAATGATTTTACTGACGTACGTTTTCTTCAATTATTTGATTTATATTATGCCATCAGAATTACTTCGTCTATTGTGGCTCATAATGTTATCAAAGTTGCAAATTAAGCAAAGATGTGTGACCCTAATAAGTATTTTATTATTTATCCTAGTCCCGTATGTAGACTCCGCAAAGTCTAAGCCACTGAAAGCGAAACCTTGAAATTTTGAACAAATATTCGTAAACGTTGTGAAGCTCTACGTACAAAGGATTTTATTCTGTTTTATTGTAATTGAACGCTCAAATGTACCCTTCAGGATATGCCGAAACGAAAAGATGATTACTAGCTAAGCATTTAGCATCACACTAAATTAAATCTATAAATGCATAGCAAAAATAATGAAAAAAGCCTCCCAAGAGCCTGGGCGAAAAAATGCGATGGTAAAAAATATATAGTTTTAGCTAGAGTATTAAGAATGATTTCACCCTTAGACAACGTTTAATTTTTATGAATAAGTTTTACTTACATCGGAATTTTTTGTCGTTATTTTACTAGCTTTTAGTAACTTGATTCTTTTTAATTGCTCCCTTGGAAAAAAAGAAGTAACGTTCATTGCATCACAATTTTTTATAAACAAAATACTTTCTAGTACAATTTTATTTATTTATTTCATGAGTTTATATTGTGAATTACGTTTTCTTATGTTAAAAAAAAAACAGTGTTTTCATTTATAAACCATCCGAAAAACCTAAATACGAACGTACCTAACTAATTCCCTTTTTTCCAAAGAGAGCAAGTATTTTCAAGTGCTTTAAATTCTAGTCCTAAGTAGTATATTGATTTCACAAATACTCGATTCCTTTACGACATGCAATGCGTGCCAAATAACACCAAACTAGTTTCAACCAGTTGACTGATGCAATACTCCCGAGTTATAAAAACAATAAAAACGACACTTTATAACCTACAAAACGACTAAAATGATGTAATTGCTTGATGAAATCCTTCGCATTAAGTATAGGTGGAATAAATTTTTATATACTAGACTATTTTACCTTAACAGACATTCTACTGAATTTATCTTATTCTGATTGGCTTTAGGTTCTAAAATCGGATTTCCAAGCTCAGTAGGATTTAATAAAAAAATAGTCTAACGTACGGAACCTCATCAAATGCAACTAATGTATGTATAAACATTTAACGGACTATATCTATGACAACAAACTACAGTAGGGTGACATACAGATCCCAGTTTTACATTTTTATATTGCGTTTTTCGCAATGGTTAACACTCACGTATTTTTATCACAATAGGCGTGACATGCTTTGACTGCATCGGGCAGTCATCGTCGGACAGATAGAGTGGTGTTGTCACTTTCGCTCGGGCATCACTGCCCGAGACCGGCGTAGGCAAGGCCTATTGTGATAAAAATACGTGTGTGTTAACCGTTGCAATTTAATATCACTATGACTCACGAACGTTTAAATTATATATCCGTAATTTGTTATAATATTAAAACGTCTCACGATAGTTTAAATTTGGTAAAATTTTAAATGCCAGTTTTTTATTATTTATATTATTTAACAGTCGTATATGGGCACTGAAAAATCAACTAAGCAGATTACCACTTTACAAAACAAAATCCGTTTCTAGCTTGTTTTGTTTTGTGCACTTCTTCGTTTTTCTTAATATTAGGTAATGTATGCTTAATGCATATTAAAAATTTATTAAACTAAATAAATTTGACCTTCATGATTTTTGTATAATATTATTTATTGTAAGCATAAAATTAGATTATTGAATTTATCATCTTTATTCTTTTCTTGCTTTCTGTTTCTTATTTTTATTTTGTTTGTTATTTACGTGTTGGTGTTACCTTTCGTCTTTTCCACCAGATGGGGTCATCGGAAGATCATCACTAGAAGTCACCTGCATTATGCTGAGTTGAGTCCATTTCATGGCAGTTCTTTTATATTATTATGTTTCATTTTTTTAATAATTGTATTGTGTTTTGTGTGTGTATTCGAATAAATTATTTATATTCTATCTATTCATCTCATATCAAGATTTTATTTCCGATACAATGATTATATGTAGAAACACAATAATAATCTTCTGGGTTCCTAATAAAAATATGAAGGCAAATTATTAGCAGAGAATATTAGCTTTTTACAAAACCGAGGACTGTATGCCATCGTCAGGTAATCGGGTTAACCTATTCTACGTTTTCTATAAAATCCTTTATATAAATGTATACAATATTTGAATTTTGATGATTTTTCATTATCTCAACACCGATGAACTACGGAATGTATAAGCTTTAACATGTAACAACAAGCATTTTAATCTAACTTTATCTTTTACATACACGTAGCTTAAAATAACTTCATGTTATACATTTAAATTAAATAAAAACGCGTATCCAACTATGAATATACGATTATAACCGTCGTTTAAGATTATACAAAACTTTTCAATTTTGATTGACCATTTCGTATTTTGCTGCCAACTTTGCCATTTAACATTACTTTTACACTCACCTAAAATTGACCAACCGTGACATGTTCGTCCTATTTGTTACATTTCTATCAATTAATTTAGAATTTTAATTACCAAAGCATAACGTTATATTCGGTACTAAAAAGGTACATATAAAGACCTAGGTAAACTACAAAATAAGTCATAATAATGTGCGCAAAACCCAAAATGGGCACTATTATTTATACCATTCTTTTTCATTGACAGAAATAATTTAAAAAAACACACGAATTGAGAGTTTCCTCTTTTTGAAAATTTGAAGTTGAAAATACAAGAATAAGTTATGTTGCAGAGAAGTGCAGGTAATGATTTCTTGTCTTTGCCCTGAGAAGCGTTACACTGTGGAATAAATATTTTGATGACTCTAGCACATTATTATAACTACACAAAAAGGCCGCAACAATGAAAAAAAAAACAATACAGGTTATTCCAAAATCGCAAATATATTCTTTATAACATTTGGCAATAAATCTGTTAAAACTGAATTATTTTGTGCCAGCAATATATATATTTATATTTTCCTCCTTAAAAACAACCTCGTTTAAAACAACACTGGTCTCAAGTATTGAGCAATGTTAAAATTAGGTCTCGCAATTTGAACATTAATGATAAAAAAAATATTTTCTTTAAAAACGAAACTTGTAATATAAACTTAATGTAATTTCTCGCAAAAAAGAAAGAAAAAATCTACTTTTCTCTTTGTGCGATGCGAACTCGACATTTTCCGTATATTTACTACATTTTAACAATTAATTTATATCTCTAACAATTTATTCAATTCTTAACTTTGACTCAACTTTTAAGGTTAATGAAATTTTCATACATAGATTTTGTATGAAAAGAAATAGTTACTCGAGCTGAGTTGAAACTAATTCTACGTTAATTTGAAGAGTACTGTGCGATAAGACGTTTACTTAAAAAAGAGATGTCTGTAAAAGCACTGACAGATAAACACTTTTCTCTAAAATTACATAGTACTTATAGTTCGTTTCCTTTTGTTTTCAGACTTATTCTGTAATTATTTGTCACTTATTTCGAATAGTGACAACGAATTTCGAATACGTCAAAAGACAACGAGACAAACGAAGAAAACACAAAAAAAAAGTCGTGCACAGCGTCAAGTGAGATAGATTTCAGAACGGATTTTACCGTTTAATCTTTAACCGCTCAGTCTTATGACGTTTTTATTGCCGACAAGATTCCTGAACTTAAATGAACATTTTTCTATTTATTCAAGAATCAATAACAAAATGCTTTAAAATATTCAACTTTGCCCAGCTTGAGCAAAGTGGCAATAACTCAAGGAACAGGTTTATCTAAACGCTAATACGTAAATTGTAGCCTACAATATTAATAAAATGGCTTAATCATAAAAATAAAAGTTCAGGATCATTGTTTAAATTTTATCATCAGAAACATGATATATTCTAAGTTCTTCTTTTTAATTTTAACTCGATGGTAAAATAATATCTATTCATCACTAACAATGACAAAAATTTATGACTGATTTTATAGCTAAGACAGCACTTTGTGTTGACAACACTCACTACAAATGACTTAACATGAATTCCCTTCCTTAAATTTAATACACGCGTATCAACTTAATATTGAATCCCATAAAGTCTGACATATAATCAATTTCTATTTTTTAAAGGCATCGAATCTCAATAGCACAATATTTAAAACTTAATTTAAGATTGAAGACTCAATTAGTCGCAGACACATTAGTATCTATTAAAACTGTTTTTCGCATGACTTAGGGTTTAAAAACCTGAATAGCTACCAACAAATCTAAGATTTTCAATATCTTAAGGTTATAACTCAATAAACAGGTCATGTGGTATGTCTTAAGCTCAAGTTGCAATTAAGTTTCGAAGGCCCAAGACTTAATAAGTACGAGGAGATAAGACTTAACACTCAATTAGGTATAAGACTGAAGATTCGTTTACACACAGACTCATCCTAAACCTTCAGTACTTGTCACCACAGATTTGAACAAACTAAAGACTCAAAGTCTTCAGGATAAAATCCAATACACAGGTCATGCAGTACATCTGAAGCTTAAATTGAAATAATTCAAATATAAGTACAAGATACTTGGCTTGAGACTCACATGGATCATTAGCTTTCTTTCCTAAGTTTAAGACAATCTTCTTGCAGTTCAGGATTCCTGCCGACGTTTACTTTAACAAATTACTCCGGCTTGAGACGGTGCCATTGCACGATGGTTTGCCGCGGTTTGGTGATCATGTCCTGCCAGTGCTTAGTTTCTGTGGCACCGGAACCATTTTTGCCTGAAAAGTAAAACGTTTTTATGAAAGAACAAAATTATTAATGAATATGAATTGGGGGATATCTTAAAGCAATAATTTTATAAGAAGATGGAATGTAATGCCAAGGGAGTATTGGGGTTATTTCGAAATGAGACTCTTAAGATGATGGAATTATCGGCGATCTTCCTGTGATGTTATATTCCTGGGATGTTTTAAAATGGTTCCTGCAAACGGTTATAACGGACCTCATTTTATTAGTAATGATAATAAAATAATGACTGCACAAAACTTTAATCAATTACATTAATAAGACTTATGATATCGAATAAAATGAAATTGAAGAATATTCCAATATAAATGCAGAAGATGTTGATGTAAGAGCAGTAGACGATAAAAATGGATAAGACAAGGGAGATGATGAAGTTATAAGAATAGAAACACTTAAACTATCAACGCAGTGAAATGGTCAATGTTGGCAGTGATTGACATTCAATTAACAAAAGAACTGGTAAAAATATAAATGATAAAATTTATAAAATAATACATACCGGCCAACAGTATCCGTCCAATGAGCTCATTCCTCCCGATGTTATCGAAGTCCATGACCTGGACGTCCAGCGAGCATTCACGGATTTTCTCCCAAGGGACGTTGAAGGAGAAAGCGTCATTGAAGACCGGGTTGAGCGTGCACTTGAAGATCGCCGTCTTGCGTTTCTCGATGCGTTTGTCGCCGAACTGCAGCCAGACTTTCACGTAGGGATCTGTAATTGTATCAGATTTGTGGGTCATTACATGGTCATACTGGATCATTCTCTTTTTTGCAAGGGACCAGAAATTGTTTCTAAAAAAGTATTTTTGCTCGTATCGCAATTTTTCTTTATTGAATGTACTCCTCACCTCAGTTATACGTTCTAATTTGGTAAAATATTACATACAATTGTTTCTGTTGTCTTGATTGAAGTCAAACGCGTAATGTAAGTGACAATGGAATGTCTCTTGTGTTTTTAGGGATTATTTCAGTACCTAATAAATATTGATGCTTGTTCCATTTAAAGTAAAATGCAAACGTGACTTCGTTAGACTGAACTAATCTTATGCATAATTAAACTGTAGAATCATTCAAGAATTTCACTCAAGAATCATAAGGGTTTTGACTCTTAAAAAATCGGTTCAATATGCCTGGCCATTAAAATTAATTGATGACTATTATACAATTTGGTGGGTTTAGTCGTTTTAACAACTATACGAACATACAATACAAACATCATGTTCCAAGCGTTTTCTAACCCTCTTGGCACACGCAACCTAAGCTCGGCTAGACAACATAATCCAAAGATTTTCCGAATGCGACAAAAGCGGCTGTAATCTGGGCCCGTAGCCAAGATGCCAATCGCTAACGCTCAGTCGCGAACGAAACACAACTGTCATTGTCGCACTAATAAGTGATAGAGAGAAATAACTACGAAACGCTATGAAGCGTGAGCGATTGGCATCTTGGCTACGCACGCTGACCTTTCAAACTTTTTCAACGCAGAAAGTAAACTCAGAATAAAATTTAGTACAATTTTCTCAAATGATTTTCTTCTCCAAAAACCGATAGGTAAATATAAAATTAAAAGATAGTAAAGATACCCACATACAAACGCTGCAATATTTATTAGATTTCAATGCCGTCTTCCTTTGCCGTATGAATAAAATCGGATTACTATTATAGGCTATCTACGTAATTGATGAATAGTCTATGGAACCCTAAAAAAGGGTCTCATTAATGTCACCATTCAACGCAGACGGCACCCGAGGCATTATCCCAACTTTTTTAGCCCAGACAAATTCACCCCATTATTCACAAAAATACAAATTTCAACAATACCCGTCTCATCAAGTTACTTGAAATAATAATATGTCTGAATCTTTTGGAAAGATTTCAGGTCGTTAGTATTCAATATTTTAATGAGTAATTAGGGAAAAGTTAGAAAATAGTGGAACTTTTGAAGAGCGAACCCATCCGAGTGGATTCTTTAACGTAGTTTTAGTAAGCATTATTGTTCTCATTTATCATTTTTGGTGTCCGAAAAGATACAGAATTATTCTTATGGGACAGTAATATTTATGCCTTTGAAAAATGAATGTATTTGTCATATTAACCAACTGCCAAAATAAAATATATATGACACTGAGATCTTAATTTTAGGTAATGAAACCGCCAAAACTTGAATTTACTTTCGGTAATAGCGTATGCTTTGGGATATATTCGTCTTATTTTTAGAAGGGTGTGGGGTATGTTAGGATTTCGGCTCGTAAGTAAGTCAGATCATAAGCAGTATTTTTTTTTAGTGATGAGATTATTGTTAAGATGGCGTTTTAATAAATTACTTGATTCTAGAAATAAATATAAATATTTTTAATTGCATTTTAAGGAGTAGATAATTTCGAAAGCAAGTGGGGTAATTTTGAAGGTTTGTAGAAATGGTTTATATGCAATAAGGGTTTAAGAACCATATTTATTTATTGCTTTAATGTATTCTTGTTGAAATATCCCGCTGATTCACAGTAACCGACATGATTAAAAGAAAAATATTAAAAAATATTTTCGAATAAATGCCCTGCACTGCGATCAGTAAGTTCAATGATACATTCATTCGAATTTTCCCAGTGGGGTAGAGTTGAAAGCTTTGAAAACTACATATATACCATTATGCTGTACTCAATAACACGACAAAAATGACAATCTAAAATAAAAACAAACGACCAATAATTTTTAACTTATCACATACCCTAGTTATCTGGTATGGGGTATTTCAAAAGTGCTCATAAGGCAATAAACCGCTCTTTTTTTATTTATTCGGCCGTAGCTCACGTTCGCTCACGACCAGCGACGCGAAGTGAACCGAAACTGGGGGGAGATAAATATGGCGGCTTGACAAGTGTCCCCAGCGTCAAAATTGTTCCCAGTTTAGTAGAAAGTAGTGATTTTTCATTATTCCCATTTACGAATTAACCCCAAAGAAAAAAAACAATATTTTTTTGAAGTAAGATTTCTCAATAAAGACGCACTCAAATTCATATAAATTGTATGCTATTACACCACTCCGTAAAGAAATCCTTCCCATATTATCCCGTCATACCCTGGTACTTTTGAAGCAAGCGATCGCAGTCTCCATTTATTTAAAAGGACCCTGGACTTCATTTATTTTCAAGCCATCATAAATCAAGACGGCGTTAATTAACTCGAAGTTTCATTTGGAGGACTTGGTAACCATTTATTATTAAGGGACTGGCTAAACATGGGAAATAAACTTAGAAGGGTTGCTTTAATTTTAAGTTAAACTTGTCTTTCCCAGTGTGATCAGTTGCATAACCTCGTCCTGCCCAATGTACTCAATTAAGAACATTTAAACGGTTAAATTTAGTAGGTCCAGTCCGACTATTTGTTTTAAAATGACATATTCAAATTTGGTGGCTAGCTCACATAAAATATAATATAAAATTAAAAATATGTATAATTTTTAAATAAAGTGTAATATGTACGTTCTATATTGTTTTTTGGGTATAAGGATATTAAGGAGATAGTCCATATGCCATATATCATAAAAAAATATATTTAAAAAAATCCAATTCGTTTGTTGGAATAAAAATTGTCTTGGACAGGAAGCACTAAAATTAAAGTTTGTTTACTAAGAACATTGGACAGAATCATAATGTTTGTTAAAACTGCATGGGGATGACGAGGTCAAGTAACATGGGATGAGTAGAGATTGTTAGGGTAGTTTTTTTTTGTTTTAATGGGCTAGACGACTACAAAAATCTATTTAGTCCGTCTTTTAGATTATTAAAAAAAAATGGTTGCCTGTAAAGTCGGTATACGGGCGAAAGTTTTACGTGACAACGACTTTGAGTGGTAAAATACTGTGCTCGAGTGGAAGGGACGCGTGCCTTTCACTTTTTATGTCTGTCTCTCTCGCTCTTAGGCGGGCTAACCATGCCCGAGTGGAAGGGACGCGTGCCTCTCACTCGCTCTCATTGTGAGCGCATAACGTGAGCGGAGCGTAACGCAGTTTCTTGAAGTGTTACCCGGCAAACCAATTTATAAGACGTTGTCACGTCAAAAAATTGTAAGAATACGTATTTTTTCTTTTGTTTGTCAAATCGTCAAGGAGTTAAAAACGGATCTGTATAGTTGACTTACCTGATTTTCCGTTGATATCCTTGGCCTTCAAGTTTCTCGCCTTAAGAAGTGTGAGTGTCAACACAGAGTTGCTCGGATGGTAGCAGAGGGAGGTCAGTAGTTCGCCGCATTTGTCCTTCGCTGGTGGTTTCAGAGCCTTCCAGAATGACGGCTTCTCGCTTAAGTCCACCTGAAAATTAAAAAAAGTTACTTGTGCAACCAGACACAATTTAAAACCAATTTTGATTCAAGTAGTTTAAAATAGATTTTAGAGAATTCGTAGGCTCTATGATACGTAGTTTCAAAAATGTATAATTTGAAGGATTTATACTCTGCACGTTTTAATTACTTTGTGTTTATAAGGATGCCGACACATTTTGAAATGGATAGGATACATACATAGGGATCGCGGCGCCATGGGGCGCTGTGGCACACATATTGGAAACCCATGGGATAGGACTGATAGGACAACCAATAATAAAATATGAAAAAAGTGTGCTGAAATGAAAAGAGACCTACAGCATCCAAACATTTTTTTTTAATCAATCAATCAATCATTTATTTCATTTTAATATGGAAGATGACACATTTCATTCCACATATTTACAGTGGAACATGGCGTAAAAAGAATTGAATAGGAATCTAGATTTGAAAAAGGCGAAAGAAAATGATGTTAATGACATGAGCAGAAAATAAATGTTTCAGACCATTCTAAGTATTTAAATATGAATAAGATTTTACTTTAACTATATAAGCGAAACTCATCGACTAATGTCTAATTTAATGTGAAAATGATGTAGACGTCAAGAAAACAGTGTCTGACCTGACAGAGCGGCAGGAACACTTCCCCAATGGAGTCATCCCTTGAGAAGCGATCGTAGTCAAATACGTGGAGATGCAGCACCTGAAATGATAATGAGTATTAAAATATATAAAATACTATTACTCACGACAATAAAGTCGAAAATAGAACAATCCGTGTCTCTTAATCATGAGATGCGCTCATGAGGACGCGCTGGTCGGGGCACGGGCGGCACGTGCGGCGGCGGCAACGGTGGAGGTGGAGCCAAGATAATAACAGCTCTTTCACTCTTATTTTAATATGTCTAATACTCACGGGAGTTTTCTACTTAAAAAATAATTAATAAGTTTAATTTAAATAGAATATTGGTGGTCGGTAAGACTGCAACTTTCTATTAAAGATCGTGGGTTGAAGGATGACTCACACTAGCACGGACGGGACGGGGCGGGACGGGAAAATCTGTCAATTTCTATAGAAAGAATCACGTGATAGCTCGGAGCCCTCGGATATCACGTGACGCTTTCTATGGAAATTGACAGATTTTCCCGTCCCGTCCCCCTCTAGTGTGAGTCATCCTTTAATCAGATTCTGGCTCGTACCAATGAGTCTTGTGGAACATATGTAGGTACGATATATTATTTGATACTTATCAGTTAATTTTCGGAAAACATCGTAAAGAATCTTGCATACGTTCGCGAAGAAATTCAGCCAGGACTACCGATAACAGCAGTAGTCTGGGTCACATAAAGAATTACTTACATTAAATCGGGACGGGACGGGACGATCTGTCAGGGAGATTGGGCGGCGTCTTAATTTTAATCGAGATGGCGTCTGGGTGGTGCCACTGGCAAGGAAACCTAGTCCATAGTCAAAAGTTCAGTGCAGTGAAGTGGACAGACTGAGAGGTAATTCATTTATGTTCAAAATAAACCTCCACCTACCTTAAATCTAAAGTAGGTCATTGAGGCATTGTTCCGAGGATACTGGCGGCATTACCCCGTTGAATCGCACTGCTGATACGTTGTGCGAGGAAGCCACCAGCTCTTCGGTCACCACTTACATCAATCAGACGTTTCACGATTTCAACAAAAAACCTTGCGTGGGCTGGGACCCCATGGACCTAGAGTTTCGACCCCAAATGGTACAAAATAGTACTCTCTGCCACTCTTATATGGTGAGAGTATATTTAGTGAAGTATTTTATGTTATTGAATTATGTTTTATTCAATAATAACTGATTCCATGGCTCACTTAAAATAAAGTCCCTTAGTGCAATATTTAAAACAAAAAAAAATATACCACGTTTCCTTACCCAGGAATTTAAATTTTTTCCGTCAATTGTGGTGTAAGATTACGCACAATGACAGCGTGGCTTGCAAAATAAGAATTGCAGCCCTTATTTGCATTTTATTTCTTAGCTGATAGCAGTTGAATGTTTCATTTCCTTTTACTGTCGAGAAGAACCTTTTGGTGTTGGCAGTGTGCATATTTAGCCGTTTTTTTGAAGGGCTTATTTATTTACTTTTACTTTTATTGTTCAAAAATAAACAAAAATGTTGTTTGAAACCGCACTTTGAAGTTCACCACCTTACTTCAATATAAACTATAGGTACCACAAAAACAATACTGTACCCAAGTTACTACCCTGTGGAACACCTTATTCAACAAAAACAATACTGTCCCTAACATACTACCCTGTGGAACACTCACCCGACTTTGCAACTTCTGTATGGGGAAGCCTTCAAAGTAGAACGTCTCGTTCCATCGCGGGTTCAGAGTGCGTCGTTTGATCTTGGTCTCCAGCCGGTGTTTCTTGTCTGGGAGGAGCGTCACTCGGACGTAAGGGTCTGAAGTGCCGCTTAAGTCCTTTGCTGGGAGCTCCTTTCCCTGTAAGTTTTATAAAGTGAGAAGAGTAGAAAATGTAGAAATCCAAAATTGGAAAACCTTCCGACACTAAATATTAGTATTCCGCAAATTGTAAAATCATATGGTTATCCCTGACAACACACTAATAACATTAATCTAATATTGTTGAAGAATTGGACCCCGGGGCCGTTTCTCGATAGCGTCTAGTTTATAACAATACAAGCGGAAGTCCTGTCTAGTAAAATAAGTTAAACAGACTTTATCTTGCTTTAAAAGTTATTAGCTTTCGAGAAAATGGCCTCTGATCATCACAAGAACTAGCAACTTCTCCAAAAAATAAAAGTATAATCAAAATTTGAGGTTTAGTTCAATATTGTTACAGTTTGATATAAGTATCTTGAAAACTGCTGTTTTTACGAATCATAGCTAATAACAGTAATAAGCATCTTTACACTACTTTAAGGATCACCCGGTTGTGAGATATGATTCTACAGACAGACAGATACGCGGATGAAACATACAATCATCTCTTTTCGTCGAGGATTAAAAAGAAGAAGATCCTTTTGGTTAAGCCACGTATATACGGTCGGCTTCATATATATGCATCTGTATTAAATTTTGACCCGTCTTCCCCAGTAATAAGTTCCAAAGTGTATACATACTTACAGACGTGCCTGATGCATTTTACTGCGCAAATCTTTTAGCACCAATTCGGCTTCTCCTTTACAACATCAATACGACTCAATACAATAAGACTTAATACTCCACGTTTAGGCCTTCGGGGTCAACCGCTTCCTCTTGACTGAACAAAATGTATTCTCAAAAATTATTCAGAATCTATTTGCAAAGTAACGACGTCGTTAAGGTTGAAGTCAGATTCGGCAAAGTTCGGGTTTCACAAGGTACAATTTGAATATACCTAAGGGCATGTACAGAATACAAATCTAGAGCTCAGCCTTTTGACTTCATAAATATAAGAAGAATAATATGTGTGGAAACAAAATGTATAAATTGAAATGCGTATAGATGTCATCATTATAGTGAAAATGAAAATGAAAATTAAGTAGTTTATTTCCTTAAAAGTTTTTACATTTTGACAACAGTGGTTGGGGCTTCCTTTTAGATGAATGGACCTGTGTCAGGATGCCCCTCTCACCCATTTATCTACAAGTCTATTTTTGTAGGAAATATACACTAAACTTATTTCATGTATTATATAACTAAACTCATTTTGTAGGTATTTTAGCAAAGTAGAAGGTACAGTGCTCTTAACTATCTTAATCTAAAATATACGTGACATCTGTGTGTTCAGGATATTAACAATACACGTAGGTACTAATGGTGTTTTTCTTTGTTAGCACTAAATATTAGCATCCAATTTTATATACATAAAACATATAACCGTATGCGAGTGTTTGAACATATTATGTGAGAATTGAAATGATCTTGGTCAAAGATAATGATTCAAAAGGTTGTTATATTTTTTTAAGAGTTCTTACTTTTTTTTTAACTCTAGATAGAGCATTAAGTTGACTTTTATTATGATTTATGATTCATAAATATCAATCGTGGTAACAGAAAACAATATTAAATAAGTACCTTAAAAAAACCTACCTTAAGAATAAAAAACTACCTTAAAAATACATTCATAAAAACAGTAATAAAAATAAAACTACCTACCTTGTTATATCATTCTATTATAATGTATAGTTTATCAAAGAGTGTAACCGTAGAAAAAAAAAACTATACCATCCGTTTTTCGAAGAAGTGGTACTAATTAAATACTAGAGTATGTTTTAAATTAAAAATGAGCCAGGCAATACCATGATATGGTTCGCATTACTTTGGGCTCATTCAAAAATCGTGTGATGAATTCAGAGCCCGTAATTTTCATGCCGATTTCGTCATAATAACGTATATAAAGACACAGGATGTTTTAGTACGAAATAAGTTAATGACAGATTGAAGTCTATCGACGTTCGATTCTAACGTCAAACGTAATAGTTTTGACACTTCAATGATAGCATTATTCTTTCAAACGTAAAACCTAAAACATGATGTATGTAAAATTACGGGCATGAAAATTCATATTTGACCGATTTTTGTTGAGAAACAAAAACGGATTTTCGTCGAAGATAATGTATTAAGTTTTGATAGGGTAAAAATACAGAATTATTATTGTTTCTCTTAGTACAATATTTATCCGGTTTACTAAGTGGTATTTACAAATTGTTTAAAGTTTTTTGCTTAAGTACCTATAATTATATTTTATATTACTTACATATTAAAAAATATACCTAGTCGAGTCAAACACAAAACGATGTTCAGGATCTTTCTGGTGGACTTTTCAGAAGTTAAGGGTTATGAGGTTGATTTTCTTATTAAACCCTTATCCACATTCAAAAGTAAGGAGTACTTTTGTATGATTCTATTGAATTGTATGATAAAAATCATGACTACATGTACACAATCTGTTAACTACTGGCCACATGAATGAGTGGCTCTACAGTTCAGCTGAACACGCACTTTCCTGTGGTCAATAGTTATGTTAACAGCTTGTGGACGTGTAGTAATGATATTTATCAAACAATGCAATAGAAAGGGAGTAACTCTTAATTTAGATAGGGTTTAAATAATAAAATCAACATTTATAGCCCATATATTACATTATAATATACTCAATTTAATATATAACCTGGAACAAGAAACTGAACTTTGGTGTATATAAATAAATATTGTGGGACAATCTTACACAAAATCGACTTAGTCCCACGATAAGCTCAATAAGGCTTGTGTTGTGGGTACTAGACGACGTTATATATATTAGATACAAATACTTAAATACATAGAAAACATCCATAACTCAGGAACAAATATTCGTAATAAACACACAAATAAATGCCCTGCCCAACCCGGGACCTCCTGCTTCGTAGGCAGCGTCACTATCAACTAGGCTAGGAAGCCGTTTAATAAACAGACACTTTTCTAACTACCGTCAGAAAATAAATATCCAGGTTTGAGTAAAAAGTGGTACGATATAACCGACTCTCCCCTATATATATACTATATATATACTACTACATATTTTTACATGCAAAAGGACACTTTTCATACTCTTCTGTCAGCATTTGCTTTCGCAGCATCCGCTTAAACGCAAACTTGCTTGCTCGCATAGCTTGCTTCATCTTACTAAAACTAATAAACAACCAACATAGATTGGCTGAATATCAATATCAATAACGGCCCCAAGACACTGCCCTGTGGGACCCCGCGTCCTTGCAACTAATGTATTACTACTAGTAGTCCGATAACACCACTAGGCATTTATAAGCCAGTCTGGGAAGTTATGAGATGGTCATTATTTTGTGTAGATCTACTTAGTGTGACAAATGAATTCATATATTATGTCTTTCCCTGATGGGACAGTGCCGACAATGGTATTCCGGACCTTTGGGAGGCGTACACGGAGCCGAAGCCAACGCGCAGAGCCCTTTCGACTGTTCGGCAGAGAGTATTCAAAACTGTGTGTATTGAACGTAACGGTTTTTCTCCGTTTCTTCTTTAAAAGATAAATAACTATTCTTGAAAACTATTATATAATATATGTTTTTATGAATATAATTAGGCTTAGGACTTTTGGATGCTCGCCGTGGTTCTAAAATCCACGGAGTCGCCATTAAGTCAACATTTTTTTTCGAAGTCAAAGTCAAAGTCTAAAAATAAAACATTAGGTATACTAGATTATTTGGGCTGTTATATCATATATAAAAAACACGTAAAACTATTAATTTTATCAGAAATTAAGTGTAGAAAAATTTCATATTACGCTGTTATTGTTTGTTTGTAAAATACAGAACAACACAAGCAGAGATATAAGATTTTAAGCTAACATGGTCATTTACACTATAATTACTATTTAAAACGAGATATTTACCATGTACATTTGTTTTCATGAGCTCCCGATATTTCGGCACTGTTACAAGTGCCATGTTCACGGTGTAACTGATTTGCTGCGAGTTTTTATAAATCAAATAAAATAAAAACTCGCAGCAAATCAGTTACACCGTGAACATGGCACTTGTAACAGTGCCGAAATATCGGGAGCTCATGAAAACAAATGTACATGGTAAATATCTCGTTTTAAATAGTAATTACAAGCAGAGATGTTCAAAATAGGTAGTGAAATGTATTTAGATGAAAAATGCAAATACTTTGATATTTTAACTATTTCATATAAAAATACAAAATAGATTCACAAAAAGGTATTTGAAATACTAAATACAAAATAGATACTTCAAAAATACCATTATTTAAATAAAACACTTTGTTGACATTAGTTACTTAAGAGGCAGACAACACCTAAGTTATGTTCTAAGTAGTATTTTAAGAAAAAATATTTATTTGAATACTGCTAAAATACGTTACGTACTGCGTTTTCATTATATTTCAAAAACCGGAAATGGAGAAATTTTTAATTTAATGAAATCGTCTCAAAAGAAAATAGTTCCAAAGATTGGTCTTAAATTGATCATTAAATGATTTTATGTTTTTATTTTTATGATTAGGGTGTAAACGGCCAACGTGTCACATTTCACAAATAGTCCACGGTTTTCTTTATTTGCATACAGGCCAGAAAAACCAGGCCGGCCCGCCATAATGCGATCTCGTCATACTCCGACATAGACCATTGTGCGCTGACTTGGCTTTAGTTAACCCCTTAAGTTTATCTTTTTGCTAACTTTAATGACGATGTTTGAACAATTCGTGGCAGTTGGACGTCATTGACGTGTCCATTACCACTAATGCGAACCATAGCGCATTTTATCTATCGGTTAATTAATTTCGTTTCATAATATTGTCTTCTGTTTCCGCGATTGTTGTTCATTGAAATTAAACATTTTAATACGGATTAATAGCAACAGCAACTTAAGCCCGTAAAAACGAGTGCTGTAAAGGGCTCGAAACGTAGGATCATGGTATTAATAAATGCGAGTAATCCGTTTTAATTGTTTAATTTCAATCAATTCGTTTCACCCTATTCTATGAAAATAACAAAAAGCATTTTGTATTCTAAACTTAAAAAAAATACAAAATACGTGAACATTTTAGTATTTAAATTTTAAAATAAAATATAAATACGTTCTTTCTACCGGCTTAAGCACTTCCTCCCGATCAGCACGAAAACTCTCCTTATTCAAGCGTTGGTATTTCCTGTTATAGATTATGGCGACGTGTGCTATTCAAATATTAACCAGGAGTTGCTAAATAAGTTAGATCGACTGCTAAATAACTGCATCCGATTTATTTACGGGCTCCGTAAATTTGATCACGTGTCGGCTTTTCGCCGTAAATTAAATTGGCTCCCGATCCGTGAGCGCAGGGACTCCAGAATTCTTTGTTCTCTTTATACCATCCTCTTTGGTTCAGCTGCACCAGATTATCTTAAAGCCAAATTTCAATTAGTTACTCCGCGTCCGGGTTGCGAGCTTCGTACCTCGCGGAGTCTTCAACTCACCTTTCCCCTATACCGCACCGGTTTCATGACGAACTCATTCGCTCTTCAGGCAATTCGTCTTTGGAATGATCTCCCTCTATCAATAAGACAAGCACAGAGCAAATTTTCCTTCAAACGTAAGTTACGAAAGCACCTTTCTAATTTAGTTCAACGTTCATAATCTGTATAACGGTTATGCATGGGTACAACAATACATATTTTATTATGTGAATATAATATGTATGTACATGTGTATATGTATTTGTGTAGTCATGTAGTCATGTTTTCATGCTGTTGGTTTTCCATGTATGTAATATAAAATAAAAATAAAATAAAATAAATAAAGTATGTATATTAAAAAATTAGTTGTATTTATTCCAGAATGTGACATTTTATCTCTCTGTTTTACTCTTCCGCACCAATTTTGTAAGTTTCTGTTTGACCCAACGGTTGACTGGTAGAGAATGCCTTAAGGCATTAAGTCCGCCATTTGTACTTTCTTGTATTGTGCAATAAAGGTTAAATAAAAAAATAAAAAAATAAAATGGTTTCCGATAAAAGTATTTAGTTAAAATACCAAAAACAAAATAGGTATCTTGTATTTTCATTTGAAATGCTTTCATTTCAAATAGTTAACATCTCTGAACACAAATATCAAAGAGAATGCATAATTCAATAAATCAATATACATATGCATATATCGCATCACGTGTGAAAGTGTGAACTGTGACTTGATTGTGACTGGTTATAGATATTTAATAAAATTAATTGCAGTACTAATAACGTGTTTCTTACCCGTACCGTATTTTTACACTTTGACTTTGACTTCGAAAAAAAAATGTTGACATAATGGCGACTCCGTCGATTCTAGAACCACGGCGAGCTCCCAAAAGTCCTAAGCCTGAATATAATATATGCGAATGGTGAGATGATGGGCAATAGATAGGTATGGAAGAATATTACCTAGAGTAAATAGACGAAACACAAACAAACGATGAGCGCAAATGTAGACTTAGGTACAGTGTCTGTGTCTGTCTACGTATTGTGTCTGTGTTTTTTTTTTGTCTGTTTTATTTTGTGCTGTATGTTGCCTGTCGAGATTGCTCACCGAGTGAACTCATCGGATGATCAGCGCTGTTCCTAGCAATACGCTGGGATGATACCATTTTCGTGACACTTGTGCTGTTTGTATTATCAGCAGGCCTACCACGAACATCGAAATTGGCAGTGACGGAATAACGTCTTTATCACTCTAATAGTCAAGTATGATAGAGAGTGCGATACATCAGACGTTCGATTTTCGTGGTTCTAGGCCTGTATTTTATTTGTTCTCTCTTTGTGTCATGAATAAACAAATTGAATTCGAATATGAGTAAAACTAACCTGAATGATCCTCAGAATAAGCGTCGTATTCTGGAAATCGTATTCGAGCGAGAAGTGTATCTGGCCGACGTTCTCGCTCGGCTCGCTGTTGTCGATGTACATGTCCACCAGTGAGATGGACCGGTTCTGGAGGAACGCCATCTGTCAGCCAGAGTAAGGTACTTGAAGCGTCGCGGTTACGCCTCAGAACGGCACGGCAGAACGGTTAAACCGGACTTTAGTAGAAAGTGACGATTTTGATGATATTTTTTAGGTTTAATTTTTGGTAATCTATGAAAAGCTTTTCTTTAATTTTGAAATACTATTTCGAAATTAAAGAAATTAAAAAATAATCATCAAGTTCGTCAATATTTCTTCAAAAGCAGAGAGCAGAGAGCTTATAAAAGATAAACAGGGTGTGACAAAAACGTTGGTGATCCGTTTAAGGTAAGCAGTATCGTGATTTGATTAGGACAAAATAGAAAAAAAATTGCAAGCATTTTTTCTATTTTTGTTCGCTGTCATACGGATCACAAATATTTTTGTTACACCTACTTATATGAAAGTTGAAGCATTGTAGGGATTTTTTTCCGTAAAAATATTGCTTAAGTTTTGTTTGAAGCTCTCTAGTCTCCGATTAAATTGAAAGTCAGTTATAACGTTCTGCCGATATTACACAGTTGCGGTGAAATATGTGCATCAGAAAACCATTTCACTCTTTTGCTGGAATTATGAGGATTAGATACTACTGAAATAAAACTTTCATCTAATTATCGAATTAAAACTATTGTGACATATCATCATATTATAATAAATTTCGGATAACACTCACGTATTTTTAGTCAATACGATCGACATGTTTCGGAAGTTCTTAGGATTCCATCATCAAGCGTTGAGTACCGTGCGCAACAACGCAGGTGGGCGTAAAAAGAAAATAAGAAGTCTCAAACATGTCGCGCGTAGTGACTAAAAATAGGCCATTTATAATTATATTTTTAACTAATTTTCAAAAACGATGCTCAGATGAGATACCTATAAAATTAATGAGGACGTTGCATTTCGTCGGAAATACAATATTTTGTCTTTTTGTAGAAGCCGTAAAAAAGGACTAGTCATTTAAAACGAATAAAAACTGCTAACGGCTGCAAAGAAAAAAAATATAATGTGGTTAACTCCGTCATATGGATTATTGCGTTAATTCTCGCCTGTGTGAATATTGCTTAAGTATAATTCCTTTATGATTAAATTAAACACAGGTGAACATTAGACGGAATTGGCCACATTGATCTTACCGTATGAATTTAATATTTAAGTAACCAAAATATATTTATTAACAGACGTCGGTGGGTGTGCTATTTACCTTATAATTTGACATGACATAAGTTATGTTTTAAGGAGAATAGCTCACCTCTACCAAAAGGGTAATAATAAATGATTTTTTTTATCAGAACACGCAATTTTTTGTACAAATTATATATTATACTTAATACAGAACACTGCTCATAAATAGTATCTTTGCATTAAGTTCGGATATCTGACATTTTTCATTTAAAGGAATTTCGATGAAAAATTAAGTTTTTTTTTAATACTACGACGGTGACAAACAAGCATACGGCCCGCCTGATGGTAAGCGGTCACCGTAGCCTATGGACGCCTGCAACTCCAAGGGTGTTACATGCGCGTTGCCGACCCTATATAAAATTTAACACTCCTTTTTTGAAGAACCCCATATTGTAGTCCTTGTAATACATTATCCAATATTACCCTAAGCTACAAGCTCTTTATGTGCCACGGTTTTAGACAAATGTACATGTATGAACTCATTCATAAACTGCCCATGCAATTTTGAACGCGTGTGTACATTAATCCACACTGTTCACTGATGAATATTGCTTTGATGAACATTACTTCAATAATGTATAAGATTCACTGGTGGCCAGTTAAAAATGTTATTGTTAATGTGGCCAACTGTCATAACACAATGGAAATGAATTATTTAACTACGCTCAATAATACAATCAATATTTCAATTTTATCCTAGACACGATGAAACGAAATTATCCATTTACGCCCTGTCTTTCACAGTTTCAACCCTCAAAGCGATGAAACAACTCCGGCAGCTCGGGTCAATTATAACTTATGAAGGCTTTAGTTAGTACAGCGTTAAAATATTAGAAAATATCAGATACCCTTGTAACTTTGTTAAAAACATAAAATACAATTATTTATATGAGATAAAATGCAGCATTTTGTTTTAAAAATGTATAGGTACTACTAAAATACTAATAAAAAAAAGTATATATACATTATAAAATAATTTGAAAAATAAATTCAGTATTCTGGTTCAGAAGTGTTGAACTATATTATTTACTACGGTACGATCTAGTAGCAATTAAAAAAAGGTTGGAAAAAGAGAATATTTTGTCTTATTGGGAAAAAGAAAACAAAAATCGGAAAGGCAGAAAAAAATATGATTACTACAGTTTTTTGTCATTGAAAAAAACCAGGCATTAAAAATGCATTTTTGAATAAAATATTTGTGCTTCCTCTAAAATTACATTGAACTTAAGGTTCAATTTATTTTTAAGTAAGTATTCTGATTGTTATTTTAATATATTCATGCCTTAAACTTACAATATACATGCACGTTATTTATTCACAACAAAACGTCTTTACTATATCAACTCAAAACCAGGAGATCTGTTGCAATTTAAAAAGAAATAGGTATTTGAAATTTATTATAAAACAAAATGTAATAGTAACAATTTAGTTTAATAAAAATGTATATTAGTTAATAAAATGTCAATCTAGACCTGTCGTTTTCTGTGTAGAATCTTTTGGAAAATGAATAATAATTATAAATATTTCTAACAACAATAAAATATTAGTAAGGGCAAAATTCACAAAAAATATCTAAGCGCCTGTCTATATTCATGAGCAATAATTTATGCGCCCAACATTTCTCACTTGAGCGTAGTAGGCGCAACTAATTTGGTAACTCATAACGTGGGGTTAAAACTTTAAGGCGGAATAATGTACAAACCTCTACCGTAAGAGGATTATCAAAACTGTGCAGGATATAATCGTTAAGTGCTAAAAGGCGATTATTCAGTAGATAGAAATATTAATATACGTTTAACTAACTTCGAAATTACTTTACCTGGGGAGAAAGAAATTATATCAATACCCTTTTTAATAAAATAAATAATAACCTAAGTATTGAGTTTAAATGCTCATGCATTTTAAGTGGTTAATTTGTTCTACAATTGAACATAAATTATGATTTATTTGTAATAAAGTAATACATTTATTTTGTAGTAAAATATTAAACTAGATCTATTTTTAAATACAACTAATTTACATTTAAATTACTAGAGCTTTAAAACTAAAGCCTCAAGTTGTATTTAATGTAAGGAGGCGTTTAAACTGATTTAGACATAAATGTTTTTAAAAAGAAGTAGCTTTATTTTTTCAGTAGCTTAAACTTTTGATGCTAGGAAAAAAAAATGATGTTTACTGAATTATCGTCTGTAATCACTTAATGATTACACCTTATTGTAGGTACCAGCTAAATTAGTCATAAGTGTCCTAATAATATTGATAGTAATAATAGTTTTGTAGAAAGCATGACAGGTGATCGTGACTAATTTAATTTCAGTAACATGTAATCGTCACATGGCAGCGACAATTGTCACGTTAGTGAAATAGATGCATGTTATCCTGATAATTGACATGTAGCAATTTTTTCCCAATATTTTCAAATTTTTGAAGAAAAAAACCCAATTCGCAGCTGTGGTCATGTTTCGAATAAGACCGAGAAAAAAAAATTGAGAATAAGCACTGCGAATGCTGTTATGTAGGTATATAATTAAAAATATTACTAAATACTTATAAATGAATAATTTTTCGTAATGATAATAAATTGTATAAATATTTATTACTTGCGGATTGTTGAAAATGTATCACTTAAAGCAAATCTGGGGCAAAATTATCACAATTTGTTATTATAATTCCAACATGAAATTCGTGTTGGAATAATTTCCGAATAAATAATATTAGTTTTTGATTTTGATTTCAAATACATTTTCAACTCATCAATTATTCATATTTTAGCAAATTAATACATTGATTACTTTTCTTATCTTTATGAAATGTATGTAAATTTATAAATTCCTTGTTATTTATTTACTTTGCCCTATGGAAAAATTAAATAAATAATACATACATATATATTTAGGGACAATCTCACATAGATCAACATGGTGCCAAACTAAACATAGCTGTACTATGGGTACTTGGTGACGATATAAATACTTATATCGATAAATACATACAAATGTACATAGAAAACGTCCATTACTCAGAAACAAATATTCGTGATAAACACACAAATAAATGCTTGCTAGGATTCGAACCCAGGACCTCCAGGTTCGTAAGTAGGGTCACTACCGACCAGGCTAGCGAGGCCGTAGGAATAATTATATTGTAGTTTATATTAAACAGACAAACTTTCAGTTAAAATGAAAAATATTACGAACAATTCAAATTTTTCTATACCTACCTAACATTTATATTTCATCAATCAAATCCAGCACTTTTGTCAATTTACTTATAGATTAATTCATATAAAAATTCAGACGAAAGTAAACACTTTAACTTCATAAGAAACTATTGTTACTGAAAGATTGTAATTTCTCCCTCTTTGATTGACCTTGGATGGGCTTAAAACCAGCTAAGCTGTGCCCATACCTTTTTCCTTTGTCAGTGCCTAATTCTGTTTTTTATGTTCATTGTTTTGTTCAAGGAAATAAACGATTTGTATTTGTAAAGTCACGTTTTTCTACTAAGTAAACTTTACTTATTGTAAACTGTTCTTCCGATTTAATCAATCTTTTTAAGTATTTACTCAATTAATAATTTATTGAGACTTCAGAACAGTTTCGATTTAAGACTTAAAAGGATCAAACTTAAAAATATATCTTATTTCTTTCAAAACTTTCAAAATGACAGGCTATGATTTGTTTTCAAACAATAGCTGAGAAGAAACGATAGTAATACTTTATTGATGATGTAAAAAATAAGCTAATTACCTATTTAAGTTTTTTCTGCTTTTGTCTATTGCAAAAACATTATAAAGGTGGAAAACATATTTACGAGGTTTTAAGTAACAATAAGAAAAGTAATCTTCATACTAATATGAATACTTACTGATGGTTTCTAGTCTTATTAATAATTTTATTATGTAAGTATTTTTATAATTACAGTTTACGTGTTAATAACATTTTTTTTAACTAATACTAAAAACTAAATTTTCTTTATCGATCAATTTATTTTATTTATTCACCATTTTTTTCCCAACTTACAAGTAACATTATGATTTTTTTTAATACTAAATTATTTCGGAGCAAAAAAAAAATCATACACACATTATACTTATTACTTGTAACTTATAATTTGGGGTATTTTTAAGTATATTAGTTGATTTTGAATGAGTAAACTAATTCTGGCCTAAAAATGCCCTAGTGTTACTACAGCTAAAACTAAGCTTAGCCTAAAAATCGTGAACCAAACGTGAAAAACCGAAGAAAATACCAAAAAAATTGCACCGTGAAAAAAGTGATCGTCACCAGTTTTAAATTGGCGATATGAATTGCATCAACTATTTCTCAAAAGCATTTTCCTCGTGCTACTATGTTTTTTTTTAACTAAAGCCTGTGAACTATTCAAGCGGCCCTCTTAAGTCCAAGCGTTTATTTAAAAAGGAGATCTGAGAATCCTGAAGCGTAAGCTATCCTTGTCTATTCATGTCATATACAACCTCCTCTACCTACCATATGTGAAGGAGAAAGCATGGAAAGAGAATCCATAGTTACAAAAAATCCCAGAAGAAACAAAACACAGTCGGAAGTAGAAACTACTACCTAAACACTACACATTACTTTTTTAGGTTATGTTTCACTTTTGTTTAGTTTTAGTTATTCCTGTGAGACTGATCTTGACTGAATATTATTTTCGTGCGATCATTATTGATATTTCATGACTGTCCAATGATATTGTATACTTTTCTGTTTAACGTATTATGTTTGATTTGCGTTTTAGCATGTATTTAGTTTGCTTGAGTATTGACGTGTTTTTTCTAACGTAGAATGTTTTTGTATCTATAGCTTGTATGTGATACTTTGGATAGGTATTCGTTTTGTTTTATATTTTGATATATGAGGTAAATATACACACTTTTCAAATATGCCACTTGCCAGTAATATTATAAGCGAAGAAATCTTGGAGGTTTTTTTAAATAGTAGCAATAGATTATTGTTTTTTAAGTAAGTTGAAAGTTGTATTTGTGTAATTCGACGTAAAGATTTCAATACCGCGATGTAGAACATTTGTGCTTAACGCAAACAGTATACCTATAGATAAAGTGCTTAAAGTGTGTCCTACTACATATGTTTTTGTTATAGTATATTTAATTTAAAGTTATTAAAATAAAATTAACCTCATACCATTTGCTTCTTGCGAAATAACACATCACCCGTGACGTACATTTTGTAGATTTTTTTTCGGTTTTGCTCTTACCGTCAATTAGAAATCGAAAAGGTTAAGTTTTTTTTACTTTTTTGCTAAAAGTAAAAATAAAACAATTAATGAATAAAATTTTGTAGGATTTTTGCATATATTTTTATCTATAAATATCCCATTCGAACGTAATTTGAGAAAATCTGGCTATTATAATTTAATGTCTGTCAAAACCGTATCTTTCCTGGGTTACTCACTCGTGACGCAAATCATTTGTACCACTCATTTTACTAATTTGTCACAGTACCTCACACCGCGAAAATGTCCCACACCTCAACTTGTCATGCGCCTCAAAATATGTCACACGCCTCAAAATTGAGTCACAGCTCAAATTTGTCTCATTGCTTTTTATTGTAACGCTCAAAATGTGTCATTTGCACAACTTAACTATTTTCATTGCCGATAAATTGATATTGTGATCTTGCAAATTTGTGAGTACCTTACCCCAAATGAGGTACTCACTTAAACAAATTGTAAAATGATGTCCTACCCAACACTAGACTTTTTACGGTGTGCGATCCATGGTATTCTCAATAATGTATTATGTATATATTCATCTCATCAAATGTATATTAGGCGAAACCCTTTTATTGCAAAAACGTCAAAGCGAAGTTTTTGACCCATACATAATTCATCGGAGTCAATGAAAGGGTAAATGGATAGAAATGTCACCTTTTTACCACAATGCACAGGCTGCTGTTGGCGGTCGTAGTACACAGGTTTTGTCAGTGTTACTCTGTGGACCCGGCGGACATACCGACTATTGAGATCCGACGGATTGCTCGAACATATGGCCGGAAACAGGGTCATTGAATTTAATTATTAAGTAAGCATTTCGGGGCAACTCGCATTTTAAGGTAGGGCGTTGCCCCATGGTGGGTGGGTCCGCCGGGTACTATGTGGGCGAATATACGATGGTAGCGGTGCGGAGCGGTAAGGAAATAATAGATAGATAAATAGTAGTGTACTTTAGTTTTTTTTTTGTGGGCATACGACAATATACTCGTACGACATGTTCCACATTCTGCCAACTGTCGAGATTTTCCTTTTTTTTCCTTTTTAGCTGTCGTAGAAAAAGTAGGGTATGTGTCTATTAACGGGTACCCTCAAGTTTTAAGGACCCGTATTATATCTGTTGCATAAGCTACTGTTATGCAATAGTGATATAATAAGGGTTCTTTAAATTCGAAGGTCACGAAAACAAGACGTAGTAGACGTATAATAGACCCGATAAAAAACAAAAAAAACGGGACAGGACTGGATGGGATGGGATGGGACGGGACGGGGCAGGGCAGTACAAACTTACAGATCGTCCCGTCCCGTCCCGTTCTAGTATGAGTCATCCTTAAAAGTAGTGATTATTTCGGAAAAGCGTTAACTACTGTCATAATCTGTTTACCGTGTCGATGTCAACCACAAGACCGTCTTTCAGCTAAATAGGGTCAAACTATTGTGGGGAACTCTTGAAATAGAACTTATAACGCGTGGCCTAGGTATTGAAGCATCTCGTCCAAAAGCGACTGAAGTCTCCTACTACTTAGACAATCCATCATTTGTATGTATGCATGTTTCTTTGACGATAATTTGACACTCGTTACATGTCGTCGGATCGTCGAGAAATTAAGCAGGTACTTAAATGGGATAAATATAATATTGAACTTTTTTTAATACTACGACGGTGACAAACAAGCATACGGCCTGCCTGGTAAGCGGTCAGCGAAGCCTATGGACGCCTGCAACTCTAGTGGTGTCACATGCGCGTTTCCGACCCTTTAAAAAAAGGAGGATTCGCTGTGTTGACAGGTAAAGGGGCAAGCTTTGCTCCGTGGGTCAGCTGTCAACACAGTGAATCCTCTTGGAGCTCTGGCGACCTTACTCACCAACAGAAACACAACACTATGAGTAGGGTCTAGTGTTATTAAATTGCGGTTTTCTGTAAGGTGGAGGTACTTCGCCAGATGGGCTCTGCTCCATATTTGAGCGAGACGACATTCGTTGTGCTGTGCCCTACCACACTAAACGATATGCATCTGCTGTGCCCATACCTCTCTTAATATGAAAAGTTCAAATATGAGGTATATCGGTCAAGGGATTACCGGGATATTGGGGTCGCAAGTTCACTTTCGGGGTGAACCACTAACATTTTGTTCATAAGTACCGAATATCGTATTGATACCGGATATCGGATTAAAAGAACTATCTAGATACTAGACCATAGCTTAATGATTTTTTTAAACGGCGAAATAAAACTCCCACATTCAAACTCTCGTGATAAAATCTGTTGTTAATTTGTTTCATTTATGAGTGGCAATTCTGCTGAATAATTGTGTAACCTACACTATTTTGTTCAGTTACACCTGCTGCGTACGAAATAAGTCGTTAGCGAGGCACCTAACGATTCTCATCACGTCTCGCTAAACAAGGAGAGTCGAAATCAGGCACATCTAATTTCGATACGTCAGGTAAAAGTATTTGGGGGCCCTTGTATATACCGAGGGCGTCAATAAGCTCAAAAATTTTAAACATGTATTCTTGACGTTAAGAGAAGCAAAAAATTTTACATGACATTTTTAGACAACTTTTGGCTTGTAATAAGTCTAAACCAAATAAAGAGTTTATTAAAAAAAAACATTTATTTTCGAAATAAATACAGTAAGTGTAACTTACCTAACTACCTACCTCTACCTACCTTAAATCTAAAGAAGGTCCTTGAGGCATTGTACCTAGGATGCTGGCAGCATTTCCTCGTTGTATCGCAATGCTGATACGTTGTGCGAGGAATCCACCAGCTCTTCGGTCACCAGTAACGTCAACCAGACGTTTCACGATTTCTACGAAAAACTTGCGTGCGCTGGGTCCCCATGGACCAAGAGTTTCGACCCCGAATAGTACAAAAAGGTACTCTCTGCCCAGGGTCTTATATTTATTACGTTTTAAAATTTTGGCGCATTCAGTTTTAATTTTTTTTTTTCATACATTTTCTGAGGTTGAGATTTTTCGCAAAGTTTTTTCTGATTTTTTCTAATATCAGTCAATAAAATTTAAATTGAAAGAGATGTCATTTTCTACAGAAAAAGTGCCCAAGGTGTGAGCAATTGTATCAGTCAATAAGTTTATCAAAACCAAGTCAAAACTAAAACTCATAGTGGTAACACTGTAGTCAAAAATGCGTTACCGCACGAGTTATGATGAAAAACAGTTTTAGAGAACGTAATTATTTCTAAAACTAAGCAAAATCCCGATCTTTTTTTTTCTCATATGACATTACAGTTTCTAAATGCGGTCAGGTATACACCTTTAAAATATTTCGGGTTATTAATACCACAGACAAAAGTAAACAAAAAAAAGCCGATAAACACCTACATACCCAAACTCCCTGTTCTGCCACGTTTCTAAATTTTGCTTTTTACGCTATTTTAGCTGTCGTAGAAAAACCAGCCTATGCAACAGCTCATAATTATATCATAACCCTTATTATAAAATATCATTGTGGCATAAACTACTATTATTTGAGCACAACGTAGAGTGGTTAAAGTTCTATTCACAATTTCATAAGCATTTATGAGATCGATATCGACAATACCCGTTTTAAGCCCCAATATAGGCAAAGCTTAAAATCTTATCAGCACAGTTTTATACAAGCCTGGTACTTATTTGCTGAAGCAACAGTTTATTAATAACGAGTAGGTTTTTAACACTTTCAGTAACAGTTTTATCTCACCGTTTTCCCACTTTTTAGAGGAAATCGACTACGAACAAAGACCTTGATTTGCGGGTTTACGGTGATTGTGAAAAACCTTCAGATTTAAAAGAGTTTCTCAACGACACCAAACAGCATAAAAAATTAATAGTTTTCGTCATAGACGAAAAGTCCTTATTGATTGGACTAACACACCAATCAATTGGACAAACAGCGTTTGTGTCAATTTGCCTTCATTATGATTTTAAACACTAATTCAATCTGCCAATTAACGATAGAGCTGGTTATCTAACAAGCATTTGTTGACCGAGTGAGCGAAGCGTCTAAGTTTCAGCTTGGGCAAAAATTATTTCGTGTGTCTGTCCATTTGTTCTCCTCTACAGTTCGCATTTATCAACCAATTCTTGCGTAAGCAAGTACATTAATTGCATTAAAAAATATATCGTTTCAGTTTTCTTAAAAGTTTAAAAATGACGGGAATTGTTACAAAGGTCCTACGCGCTATAGACTCCAAAGGCTCTTAAGACCTTGCCAATACCACTACCATATCGCGAGACCTAGCTCACAGAGCCACTAATTTAATAGAGTCTAATACTCGTATTTTGTTTGCTAGTAGGTATATACATACATAAACTACGTCTGTATTTCCAAAAAGGTCTATCCCTTTTGGAAAAACTGAATTTTTAGTGCATCTTTTAGCAATGAAGGTGTTTAAAGATAACGAAATTGTGATATTAAAGTGACAGCTATTGCTAGCCCAGCGCCCAGCGCAGTTCATTTCTAGGAATGGAAAGGGTTACATATATTTTTATCACAACACAAACATTTTCAGTAAAATAATACTAAAGACAAAGATTTGTAAATGCTATATTTTCCTCCACTCAACCCTCCCACTGGTCACGTAGCCTATTCGTATTCTACGCGTACAACGCTGGTTTCCGAAAGGTGCCAACTCTTACCCGAAGTTGGATAGGGTTCGTTATTTAACTTGGGGGGTTATGGTTTTCAGTTTACGCTTAAAGAGTATCAAAGTGAGCAAAAGATCCATCTTTATATGTATTTTTCACAAGTGCAACAGAAACAACGATTTAAAAAGTAACAATTTTTGACCTTCGCCATAGATCAAAAAACAAGGTGAAAAAACCACAAAACAAGGTGAAGGTGAGGTTTATAGGTGAAAAAACTGGATACCCAATCGGTCGAAAAAAAATGCCATAAAAGTGCAGCATTTGCGACTGTTTTTTATATAGTTGTTTGAAACGTGACGTTCCGTAAGTGCCAACAGCCTATATACTTTTAACAGTGTTGGAATTTCTGTGTATGAATTTGACACTTAAAACTTACGTCAGTAAGCTGTTTTTCGTACGAAACATTTATGGTTTTGTATCATCATCAATGCAAGTTCACTAATGTCATTTTTTGACGTTTTTTCTTTTTTTTTTATTCGTCCATTCGGACAGGCTAAGACCATAAGGCCATACTGCCTCGTCTTAAGTATGACGTTTTTTCTTCTGCTTTGTGTGTCTATTTCTTTTAATAGTCAATGACCTACCCCCTTGATGATAAACTGCCCCCACCACTACTCTGTCAGGAGCAAGACAGGCATACTTCCGAATGCCGCAGTCGCAATAGAATTCAACTTGGTTAGCACGCTAAGGGCCACTTGCACCAGCCGGGGTTAGCCACATAATCCTGAGTTAAGCATTTTTTTGTATGGGATTTGACAGCTTAACTCCGGGTTTTCGGCTAACCCTGGGCGGTGCAATTGGGCCTAAGCCGGTTTAATATGTTTGCTAAAGAGCGGACCGCCCGGGCCCCGGAGAGATGGGAAAAAATTTGAATTTCGAACCAGATTTTTAAAACGTTCAAAGTTGGACAACTAGGTGCGTAGCGTAGTTATCTCTCTCTGTTACTCTACCTTACTAGTGTGACAAAGACAGTTGCATTTCGTTCGCGAGTTCGCGACTGAGCGCTACGCAAGCTGGTCTGAAGAGACTCCTTCCCTAATATACTTTGTCATAAACCTTCTCGTAGTCAGGTACAAATATACCCCGTTTCCTTGTTTTTCGAGAATTGATTACAAATTCACGCTGCATACATAAACTACAAAAATATGCTGCCTTTCTTTTTAAGAAAAATATACTAGAACTCAGGCTGCATAAATTGTGGCAGGATTAGTGTTGTGCTGATGTGAATTTACCCTGGAATTATTCTCAATAAGGTAATTTTTGAGTAAATTTCCCTGACCAATGGAACGATGACATTGGACTTTACATTCCATTTCAATTTATAGTACATCTGAATTATTGTGATAAAATAACTATATTTAATACTAGCTGTTACCCGCGACTTCGTCTGCGTAGTATTATAATGTTTGGTAGTGTATTTTTATTAGCATAAGTATTAAAGACCAAATGGACTTGAACTGTAAATTGCTAATTAAATTCCGGGGCCGTATAAACAAACAACTAACTTGCAACTACAGTAACCTGTTTTTCTTTTTTCTCATTAATAATTCTGGAAATACCAAAAATGCTGGTGATCAATATTGTAATCTGATTTGGAAAAAATTGGACTGAATGTTTTTTCGACAAACATTTTCTGTTTATTTTTTCTCCTAATCACAATACGATACTGATTACGCATTTAATCGAATTACCAGCATTTTTGTTACAGCTGTATGTATATTTGTATCTACCACATATTAATCTTTCAGTGGTTAGATACGCTGTAGATGTAGTAGAAAGTACGTCCAAGTTTACATAAATTATCTTTTTATTAAATAAGTAATCAAGGCCGAGTGTTTTTGATCACGGTTTAAAACACTGTCTTAAGCTCACTGAATTTAACCCACGGAATGTCATTCGATACATGATTACAACTTACTTCCCAGAGTGAAGAAAAACATTGCGAAGATACCAAAATAACTACGTCGCGCATATAAACTTTCATTAGGTAGGTAAGTATATATGTCTTATCCAAGGACGATCCTATGATAGGATATAGGATCGGCATAGGCCTTTATTCGCATGTACCTACTCAACATAAGGTGAAAACAAAACTGCTGTAAAAAAGTGCAATGCACAGGATTGAATTGACTATTCACTTGCTTCTGTCCCCCTTTGCACCTCTATAGAGGATGATTTTCGTAACAAAAACTATTCTGTCCTTTCCTAGGAGTCAAAATATCCCCATGCCAAATTTCACCTTAATCCGTTCAGCGTTTTTAATTTAGTGTGAAGTGGCAACAGATAAGATTTCATCAAATTTACAATATAACCATCGCATGGAAATTTGTCATGATGTAGGCATGTCATCCGCGTGTACAATCCATGGTGGGTGTTGACAGCCATATTATACTACACATTGACTTGCCGTCTTTGTAGTGGTAGGATTCCGGCTTCCGCGGCACTAAGACCTCAATGATATTGTCCTGAGGTCTCTTCAGTCAGCGGGTGTTCATTCCGTTCTGGAGCCACTGGGTTAATTTTTTCATTAAACTCAATTTATATCATTCGGTTACGCATTTAATAATCTTAGATATTATTTGACAAAATAAAAATTCAGACGAATTGAGAACCTCCTCCTTTAGAAATATTGAAGTCGGTTGAAAACCAACTAAACTGTTAACAGCGCCATCTACCAAATCTAGAAGACTTTACGACATAGTATGTTTCCCACTTTCCCAAGAATGAAAATGTTAGATGCAGCTCTAAAGAGCCTTAAGTAGTTCTACATGTAATATATAGATGGCAGTGTAATAAACACAATATTAACGGGAAAATGTACTTTTTATGTCTCTGCCCATTTCTTTCGATAAACTTATTAAATGTGTGCACAATTTTATTCAAAATAAGGTCCGCCGATTAGCAAAATACATATAGCAATAAAACCATGGATTTAACGTGGCATATTTACTCACTTCATATCTAAGCAAATAGGTGGCGCCAGTGTACAGTGTGTAGTGTGTGTTTTAAAATATTACTTGGAATTTTGAACATTTTTATTATTGTTGCAAATAATCTTATGAAATTTACCATAATATGCTTCTTGAAAGGGAAATCCATGTAGTAGCATACGTTTAAAGTATTTGAAGCATATAAAGTTTGCATAAGTTACAAATGTTCTACATCACGATATCGAAATTTCAAAAGCACGTTGCATAAATACAACTTCCAACTTACTAAATTTAATACTCTATTGCAACTTTCAAAAACCCTATAAAATTTCTTCGCTTATAATATTAGTGTTTTTTTTTTTATATAACATTTAAAACTTTCGCGATTTAAACACATATTTAAACATAATTATTAAACGGGTCTAACGCGAATTAATTTGTTTACCTTATTTACCGACGTTTCGACACAGGTTTCACTGGTCATGGTCGCGGCTGACTGATGTCCCAGCAAAATGTCAAAACAGAGATTTGTGTAATCTCTCTCTGGTGGGACAGGAAAGGGTTCATAAAAATCACTTAATTCCTATCTTATGGTTCATTTGATGGTATTTGTGTTCAGCTAGCGCCACCTATGGTCGGTTACAAAAACGAAATTTACTCAGATGTTATAAAATTGACAATCGTATAGTACCATCCCTCTCGGTCTCCTATATCAAATATTTGGGCGAGCAGGATGGCACTATACTATACGACGGTATTTCGAACATTGCAGCAGCTTTCAAGTTTTGTACAATAAAAGCCGTACCGCTAGCGCCATCTATTATGAGCAATGCAAACTATACATATGTAAAAAAAAATATGTTACGAAACCGGATAAAAAGTATCCTAAATGTTACTCCGGTACATAAACTATTACCATACCAAATTTCATAAAATTCTGTCCAGTACTTTTTGCGGAGTTAGCGAACAAATTCACAGACAGACAGACAGACAAAAATTCTAAAAACCATTGAAAGATATTTTATCAACGTTTCTGATACGCCCCTACGTTTTTTTTTTAAATATATTTATTGTACAGATTTTTTATTTCTACTCTCTTATTATATGTATTGATTTTTGCGTTGTTTCTTGTACGAGTATAACTTTTTATATATTTTGTAATCATTTTTGTGTTATTTTTTTTTTGTTATTTGTATTTTATTTCATGCATGATGATACAGATTTGTAAATTTTGTTACCTGCAAATAAAGATCAGCGGTTTAGTAGCTGATTTTATGGTGCCTATATTTTTGACTACACACAACTTTGAATACAAATACAAATGCAGTTAGGAGCCCAACATTAATGTATAAATAATATACATCCATAACTAAGGAACAAATATTCGAGATTAACACACAAATAAATGCCCTCACCTGGATTCGAATCCGGGACCTCCTGCTTTGTAGGCAGGGTTGCTACCAACTAGACTAGGAGGCCGTTAAACGACATTATGATGGTACAATCTCTTCGGTTCCGGTATTATTAGGGCTAATATTAAGAGCTAGGAACGATACCGCACAAGTTACTGGGTAAATTCCCGGTAAAATTCACACATCACTAGATAGCAAAATAGCTCACAATCTGCGTCATTCCTCGACAGTCAATACAAACGGAACGGGTATTGACAATGCATCGGTTCTTCTACTGCCTCCATTATTCATGTCGCTTGTTGTCTCAACATGTTCCTGACACGTGTAGTGATGTTTATTACAAGATTTCTACATGTTGTCATCGTATAATAATGGCTGTAATCGTATAACAATGGGCCAATTTTAGACTTCAATAAAAACCAAATAAAAAAGGCACGAAAATTTTATCATCATTTTTTTGTAGTCTATTTTGTGTGCCATCGCTCTGCTACGGTCCACCTTTCTTTCGCCAATCTTCATGAATCATGGGTAAGTCTGTCCCCGCTAGTCGCTACAAAAGGCATCCAGTGTGCTTATAATGAGTTGTTCGTAACAGTATTCGATAACGACTGCGGCACAGGCTTGTGTCGGTCAGGACCTAAGAACTAAAAGGAATGAAATCCCATCACGGACCGAAAGGAACTAGTTCCTCGCCAAAAAGTTAAATCGGTCCTCGGTCTTTAGTTCAGTTCAGACGGAGCAAAAACCATTAAAACGTTCATACGAATCATTAGTTCCGCGCTCTGTATAGACCTAAACCCGGAAATTCATTCCCAGACGTCAAAATTCGCACTGAACTAAACGAACTAAAGACCTAAATGAGCGAACTAGTTCCTTTGACCGATTGAACGAGATGGGAGCGCTCCCTTCAAAGACTGAGCGGGCACAACTTTACTCTACTGTGGCATTCGAAAGTATGTCCGTCTCGCTACTGCCTGAGTAGTGGTGGTTTGTTATATTTATTTGCGTATTTATTTTTTGCGGCGGGAACCCTCCCGACCCTCCCGGGAACATTAATTGCATGCAAAACATTACGCAAATAGGTATAACGGGTTGGTACTAATTGACTAGCACATTTGGCGGAATAGCAAAGTAACATTAATGTCACTATTAATATGAAATTCCGCAAAGTAACGCCTGAATTAATAAATTACTTCAAACTTTTGTTTCGTTTACTAGGACGGGATGGGACGATCTGTCAATTTCTATAGAAAGAATCACGTGATAGCTCGGAGCCCTCGGATGTGACGTGACGTTTTCTATAGAAACTGACAGATTGGCCCGGCCCGGTCACGTTTTCCGGCTCGTTCTAGCTAGTGTGAGTCATTCCTTATTATGTTTTACGGAATCTTTGTACATTTAAACGACTGCCGTACCCTTAAATGTATAATTTTTTTTGACTGAAACATTCAAGCAGCCAGCAGCCTAAACCCCGCGCGCGTAAACAACATTTTTAAATCACTCCATTTCAAAAATAGTTTTAACCAGTCCAAAGTGAATTGTTTACCATGAAACTTATACCAAATCATTCGTAATGAAACAGTGATTGTGATATAGTTGTAGTGTGTGCAAAAAGAAGTCTGAATAAAGTAAAAATTACGGAAACATAAAACAAGACGAATGTGCTAGCATATCAAGCCACCTCCTCAACTAAACGCGTAAGATGTATGAAATCCTGCGGCGCTTGTGCTCTTTTAGGGCTTGAGGTACGCCACACCTAGTTCCTGGAAGAGATTGAGCGATTTCTGCGAATTTGTGTCGAACTCTGTTTAACTTTACGTAAATTACATTACATTATTTTTTTGGAACAATAATAAATAATTAACCATATGAATGCGAAAATGGGTCTTTCAGCTAAATGTAACAATTGTGAGACAAGGACTTCGAACAGACAATCACTCAACTGCTCAATATGTGATACGAGGTACTGCTTAGATTGCCTGGAGTGTATTGGAGTGAGTAATAAAAGATACACTCTTATGACTATGGATGATAAGAAAAAGTGGAAATGCCGTAATTGTTGCGAGAAGTTACTATCAAATCAGCCCGGGACTCCATTACCTAAACCCGGCACATCAAAATTACCGCGCTTAGTGAAAACATCCTCAATGGCCTCAACTACAACCTCCATGCAGAAGAAAAAGATACGGGCATACGCCTCAAAGGAAACAATCTCATCTGTAGAAAGCTCTATAATAAATGAATCAGGTGACACAATGTCCACCTTTGCGGATATAACAATAACACCAAACAAGCCATTATCTAGCACAATTGTTGGTACTAAAATTTCACCAAACATGTTAAAACTAGCCCCCACAGACGAGTCAGCCTCTACACAATACAGGCAAAGCGTCCCTCAATCCGTTGACGATTTTCTAAAAATAATAGACGAAAGATTAGAAAATCAAAGACCATTAAGAACGACCGAGAACAACCAAAATGTAAATTCAAGCAGAACAGCGAGTCCTAGCACTCTGAATCCATCTCGCGCCCATGAACAAAGCACATCCGAGACCCCCATTACTATAGAAGCTCTCAGCAAATTACTTGATGAAAAATTAAAGTCTAATAACCAGACAATTATTGCAAAATTTAAATCAATTGTCCAAGACGAGGTCCAAGCTGCGATTGCCTCTTTCATGATAGAAATTATTAACAAGACCGACAACCTCGCTATGGAACAAACCTGTTTACAAGACAGCATTAAAAATATAAGCCAAAAAATACAAACACTTGAAAATGAGAAGACTGAGCTGCAAAAAGACATAAAACGTATTCAAGAAAGCACTTCACAACCGCGCCAAACTATACAGAACAAAACTATAGTCCTACATGGCCTAGAGGAACAATACGGTGAAACAGAGGCAGATCTATATCAAAGACTTATATTCATTTTTCGAGATCTAATGAATATAAACATCGAGAGTTATATTGAAGAAATCTATCATATTGGAAAGAAAAAACAAAGGAGACCTCTGGCAATGGAACTGTTGAGCAAAAAAATAACGAAACATATACTACAAAATAGACACCTCTTCAGAAATACAGGCCTTTCAATCTCAGAGTATTTAGATCAAAATTCTCTTAACACCCGAAGGCAATTAATTAAGATTTTACAGGATGCTAGACGCCAAGGAAACCATGCAGTAATCATCGACAACCAATTAATAATAAACGGACAAGTCTATTTAAAACAACATAAGGACATAGACCAACAAGAACAATTAGACTTATCCACGACTAATGCAAATAAATCTCCCGTACATGCTACGCAAGAAGCTGAACAATCTTTATACAAAGACGCTATTCATCATAGAAATCATTCCTTTCGAAACTGATTTTTGGATATTTATACAAAATGTGCAAAGTCTAAAAAACAAAACTTATTTATTAGAAACTTTATTAACCGATAAACAGTACCAAGCAATCTGCCTTACAGAAACATGGATTAAGAAGGACAACTTGGATTTCATTGACATACCTGGATTTCACGTAGCCACCAGTTTTTGTCGCACTGAACACAGAGGCGGGGGAACTGCAATTCTATTAAGAGAAGATATCCAATTCAAAGAGAGACCCGATATATCAGAACAGTCAATCGAATGTATCATAGAGTGCTGCGGTGTAGAAATTAATCACGACTTATTGTTACTTACAGTTTATAGACCTGACCGTAGCATAGACTTGTTTTTTGAAGCTTTAGAGAAACTTGTATGTAAATTGAAAGTAAAAAGCCACAAGCATATTATTATAACAGCTGATTTTAATCTTAATAAGTTTCAAAATTCTATTCACTATCAAAAACTAATAAATACTATGCTTGAGCTTAACCTTCATCAAGTTGTAGACGTACCAACCAGAGTAACTAATAATTCATCAACCTGTATTGATCTAATTTTTTCTAATTTTACAAACTTTGAAGTGAATGTAGAAGATGTAGGTATCTCCGACCATAAATCCTTAACTTATTACTTCAAACAGAATGCAACTTTAACAAATAACATGAGCACCCAAAAAAGAAATTTTAATAACACAAACCTACAGAAGTTTAAAGCAGCTATAAAAGACATAAAATGGAACAATACTTTAGCCGAATACAATAACGTAAACATTAACTACGACATATTTCATCATCATTTACTCAAAATATTAAATAGAAATATCCCAATTAAACGTGTTAAACTCAAAAAAAGTTATCGCAAGCCTTGGCTTACTGAGGGTCTAAAAAAATCGTGCCTTCATAAAAGGCTATTGAGAGTTATAGTTAATCAAAACAACAATGATGTCCTAAAAAAACATTATAAATCATATTCAAAAATACTAAAGAAATGCACTAAAAAAGCGAAAAAACTTACCTATATAAAGGACATGGAAAAATCAGACAACAAAACTAAAACAATGTGGCAAATAATAAAAAAAGTTACAAAGAAAAACACGCTTAAACGGCAGAAAAATATCAAGCTTAAACTAGAAAATAGTACTATTGAAAATCCTCAAGTTATTGCAAATACATTCAACGAATACTTTGCCTCTGTAGGCGAAAACGCAGGGGCAAATAAGCCCTGCGGTCGCCCAAGCCCTGCTCCCTCTGTTAATTCAATGTTCCTCCAATCTGTAACTGATCAAGAAGTGCATAAAATAATACAGAACCTCCCAAACAAATACACCTGCGGATTTGATGAAATTCCCCCAATCTTAATAAAGGCTTGTAACGATGAACTTACACCCCCTATCACATTACTAATTAACCAGTCTTTTCACGAATCCTGTTTTCCCGACAAACTGAAAACAGCAGTTATCAAACCAATCTTAAAAAAAGGGAGGAAATCAATATAATCCTGCCGACTATAGACCAATCGCTCTCCTACCCACAATTTCAAAAATATTTGAAAGATGCATGTCTGATCGAATTTATAACTTCCTAGAAAAGTTTAATTTACTAGAAGAGAACCAATTCGCTTTCCGTAAAAAACGATCAACCACCCTGGCAGCCTACACATTCATCCAAGATATTCTAGAAAACCTCAAAACTAAAAACTATGCCATAGCTCTATTGTTAGACATGTCTAAAGCCTACGACAGAGTTTCCCATTCAATATTATTAACCAAACTCTATGAAATTGGAATTCGTGGCCACGCTTACAACTGGTTAAAATCATATCTGAACCATAGACAACAGTACGTACAAATAGAACATCACTACGAAGACTCCGACAAACTTACAAAATTGCAATCGAAATGGCAAACCGTCAACCACTCTATCCCTCAAGGCAGCGTATTGGGATGCCTGCTTTTCCTAATATATATAAACGACTTACCTAAAATTACCAACCATAAGTGTATCATATTCGCCGACGATATCTCCCTCTTGTTCAAACATGAAAACAACTCTGATAATTACTCACACATCAAAGAAGCCTTTACTGAAATTTCGAACTGGCTACAGGAACACAACTTAGTAATTAATACAACCAAAACAAAGATTATCCAATTCAGACCCTATCAAAAACAACCTGCAGATTTGACACCACTGCTATCGGACCTGAAAATAAAGGAAGTATCTGAATGCACCCTACTAGGAATAACTATCGATTCACATATTAACTGGAAAAGTCACATATCAAAATTAAAATCCAAACTCTCCTCCTTTCTTTTTGCACTAAGTATTTTAAAATCTAACACCCACATAGAGTGCGCCCTGTCCGCATACTATTCTTACGCGGAAGCCTGGCTACGGTATGGGATACTGCTATGGGGACATAGCAGTGACGCCAATGACCTTCTGATAATGCAAAAAAAATGCATCCGAATACTCGAAAATAAACAACGTTTCGACAGCTGCCAATCACTCTTTACGAACCTGCAAATCTTGACACTTCCATCCCTATACATACTAGAAATGTGTACGTTTGTCAGAAAAAACAACAAACTATTTGAATTCTGTAAAAGCACACGTCGTAACAACAAACTCATTCCCCCTGAACCTATTTTAGATATCTACAGGAAAGGCCCTTACTACAGAGCAATCCAAGTATACAATCAGCTACCCAATAATATAAGGAATATTGAAAAAAATAACACATTCACCTTACAACTAAGATCACTTTTAATTGAGAAGGAGTACTATTCTATTCAAGAATTTATGGAGGAAGATAGTTTCACATGAGTTGTACTGCTAATATATACTTAATTCATATTAACTTTTACATATAGGTACCTGTGCACTGTGTGATATTAAAGTAATAAAAAGATCTCAAATATTTAAGTTAAGAAGAAATGATATAAATATTTAGCATTGTATAAACCTAAGACGAAATTTAATTGCTACCTAAATATTTCAACTCAATTGTTTTAGCTATGCCTAAAATTCTAGATTTTAATAGTAGTTGATATTTTACCTATGTTTGCAATACCCTGACAGGGTACCATGTGTTTCTGTCTTTTATTTTGTTAATAACATCTACATGTACCATGGTTGGCAATAAACGATTCTAATTCTAATTCTAATTCATTTATTTTTAAAATATAAAGTACTTATACCCACCCGTGTGACCCAGTTAGCATGTAAAAAATTGTTACGACCCCCCTCGGTAAGAAGGAAAAAATGCACGAACACCCGCCGCTAATTGTAACACGTGTAGATTTTTACTAAAGCTCCGCGAGCCGTCGCGACCCCCCAACAAAAACTTTGCGACCCCCTGGAGGGCCGCAACCCACACTTTGAAAAACGCATTGGCATAGTTTATTTTAGTAGATAATTCTTAATTTATAAATTACAATATATTTTAGTAGATAATTCTTAATTTATAAAGTAACAGATTGTGGATCTCGTTGTCTGAATATTATTGACAATTGAGGCGTGTTCAGATATTTGTGAGTACCTCGGCCGCTCCGATATTTCTGATGGCGACTGTAGACCGCCTAAGAGCTTACATCATTTCCTTTCACATTGAAGAACAAGTTACAAAGTTGAGACGTAGAAGTTTTTATGGCGACATGTTCAGAACTACGAACTAGTACGTGGTTGAGTTCGAAGTTGCTTGCTACGCTTTTCAAAGATTCTGCACTGTTGTGGATATTTCCTAGATGGCGCTGATTCGCCCATTGCGTCACGTATGCGTTCAATGCATGGATATAGGATAAAAGAACAGCGTGCGTAGCCAAGGTGCCACGCTCACGCTTAATAACGTATCGTAGTTACCTCTCTCTATCACTCTTCCTTATTAGTGTGACAATGACAATTGCGTTTCGTTAGCGACTGAGCGTGAGCGATTGGCATCTTGGTTACGCACCCTGGATACCCAATCATCCGAAACAAATGATATCGTGAAAGTGCAGAGCATTTGCGACTCTTTTTCATATAGTCTAGTTTAGATCATGACGTTTCGTTAATTGAAAAACAGCCTATAAACTTTAAAAGTGTATGCATTTGACACTTAATGCTTACTTCAGTAAGCTCTGTTTCGTACAAAACATTTAACGTTTGTATCATTATCAGACCTGATATCTGACCCACATTTTTTGACGTTATTTGACACCCAATGTAGAATTATTCACTACTATTAAAACAAGAACATTAGCGCGTTTTTATAATACAACAAAGGGTGGAAAGTAATTACTTGAAATAAATCACGCAGGGCTAAGGGTAAAGAAATGCTCGTCACGTTGACCTTCGTTTATTATGCTTAACTTAAATAAGGGTTTCTGTGAAGGTTAGAAAATGGGCTTAGCGTAGGTAGTTAAAAAAAACAAGTTAAAAAATAAAGTGGGGACAATCTCACACAGTACGACGTAGTTTCAAACTAAGCAAAGCTTGTACTATCGGTACTATGCGACGATATTATAATATATACTTACAATTGTACATTAAAAAAACTGAATCGATCATTTATTAAATTTAATAAATGATTTGATTGGTAGCCGGTTAGGGCGTCTGCCGCGAAAGCAGGAGGTCGCTAGTTCGATCCCAACCCTGCTCACCGGGGGCCTTGGTCACTTTTTCTGTAGTATATGACATCTCTTTCAATTTATTATTATGGACGTTTTGTATGTATGTGTGTATGTGTTACTAAACAGAAAGTGACCAAGGCTGAGCAGGGCTGGGATCGAACCAGCGGGGTTAGGGTGGCAGACGCCCTAACCACTCGGCTACCCGATCACGGCAGCCAGAGTCCGAAATTTCCTAAGTATATGCAATCCTTTCTTATTTTAAACGTTTAAGGTACGTTCCTGCTGCCTTCTAGGTAATCTTTACTGATTATTTTCAACTAGAAGCGAGGGTGAGGGTGAGGTGAGGGTTCATAATAATTCAAGAAAATTAGATCTATAAAAAAGCATTTCCAAGAATGAATTCCCGGTAACCTGGAATGGTTTCATTTGAACGATATCCAGCTTGCTGGAAATTGATTCCTGGAATTTATATAATCTTTGAGCAAACAAATCACTCAAGAACAAATATTCGTGATAAACACATAAATAACTTCGTAGTTGGCCTGTTGGTTTTATTGCGTAGCATAAGACGGAACAGTCCCTAACTCGCCTGTGTGAAATGTACTCGTAGACAATAATATTGACAAAGAGTTCCATTTTCAAAATTTAAACTTATTTTTCTAATATATCGCTTACAAGTGGCCAGTTCTAAGTTTCAGTGTAGCCCTCGTACGCAAACGTTTGCTCAGGGCCCTTACCATGAAGTCTTAACGCGATTTAGTTTAGGTTCAGTTAAGGCTCAGTTGTATGGAAGCGACTCACTTTAGGTCGCCAACTGAACCGCGTTAAGAGGTCACGGTAAGGCCTCAGTACGCAGCTGCGAGTCAGACGATGGATATTACCTAGGATTGTCTGATGCTTATAGACTGACTCAGCAGCTGCGTAGTGTGTTACATTAGTTGCACGCAACTATATTCGATAGTGACTGAGTATGTCCGTCTCGCTCCTACCAGGTACTCTGGCAGGAGATAGACGGATATAATCCCTAAAAGCCATAGTCGTCGAATACGGTCACAAACTCGGTTGAAAGTATATCCGCCTCGCTCGTACGTACCTGGCAGGAGCGAGACAGACATACTTTCGAATGCCGCAGTCGCTTTCGAATTACTTACAACTCATGGTAACCACACTGTGTTTACATTCAACGTAGGTGAGCATTAGATTGAATAGGCCCTAAGTATGACGGAATTAGACCATAGAACTTATGTTTTCTTTCGATTTTATGTTCTTAACTGTAAGTTAATATTTGTTACCTAGTTACCTATGTGTATTATTATGATAATAAATGTATTCCTTTGTACTCATATTTCAAAACACACCCCTATTTCTTTTATCCATCATTTACCCTTCACAAACTTACCCTTAGGCATATACTCGTAAGTTTTAACCATCAATCCAACCCCTTGGCATAAAAACTTAATAAACGCCCAGCTTATTAGAAAATATGGGAAATTCTTCGGAATTCGCCGTCTGATAGTCGAAAACAAAGTTGTTAATCTTGTGCACGGCAAAAGTTTTCTGGGGGGCTATTTTGATAATAATTTACCTCTATAGTATTTTCTTAGGCAAACCGGGGAGGCGCAGGGAGATTTTCAGTCCGTAGGTCGCGGGATCAATCGACTCGTACCAATTAAATATAAGAGCCTGGGCAGAGACTACCTTTTTGTACCATTCGGGGTCGAAACTTTTGGTCCATGGGGTCCCAGCGCACGTAAGGTTTTCGTAGAAATCGCAAAACGTCTGGTTGATGTTACTGGCGACCGAAGAGCTGGTGGCTTCTTCGCACAACGTATCAGCATTGCGATACAACGAGGAAATGCCGAAAGTAACCGATATAGCTCTCCGAATCGCTAAACTTAAGTGGCAGTGGGCGGGGCACATTGCACGTAGAACCGATGGCCGTTGGGGCGGAAAGGTTCTCGAGTGGCGACCGCGTACCGGAAGGCGCAGCGTGGGTAGGCCCCCCACAAGGTGGACTGATGACCTGGTGAAGGTCGCAGGAGTCCGCTGGATGCGGGTGGCGCAGGACCGGTCATGGAGGAAATCTTTGGGGGAGGCCTATGTCCAGCAGTGGACGTCTTTCGGCTGAATGATGATGATGATGAGGAAATGCCGCCAGCATCCTAGTTACAAAGCCTCAAGGACCTATTCTAGAGTTAAGGTATGTAGACTACTGTATATAATTTCGAAAACATATATTTTGTTCATTGCTTTACCGTGATGTCAAACATCGTGAAGAAACCGGAATAATCCTCATTAAATCCCAATTTACTTGGACACTCCGTCGTTTGTATGTATGTATGTATGTATGTATGTTCGACGATAACTCGAGTATCGTTAATCGGATCGTCGTGAAATTTGGCAGGTGGTTAGATGAGTTTTTTTTGTCGAATATGAGAAGAATCGGTCAAGGGTTTGCCGAAATATAGGGTTCACGAGTTCGAGTTCGGGGCGCTATATATTCATGAGGCGATAAAAACCTAGAAAATATTTTTTTTAAATACTATGAAGGTGACAATCAAGCTTACGGCCCGCCTGATGGTAAGCGGTTACTGTAGCCTATGGACGCCTGCAACTCCAGGAGTGCAACATGCGCGTTGCCGACCCTTTAAAAAAAGGAGGATTCGCTGTGTTGACAGCTAAAGGGGCAAGCTTTGCTCCGTTTGCTCCGTCGGGTTTGAATTTATGAAATAACCATGTCTTCATTTAAGTAATGTAGTGTATTTTATAGGAGAATAAATGTCTATAAACCAAAGGAATAAGGAAAGAAAACTGAAATGAAAAGTTAATATTTTAATAACTTCACCAAAATATCGCCTACAAATTATCGCACATCTCCCTATTCCACCTCCCGTTATGCCATTGCAAACTTGAGAAGGCCATAAACTTTTATTAAATTTCTACCAGCCCTCATTTGGAAGAAGGTCTTAAGTGCGCAACACTTACAACGAACATACGCTTGTTTTAAAGATGAAACTTTGGCCGTTAAACGTGCAAGGGAATTAAAACTTTACTTGGTTGGGTAATATTGAAATTTCATAGTTGATGCGTGGGATTTGGTACCAGGTATGTTTAAGTGATAAAGGTAATTATTTAAGTACTTAGGTAAGTTACCATAGTTATAAAAAAATACGTGCTTAAATAATACGCAATGAAACTAGAAGTCATCAAACTTGTCCCTGGCCAAACTCTATGCAGTGAAAGTATAGGTCATACTCAACAACTTTTATTATGGGGATAATGCCAAAATCGCGAAAAAAATGGCAAGAGGCTGCAAAGGAATTCATACGTCCAGAACCTACTCTAATCATGTCAACTGAAGTCACAAAAGGAGGAAATATATTGAAAGAGATGGAAGTGAAAAGAGAATGAGGAAACCGCTTGCAGGCAAACTAAGTAGGCGAATACGCGAAGACTATAATGACCCCTAAACATAACATAACTCACAAGTCGATTTTTTTTAAATTACCTATTAGAGTACACTTTAGACTAACCGAGAAAAATATTGTCTAACTGTTTTAGATAAAGCTTTGGGTAAAATATAGGTATTTGTTACCGACGCGTGTAAAATCAAGGAAAGATTATGCAAGTCATATTTTCTATCTTTATATTATTGGATTAAACTATTTGAATGTCACCTGTCATTTTATAACAAATTTGTCAAAAGCTTTCTTGAAGCGAGAAAAACCTACATATTTTCTCCAAAAAAATACTTAAGTACATCTAAGTACCTGAAATGTGTTAAAAAATTATGTAGATAACGAATAGGTTCCATGTCTAACGTATTCATCAATAGTTTCAATCTATATGAAGAATTCAACTTTTAAGGTCTTCTGTTAACTTCAATAAAAATCTAGAAATTTTCAAGTTGGTACATTTTGTTCATTAGTATTATAGAAATGCATACACCGAAATTATAAGAAATACATCAATAGCTCTAAATTTTATGATCTTATCAGTTCGCATCATAATTCGAACTCGAAGAGATTTGAGCGGGATAGTCTATCGCGCTACGGCCCGTGCTGTGCGACCAATCACATCACGATTACGCAACGCGTTTCCTACATTTCGTTTGTGCTACGTATTAAATTATGATCTGTAATGTAAATATTAATTTGTTAATTTTAAATTGTAATCCATATTGGTACCTAAAGCAAAATTGTTTTCTTCTTTAAATAAAATATTAAATGCACGCGTAGTATAAAATTATTTATTCAAATACTGTTTAATCACTATTTCTAAAGAAACCTCATTTAGACCGATATCAGACAGACGATGTGCCCTTTCAAAGGGTACGCAGTGAAAGACTTAGATTTTTTTTTAAACATAGGAGTCGTAAAAGACTTCGATTTTATTTTGACAAAAAGTGAGATATTCATAAGTAAATTTAAAAAACTTAGTTTTTCTACCAGAAGTAACTACTTGGTCAAAATTTCGATGGTTGTTGTGCTATAATGACACTTACTTTATATGGAGGAATCGTGTAGAACACGCTAAAATAAGCATGTTTTGTACGGACAGTTTTTATCTAAAATCAAAAATGGCCGACTTATTTGACCCCAAAGATGAACAATTTTAGATCTCAGTAAAATTTTTGATGGTTGTTGTGCTATGATGACACCTACTTTTTATGTTAGTATCGTGTAGAGCACGCTAAAATAAGCATGTTTTGTATGGACAGCTTTTTTCTAAAATAAAAAATGGCCAACTTATTTGACCCCAAAGATGAACAATTTTAGATAAGTAAAATTTTCGATGGTTGTTGTGCTATGATGACACCTACTTTTTATGTTAGTATCGTATAGAACACGCTAAAATAAGCATGTTTTGTATGGACAGTTTTTTTCTAAAATAAAAAATGGCCGACTTATTTGACCCCAAAGATGAACAATTTTAGATAAGTAAAATTTTCGATGGTTGTTGTGCTATGATGACACCTACTTTTTATGTTAGTATCGTATAGAACACGCTAAAATAAGCATGTTTTGTATGGACAGTTTTTTTCTAAAATAAAAAATGGCCGACTTATTTGACCCCAAAGATGAACCATTTTAGATCTTAGTAAAATTTTCGATGGTTGTTGTGCTATAATGACACCTACTTTTTATGTTAGTATCGTATAGAACACGCTAAAATAAGCATGTTTTGTATGGACAGTTTTTTTTCTAAAATAAAAAATGGCCAACTTATTTGACCCCAAAGATGAACAATTTTAGATCTTAGTAAAATTTTGCGATGGTTGTTGTGCTATGATGACACCTATTTTTTATGTTAGTATCGTGTAGAACACGCTAAAATAAGCATGTTTTGTATGAACATTTTTTTCTAAAATCAAAAATGGCTGACTTATTTGACCTGAAAGATAAACAATTTTAATTCAAAGATTCAAAGTATTTATTTGCATCGAACACAGTATAGTGGGTCTTACAGTTAGAATGGTTAAGTCCAGTGCATTCAACCTGCATGCAGGCGTGCAAATATTTCGAATAGCGTGCAGTATTTACAGTACTATATACCTATATACCTATAACCTTTTATGTGTTAATAATTATATCTAAAATTATAAAAAATATGTCAAGAAAGATAAAAATGCATGAAACAATGTGTAAATTATGAACAAAACCCAAAAATAAAAATAAAAAACAAAAACAAATTGTGGTAGGTAATAAATGCAAATGTCAATAAAAATTCAATACTAATAATAATTAAAATAAATATGTCAGCTATATTCTAAATATTCTTTAACACTGTAGATGCAATGGTCTCAGCAATGGTCTAAAAGCCAAAAAGTCAATTTATTCTTAAATCTATTGCCTTGCAGGAATTTTATGTCAACAGGTAATTTATTATAAATAATTATACACATATTAAAAGCATTCTTATCATAAATCATTTTATGAGCACGTGGCTTGTATAATAAATCCATAATGTTTTCATTTCATTTCATTTCATTTATTAATTGCTTTGTGTGTTTTGTCGGGTCTGTCTGTTATTCATAAGCCATAGGCTTAAACATAGCCTTATAACTGTTAAAATTTTAGTTATATTTATTTGTTCGGCCTCGTGCGGTTTAATTCTGTAGTGTATAAGTTAAATACTATGTTGCTACTTGTGAGTTCCTATAATTAGCTCTTTGTTTTCATTATCAATGTATAATTTATGATTACAGCTGTTGGTTCTCCGAATAAAATAAAATAAAATAAAATAAAAATAATTGCACCTCGCGTTTTGAATGAAGTTTGGTGGTTGTTTACAAAAATACATATATCCCTTATGTACAAACACGGTAATGGCAAAATATGCCATTGTTTAAATAGGGGGACACATGGTGTTTGGTGGTTTAGGTCTTGCACCCGGCAGGAGCAGCTCCCGCCTTAGTCTACGATGTTTTTTTTTATCCGTCCAAATAAGATAACTTCACAGCTGGCTGTTGGTTGTCACTTTAGACAGCGAGCGAGCAAATCCTCCGGGGCAGAACCGACACGGATTTGGTTTGGTTAGAAGACTAAGGCGAGAGCTTCGCTTCCCTTATTAAAAATTAATAACCTGGAAGTCTAAGGCGGGAGCAAAGCTCTGCCCGGGAAGGTCTTGCTCGCTCGCTGTCAAAATCATACCATCAAAAATATTACCAAGACATAAAACTGCTCATCTTTTGGGTCAAATCAGTCGGTCATTTTTTATTTTAGAAAGAAACTGTCAACTGTTACAAAACATGCTTATTTTAGCGTGTTCTACAAGATTCTACCATAAAATGTAGGTGTCATCATAGCACGATACCCATCGTTGTTTTTTTTTGTAATAGCCTGTTTTTATGTCCCACTGCTGGGCAAAGGCCTCCCCTCTCCTTATCCAATCCTCCCTGTGCTGGGCAAGATCCCACCAATACCGCTGAAACGCATCCAAGTCGTCCCGCCATCTCTTTCTCGGTCTGCCTCTGCCACGACTATACCGGGGATGCCAGCTAGAAAATTTGACTGTCGTAAAATATCTTCTATCTTTCGAGTCAAATAAGGTAGACTGGGGACGATTAAAACAATTTGCCTTTAACCGTCTGTGACCGTCATATTTTTATGAGTTGAAAGATGTCCGCACAAAAACTTCATGGTTAGTTATCTGGTTCCTAAATAAAATATATTTGGATGGTCTATAATGCATAGTTTTTGACAATGACGTAATAAAGAAAATAGGGCAGTGTGGTTCAATTGACCCCACATGACTGTCAATTGAAACACTATCTGAGATCAATTGAAACACTCAAATATCTTCGGCACAATTAAAGTACTTATATTTGTTTTTATCTTTTTCATAACTTCCTCTGCATACAATGAGCTCATCAGAAGTTCGCAAGCATTACATAAACATTTCTCAATTTATGAGCATCTGAAAAAAAACGATAAAAATACTTGAACAAAAAAATATAGCTCTTTTAGTCTTCTTTGTCGCTGCTACATTATACAGTTACCTTAAACAAAGTAATTTTAATGCAATTATAAGATATAACTTTAAAGAATCGCAGAAATAAGCATAATTATGTTTCATACAAAAGTGCTTGTTTCACCTATAACAATGTTTCAATCATAACCATTCCCACACAATTCGAGACAACGAGTGATGCAGACATCGGGATGTAATATTCAGTAATAGACGCCATAAAGTATTATATTATATTTCTAGCTTAAAATAATCAGTTTAAATTGTTTTATTATGTATACTTACTTAAACATGTATACCAAATAAAAAAAAATGTTCCGTAACTCTGATTTGAATTTTAGTAGTAGGCGACCTCGTTAATCAGTTGTTGCTAAAATGTATTAATATGCTTGACATATGTGTTATTATATGTCATAAATATCAAATCAACATATAAAACATTCTGTAACAAGTGTTGCTATATGGCGATATACCAAAATAAAATAACATATTATGTTTTTTATGTGACATAAAACAAAGTAGTTGTGCTCACCGCATCAAAATCAGTTTAGCTGAACGCGAGATAATCGTGTACAAAACAAACATAAATACAAACATACGGGTCAAACTGAGAACCTCCTTTTTATGAAGTCACATATTCTCAAAAAATCAGTATAAAAAACATCGAATATCTATAATTTAACAACTAGGTCAAAAACTACACAAGTGAATAATATTGTCTTCTCTTACCGCGATTTTATTCATTGAAATTAAACACTGAAGAGAAGAGAAGAACGGATTAATCGCGTTTATTAACACCACGATCCTACGTTACGAATACAAGTGAATTTGAAAAATGAAAGAACAAACTTGTACATCGAATACAGAATCTTATATTATATTATATTCTTATATTATTTATTATTTTTTTCGATATTTGTTCCTGAGTCATGGATGTTTTCTATGTATTTATGTATTTGTATATTATATATATCGTTGTCTGAGTACCCGTAACACAAGCCTTATTGAGCTTACTGCGGGACTTAGTCAATTTGTGTAAGTATGTCCTGTAATATTTATTTATTTATTATTTATTTATATTTCGAAGTTGGTTACTTTTGGGGACGATTAAAACGCGAGGACGATTGAAACGTTTCAATTTGTTTCTGTCGTCCACACACCACATTTTTCAGTTCAAAGTCAAATATTATATATAAAAAGACTCGAACGCTAATACGCTACATAATTTAATTCGTCAAAATACAAGAGTGAACGAAGTTATAAGAAAATATACGAAAACACAAATACTTATTTTACACCGCGTAAACCTGTTTTGGCTCGTGGATACTCCCGTAACGCACCAGCGCTCGAGTGGTACTGGCCAAGTATTCAAACATGGCTGGCCATGTTTTCAGAGTGATGCGTCAGACGCGTAGGTATTATAGTTTTCGAAAAATTTGAATAGTTTCAATTATAACGTGTTTCAATTGTCCCCTTTCTACCCTAAATCGGCCATTTTTGATTTAAGAAAAAAATACTTCAAACAAAACATGCTTATTTTAGCGTGCTCTACGCGATACTAACATAAAAAGTAGGTGTCATCATAGCACAACAACCATCGAAAATTTTACTAAGATCTAAAACTGTTCATCTTTGGGGTCAAATAAGTCGGCCATTTTTTTATTTTAGAAAAAAACTGTCCATACAAAACATGCTTATTTTAGCGTGCTCTACACGATACTAACATAAAAAGTAGGTGTTATCATAGCACACCAACCATCGAAAATTTAACTAAGATCTAAAATTGTTCATCTTTGGGGTCAAATAAGTCGGCCATTTTTTATTTTAGAAAAAAACTGTCCATACAAAACATGCCTATTTTAGCATGTTCTATACGATACTAACATAAAAAGTAGGTGTCATCATAGCACAACAACCATCGAAAATTTGACTAAGTCCAGCGCACTAATTCTGGTAAAAAAACTAAGTTTTTTTTAAATTTACCTATGTATGAATATCGCACTTTTCGTCATAAAATTCTAAGTCTTTTACGACTCCATGGTTTTTGCACTTTCGGCAAAAAAACAAGTATTTTTCACTGACATCGACCCAGACTTTATCACACGACATTGACATTTTGATTTTACTATCTTGCGTAAACACTCAGTTGTAGTCATATTATCGACATCATTGTTATGTTATTTGTTGTTATTGACAGACAAGTGAGACAAGGTTAGTTAGTTATGCTGCGCGTTTTCCGCAACTCGTCATCTATTGTGCCTTTTTTGCGTGATAACGAGGTAGCCCTATTCTAACCATCCTAGCTCCTCCACGAAACCTAGCATCTTTTTTAGGTTGCTAATTTGCTTCCTTTAGTGTTGTTGGAGTTCAGTGTTCAGTGTGAGACAAGGTGCAAATACAACATTGAGTTATACTATATAGTTATATAATCTATGCCGGGATCAACATCGCGACTAAACGTCGAAAGCGCCGTGCAAATCGCGGCGCTTACGACAATGCAGAAGCGGAACATTGCATCTCGTGACCTAAACGTGTAAGCGCCGGGAAAATAGCGGCGTTTACGATGTTTTGGTCGCGTGGTTGACGCCCCTACTAAGTTCGCAAGTTGTGACACATTCCTTGTTTGCCTACGGCTCCTCTATACGAAGTAGTATAACTCAATGAAATACAACGACCTACCGATGTAGTCGATGTACGTACCAATTCACCGAGAGGCAAAGGCGCCTGGCGCGCCGGCTGTGATTGGTCAAACCGCCCCCGTTCCGCGCGAAACACACGCGATATTAATTCCCGCGCGTAGCTTCGAGCATTTGAATTACGCCTAGAATTGATAAGATAATAAAAGTTGAATCTTTCGATGAAATCCTTAGTATTTCCGTATACATACTATTTAAATGATATTGAACTAATGACCTTGACTTGAAAATTATGAGATTTATTTTATGGCACTGAGAATTTTTTTAAAATTCTAGTGCCTATATAAATTTAAGCTATTGATGAATGTGTTAGAAATGGGCTCTAATAGTTACCTTTGATAATATTAAATGCATTTCAGTTACCATAAAGCACTTGCGTAATGTTTTCGAGGAGTAATATTTTTTTTTAAGTTTTTATATTATATTGAAATAAGCTCTTGTCAAATATGTTATTAAATGATAGGCGACGTTCAAATAGTTAAATACGATTATCTGATGAAAAAATTTTCTTCTTGTTTATTTTTTCCTAAGATTTAAAAGGTTGGTAACGAATTTTTTTTTAATTCCTAAAGCAATATCAAAATCTGTTATCTTTTTTTTTTACGCCTTGTTCTAAGAGTATTCTAACCGTCGACAAATAATATCGCTCTTGGGAGTTGTAAAATTTTATTTCCTTTACGTACCGTACTAAAGATGATGTTAAGTGGCAGAGACCAACGGAGAACCAGATACATTATGAAGCTAGGGAAAATAACCTGAGGATGTTGACTGAGATCATTACTGGACACAACACCCTGAATTTCTTAAAGTGATACGCATAAGTGAGGAGGCCGCTTGTCCACATTGTGGGCGAGAGGAAACTAGCGAGCATGTTCTGACGGAATGCATTTTTTATGCGGTATTGCAGTATAATGTGATTGGTAAGGATAGGCTGAAGGAAGAAGCCCAAGGACGTCGACTTCAGGGATGTCCTGCGGTTCTGTAAGAAAACAGGAAGGCTAGAAGGAAGCAACGGAAGACAGTCGGGAGAGTAACCTGCAGCTCCAGCAACGGGAAATAGCGTGAATGAGCACCCTGGGTGCTCGACAGCCCGCTCAATTCCGGCCGAGCGTCCCCCATAACATAAAATAAACTTTTCTAGCAATGTGGCCAAAGAATTCCAGAATCCTGCGTACACACTCAGATGACAGCTGCGAGGAGGTTTTCAGCTGTCATAATGTTAATCCGAAAGGCTGTCCAAGGTTCTTTCATTCATCTTCCTCCAGCACCACATCAAGTTTAAGTTATGTCCAGCTGTCCAATAAAGGTAATATGTCCCGTAATAAGCAGCAAAGAAAAGGTAAAGTTTAGTTGACGAAGTCTCCATTTTAACAAAATGGACGAAGTATGAAAAGAAACTTGTTTGCCGGATTTCTAAGGTAGTGAGTTTATTTCCCGACACGATTTCGACTTTAATCCCAAGACATAGAACTCATTTTTGCGTAATCTCGTTCTTTTATATCCGTTGCCTAGAAATTCACGCATGAGTTCACATTCAACTATTTAGGCATGTACTTTTAGTTTTCTTTTACCTTTAACTTCATAATGTTATCAGCCGAATTGAAGGCGTATTTTCAGTTACCATACGTGAAAGATATATACGTATTTTGGCTTCACTTTGTTATACAGAGTGTTACATAAATACAGATGAACCGTTTGATAGACTTATTAGTAAATATTATCATTAGAAAAATGGACCAATCACATATATCCGTTGTTAATTAGAATGCATTTGAATGAGGAATCGTTTGACATGATGCCAACGTCCACTTTTAATCATCGCACCCCTCGCCACCGACAGGGCGCTCATCCACACACCTTGCAACCTAAATGGTCGCGCGCTGTGCGGTTTCAGAGGAATTTCCTCCTGCGGACGCTCCGGCTGTGGAGTCAGCTCCCTGCCGAGGTTTTCCCGAAAGATTACAGTATAGGGTTCTTCAAAAAAGGAGTGTTCAAGATTTTAATGGGTCGGCAACGCGCATATGACCCTCTGGAGTTGCAGGCGTCCATAGGCTACGGTTATTAATCGGTCTAGGCTGTGTAGATGGTCGGTAGATCTTCTTTTGGTTTCTAATTTGAACCAAATGTACTTATCTTATTTAACCACCCCTTTTCCTCCCATAGGTGTCACGTAGACTGTGGGATATGGGTTCACGTGTATTGTGGGCGCTGGGCTAGCAACCAGGCACTGCAATATCACAAATTCGTTATCTTTAAGCCTCTCCATTGGTAAGAGAGGCACTAAAAATTCAGTTTTTCCAAAAGTCTTTTTGGGAACACAGACGTGAGTTTGTGTATGTATATACCTACTAGTAAACAAAATATTGGACTCAATTAGACTAGTGGCTCTGTGAGCTGGGCCTCGTAATATGGTAGTGGTAACGGCATAAAGGTCCTAAGAGCCTTTGAAGTCTATGGCGCTTAGGAGCTGTGTACCAATTCCCGCTATTATGAAAATTTCCAAAATTAAATTAACAAAAAAATGTAATTAACGTACTTGCTTACAAAATTTCACAGTGAGTAGTTGATAAATGCGAATTGTAGAGGAGAACAAATGGACAGACACACGATAGCAGATTTGCTCTAGCTGAGACGGAGACGCTTTGCTCGCTTTGCTCACTCGGTTAACAAACACTTGTTAGATAACCAGCTTTATCGTTAATTTGCAGATTGAATTAGTGTTTAAAATTATAATGAAGGCAAATTGACATAGCCGTTGTTTGCCCAATTGATTGGCGTGACAGTCCAATGAATAAAGACTGTTCGTCATAAGACTCTTGTTATTTTGTTCTACTAGGCGAATATAAAGCTCTTTTAAATATGAAAGTTTTTTACATTTTCGACCGTAAACTCGCAAATCAAAAGTAAAAAGCGGGAAAACGGTGGGATGAAACGTTGTTACGGAAAGTATTAAAAACCTACTCATTATTGCAAATATAATTAATAAATTTTTGCCTCAGCAAATAAGATAAGATTTTAAGCCTTGCCTATATTGGGGCTTAAAACGGGTACTGTCGATATCGATGTAATAAATGCTTATGACAATGTGAAAAGAGCTTTAGCCGCTCTCCGTTGTGCTCAAACATAGGATTAAAAACGTTATTTTAAAGCTCAAGTAGCCCTAGCTAAAGCGTTATAACAAAAACTCAACGGATTCCCCAAGGTTCGATACTGGCGCATAACTTTTCAACTCTTCATTGATGTTTTTGTGCATTGTGTTTTTAGCTCCGACTACTCAAGACTTTTAAGACGCAAAAAATTAGAATTGATGAGATCCGTATGACAACCATAGTTGCCTGCGACTCGACATAGTTCAGAGAGTTGTAAGACTCAGGACATGTGGCACATTGCTTTTAGAACTGTCGCAGCGTAGAAAGTCCTCTAATTAGGTAAACTTTGCAGGGAATCGTAAGACGTGGGATAATGGTAATAATGATTCAATACTTTATGGACCTTGAGGTGATATAATACAATAATAAGAGAAGCTGATCTGCTTTTTAGAGCATAAGCAACATCAAGTCACAATAGGTAAAAAAGGCATTTTTTATTGAAGTATTTTTGCAGACACGAGGCTTCATCGGGATCTACACCAACAAACACAAAGAAGGTAAATTGAAACCAGTGCTTTTTTTTAATCCTTTCATTAGACAATTTGTTTTGGGTAAAAATAGTCCTCTTTGCAGGACTGAAATGTGGTGCTAGAGACGAATGTCGGAAGGCATTCGATCGAGTCTGGCATCGGAGTCTCTTTTCAAATTTGTCATATTACAGATTGCCTGAGGGGGTATGCATGGATCGCTTGCTTTGTATCCGGCAGACGCATATAGGTACAAGCCATAGCAGACGGAAGCTGCTCTGCTAGCATGGAAAATAACACTGGCGTCCCGCAAGGCTCTGTGCTATCCCCAATGCTGTTCTTGTTTCATATCAATGACAAGTTGCCTATTTACGACCTTCATTGCTATGCGGGTGACAGTATTGGGAATGCTTTTTACAAGGGCCGTGTTAACATCCTTCGTTCAGTGGTGCTGGAAAGTCGTTAAAAAATTGTGTCAGACATGGAGAATACTCTTGAGTCTCGGTGTGGGGGTTTCAATTTTTCGGCGGTTTTATTTTTTTGTTAAAAAGTTTTTTAATCCGAAATATATAGACACAAGTTTGCGCGTTCATCGCTAAAATATCTCGATAAGACGGGAAGTCCATAAAGCGTCTAGTTTTGCAAGGGAGAGAAGGTACCAGGCCCAGATAAGGTGGACCATAAACAAATTCGGTCGTAAAGCGAAGCGGGACACTCAAAAACCTGCATAATGGCCACGACCATTCTACCAAGGGTGTATCGATGGAGAAGACGCCCACTTTGATCGGGGTACCGCCGCTCTTCAATCAGCCGATGTTTTAATATTTTATTACTTATTGGATTAATATTGGGCTAGCGACGCCGGTGATTTATTTAATAAATATCACACTGAACGGAGGAGGTATTAACATAGAGTCGGTCTAAGCTAAGTTTCCTAGATTTTGATCGCACAGACTGAAAACATTGCTACGTAGTCCCCGACAAAGACTGTCTGACTTCTACTCCGACCTTCTTTTTCCAACGAATATCACCCTCGAAACGTCGGAGGCGATTATGTGGAACGTGAACTTGTGGCCCCCATATTTCGTCAATTCCTTGACTGATCTGGCTCATATTACAACTTAAAAATTCTATGTATTATCTAACGACCTGCCAAATTTCACAATCCGACCAACGATACTTGAGCTAACGTCGAAAATACATACATAAATACAAAAGACAGATTATCTAAGTAGGTAAGGAGAACTAACAGGCTTCGCTCGCTCGTTCGATTAGTCTAACCCGGAATTATAACCCTTTTGTAGTCAGATAAAAGACAGGCCAAAGAATTCGCATTTATGCACGACTTGGCTTATATCTTTACCCGCCTACAGGTAAAGGAAACCGATGTGTCATCTGAAGACAAAGGCAAAAAGGCTCGTAAAACGCTGAATGTAATTTCGTAGGCAAATTGCGCGTTAAAGTGACATTCAAAAACTAACGACATTGACGCGACCGTATTGTAGTCTGCTCGAAATTTTTAGACTAATATTTTATAAAATACCAATAAAGTTACTCTTGAACGGCCAGTACTAATTTAAACATTTCTCATAAACTACGTCCCAAACTGCCCCAAATTTAAATTAGTCCCCAAATAAGGAGATTTGGAATCAGACCCTCTGCAACGTGTATTGGCTGATATTATCACTGGCAATAGGCAAGGTACAGTTTTTAAAAGGCTCATTTTATAGTTTAGAAACGGGTAAGCACTAGTTTTTCAAACGAGTGACCGAAGCGAGTGAGTTCGGCCAATCTACTTGGACAATCCATCCTTTGTACGAGTATGTATTTTTGTTCTACGATAACTTGAGTATCGTTGATTGGATCGTCGCAAAATTGAGCACGACGTTAGACAAAAAAAAAATCAATATGAGGACAGCGGTCTACTGTTTGGCGGGATATTGGGTTCCCTTAGTAATAAAATAAATAAGCTCCATTCAAATATATTACCTTGCCATTAAAGTCGACTCAGATAATATCTGTTGTTACAAAAGGTTAGCAAACATAATATAAGTTTGGCCCAAGGGAGTTCTGAAGCGAAGCCAATAATAGGACTTCATCTGAATATGGAAATACCATAATAATATTTATTCATTGAAATTAAACACTCATAATCATTATGATATGATGGTCATGGTGTTCATAAAAATTAATCCATACTAAAGTGTTTAATATCTATGAAAATGTCATTAAAAAAACATTTTTCTACTCCAGCACTTATATCTGTCAATTAGATGACTGACAGCGATATTAAAAAAGTATACATTACACGTTGTCTATGGTATTCCATAAGAACTCTGCTCCTATGGATTTTCATACAATATGTGAGCACTGTTGTTGATTTTTTTTAAATTTCTATAGTGCGCACAACATCTTCCCTATTCTGCCACGTTTCTAGATTTTGATTTTTATGCTTTTTTAGCTGTCGTAGAAAAACTAGCGTATGCAACAGCTCATAATTGGTTCTTAAAACTTGAGGGTCGCCGTTACAAAACGAGACGAAGTCAAGTCATTATATCACTTGCATAAACTATTGTATAACCATATTATATAATTAAACGATCAAGCGAAGCGAGCGGAGTTTGCCTAAACTACTTGGACACTTCGCCATTTGTATGTATATTTGTATGTATGTATGTTTGAAGATAACTCGAGTATCGTTGATAGGATCGTCGTGTTTGGCAAGTGGTTAGATGAGATAAATAGATTTTTAAGTTCGAATATGAGCCTCGGCTCATACCCCTTGGGGTTGCCAAGATATAGGGGTCGCAACGCGAGCTTGAATTCGGGACAAACTACTATTTATATGAATAACACATTGACGGCGATGGTAAAGTAAATTTTAGAACTTATTCTAGTACCTATAGTAGGTACGAGCTTTGATAAGATGTTCATTATTCATCATCATCATTTCAGCTGAAAGACGTCCACTGCTGGACATAGGTCTCCCGCAAAAACTTCCACAATGACCGGTCCTGCGCCACCCGCATTCAGCGGACTCCTGCGACCTTCACTAGGTCATCAGTCCACGTACCGCAAGACGCAGCGTGGGTAGCCCCCCCCCCACAAGGTCCATTATTCATTTAAATCAAATTGCGAATTATTTAAAAAAAAGGTAATGACGCCGACCATGAGTATGATGATGAGATTAAACTATCTGAATGAATGACGACATACAATACACGTCGTAACAAAAATGCTTGTGATCTGTTTCAGGGGCGTTATACGGATCGTGGACTAAGTAGCAAACATTGGAGAAAAACATTGAAGAAAAAGAAGTCTGTTTAGTGGGTTGGTCTGTTGGAACAGTATATATTTTAGGCCACATCAAGAACCCACCCATAAAACCTATTGGTCCCTGTAGGCATAATAAATTACCTTTAAATTTACCTTTTTTAAGTCCAAATCTTTCCCCGTAGGCCTTTAGGGCTTACCGAAATTGAATTGTTTGACCTAGATATTTATAGCCTAAAAGGGTCGAGTAAATTTTCCAATATCTTTAGTAATTAACACGGTTTTATGCTTAAATAATAGTACATTGTGTGTTCAGGTCGGTGAATAAGAAATTACGAACGAGTTTGAATCTTAACACGAGAACGAGTAAATCAATCTGGAGCATTATAGGATTTTAAAAATGCAAATTACCTACGAAGTTTTTACATCGAAGTTTTCAGATAGCACATTTGTATGGAAAATAACAATAAGCCATCACACTTTAAATTCTTAAAATTAAATGGCAGCTCGCGTTCGTTTCATACGAAAATTTGCTCTTACCGTACTCTTGGATAATTTGTAGGTATAAAAACGTTCTTATTGGTTCGGTTTTGGAGAAGGAAATAGACACGGGGAACTAAAGTAGCTCAAAATGCAACGTATTGCATGTACCGTGACCCTGCTACTATTACTGCTAAAATGGATGAATATTTCGAGTCGTGGCATATAATTTGATCAGACACGCCTTCGAGGGTCGACATAAAACCTTTCCTTTATGAAGGCAGTTAAATTTTGGGTTTCGTTCAAATATGGTAAAGTAATTGACTGTCAACCTTTCTGTGAGGGTTTGGATAAAATATGAATTTAGAAGACACGGTATAAAGGTCACGTATGTCGGCCCTGTAAAATGACATTTTTTCAAGGTCAAAGTCAAAGATTTGTTTTGCTTTCTGGGCTTTCAGAAGTATGGTCTTTAGCCATATCTACCATAATATACTTAAAGTAGGTATTATTTGTAAAAATTGTAGTTTTAACATATTTTTTTTATTTTTGGCATTATCATTGGACAATCATTGATTAGATTTTTTTGCATTTGTTGCAGATTTTGTATCAGCTTTTAAATACAAAATGTTCCGTTTTTAAGCACTTTTAGTTGCTTTTTGAACATGTCACGTATGTAGTGGTGTGTGTGAACAAAAACCTGTTAAAATAATACAAATACAATTATTATTCCATACAACAGCAACAATAACAATCAACATCGATATAATTATTACAACAACCTATTTTCATAACCATCACTGTAGCCTTCTGAGATTTATTTTACGAAACCTAGCACTATTAATTTGTGTGTAGATAAAGTAACGTATGCAACTGTACATAATTAGGCCTTAACCTCCTATGTGATCCTATTATGAAACCATATAGCTCGTTTAATAAAACCACACTCGTCTTCTAAGCCCTCTTATTATGTAGCAGTATCGTAAAATACCTACGACTTTAAATAAGTATAATTTTTTTTTTACTTTTGCTTTTATAACGAAAACACATCAATTTGGACTCTATATTTTATAATATAAGGTTTAAAGTTCATTGAATTATGTGTGTAGTTACAACATTTATCTCAGGAAGCTACAGTAAACTAAGTAAAAGTATTACTCAACATCGTTGCCATTAATTCTACAATTACTTAGTAACATACTTACTTGCTCGTCGAACACCTAAAATCGTATTATAATTATCACTTAAAACTAAGTATTATGTATCTCTGTTATCTGTCTAAAGGATGACTTACACGAATACGCATCGGGACGATCTCTCAGTTTATATAGAAAGAATCACGTGATAGCTCGGAGATTAGGTCAAGTGACGTTTTCTATAGAAACTGACAGATCGTCTCGGATCGTATCAGATCGGATCGGTGTGAGTTATCCTTAAATTGTCTTAGTCATCACTCAATAAAGACAGGTATAAGTTATTCTCTACCTTCGTCAAAATTTTTACATTCGAGTACCTAGGGAATAAGCTTGTGACATCTTCTATAGAAAAATCATTTATATAGGTACCTACTTCTACTAGCTGTCTCTTTAATTCCATGTCAATTCAGTTTTAAATAAAATATAATTTCACTTTTTTTATAAAGCTTTTGAGAACTCTCTTTACATCAACTACTTCAAACTTGTTTCATTCTATCAATAAAACAATCTCTTTCTTTAGTAAGTAGGATCATGGTTAATAAACGCGATTAATCCGTTAAAATGTCATCCAATCGCAGCACAACGCAATCATGATCACCCACTTGTGCACTTTACTCTGTCATGTCAATCTCTCCAAAACTCTTGCTGTCTGTTTCTCTTAACAATCGGATCAAACCTCAAAGAACCTTATCTTATCTTTTCAACTTACGCTGGGATGCGGTGGATGGTCCTGGCCCTTGACATTCTGCAGCTGCTTGTTATGCGCGGTGGGGGTCCGCTCGCCGGGGGCTGAGGAGGCGCCGGCGGCTGCGCCGGCGCTGCTGCCGGCCGGAGACTTCGCGCCAGGGCTGCTGGTAGATGTAGTCCTGGAGAAAACGGATACTATCATACAGTTATACAGGTTGGGTCAAAATTTTTGGCAACAGAACGGTATATTTCCTAAAAAAGATTATTTGAAAATGCAACAATATCGCGGAGGTGCATTTCACAATATCAGGCTCAATACAGATTGGGCCAAAATTTTTGGCAGCTTTAAAACAACGGTTTATTTCCTAAAAAAGATTATTTGGAACCGCAACAATATCGCGGAGGGGACCATTTCGGAATACCAGGCTTGTATTCCACTCTTACCGGATTTCAGCTCAACAAATGAAATGAAGAAAAATATTAAAATAAAGAAAAAAGTATAAAAAGGGGAAAGACAAGAAATAAAAGGTAAAAAAAAGGAAGAACGAATGCATTATTAGAGAACACCAGAAAAAAAAAGTACATATGTATATGGACAGATCGTCCCGTCCCGCCTCGTCCCATCCCATCCCATCCCGTCCTAGTATGAGTCATTCTTAACCCACAGTTTAAAAAAGAGGATGTTTTAATAAAACAATCATTACCTCAGGATTTAAACTCAAACTCACAAAATAAACACAGAGATATTGCCAAATAGTAATTTCCTGCTAGTTGTTATTAATCTTGAGGGTAAAGAATAAACAACCAACAAAAATAATTAGCACTTCAACAAATTCCATTGCTGCTAAAGATTCTAAGAAAAATATTTATTAACTAGATATGCAACTTCTGAAAAAAAAAAACGAGAAAGCTTTTAATACTGATAAAGGATTTCGAATTATCATAATTATGTTCTGTATCAAGAAGCGAATATTCAGAGCTCTAAGAACAGTAAGACGTAATGAGGGCTACCATATTATCGTTCACCAGGCGACGCCACTCATGCGTCAGTCTTGTTATATAGGAAAAATCCTATCGTTTCCTCGGCCTACACCACGGCTCAGCAACCCTAAGGTCCTGCAACTAATCCTACGATTTTCCGTAGGCGCTAGTTTAACAAAAGCGACTGTCAACTGAGCTTCCGACCCGGAGGGTAAACTAAGCCCTATTGAGATTAGTCCGATTTCCTCATGATGTTTGCCATTACTGCAAAGCGATTGCAAAATATCAAATGATATTTCATAAATAACCCCTAAACCCTTGTGCGGGAGTCCAACTCGCGCTTGGCCGGTTTTTTATATCGGTGCTTTTCTCATTCTTGCTGTTCTTGTGTGTACCTATATTTTTATCATTATTTATTTTTAAAAGTGGCATATCTATCCGTATCGTACCATCTGTGGCACGCTCATTCTTCTCAATCTACCCAAATTACTATGTAAACTTGAGTCATTATCGTTATTTTTTAATTTAAACTTCTACCGGCAATTTTTTCTTGGGAAATTACTTCGTTTTCGTAATTGTGTTTCATTATTTTAGTCACATTGTTCCAGATAAAAGTTTTTGAGGTAAAACGACTGTGATTTTGAATCTTTACAGCATTTATACGAATTATAAGCTTTAGATAATAGGTCAAACACAAGACGATGTTATGTGTCATTCCTGTACACTACATTAAAGTTAAGGTTGATTTTCTTCTTTAACACTTATCCGAATGAATAAGTACTCGTTTTTATTTTTCTACTGACCTGTATGATAATAGCGCAAAGTTCCCAAGTCCCGAGCAAGCGAAACATTCCAAAATTGCACGAGCGTAGAGAGTGATTCAAAAACTGGAACCTTGAGCTTTACGAGGGTCTCAAGGCACGAGAGTAGAACAAACTTTGAATGTAATACAATAGTTTAAACTCACTATCGCATGGAAAATTAAAACTTCATACGATTACAAATCTTATCCAAATGTAAAGTAACTTGAAGAAACCATTCAAAATTAAAGGTAAAAAAGTGTCTTAGAATTACTCCTGTTACATAGATATTGCCAATAGCTTACCAAGTGCGGGATATAACTTGACCAATTTAAAGATTTTAAATAATATTTAAAACGGGTCACTCACGTAATTTAGTCGATTTAAAGATGTGACCTCCGATTACGCATAGGTATTTACTACGATCATACAGGTCTCACGTAAGGATGACTCACACTAGAACGGGACGGGACGGGACGGGAAAATCTATAGAAATTAGCGTCAAGTGACATCCGAAGGCTCCGAGCTATCGCGTGATTTTTTCTATAGAAATTGACAGATTTTCCCGTCGCGCCCCGTCCCGCCCCGTCCCATCCCGTGCTAGTGTGAGTCATCCTTTATACTGGACATGTGGTGAGTTGTAGCAATTAGGGCAAGGTCAAATTACTTTCCTTATTCAAAACAATCGTTTTGATCCACGTTTATAAAGTTCAAAGTCTTTTTTCGGACAGACATGTGTATAGAATTCGAGTGTTTGTATAGTTTAATTTGTCACTGAAACACGTGCGCCTCCGAAATATGGTACGAAATATTTGTATCGACATTAAATGCATATAAGAGTTAGAATATATATAAGCATACACTAACATAGGTTAAGACTAATAATAAGATGCTAATAATTTATGGAAAAAAAAAATCTGAAATAAATAATTGTTTAATTTAATATAATTTTTAAATGATTAAAAAAATGTCGGTTGTTGTCTATACAGGCACAATAGTACATTACGATACAAAGGTGAAAAAGGGGAAAGGGGAATGCGAATTACCTCTTCGCACGTGTATTGTGCGACATTTTACAGTACATATGGCCCTTTGAATATTCAACGCAGACACGTAAAGTGCTCATTGCCGCCCTAGGGCGGTAAAGTAGCACCATGTGTACTGTAAATTATTTAATAGCTCTTTATCTTAAACACGGATTTTTATTATCTCATAGAAAAAGCAATACAAACAGTTTTGAACAGTATTTCAATTGTCACCTTAAGAACCATTATTTAAGAAAGCTTTGATCAGATTACTAAGTAGGCAATATACTTACTTATGTACTTGATAACAGCGCCATCTCTCTCGCCATACCGGAACTTCTAAGTTTGGATAGAAGTACAAAACGATGATGTTTGTACTTAGAGAACGGCCACGGACGCCTTGCCTGTTATTAAGATTGCATTGCATATACTTGAGAAATTTGCCAGCATTCGATGAGACCAGGTGGCCTAGTAGTTATGGCGTTAGCCGCGTAAGCTGAACACCTAAGTTCGATCCTCGGCTTGACCTCCGTTGATGATGGTCTTTTTCTTTAGTATATGACATCTATTTCGATTTATACTTACTCAAGTTGCGCTCTGTCAAATCCAAGATGAGAGTACATGGAAAAGAGAAAGTTTGTATTAATAATTTTAAAGTTATTATACAATTAACTTATTCATAAAAAATTATATTATTCATGTTTTATCCCTTTCTAACGTAAATGTCAAGCCGGTAGATAAGACCAACATCATTAGCTGATGTAGTTTTTATGAATGGTTAAGGCAAAGATACTTTTAATTTTAACTATAAGGGCCTACGCTAGCTGACGCGGATTACCCGGAACGGACACCCTTCTAATAAGAAATTGTATAAACAGCGCTAAGTGAAGCGGGCCCACGGAGCGGGTGCGCCATACTAAATCCACCCGCCGCGTGCACCCGCTCCGTGCACCCGCGTCAGCTAGCGTAGGCCCTAAAACTCTTGTAATTTTGTATATTTTCGAAGGTGCACAATTTTCCTATGTCGCTTACACTCCCTCCTGTTAACGAGCATCGTAAAGATCGAAGCGGAAATGGACAAAATCTCCCTAAGGCGTATAACCAAATGAAAGAAATAGTGGGAACATTCGCAGGGGTCGATCGGGCGTCGATAGCTCAATTGGCAGAGCGATCTGACCGGTGTTCAGAGAGGTCGTGGGTTCGAATCCTACTCGACGCTGCCGCTGACGCGAACTGTCGCCAGCGGTGTTTCCGGACCGATACGACCTTCAAACCTTCAAGAAAAGAGCGTACTCCCACCTTAAAGGCCGGCAACGCACTTGCGACACCTCTGGTGTTGCGGGTGTCCATGGACGACGTTAATCGCTTACCATCAGGCGATTCGTTTGCTCGTTTGCCCCCTATAGCATAAAAAAAAAAACCTATCGTTTCTGTAAGTTTTCACTGACAAAGAGCGGTCTGTTGGTCGGTTTGAACCCGTTTTGCGGCTTCGATTAAGTACTCCGTTTTGTTAGATTTATAGCTTTTTTTCGCTTGGCAATGGCGGCCATTTGTATTGGATTTACATCATTATAAGTTGGAAAAGGTCCGGACAGGATTGAGTGAAGGATTTTTGGGACACAGTAGTTTTTAGTATTAATGGAAAAATACATCATTATCATCATTTCAGTTCTACTGGGTGGAAGAGCCACTGTTAGGTTAAGGCCTTCCTTTAGATCTCTATACAGGATGTTCGTTTTCTTACCTGCAATGAGCACTATAAAATATGCTCCCACAGGTTGTTAATTTTATAACCGACAATATTTAAGGTGGTGATTATGTAGGTCATCCGTAACCTTTATTATGGAACCAACTCTGAAATAGTGCAATCTCGTTTACTTCCATACAAAAATTCACTGAGTATTGTCAGCCCCTTAAATAAAAATTGGTATAAATCAAGCTCGAAAGCGGCAGATAATTCAATGAAATATAGTCATAGTTTACAATTAAAGTAACAAAAAAGAAAAAAACAAAGTTAGTATACAATGGTCATTTTTTCAAAGTCAAAGTTTTGAATACGCAACGCGCATGTGAAACCCCTGGAGTTGCAGGCGCCCATAGGCGATGACCGCTTTCCATGTGTCGAGCTCGTTTGCCACCGATGAGGTATCAAAATATAAAAAAAAAAATGAATTATAATAAACAATACCACCGTACAACGTAGACTACAAAAACAAAATGGATGCCTTAAAAAATTCTGCCCCTCAGCTTCTAGTTTGCCTTTCAGTTGCAATAGACGTGGATTCAGATTCTAAGACAATTGGTCTACGGTTCTAACAATTTCCTTGAGCATTCATCCAAATCGTAGCCCAATCAACGAAGATTCCAATTGGTTAATACTAAGTCAATCTGGTTAAGTCCGTCTACCGACTTTTTTAATCTGATATTACAGTTGCATTTCTTGCACCTAAGCCTTCTTTAATAGTAGAGTTGAAAGAAGCATTAACTGCCCTTCTGGACTTCCAAACAGTGGCGACGGTATGGCGCACTTTCCTTAGAAATAAAATATTACTTATCCACATTGGCTTACAAAGGTTTTCTGGAGTTCAGTAGTTCAGTATTTTTGCCGGAAAAAAATATACAGAATGTTGCAATACAAAAGCCTTTATCCTGCTGGATTTTAAATAAAGTTTCATATACTACCAGGTACAGTCAAGTGCAAAAATATGGTTCGACATAATCGACTCATAAATATGGTACTTACTACGCTCTTATTACACCGGCATAAGGTGCAATGGGACATATTTTTGAGTAAGATGTGCACCGCCATATTTTTGCACTTGACTGTACTGTATGTGAGCTAAATCGAAGAAAGTTGATATGCTATGCTAAATAAGTTCGTGTACTACATAGGGAATTAATGGATCTGCCGATCATTGTATGGTAGGTCTGTCCGGCGGATGTCCGCTGGACATACCCTCTATGCAGATCTGACGGATTGCCCGAACTTATGACCAGATATAAATTGTAAAGTCCGAATACCTGGTTGATCGGACTAGGTCACCTAGCCTTTCTTGTCAGCCAGGGCAGTTGCCTAAACTAGTTAGTCTAGATTCTCCGTTTGCCCGCTAACCACAAATTGACAAACTCCAAGCATTCGGACTTAAGAAATCTTATATTGATTTAATATTATTCGTAGTGCATACAGCGTCCGTAGCCAAGATGCCAATCGCTCACGCTTAATAACGTATCGTAGCTACCTCTCTCTATCACTCTTCCTTATTAGTGTGACAATGACAGTTGCTTTTCGTTAGCGACTGAGCGTGAGCGATTGGCATCTTGGCTACGCACCTTGATTTAGCCGGCGCTAGTTGCGTAACGTCAAATTTAATGACCGACCATGGTTAGGTCTGGACTGATGTGTTCGGGTGTTTTTATTGTGTCTGCGTATGTTCATTTTTTTCTTGTATATTTTATAACTTTGTATTTTTTGTCATATTCTTTCCCTCCTTTTTTGTCTGTGTGTTTTATTCGGTATTGATTGTTGCCTGCCAAGATTGCTCACCGAATGGTCGCACCGGAAGATCAGCGCTGGCATACGCTAGCAATACGCTGAGATGAGACCATTTTCGTGACACATGTGATTTTTGTTTTTTATGTGTTTTTTTTTTGTGGCAATTTGAGTATGAGTATGTGCCGATATTTTTCCAAACGCATAATTTTTCCGGGGGAGGTTCAAAATACGAGTATTATAAATATAATACATTACACCTTTTTTTTATTGTTACCTTTTGAACAATTTTTATTCTATGCTTTTCTTAATAACGAGGTCTACAATACCGGTTAAGCCTTTTAACGGATTAGCAGCATTTTTGTTACCCATTAGGCGGATGTCACTGGCTGGATGCGATTCGCACCGCACGTCGGTTTGTAAGGGGGATAGCGCTATACACGCGCAAAGTTTTGTCTCACTTAGCAATTTGCATGTGATGCGAGACGATTAAATGAATATCATATCGAGAACCGATTTTCGTAGTTCGCGAACCGCTTAATTCCTTGGAGACTGTTCTTGTGGTCGTTGTATTTGCTCCATTCTCCATAACTCTGCAGTTATTTATTAACCGAGCATGAGCGAAGGTCTCCGTTTCAATTTGGCACAAAAATGCTTTCGTATGCCCGCTCGACCAATACAGAACCTTTCCCGATGGAACCCTATAGTACCCTAAGGTAATCCGTCCCGGGCATAGATTTATCTTCGGACGCGTCCCTAATTCTATTTCCCGTGACGTATGGCGCGCTTTATAGTTTATGAGATTACCGAATTTATTCGCGGAGCTTTGTCAGATGGGCACCTTTTTTTTCAAAAATCTCCTGGCATTTTTGCGAGAAGAGATTGAATAAGTTTATTAGATTTAGTAATTTTAGTTAGTAAATTATTAATAAGGAGGTTAGATTCCTGAATCACCATTCATTAAGCTATTATTGATAAAGTTGGCAGCTTTAATTTCCATACACTTTTGTCACCACAGGCGATTAAACTAAGAAAATTTTAGTCATAATTCATAATTCATTTATTTGCAGAAAATAGTGTACATTAAAGATGGTAATTACAATAAATTTCATCAACCATTTTACTACATTGTAGCATGCAAATAATTAAAATCTATTTTTCCGATGTATTTCTAAAATGTGTTTTTTTAATGAAGGCTGAATTTCAAATACGCTGTGATACTGAAACACTTTAACGACTGTCGTTTAGAGGCACTATTTAAGTGCGTGTGTGGTGAACCCAAGCAGACGGTTGAGCACATGGTTCTAGAATGCCCGGTTACTAGATTTACGGGACGAACGGAGGATCTCGAAAGCCTTAAAGAAAACGCCATCGAGTACCTAAGAAGGAATAACCTAAATCTATGACTTTTATTTTTTATATATAATTGTATTTTTACTGTGTACCTATCTAAATATCCAGTGACTGTAATGCCATACGATAAATAAATAACTATTTACAAATATTTTCCAAAATCAGAACGTAAAAATCTTTTCAATTGTGGTTTTGATGATTATTACATTGAAATAAGGAACCAAAGATTTAAAATTATGAAAAGTGTGAAAATCTCGGAAACCAGGGGACTTTTACTAAACCAGAAAGTAGATTTTATGGACCAGCCTAAGGTGCACTATTGGTGGTTAGAAGATTGTCCATTATTTACGACACACCCTGTATACATGGAAGTTTATGTACAATCTATTTATACTATTCATGTTTGTGTTGTTTATTGTCTTGCTTGATTTGTGTGATTGTTAAGTGCAATTCATCCTTACTTTTGCAACGCCTACTCTTCAATGATAAGCTTTTGATATTTTCGCTACCCAAGGGTTGTCTGGAAGACATCGCTTTTTGGCGTTTAGACCGCCTGTTGTTTGCTTCTGTCTTTAGAAAAAGTGTTTAGAATGTTTTTTTCTCACGAGTCTTGGAAGCGTAAAGCTGTCTGAATTTGCTGATAGTATGCAACTTTTTTGTGACGCTCTTAATATTTATCACATAAATGCAATTTGACATTAGAGGATGCCTGTTAAAACACGTTCATCTCAATACTCATCCATAAAAAAACATGTTTAATACCTACTAAAAACAGTCTCACAAGAGGTGGCCTTTGTTTTGAAATCAAGATCTAAGCTCTTTTATGCTTTTTAGTTGACTGAGGACACTTTGAAAGTTGTATAAAATTTATACACAAAGAAATTCTTGGTTGAAATGTGTAAAAACGACTGACTACAATTTTCATACGGCCATAGATCTTAAGATATGATACTCTCAATTCCTCATAGATTCCATCATCAGAAATGGTTTGTAAAAAAATGGGACCAATGGGATGATAGTCCTGAGTATTGATGATAACCGAATAAGTTATACCTCTTAAAATAGCTTAAGAGTTATTTTCAGAAAATAAACGAGTCCTTAATACTGTATAAAAAACAGTATTTACTGTATGTAAGAGGGGATGGGAGCGGGCCGCCTCCTACTTCCCCGCTTGCTAATAAGCATGATAGTAATGAGCATGTGTAAGAGTATGTTAAGTATTCGTTAAGCAACGTTAAATCGTTACAGTTCCTAAATGGCCTTTTAAACTTTAAAATGATTAAAGAAACCTAACAATGATTTTCAAATCCCTATTTTCAATGATACCCCACTTGATATCTATCCATAGTTTTTAATTTTAATTTTTTTACAAAATGGCGTCTCATGATCGCGATTTTAAATTTGGATTATTGCCATGTCTTTAGTAATATTCGCACAATAATGACGAATTGATTGACGTGTGAATCATCAAGATCGGTCCAGGCGTTTGATCTCTAGTGTGCCACAAAGGAACAAACATACATACAATATAGACTGTTAAACACATTACCCGTCTTTGCGTTGCGCAGTCGGGTAAATAGCTTAAGAGTTATTTTCTGAAAATAAACGAGTCCTTATTCTGTATACCTAATCTCAAAGTGAGCCAAACTAAATACTTTCAGCAAGACCCTCGTCACTACATTCGCGATAGACCAATTCTATGTTCATACTAATTTGAGTATGATTATGAGTATAATTGCCTGCCTCGTGTCACTAAATGACCTCTCGAGCTCGGCCAGCATAGTAGTCAAGCATAGAAAGTTTAATATCTTTGCTAGCAGTTTCTATTGGCTATCAGATTTGACCCGCTTTCTCATTTTCTCGACTTATCTTGATTAAATCTATCGATCGTTTGATGTTTTAAATTGTTTCCTTTGCCACGGTTTGTTAGCTTTTGTTCCTGAGTTGAAGACGTTTTCTGTGTACAGTAGCGGTTTCGATATATTGAGGTTTTTATTGTTATTTGTTCGTCTTAAGAAGGTTTCAAAGTACAGAGGACAAACCAAAAAAAATCGTATTAGAGAGGTTATTATAAAAACGCGTAGTATTTTTATTTGAGATACAGAGGTTTATTACCTAAATAAATCGAGATATAGAGGTGAGAAAACGACACATCAGTTTATTAGAGTTAAATATCAATTAAAAATCCGTTATTTATAGTTTTAAGGATGACTTACACTAGGACAGGATGGGACGGGACGGGGCGTGACGATCTATCAATTTCTATAGAAAGAATCACGTGATAGCTCGGAGCCCTCGGATGTCACGTGACTATTTCTAAAGAAACTGCCAGATCGTCCCGTCCCGTTCAAGTGTAAGTCATCCCTAACCTTTGGTGTATATTTCACCTTGACGATATTTTAATTTTGGTAAATAAATGAAAATACCGAAATGTTTTACAAAGATTCCGAGAAATTTACAAATGGAATGGCATTTGGTTTCTCGGAATCTTTGGAAACATTATCTACCTACACTATTATTATTTTATTACCTACCTTTTTCTACTCCAGCACAGTCGACTAATCGACATCTGTCAATTAGTTATCTTCAAATATACATATATACGAATGACGAAGTGTCCAAGTAGTTTAGGAAAACTCCGCTCGCTTCGTTCGATCGTTCAATTATATAATATGGTTATACAATAGTAGTTTTTCTACTCCAGCACTTCTATCTGTCAATTAGATGACTGACAGCGATATTTAAAAAGTAAACATTATAACGTTGTCTATGGTAAACCATAAAAACACTGCTCCTGTTGATTATCATACAATATATGAGCACTGTTGTTGTTTTTTTAATTTATATAGTGGACAAAACATCTTTCCTATTCTGACACTTTTCTAGATTTTGCTTTTTACGCTATTTTAGCTGTCGTAGAAAAACTAGCGTATGCTCATATTTGATTCTTAAAATTCTCGGGTCTATTATTAAAAAACTCGACTTCGTCTCGTTTTGTACGGCAAGTTTTAAGAACCCTAATTATATCATTGTTGGATAAACTGCTAATACCTATTATTACCTCGAACACTGGTTAGTCGTACACGATTCAGAGATCCATAAAAGCAGGATGATTTATTTTTTCATACAAGCCTCATACGAATTCCTGAGCCAGAGTTACGTGGTTTTTCCGCCCCAGATGTGCCTTTGAGGAGTAATAACACAAGATAATAAAGCAGAACGCCGTAATAAAAGAGGCTAACTAGCTCTGGACCACAAAATATAAATAACAAAGTGATACATATAACGTAAGTATCTACCATAAAGATACCTTTTGGTTGATAATGATTTTTGTGTCGTAAGGTGGTATAATAAATTGAAATACGAGTAGATGTCATATACTAAAGAAAAAGACTAACACCATCTTCAGCTTAAGCGGCTAACGCCATAACCACTAGGTATCAACGAATGCTGGCGAATTTCTCGAGTATATGCAATCTTAGTAACAGGTAAGATGCCCGCGTCGATTCTCTAGTATTTGACATCTGTTTCAATTTATAATTTATATATATTAGTGTTACTACTATAATAAAAAATTAAAATATTTAATTAAATAATTTGATTTGTTTTAACATAAAGTATGGTATCGTCTATAAAATGTGATGAGTGTAGAAATTCTTGGCCACGGGTGGTGGTCTCGGTAAATCAATTAGAAGAGCGATGAGCTGGTATCTCAGATTCATGGGTTCGAGTCCCGCCCAGCCCAACGTCATGTTTTTTATTTGTGAGAAATTAGAAAAAAATTCGGCGAAGACGCGACTTTTATCGTTTGTTGCAATGTTAATGATGATCTTTTTGTGAATATCAAACAGAACGAGTCCAGACTCCTTAAGGATGACTCACACTAGCACGGGACGGGACAAGACGGGACGGCGCGGGACGGGAAAATCTGTCAATTTCTATAGAAAGAATCTGATAGCTCGGAGCCCTCGGATGTCACGTGACGTTTTCTATAGAAATTGACCGATTTTCCCGTCCCGTCCCGTTCTAGTGTGAGTCATCCTTTATTCAGATATAAACTGCATAATATTACAAATATACCTTTACAGATATGCCACCGTGTAAGCTTAGACACGTTCACAATAGCAGCAGCTAAAAATACCTTCATCAATACATACACCATTTAATAAAGCTATTTCCCACCTGCCATGTTACATGGTGACAATACGCATTGAAGGCTCACTTCCTAAGTGTCACATGTTACAGGGCGATCGTAGAAGCGCGGTGCGGAGGGAGCAAACCTGTGGGTGCCAGCCAAGACGATAATCGCTAACGCTCAGTCGCTAACGAAATGCAATCTGTCATTGTCGCACTAATAAGGGAGATTTTAATGCTAACATGGTCATTTCTACATTATAATTTCTATTTAAAACGAGGTAGTCCAAGCCAAAGTATCTAAAATAAAAACAAATTACTTTTAACAAATGTACATGTGAAAATAACTACCAATAAACTAGCCAATGCGCGCCCAAACATTAATTCGCTCGGTCCGAATTGAGCATTCGGATTACGTGTGTCACAAAATGAAATTATTTGGCAATTAAAACAAAAACTTTATTTTTACTACAGAGAACAACATTTAATTATAATAATTTCACTTTTGGGTACTGTTTCTAACGTTTATGAAAATTTTAATTAGTAAGAAGTTTTTTAATGGACTTATAATACTTATAATGTTTAGTCTGCGACGTCTGGCACGATACGCACCTTTCATTTTCAAAAAAGTAGGGGAGTATGAACAACCAATGAGAGCGCTGCATTATACGCATGCTCATCGCTTGGAATTGGGTCCGAGATGGACAAAAATTAAAATAAGAAATATATTTTCTTTTAAAGAAGTAAATATGTTACTATATACTTGCATATTAAAATTAAAAATGCTGTTTCGATATTTACACATTTAATGGATTATATATTTTATAAATGTGTTTATTGTATAATAAAGACAAAAATTTACTTATGTCCGATTGATGTTATTCCAACAATGCCTTGGTTTGGACATTGCGAAATTATTCGATCATTTACAGTTTTTTTTAATTAAAAAGCTACTTTCTCGCACGTGTCACTTTCTATGCATAAGTTTACCCTTGAAAATAGCACTTTCCGAGTTAATGCATTGTAAATAATATAATACTTCTTAAGAAGAGATTATTTAACTCTTATAGAAAAAGCGAATATCAACCGATTTGAAGACACAAAAAAACAAATGACGCTCGGCCCCCCTCTCTCCCGCACGGCCCTAGGATCGCCTACTATTATAAGTATTATAAAATACTGGCCGTGGCTTTCACATGTGCCGCGGGATGTGCGGGCTGTCAGTGTGTCGGCAACGACACAAGACAAAAGACGATCGAATCTAGTTCGCGTGGAGTGTTCCACAGGCCAGGCTAAGGGGAATAGAAGAAATAAATAAATAAGTAACGACGCAAATAAAAATAAATAAATAAAATAAATATTATAGAACATTCTTACACAAATTTACTAAGTCCCGCAGTAAGCTCAAGAAGGCTTGAGTTACGGGTACTCAGACAACGATATATATATAATATACATTACATAAATACATAGAAAATATTCATGACTCAGGAACAAGGTATCTGTGTTCATCACACAAATAAATGCCCATACCGGGATTCGAACCCAGGACCAACGGCTTAGCAGGCAGGGTCACTACCAACTACGCCAACCGGTCGTCAAATGATAGTAAATTGACCTTCAAATGCGTTTATTAGTCACTAGACACCTATCTTTGCATACTTCGAATGGAGTGTTCCACAGGCCAGGCTAAGGGGAATAGAAGAAATAAATAAATTTAATAAATAAGTAACGACGCAAATGTATTAAATTGACCATTAGTCACTAGACACGCTATCTTTGCATACTTTAACAATTAAAACAGCCACACCTGTCTGTCTACGACGCAGACTCTAAATTAATTGTAAACAACACGACTTCACGTAAACAGCGATGTAAAGACAAACAAACTTATAGGTAAAAAAAAACATTTATTTCAAGCTTCAAGGCTCATAGATAAAACCATACAATTAATATTAAAATAATAACATAAAAAATAAAACAAATCACATACCTAAATAAAATCATCTAAAAAGAACAATAAAAATCACAAATATTAAATTAATCAATTAACATATCTTATGATAACATATCTTATTAAAAGGTACTTACATACAACATTTTACACATAAATTAACTCTTTACAACTTTTCAAATAAAGCAAATGATTTACTCATAAACCGACATAAGCGACGCAAAATGTCTTACTTAAAATAATAATGTACCTAAATGACAAATGAGAAACAAGCTAAACGTTAACATATCTTACAGCAAATTTAATGGCCTACGAAGCAGGAGGTCCCGGGTACGAATCCTGGTCAGGGCATTTATTTGTGTGTTTATCACGAATATTTGTTCCTGAGTTATAGATGTTTTCTATGTATTTCAGTATTTATATGTATCTATTATATATATCGTCGTCTAGTACCCACAACACAAGCCTTATTGAGCTTACCGTGGGACTAGGTCGATTTGTGTAAGATTGTCCTATAATATTTATTTATGTTAAGGACAAACAACTCGAATACTAAACATCTATAAATTGAAAGAGATGTCATATACTACAGAAAAAGTGACCAAGTCCCCCAGTACCCAGGGCTGGGATCGAACCAGCGATCTCCTGCTTTCCCCTGCTTGCTTTTCCACGAAATGAGATCGCTGGTTCGAACCTAGCCTCGGGCACTGGGGGCCTTGGTCACTTTTTCTGAAGTATATGACATCTCTTTCAATTTTTAATTTCACTACTTAAAAAACATGAATCATTTTTTTTATTATTAATAATAAATGATTTAATTCATGCTTTATTATACGTCTAAAGTAATTTAAACGTACACAGTGTCCCATACAACCTTGTAAATAGTGCAAGAATTCACAAAAGAGCGACGTAAGCGACATGAAAAGACTAAAGAACGGCGTAAGTGCCACCAAAAGCCAGATATTATACGTCTTTTTAAAGGAGAATACGACGCGGTAATTAAGCCTGAGAATAGTTGAGAACTGTGCTAACTCAGCTTTTGCGAATTTTGGCCATTTTAGAATATCTTGCTGATTAATGGCTTTTGGATTTAGAGTTGAATTTGGATTATTGGTTGCTTAAGCATTTAATAATAGTCTGTTTTGTATTCTTTTTTTTTGTTTCATTATAATATTTCATGATAAATAATTTAATAATGTTCTTCTTCCTAGCCTATGCTACGGCTCAGGGAACCTGGGCTCCGCTTTGGCAACTAATCCCAAGATTTAGCGTAGGTCCTAGTTTAACGAAAGCGATTGCCATCTGACCTTCCAACCCAGAGGGTAAACTAGGCCTTATCGGGATTAGTCCGGTTACCTCACGATGTTTTCCTTCACCATAAAAAAATTGTAAAGTAGGGGGGTAGGCATTTTTTTCGTTTCAATTCTAAAGTGTGAGATATCATTAGGTATTTGAATAAAGAGATGGGTCCAGTTAAGTTAAAAGAATGTGTCCACCCCTCTAACTTTTGTCAAAAAAAAAGAAAAAAATCATGAAAATAGAGCTTTGTAAACACTTTCAAAGAAAGATTTGGAATTTGGTCAGTTTAGCTACTTATCAGTTTTTGCAAAAAAACGGTAAAAAGGGTGTATAAGTCGTAAAAACTGCAAAGATACTCCTTTTTATTGTTATGAGCATAACTATGAAAAGTATTAAAACCCTTTTTAAGTTCGCCTATTGTAACTACAGAAACCTACACTAAGCATGGCCCGACATGCTCTTGGCCGGCTATTTTTTAAACCTTTTCCATGTTTCTCTGAGCTTTCAATTGCTTTGTAGTTTCCAATTTTCAACAAATACTCGTTGAACTAACGACAGTACGATTGGACTCGACGGCTAACCTGCGATTGTCGCTTGTTGTTATTGTGAGTTTTGACAGATTACCTCTCCTAGATGTAGTATAAGGGCATTTTCAGAAAAGTGTACCGTTTCCTTTTTTTTTAAAGAGAGAAATTGTTCGATATTTTTATGATTAGAATCACGAGTACTATTGATTTGAAAATAAAACAAGAGTGTCATTTCTTTTTGTTGAGGTTTGTAACACATTTTTTCATAAATTTTGTATGGGCCGTTACGAACCTGACCTTTTTTTGTATGGAAAATTGACAACCCGTTGTTTTAAAAACTGTACACTTTTACTGAAATTGCATTAAGTATAAATTTCAAATTCAAATTCAAATTCAAATAATTTATTTCAGAACATAAAATTCCATATAACAATACCTACAATCAATAAAATAAACAAGTACAAATAGAAATAAAAGATGTCAGTAAAAAAAACTAAAAATAAAATAATAATAATAAAATAAGATTAATTAGGTCAATAAATAAAACACCGTACCGTATAATACAAAGTTTATTGCATTAAGTATAAGACATTTCATTTGGAGTCGGCTCTCTTAGTCAATCTTCGCCAAGCGTAATCTGTTCTGGGTCGTCGAGATATGTAGTTGAGCTGTTTTAAGGGACTAATTTAAAATTTCATTCGATTAAAATGATAAAATACAATTTGATTGAAAACTTTGACTGTTTTCCTGCGCTATCTAGTAGGTAGTGATCTGTTGTTCCAGCTTGGTTTAATTGAGGTTTGTCGGTATTTGGACTGTTTGCCTAAAACTAATATTTGTGTGTACAAATGAATTTGTGGCAACTGTGATTTTCGTGATTGATGATTTGGCTTTATTAAACCACTAGCTCCGCGAAGCTAAGTGGTCAGTTAAATTCTGAATTGTATCTGAACCTTTACGGAGACTCATTGTATGTCTTCTCCAAATAGGATGGAGGTATAAGGCCTATTGCCATCGGTAGTGACGTGACGTAAGTAACTAAATATCACGACGATCCCATCAACGATACTCGAGTTATCGTCGAACAAACATACCCCCCCCCCCTCCCTGTCACGGTCGCCATGAGATGATGAAGTTGGAGGATCGAGTGGAGGGTAAGTAAGTAAAACTGGTCATTATGGATGATATGTTGTATTGTCGATAATCAATACAAGAGAGAACGAGAATAAAACTAAACATACCTTATTTACGAGTATAGTAAATTATTGCTTACATGCTATTTTATTCACTTACGTGCGTCACATGTATGTTGCAGACAGTAACGCGAAGTTACTGTTAAAGTGTTAATTAGGGATATACTATAATACATACATACAGAGCCAAAGCTAATACGCAGATACCCGTTCGACAATTTAATGAAATGTAAGGGGTACCTACACTGAGCGGATTCTGAGAGTTATTAGGCTCTAAAATATACTAGGCTAAGGCTATTACTTGAAAGTGATGGACTAATTACTGGGTTAAGGATGACTCAGCCTAGAACGGGACGGGACGGGGCGGGACGGGAAAATCTGTCAATTTCTATAGAAAGCGTCACGTGAGATCCGAGGGCTCCGAACTATCACGTGATTCTTTCTATAGAAATTGACAGATTTTCCCGTCCCGCCCCGTCCCGTCCCGTCCCGTCCAGGCCCGTCCCGTGCTAGTGTGAGTCAGCCTTTATGGATAAGGTATAAAACAAAGGAAAAGTGGAAAATTCATTACCTCGGGAGGGATTCGAACCCGCGACTCTGAGATACCAGCTCATCGGTCTTCCAACTAAGCTACCGAAACCACACCCGTGGCCCCGAATTTCCCCCTTACGCATACGAAGGATATGGTAGAGAAGTGGCTCTTTCGATGTTACTTATGTCCATGGGTTGCAATGACCGCTTCCTCTTAGGCGGCTCCTCTGCTCGTTTGTTACCTTTTTTATTAAAAAAGGAGTTGCCAAGATATAGGTCGTGTTCACTTCGAGGCACACCATTAGTATACACCGCTAAAAAAACTCCATTTACTGTGGTCCCACAATTCCAAGACACAGTCCTTAATTTCCATGTCAGAGAGTATTGGGATCCTGGGTTTTGATATTTCCAGTGACGTCCAATTCCGTAGCTTCCTGGAAGGGAAGGCCACGCTGGAGTCCAAAAAGCTCGGTGTGCTCAATAGAGCTAAGCAATACTTCTCTCCAGGGCAAAGACTGTTATTATACAAGTCTCAAGTCAGGCCCCATATGGACTATTGCTGCCATCTTTGGGCGGGAGCACCTTGATACCAGCTGGGGCCCCTTGACTCGATTCAAAGATATGGCTGACTGAATTGTCAACGATCCTAAACTCACGAGCGATATCGATTAAGTCTAAGGAAAGACTTCGCCTCCTTACGAGTATGTGTATTCTATCGCTTGTACAATGGATTGGAATGAGGAATTGTTTAATATGATGCCAACGGCTGCATTCTACCACCGCACCGCTCGCCGTCGGCAGGGTGTTCACTCACATACTCTGGAGCCTAAATGGTCTCGTACCGTGCGGTCCCGCGGACGGTCCGGCTGTGGAATGAGCTCCCTGCCGCTGTTTTCTCAAAGGACTACAGTATGGGGTTCTTCAATAAAAGGAGTGTTAAAGTTTTTAAAAGGTTGGCAAGGCTCATCTAACACCCTGGAGTTGCAGGCGTCCATAGGCTACGGTAACCGCTTATGCTTGTTTGTCACCGTCATAGTATAAACAAGAAAGGAAAAAGTGTAACTCAAGTTAACTTATTACTTATTATGACGATTAAGGTAACCCCCAAGTTAAACGTGACCTCGAGCGACAACCGACACGATATATACGTACTACTAACACGACATGACACGTCATGTAGTCACATTTATCGCACCCTCAACCCTAGGGCGGTCTAATTTGGCAAAAAGCCTCGCTCCCTCGGGTGAAGCAAATGGCGAAGTGGTGTAACTCATAATGTAGGATCATATTAATTTTAGGGATTAAAATATTGGAGGCACCGTCTCTGTTACTACGGCTTAGGGATGACTCTAGAACGGGACAGGAAAACATCACGTGACATCCGAGGGCTCCGAGCTATCACGTGATTCTTTCTATATAAATTTTCAGATCGTCCCGTCCCATCCTAGTGTACTAACAGCTATCTTAACAATAACAGCTAACTTAAACTAACTATTGGGGTAAGCGGGACAGATTGGTACACATTTTAAAAATTAAGAAACATTTATTCTCGAAATATATACAGTAAGTGTAACTTACCTAACTACCTACCTTTACCTACCTTAAATCTAAAGTAGGTCCTTGAGGCATTGTACCTAGGATGCTGGCGGCATTTCCTCGTTGTATCGCAATGCTGATACGTTGTGCGAGGAAGCCACCAGCTCTTCGGTCACCAGTAAAAATTTAAAAATTGACTTTAGGCCCCTAAATTACCTTAAAATACATGTATTCTCAGTTGACAGTATACTTACTAAAGTATACAAAATATTTTTTTTTGGTTTTATATGATAGAGATAATTAAATGACTTCAAACAAAAAACAGGATATTTTTCATCCTGCTCCACCTGCGGGGCACTTTGAAACATAGCAAAGGGCACTTCGACACACTATTTTTGGGGCACTTCGTGACATGACCGGCCCCGTCGTTAGTGTTTCTAACTGCCCCTTGTATTACGCACCACGGTATGTACGCACCATTGTCTAAAACAAATATACTGCGTACTTTAATATACTAAAGGGGCACTTTGAAACGGTCAAACCTGCCCCACTCTTTACTAACCTAGTACCTAAGTTCCCCATCGGGCAAATACATTATTCAAAATACGGGACATAAATAATTTATTTCAAATAAACCGCTAAGTATTACTTAATTACTAAATAGACTTACTAACCGCTAAATATTCCCATGCGATAAAACTTATAATTTCGCACCACAACTGGATCAAAATTTCGCGTTTTGTTTTAGTTTGCTACCATTAAAATACATTGTGGCACGCCGAGCGGCAACGGCTGATTGGCAAGTTACCGCTACCAGTTGAGTATGTCGCTTATATATACAAAGTCATGTTCTAGTGTTGTCGCAGGTCAACTTCATTATTTAGTTTAGGAATTAAGGTGGGGGTTCAAATCTGCCCCTTGTGTATATCTGCCCCGCTTCCCCCTACCTCAATCCGGCCCACACTCTGTCCAAACGTGCCAAATATGCTCGTCGTCTTGCCGCGCTGGATGGCAAGCGATATTTGTTGAACAAGGAAGCCGGATCGGGGATCACCACCTCTGTCGTGCAACCGTCGGCCTCTTGGCTTCACACCATTGCCCAGCAGTTTCCACTGTGACCGGAAAAAAATCGTATGCCAATTCCAAAATGGCGTACTTAGAATGTTTAAGAGCGGCCGCCTTCTCCGAGACCGCACCTGCCACCCTGCCAGTGTAAGGAAGGTGAGATGGAGCAAACGAAAAATACGAGTGTTTCCGAAAAAAGACTAGAACCACTAAGCACTACATCTGTACAGCTTTCTAGTACTTTCTAGTACTGTCACAGATAATCCTCACTGCTAATTGGAAACAGTAATAGATTGATTGGCTGTTAACTTTACCAGACAGCAGTCAAAGGGTTAACTTCAAATATTGAGTTAGCGATCGAAGTTTGATGACTAACTAGTTTATGCGAACGACCTAGCCTTAAACCCTAGGGGCGCTTAAATTACTAATCCTAATAAAACTTTAAGGGCGGTAATTACTAATAGGTACGTTTTAGTACGTTATACTTAATTAACGCGAGTTCGTAATGATTGTACCGCCCTTGACACATACAATGTTTATGTATCAAGGGAATGTATATGTGAGGAAATAAATAAAATTGCTGAGCAGATATATTAACAATAATTATAAGCGGTAGTTTAGTAACACAGTCCACACTTCCACAGTACTCAGCGGTGAGCGGCTGCTACGCACGGCATGGGGCGCGCTGCGAGAGGCCCTCCGGGAGCTCAGGGCGGGCGGTAAAATATAACATTTAAAACTTTCGCGATTTGAACACATATTTAAACAAAATTGTTAAACGGGTCTAACGCGAATTAACTTGTTTACCTTATTTACCGACGTTTCGACACAGGTTTCACTGGTCATGGTCGCGGCTGACTGATGTCCCAGCAAAATGTTAAAACAGAGATTTGTGTAACTACCCAACGAAAAGTCTATGTAGAAATTTGGGGTATACACACAATTTTTAAACTACCCACAAAACATATGTTAATTATTGTCAATAGTCCGACACACGACACTCACAATATCCCCGCGCACATCCGAAGATATATCCTATGGCTGCAACTTCTGCATCACTGGTCCCTGTGTCGAAACGTCGTTAAATAAGGTAAACAAATTAATTCGCGTTAGACCCGTTTAATAATTATGTTTAAATATGGGCGGTAAAATGTATGAAAATCCATTACGGTTATGGGCGTAATACAGCTCATTAAGTCAAGAATGCTGGCATACAATATTACCATCTACGAGCAAGAGTGGTGAAAATGACTTTTGGCCATAGTTACCCATTGAAGTGGATTTTTGTAATGTATACATTCTTCTTTCTTGTAATGTTTTGTGTTTTTTGTAATATTTGTGAGATCGCGTTTCTTGGCAAAGTAATCGTGATCATTGAGGGCGTTGAACAGCCTTTTTTAGGGTTCAAGTTAGTCAACTAGCAACCCTTATAGTTTTGCCATGTCTGTCTCTATCAGTCCGTCCGTCTGCGGCTGAGAAAGCTGTATTTTTGTATAAATGTATCTCATAATATATCAATTATGCCGACAAAGTGGTACAATAAAAAGTCGTTGGTGTCACATGCGTGTTGCCGACCCATAAAAACTTGTACACTCCTTTTTTGAAGAACCCCATGCTGTAGACCTTCGGGAAAACCTCGGCAGAGAGCTCATTTCACAGCCGGAGCGTCCGCGGGAGGAAATTCCTTTGAAACCGCACAGTGTACGACCATTTAGGTTGCGAGATGTGCGGATAAGCGCCCTATCGAGCGATGCGATGGTAAAAAATGGACGAATGTGTTCAAATCGCTTCCTCTTGTAACTCAAGTCCACAGGAAACATAGCGTATGTTCGCTTACTCCAGTCATGCAAAGTTTTATTGTTTTAACTTCGGACTGATTTCATTTGTTCTGTTGTTCTGCGCAATAGTGAGAGTTTTTGTTTGTTTGTTTGTTTTTAACTACAATTGCGTGGTTTCTGTTCGGTGTTAGATTTTCAAATGAGCGAGCGAAGCAAGTGAGTAAAAGTAAAATTGAGCAGATAACTAGTTTGATGAAGTAATTAGATTTTTAGGTTTGCACTTATTCAATTGTAAAGCATGAACTAAATCATTTATTATTTGTAATAAATGTTTTTATTCATGTTTTAGTAGGCACACTACTATATAAAAATTATAAATTGGAAGAGATGTCATATACTCCAGATAAAGTGACCCGGTGAGCAGAGCTGGGATCGAACCAGCGACCTCCTGCTTTCGCGGCAGACGCCCTAACCACTGATCCGTGATCGGGTAGCCCAGTGGTTAGGTTAGGGCGTCCGCCGCAATATATGCAAACAATGTAGCTACCTGTCTAAGCATTACTGTATGAAATGTATTTCTCCTTTATTTATGCGGATACAAAAAGAGATTGCAATATCACCCTGAATACGGATTTTATCCCCTAAGGCCAATGGATTTTATTCTCGCAACAAGGACTTTTATTTGTAATAACTTATGTTAAATAGAAAACTCGTTTTTACTGTAAACGCTATTGTAACTCTTTTTCTTCCCAGCTTATTCTACGGCTTGGGAGCCTGGGGTCCGCTTTGGCAACTAATCCCAAGATTTGTCGTAGGCGCTAGTTTTACGAAAGCGACTGCCATCTGACCTTCCAACCCAGAGGGTAAACTAGGCCTTACTAAGATTAGTCCGGTTTCCTCACGATGTTTTCCTTCACCAAAAAGCGATTGGTGAATATCAAATGATACTTCGTACATAAGTTCCGAAAAACTCATTGGTACGAGCCGGATTTGAACCCGAAACCTTCGGATTGAAAGTCTCGCGTCATACCGCTGGGCCACCAACGCCCTACCAATGCGTTAATAAGTTTTCATATATCATGGTTATTGTTAACTCTGTAGCGGGTGGAAAATGATACGTTTTAGTCGGGCGTTTTTCTTTCCAACTTACAAGGAAGGGTAACCAACTGTCCGGCTCCGATTGGATTGATTTTTATATGTTATAGTAGTCAAAAATAGCTGACACGTATTTTTTTTAGCTGCCCCATTTCAACCTGTTGGGAGAAATGGTCCTCCAAAATACGGAAAAGTGACGAAACCCTCTAACTTCTGTAGAGTTTTGTTCAAGCAAACTGCGTTGTTATTACTAGTTATGATATATGTTGGAGAAATACAACGAGGAAATGCCGCCAGCATCCTAGGTACAATGTCTCAAGGACCTACTTTAGATTTAAGGTAAGTAGAGGTAGGTAGTTAGGTAATTTACACTTACTGTATATATTTTGGAGAAAATGGAAAAATAATGGACACGTGTTTTGCTATTTCTGCTAAAAACTCATATTTTAAAAAAAACATTTGGACCATGAACCATGAGATCATGGACCAAACAGTTTTCAAGCTAGACAAATAACCAAAGGGAAAGTGAGTGAAACGATGAAAAGTATGGAACTTTGAAGTGTGTTTTCTTTATTTGAGTTTTAAGCAAAAACTTTTTTTTTTTGTTATAATCATTAAGTTAAGTATTCTAATGGATGACTGTTATTGGCCTTGTTTTATATAAGCAGTACTATGTCTACGTTTATATCTACGGCTGTTGTTATCCTGAATATCAATAAAAAATAATAATAGCAAAACACGTGTCCATTATTTTTTTCATGTTCTCTGACATTTGACAGATTTTTCCGTCCCGTCCCGTTCTGGTGTGAGTCATCCTTTATCCGGACGCACTTGATACTCTACGCAATTTATTTAATCTATCCGAATTTCAGACTAAAGGAACTTAAAACAAAATATTCTAAAGTTATATATTATATGTTTTTTTTAATTAAAAATACTTGCCTTTAATTTCAATGTAGGTATTTGGTTACTGAAATTAACTTCGTTATATTTTAAGTTAATAAAATTACATCAAAGAAATGTATTCGAAAATTCTCAATTTCCGAAAAACGATAAACATTAAAGTAGCGGTAATAAAAAACGTGTCTCTACTTAATAAAATCGCGTCCCAGTTTTATAATAAACAGGATGTAGCTCTAATGGATTTTTGCATAAAAATTGCCTATTTTGCGCTCTGAACGGTACAATAATGTATTTGTATACATTTTTATAATTTTAAATTTAGGCTACGGGTGGCAAACAAGCACATGGACCGCGTGGTAAGCGGCCACCGTCGCCTGTAGACGTCTGCAGCTCTAGCGGTGCCAAGACTATGAGCACGGTATAGGAGCGGCCATGGCCATAAATATCAAAACACGGCTATATAGAGGTTGCTAAACAGTGAGAATGTTTGTCCAGATATTGTAAGCCTTCGTAGGCTACACAGACGTGATATTTTGTGAAAATAGGTAAAAATTTAAAAAAATCGGCTTTTCACCGCCATCCGTTTTCTAACTCCTAGCCTGTTGGTAGTGACCCTGCGTACGACGCAGGAGGTCCCGGGTTCGAATCCCGGTCAGGGCATTTATTATTTATTTATTTATTTTAAATTTTATTGCACATTAAAAGAAGTACAAAAGGCGGACTTAATGGCTCAAGGCATTCTCTACCAGTCGACCATAGGGCCAAACAGAGATTTTCAAAAGTGGGTGCAGTTAGAAATTTAGACACAGAGAGAGCAGAGCTAGTAAATTACCTTATTTGTGTGCTTATCACGAATATGTTCCATATGGATGTCTTCTATGTATTTAAGTAGTTACCTATATGTATCGTCGTCTAGTACTAGTAAGCCTTATTGCGCTAAGGTACTTAGCCGATATATGTAAGATAATATTTATTTATTTTATTTATTTATGGCTGATTTAGTACCACTACCTTCCTAAATCTTAGAAGTTATTTCTTCTCCAGTAAGTCATCATCATCATCATCATTTCAGCCGAAAGACGTCCACTGCTGGACATAGGCCTCCCCCAAAGATTTCCACAATGACCGGTCCTGCGCCACCCGCATCGAGCGGACAACCACTGCCACTTAAGTTTAGCGATTCGGAGAGCTATATCGGTAAGTAAGTATCCAGTAAGTATGGCTACATAAATATATATAGGTACACCTGAAGGCCTACCACGAACCATGAACGAAGTTTCACCTCTCTGTCGTACTTGAGTGAGAAATCACAAGTGCGAAAGGGAGGTATACTTTCGTTCGCGGTTCGTGGTAGGCGCTTTGTATTCAATTTTGAACCTTCCTCACCTGTAATAAGGCCTGAAGTGTATACATATATACAGACGTGACTTTACGAGGTCCATGTTCTCCAGTAGGAAGTGCTTAGCCTCACTTTCTTAATTTTATAGAGGGTTTTTAGTCTAATCAATGAGGTTTGCACCATCGTTTAACTTCCCCGTTGCGTAAAAGCGTTTTTTTCCGAGAAATATTTGAGTGAAATATATGTACCTATAGTATTTTATGTTTTTATTTGTGGTCATATTTTGAATTAAATTCAATGCTTAATTGTTCGACCAACAAGATTAATTTTACAATAATTACATTTTACAATAATAATCATATTTCGAATGACCACGAAGAAGTAAGGAAATAGCACATTACCTAACTAGTGCGGCAAAACAAAGAAAGGCTGAGATCGCAGATGTTTGCGACCCGAGCTGCAAGCGAGGGACGTAAATATGCGATCAAGGGCTTTATTTATTACCACACGTGTTAGGTACATCATTTTATGCCTACACTTGGGCAGAAATCGGCTTTATTGCAGGCACTTTATAGCCAGGTGTGGCATAAAATAAGTTGTAATGTGCGTCTATTATTAAATTGACCCTCGGAAATTATTGCATATCGAAAACAAATGAAAGATAATTCTAATCAGTTATAATATTTATTGCGTAGGTATAAGAATTTCAATCGCATATTATGGTTTGAATGTTAGGCCTCCAGCTAGTCAACGAAGAACTCAAAAATATTTTAATAAGTTTATATAAAATGAAAAAAGATGTAGAGGCAGACAACAGGCAGTAACACAAGTATAACACGTCAGTATTGTTTAATACGGGTATTTGTCCGTGTGTTACGAAAATTTGTTACTATGTATGTGTCAATATATAAATATATCGTTGGCAGAGGTTAAGCCCTGCTAGGTCGACATATATAAAATTTACCCATATTGTGTATTTATTTAGTCGACTTCAAACCAAAATCAGTTTGAATCGAGTCGCGAACTCAAATAATTACGTCGCCGCTCGATGCAGAGCCGTCCTCGCTGACTGGATTACGGCTTCAATCTTCTTAATTTTATATAGACCTTACTGGGTTATGAAGTGTTCCTTGCTTAATTAAAAGCAGGCACTTAGGAATGTTCCGGATAAATACAAGAAAGTGCTCTCAGAAAAATTGGTTCACGGTGGGATCTTTACCTGGTTTATCAGGATAAATAGAACTTAAAAATGGCGATTGCAAAAAAAAGTAAAAAAGTGTTGAACTAAAACCCTGAACAGTCGTCGTGTAGTTCAAATTTGAACAAAGAATTTGAGCGAATCTCCGGTAAAAACATGTGACGACGTGCAAGATTTAAATAGGATTAGGCATGTCGGCTAAGAAGCGACCCCTTTTTACATCAATATGTTCAAATTGCGTACAAATTGTACAGTCGAATATCGCAGTAAAAACAGCATTATGAATACGACCGTTTTGGACCCTTTGACTCGGTACAGAAGTGCGTTGTACGAATTGTCGACAATCCAAACACACAAAGAAAATACATAAAAATAAATATGTTGGGATAATCTCACACAGATCGACCTAGTCCCAAACTAAGTAAAGCTTGTACTATGGGTACTAGGCGACGATATACATACTTATATGGATAATTACTTACATATATTACGACCGGTTGGCTTAGTTGGTAGTGACACTGCCTCCTAAGCCGATGGTCCTGGGTTCGAATCCCGGTAAGGGCATTTAATTGTGTGATGAACACAGATACTTGTTCCTGATTCATGGAATATTTATTTATTTATTATTTATATACATTGAAGACGTCCATAACACAAGAAAAAATCAGGGCCTTACCAGGATTTGAAACCGGGACCTCCAGGTTCATAGGCAGGGTCACTTCACTAGGTACCAACAAGATTAAGATGGCTGTTAAAATTGCTATATTTTTTTTATCTACCTAAACCCTATATTAAATTTGCGGATTAAAATAACCTTAATAAAATCTGACTGCTATGTAAAAGTTATCCCAATTGTTATTTACCTTTTAAATTAACGTTTCAAGAAACGTTATCGCAATAACGTTATAATATAACGTTAAGCCCTGCTTGGCTCTCGTTAAAGAACTCTTATCAACATTGCAGGTGGTTGGCGGTGTAACTGCCGTCCAGAGATCACCTACTAGATGGTGTATAATTCATTCTAGATGGTGATGCCTTATGTATTAAGGCATACTTTATAAAATAAATTCATCTGACTCACTCTTGTCGGTGGCAATGATCACCATTCTTCTTCTTAGACTACATCTTGTTCTTGATCAGTCTAGCATAATTTATCCTTAACCGCTGACGAACAAATGTGGTAAGTACGTCGTCAAAGTCTTCATGACGAATTCAAAATCGGCTATCGTATAATCACGTCAGTCAAGTAGGTATAGGTACTTACCTATACCTACTTGACTGACCTATACCTACTCAGGTAAGTAGGTATTTTAATTTAGGTTTAAAGATATTTATTTTCTCATAAGAATATATACAATTCACTTAAATGAGAAATTAAAACTAATTTAACTATGGTAAGGTGAGCGTATGCATGCAATTTGCCTTAAATTAACTAAATTACACTTTATAATTATCTACTAAGTAGCATTAAACACTTTCATAATGGTAGGTATTGCAATATACAAAATTAGACGTAAGTATGTAGTATTTTTATTTTTATACATATTAGATGGGTAGATTTAATATTAGTAGGTAGATAGTAATCCCCAACAAAATGCAAGTAATGTGTGTTTACGCATAACATTGTTTCAAGCGATAACGGGGAACACAGATTATGCTTGAATAGATGTGGCTTAGTGCGCGTTGCGTTACTCAGAGCGTACTTGGTTAGTTACGTAAGATTTAAGTAATTTTTTAAAAAGTGGCATTGATTTAGCATATTTTATATTTAAAGGAAGCTTATTGTATAAGTTTGCACCTTCAAAGAGAATAGTTTTTTTTCCGTAATTAGTGCGTGGTGGTCTTAGTACTAACATATTGCAATTTCTTAATTTTTTTTTTTTTTGATATCCCGTTTATTTTTAAAGGATGTTTGTATATGTAGGTTTTTTTGTAATATTTTACGTATTAAGATACATGTATTGTATTTATAACTTTGATTAATATTCATTGTTTTAGTTCATGATAAAACGTTCATGTTCATGATAAAACGGGAAAAGTAAATTTGATGTACCACTGAATAAATGATGAAGCCAATATTGTTCCCTTGCTATAGTTAAATTCGTTTAGTTTATTTGCGTATTTAGTTTTTGTGGCGAGAGGAAAATTAATTGCATGCAAAAAATACGCAAGTAGGTATAACGGGTTGGCTTGGCATTTACTAGCACGTTTGGTGGAATAGCAAAGTAACATTATCATCGTAATTAATATGGGATTCTACAATATAACGCCTGATTCAATAAATTAAATATTAACCTTGGTAACCTTGACGTTCAACAATGCTTGATGCGAAGTCTAGAGGATATAATCTACGATTCCAGCGCTCAGTGCGGACCACTTCCGGTTTTTAAAATTCAACAAAAGGTTGAATGCCTTTCCCCTACTTTGAGGGTTTGTACCTACAGTTACGATACAGTATTGGGAAGGAGACGCTTTAGAGCTATAGTATAACTACAAACAAATGATAATTTTCGTTCGAAATTCACAATCTGTAACTCGGCGACGGTCCTCGCTCAATACAGTATAGGGAAGGAGACGTTTAGTGCCAAAGTATAACTTCAAACAAATGATAATCTCGTTCGAAATTCAAAATTTGTAACTCGGCGACGGTCCTCGCTCAATACAGTATAGGGAAGTAGACGCTTTAGAGCTATAGTATAACTACAAACAAATGATAATTTTCGTTCGAAATTCAAAATCTGTAACTCGGCGACGGTCCTCGCTCAATACAGTATAGGGAAAGAGACGTTTAGAGCCATAGTATAACTTCAAACAAATGATAATTTTCGTTCGAAATTCAAAATTTGTAACTCGGCAACGGTCCTCGCTCGATAACAAGCTTCGAATAACGCGGCTTCCAACACATTGGAAGGAAGACGTCAAAGTGACATCTTACCGTATAAATTAGTCTGATCTCGACTCAGACCGCGTCGAGCAGGCGTGTGTCGAGATCAGACCGCGCTGGCTTCGTGACATAATTATGTCGTGTTTCTTCCGACAAATGTCAAGAAAACACAAGTGTTCGTTTTTATAAATAACATGTTGGTGGCAAACAAGCATACAGCCCGCACAATAGCTAGCGGCCCCCGTAGCCCGAAGACACCTGAAACGCCAGTAATAATGATGCTGACAATTGTCACGCCTGTCGCCGTGGTCAAATTGGGCCCTGTACTCACACGCAGTGTATACAGACGAAATTAAACAGAAAAATACATACAAACACGGTTTGCGAGCAAATATTAAAAGAATACATGCAGTCGCGGCCGCAAAGGGGATTGCATGTGTTACACGCTGTTTGTGTTGGGACCTACATTCTTTATTCATATTTCAGCAAGCTTCAATAGTCCAGTCCACGAGGCACACTTATTAAATAGGAAATTCCCGAGGGTATCACATTAAAATAAATAAATAAAATAAAAATAAAAATTCTTTATTTTCAGACAATTACAAGTCCATAGTATGGTTAGCAGCAATAATGACTTATGACCTATGTTAGCAACTACTCTATTTACTATTTAAGTATGACATGACATTTAAAACTTACAATTAATTTTGCCTTCTTTGTACATGAAGTGCGATATATCGACCCAAAATAAACGAGTCTAGCCTTTCGGCTATCATCTTCGGGATACCGTTGGAGCTCCCGCGCATACGTCGCACTACTGACGCGGTGTTTTTGCGTAGTATGGCATAAAAGTCATCTACATGCGCGTCCGCAAACATGCCAGAGGCGCTACAATATCGCGGGAGCCGCAACAGGGCCCTGAAAACGTTATTATATTGGACCCTCATGGCGTTGAAGGATCTAAGTTTAAAATTGGCCCACAGGCCGCTCGTGTACAAACACTGACAGTAGGCTCGGAATAAAGTTATTTTCACTTGAGCGCTACAGCGCGCGAACCTGTGTGCCAACATACCACCGCGAACCGACAACGCTCTGCGCTCTCTCTCCATGTCCGTGTCATCTTTTAAATCTTCTGTCACAATGTGACCTATAATAAATACTTATATCGGGTTACTTACGTCGATAAAGTCGAAAAAAGCTCGACATGTTTCAGAATCAGAACAGTTCGTGTCCTATTCATGAGTCATGCGTTCGGCCGCGAATAAATAAGGGATACGGACTCTTCGGAAACATATCAAGCTATTTTCAACTTTATTGACGTGAGTAACTCAATATAAGTAATTTAATATGAGGCACACTTTTATCCATTTAAAGTCAATGTTTATTGGGTAAGTTCGACTACCGACCACTTCATCGGATTTTAGTGTTGTATTTGTTATTATGCAGAAGGCAGCCCACATAGCCCTTGATCGCGATAAATGGAGGGACATAGTTGTTGGTGACGACCCTCAGTCATGAGGGAACGATGAAGAAGAAGAAGAAGAATTTGTTATTAAATTAAATTATTAAATAAATATTACAGGACATTCTTACACAAATTGACTAAGTCCCCCAGTAAGCTCAAAAAGGCTTATGACACCTTTACCTTTACCTTTGACAGCAAATTGAAAGAACCAATAATTGCCCTACCGAACGGTGTATCCATACAAATGTGGGAGCCCTATATGTCGGACTTCCCTTAAAAATAAAATATGTCAGACTTTGCCACATATATTGCCCTCATTTAATTTATTTTACTACTCGTTTACCATGAAACGCGGCATCGCTGCAAGTATATTCCGTCACGTTATATTGCAATCCGTTTTAGACTTTGACGTTAATCAACGGGGGTGACCTCGTCCAACCGTCGCTGTAGAGCAAATTTTGAATTTCGAACGAGAATTATAAATGTTCGAAGTTAACCAACTGGTAGGTATAAAGAGACGCTTTTTTATCTGTGGCTCTATTGACTGGGCTTTGAAATGAGAAATAGTCCAATGCGGAACGTTGCACATGGCAACTACACATTTCCTGAATTGATGATACTTTGCATGTGTTGTGAGAGGGTGTTGTGTACTACCTAGTACTCTCTGTCTAGTTTTGTGTGTACAGTATAGAAAATAACTGGATTCTATAGTCTTGTTCTACGTTTTCATATAGTCTTATGGAACATGGCGTTTCGAAGTACCAAAAGATTTGAAAGTGTTGGTAGTTATGTGTACGGATTTGGTACAGCCACGTCTATAAATATCTTTACACTTCGGAACTTATTACAGGGGAAGAAGTGTCAAAATTGAATACAGATTCATATATATTTATGAAGCCGACCGTAGTTAACGCTTACGTTAGTAAGCTCTTTTTCGTACGAAACATTTATCTTTTTCATCATCTTAAATGCAAAATTGTTTGCTTAGTGGGCGTTTTTATTTTTTGTTCTAGAAAAACCATTTTTTACAAAATTATATTTTTTTATATGTTTTGTGCTCAGAATTGCGAGCTCTTTTGATCCTAGTAGAAGAAAAAAAGTGTCCCAAGATTTTTTTCCATTTCGCCACCATTTTTCATAGATTCAAATTAAATAAAAGGGAGATGTGGAGGAATTTGGGGCCACGGGTGTGGTCTCGGTAGCTCAGTTGGAAGAGCGATGAGCTGGTATGTCAGAATCGTGGGTTCGAGTCTCGCTCGAGGTCATGGATTTTCCTCTTTTCCTTTCTTTCTGAGAAAGTAGTAAAAAAACCCGGAAAGTAACTTTTGGTCTGCTATATTAATGCAAACAAAATTTACCCTCTCTGTCGCCCTTGCGTTTGACGTTATAAGCGCGAAAGAGACAAAAAACTTAGGTTGTGGAAGGTCCCCTGAGTCTATTTGCCAACGTAATCGGAACATGTCAGAACTTGATTGAGTTATAAAGGTGTTTTGTTTGGTTTGTGAGATAATAAAAACAAATATAGCCTGTTTATACTAAAAATTGCTAGAATTTATGACATGTGAAATATTTTACTGAGAATCTTTACACATTGATTTGAAATCCGGATTTTACAGCTTTTTGACGATCCGTTTCATAACCCGGATTTTCTCAACGAATAACTGACTTACAGAACGGGACGGGACGGGGCGGGCCGGGACAATCTGCCAGTTTCTATAGAAAACGTCACGTGACATCCATAGGCTCCGAGCTATCATGTGATTTTTCTATAGAAATTGACAGATCGTTTCGATCCTTTAGGCAGAGTATATGAAACTGCTCAAGTATGGTATTTTCAGTCCTCCGGCCGGTAAGCACCACTTTACGCAAAACTAAATTGCCGTCTGCCGGCTCCGTCGGGCAGAAAAATAGTATACAAACCTCGGCCGTTAGATGGGAAAGCCTCGGATCACATGTTCGTCGACCTCGGCCTCGCCTCGGCCGACAATCACATGGGATCCGAGACATTTCCCACTAAAACGGCCTTGGTTTGTAATCTACTATTAATTTACCTGATGAGTAATTTTTTCTGTATTTTGTATTATTGACGTGTAAAACGTAATATTCTCTATTCATTTTGTATGTCTTTCCCATCACGGAACAATGGTGTTCCGGACCTTTGGGAGGCGTACGCGGAGCCGAAGCCAACACGCAGAGGCCCTTTCGACAATTTAATGAAATGTAAGGGGTACACCGAGCGGATGTTGCACCTGCCCGAGTCACTATTCATTTTCATTATTATGTCAGGCATTTATAATATTATGATTATAAAATACGAAAACAACACAAAAAACAGTTCTTAATTCACATTAATATACGCGGTATATTTCAACGCAGGGCAGCTTGTGGCGAGTTGCGGAGTAACGACCCCATGTATCTGAGCACTCCTTGGGGACTCCGTCATCCGACCGAGTATATATTATTATTATTTTAACATGGGGCTATGGGGCAGGGGACAGGCTGCCACTGTTTAGGGCTGCAGAGTAAGGAACCGCCGGCCTATGCGCGCTGTGCCCAGGAACCTTACCAAAACGTCTTAACGCGATTCAGTTGACGACCTAAACTCAGTCGCTTCCATACAACTGAGCCTTTTTTAATACTAATCCGGTGACAAACAAGCATACTGGTAACCCGCCTGATGGTAAGCGGTCACCGTAGCCTATAGACGCCTGCAACTCCATGGTGTTACATACGCGTTGCCGACCCTTTAAAAAAAGGAGGATTCGCAAAGGAGGATTGTTGACAGCTAAAGGGGCAAGCTTTGCTCCGTGGGTCCCCAGCTGTCAACACAGTGAATCCTCTTGGAGCTCTGGTGACCTTACTGACCAATAGAAACAGAACACTATGAGTAGGACCTAAAGTGAATTGCGTTAAGACGTTATGGTAAAGGCCCCAGGTCTACCGCCTTCTATATTGTTTGTGTTTTAATATGTTTTAGTTTATTCCGAATGACTTAATAACCCGTGATTATTTGTAAAAAAAAGAAAATTTGAACAAAAATAAAAGCCAAGATTTTTTCTACAAAAACCTCTGCTAATTTCCTGTTTCCGAGTTGCACACCGTCACATACGCATAAGTATTATGCTAATATATGTATTAAATTTACCTAAGGTTTCATTCGATGAGGAAATGACTAAGGCGGGGCTGGTAGTGAATAATGTTTTTTTAGGGTTCCGTATTCAAAGGGTAAAAAAAGTTATTACTAAGAATCCGCTGTTCGTCCGTCTGTCTGTATGTCACCAGGTGGTAATTATATCATGAACCGTGATAGTTATACAGTTAAAATTTTCGCAGATGATGTATTTCTGTTGCCGCTATAACAAGAATACTAAAAACATTTTTTTTCATTTATTTCCTATAAAAACGCGATTTTTTTCTCAATTTTGCTCGTGAGGACCGGTAGACTCTTGAAGTATTGACAGAATATTGAATTGTTTAATTGGTTATGTTTTAGTTTAGTTATACTTTTGGATTGTTGTTTTTGAAAAATGTTGTATAATTATATTGTAAGACCTTTTTGTATTATGTAGGTACCATGTTTTTATGTGAATAAAAATTAGTGTCTTTAAATATAAATTATAAAATTAAAAGAAAACAAATAGTCAAGTTTTATAGTAATTTATTGAATCAGGCGTTACTTTGCGGAATTCCACATTAACAACGAAAATAGTGTTACTTTACTATTCCGCCAAACGTGCTAGTCAATTAGTGTTAACCCGTTATACCTACTTGCGTATTTTTTGCATGCAATTAATGTTCCTACCCTCCCGCCGCAAAAATAAATAAATACGCAAATAGATATAACACACCATCACCAATAATATAATAATAAAAGATATTGATACGGTTTTTATTAAAGACTCAACGGTCTCCGGAACCACGGGGACAATGACGCCCTTAAAACGTCGGAGTAGTAAAAAAAAATTTGTATGTGTTAGAATCCTGAAAGTTTCAATAAGAGTAAAGATGTACCGAACGTACACTGTGTCGAAACGTCGGTATATTAAGGAAAAATAACTGTATTCGCGACAGACCCGTTTTATAATAACGATAGGGAACCCTTCTTGGAGTTCGACTCGCAACTAGTCGTTTTTTACATTTTGTTGTGTGAATGTTCTTACGTTTGCTTTTATCTTATTTTCACGGTTCCGTACCTCAAAAGAAAAACGAAAACCTTATAGGATCACTTTGTTGTCCGTCCGTCCGTCTATCTGTCAAGACCCTTTATCGCGGGAACGCGTAGAGGTAGCATGTTGAAATTTATACCACATATACAAGTCTGCAGTCCCTTGAAGTTGTGGAAAAACCAAACCTCTACGTCAACGCAATCATAAGATATGTTTATGTCACATTTCCCATACATTTTCAATGGGAATCAAAATGTATAGGGTACTTCCCGTTGACCTAGAATCACGAAATATGGCATAAAGCAAGAGCTTGTAGCACAAGTACAGGGAAATATCCGAAAACCGTATAATACCGCACACTGAGAGTTCGTGCCACCATTATTTTTAAGTAGGTTCCGCACAAATGATGCTGGGTCATTTATGACCACATTCCGACTCGCACTTCGCACACAGAATCCAACTCGCACTTCGCCGGTTATTTCTAACTTACGCCGGCTACAGCTAATTAAGATAGAATGATAAGGTCGACCCTTTCCATCAAAATACGATTATTTACTACATCTGTAACACGAAGATAAAGAAAATTACGGTCAAGCTGGACTTTGGTAGTAAATACATAAATAAACTACCCTAACTCAGCGTCTTACGTGAATCAAATGGCAAACGCGAAGCGACGCAGTGCGGCTGTTAAAATCAAACCTTTGAGAGCTATGGAGGTGTCTTACGCTAGCGGTCGAAGCGAAGCGAAGCGGCGCGTAGCGGTGCGGTGTACTAAAAACAATCCGTAGTGACCTACGTGGGCGATTGGAACGCGAACGCGATGCGACGCGAAATCACAAGCCGTTGACACTTATGGAAGTGTCCTACGTGAGCGGTCGAAGCGAAGCGATGCAGCGCGTTGTGGCGCGGCGCGGTGTAGTAAAAACAATCCGTAGTGACCTACGTCGGCGATTGACACGCGAACGCGATGCGACGCGAAAATCACAACCCGTTGACACCTATGGAGGTGTCCTACGTGAGCAGTCGAAGCGAAGCGGCGCGTTGCGATGCGGCGCGGTGTACTAAAAACAATCCGTTGTGACCTACGTGGGCGATTGGAACGCGAACGCGATGCGACGCGGAAATCACAAGCCGTTGACACTTATGGAAGTGTCCTACGCGAGCGGTCAAAGCGAAGCGAAGCGGCGCGTTGCGGTACGGCGCGGTCTAGTAAAAACAATCCGTAGTGTCTTACATGGGCGATTGACGCGCGAACGCGATGCGACGCGAAAATTACAAACCGTTGACACCTATTGAAGTGTCCTACGTGGGGAATCGTTTCTCTATTAATATTTTGGCAGAGTACGAGTCCTCAAACAAAATTTTAAAAAAACTTACAGGAAAAACATCAACCATTTTTTACGTACTTAGCTTATCAAAATGTTGTGTTTTGTTAGGTACAATACAAAAACCTTATCAATGACATGATTAAAAGCTAGAATGCCAGAATAGCAATTTCAGCAAATGACATATCCTGATGATATGAAAACAAAGGAGAATATTGATATGAATAATATTCATTATTTTAGGGTTAAAACGTCCTAAGTACATAAAAGTGAAAAGGTATATCTAATTTCATATCATATATCATTGTTACTAGTATTGCATGGGATATGGGTGCTTACAATTATTGTGCGGGCTGCATGCTTGTTTGCCGACATCTGAACATTTATAAATTTGGTTAAGGTTCAAAATAGAAGATATTACAGGTCTCCTATAGACTGATTCAGGCTAGACCGATAAATAGCGTCACGTGATAGCTCAGAGCCCTCGGTAGTCACGTGACACTTTCTATAGAAATTGGCACATCAGCATGCCTACCACGAACTTCGAAAATTGGCATTGACGGGAAAACCTCTTTGTCAATCCAATATGCAAGTGTGACAGAGATGAAGATACCAATCCGCAATCGTTCGATTTTCGTGGTATAGGCCCAGGCACGTCCCGTCCCGGGCTAGCGTGAGTCAACCTTAATTAATGTTTTTAGCGGTTTAAAAAAAAAAGTGTAATATTTTTGTAACTTGGCCTCATAGCATTATTAAAACTAAAGCTAGCTGTCAATTTGACCAAGATTAACTGCAAATTAGCTGTCCTAAAGTTCACTGCGAATTTCAAATGGATATTACCGAAAATTACCCTAAAAGACTATTACTTCGGTCATAACGCTCGATCGTGACCAAAATACTTATTTTGTTTTTCACACAGATTAGTTAAATAAATGAGATGGTTAGCTTTATACACGGTGTAAATAAAGTACTTAAATAAAATACATTCTGGGACAATCTTATACAAATCGACCTAGTTCCACGGTAAGCTCAATAAGGCTTGTTATGTGTGTACTATACGACGTTATATACATATAAATACTTAAATACATGGAAAACATCCATAAACCAGGAACAAATATTCGTGATAAACACAAATAAATGCTCTGACCAGGATTCGAACCCGGGACCTCCTGCTTCGTAGGCAGGGTCACTACCGACTAGGCTCGTAATGAGTAATCCGATATTATAACTACGCATTGCTGAGATCATAAAGAGTAAAAAAAGGTAATATGAGTTTGGGTTAAATTATCAAAAAAAACACCTTTTTTTATTCTTACATCTCAGCGAAAAACAAAATCACTACAAGTATAAAAAATAATCTCAAACATACTCAGAAACGGTCGCATTTTGTTTGCAAATAGAAGACGTAAAGTATACAATCCTTTAACCGCCTGCAGCAGGGCGCGGACGCAGCGGGCAATAATGTACTGTGTATGCTTCATTTTACTACTAGGGAAAACTCTGGCCCGGGGGCCCTCGCTACACACGCCGTGCCTGCCCGGTGGCCGCGCGCTGTGCATGTTTGGGAAAATCACTATATCTGCCTCAGCAGAAACAGGGCTTGCCTGAGCTCGGCTATGCCAGCCACCTCGCCAGTCAATCCCCTACTTTCCGTCCCTCGCTAATAATGTACTATCGCGTCATTCCAGCAAATTCGAGCATCAATTGTTTTTTTGCGTAGTGTTCAAAACAGTTTGTAATCGCTTTATCTATGATAGATAAATAACTGCATGTTCTTAAGAACCACATAAATGATAAGACATGATATGATTGGATATGATATGATATGATATTACCATGATAAAAAAATCTGCTATTATAAATGGTTTCTAAAAACTAAAATTTCTATACTAACTGTCCGTTCAATGACTAGATTAAGATAATTAGCGCAGCCAAGACGAAGTATTAAAAGTTCACTTCACTCCATTAAATATTTGAGAAATGAGACAGCTTTCACAAAAACCTTTCATTATTAACTATGAAAGCTTTAAACTTAATTAAATGTAGAGCATATAGTTTATCTACGTTATTTGGAACACAAAAGACACAACAGAATGAATAAAAGTACATTAAGATGATACAATCGAATTAAGACGAGTGCTCTTAAAATAATTGTTTTTTTAATACCAGCCAAGCGCGAGTCGAACTCTCACACGAAAACCATTATGAATAAAAACGGCAAAACATCAAGTTGTTGTACGGGGGCTTAAATATTTGTTTTATTTCAATTTAATTACATATTCATTTAATTAAATATTTTGTGGATATTTCTAACGTCTAGTTGGTGCCGTTATCGATATCGAGCAAAAAAATCACGTTGTATGGGAGCCCCCTTAAATATTTATTACAGTACATATGGTGTTACATTACCGCACTAGTGCAATAATGAGCACTTTACGTGCCTGCATCACAAATTCAAAGGGCCATATTTACTGTAAAACGTTGTACGATACATGTGCGAATAGTTAATTCGCAGCTCGTGTCGATTTAAAATCTATCGCCACTCAATTGCGATTTTCCTATGCGGACTTATACCGTAATGTACTATTTACGGCCTCCTAGCCTAGTTGGTAGTGACCCTGCCTACGAAGCAGGAGGTCCCGGGTTCGAATCCTGGTCAGGGCATTTATTTGTGTGTTTATCACGAATATTTGTTCCTGAGTTATGGATGTTTTCTATGTATCTAAGTATTTATATGTATCTGTATATTAAATATATCGTCGCCTAGTACCCACAACACAAGCCTTATTGAGCTTACCGTGGGACTAGGTCGATTTGTGTAAGATTGTCCCATAATATTTATTTATTTTATTATGTTTTTATTATTTCTTGTTATAGCAGCAACAGAAATACATCATCTGTAAACATTTCAACTGTCTAACTATCACATTATTATAAAACAGAACGGGTCTATCGCGAATGCAGTAAATTTACCTTAATATACTGACGTTTCGACACAGTTTTATGTGTCATGGTCGCGGCTTGACTGATGAATCAGAGAAGTGTCAACGGCGATCTTGCAAGAATTGTTCGTCTACCCAACGGTCACTTTACACGCGTGGGTAGATAGAAAAAGTTAGGTCTACCTTTTTACTTAATGTTATTGGCACGACACAACACTCACAACATCCGCGCATCGATCACAACATTTCTAGCAAGATCGCCGTTGACACTTCGCTGATTCATCAGTCAAACCGGTACTTAGTATTACTATTGCTTATGCTGTAAGTAAATTAAGAGTTATTTAAGTAGGTACCTATCCTTAGTAAGTGTCAGGGCGGCACTTTATTCTTCATTGCCGATTTGTTTCATGGAAACTTACCTGTAACAAAAAAAAACACATTAGCTTCTGCCGCGATAGCAGGAGGACGCTAGTTCGATCCCAGCCCTGCCTTGGTCACTTTTTTCTGTAGTATATGACATCTCTTTCAATTTATACATTAGCTTAGCTAAATGATAACATGATAAATATCTATATTGTTCATTTTAAAATACACTTATGAACGTCAAAAAACTACAACCGGTTCTAACCCTACACCACAGCCCGAGAAGATTATTACCGATAAAGAAACTCGGCGAAACTTGTTTTTTCAATTGCGAAAATTTCAACAATTATACGGCAGTTCATTGTTTTAAAAGAGCAATATTTTTGTCTTTAATTTTCGATTACAACCAGGGGCCTTACCGTGACGTCTTAACGTGATTCCGTTTAAGTTCAGTTTAGACTCAGTTGTATGGAAGCGACTCAGTTCAGGGGCCTTACCATGACGTCTTAACGCGATTCAGTTTAGGTTCAGTTTAGAATCAGTTGTATGGCAGCGACTCAGTTAAGGTCGTCTCGCCTCAGCTCGTGTTAAATATAAGTACCAAGCTTTCCTTCTTTCTAACACAGATACAAGGAAAAACGAAAATAATTTTCGCTCGCTTTTTATTTTCAACAACAAAAGACCCAGAACAGTTTCCGCAAACGCGAAATATTAAATTCATTTTCAATGGACTGGCGGCGGAAGGGACCAGTCACTTTGTATCGGCGCTTGGGGCCACAAGAAACGCAGAGGAAACACTACGCAAACTATATGTAAAGAGTATATGTGTTTTAAGAGAGGTTTGGGCACAGCGGATGCATATCCTTTAGTGTGGTAGGGCACAGCACAACGAATGTCGTCTCGCTCAAATCCGGAGCAGAGCCCATCTGGGGAAGTACCTTATAGAAAATCGCAGTTTAATAACACTAGACCCTACTCATAGTGTTGTGTTTCTGTTGGTGAGTGAAGTTGCCAGAGCTCCAAGGAATTCACTGTGTTGACAGCTGAGGACCCATGGAGCAAAGCTTGCCCCTTTAGCTGTCAACACAGCGAATCCTCCTTTTTTTTCAAAGGGTCGGCAAAGCGCATGTACCACCCCTGGAGTTGCAAGCGTCTATAGGCTACGGTGACCGCTTACTATCAGACGGGCCGTATGCTTGTTTGTCACCGTCATAGTATTAAAAAAATGTCCTATGCACGTTAACGGTGATCGCAGTAAATGATCAAAGGCGTGAAGGAAACTATGCGATAATGGTGATGAAGATTGTATTTTATTACGGATTGGATTCTGCAACTCGACGACTAGCGCCCATTTTACGTAGCAGGGAGTAGGGAAGGGTCTAGTCAACCAGCCATTCATACTAATATTATAAATGGGAAAGTGTGTGTGTCTGTTTGTTTTTCCGTCTTTCACGGCAAAACGGAGCGACGAATTGACGTGATTGTTTAAATGGAGATAGATGAAGGGATGGAGAGTGACATAGGCTACTTTTTGTCTCTTTCTAACGCTAGCGAAGCCGCGGGCAAAAGCCAGTTTATAATATATTTAAACATATTCCACACGCGTTTCTGCCACTACCTTTACATAGACGTGTTTTTTTTAGTTTACGAATACAGTACATTTGTAATAAGTAGACGTATCTGGTTTTAACTAACAAAACATGTGATTAGTAAGTACGTGAGTTAATTTGAAGCATGACGTTGCGCTGAACGCGTCGCTACACGCTCGTTACTTAGGTCATACCTATAATGACACGGTAAATTGCTGTCATGTCCATATTCATGAATACTCATCAGTGTGCGGTCAACCGATTCTGGTTATATACGGGCCATAAGACAAGCGGAGATTCATATATTGTTTTTTATTTATAGAAAATTTAAGAATCCACTCAAATGCTTCTGGTAACTGTGGTTACCAGAATCAGCTGGCATCCTTATTTTCCTAGGCAATAGAGTCCACCAATAAATATGAAGCAACTGAGTGGATAGGTACCTGACTCGCCCGATGTAACCATTTAGTTACAACTTTGAAAGCCAATCTAAGCATAAGACCATCGCACACACTTAATATAAAGTTATTTTTAGTCTGATATTCATAAGTGACAATTCTAGCGATATCTTTCACATTCTACCACCATTCAAGATTTCGATTTTTTTCGCTATTGTTGCTGTTGTGGATAAACTATATAGTGTATGCAATATCTTATAATTAGTTCTTATTATATCACTGCATAAACTACTATTAACACCCGCCAGTTCTGTGGCCTATAACGATCGGTATTTCAGTTGACCGACGATGTGACGCGTATTCGTGAAACATGAAACGCGCCAACGCGGCCATTTTGAATTTTTATACAAAACATTGAATTTTTCTGCATCGTTGAATTGTTTTTGACTTTTATTGACGTAATGAGCGATGAGTTTTGTGAGCATGGGCCCAGCGGTAAGAGCGTGCGTTTATCAATCCGAGGTGTCAGGTTCAAATCCGGCCGACTCGTACCAATTAGGTTTTTAGGAAAGCATCGTGAGGAAACCTGCGTACTCGTACATCTGTGAATAAATTCAAGAATAAAAGCAATCATCTAAAAAGGATACTTTTGGAAAAATTGCCTTAGGTCAAGTTTGGGAAAAATAACCTTCCACGCCTCCATAGTTTAAAATTAAAAAGTTGTAGCTGAATTCCTGGGTTAATGGTTTTTTTGTAGTGGACATTTTTCGGTTAAAGTTATGGACTATTCAAACATGAAAACCGTGAAAATTTACTTAGTCTATTGTAGGCGGAGTTTTAAATTGTACCTACCTTAGTTCCTTTTCCTAAACTAAGTAATGAAATTAGTTGTTTAGTTTAGTAAGTCTTTGTATGTACCTTTTAAGTACCGAATAAAAATATGTATAGTTATGAAATAGGTAACCACCACAATGGATTGAACATACGCAATGCTTATTTTTAAATGAGTGTTAACACGCGACTAACATTACCATTAATTACAATAAAGTAATTCATATAATTTTACGATAAAGAGCTTTTCAATCATCATAATTTATACAAAATGGTTCTATATTGGTAAAGGATGACTCACACTAGAACGGGACGGGACGGGAAAATCTGTCAATTTCCATAGAAAGCGTCACGTGATATCCGAGGGCTCCGAGCTATAACGTGATTCTTTCTATAGAAATTGACAGATTTTCCCGTCCCGTCCCGTCCCGTGCTAGTGTGAGTCATCCTTAAATTAGAACAAATAATATTTACGAAAATTAAGCGTTAGTAGCCCAGCGGTAAGGTGTCTTTGGGTTGTCTTTGGGTGGTGGACTGATGACCTGGTGAAGCTCGCAGGAGTCCGCTGGATGCGGGTGGCGCAGGACCGGTCATGGTGGAAATCTTTGGGGGAGGTCTATGTCCAGCAGTGGACGTCTTTCGGCTGAATGATGAAGGTGTCTTTCAATCAAGGTCGCGGGTTACAATCCGGCCCGTACACATGTGGTTTTCGGAACTTATATACGAAATATCATTGGATATTCACCAATCGCTTTGAAAAGGCAACAGTAGGCGGGCGCGTCAAAATAAACCGTGCTTTTACCAGATTTAAAAACTAGTTATTTATAAACTATTTAATTAATCATGTTTATAAATTCAAGGGTTTCGACGTTCTGACCAAAAATATATTTAAAAAAGGACCTGTTTTAAAAATAAAAGTATTGAGGCTTTTGCTAAACATAATGTTTTTCTACTCCAGCACTTCTATTTGTCTGTTAGATGATTGACAGCGATATTAAAAAAGTATACATTATAACGTTGTCTGTGGTATTCCATAAGAACACTGCTCCTGTGGATTTTCAAACAATATATTATGACCACTGTTGTTTTTTTTTTTATATAGTGGGCTCTTCGTTACGGCTACCCTCAAGTTTTAAGAATCCTTATTATATCATTGTTGCAAAAACTACTATTTAACGTTTACCAGCTTGAAGGAAATTAGTTGAAATTTTATGTAGGTATATGGATATCGGGTACGGCTAACCGATAGCAATTTGCCCACTATGGCCTCTTAACACTTTATCAGTCTGTGCTGTGAAAATCGATACTAACTTTACTTAGTCGAACTCTCGCAACTATACACACTTTGTTGCTCCTAAAATCTTTACCCATTAATCAGGACCCTCTTCCTCTATCCATCGCTCTATGTCTAGTACAGCTGACATATTCTGAACATGTGCAAAAACTCAAAACAAAACTGAAATAATATACAATTTAACGAATCAAATCATACATTATTTGTAATAAATGTTTTGATTCATGTTTTTTTTGGTTTTTATTAAGTAGTCACACTAATATATATAAATTAGGAATTGAAACAGATGTCATATACTACAGAAAAAGTAACCAAGTGAGCAGGAATGGAATCGGGGGCCTTCGTCACCTTTTCTGTTGTACATTTTTTTGTTAATACTACGATGGTGACAAACAAGCATACAACCCAAGACAGCGGCAGCGGCAGCTTACAGGAGTGGTAAGCGGTCACCGTTACCACTCCTTTTTTGAAGAAGCCCATACTGAAGTCCTTTGGGAAAACAGTGGCAGGGAGCTCATTGCACAGCCGGAGCGTCTGCGGGAGGAAGTTCCTCTTAAACCTCTTAGTTTAAGACATCTCTTTGAATTTATAAAAGAATATACCTGAAGAAGCCACTTTTATTTCAATTTCTTTTAGCCATCCATTCTGAGTCCACATTTCATGAATAACTCGTCGCTTCCTAACGCTCCACTGAATAAATATTTCATTTTTAACTACGTCCCTTGGGTTGAAGTTGCGTCGTAAAAATGAGGTAAATACGAAGAAATGGGAAAATTACAGCAAGTTTATCAGGTTTTGTAGAATATTGAAGGTTTTTACAGCTCTTATTGATTTTAAATAGAAAACTCCCCATTAGACACATTAATACACTTACATCGGGTTCGGCGGGCACAACGCGCTGTCGCGCGCAGTGTGCGCATAGCAATCGCCGCAAGCGCTTCTCACTCATGATTATGGGACGCGGACCGTTCCGAAACTCGATTTTCGACTTTATAGACGTAAGTAATCCGATATAAGTACATTAATATAGCTCTTATTGATACCTAGCGCTATATTACTTGGTGTAACAAGCTCAAGTTCATTCTAACGAGTTGCGTTTGATGTTGAGTGTTGAATATTTTAACAAGTTATACCAAGGAGTTAGTGTCACAGTAATGATAATATACATAACAAGGTGGTAATATTATTTTACACCACCTATTCATAAAAGGGTTATTTCTGTTGAAACTAGGAGGGATCTAAGTGGCACTTTTCTGTTCAAGGACTACACATTTTTACGTTTTCGGGCATTAACTAGTGGCATCGTGGTGTTGATATGATGCTGTTTTCGGTTTTGTTTATTTCCTCATAGTTGGTGTGAAAAGCAGTATGTGTCACACGGTATCAAAATTATTTTCGTCTTATGCGTTAACGCTTGAATCCCTCATTACGCTCAGGGTGCGTAGCCAAGATGCCAATCGCTCACGCTCAGTCGGTAACGAAACGAAACTGTCATTGTCACACTAATAAGGAAGAGTGATAGAGAGAGGTAGCTGCGATACGTTATTGAGCGTGAGCGATTGGCATGTTGGCTACGCACGCTGGGCCCTACTTTAGAATAAATACGAGTATTCAATCTACGCCCTCGCCGGTAATATAATAATATCGTCATGATGCCTTGTAGCACAATCAACTATTTTTTCAGTCCTCCGGCCGGTAAGCGCCACTTTACGCAAAACTAAATAGCCGCCTCCCGGCTCCGTCGGGCTGAAAAATAGTATACAAACCTCGGCCGGTAAATGGGAAAGCCTCGGATCACATGTCAGTCGACCTGGGCTTCGCCTCGGCCGACAATTACATGGAATCCGAGGCATTTCCCACTTAAACGGCCTTGGTATGTAATGTACTATTATAATACATCGTTGGCAAATAACCATACGGGTCGCCTAATGGAAAGCGGTCACATGCGCGTTTTTTTTTTTTTTTTTTTTTTTTTATACTACGACGGTGACAAACAAGCATACGGCCCGCCTGATGGTAAGCGGTCACCGTAGCCTATGGACGCCTGCAACTCCAGGGGAGTTACACGCGCGTTGTCGACCCTTTAAAAAAGGAGGATTCGCTGTGTCGACAGCTAAAGGGGCAAGCTTAGCTCCGTGGGTACACCCCACTCCCCAGCTGTCAACACAGTGAATCCTCTTGGAGCTCTGGCAACCTGGCGTTGCCGACACATTAAAAACTTGCACATTCCTTTTGGTGACAAACCCCATACCCCTTCGAGAAAACCTCGGCCATTCCACAGCCGGACCGTCCGCTGGAGGAAATTCCTCTGAAACCACACAGTGCGCGACCATTTAAGTTGCAAGGTGTGTGGATGAGCGCCCTGTCGGTGGCGAGCGGTGCGATGGTGAGCAGTGGACGTTGGCATCATGTCAAACAATTCTTCAGAACACAACCCATTGTACAAGCAACAAAAAGTTCGAAATACTGATTGTGGCTTTTGCCAGGTGCTGCGTAATTTTATGTCAAGTTGGATTAGTATTCCACACTTGTAGTCCAAACATAAATAGAGAGGGAAATAAACATAAATATCAAATAGCGATTTTCACGTAAAGCTCAAATAATTTTACTGCGTCTAAATTGCTTATACGTGTTATTCAAGCGAAAATGACACAAACAAAGTTTTCAGCAACTACAGACCTTATACTCATCCAAACAGAGTTGATGTTCGTTTGACTCAATTATTACCCTTGTTACCTTTTAGAATTTTTGTATTTGTCGTTTAAATGCACGTTTAAAATATAAAACGGGGTACGAGAATCGGTCCGTTCCGCTATTTTGAAGAAACATAAGGGCCTTACCTTACTTAACGAAAAAGAGCTTACTGAGGTAAGCACGAAGTGTCAAATTCATACACTTTAAAAGTTTATAGGCTGTTTTTCACTTAACGAAACTTTACGTTCTAAACAAGACTATATTATGAAAAAGAGTCGCAACTGCTACACTTCTACGGCGTCATTTTTTTCGGCACGTTTTTTCAAGTAGATTTTTTTTTCTAATGAATTCTTTTTGAAACAATATTTTATGCAACGTCTTATTTACGAACCGGTCTGGGCCCATATTTTTTCATTAGTGTGCATCTTCAAAATCGTGTATGCTAAAATACAGGCGCAAATCACCCCGCTAGGCGACGACAAAGAGCAACTATCACACCCAACGCTGACTACTGCCTGGCGCCCGGATTCATTAATAATGATAGTATGACACATTGACTAGAGATAATTGCAAACTTTTTTCCGTAGGCAGCTCTTAATCCATTTATATTCTAATCTATGACATGGCGAGGACTGTGGGTCGAGCATGGGACATACATTCACTAGTTTTGATAGGAAATATACTGTTTACAACCATATTTCCATAGCTGTGTTTAGCGAGAATTTGTTTTAGTTAGAATAAAAATTGGATTTTTACCGTGCTCTAAAGATGACTTATGAATTGAAATTAGCTTTTGCTTGGATAGGGGCCTGTCGTTAAATGACTATCTCAAAGCCGTGTTTAGCAGAAAAAACATTTTTTTTTTCTTGTAAAAATATTAAGACTTTCGGCGGGTTTTAAAGACGACTTATGAATTTGAATTCGCTATTGCTTGGACTCTCCAAGCATAAATTACTATCTGAAAGCCGTGTTTAGCGGGAGAATTGCTTTCATCATGCGACTTTTTATAATTAGTATTGTGAATTTCAAAGTGGAGAATTTTTTGATGCACCAAGATCAGAATGGCCCGTGTGTGCTCCAGATAGATCGATTCGATTCGAAATTGCGTTTCTGCCTCTCCTTCGTTCGTAGCAAGTGCGATAGAAATTGAGAATTAAATCATTCCTTCGCCGCATTGCAATTTAATTTCACAATAAACACGATTAAACTAGCAATATAATTATATGATCGAAGAGCTGGTTGCTTCCTCGCACAACGTATCAGCATTGCAATACAACGAGGAAATGCTGCCAGCATCCTAGGTACAATGCCTCAAAGACCTATTTTAGATTTAAGGTAGGTAGAGGTAGGTAGAGGTAGGTCGTTAGTAAGTAAGTAAGTAACACTTTATTGTACAGAAACACAGTTGAAAAAATACAGTTAACAAACAGAGATGTTAAGTACAAAGGCTTTAAGGGATTTCTTCCAGTTAAATTCAAATTTAAATTCAGTTAAAATCTTTAATTCATATTTTTCCATAAACTCAGTCATACCACTAAATATTGCACGAACACTATTCATATTAACACGTTTTTTTATAAACTAATATTAGTCACAGTAATAGTCCAAACTTAATCAATGCCACTATGCCATACTCATATTTCATATAAGTAAATCAAACGTTAGCTAGATCGATAATTATTTGTCCTTATCTGTTAGTATGACATTTACGTTTGTTAGATAGGGAGAAAACATGTATTTAAACTAAATGTAAGTAAGTATATTAGGTTCTTTTGTTTGTGAATTTGGGAGAAACTTTATAACTTAATACTAATTTAATGTCTCGTAGTGTCACGATATACCCTGTCAAAGGGATCAGTCTGAAAATCAACGCTGGGTATATATAATATCCTAGCATATGTTGAGACTGGTACCCTTTACCAAACACTATATACCTACCTAACTGTTAGTAATAATGGTGTACACTCAAGGACTTCAATTTGTGACCCACTGGTTGATAGTTTTTTTTGAGGAAAGGTTTGAGAAATGGTTCACAGATTGAAGACCGTGATACGGTACCTACCTATTTAGTCATAGGTTATTATATAAGTTTCTGCATTTAATTGTCTGTGTACTTCCTGTGTGTTTCGGTAATAAATTTTATTTTATTTATTTATTTAACCTTTGAGTATTTGAGAGAAGCGATCAGATAAGGCAGACAAATAAAGCAACATGTACAACAAGGTACAATATAAACAATATCAATGTATATACACACAATACCAATACATATCATAAGAAGAACATAAATAAAATTAGTTAAGTTACACTTGCTGTATATATTTCGAAAATAAATGTTTCTACCATATAATTTGTCCATTACTTATTTTATCTGTTTTGTGAGGTATCGCGAAAACATGCCCATTGAATTTGTTAATTAAGTTAATCACGAACATGCTAATATGTTACTGATATGAGCCATGTTAATTTCAGTGAAAATTTATTACTGAAATATGTAGGGATTAATTATAGACGACACTAGCCGAATCAGTAAAGGGGTTGCCGACATAAGGGTCGCAAGTTCACGCTCGGGGCGAACCATTATAAACAAACATACAACGGGTCTATCGTGAATTTAGTTAATATACCGACATTTCGACACAGTGTCATGTGCCATGGTCGCGGCTTGACTGATGAATGAGGGAAGTGTCAACGGCGATTTTGCTTGAAATGTGCGCCTACCCAGCGGAAAGTCACGAAATATCATTTAATATTTACGAATCGCTTTTCAAAGTGAAAGATCGTGAGGAAACCAGAATAAAGGATGACTCACACTAAGACGGGACGGGATGGGACGAGACGGGGTGGGACGGGACGATCTGTAAGTTTCTATAGAGAGAATCACGTGATAGCTCGGAGCCCTCGGATGTCACGTGACGTTTTCTATAGAAACTGACAGATCGTCCCGTTTTTGAAGGTTATTCGTGATTTGGAAGGTCAGATGGCAGTCATTAAAACTAGCGCCTACGCCAAATTTTGGGATTACTTGCCAAGCGGACCCCAGGCTTACTTAGCCGAGCATAAACCGGGAAATCGCTTATAAGATTTAATAATTGGTTTATTGCACATCTGGCAAATAAAGAACCCTGATAAAATCCAAATATTTTATTTTCCACAATGTTTTAACAATTTGCTCGCTGGAACCTTTACGTCCATCGTAAAAGCTCTGGGAGGCCTGAAGGCATAGATCTCCTCTCACTAGATGTCAGATGTCAGGAATCAAAGAAATTTGTTAAGAGCGTAGTCTGCTCCTGCTAACCACTGTATAAAAGAAGTAGGTATCTAATCTAGTCAACATTTGGGAGTTATTCCCAATTAGGTATGCCTTCTAAAGCGCTTCCATACCGTTTATGTCTGAGGATGTAACGTAATTGTTCTTGCAGCTGCTTCCGCGCTTTTAGATTATTTGCGTAGGGACTCATCCATTAATTGCGTCAGACGTAAAGGGGACGGAGGGGGGTCTACAAAGTGTGACATGTTATGGCAAGGTGGAGGGAGGGGTTCCAAATTTAGTGACGTCACATACAAATAATATGAATATTCTAGTAAAGTAAGGCCTGTACACCATGGACAGATTGAACAGCTGATTAAGTTTTTTTTTTTGTAAGTACTGTGTTGATTATATAATGATATTTCAAATTAGGTATAAGGGTAATTAGGTAGGTTCAAAGATTAAACTATCGTGAGTCATGTCAACATCTCACGCCTATTGTGATAAAAATACGTGAGTTTGAACAGTTGCAATTTAATGATACAACAATAAATAGTAGATTGTACATCAAGGGCATAAAGTGACACATTTTAGACGAGGCCATTTATTGGTCCGAGTGTAACGAGGACCAATATAGTAGCCGAGGATAAAATGGGTATTTATGCCAGAGGTATACACTCTGCTTTTCACTTCGATTGAAAGGAAAATATTAAGTTTTATATCACTTTAAATCGTTGAAAATGTAACATCCATACTCTTGCGCTTGGGTTCTCCCACCGCGGCGAGCGCGCTCCACCTGCGATGTTACTTTATGCCCTAGTGCATGAAAAGCGATTTTGTGTCGCCTAGCCACGACACAAAGGCGACCTTTTCGAGCAAGAGAAGTGAAAATTAATCTTATCCTTCGACCATTCCATCTTAACCCGTCTACTTTTTTAACAACAATGTACCTATTAAATAGTAGATTGTACATCAAGGGCATAAAGTGACCCATTTTAGACGAGGCCATTTATTGGTCCGAATGTAACGAGGACCAATATTGTAGCCGAGGATAGGATGCTTTTTACTTCTATTGTAAGGAAAATATTAGGTTTTATATCACTTTAAATCCCACCGCCACGCGCTGCCTGCAGGCGGCCAGGCGCGTGGGGGGCGAGGCCGCGGTGAGCGCGCTCCACCTGCGATGTTACTTTATGCCCTAGTGTATGAAAAGCGATTTTGTGTCGCCGAGCCACGACACAAAGGCGAACTTTTCGAGCAAGAGAAGTGAAAAATAATATGTATTTGAATAGGCGTAGCCAAGTTTTACCGGCAGAATACAAACATATAGTCCTTGCTCACACATTCTAATTAAGACAACCCAAAGGAATCAAATCGTTTTTTTTATTTTACAAGGGTTTCAACACAACACTGTCTATCTCAACAAAAAACCATTCAATCTTCTCCCCCTTACCTTTTAATAAAATTAGCGATTTTTTATGGAAGTATGTATTTTAGGTACCTACATATTGTATATCGTTGTTTGATACTCATTACACACTGTATTAACATTCATTCTACAAGTATCTGTTATTAAAAGAGCCCGAATAATTTGATATAGACAGTTTTTAAATAGATATACTCGTATAAAGCGAAATTGCAACTAAAAATATTTTCTCAATAATGCAGCATCTTTTCGGGGTGATCGCCCAAAGGCAAAAGCTTTTATTGTCAATTGAAATCAAATATGATTTGCCGAAGAGTGGAAATGCGGTGAGGCGGACATCTGGGATTTCTAGACATTTTTCGGGTACTTAAGGTTTCTTTAGGGGCTTGTAATATTTCGCCAAATTAGACAAGGCCCAGCGAAAAGAAATAGAAGATTTATTTCTTTCATACAAACTATATACAGCATGACAGTAAATATACAGTAAATGACAAACAAGCATACAGCCCGCCTGGTGGTAAGCGGTCACCGTAGCTTATGAACGCCTGCAACTCCAGGGGTGTTACATGGGCGTTGCCGACCCTTTAAAAAAAGGAGTATTCGCTGTGTTGACAGCTAAAGGGGCAAGCTTTGCTACGTGGGTCCCCAGCTGACAGCAGAGTCCACAGTGAATCCTCTTGGAGCTCTGGCGACCTTATTCACTAATAGAAACACTACACTATGAGTAGGGTGTAGTGTTATTAAACTGCGGTTTTCTGTAAGGTACTTCCCCATAAAGTATAAAATATCTATCATGTTTTTTCAACCAACAACCACCAAAAAATTGAAACAAACATTATTCGGCCCCACCTCGCGCCGTAAAAATAATCCTATGATATTCTTCCCAAATATAATCGCGAGATTACGCAACAAGTACGCAAAGTGTGCCATTACCGGCCGCGAGTTCTTATCCAGGAAAAGTTCATTTTACGGCGTCGTACTTGAAAAGTCCCTAATGTATTTTGTCGGTAAGATATCGGTATAATGTTCCGTTTTGAAAGAAAAAGGCATATCTACTATTTGTTTAAGATATATACAGTAAGTGTACGAGTAACTTACTTGAATACCTACCTCTACCTACCTTAAATCTAAAATAGGTCCTTGCGGCATTGTACCTAGGATGCTGGCGGCATTTCCTCGTTGTATCGCAATGCTGATACGTTGTGCGAGGAAGCCACCAGCTCTTCGGTCACCAGTAACATCAACCACCACCAACCATCAACCATTAAGAGAGGTATGGGCACAGCGGATGCATATCGTTTAGTGTGGTAGGGCACAGCACAACGAATGTCGTTTCGCTCAAATCTGGAGCAGAGCCCATCTGGGGAAGTACCTCCACCTTACAGAAAACCGCAGTTAAATAACACTAGACCCTACTCATAGTGTTGTGTTTCTGTCGGTGAGTAAGGTTGCCAGAGCTCCAAGAGGATTCGCTGTGTTGACAGCTGGGGAGTGGGGTGTACCCACGGAGCTAAGCTTGCCCCTTTAGCTGTCAACACAGCGAATCCTCCTTTTTTAAAGGGTCGACAACGCGCGTGTAACTCCCCTGGAGTTGCAGGCGTCCATAGGCTACGGTGACCGCTTACCATCAGGCGGGCCGTTTGTTTGTCACCGTCGTAGTATTAAAAAAAAAAACAGACGTTTCGCGATTTCTACGAAAAACCTGCTTGCGCTGGGACCCCATGGACCAAGAGTTTCGACACCGAATGGTACAAAAAGGTACACTGCCCAGGCTCTTATATTTATTACGTTTTAAAATTTCGGCGCTTTCAGCCGCTCCACCCGCTTGTACATTAGTAAATTAGGGATACTAGGACTTATTGGGATTGGTCCTAATCCCATTTGGGTTAGAAGGTCAGCTGGCAGTCTATTCCATAAAACTAGCGCGTCCGCCAAATCTTGGGACTAAGCGGACCCCAGGCTCCTAGAGCCGTGGCATAAAGGGTGACTTACACTAGAACGGGACGGGACGATCTGTCAATTTCTATTGACAGATCGTCCCGTCCCGTCATCTTTCTATTTCTATAGAAAGAATCACGTGATAGTTCGGAGCCCTCAAATGTCACGTGACGTTTTCTATAGAAACTGACAAATCGTCCCGTCCCGCGCCGTCCGCCCCGTAATAACATACGTTTTGAGCGTTACTTGCGTTTCGATACTTACTATTATTCTTCCAAGTTACAATGATGTTTTCTTTTGTGTAGATTCATTAGGTATATATAGATGTTTTATAAACTGTTTTTTGTACATATTGAAGTGACCGAGCGGGGCCGATCTATCAGTTTCTATAGAAAACCTCACGTGACCTCCTATCACATAGTTTTTTATATAGAAATTGACAGATAGTCCCGTAAGTTCTAGTGTGAGTCATCCTTTACGATATACGAGTTGTCCTCGGAGCCTCATGAATTTGAGCAAAAACCGGAATAGTGGCAAGTGAAATACCGTGTCGTCTCCATTCGCCTCTGGGAAACAGGGCTTGCAGAATATGAGAAACGATTTCACTCAATTTTATAGAATTCTGTAGAAAAAGAATGCAAGTATGTGCTTGTTTAGTATAGTAAAAAGTACCAATTTAGCATACGATTTCACTCATGGTAACCACAGCTAGCCTTTAGCATTATAACAAGAAGCTAAAGCGATACATACGCCCGCAGCTATATTAGGAGCACCCTGTACGGGTCTATTATTACAAGCAAAGTTATGGTTGCGGTCTTAGCTTCGAAGTATACAGGATGGAAGAAATAATAGGGACCAGAATGAATGAAAACTAACAAGTTGCTTTGCTGATTTTTTATGCAATATTAGTGGGTAAGCGATTTCACCACCCTTGCAAAGCAACACTTGCGGAGTTGCATAATTAAATGCGTAGCTGCTGTTGATTTGGGTAAATAAGAGATAAGTTTTCTCGTGAACACGGCGGTTGCATTATCGCCGAAATATAGCCGGGATTCCAATTTAAATAAAAAACCGTGGTAATACACCGTATTTTAAAGAATGTTGAATGTTCGTGTGTGAGTAAAAATGTTTAAAAACCGGTAGTGAAATTATAATTAAATAATTTCAGGTGTTAAATCCATATGTGTATTAAAAACAATTATATTAATAACATATTCTACTTTAAGGACAAATATAATAGTTTCACGGTAAAACGGACTAAGAAATACCTGACTTGTTGTCATTATAATGAAAGAAAAAATTGGGGTCTTTAAAAAAATATTCTAGAAATAGTATAAACCGGTTCCGAGCTTCGCTGAAAACAGAAAATTAAGGATAATTTAATATTGATAAAAACGGGTAAAATTCACGTATTTTAATCAAAATAGGCGTGACATATTGAGACTGTTTCAGTGCATTCTGAGCCGCGTAGGTGAAAACATCGTCAATATCCGATGACTGCCCGATGCAGTCGAAATATGTCACGCCTACTGTGATAAACATAATATGTGAGTTTGAGCCACTAAAGTTTAAATTGTATTAATTTTCCCCACTCACCCTTCATAGCCCATTTGTTTTTCCCTCTGTATACACTTCGTTGTTGTCCATTCAAATATTTGGCAACACATTCGAAAATAGTCCTTAAGTTCGTTAAGATAAGGTTCCTTTTATGTAATCCCATACAAATGAGGTTGTTAAGGGTATTGTAATGTTTGTCATTAAAGATAGTGCTATCGTGGGTTGGGTCCCTTAATGTATGTATGTATGTATAGAGAAGATGAGATATGGAACTAAGTGAGCAAACTTGCAGTTTGGAACAAGAGTTGAATTTACAATCAGCATTGCGATACAACGTGGAAATGCCGCCAGCATCCTAGGTTTACCTAGGATGCCTCAAGGAGCTAGGAAAGGTACAATGCCTCAAGGACCTTTGTCCGATTTAAGGTAGGTAGAGGCAGGCAGTTAGGTAAGTTACACTTTTTATATATATGCAAATGAATGTTATCGATATCTCTATTTACATACCGATGGCAAAAAGCGGAAACGTAGTAACCACCCCCCAAACACCACCCCCCCCGGACCAAAAAAAAATTGTATATTCGGAATCAGTGATTTTTTCCGCATCTAATGGTCTGGGTTTTATTGCTCTACGATGATTAGAGAAAGGGGACAGCGTAGCAAAACGAATGCATTTATTGATCACACCTTAACCTCAAGGACCTATTTTTGATTTAAGGTAGGTAGCTAGGTAACTCTTGCTGTATATATTTTATACACAAAAATAAATATGTATTACCTATATTTTATCACGCAAAAAAGGCACAATAGATGTCGAGTTGCGGAAAACGCCCAGCATAACTAACTAACTAACTAACTATTACCTATATTTATAAAAAGTTGTATAATTTTATTTTAAGTAATTAGGTAGGTATTTATATATACCTATCAATAATTTCACAAAAAAATATGTTTATATATCAGTGTTTCGCCTTGAACTTGAACTCGCAACCCCCATATCTCAGCAACCCCTTGACCGATTTGACTTAAATTCTATTTATCTCATCTAACCACCTGCCAATTTTCACGATGATACGATCAACGATATGCGAGTTATCGTCGAAAAAAGACTCGAAGAACATCTCTCGCTCGTTCAGATATTAGTATATAAAAAAATATAAAAATACACCTTTTATTTTAAAGCGTTACTGTTTAATAGTTTTTCTACTCCAGCACTTTTATCCGTCAATTAGATGACTGACAGAGATATTAAAAAGTACACATTATAACGTTGTCTATGGTAAAAAAAAAAGTAAAAAGTAAAAAACAAACAAAGTAAGTAAGTAAGTGGTATTCCATAAGAACACTGCTCTTATCGATTTCCATACAATATATTAGCTATGTTGTTTTTTTTTTAATTTCTACTTGTTTTACATTCTGCCACCTTTCAAGATTTTGCTTTTTTCGCTATTTTAGCTGTCGTAGAAAAACTAGCGTGTGCAACAGCTCATAATTGGTTCTTAAAACTCTTGGGTCTAGTATTACAAAACTCGAATTCGTTTCGTTTTGTAACGGCGACCCTCAAGTTTTAAGAACCGTTATTATAATAATATCACTGTTGCATAAACTACTATAACTAGAAAACTACACTCGATAGCAAAAGTTTTGGGTAACTAAAATGTATTGTATAGCTTGTAAGCAAACAGATCTAGCGAATTAAAACAAAGCATCTAAACTTTATAGACATACAACATATAGATCACATCTGCCTGGATACCACAGACAATAGTCTTTTGTCTTGACGTAGACTGTGGACGTCTCGCGTAGCGAGTGACATGAATGGGGCTTGGGAAGATGGAAATGACGGGGAAAAACCTTAAAAACAGGAAATTGTTTGCCATCGCAATGATGAATATTTAATGAATTCTTTGAGCAAGTGGTTACAAATTATTAAAATTGTAATATATATTAAATAAATAGAAAGCAGAATATCAGCTCTTGACCTTAGTCATGTTTTGTGAATTAAAAATGTGATTTCAAAAATGACCCAGGATACCGTAAGAATGGCAAATAGTGACCAGAAATAGTTGATTAACCTAAAATATAAGAAAAAAAAACAAAAGGAATACACATCTGACCAAAAAAAATTACTCTGAAAACTTGCTAAAATAAAAATAGTTCACGATTTAATTTCACATAAAGGTCCGCAATACCATCATCAAGGACGACTCACACTAGAACGGGACGGGACGGGGCGGGACGGGAAAATCTGTCAATTTCTATAGAAAGAATGACGTGATTGCTCGGAGCCCTCGGATGTCACGTGACGCTTTCTATAGAAATTGACAGATAATCCCGTAAGTTCTAGTATGAGTCATCCTTTATTGTCCAATCAAACTTATCCAAAGTAATATGATATCAAAACTCATACATTTGATAAGTAGTCCTATCTTACCCTGGTTTAACCTGGGACATGAAGTTTAATATTAAAAATATGACTTTAATTAGCGCGGTGCTAACCGCTTAGGAAGCGATAAAATTTATCGATAATTCATTAGTGACACTGGTGAGAATTTTTATCGCTACGTGTGGTGTCAGTGAGAGCGCTATTATATTCTCCTGCTAGCCTTGAATCGAAAAGGCCCATATTTTACCACGCTGGCAAGTTCAACAATAGACATAATTTAAGGAAAGTGATTTAACCACAAAAAAGGTAATGCAATTTGAACTTTCTCTCTAAAACAAAAGTAATCTACGAGTATCTCAATGTATTTTTTTGAGGATGGATCCATTTCGGTAATCTACGTCCTGACAGAATCAATGTTACTGGTATTGCAGGCGTCCATGGACTATGGGTGCTGCTAACTATTGCATGTTTACCACCAGCAAGTCATTTATAAATATGAACAGCATTATGATCACTAAAATGCAATAGTTTTGTGAGGAACTCTTGATAATACTGATAGTTACTATAATTAAGTGATGCTACCTTTGTACATACTTGAATGCTGAATTATACAGTGCCTTGGTTTCTCTGTCATGCTGTATATTTTTTTGTAAATAAATAAATAATAATTTTACAAGAAACATGACGAATGTCGCGGAATTTCGACACAGGAAGAGCTTCATGTCAAAAAAACTACTGAAAATACTTGAAAACACCATTATTACTCGTGACAATTGTCACAAACCCTCGCTAAAAAGTTACATATTTATGGACAAATTTTTTTGAATTTACTTAAAAAACCAATATAGTCGTGAATAAGCACACAGCCCGCCAGTATGCGGTTGCTAAGCATGCCCAAAACGCCTATAATGCAGTAATTTAAGAATTGTCACATTTTTCATCGTGATTTTTTTTTAGGGGGCAAACGAGCAAACGAATCGCCTGATGGTAAGCGATTAACGTCGTACATGGACACCCGCAACACCAGAGGTGTCGCAAGTGCGTTGCCGGCCTTTAAGGTGGGAGTACGCTCTTTTCTTGAAGGTTTGAAGGTCGTATCGGTCCGGAAACACCGCTGGCGACAGTTCGTTCCACAGTTTAGCTGTGCGAGGCAGGAAGTTTCGGAAAAAGCGCACAGTTGAGGACTGCCAACCATCTAAATGGTGAGAGTGGAAATATTGTCGCGTAGGGCGATGGCGGAAAGAAGCGGCAGGGATTAATCCGAACAATTCCTCGGAACACTCCCCATAATACATGCGATAGAAAATGCAGAGTGAGGCCACATCTCTACGCAGCGCCAAGGGATCAAGCCAATCAGAAATGCGTTGGCAGTTGATAATTCGAGCTGCTCTCCGTTGGATGCGGTCTAGAGGAAGAAGTCGTGATGAAACATAGGCCTGATTTTATCGCTTGTCACTGGGGTTTCACAGTTAGTACATAACTTAGCGCGAGATATCTCGTGTTCGAAATTAAAGTCACTTTCTAAATGTTCGGATTAGATAAAGACAGTTACTCGGGACAGATCTGATAACATATTAGCCCCGGAGGTAACTCCGCCTACGTAGCTGAAGGTTCCGGGTTCGAATCTCGTCGACATTTATGTGTATTTATTACTATGATTTGTTCCTGTCTAATGTTTTCAAATCTCTCTTCTTGCTAGCGTTTTTCTCGGCTTATGTCAGGGCTGAGGGAGCTTGAGGTCCGTTTGGCAACTAATCCCCAGATTTGCCGTAGGCGCTAGTTTTACGAAAGTAACTGTCATCTGACCTTCCAACCTTGTAAACTAGGCCTTATTGGGATTCTTCGATGTTTTCCTTCACCGAAAAGCGATTGGTAAATATCAAAGAACATTTATTTTCAAAATATATACAGTAAGTGTAACTTACCTAACTACCTACCTTAAATCTAAAGTAGGTCCTTGAGGCATTGTACCTAGGATGCTGGCAGCATTTCCTCGTTGTATCGCAATGCTGATACGTTGTGCGAGGAAGCCACCAGCTCTTCGGTCACCAGTAACATCAACCAGACTTTTCGCGTTTTCTACGAAAAATTTGCGTGCGCTGGGACCCCATGGACCAAGAGTTTCGACCCCGAATGGTACAAAAAGGTACTCTCTGCCCAGGCTCTTATATTTATTACGTTTTAAAATTTCGGCGCATTCAGCCGCACAGCCCGCTTTTACATTAGTTTGTTGGAGATGGGACGGTGCCAGCGTGTCTACACAGGTAGCATCCCACACTAGCATCCGTCCCAAACTCCAAGGAACCAAGGATACCTCATCAGGTCTCTTGCCATCATCCCTGAAAATGCCAGTCGGCTCAAGGAGAGCAGGCACGTTGATGGTGGCAAGAGAAATGATATTTCGTATATAAGTTCCGAAAAACTCATTAGTACAAGCCGGGGTTTATAACCACGACTCGAACTGAAAGTCACTGGCTCTTACCGCTGCGCCACAAAAGCTTTTAATAAATTTTCTAAATAACTTAAATAATAAACTCAATATATCAGGAAAACGAGAGAACCTGCCCCTTAAATAATTCATAACAGCAACGATATCAAGGTAAAATGCCGAAGCTGGCGTAAACTCAAGAAGGGTAAGGCTTTCCCATTTAATTTTATCGATAATTCATTAACGACACTAGCAAAGTGCGGTTGGAATTTTTAGTAGATTAGGGCGGCGCCAGAGTTAGAGCGGGCTTCTATCCAACACACATGGGCAGGTAGGCCATTGCATTTAAAATGGTCTAAAAAATTCACGAGTCTGGGTTGAAATCGCGTAAAAAAAAGTGTTGTGCACAACTTTGAATAAAATGGCTAAGTTCAAACATCCGTTGTTAGGTACCTTGCATTTCATTATCCATCGAAAGAACCTCTACGCAGGCTCCGGAAGCCTCTAAAAAAGATACTGAACGTATCTTATTGCACGTTGTATAACAAACGGGATGAATAGGCCTGTGAAATTATAATATTTGTACCTTCGGATACTAAAAGTAGGTATCGGTATTTTTATTACTTCCTCGCTCCCACTGACGCCCCAAACTAGTTCGGTTAGCAGCTTCTCTCGACCTCACTAAATATCAATAAAAGCGAAGATAGAGACTCGAGTTTACGCCTCAGATACATTATCTAGGTTGCGTGAAAACCGCACAGTGGCACTGGTATTCATCGGAAAATAACTATTTTGCAATTTTTTAAACGAGTTGTGTTATAGAAAAAAGCTTTTCTATCGTTGTTTTTTTTAATACTACAATGGTAACAAACAAACATACGGCCCGCCTGATGGTAAGCGGTCACCGTAGTCTATGGACACCTGCATTTTCAGGGGTGTTACATGCGCGTTGACGACCCTTGGAAAAAAAGAGGTGGATTCCCTTCTTCCAAAAGACCATGGAGAAAATTCATAAGCATAACATTATTATAAACATACAACAGGTTTATCGCGATTTTAGTTAATGTAACTTAATACCTATACCGATTTTTCGACTCAGTCGCATGAGGTCACCGCTTGACTGATGAATCAGCGAAGTCAAAATGTTCACTTTATAAGTACGGGTAGATAAAACAAGTTAGGTCACGAACTGCTTTCGAAAGCAAGAGGTCGCTGGTGCGATCCCAGCCCTACATACTGGAGAACTTTGTCACGTTTACTGTAGTATAAAATCTCTTTTATTTCATCACGATATATTCGTCAATAGTTATATCAAAATGTTTCCTAAATAGTCTAAAAAGCAATGACTTGAGTGTAAAAATGTGTTTGTGCAGATCCATTTTAATTTGATGAACACACACAGCACAGAACTATTACATTAATAAAAGCAATTAAGAACACGTGTCGTCAACGCTGATCGATAGTTAAGAACTACTTGTGTGCGACTTTGTAACTTTGAACTACGATGGTTATATAAGAACTAAGTTTCTTCACACAAAAATTTTATACCTACAAACTTTTATCGCTGACTCTACTTTGGCACCATTGTATTGTCATCCAATCTACAAGAAAAACGGGAAGTTAGTCATATTCAGCTTTTATTTAAACCTAACAAACCATCAAACAAACGTACATCGCTATGCAATTGTAAAGCACGAATCAAATCATGTATTGAAGGAGCCCCGCTTGGCGGGGCTCTGTCTTGCTAGGTTGTAAAGAGAAACATTAATAAAATATGTCTAGCAACCAAAACCAATAGAAAACTAGCTAAACATTACCTTGACTCACGTAATTTACCTTGACTGACTGGAGCTCGATATATTTATTTAGTTAGGTAAGTTACACTTACTGTAAATATTTCGAAAATAAATGTTTTTACCAATTTATTTTTTCTTTTTAAGGCAATGTTACGCGACCTGTACATCAATATGTGACACGCTCGAGTATTTCCGCGAAATTATTATTTTTGACATTAAAAAAGTCTGTAGTCGCTACTTCCACAACTAAAAATGAAATCATCATGTAACGTTCTTCCTGCCAACTAATGTTTCAATTCCAAAAGCCACACAACGCTCGAGTTACTTCAAATTTAGCATCTTGGCTTCCTCTACTAGAATGAACGATAACATCGCATTAACTTGATGAGTTTGGAACAATTTCACTAATGAACGCTATCAAGTACACATGGCGTGAACAACGGATGCATATCGTTTAGTATAGGGAACAGCACAACGAATATCGTCTCGCTCAAATCTGGAGCAGTGCCAATCTGGGGAAGTACCTCCGCCTCACAGAAATCGCAGTTTAATAACACTAGACCCTACTCATAGTGTTTTTTTTTTATGCTATAGGGGGCAAACGAGCAAACGAATCGCCTTATGGTAAGCGATTAACGTTGTCCATGGACACCCGCAACACCAGAGGTGTCGCAAGTGCGTTGCCGGCCTTTAAGGTGGGAGTACGCTCTTTTCTTGAAGGTTTCAAGGTCGTATCGGTAGTAGTGTAGTGTTTCTATTGGTAAGTAAGGTCACCAGAGCTCCAAGAGGATTCACTCTGTTGACAGCTGGGGACCCACGGAGCAAAGCTTGCCGCTTTAGCTGTCAACACAGCGAATCCTCCTTTTTTAAAAGGTCGGCAATGCGCAAGTAACACCCCTGGAGTTGCAGGCGTCCATAAGCTACGGTGACAACTTACCATCAGGCGGGCCGTATGTTTGTTTGTCACCGTCGTAGTATTAAAAAAAAACCTCGGCGCTCATTCCACAGGCGGAATAAACAGCTTTAACAGTCTTTATTTAAACACATGAATTAGGTTATGTCAGCCCCCTTAATGCTACGTAATAAGGTTAATATATGTACACATATTAATAAACTCAACTATAGAAACCGGATATAATCATTAGGGACTCGTATAAAACGAAATAACAAACAAGCCGTTATTGACTTGTACATTTATTTAATGGATAAAACGTGTTTACCATATTAATGACTTTACCCTTTCGAGTGGACTCATTAGGGGGTCACATACGTTCGTTCAATCGGATCTCTATAGTAGGTTTATCCGCCGGATCACCAGACAAAGGACCATGGGCAAACTTGTATGGAGGCTTGCCCCAGAACCAATAGAGATGAGACTTATGTCTATAAACCGGTCTTATTGTCTGCTTTATTTCGTTACATGGGCAACAAGTTGGCACTGAGATATTTGTATTAAAACGCGAGTATTATGTAAGTAAAAATATTCACAACCGCTCGGCGATGATGGCGGATCGAATCGGGTGCATTTCTGTACCGATTATAGACTGGCAAAAGTCTAAATATCTCATTTCTGCAATGGAATTCAATTTGGTGTCCATATAAAGAAAATAAGTAAATAAAAATACCTATCAAATGAGATAACTCTCAGCTCTGTTGGGTTTGGGGGCAAATTTGCACATGGTCCTTTCCCATACATTGGCAGATCTGGCGGATAATTGCAGGTCCTAGGGCACCCCGGAGGTGCATAGGGCCTCCACATCCTTCCACGCCTTTCTACCTTGAGCAACCTTCTTGGCTTCGCTCCAGCTCAGTCCTACGGCTCGCAACTCGCTCTCCACGCTCTGCCGCCACGTGTGTACAGGGCGTCCACGAGCTCGCTTTCCGCCTTGAGGCTTCCACTCAAAAGCGAGACTGGCACTGCTGGCGGATTGACCCCCTTTTTAAGAGGCCTTTTTAACAGAGGTATGGGCACAGCGGATGCATATCGCTTAGTGTGGTAGGGCACAGCACAACGAATGTCGTCTCGCTCAAATCTGGAGCAGAGCCCATCTGGGGAAGTACCTCCACCTTACAGAAAACCGCAGTTTAATACACTAGACCCTACTCATAGTGTTTCTGTTGGTGATTAAGGTCGCCGAGCTCTCTCATTATTTTTAAAGCGTCGGCAACGCGTATGTAACTCCCCTGGAGTTCCAGGCGTCAATAGGCTACGGTGACTGCTTACCATCAGGCGGGCCGTACTATAAAAAAAACTGACATGGTTAACATGGATGATATTTTTTTAAGTTGCCGTGGTATTTAAGTTTTTTATATACCCACGTATAATTATCCCTCTATAATGTATCCCAAAACCGCCTATTAAGACTTCGATAGCATTATTATTTTCAGATTTCGATTTGACCTCTATTCTAATTCAGTCGAAATATATTAGATGACGTTTAGTTCGAAATGAAGTGTCAATTGCAAAGAATTTCGCACGCAAGCGCACGTTATGTGATATCAATCGATATGAAAATTGAGGCCAGCTCTAGTTAATATCTCAACTATAAAAAGTAATCAAAAATGTCCCAATAATGCTTAATTCTTAACGAACTCCTAGCCTAGTCAGTAGTGACCCTGCCTACGAAGCAGGAGGTCCCGGGTTCGAATCCTGGTCAGGGCATTTATTTGTGTGTTTATCACGAATATACTTAATCCTGAGTTATGGATGTTTTCTATGTAAGTATTTATATGTATCCTGTCTATTATTATAATAATATATAATCGTCGTCTTGTATCCACAACACAAGCCTTATTGAGCTTACCGTGGGACTAGGTCGATTTGTGTAAGATTGTCCTAGAATATTTATTTACTCTGAAACACCAGCGCAAAAAGCTGAGTGCGGTCAGGTCCCTTTTCGCCTAAACTTACTCATTCTCTGTATGTGGGTTACTTAAAACGCCCCTCGTGATTACAAGTCATTTTTGTGGCACTTAATGTGAACCAACTCTAAATTTCTTTCTGAAAAATGGTGACATAGGTAGATGCTATTGGAATAAAACAATTTGACGTTCAGATCATCACCATTATAGATACGGTTAACACTCACGTATTTTTATCACAATAGAGTTTAGTGGACACAGTTAGTTCGGTGTGTTTCTCGTTGATCCCGTCAGACGATCCGACAATTCAGATTCTCGCAACGACGGCGCCGGCTTGCTCGAATTAGTCTGATTCGTCGCGCGCGACCCGTTACCTACGCCGGTCTCGGGCAGTGATGCCTGAGTCGCGAAGGTGGCAACACCACTCTGTCTGTCCGACGATGACTGCCCGATGCAGTTGAAACATGTCACGCCTATTGTGATAAAAATACGTGAGTGTTAACCGTTGCAATTTAATAAGGAAAAAAATGCAAATTTTCGTTCGGTAAGTACATAAAAACGCCATAAGAAGGTAGCTACCAAACGCTAATTTAACAAGCAATATCACAAACGCTAAAAAACAATGCGGAATCGCATTCCTCAGAATTAGGGCACTGTAATGGAACCAATTAATTCATAAGCATTGTGTTTCAACACAATAGGTCCCTATTTATGACGTTCCACAAGTAAAGGTACCTTTTCCCGGTCAGCACTTGCGCTCTTAAACGGCACTCCTATAATGCGATGCTACGTGGCGTAAGGACCGTCCATAAGGTACCTTTAGTCGCGAAACGTCTTATTTGTGTTTTTATACCTTTGTTATGACCTGGGGAGCCAACGAATGCTTTGTGAAATGACTCGCTTTACGTATCCATACTTGATATTTTTCCAAGATTAACAATGCATGCAATGATGATTGGGGGTAGGTGTCTAAATAACAACACCTGTTTAATGTCACTTAATTTGATTTATTGAAATTAAATAATTAGTAATCCTATTGTTCAAAATTTTGGCCATAAATCACTTCATTTCAAGTTAATTAATCTCATACTGTGTGGATTGCCAAGTTGGATGACTACAGTGTGAGATAGCTCTACTGACCTGCCATTCGACCTTTGCACCCTGACATTTTAATTTGTCATTAACACTTTGAACACAATCACATCATGGACACCCTATCAACTATCCTGGAAGCGCAGAAGAACATTGAAGCATCCTTCAACAAGCGGTTTCTGGAGCTGGATGAAAAATTAAGGGCTGCATCGCCTCAAAATCATCCCACGATAAGCAGCCTTAACAAAGAGGTAAGCAGCTTTAAGACGCAGATGACAGCTATGTTGGAGCTCCTTCGGCAGCAAATCCTTAGCATTCACCGTACTGTAGATGCCATTGAGATGCGACATCGTAGAAAAAACTTGCTGCTCAGTGGGCTTCCCGAAGTTGCTGATGAGGATATTGCAGACACAGTTGTGACTGTCTGCCAGAAGAATCTTCATCTGCCTGAAGTCACCCGCGATTCCATCTCTGTGTGTCATAGGCTTGGATCTGGGAGTAATAGCAGACCCCGAGCCGTTCTCGTCCGCTTCTCAACTCTGTCGACGCGCAATGAAGTTTGGAGGAAGAAAACAGCGCTCAAAGGATCTTCTGTAGTGGTATCGGAGTTTCTCACAAAGCAGCGTCAAGCTGTTTTTATGGATGCTCGCAAGCACTTTGGTATGCGTCGTGTGTGGACCAGAGATGGCACGGTTCATATCAAACTAGCTAATGGAACAAGGGAGCGGCTGTCTACTGCCGAGGAGCTACATGCTTTGGTTGAAAAGCATCCTAGTAACTTGGAGGATGTGGCCCCCGCCGCCGCTGTGCCTGCGCCAGCGCCACTTGATGCTCCCGCGCCGGCGCCACTTGATGCTCCCGCGCCGGCGCCACTCGATGCTTCCGTGCCTGCAGCATCGACCGGCGCACCCTCTGCTGCCACTGCATTGGACAAGCGGGCGAAGCGTGGGTGCTAACAGACGTGCTGCGTTTGCTTTTTGTGTGGTTTCTCTTAACTGCAGTAGCTACAACGTTATTACCTAGCGTCGTTCTGAAAGTTGCGTTTTTTTATCACGGTATGTTCACTTTTCCGATTTAACAAATTTATTTTAATCTACCCTACCATTACGTGTTGTTTTAGTATGCTTATTTCTAAGTTTGTTATTACAATATTGTCAATATTACTTGCTCTCTATGAATGTCACTTTTGACTTTACTGACAATGTCACTGATGTAATGACAGCTAGATGTCGTTTCGTTTCTGCATTTTGTTATGATTTATAACCTTCTTAAATTGTATCATGCTACTGCGGTTTGCTAATTCGTATTTTCTCACTATTTTATGTAATTTTGTGTTCTATTAATTAATTCCTGTTATACTTGTTTCAAATTTTTTTTTTCTAATGTTGAATATTTTAATGTGTAAATGGTCGACTGGTGGGGTAAACAGAAAGTCCGCTATTTGTAGTTATTTTATTTAAGTTTAAATTCAATTTTTTTTACTTGTATTTTTTATATATATATTTATCGCATATTTTGTACCTACCTTTGTGAATTGTTATGTCCGATGATGGATCGTTTTACTCAGCTTGCGACGTATCTGCTTCTTTTCACTCTCTTAATAGCTCGGTGTCCGAGCCTGACACCTTAGGTAGCTGCCTAGGGCGTACTTTTGAAACTGCTATAAAACACTTTAATGTATGTCACATCAATGCACAAAGTATTCCTAGTCACTATAACGACTTTCTTGACGCTTTTTCTTCATGCAATATCCACGCCATTTTTATTTCTGAAACCTGGCTAAAGCCTACCCTCGACTCCACCTGTTTCAGCCTACCCGGTTTTGTTTTAGTGCGGAACGATCGCACAGGTAAGGGTGGCGGTGGTGTTGCCATATACCTCCGTAGCAACATCCCTTTTAAAATATTATCTTCATCTCCTTCTCATTTTTCGGGGTCCATGGAATATTTATTCTTAGAGATTAATATTGGAGGGACTAGGGCTGCACTCGGTGTAGTCTACTGTCCACCGAATGTTGACTATTTCTTTGACCTCGAAACCCTTCTCAGCCCCCTTAGTGCCGAGTACGTGCATCAGATAATCATGGGCGATTTCAACACTGATCTTTTAAAAAATAGTTTTAGGATGCGTAAACTTAATGCCATTTTCGAGTCAGCAGACCTTTCTGTACTTCCACTTTCGGCTACCCACCATAATATTGACACGTTGGACACCTGGTTGGATCTCATCGTTGTCGCCTGCGCGGATCGTGTAAACATGGTTGGCCAAATCCCTGCCCCAGGTTTTTCTCATCATGACCTCATCTTTCTTAGTTATCGTCTTCGGCCCCCTAAGATGCAGCGTATAACGGTACAACTCCGAAGTTTCGCCAGACTAGATCTTCAATCATTGCAGAGGGATGCGCGTGAGCTTGACTGGTCGTCGACATTGTCTGCACCATCTGTAGATACTGCTGTAGCGGCCCTTAATGCGTCAGTCCTTGAGCTGTTTGACAGACACGCGCCTATCCGTACTGTGAGGTTGAAGCGGCCTCCTGCGCCGTGGATCACGCGTGGGGTCCGCATGGCGATGACTAGGAGAGATCGGGCTTTTAGGAAATTTAAGCGTGATCGTTGCGAGGAGAATTGGCGTCAGTTTAAGGCTGCCAGAAATAGATGCAACCAGATGGTAAGAGCGGCCAAACGTAAATTCATCCATGCCAACATTTCCATCTCATCCCCTGCTGAGACATGGAAATTCCTCAAATCGATTGGCGTTATTAAGAACCCTGTTCCGTCTACCCTTTCTAATTTTTCACTGAATGATTTAAATTCTCACTTTGCCAAACCTTCTTCATTAGACCCAATCACTAAACTTTTTAGTATTGCCGAGATTAGTTCCCTGCCTTGCTTTTCTACAAACGTTTTTGCTCTTGTCCCTGTCACGGATGCTGAGATTCGGAAAGTGGTAACTTCTATTAGATCCAACGCGACCGGCCACGACGAACTAAGTCGAACTATGGTTATTTCCATTTTAGAATGCATTCTCCCAATTATAACTTATGTTATTAACTTTTCTTTATCTTCTGGGGTTTTCCCTTCGCTGTGGCGTCATGCCTATGTCTTACCTCTGCCTAAAGTTTCCAACCCCAGTACACTTAAAGATTTTAGACCCATCTCCATTCTCCCTTTTCTTTCAAAAATTTCGGAAGCAGTTGTCCATAAACAATTGTCTTCTCACATCTATTCCAATAATTTGTTATCTTCATTTCAGTCTGGTTTTCGTCGTGGCCACAGTACGTCCACTGCTTTGCTGAAAGTGATCGATGACGTGAGGCTCGGTATGGACTCTTCGCTGGTAACAGTGTTGGTCCTTATAGATTTCTCAAACGCATTTAACGCGGTTAACCACGATTTACTATTGGCCACTCTTAGGCACTTGAATATCTCAGCATCTGCGGCTAGCTGGTTTTCCTCCTATCTTCAGGACCGTCGACAGTTGGTACATGCTGGTGGTTCTTCCTCTGACTGGTGCGCACTTGCCTCTGGAGTTCCTCAGGGGGGCATTCTCTCTCCACTTCTATTCTCCGTTTTTATTAATCTCATAACCTCTGTAATAAAATGCTCTTACCATCTGTATGCTGATGACTTGCAGCTTTATACCCAAGCAAGTGCGAAGGATTTGGACCAGGCGATAGCAGAGATTAACTTAGACCTAAACCGTATCTCCACTTGGTCGCGTTGCTTTGGTATTTCAGTTAACCCAACCAAATGCCAGGCGATATTGCTTGGCAGCTCCCGTTTACTCTCTTTTATAGATACGGCTCAATTGGGGCCAATCCTCTATGAACAGGAAGCTATTCCCTTAGTGTCGCAAGTGAAAAACTTGGGGCTCATTATTGATTGTGGGCTCACGTGGGAACCACAGGTGTCCGATGTGTGCCGGAGAGTGACCTATACCTTAAGATCTCTGTATCGTTTTAAACATTTCCTTCCAGTGAGCACCAAAATTCTCCTCGTTCAAGCTCTTGTTTTTCCTGTCCTTGATTATGCTGATGTTTGTTGCACGAATCTCACACAAGTCTCCTTGAACAAACTTGATAGGTTACTTAATAACTGCATCCGCTTCGTGTTCGGACTTCGAAAATATGATCATATTTCCGCTTTTCGTAAAAAACTTAACTGGCTCCCCATTCGCGAGCGTAGATCTCTTCGCATTCTTTGCACTCTCTATTCAATTTTGTTTGACCCCTCTGCCCCAGAGTATCTCCGTTCAAAATTCAAATTTTTAACCACACGTTCTGGCACTGATCTCCGTTCTTCCCGTAGCCTTAAGCTAACAGTCCCTCGTCATCGAACTGGTTTTATGACAGATTCTTTCACCGTCCAGGCAATTAGACTTTGGAACGTTCTCCCACTCTCTATCAGGCAAGCTCGGACCAAGTTCACCTTCAAGCGCATGCTGCGCAAGCACTTTCTTGACAAGCCTTCTATATCGTCCTCTTAATGGTTCACACAAGGTACATAAGGTATATATATGTAGGTATATGTATGTTTATGTGTATATGTATTTGTGTAAGTTTATGAATATAGTTTTTTTTTGTAGTAGTAAGTAAATCAAGTCCGTTCAACACGAAAATCCCTGCACCCACTTAATCTTTCTGGTTTAGCCCATTGGTTGACTGGTAGAGAATGCCTTAAGGCATTAAGTCCGCCATTTGTGCCATTTGTATTGTGCAATAAAGTTTTAAATAAATAAAATAAATAAATAAATGCAATGGCAGACTTGCTTTTTTACACCCAAAAATAGTGTTACGTTTGAGGGGTGGGTACTTTATAAAAAATGCACTAATTAACCACTAATTAAAACTGAGGCTTTATTTCTACTTACAAGACACCAAACACAGTACTTGAACACAATTATCACACACTAATTTAACGCACTCGTCACTTTTACCTCACTCCGATTCGCTCTTGATCCGCACTGTATCGCATTCAGAATTGAACTGAACTGTGGCTGCAGGCTGCCGCTATATATACCCCCTAGCGGTACTGCTGATGGTTCCAGAATGTTCCAGCCAAATCTTGCCTCGACAGGTCGGCTTCGATTCTAGTAAGTTCGCGAGTAGGTACCTAAGTACTTCTCGCGATCCTTCTAGACGCGGCTGGGTACTAGGCAGGTGTGTCCGCGAGTATTCGAGAACGTTCTCGACTCTTACCGTCTCTGTCTATACTTCTCTTTCACACCCTTCTCGAATGTTCCGTATAGCTATCTCTTTCTAAGAGTGGTCTCTCTCACACACTTCTAGAATGTTCCGTATAGCTACTCTAGGCAGGTGTGTTCGCGAGTACTCCAGAACATTCTCGATTCTTGCCGTCTCTTTCTATCCTTCTCTTTCACACACTTCTGGAATGTTCCGTATAGCTAGCTCTTTCTAAGAGTGCTATCTCTTTCACTCCTTCGAGAAATTTCGCCATATACTGAATTGTACTTCAGGGGCCCATAAGGGGTCCTGAAAACGCCTGAAAACGGGTTTTCAGGTTATTGTGCCATTTGGTAGAGGGTGGCCTGAAACGAACTGAAAACATGTTTCAGGCGCCTGAAAACAACGGTAACTGGGGTAAATTTTGAATCTTCTAGTATGTGAAAGAGGCACCTCTAAAACGGCCTGAAATCACTTTTCAGCCTGCTGAAAACGCTTCTAAGGCATGAAAAATCATATTTGAAGTTTTGTTCACATGACCGGCGTAACACTACCCCCTCCTAAGACATGCTCGTCCCGAGCATCATCATTATTGCCGTGGTATCTCGCCAGCCGATCAACGTGAACAATCTTACATGGGCTTCGTGAATTTCGCTGTATCCGATACGTGACGTCGTTGATTTTTGTGACCACTTTATATGGCCCTTCCCAATTTGGAGACAGTTTCGGGGACTTCCCTTTCCTTCGCATCGGGTTATGTAGCCACACCAACGAACCTTCCTCGTACCCCATTTGGTTAGACTTCCTGTCATATCGAGTCTTCATTTTTGTGCTAGCTTGAAGCCCCTGTTCACGAACTAGGCTGTGAACGTCATGAATCCGATCCCTTAAATTGCACGCATATTCTGTGATGCACCTTGGAGTATCCGGGGGTCGACCAGTTAGGAGATCAGCAGGTAACCGAAGCTCTCTTCCAAAATTCGCATACGCTGGCGTAACTGCCGTACTTTCATGGGTTGCTGACCTGTATGACATCAAAAAGAGAGGAATATGCCGGTCCCAATCTTTTTGGTGAGTCTCAACAACTTTGGCCAGGTGTCTCTCCAACGTCTGATTGAATCTTTCGACCATTCCATCCGATTGTGGGTGATATGCAGTAGTCCTAGTCTTATGCAATCCCATGATTCGACAAGTCTCCTGAAACACCGCAGATTCAAAATTTCTGCCTTGGTCACTGTGTATTTCCAGGGGTACCCCAAAGCGGCAACAAACTTCATTCACTAACTTTTCCGCAACTGTGACTGCTTCCTGATTAGGAATGGCAAATGCCTCAGGCCATTTGGTGAAGTAGTCCATTACGACAAGTATGTACTTGTTGCCGGAGTCTGTTGTTGGGAATGGCCCTGCCACATCTAACGCAACCCTTTCCCAGGGCGCACCGACGTTGTACAACTTGAGTGCTCCTCTGCTTCGGGTCTGCGGTCCTTTGACCGAAGCACAGTTTACACACTTTTTGCACCAATTCTCAACATCTTCACGGCAGTGAATCCAATAAAAGCGCTGTCGAATTTTCATTAAGGTCCTTTTCACTCCAAGGTGTCCACCAGAAATACCGTTGTGGAAACTTTCTAAAACATCTTTCACTCTTTTTCTCGGGACGACAACTTGTAGGTGAGCATCTTTCCCATTAGCCGATTCCCATTTCCTGCATAATACACCGTTATGCATAAGCAAGCTGTCCCATTGTGCCCAGTAGCTTTTTGTTGTCGTACTCATTGGAGCTACTTCACACCATTTTGGTTTGACTACACCCGCATTAATCCACTCAAAAATGGGTTTCACGTCGGGGTCCTCTTTTTGTGCTTGTTGCATGACTTCATCGCTCCATTCCTCACTAACTGTGTCAGTCCTCAACATCCTCAAACATTCCTTGCCCTCTTGTTTAAGACAGTGCTTACAGTCATCGGGGCAAGGTCTTCGAGATAGAGCATCTGCGTTTCCATGCGATTTCCCACTGCGATGTTCGATGATAAAGTCATATTCCTGAAGCTGTTCAATCCACCGGGCCACCTGTCCCTCAGGATTCTTAAATTCCAACAACCATTTCAGAGCAGCATGATCAGTCCTAATTCTAAATCTTCGCCCTAGCAGGTATTTACTGAAATGCTGTAAAGTCTTAACAACTGCCAGTAGTTCCCTCCGTGTGACGCAGTAATTTCTCTCCGGCTTTGACAACGACTTACTAAAGTAGGCGATTACTACTTCGTTATCTCCCTTCTTTTGTGACAGAACTCCTCCAATACCTGTATTACTCGCATCCGTGTCAACAATAAAATCAACTTCTGGATCTGGATAACCCAGTATTGGAGTTTGGCAGAGTCTTTGCTTGAGATTGTTGAAACTTTCCGTACACCGTTCGGTCCAATCAAATTGTCGCTTTTCTTCAGTCAGTTCATGCAAAGGTTTGGCGATATCTGAAAAGTTCTTCACAAACCGCCTGTAGTATGAACATAGTCCTAAGAAAGCACGTACAGCAGTTTTGTCCTTTGGTATTGGCCAATCCTTCACGGCGCTTACCTTTTCAGGGTCTGTCTGAATGCCATCCTTCGAAATCACATGTCCCAAATAATTGACTTTTCTCTTGAAGAGTGAACATTTCTTTAGACTCAGTTTAAGGTTTGCCTCTCGTAACTTAGATAATACTTGCTCCAATTTGTTGAGGTGATCATCGAAGTCTCTTCCAACGATGATTATGTCATCCAAATAGACCAAGCAAGTGTCACCTAATAGACCAGCTAGTATCTGTTCCATCAACCTCTCAAATGTTGCTGGTGCGTTACATAATCCAAACGGCATGACATTAAACTGCCAGAGTCCCTTTCCGGTCGAAAAAGCAGACTTCTCTTTATCTTTATCCTTGATTTCGACTTGCCAATAGCCACTTTTTAAATCCAACGTTGAAAACCATTTCATTCCATTCAAAGTGTCTAAAGTGTCATCGATTCGGGGCAATGGATAGCTGTCTTTCTTAGTAACGTCGTTCAGGCGGCGGTAGTCGACGCAGAACCTCATAGTCCCGTCCTTCTTCTTCACTAAAACTACGGGTGAACACCACGGGCTTGTTGAAGGTTCGATAACGCCGCTCTTCCTCATTTCTTCAATCATGTCCTCTACTTCCTTCTCTCGAGCTACTGGAACTCGCCGAGGTCGTTGTCTGATAGGTGTAACTTCACCAGTGTCGATCTCGTGTTGTACTACTCCAGTCCTTCCGATGTCACTGTCGTGCGCAGAAAAAACATTGCTGTATCGCAACAATAATTTCCGTGCCTTAATCTGCTCTTCCTTGGTAAGGTCGTTACTCGACCCATCCAATAACCTTTCTATGTCGATTGAAGACAGAGTATCTCGAGATTCCTTAGCCTCTATAAGGTTCTGACAGCTTCGTATCCATGAAATTTCCTCGCATGATCCAACCAGAGCTCCTTTATTAAGGACGCACTCAGTGTCACTAAGGTTAAGAACTCTCACAAATGCTTTAGATGATGTAGTTACCACCGTGCGGGCTGCTATCCATGGTTTATCATTGCTGACTTTTTCCACAATTACGCAACGACGACATCCTTGTCTTGTGTCATATGGCAATCGTACAGGAACTAGCACCTGTGCCTTAGGCTGGAGGATAGTCCTTCTACTACAGTAAACATTTCCACTTACCCCACCCTCCATGGGCACCTCATCAGATCCGCATTTCAAGACTCCAACTTTTAAGTCAATTTTACAACCATGGCCTCTCATAAAATCCAGTCCAATAATGCAGTCATCAATTATGTTAGCAACGATCACTTTATGCCAGTAGCTTTTCTCACCAATTTTTAAAGCTACTCCTCTCTCCCCCTGGATGGGAATGTACTGGCCGGTAGCGGTTTGCAGCTGGAGATGCCTAGGTCGGACTAGATGACCTCTGGTCAGGTGTTTCAGTAGCCGAGAACTGATCACCGTCCGAGAAGCTCCGGTGTCGATGGTGAGGTGACATGGTATTCCACCAATTTCTCCCATGACGATCAGACTATTCCCGTCGTTAACCTGTGAGATCACTATTGGGACATTTCGACCACCAGCCAGCACTCGTCCCTTAGTCCTGGCTTTTATTCGTTTCCCTGCTGCGGCTCTGAGACAATAGAGCCAGTTGTCCTTGGCACCAGGGTTTGCCCTCGTTCGTTCCCACTGCGATTTTTCGGGCAGCTGGTTTGGATGTGGCCGCGCTCTCCACAACGGTAACATCGTGGCCCAAACTCACGACGGGGTGTAGTCGGCTCTCTTGCTGACACTTCACGCACCCTGAAAGGTCTTGATGGATCCTGGCGGACAGCTTCCACTTCTAGAGCGTGGGCCATCGCGTCCTTCAGAGTCCCATGGTGCCCTAATCGAACTGCCGCTCGCACTTCCAGGTCCCGTATTCCGTCAACGAAGGCCTGCACAAGCGTGGTGTCTACGAAAGAGGCAGATGTACGTTGGTACGCCTTTCTGACCAACTTCTCAATTTCCAGGGCCCACTGTTGTAAGGTCTCATTACGGCCCTGTGTTCTATCCTTCAGCTGAGCTCTGTAGACGTGTTCAAGGTGGCTATCACCATAACGGGCCTCCAACGCTTCTAGAAGCCGGTCGTATGATTTCTCTTCTCCTAAGGCTTCGAGTATTGTAAGAGCCTCGTCACGAAGCGCTAGGGTTAGAGCTGTCCTGGCTTGCTCCTTACTCCAGCCGTTAGCCTGAGACACGGACTCGAACTGCAGCTTATATGCTGTCCACGAAGATGTGCCGTCAAAAGGAGGTACCTTAAACCTACCACTTCCTGACATGGGTGCATCTGATACGCAGGTACTCGTACCACTGGCCACTTTTATTTCCAGTTTCTGGAGGCGGTTCTTGTAGGTTTCAACTTTGTCCTTGACGTCATTAACGGTTTCCTTGACGTCATTAACGGTTTCCTTGACGTCCGTCAATTGTGTTGCGTGCTGAGAAACTTGAACGTCTAAGTCCATTAGTTTCCCCTGGACTTCACTCATCGCCCGCTTCCATTCAGTCGTGGTCTCATGTACCTCCATGAGCATACGCGCCTGTTCTTCTTGTTTCGCGAGTTGACCACGTAGCTCCTCCTTCAGTTCTCTCCGGAGAATTTCCGATTGTTCTTGTTGTTGTCTCGCTTGTTCACGTTGTTCTCTCGCTTGTTGCTCTTGTCTTATAGCTTGTTGCTTCAAGAGCAGAAATATCGCGTTGATGTCTACGTCTTGCTTGGCGGGGGCGGTTGAGTCCGATGAACCGGCTTCTGGTGCCGGATTCTGACTTGCTGCAGCTTGGCTCCGGGTCTGAACTCCCATCGGCACGTCCTCACTAGCTGCATCATGACTCCGGGTCTTGTCTCCCGTAGGCACGTCCTCACGTGGCGTAAATGGCATTTTCTATCCCACTTCTGACACCAAATGTTACGTTTGAGGGGTGGGTACTTTATAAAAAATGCACTAATTAACCACTAATTAAAACTGAGGCTTTATTTCTACTTACAAGACACCAAACACAGTACTTGAACACAATTATCACACACTAATTTAACGCACTCGTCACTTTTACCTCACTCCGATTCGCTCTTGATCCGCACTGTATCGCATTCAGAATTGAACTGAACTGTGGCTGCAGGCTGCCGCTATATATACCCCCTAGCGGTACTGCTGATGGTTCCAGAATGTTCCAGCCAAATCTTGCCTCGACAGGTCGGCTTCGATTCTAGTAAGTTCGCGAGTAGGTACCTAAGTACTTCTCGCGATCCTTCTAGACGCGGCTGGGTACTAGGCAGGTGTGTCCGCGAGTATTCGAGAACGTTCTCGACTCTTACCGTCTCTGTCTATACTTCTCTTTCACACCCTTCTCGAATGTTCCGTATAGCTATCTCTTTCTAAGAGTGGTCTCTCTCACACACTTCTAGAATGTTCCGTATAGCTAGCTCTTTCTAAGAGTGCTATCTCTTTCACTCCTTCGAGAAATTTCGCCATATACTGAATTGTACTTCAGGGGCCCATAAGGGGTCCTGAAAACGCCTGAAAACGGGTTTTCAGGTTATTGTGCCATTTGGTAGAGGGTGGCCTGAAACGAACTGAAAACATGTTTCAGGCGCCTGAAAACAACGGTAACTGGGGTAAATTTTGAATCTTCTAGTATGTGAATGAGGCACCTCTAAAACGGCCTGAAATCACTTTTCAGCCTGCTGAAAACGCTTCTAAGGCATGAAAAATCATATTTGAAGTTTTGTTCACATGACCGGCGTAACAATAGCATATACGAGTATATACATTACAACCCTTGGTAGTTTTGGATTTACGAGCAGCCTCATTTACTTACAGCCATGTATAAAATTTTGGATTTACGGACCGCATCGCCTTCGTAAAAGTGTGATGAATAGTACATTACTGCAGAGGCCGTGACGTAAGGGATTGCAGGACGAGTTTGTGGTAGGCCGGATAAAACAAGTCCTGCAATCTCTCTTCCGGCCGAGGCTTGTATAGTGCTTTTCTCAAACATTGTAAGGAAATATTTAAATTAAAATAACTACTAGGTAAATAGTTAATAAGGAAAAAATAGTTTAATTTGCCACCTTTTTTTTTAAAGATGCCATTTGAATGAGCTATTCAAGCACCGTGTGCAGCAAAAGCAGCTGGGGAGTGGGGTGTACCCACGGAGCTAAGCTTGCCCCTTTAGCTGTCAACACAGCGAATCCTCCTTTTTTAAAGGGTCGACAACGCGCGTGTAACTCCCCTGGAGTTGCAGGCGTCCATAGGCTACGGTGACCGCTTACCATCAGGCGGGCCGTATGCTTGTTTGTCACCGTCGTAGTATTAAAAAAAAAAAAACCGTGTTTAACCGCACATAAATATACATAGAACCATAGAATTTGTTTTTTTAATGTCGCAAGTATCTAGTGGTCGTTGGCTGTATGTAATTCTTCCTTTGTCAGTTAAGTGTTAGTACGCAAATTTAAAAATTAGAGCAGCGGACAATAATGTTTCGTTCATGCTTACTCCATACATTACTTCACGGCCGCCGGCCAAGAAGTAAATGTGGGGAGCCATAAACAAGAAACATCATATCTTCATTTGACAATAATGCAAACATCTCCGATCATGTTTGAGAAATAGTAGACTGTATATCAAGGGCATAAAGTAACCCATTTTAGACGAGGCTATTTATTTGGCTATTTATTTATATGGTAGTCCAGTAAGAGAAGTGAACTTCACTTCTTTTGCTCGAAAAGCTCGCTTTTAATATCGTTGCAAGGCGACACAAAATCGCTTTTGATGCTCTAGGGCATTAAGTATCGCAGGGGGCGCGCGCTTGCCGCAGCCTCGCCCCCCGCTCTCCCGGCCGGCGCGCGGCGGAGAGAACCCAAGCGCGCGAGTATGGATGTTAAATTTTCAATGACTTAGAGTGAAATAAAACCTTATATTTTCCTTACCATCGAAGTGAAAAGCACAGTGTATACCTCACGCATAAATACCCATTTTATCCTCGACTACTATATTGGTCCTACTGCACTCGGACCAATAAATAAACTCGTTTAAATTGGGCTACTTTATGCCCATGATATACAATCTACTATACAACCGTTTTTACCCGGGGACCAAAATGTAGTTGCAGAATACGACCTTAAGTCACTTACTTTAAGATCCATTTTTGTGAGTCCAAAAATACTTCGGCCGTTTTTGTTCTGAGCCCAACAAATGATACGCCTAAAGATCATTATTCTTGACGCTTGCCAAGAGATTTGAGAGCGCAAGAGATCCAACATAAAACAGTCATGATAAAACCGGCCAAGTGCGAGTCGGATTCACCCACACTGAGGGTTCCACACAAAGGCTCCCCATTTATGACTATTTAGGTACAAAAAATACTAGTGGCACGGAATTCTCAGTGTGCGGAAATTTGCGGTTTTCGGATTTTTTCCTGTATTTATGCTTAAAGGTCTTGCTTTTTGCCAAATTGGTGATTCTAGGGGAATATTCAACGGGAAGTACCCTATACATTTTGATTTCCATTGCAAATGTATGGGAAATGCGACATAAACGGCCGTATCGTTTGATTGCGTACATTGTTAGGTACGTTGAGTTCTTATAAAGCGTTTTTCTACTCCAGCACTTCTATCTGTCAATTAGATGACTGACAGTGATATTTAAAAAGTATACATTATAACGTTGTCTATAGCATTCCATAAGAACACTGCTCCTATGGATTTCTATAGTGGGCAAAACATCTTCCCTATTCTGCAACGTTTCTAGATTTTGCTTTTTACGCTATTTCAGCTGTCGTAGAAAAACTAGGGTATGCAACAGCTCATAATTGGTCTTTATTATATCACTGTTGCATAAACTACTATTTTAGGGTTCCGTAAATCCGTAGTCAACTAGGAACCCTTATTGTTTCGCCATGTCCGTCTGTCTGCGGCTTAGCTAAGTGACCGTTAGTACTAGAAAGCTGTAATTTTATATGAATATACATATCAATCTAAAGTGGTAAAAAAAGAGGTAAAATATAAAGTGGTAATTTTTTTTATGGTTACTCGTAAAGTGGGGAATGATTTTTATTGTTTTATCCCGAAGGTATGAAGTATTGTAAGGTATTTGAAAAAGAAAATGGGTTTGATAAAATATTGTTTGATAAAGTAACATTTTCGGAAATAATCGCTTTGGTCCTACGTCTAACTTTAAAAACTGCAGGTCTAAAACTATGAAGAAAAAAAATTAAGTAGTGCTGTATAAATAATTTCAAAGAAAATTATTTTGAGCATGGTCAGTTGATCTGGCAAATTTTTTCGTTTTAAAGTAAGGTAACGTAGTTAACGACCTAATCTGTTCTATACAAAATTCAAATTTGGCAAACGTGACATTCAACATTTTGCTATGACATCCTTTTTTACATAGCGCTCTATACTTAGTGGATATTTTCTTTTGAGCAGTATAAAATGGATGCTCCCGCACTCGGCCAGCCAATCAGAACGCACGAAAACGAGGCAGGTGACGGATGGCACCACCGTAATGAAACGAGGGGATTTATATTCAGACTGAAAAGGGTAGGAATATGCGATTCAGGTATTTCAGGGGAATAACGAGACTGGTACGAAAAACGGGTGCGAGTCGGACAAACGCACGAATTCCGTATCTTTTAAAAATAATAAATAAATTACGTTGTTGTACAGGATGTTCTGCAGCATTTGCTTTATTTCGTCATGTGGCTTGGTATAATTAAGGAAACAGAATGGCATAGAGTCAAACCACGGTAACTCTTCCAAGCAAATTAACTGTCAAACTTGAAAGTGTTATTTTAACCGTCAAACATCTATGAAATTATGACGTTTACAGACACTTTTACAGTATGTGCTATCAAAGTCTAGGAAACTTAGCTTAGACGAAGTCTAGTTAGTTTTATTGAATACTTTTTTTTTTCTCATACAAAATATTTACATGTTGCATCAACCGCTGTAAAACGGGGATTAGAATTGACTTTACTAAGTGACAATTATGACATATCAATGTCATGTCGAATACTCACTCCGTTTACATTACACACATGCAAATCCCATATGAGATAAAATTTAATTAGTAGTTATTTTCTAAATGGAGCTAATTAGAATACCAGTGTCTTTTTAAGCTAAAGAATGCACCATTGAATTTAAAGCAATTGCTCAAAAACACCTTATATAGGAGCCTCCAGTGAATATTTGTTTTGTTTTGATTGGATTATTTATTTTAAAAGCGATTATATAAATATTCTGTAAATATTTCAAGCGTCTATACTGAGCAAAAGCGATAAAAAAATATTGCGGAGCGCCGTGAAATATCTATTTTATTTGGTCTATCAGTATTTTTTTATTATAGCGGTTACAGGTAGACATAATGGATGAAAATTTCTAACTGTCATGTTTCATGGGATATGCCATATACGTTCGTACATAATTATTCGCCAGATCTGCTAATCAGTATATGGGAAATTGACCTGATGCCGGCGAGCATACCCACTATGGGAATCCGAAGGATAGAGTTAAACTACGATAACTCTGCTCGGCAATTGAACTGCAAAATTAAAAAAAAATCAATTTTTTTAATACTACGACGGTGACAAACAAGCATACGGTCCGCCTGATGGTACGCAGTCACCGTAGCCTATGGACGCCTGCAACTCCAGGGGTGTTACATTGTCGACCCTTAAAAAAAAGGAGGATTCGCTGTGTTTGATAGCTAAAGGGGCAAGCTCTGCTCCGTGGGTTCCCAGCTGTCAACAGAGTGAATCCTCTTGGAGCTCTCATCTGCACATTATGGCAATGTCTTTATATTTGACATACCTGTCAAGTTGTTAACGTGTCATAAGTAATTTTTCTTTTTATACACGTTCGATTTTTAAAAAGTAAATGTTAATTATGGGTAAACCATATAAAAGTAGCGAGCGAGAGCTATTATTTACCATGATTCATTCTGATGCCGTAAAACAACAGCAGGTGGCAGTAATCGCTGAAAAGCGGCAATATTTACAATTCATCAAATATTTGGCCGGTAAGGTTCACAAACAATCTTAGTAATTGCATATTTTTGATTAAATAACTTTTGGTTAAATAACTCACATTAGAATGGGACGGGATGGGGCGGGACGGGAAAACTGACAATTTCTATAGAAAGCGTCACGTGACATCCGAGGGCTCCGAGCTATCACGTGATACACAAGTATCAAGACTAATTAGTGCCCTATATTCAATGTTTTCATATGCCGATTAACAAAAAAAACTAAAATTGCTTGGGTAAAGTTATAATAGAAAGACTAGAGGGCCAAATAAGTTCGGGCGATAGCTTGCTGACAGACGGATAGCGAAGTCAATAATAGAAATCCGTTACCCTTCCGTTACGGAACCCTAAAAATGTGTACGGACATGGGATTATGTGCTTAAGATGATTGATGGGGCGACCCAAGATTTCTGGACATATAGGCCTTGGAATATTAACAAGCCCTAGCATTTCCTGGCATACGCCGGGTCAAGGAGCCTTTTAAAAAATACTACGACGGTGGCTAACAAGCATACGGCTCACCTGATTGAAAGCGGTCACCGTAGCCTATGGACGCCTGCAACTCCGACCCATTCAAATCTTGTAAACTCCTTGTTTGAAGGGAGCTCGTTCCACGGACGAAGCGTCCGCGGGAGTAAATTCCTCTGAATGAAATTGGTGGCATGCAGGGTGTGTGGATGAGCCATATTTGGCGTAGGCGCTAGTTTTACGTAAGTGGCTGGCATCTTATCAACCCAGAGGGTAAACTCGGTCGTATTGGGATTAATCCGATTACCTCGCGATGTTTAGTGAGCCGTCGCATAGGCCAGGAAACCGCTAGGAACAAGAGGAGGTGCTACGCATTTTCGTAGCGATCGGCCGTAGCCGTTAACATGCAAAAATTACCGTAGCGCTACGGGGCACCCATTAAACAAAGTGGTTTCATTGTCTTCTGTTACCGCGATTGTTATTCATTGAAATTAAACACTTTAGAACGGATTAATTGCGTTTATTAACACCATGACCCTACGTTTCGAGCCACAGCACTCGTTTTCACAGGGTTAAGATGACTGAGAGAATGCGAATTCTCCCCGTCAATCAACAAAGTTACTTGCAAACTACCTACATACAAAAATAATTACAAACAAAAACAAAGGTCCTGCCACGGTCGCCATGTGGTGTGGCGTCGTATTAAATGAAAGACACGTACGTTTACTTAACCGTTAACGACTGTCACAGCAATGCATCGTGCAAACTTATATCTGTACGTTATTATACTATCTTATATGCTACGTCTACAACGAGTGCTGTAAAGTGTTGGAAAGTAGGGTCATGGTGTTAATAAACGCGATTAATCCGTTCTAAAGTGTTTAATTTCAAAGTTGGTTCAGATGACCTGTTTGCTAGTTAAAATCAATTCGGCACGTGTATTGGGAAATCATAATATTTCCTTCGTTTTTTCACATGCCCGAACATGTCATATCAGTTAGTGTTAGTACTAAAAGCACAGCGTAGAGATGTATTTCATACAGTGAGGTAACTTCATACACGGCCAGCGGCTCGACTCGGTTGTCGTGCTGAGGCTCAGGGTTGTCAAAAACTATGCGAAAGATATTACAGTCTGATTGGCAAACTAATTTCCATTTTACACCCCTTCAAATAGACCGCCGAATTTTCATAGAAATTCGCTAGGGTATATTAAGGTAGGGCGTAATACCTATTGCACTTTAAAATACTATATATCAGCCAAGACGGAGACGCTTTATGCCCGAAAATATGCAACAAATTCTGGTCGTTTACTTTAACAGATGGGACATTTATGAAGAAATATATTGTTACGAGTGAAATTTCAAAAATTGTTTTAAAAAGAAAGAAAAGAATTAAGTTATCATTTAATTTGATTTTTACACTTTTGATAAAAACCATTTTTACAAGCAAACCTTTGAGTGATCACTAGTATATAGAACTAGCATCGATAATTGAGTATATCGATATAGGAAGTCCCTACATGTCAAGAAAATTTGCCCTACCGATTCCTACGTATGTTTATCAATGTCAAAATCAACATCAAAATCAAAATATTTATTTCTCAAGAAGGCATGTTACAATGCACTTTTGAACGTCGAATGAAAAACAAATAAAGCTACACCGGCTCTAACCCTACACCACCCAAGAAGATTTAACACTTTGGACCGGCAAGAAAATCTTTTCTAAACATTACATCTTATAGGTATCTAACATGCATTCATTTGAAAATGCAGTTCAGTTCAATTTTAAATTCAATTCAATTTAATTAATGACTTAGCAAAGAACTTTCGAACCTTCAACAAATTATAAATTACTGCTTAGAGTAATTTATTGATGCTGTACACACAGATATCCAAATTAAAAATGTCAAATGTCAAACTACTCGTTTTAAGGAACCACACAGATGTTAAAACCACCACGATTCTATCATATAAAGAATTCGTTATGTAAACAAAAATATAACAATTTACCTAGGATATTTCATTTCAACGCTGATTTGACTTCATAATCCCCTACTGCCAAATAAAAGCAACTTGTTTGGTAGTTTCAAACTATTTCGGCACGTGTATCGAACATACTACTTCATAAACTAAAGTGGATTTTAATGTAATTACGTACAAAAGGCACGTGGACTGAAGTTTAATCAAATCCTTTCACAACAGTCCTTTGAAATCATTTCCTTTGGAAACAGTGGTATCACAGATTATTTAATAGTAACAAACAGATATTTATCTATCATAGAAAATTTAATACAAACCAGTTTGAAAAAAACACTAAAAAATAAAAACCGATCAAGTGCTGAGGACCCACGGAACAAAGCCCTTGGCCCGCTTAGCTGTCAACACAGCGAATCCTCCTTTTTTTAAAGGGTCAGCAACGCGCATGTAACACCCCTGGAGTGGCAGGCGTCCATAGGCTACGGTCACCGCTTACCATCAGGCGGGCCGTATGCTTGTTTGTCACCGGAATATAAAAAAAATCTTGTAGTATAAAAAAAATCTTGTTTTGGTAAAATACTTTTGTATTAACTATGTTCAAGTTACTGGTACTTACACAAAAGAGCGGTTTTATTTTAAAAAACTTGTCATTTAAAAGTGGACCGCAAGATCCGATGCCTATTCGCACTTGGTCGTTTTTAGAGTTCTATACCCAAAGGGTGAAACTGGACCCTATTAGGTACTAAGACTTCGCTATCCGTCTGTCCGTCTGTCCATCCGTCCGTCTGTCACCGGGCTGTATCTGAAGAACTATGATAGTTAGACAGTTGAAATTTTCATGGATTATGTATTTTTTTTTTTTTTTTTTTAATTATTCAAAAGGTGTACATAGTTACATTAATTGGTATTATAAACCGCTAAACTGAGAAACCAGTTTGTTGGCGAGATCGCGCTCATGCTATCTAACAATAGGTAGCTATATGCACCTAGTAATTATTATACTATAATACTTTATAACTAATCCTAAAACATAAACAAGAAACAAGCTTTCTACAACATCAATGTTAAGTTCTTAACACGTTAAGCAAACCCTGGCGTTAATAATTCACCTACAACTTTTTTTTATTAATTTTAAACTAAGGAGGCATGGAAGGTTATTTTTGCAAAACTTGACCTAAGGCAATCTTTCCAAAAATATCCTTTTTAGAGAACTTTTCACTACTTTTATGCTATATTTTTTTTCTTCTCTCAACCACTCAATTGTGTTACAAATCTTTGGTACTAAAAACTTATTTGTTCTCTTGCCATAATAATTGTTTGAATAACTTTGTACAAACTTTTTTAATCTAGTACTCCGTGTATTATATTTATTTTTCTTAAGCACTTTGAAGTCACTTATATCATCATTTTCTAAAGCAATTTGGTACTGCACCCTTATATGTATAGGAAGTATTTTTTTTAGTTTATATAAATGTTCATAGTTTCCTTTACACTCACTTTATTTCTATTGCCGCTACAACAACAAATACTAAAAAACAGAAAAAAACGGTTAAAAACTCATCAATAATGGGCGTGACATATTTCGAATGCATCGGACAGTCATCGTCGGACAGAGTGGTGTTGTCACCTCCGCGGCTCGGACATCACTTCGGTTTATTAAGTTTAATATCAGTATGACTCACGAAAGTTTAGATTGTAAAACGATATATCATTAAAACTGGATGCGTAGGAAAACATGATCAGTTAACCATACTAGGTCAAAGTATTATATTTACGGACGTCCCATAATCTATTTCACGGTATATTGATCATTAAACACACTCACTCAAACCTTGACCTAATTTAAAACAGTATAAGGTTCAAGTTTGCATAAAGCTACATGGCGTTTATGGCAATTTGAAAATGGGATCAGCAAAAAGGGATGAATTTCGAAGTTGTACGTTAAATTTCATATTACGGTAAATACAGGTGAGAAATTTAAGTACACTTTTAATCTGTTTTCATGACACGCGCATTTAAAGCTTTTAAAACCAAACGAGTTATATTTACATGTAAAATATCATTTAAATGATTCACTTTGAATACAAAAACGTTCGTTCGCAGCATTGACAAAAATTTAAACAGTACACAGAGGCAACAGATGGCTTAGTATAAAATTGTACGTGTTGTATTTTACATTTTATTCGCGATCGCGTCAGCGAATCAAGAGTTCAGATTATGATTGCCGTTTATATAAATCATTAGGCTACTTTCACATCTTGACCTCCTGGTACGGTAACGTGGTCGAGAAGTAAATGTCAAATATGGCAAGTAAAACTATACTAGGCCTTCAGAAACAAAATATAATACAATTTGGTATCATTTGCAGCCATTTCTGCTTTAAAATAATAAATATTAGATAATACACGTAAGGAACATGCCATTTCCTACATATTCTCTGCTTTGCCCGAAGGTTGACTGGTAGAGAATGCTCCATAGCATTAAGTCCGGCTTTTGTATAATTTATATTTTCTTTTCGTGCAGTAAATATTAAATAAATAAATAATATTTTAAACACTAAAGTAAAACAACCAACAATCAAGTAACAATTTATGGACCTACGATGTCTAAAATAAAGAAATTTGAAATTTGAATTTGAATTTGAAAGCTATTGATTTAAAGGCAAATGGGTCCCAATTTCAGCATGTGCTAAGCTATGCAGCCCAGCGCTGGTTTTCAATTTGATGCCTGAAAGGTGGGCGCTACGCTGTCTATAAGATAATAGGGAGGTATAATTTAAACTTTCGTGAGTCATACTGATATTAAATTGCAACGGTTAACACTCACGTATTTTTATCACAATAGGCGTGACATGTTTTATCACGTTAGCCGTTACCTACGACGGTCTCGGGCAGTGATGCCGCGAAGGTGATAATACCACTCTGTCTGTCCGACGATGTCTGCCCGACGCAGACGAAACATGTCACGCCTAATGTGATAAAAATACGTGAGTGTTAATAACCGTTGCAATTTAATATAATAGGGAGGTGTTTCGGTGCAACCTTTCTTAGAGCGTATGGTGTGTTTGTGAGCGTGATGTTTGTGCAAAGTTGTGTTGTTGTCTATGTGTTTGTGTGCGTGCGTAGTTTAATTGTTTGTTGTTTATTAGTAAGTACATTAGTCACGTCAGCGTCAAGTGCCACGTCACCTAATGGGTATTATGCCAATGGATAATATGAAATATGACCCCGTCTATTACCCATTAATGTCATACGCTAATGTATTGTATCGTGTTACAGTATACTTATGCCTAATAGGTATATTGTATATTTATGTACTATCCGGTTCAAAAGTGGATGGAGAATTCATACTGAATTCATTTTTAAATTGTCCATGCACTTTCAAACTTCAAACTTATTATTTGGTAAATACAAGTAAGTACATAATAGATCTTAAAGCTACAAAAGTTTAAGTGTATTTGAGCAAAGGTATGCAAAAATAAACAGATAAAATTAATTCAATAAAATGTTTGTCACTTTTACGCAACTGGACAGGTAGGTGTAAGAATATAGTTGTATGCTACTCAAAAATATGGCCGACATAATAGCTATGAAGATATATTTTTGAGTAAGTTTACGTAAGACAAGTTTACGTAAGTGGGTCTTACGTAATTTTGGTCTTACATTAGTTTTATAGTCAAAATTTTTGTGGGGGTTCGCCCCGAACGCGAGCTCGTAACTTCTTTATCTTGGCGACCCCTTAACCGATTCGGCTTATATTCGAAATTCGAATTTTTATTTATGTCATCTAACCACCTGCCAAATTACATGACAATCCGATCGACGATACTCGAGTTATCGTCGAACATACATACATACATACAAACAACGGATTGTCCAAGTAGATTGGGATACCTCAGTCGCTTCGCTCGCTCATTCGATTACCTATACAGAAGGCCTAGTATAAAAATTGTACGACATTAACTTATCGACCGCGTTAGCGTATCGAGGGGTCAAAATATGAAAGTTGCCGGACGATTTAAATAAACGGCAAACATAATTTGAACTCTCGATACGCTAACGCGGTCGAGAAGTTAATGCCGTACAATTTTGTCGTGTTTTTAATTTGTGACCAAAATAAATAGATTATACGTTTGAGAAGTTTATATTTGCAACGCTTCGTTAGGTAAGTACGTTCGGCTCCATAAATATATATTTGTATTCAGTTTTGACCTTTCTACCCATGTAATAAGTTCCAACGTGTATAGGTATTTATAGATACGACTGTACAGACATCATCAGGAACAAACATCGCCATGACAAACCAATAAAATAGTTTGTAATATAGTGACCCATATCGCAAACATTTCCTCGGTTTTTTTTAATGCTATAGGAGGCAAACGAGCAAACGAATCGCCTGATGGTAAGCGATTAACGTCGTTCATGGACACCCCCAACACCAGAGGTGTCGCAAGTGCGTTGCCGGCCTTTAAGGTGGGAGTACGCTCTTTTCTTGAAGGTTTGAAGGTCGTATCGGTCCGGAAACACCGCTGGCGACAGTTCGTTCCACAGTTTAGCTGTGCGAGGCAGGAAGTTTCGGGAAAAGCGCACAGTTGAGGACTGCCAACCATCTAAATGGTGAGAGTGGAAATATTGTCGCGTGGGGCGATGGCGGAAAGAAGCGGCAGGGATTAATCCGAACAATTCCTCGGAACACTCCCCATAATACATGCGATAGAAAATGCAGAGTGAGGCCACATCTCTACGCAGCGCCAAGGGATCAAGCCGATCAGAAATACGTTGGCAGTTGACAATTCGAGCTGCTCTCCGTTGGATGCGGTCTAGAGGAAGAAGCTGGTACTTAGGTGCCCCTGCCCAAAGATGAGAGCAGTATTCCATATGTGGGAATTACAGTTTGACGGGACTTTTTACCTTATTTAAGTGATTCATACATATTAAAAGAACTATCAAATAGTCTACTTCAAACACATAAGTTTTTTAAATAGTTTTTGCCGATCTCATTTGACGCATAATCAAAAATCCGAAAATTAAAAATAAAACCGCATTTCACTGCCATTCAATAAGATGAAAGGCCCAAAACTGTTTCAAAAGTTTATTATATTCCGCTTTTCGTCAGAATTCGATAATAAATTGAAATAGATGTCATACACCAAAGAAAAAGACCAACACGGAGGCCAATTCGAGGATCGAGCTCGGGTCTTCAGCTTACGCGGCTAACGCTATAACCATTAGGCCAATTGGTCTCACCGAATGGCGAATTTCTCGAGTATATGCAATCTTAGTAACAGGCAAGACGCCCGTGTCCATTTTCTAAGTACAAACGATGTTGCTTAGTACTGAGAAGTAGTTGCGTAGAATTCGTTTCGCAGAAATAATTTAAGCCCAAAACCTTGAAGCACATCTTGTATTATTCACCAAAGTTTCAGGGACCCGTTTATTATTTATCTGACCGACCAATTTCAGTGTATACGAGGTAGATTGGGTTCCAATGTACAGAGTTCAGCCGCCATCGGATATATCGGAGCGTCCGAGGCGTGCAAAATATCTGAACAAGCACTCTAACGCCTTGACAATAGAGGCGTGTTCAGATATATGTGAACACGTCGGACACTCCGATATATTTGATGGCGACTGTACATTTAGGAGAGGAGTGTTTATTTATTAATTCTGAGTAGCACTGTAGATGAAAAGCATTCCACAGCAGACAACCACTGCGAAGTTTCACCACGCTGCGCTGACCGCACTAGTGCCTGAAATTACTGAATTACGTACAGGCGTTTCAGGCGTCCATAGGCTACGGAATTCGCTTACTGTCGGACGGGCTGCGTGCTTATTTGATATTTCAAATTGAATTGTCATATATCGTCACTGACCCAAACCTATATTTTTTTAATACGTGACGTCAAAATGAGCTTAATATTAAAAATAAATAACTGCCGTGTGTATGTGTATCTACATTCTTACGTTTTCTGCAAACTTTAGGTTGAACTTACCTGAAACAAAAATAAGTATTAGTAATAATACATAAAAGTACATGGTAGAATGTTCAACATTTTTTTTATGCAAGGGAGCGAAGTTATGCAACTATAGAACCAACTAGGAATATAAAAACTACACATGATTGCGAATATCATACAGATCTACACTTTCCGTTTATTACTCAAAACTATCATTTAAAAGTCAATGCAACCTGGCCCCAATCTAATAGTGTTTTAAAGAATTGTCAGTAGATTTTGACATGAGAATGATCATATGTCGAAATTGTCGACATATGTAGTGTTTCTTTTGACAAGTGTCAAGAGCTCTTCTCTTCTTCTTGGGGTATTCGTTGTTAATGGTCGTAATTACGGTTTTATTTATAAATGATATGTTGGCGGCAAACCACCAGCTTCTTCCTCTAGACCGCATCCAACGGAGAGCAGCTCGAACTGTCAACTGCCAACGTATTTCTGATCGGCTTGATCCCTTGGCGCTGCGTAGAGATGTGGCCTCACTCTGCATTTTCTATCGCATGTATTATGGGGAGTGTTCCGAGGAGTTGTTCGGATTAATCCCTGCCGCTTCTTTCCGCCATCGCCCTACGCGACAATATTTCCACTCTCACCATTTAGATGGTTGGCAGTCCTCAACTGTGCGCTTTTCCCGAAACTTCCTGCCTCGCACAGCTAAACTGTGGAACGAACTGTCGCCAGCGGTGTTTCCGGACCGATACGACCTTCAAACCTTCAAGAAAAGAGCGTACTCCCACCTTAAAGGCCGGCAACGCACTTGCGACACCTCTGGTGTTGCGGGTGTCCATGGACGACGTTAATCGCTTACCATCAGGCGATTCGTTTGCTCGTTTGCCCCCTATAGCAAAAAAAAAACAGGCATACAGCCCGCTCAATAGTAAGCGGCGCCCATAGCCCATAGATGCCTGAAATATCAGTAATAAATGTAATAATGATGTTGACAATTGTCGCGCCTGCTCCGTGGTGAAATTGGGACCAGCTCGTAGAAACCATTGAAAACTTAAGGTCTAATTACTTTTCCGACTAGTGGATGAAATACGTTTTTCTCCGCTACTTTCAAAGAATTAAATTTAACTCATTTTCTAAATATAAAAAGTGCCATTCCGACTTCGTGTGGTAAAGAAATCTTACCCTGAAAATAAGGAAACCCTTCGCTTGAGATCATTAATTTAATTTAAGAATGGTTGTCGAAACAATAGTACGATAAGAAATATTATAAATCAATTAATAATGGTTTCAATGTGTCCCTTCGCTTTATAGAATAGTAGTTTATGCAACAGTGATATAAGGGTTCTTAAAAATTGAGGGTCGCCCTTACAAAATGAGACGAAGTCCAGACTAAGCTGTTTAATTGACACTAAATGCTATTATACAGCTGTAAGTTCACTGTTGTAAGGGTGTATATCAGCGTACAACTGAAGGCCTAGTATAAAATTTTTACGACATTAACTTCTCGACCGCGTTAGCGTATCGAGGGGACAAAATATGAAAGTTGCCGGATGATTTAAATAAACGGCAAACATAATTTGAACTCTCGATACGCTAACGCGGTCGAGAAGTTAATGTCGTACAATTTTTATACTAAGCCTTCTGAATAGAATACTACGAGTGAGTAGTTATATTGTTTAATATTAATTGGGCAACACAATAGTTATATAGGTTTATGAACATAACATCAGTAAACCAAGATTAAGTTGCATACAGTCTTGCAGTAGGAAAACTACTAAATGATTTTTGATGAAAAAAATTGTTGCATTTTTGGCAAGTAGGTAAAATTTAGTAAATGAGCATTTACAGAAAAAATGGGTCCTCGATTTTCCATACAAAAAAAATTTAGTTTTGTACCGGCCCATACAAAATGTATGAAAAAATGCATTACGAAACTGACCAAAAAACGGGAACTTTTTTTATTTTTTTAAATGAATAGTACTCGTGATTCTGGTCATAAAAACACAACTTGCTATATTTAAAAAAAAATAAAAGGAAATGGTACCCTGTTTTAGAAAATGCCCAAATACTAAGTTTTATGACTCATAACGAGGAAATGCCGCCAGCATCCTAGGTACAATGCCTCAAGGACCTACTTTAGATTTAAGGTAGGTAGAGGTAGGTAGTTAGGTAATTTACACTTACTGTATATATTTCGAGAATAAATGATTTTAGTTGGTTTAAAGATATTCTCATAATTATCACAAAACCTATTTACAAACGAAATGGTTAAACAGTCATTCTCTTACGAATATAGTCCATCTTAAAAAGAAGAGTCAATAGGCTATTACTGAACTGGTGAGCTCCATGTTAGACTCTGTCTTGAATTTTCTGTGTCAAACGCCGTTCAGTTAATTGAAAAAAAAAACGTTACACTTTGACACGCTTTTACTATGGGAGGTCTATTTTTTCTTTTCAGCAGAAGAAAAATCCACCTCCCATAGTAAAAGTGTCCGATAGTGTGACACAATTTGTATGGAGATGACGATTTGGAGATGTCCTTTTCGAAATTGGCCCCATAGAAAAAGTTATTAGGAATCATGAGTAGAATCAGAATATATAATTTTGTTTCAAGTAAAAGATTACACCCTGTTTATGAAGTAGTAATGTGAAAATACTAGGTATAATTTTTTATAAATTCAGTAACAGGTAAAAATCAGAAAGCCGAAAATATTCGGTCTTTATTGCTACAGTGCATTTTTTTTCTATTTCATGTTATTATTTCATATAAGAACAATCAAAACACAAATTTGTCTCATACAAGAACTTAAATGAATTCTTGTGTACACACGGAAAAAAAAACATTTAAAAAAAATTTAATGCAATTTTATTTACCTCTGTGCATAGTACTCGAAGAAAGCTACCAAGATCTCAATGGACCTAGTCATAGCTGCCCACATTTCGTGTGGTTTGCATTTTGACCCAGAAAGTGAAGGCAGCCTTCCAGGACCGTCGGACATTTAAAAAAAATCACATTTCCAACCAGCACGTGTTACTACGACGCGTACTACAACGCCCGCACAATACTACTAGTCTCAAAAAAGGTTGAACTCTATTGAAAACACTGGCCACTTTTTATTCTCACTTTAAAAACACAACGTTCTCTATTTGAATACAAATCGGCGCTCGATTTTTTTTTCTACCGGGACGCGACACGCGAGTGTAGGACCAAGGTCTGGACTGAAAACGTAGGCTTCGCGCATGCTCAAAGACATTGTACGCAACTCGGCCAATGTGAGTTGAGCTTCGCCCTCTCTCTCGCTGTATTGAAATTCTTAACAGTAAGGGGTTTTCTAGTACAATTCAAGGGTCCAAAGTATGTAAGCATCTGTACTTGTACAGGTATCTAAGAATCCACAGTTGGTTTTTCACACATTGGCTTTTTGTTTCCATTACAATCGATGAGAGTGGTTTCGTAGTTAATAAAGTGATTGTTTTGTTAGGTGTCCCCAGGAAATTGATGTTATTTTATGTATATACGGCTTTGTTTAACGCTATATTCAATTAAAGAATATTGGTCACTGGGAGAAAGGTCAAAAGGGCATATTACTTCTATTTCCAATAATGTTGCTACAATTTTTAGTTTGGATTTTGAAGGTGATGTTTACAATTTTATGTTAGAAACTTCGTGTTACAAGAATACCTCTGGAAAAGTTAATTACAGCTCAAAACGTGTAAAAAAATTGACAGCCGATTTCAGAAATTGAAATCAAGTTAACTAAAAATGTTTTAATTTAACTATGGTTTTAGGTGGTATACATTAGTACTTCTGGTCTAAATAAGTAAAATGAGTGTATTTGAGTGGTTGAGTAGAATAAGATATGGTTTTAATGGGCGAAGCAGAAGTCCCGGCGAATCCTGGTCAGGGCATTTATTTGTGTGTTTATTGTGAATATTTTTTCCTGAGTCATGGATGTTTTCTAAGTACTTATATGTATATACCTATTATCTATAGTACCCACAACACAAGCCTTATTGAGCTAACTGTGGAAACTATGTTGATTTGTGTACGATTGTCGATATTAAACTTAAACGGTAAAATCTCACGTATTTTTATCACAATAGCCGTGACATATTTCGACTGCATCGAGCAGTCATCGTCGGACAGAAAGAGTGGTGTTGTCACCTTCATAGCTCAGGCATCACTGTCACGCCTATTGTGATGAAAATACGTGAGATTTTACCGTTGAAGTTTAATAGTTTAAGTTAAATGACGGTATGACTCAAGAAAGTTTAAATTATATGATTGTGCCATAATATTATTATGATATTAACAGCGGACAAATTTTGTTCGTCATTATCTGCCTATTTATTTCTATTCTGAGCCACCTTGTCTTGTACCACCCAGGATTAGTCTACTAACCCTTAGCTGTCAAACTGTATGCTAAAAACCCTAAACTTCGGGTTATTTGGGTAGCCCTGGGTGGTGAAAGTGGCAATTCATCTATTTTTAAAAACAGATTCAGATTCATATTCTTTATTTGCTTTCGTAAGATACAAGTATCATGCAAAATTGTGTAGGTACAATATATACTCTTAAGCCTAAATCATGCAAGAATCATTGTAGGTATTTTCATAATACCATTTCAAAATAAAAATGCTAATGTCCAGAGAGCGTCGTAAATAGGATGTCTTAATTATGATAATACATTTTTGAGATGAATTTTAAAAATATAACAATTTTTATATATACATTCAGCATAATGGAACAAGTCAAATAGTATTTAATATTTATACAAACCCCTCAATTACCTTAATAGAAAGAAAGAAAGAAAGAAAGAAATAAATTTATTTGTGACGATCACAATAAACAGACATAAAGACAAAACAATATAAAAAAGTAAGTTGTGTGTGCATCACAAAATGGACCCAACTCAGCATATTGCCGCCTTAAAAGACGGCGCTGGTCTTCCGTAAGGCCCATTCAGTGATGCCACGACAGATAACACAAAAAGTTACGAATAACATTAGGAACATATTTTTTTTACACTTACATAGAAAATATACCAATAACAGAAAAGAAAATACAAAGAATAGGAAATTTACAATTTAGGTACATACATTATCACGGAACACAATTTTTGCTCCTTATCCATGAACGCGACCATATGAATGTCAATGTCACCTGCCCACTTAATAGATTTACTTACATGAGATGATTATATTGAAATATTGATAACCATTTATTTTCAAAGCGAATTCTAAATATTTTTAATAATAGACACTGGCAAAAATTGTCAAACTCACGGGCAGATGCCATTATTTATAAAAGAAGAAGAAGGATAATGATAATGGTGACTATGGTCGCCTCATGGAAAATCAAACACACAAAAGGTACACCACATTTTTACGGACAAAGTACAGAAGAAAAACAATAATATTATACAAAGAAGTGTGTACCGCCGTAAGTGAATGGGATATGACATGTCGTCACTGTTATCCACAGCAAAAGCTACAAACATAACCTTATCTGATATAACATAGCTCAAAAACAAAGGCGTGATTTGAACGATTTGGCAATGCAGATAGGACATAATATAGAAGGTAAGATTATAGTATATAATTATCATAATTTCAACTTACAAACAACTTGTATCATGACTCAAAGTTTCCTCTTTTTCTTGGTGTAAATGTAAAAACTTTTTGAGTTTACTTCTAAAACCTTGAACTTGCCGCAGGTCCCTTACCGGTGGCGGAACGTTATTCCAGCAACGAGTGGCGGCATATCGGAAACTACCACGGAATGCAGCTGTAGCGTGTCGGGGTGTCAACAGGTGTATACCACACTGCCGGCGCTCGCGCATTCTGTTGATGGTCAGCTTATCAAAGAGATACTTAGGAGCATTAAACTTCAAGACACCAAACAGGAGACAAGCCAAATGGAGTTTACGGCGATGTTGCATCTTCAAAATATTGTGTTTATTAAGAAACGGAGTGACATGTGCTCTCGGCGGAATATTAAAGCAGAAGCGAGCGCAGGCATTCTGGACGCGCTGTATTAGTTTCTTTGTTTTAGCAAGAAGACGTGGCCCATACACGCTATCAACATAATTCAGCTTAGACAAAACAAGAGCCTCCACTAGCTGTACGCGAACTTTTTCATTTATAAATGGTCTTATCTTATACAAAATTTTTAATTTGTAGAAACAATTTCTGACTGCATTAGCTGTATGTTTTTCATATCTAAGCCCGCTGTCCATAATAAGACCCAGATTACGGGCTTCATACACACGATCTATGGGCAGCCCCGCCAGTACCACATTTCTTGTGGGATTAAACTTAGTCAGCTGTTGTTGGCTGCCGAAAACTAAATATTTTGTTTTGGCAGGGTTGAGCACTAAACAATTACTCTTGGCCCATGAAGCTATTCTACTGAGATCTATATTAAGTTTTTCAATTGCACTGTCAGCTTCATTTGGCTTACAAGAAATGTATATTTGGATGTCATCTGCATAGATGTGGTACTTACAGTGTGTGATATGTGACCCTATGTCAGCAGTGTAAAGTATAAAAAGAATAGGACTTTATAGGACCTATTACCGATCCCTGCGGGACTCCTCTCGATAGTCGAACTTGTTCTGATATCTGAGTGGAGCCATCACTATGAGTCAGCTTCACACATTGATAGCGACCATTCAGATAACTATCAAACCACTTTACTGCATTGCTGTCAAATCCATAATAACTAAGTTTAGAAATTAGGAGACTCACATTTAAACAGTCAAAAGCCCTAGAAAAGTCCAGTAATACTAACAGGGTACACATACCTTTATCCTGAGAACACAAAATGTTGTCAGTCACATCCAGCAAGGCAGTGGTAGTAGTAGTAATATAGGCAGTGGTAGTAATATGTATTCAGTTTAAAAAAATATCGGTCCGGTGGGACAATTTTGCCAGTTTGACGGCCTCCTAGCTTAGTTGGTAGTTGGTAGTGACCCTGCCTACGAAACAGGAGGTCCTGGGTTCGAATCCTGGCCAGGGCATTTATTTGTGTGTTTATCACGAATATTTATTCCTGAGTTATGGATGTTTTCTATGTAATTAAGTATTTATATGTATCTATCTATTATATGTATCGTCGTCTAGTACCCACAACACAAGCCTTATTGTGCTTACTTTGGGGCTAGGTCGATTTGTGTACGATTGTCCTATAATAATTTATTATTAATTTATTTATTTATATTGTCACATGGTCTACAATGTACGCTGAGTTAAAAAATTTGCTCTTAGAGTGACGTTGTACAGTGAGGGCAACGCGAGCGAAGCCGCAGGCAAAAGCTAGTACAAAATACAGCATAAACACTCTCAGGAAGACTATTGTTTTCCGTATTTCTCTACTTTGTATACATTACATAGTCTGTAAGTATTTCTATCCTTTATATTTTATCCTGAAGGAATATTCCTGTATAAACGTAAACAAGTTCCAGGTATGTTAACACAGAATAAAAAGGAAAAGAAAGCTCAACAGTTATTTGTTGTTTTATAGATCACTTTTGCCCTTTTGCGTTAGAAAAGACAACAAAAAGTAGCCTATGTCACTCTCCATCTTTTCAACTATTTACACTTAAAAAATCACGTCGATTCCTCGCTCCGTTTTGCCGTGAAAGACGGACAAACAAACAGACACACACTTTCCCATTTATAATATTAGTAAGTATAGAAGTATGGATTATATATTATATCATGTATATAGTATGGAGTATGGATTAGTTCAGTTTGTCATGATTTTTAAAATAATACTTAAATATAAAAGAAGAAAATAGATTGACATGTTAAAACACCAGCGTCGTACTTCCTTCCAGTGCCTCGATAAACATTTAAAAAAGATTGGAGAGAGTCAAGATGGCTGACTGAATGGAAAAAAAAGGATCTCATAATTTGTTATTTGTAAACTGGTGATATTGTCGGGTGATACGCTTTGTTTAATAATAATCTTAATCTATATATATAAAAGAGGTTGTCCTCATCTACGATCAACGCACAGCCGAAACGGCTAGGACTAGAAACTTGAAATTTTTACCAAAGCTTTCTTTTAGTACGTAGGCGAGAGATAAGAACGGATTTTTGGAAATTCTACCCCTAAGGGGGTGAAAAGGGGGTTGGAAGTTTGTATAGAAATGGAATTTTTTTTTGAGCTAGAGACTTGAAACTTTGTTTTAAAACTCTGTATTAAAATTAAAGAAAAGTTTTTTCAAGGTTTTTGAAAATTCCACCTCTAAAGGGGTAAAAAAGGGGTAGAAAGATTGTATGAGAATGGAATTTATTTTTGAACTAGAAACTTGAAACTTTGTGTAAAGACTTTTAATTACAATTAAAGAAAACATTTTTCATGGTTTTTAGAAATTCTACCTCTAAAGGGGTAAAAAGGGGGTTGAAAGTTTGTAAAGGAATAGATTTTTGTTTTAAGCTAGAGACTTGAAACTTTGTTTTGAAACTCTGTATTACAATTGAAGAAAAGTGTTTTCATGGTTTTTGGAAATTCCACCTATAAAGGGGTAAAAAGGGGGTTGAAAGTTTTTATAGGAATGTAATTTTGTTTTTAGCTAGAGACTTGAAACTTTGTGTTAAGACTCCTTATTATAATTAAAGAAAAGTATTTTCATAGTTTTGGAAAATTCAACCCCTATGGGGGTAAAAAAGGGGTAGAAAGTTTGTATGAGAATGGGATTTATTTTTGAGCTAGAGACTTGAAACTTTGTGTAAAGACTCCTTATTAGAATTGAAGAAAAGCGTTTTCATAGTTTTGGAAAATTCTACCCCTATGGGGGTAAAAAAGGGGTAGAATTTTTTTATGAGAATGGAACTTATTTTGAGCTAGAGACTTGAAACTTTGTGTAAAGACTCTTTATTACAATTAAAGAAAAATGATTTAATGGTTTTTGAAAATTTTACTCCTAAAGGGGTAAAAACTAAAAAGGGGGTTGAATGTTTGTTTGAGAATGGTTTTTTTTAGCTAAAGTCTTGAAACTTTGTGTAAAGACTCTTTATTACAATTTAAGAATCGTGTTTTCATGATTTTTGGAAATTAAGGGGGTGAAAAGGGGGTAAAATCTTTGTATGGAAATGGAGATTATTTTTGAGCTTGAATGTTTTTGTAAAAACATTTTATTTAAATCAAAGAAAAGTGTATAATTTAAACTTTCGTGAGTCATACTGATATTAAATTGCAACGGTTAACACTCACGTATTTTTATCACAATAGGCGTGACATGATTCGTCTGCGTCGGGCAGACATCGTCGGACAGACAGAGTGTTGTTATCACCTTCGCTGCCCGAGCCCGGCGTAGGTAACGGTTCGCGCGGGAGGAAGCGGAAGCGGGGTGATTCGCGCAATCCGGCGCCGTCGTTGCGGGAGTCTGAATTGTCGGATCGTCTGACGGGATCAACGACAAGCACACCGAAATAACCGTGTCCACCAAATCGTCACCACACAAATTCACGTTCCCTCTAGGAAGCACTGGTTTCCAAGCCGGTGGCAGAGTCCAACCTCCGTCGAGGTTGGAATTAGGGCGACGTCCGATTTCAATGGCCTCACGGATCTTGCGTGGCACGTAACATTTTTCCCGTGCCAACAACTTCACTTTATCGAACCGAATGAAATGCGTCGCGTTCGTACCGAAAGTATGTTCCGCTACCGCCGAATGCCTTACGTCCTGACGCCTATTGTGATAAAAATACGTGAGTGTTAACCGTTGCAATTTAAAGAAAAGTGTTTTCATAGTTTTGGAAAATTCAACTTCTAAAGGGTTAGAAAGGGGTTGAAAGTTTGTTTGAAAAAGGTATTTTTTTTTTGAGCTAGAGACTTGAAACTTTAATTAGAAAACTCCCGTGAGTATCAGACATATTAAAATTCTCATAGCCGACTGTTCCGAAACATGTCGAGCTATTTTCGACTTTATTGACGTGAGTAACCCGCTATGAGAATTTTAATACTTGAAACTTTGTGCAAAGACTGTTCATTATTAAAATATAAAAAAGTTGTTTGCTAAGGGGTTAAACGTTTGTATGGAAAAGGAGATTCTTTTTGAGGCTTGAAACTTTGTGTAAAGACTCTTTATTAGAACAAAAGAAAAGTGTTTTCATAGTTTTGGAAAATTGTACTCCTAAGGGGGTAAAAACGGGGTTGAAAATTGATGAAGCGGGGAAATAAAGATTTTTTTGAGCTAGAGATTTGAAACTTTATGCATCGATTCCTTATTAAAATAAAAGAAAACTGGTATCATGTTTTTTTTTGGAAATTTCACCCATAAAGAGGTGAAAAGAGTGTTGAAAGTTTCTATGGCGGAAAGTTTTCTTTTGTATCCATAGACTTCAACTCAATTCAGTTATTCAAGTATGTAGGTAATCATTTATGCTATTTAACCGGATGGTTGTCTGTAAGAGACAAATGTTGCCTTTTAGCGATAATATCGCCTGTTGCCAACACCTACCTAATAAAAACTTAAACGTAAACGCAATAGAAAATATTTGTATTATACAGGGTGTTATCGGGGTCGTGTAGCAAGAAAGAGAAAATAGACTTGGCACTTAATTAGGAATACAACGCTGTACATTGGAGTGTATAAATTAGCACTTTTTTCGCAGGTAAAAAAAAAACGATTCCCTATTTATTAATTATTATGGTCACCCTACGCACTTGACAAGACTAAAAACCGTATCTAGTGAAGAACGCATTAGGTACAGTCGCCATCACATACATCGCAACGGACAAGCTGCTCAAAAATATCTGAACATGACCTTATTGTCAAGGAGTTAGAGTACATGTTCATTGAGCACCCTGTAATGTACAGATGTATCTGATGGCGACTGTACTTACGGTTATTATTACACCTACTTGATAAATGATAATCTTTTAATTCAATGTTTAGTGTAAAAGAAATTAAAATAATTGACGAAAAATAACAAATTTATTGAAGTAATAAAATCCCTAAGACACTACACAAGTTTTAAAACAATTAGGATCACACCTAAACATACTTCAGGAGTTGTTCAAAGTGTGAGCCTTCTTGCTGTCGACATAATTCTGCTCGTCGTCTGAGGTTGTCTTTCAACCTGCCAAGAGCAAAGCGATTTTGCTTTACAGTTTCAAACGCTGCAACTACTCGCTCACGGAGTTCATCGACAGTGTTGGACTCATGCTCATAGACCAATCTTTTCATTTCACCCCAGAGAAAAAAATCTAAAGGCGTCAAGTCGGGACTGCGAGCAGGCCATGCCACAGGTCCGCCGCGGCCGATCCAACGTCTCGGGAACTGTTCATCGAGGTAATCGCGTACTTGGTGTTGAAAGTGAGCGGGAGCACCATCGTGTTGATAGTGTAAGTTGTGCAAGTAATTTTCCGGTACTTCTCGCAGTAATTCAGGCACCACTTGTCTCAACATATCAAGGTACTTAGCACCATTTAATCTGCCTTCGATGAAGTAGGGGCCGATAACAATGTCGTTCACTATTCCTGCCCACACATTTAGACTGAATCTCACTTGATATGCATTCCTTCTAGTTAAATGAGGGTTTTCAGCACTCCAGTAATGTTCGTTATGCATGTTGAATAGGCCAATTCGTGTAAAAGTGCTTTCATCTGTCCAGAGGATGTTGGTTTCTTGGTTTTCTAATATCCAATCACACATGATCATTCTTGAAGGACAATCTAACGGTGAAAGATCCTGTACAGGTGTGAAATGAAACGGGTGCAACCCGGTTGCGTTGAGAAGTTTCCACACAAAAACATGGCTTACATTAAAACGTCTTGCGGCTTGCCGGGTGCTTCTTCGCGGATCCTGGTAAAAGAACCTTAAAATTTGTTGGTCGAGATTGTCCGCGTATCGACGTCGTCGTGGCCTGTCACCGCCTCGTGCTTGGGCGTGATTCGGCACAGAGAACTGTCCGTAATCTCGCAGATTTTGAACCATCGTGTTGATTAATCTTCGGCTTGGGATAGGCAAATCAGGATAACGTTGGTGGAACAAATCTTGAGCGGTGGTCGCACGACGTACTTGGTAATAAAACATCACCATGTCAGACCGCTCCACATATGAAAACGGATATGCCGCAGGCATTGTTTGTTCAACAGAAAAACCAGTTAATTAGCTAAACCAATCCTTAAAAGTTTTCTTTATTTTGATATTTGACTTTCTTATGACGTGACGGTTGACAATTACTTAACTACTATTTACTCATCTAATCATTTGTTTATTAAAAAGGTTTTATCATGATAATAAGGTAACCATAATCTGAGTTATTAACTGGGATAAATAAATTGTTGATTAGTTTAAAAAAGGCTGTAATTTTTAAAAAAATTGCCCTATACTTGAAATAGCATTAATTCTTCGAGTTAGGACCGATAGGTTTGAATCATGACCCCGTTAACATCCTGTATATGTGTAGGTTATATCAAGTCACATTGTAAAAAGATAAAACAAGGTATGAAAATCTGTAGGAAGAACCCTATTATACGCGGACGAAGTCGCGGGCGGAAAGCTAGTAAATAATAGAAGAACAAGTGGTGATTATTTTTCTTATTCAAAAAAATAAAATGGCTCTGTCTTGTGGGTCAATTTTGCCTGTGGCAACGTATATTGCCACATGAGCTACAATGAATGGTGGATTAAAAAAAATCTCGAGTCATTAGTCACTGTGGGCGACATGTTTCGAACATCTATTATCAAGCGTCAACAACCAGTGACAGTGTGCTTACCGCCGTTTACATTGGATGACCCGGATCTACAGTCGATCCCGGGATACCAGGACTAAGACCGGATTATACTCAACCGATTCTATCATCAAGGGCGCTGCGTGCGGCAAGGAGCTCTGTACGCCCGCACGCGTCGTCGCGCGCGGTTGATGTCGATTGTTTTTTTTAAATACTACGATGTGACAAACAAGCGCGGCCCGCCTGATGGTAAGCGGTCACCGTAGCCTATGGACGCCTGCAACTCCAGGGGTGCTACATGCGCGTTGCCGACCCTTTAAAAAAAGGAGGATTCGCTGTGTTGACGTCTAAAGGGGGAAACTTTGCTCCGTGGGCCCCCAGCTGTCAACACAGTGGTCCTCTTGGAGCTCTGGCGACCTTACTCACCAACAGAAACACAACACTGTGAGTATGATAATGGCATTCTAAGATGTTACTATATAAAATTGAAAACCTGATCCTCATCGTTAAACTGTTGGCTGAGTGGAAGTGATTGTCATGTCTTCTGTGGCAAACTTAAACACCTGGCGCCTCCTCTTTCACCGCCGTCTGGTGTTCTCGTTCTGAGGGCACATTTGTTCAGTTTGCCTCATTGGGGACCAGGCGGTCTGGTATAAAGCTCCTCGTCTTGATACGTGTCCGAAAAAGGTGAGAATTCTAGACTTTAAATGGCCTCCTAGCCTAGTTGATAGTGACCCTGCCTACGAAGCAGGAGGTCCCGGGTTTGAATCCTGGTCAGGGCATTTATTTGTGTGTTTATCATGAATATATGTTCTTGATTTATGGATGTTTTCTATATATTTAAGTTTTCATATGTAACTATCTATTATATATGTCGTCGCCTAGTACCCACATCACAAGCCTTATTGAGCTTACCGTGGGACTAGGTCGATTTGTGTAAAATTGTACCACAATATTTATTCATTTATTTATATTTATTATGGATAACAGGCGCTGCTTTATGTTGAGCTATTGAAGAATTGACTATGGAATGGAAAACCTAATACAAAGTAAATAAGTTTTAAAAGTTGAACAAAAGTTGTCAGGTTTGAAGATTACCTACTATTCAATTTACTGTTTCTATTATGGGTCACATCCGGTAATTAATGTCAAAGTGGAAAATTCAAATGAGTGGTATATCTGCGGATATGTTGTGTATGGCATAGGAAAACACTTAAGGATATTAAATATTCAGCCATTCGTTAACAACGGTGTAATTAGAGACACACCCTGTATTGTTTCCATGCGTCGAACAATTAATGAATACACCCTGTATGTTTCTATGCGTAGAACCATTAGGGAATTGAGTATCTATTATGGTTTAATATCCATTAAAATAATTAAACATTCACGACTATTTGAATAAAGTATTATAATAATTTCTATTTACATATTTGTTAATTACAGAGACCAACATCTAATAAAAATAAAAATGCATTTATTTCAAGCACCATGGCTCATAAGGGTACAGATTACAATAATGAATTTAAAATAATAAAAATAATACTAACAACTAACACTTATACACAAAAAAAAATAACTTAAGTCTAAGTTTAAGCCTAGTCAAAAAGTCCCCCACGAGTCGTCCCTGGCGCAAAAGTGCCCATCACACTTTTATTTAATTTATATATGAATTGGTATCTAAAATTATAATAAGTATGGATAAGCGGATACCCGCAACAGCTATATATATGGATATGACTAAAGCCTTTGACTGTGTACATCCTAAAATTTTAGTAAGCAAACTCGAAAGGTATGGAGTTAGAGGAAACATACTAAACTTGATAAAGTCGTACATTAGTAATAGAAAACAGTATACGGCCGTGACAAAACTATGCTATGATCTAAAAACAGAAGTAACTTATACCTCAGAGACAAGAGAAACGTTCTATGGAGTCCCGCAAGGGAGCATCTTAGGGCCTTTGCTTTTTCTCATTTATATAAATGATCTTCCCAAATCTACCCAGCATCCTATGGTCCTCTTTGCGGATGATAGCACTACTATATTAACAGGAACTGAATTTAACAATTATGATATAGAGATGAGCAATACTCTGAAAGATATAGTAACGTGGCTAACCTATAACAATTTAAAAATAAATATTGGAAAAACAATGGTTATGAACTTTAGACAACAAATAACTGATTTGGATGAGCTGGATGTAAATTATAATGGGGAAAAAATAACTCAGGTAGACAACACAAAATTTTTAGGATTGCTCCTTGATACAAACATGAAATGGAAATATCAAATTGACAGTGTATGTAAAAGATTGAACAGCTACTCCTATGCGCTCATTATGTTGAACAAAGTATCAAGCCAGTCAGTAGTGCTAACAGCTTATCATGCCTATGTTTCTTCTACTCTCCGCTATGGCCTAATCTTCTGGGGTTATTCAACTAACTGGAAAATGGCTTTCCAGGCCCAGAAAGACTGCGTTAGGGCTGTATGTCGTCTGCCACGGTTGGCGCCCTGTAAGTCTCATTTTCTGAATTTAAAAATCTTAACTCTTCCCTGTCTATACATTTTTGAATTAGTAGTTTTTGTTAAATGCAACCCAACTTTATTTGAACGACTAACCAGTGAGCGTCTGCGATACTTGATCCGTGCACACCCGGCAGACACTGCTCTCTTATCAGACAGTGTTCTAGGTATGGCTCCTAGAGTATATAACAAGCTACCTGAAGCCATGAGGAAAATCTGCGATGTTAACGTATTCAAAAAAGCTGTAAAAGATTTTTTGACGAAAAAGGCATATTACTCCTGCGACGAATACTTGACAGAAAACACATCTTACTAATTTGATAAATTTAATTCTTTAATAATTTTAATAATGACATTTAATTGCTTGTGACCAATATTTTATTTCAATTTCCTTTTTCTCTTAATTTTATGTATAATGATAATGATAGTGTTTTAATGTTTATAACTTTAATTTTCTCCTTTTATTATTGTTATTATTTGATCAAATTTTAATTAATTCTTCTGTAATGTTAATTTTGAAATAAAATGTAATATTGTGCATGTATGCATGATTTTAAAATTAATTTCGTATGTCCTGTGGGCACAACATAGTGATGCATTTCTATCTGACCATCTTATACAATGTATTGTTGTATTAAACCTATGTTTGACGAATAAATGATTCTGTATTCTGTATATTATACAGAATAAGTCAAGAGAATACAGCATAAGAAATGACTCACACTAGAACGGGACGGGACGGGCCGGGATGGGACGATTGGTGTGTTTCTATAGAAAACGTGACGTGACATCCAAGAGCTCTTAGCTATCACGTGATTCTTTGTGTTAGAAATTGACATATCGTCCCATCCCGCCCCGTCCTAGTGTGTGTCATCCGAACATTATTGTGGTGGTTACACATTCTATAAATTGGGTTGGTCTTAGTTTTGGTCTTAGTAAGATTTCATTGCACGCAGAAGATGGCCGATGGGGTTGAAAAGTGCTTGAGTGGAGACCACGGCTTGGCAAACGCAGCGTAGGACGTCCACCCACAAGATGGACAGATGACCTTATGAAGGTCGCCGGGAGACGCTGGATGCAGGTCGCTTCCAATCGGTACATATGGAGGTCCAAAGGGGAGGCCTATGTTCAGCAGTGGACGTCTTATGGCTGATATGATGATGAAGATTTCTTAGAAATGAAAGAAAAGTAGTAAAACACATGGCGTCGGGCAAAACTCGAACTCGTATAAGGTTTAAGTCCGGTTAGAAGGACCATAAACAAGGTGCTAAGCTGGAAATAGTACATTCCGTCTCGAGCGTAAGGTATCAAAGCGAAGCTATCCCCTTGTAAAACTCTTGCATTTTGTATAAAAGCCGGAATAAGCCGGCAAAATGTTGCCTCGCACTTGAGAGTGAATATAACAACACATTCGTTCTTGGCCCATGTTATATTGCCGCCCTTGGGGATTAAATATAACACTACCTTAATTCTTGGCAAGTTTTAGTAAGAACTACTAGTAGTACATTAAGGTCGATAAAGAAAAAAATAAGAACGACAGTGGAATTGTGAATTAAAGCCGGAACGAAGGCAAAGATTTTATTGATACAAAGTTCGTAATTCTTGAATCTTTTTTTCAGGTCTTTTTAGGAAAATTTATTTAGGTCTATATGCCTTATTGGGCTTTTCGTGAGAATAAGTCGATGTATCCAAAACTGCCCTGTAATGGTATCACCAATTACTCATTATTCAGCCAATAATCCAACTGAGATTATTTGAAAAGTTTAAGCAACCATAAGCTATAAAATATAATGTGTAGCAAAAAGTCAAGTCACAAATACATAGTCTGATTATAAAAGCATGTTGAAACCAGATTCATTTTTAAAAATGGTCCTTCGGACCGGACTTTCTACTTAGTCAGACCATACGGTTTTAATAACGCTGGCTTATACCTTAAACTAATGGAGAGAACTTACTCCCTTTAGTCACTCGTTCTATTTAAAAGAGTTTTAAAGAACTAAATCAAATTTTAACATGGTCCTTCCAACCGGATATACTCCGACCATAAAAAGCTCAAGCTTAAACTTTCATATTTTAAGCTAAAAAAGTACATTCAGTCTCAAAGCGTACGGTATGAAAGCTTAGCAATCCCCTTGTAAAACTTGTTACATTTTGTATAAAAACTGAAATAAGCCGGCGAAATGATCCCGCACTCGGGGAAGCACAGATTTAGAAAGGAGATCGGACATTTCGGCAGTTTTGTACTGAGACCGCGTGTTGAAAATTGTTTAATTCACATAAAGTAGGAGTAGCTAGACGACAAAAAAATGTAATTAGAGTCAAACCACGTCACCTTTTCTCAGCAAATGAACTGTCAAACTTGAAAGTGTTATTTTAAACGTCAAACTTCTATGAAATTATGATGTTTATTTAACACTCTCGTGTCTGTGCTATCAAAATCTAGGAAACTTAGCATAGACTGACTCTAGTCCGTCGGTTAAATTATAAAGCAAATAATCGACGCGCATTTTTTCTTTTTTTTATGCTATAGGGGGCAAACGAGCAAACGAATCGCCTGATGGTAAGCGATTAACGTCGTCCATGGACACCCCCAACACCAGAGGTGTCGCAAGTGCGTTGCCGGCCTTTAAGGTGGGAGTACGCTCTTTTCTTGAAGGTTTGAAGGTCGTATCGGTCCGGAAACACCGCTGGCGACAGTTCGTTCCACAGTTTAGCTGTGCGAGGCAGGAAGTTTCGGGAAAAGCGCACAGTTGAGGACTGCCAACCATCTAAATGGTGAGAGTGGAAATATTGTCGCGTAGGGCGATGGCGGAAAGAAGCGGCAGGGATTAATCCGAACAACTCCTCGGAACACTCCCCATAATACATGCGATAGAAAATGCAGAGTGAGGCCACATCTCTACGCTTTTGTTCGTCAAATGAAAACTGACAGAAATACAGTGCATTAAAGTTTCCCGTGACGTCAAAATTAGGTACAATTCTGACCTAATAGTGACGTCACCAGACCCCACCACGGAACTTTGACGCTCCTCATCTTCGTCAATATTATTTATCTTGAAATAGGAAATAAAAATAGATGAAGTGTGAGTCGGACTCGCCCACCGAGGGTTCCGCACAGAGAATGCTCCCCCCCTCATTTATAACTTTAGGTAGGTACTTAAAAATAATGGTGGCTCGGAACTCTCAGTGTAGAGCAATTATACGGTTTCGGATCCTGTACTTGTTTCTAGGTCATTTGATTTCCATTGCAAATGTATGGGAAATGCGACATAAACGGCCGTATCTTTTGATAGAGTTGACGTATAGATTTGGTTTTTTCACAGCTTCAGAGGACCGTAGACTTGTATATGTGATATTAATTCATTCATAGTCTTGCACGTGTCTTAGCCTGGTGCGGCAATGGATTTCCATACAGACATTGCTGGCCAGCTAAGTGGCCTTAAGCTGGAATGGAGTGCAGCGCCGTACAGCTTTTACACGCACTTAGTTTCCATAATTAGCGAAATCTAACCTCGACTGGGATTACCGGCTTTGAGCTCATAAAATGAAACTGTTTTTAGTAAAAAGTACTTTGTCGCCTTGCAGAGGCTAATGCTCGCGCACATTTAAATGGTGTCTTTATGTGCACATTATGCGTGTCTTTTCCTCGAATGAGCCAGCACTATAGATGCAACCTAAATGGTCGCGCACTGTGCGGATTCAGAGGAATTTCCTCCCGCAGACGCTCCGGCTTTGAAATGAGCCCGAGGTTTTCCCGAAAGATTATAGGTTTTTTTTATAGTACGACGGTGACAAACAAACATACGGCCCGCCTGATGGTAAGCGGTCACCGTAGCCTTTGAACGCCTGCAACTCCAGGGGTGTTACATGCGACCCTTTAAAAACTTATGGTATGGGGTTCTTCAGAAAAGGAGTATACAAGATTTTATTGACCCCCCGGGAGTTACAGGCGTTCATAGGCTACGGTGACCGCTTTCCATCCGGCGGGTCTTATGCATGTTTGCCGTCGTGGTATTAAAATAAACACTATAAAGTTTAATATAAAAATTAAACTTATCAACCATCGACGAAGTGGCTTTTGCTAAAAATGGCCATATTAAGTCCTTGTTCCCTCTTTATGATACACTCGGCCAGCAATCCCATTGCACTAGTGTAGTAATGTACTACTATTATCGTATTATTATTATCGTATTAATATTTGTTATGCAAATGACAATGTTCGCTTAAAATCGTATATCATGTTTAGATACTTATTGCTTTTAATTTGTTACTAGCCTATACGGACAGTTGTTAGTTCGGTGTTAGCGCTCACTGGCGCGAAAGTAAAGGCATGTTGATATAATTTTTAGTCTCAATAAGTGAAATGTAAATTTCTTTGAGATAATACAATACAATACAAATACTCTTTACACACCTCAAATGAAGCAAATACAGAGAATACAGCGAACAAAAGAAGAGGCAAACAACAGGCGGTCTTATCGATAATAAAGAATCTATAACCGGTATTATTGTATGTAAGTCTTCGTTCTGCAGGTGTATTAGGAGGTCCTCAGATTAGGTGGAGCGAAGATCTTTGCAAGGAGGTTGGAGCTGGATGAGCGAAGCCGAGGATCGGCGTATGTCCAGCAGTGGACAAAAGTAGGCTGGTAATAAATAAATAATAAATAAATAAATATGGGACAATTTTACACAAATCGACCCAGTCCCATGTACGGTAAGCTCAATGAGGCTTGTGTTGTGGAGACTAGACGACGATATATATAATAGATTAATACATATAAATACTTAAATACATAGAAAACATCTATAACTCAGGAACAAATATTCGTGATTTCGTGATAAACACACCTGGATTCGAACCCGGGACCTCCTGCTTCGTAGGCAGGGTCACTAACAACTAGGCTAGGAGGCCGTAATGATGATCTTATGTCGGAGTATTAGCTATAGTAATATTATATTAAGCTGTGTTTAAATCAACGGTTTTAAATTGCGCTATAGTTAATTTATCGCATGCTTCCAAAGAAATGTAGTCTAAATTGAATTAGTGGCCATTTTCTTGACTGAAATGTAAATAAATTACAGCTATCTCCAAAATCTTACATTTTATTATACAGCCAGATGATAAATATCCTTTGTAATTGCTACGGAGTTAAGACGAAGGTCGGTAGGGTACACACCGACCGAACTGCTGTTTTAATATGTTTTACTTATTGACCGAGTGAGCCAAGTGTCTCCGGTTCGGCTTGGGCAAAAATGATTTCGTGTGTCTGTCCATTTGTTCTTGCAGGTCGCATTTATCAACCAATGCTTGTGAAAATTGTAAGTTTTTTTTTTTTTAATACTACGACGGTGACAAACAAGCATACGGCCCGCCTGATGGTAAGCGGTCACCGTAGCCTATGGACGCCTGCAACTCCAGGGGTGTTACATGCGCGTTGCCGACCCTTTAAAAACTTTAACACTCCTTTTTTGAAGAACCCCATATTGTAGTCCTTTGGGAAAACAGTGGCAGGGAGCTCATTCCACAGCCGGAGCGTCCGCGGGAGGAAGTTCCTCATAAACCGCACGGTACGAGACCATTTAGGCTCCAGGGTATGCGGGTGAACACCCTGCCGACGGCGAGCGGTGCGGTGGTAGAATGCAGCCGTTGGCATCATATCAAACAATTCCTCAGAGCACAATCCATTGTACAAGCGATAGAATACACATAAGGAGGCGAAGTCTCTCCTTAGACTTAAGGGTTCGATATCGCTCGTGAGTTTGGGATCGTTGACTATTCGGACAGCACGTCTTTGGATCGAGTCAAAGGGGCCCAGCTGGTATCCAGGTGCTCCCGCCTAAAGATGGCAGCAATACTCCATATGGGGCCTGACTTGGGACTTGTATAATAACAGTCTTTGCCCCGGAGAGAAGTATTGCTTAGCTCTATTGAGCACACCGAGCTTTTTGGATGCCAGCTTGGCCTTCCCTTCCAGGTAGCTACGGAATTGGACGTCACTGGAAATGTCAACACCCAGGATCCCAATACTCTCTGACATGGTAAGGACTGTGTCTTGGAATTGTGGGACCACAGTAAATGGGGTTTTTTTTTTAGCGGTGAACGCGCAAACTTGTGTCTTAGTGGGGTTAAATCGGACAAGATTTTCCTGGCCCCACAGTGAGATATCAGAGAGAGCACTCTCGATGTCTGACACAAGCTTTTCACGACTCTCGAACACAACGGGACGAGGGATGTTAGCACGGCCTGTGTAATAGGCATCCCCAGTACTGTCGTCTGCATAACAATGAATATCGCCAATGGACAACATGTCATTGATATGCAGCAAAAACAGCTTTGGGGATAGCACAGAGCCTTGTGGGACACCAGCATTAAGTAAGCTCGTTAATTACATAAAAAATTGTCGACTCAGTTTTTGGAAATTTTCAAAAACGCGGGAATTGGTACTAAGGTTGTCAGTGCCATAGCACTAAGAGCCAATACCACTATCATCTCGCGAGGAAAGCAACAGTCATGATATATCGCTTCGCCATTCTATTAGTTCGCCCACGTACTTCAAGCAACATGGATGCTTGGCCTTGGCCTTATGTGGGTCAGCAACTGCAATATCCCTTGTTTTCAACACTAAAGGTACGAGTAGCACTGAAGTTTGAGCAGTTTAATGTGACTTGCCTACTTCTTTTGGGTATAAAGTCCGTTAATGCGAAGTTTTATAGACTTTGATAGCACACACTGTGAATAGTGTGAATGTGTTAAGTAAACGGCATAATTTCATAGAAGCTTGATGTCCGAATCATATCACCTACTTAATCTTTCTGGTTTAGCCCATTGGTTGACTGGTAGAGATTGCCTTAAGGTATTAAGTACGCTATTTGTACAACTTTTATTGTGCAATAAAGATTAAATAAATAACTAAGTTTGACGTATTTTAAATTTGACAGTTTATTTGCTTGGAACAGATAACGTGGTTTGACTCTACAGGCGGCAATTTATGTTCGTTATTACTTACAAGTACATCAAGTCGGCGTAGACCCGTCCTATATGTTTCTAACTAATTGAAGGCATAGTAACAAGGCCGACATAGACTAGATAAATGGCAACCTACAGCACTAATGAACCACAAAAACTACTCGTCCCTAAATAGTTTCTATGTTTTTGCACGTTTGGAAAACATATATTATGTACGAGTAATATTGTCTTCTGTTACCGCGATTGTTAAGTATTCATTGAAATTAAACACTTTAGAACGGATTAATCCCGTTTATTAACACCATGACCCTACGTTTCGACGTCGTTGACGGGGAGATTTCTCATTCTCTCAGTCATCATCTTAACCCTGTGAAAACGAGTGATGTAAAGGGCTCGAAACGTAGGGTCATGGTGTTAATAAACGTGATTAATCCGTTCTAAAGTGTTTAATTTCAATATATTATGTACAAATTTTGTTGGAAATTATTAAGCGAGCGAGTGAGTTGAATTCTCCCGGACTAGTTGGACAATCCGTTTTTTGTATATATGTTTGTTCAACGATAACTCATGTATCGTTGATCGGATCCTCGTAAAATTTGGCAGGTGGTTAGATGAGATAAATATAATTTGTAAGTTTGAATACTAGTCAAATCAGTAGAGAGAGAGAGAGACAGAGAGAGTTTGTGTGAGCGGAGCAAGCGATGCGTCTCCATTTCAACTTGGGCAAAACTGCTTTCGTATGTCAGTCCATTTGCTCTCCAATTCTAATAAAATTTTGAAAGCTAGTTCGTTAATAAGATAAATCTTTTTGTCAATTCAGATTTTCGAAATTTTCCAAAATGGCGGGAATTGGAAAGCGCCATAAACCGAAAGGCACTTAGGACCTTTATGCCAATACCACCATCCCGCGAGGTCTATAGCTCACAGAAACACTAGTATAATATGTGCTATTATGTAATCTAAATGATAAAAATAAACAATCTAAATTACCTACACCCAATTAACTGAGCGCGAGGCGTATTAAAAAACAGCGATAATTAATAATCAATATTAATTAATAGGCTGAAATAGCCTTTGATCGTTGAAAATATCCCGGCGAAAGGGTCAGTCTGTAGGTAGGGAGACCGCAATGGAACAGAAAAGCCAAATTAATTTTAAGTACGTGAAATTTAATACTTTAAAAGGCAAAAATTAAGCGAATTGCGGATTGCAGAGTAAAAAGCGGATTACTGTAATAACGTCTAATCTTACCCTTTTCCCGAAAATACTCAAATACAAGACTCAGGAAAGCATGGGGTTCGCTTTGGCAAATAATCTCAAGATTCGCTTGCTTTAATATGTTATCGTTTACCGAATAGTGTTTGGTAAATATCTAATGATATTCCGCACATAAAATCCGAAAATCTCATGCTACTAATATTATAAATGTGAAAGTTTTAAATGGATGTTTGTTACTCTTTCGCGTATAAATTACTGAATAGATTTTATATGAAACTAGAATAATATAGCTTATACATCAGAATAAAACATAGGCTACAAATTTTTAAAAATATTGCGCAGACAAAGTCGCGGGCACCACCTAGTTTTATTTATTTATTTATTATATTCAACAATTTTACAGCATAACAGTTCTACACCAAAGCACCGTAAAATTCATAAAAAGGAAACAATATAAAATAAATTTGTAAATTACAAAATTATACAAAAATTAATAAATAACAGATGACTCCCGATTATCCATCGCCTCACAGAACTTAAGACACACACTACACAGAACACTCCAATCACTTGCAAAAATATCGCATTCTGGTGCTGATGCGAAGAGCGCGTTAAGTAGTTGAAGAGCAGAAACCAGTGGAGATTTGCTTCGGGAAACAGTACGTGTTTTCGGCACAGACATTAGTTGACGTGTACGTGGTCGAAAATTAAATTTTGCCTTTTCTATAGAGGGAACGAACAGACGTAGAAGTTGACCAACCAATTCGGGACAGTCCGAAGTTCCTCTTAGAACACTACAGGCAGTCATCACTAGTCCTAAATTACGCCTTACCTAATTAAAACCTAAAACACCAAGCAGAAATTTGGTTGGTACATAAGAGCAGGGGATTGAACCCGCGAGCTTCGGATTGAAAGTCGCGCACTCTTACTGTTGGGCCATCAACGCTCCCTTTTACTATAAAAAGGTTTTACGCTTAACATTTTTACGCTTTTCATTTGTTTTATTTGACCTTTACTTCGCCGAAAAAGAATGGGTCTTCAATTGTTTTCTATACTTAACGACCTGCCCTATCCTACGTCCGGCTCACAGCCTATGAGCAGCTGCGCAAATACGGGTCTAATCGGTGTTACGAGCATTCGGCAAACAAATGATTGAAAATAAAAGGTCTCCGGTGACTTTTTAGGATTTTCGATTGGGGTAACATGTGATTGGTTGTTTGTTTTTGTCTGCAAGAAGGTTATTATGTTTTTCAAACTAAACTTCAAGAGTTTTGATTTAGGTACCATTTCGTACAGTCCAATTGGAACCCTAGGCCACTGTAGGACTTTGTCATAGTGACGCTATAAATCAGATTGTAAGAAAACTCTTACTGCTTGTCATTTTGACATGGTTCTAGAGTGGCCTAGGATTCTAATTGGTTCGCTTCACACAATAGGCCATCAACGCAGGATGCATATATATAGGCAGCGGATGCATATCGTTTAGTGTGGTAGGGCACAGCACAACGAATGTCGTCTCACTCAAATCTGGAGCAGAGCACATCTGGGGAAGTACCTCCACCTTACAGAAAACTGCAGTTTAATAACACTAGCTAGACCCTACTCATAGTGTTGCGTTTCTGTTGGTAAGGTCGCCAGAGCTCCAAGAGGATTATCTGTGTTGACAGCTGGGGACCCACGGAGCCAAGCTTGCCCCTTTAGCTGTCAACACAGCGAATCCTCCTTTTTTTTAAAGGGTCTGCAACGCGCATGTAACTCCCCCTGGAGTTGCAAGCGTCCATAGGCTACGGTGACCGCTTACCATCAGGCGGGCCGTATGCTTGCTTGCACCGTCGTAGTATTAAAAAAATACATAGACATAGATGCGATTAAGGCCGTAGGCGTTATATATAGGCATTTGATATGAATAAAATCGAGTGAACGTCGGGACACGCTCTGTGTAGAATACCATAGTTAAACGTCGGTCACAATAAGCGAACCTACAATGTGTTTTCGTAGATACCATGACCATAACTAGTAAAAAGAAGTATCTTGGCAGTACTTGCGACTCATATAAATTTACCTTTACCAAGACGATACGACTTTTCGCAAAAAAAAATGGCTTAAATTATCATATTCAAAATATTTTTCCTTTCCTTTCCTTTCATGATTTTTCCATAATTTTTGGACTTATTTTGGACACCCATATTTTTAAACTTTCTAAGGCCACGATATTGTTATTAGTTTTGGAATGTACCTTTAACTTTTGACACCGTTAAAGAAAATTGTGGTCACAATTTTCTATTATCCTTAAACTGACCATTTTCCAAACTGTTAGGATAATTTTCCCATCGAAACTGGAAGACCGTTAAATTTTATGATAATGTTTGTTGACGTTGGTAAAGTGTGTTCTGGATGCGAAATTGTAGATATTGCAACTGAAGGAAACGTTACAAAATAAATAAATATAAATTTTCAAAAAACGCTTGCCGCCGTTTACATTGGTTGAACCAAATCTGTAGTCGAAAGATCCCGGGATTACAAGACAGGACCATCTTCAGTCAGTTTTCATCGAGGGCGCAGCGAGCGGCGACGCGTAATGCAGTACACTTGTCTACGTTGTCGCAAACAGTACTCGAGCTTGCAGACATGGCAGGAAGAACGAAACGTGAGTGATAACCGTTATCACTACATAGTATAAAACAAAGTCGCTTTCTCCGTCCCTATATCCCATACATGTATGCTTAAATCTTTAAAACTATGCAACGGATTTTGATGCGGTTTTTTAAATAAATAGTGTGATTCAAGAGGAAGGTTTATATATATAATAATAACCCGTGCGAAGCCGGGGCGGGTCGCTAGTTTATTATATAATATGTCTTACGATAGTTTAAATTCGAAAATAAGCACTTTATCTGTGTATAGATGAAGTCATGGACATATTAAAGAAAACCTGAATTAAGTCATACTTCAAAGTCGAATTCTTATTCGACTTTGAACTGTGACTTAATTCCGGTTCCCTGGAAAGTAATGCTATCTCTCCTGTAATGAGTTGGCCAAGTTTGAGTGTTTCCCGATAGTCAGCATTCTTTAACATGCGAGAAGGAAATTGAATGAGTTTAAAACTGTTTGGAGGAAATGTAGGGGAAAATGTGGGATGAAAGATACCAGGAATAAAAACCAAAAACCTGCTGATATCAAAGAAATCGGCAAACAAGCGCTGAAACATTACCTATAAACCTGTTACACTAAAGTATCATGGCATTATCTTCTTTCAAAGCGTACACATAGATGTACACCGTAAGGGGAGAGGGGTAATATGATACCTCGAGGTGAAATGATCCCCCACCGCATACGAGTGATGTTTTCTTGCTTTCCTTAATGAGAATCATAATTTGGATCAAACAAAAAGTAATTATATGTCTTTTCTGTGGACTACCCAAAAGCTACAAAGGTTGATTTCCTTATTTAAACGTGAAATGGTATTTTTTTAGGATAAAAACCATTATTAGGAAAGAAAACGTTTCCATCCTGGGGACAATATTTAATAGCTTGTTAACATGTTGTAATGTTTTTTATCGTACAACTCATTGAAAAAAAAAACTTTTGAAATAAGGTTAAATTGAAAAATATACACAATGAGTTTTTATTTATTGGCCAAACTCTAAGTAGTGAATGTATATAGATCATACTGACCAACTTTTATAATGGGACCAATGCATATGAAATAAAATTTGGCTTTCCCATAGATTCCGGCGGATGCCGCCAATTTGTATTGGACAGCCAATTTTTTTCACGATTTAAGCATTGGCCCCATACTGAAAGTTGGTCAGTATGACCTATACATTCACTACTAAGAGTTTGGCCAGTGACTACAAACTTACAGTGTATGTTTTTTTTAATTAACCCTTTTTTTAAGTTTTTTTTCTAATTTGTTGTACGATAACAAACATTACAATATGCTAACAAGCTATTAAATATTGTCCCCAGGATGGATGTCGAGCCGTGGCAAAATCCGTGGCAAAATTTTATTACAATTATTATCACACCTTAAAAACTTTAACTGACTGACGTCTGACTAGCCAAAGCTGCAGTCGTTTTTTTTTTAATTTACATGCGTCCCTATTTTTTAATATCGGAAAAAAAGCGCACATAATTTAAAAAAATCTAATGCATCCTTGGTGTCAGACTACAGTTTCGGCAGTAAAGCATGTCAAAAAAATTAACAAACAAACAGTGAAACATTCCCTTCATTATGAAACCTGTTACATTGAAGATAATTATGAAGGTATCATAGCATATCTTTCCGCGTAAACACAGATTTAACACGTTAAGTACCTACTGGAAGGTGCTGGATTTTATTTTATAAATTTTATTATTATTTGTGTTTTTTTTTTGCTAAAATGTTCATTTTACCCGACTGCGACTAAAGCTACGATCTTACTCATTTTGTTACTGTGCAAAAAAAACAAAACACAGGGACGTAGTAAACACGACTTAAAGCTACGACTTTAATCATAATATTGTTCCAGTGCAATTAAAAAAAAAACACAGAGACGTAGTAAACTTCGTTATTCTGTTAAAATAATATAATACAGGAACATAAAACGACCGAAGACAAGAAATTAGAAATATTTTGGCAAAAACTTTCGCAAGTAATTTTAATGTGTTAAAAACTTTAAATAGTTACCATGATACAGCGTCATCGAAACAAAAAAAAATGTTTTTTTTTTTTTAGATTTATTAATATGACGTCACATTGTCGCCATTTCACATTTTGATTACTGCCATGTCTTCAGTGTTCATCATACATCCCCAGCAGTGAAAGCAATTTCCGTAGCCTATTGTTTCAAATAGTAATAGGTACTGACAATTGTCACACATAGGGCATATTATCACACATAGCGTATTATAAATAATATCTTCGTACCAATTTTTAAGAAGCACTTTCCAGTTGCATTATAAATTCTTGGCTAACAGCTTTGTACAGTTCCCATGGCAACCCAATCGATTGGTACCTTTCGGCCATCCTGCTCGCACCCGCTTCCCCGCGTGTAGCGTCGTCTCGCTCTTTTTATATAATCGGTGCATTTTGGTGATTCTTGTGAATAATGAGGGTGGATTTGAGAATAAATTGGGATATTGAATTTTTTATATATATTTCGTTTGGGATTATAATTGTATTAAAATTAAATTACTTTTACAGTACACATGGTGCTATATTATTGAGCACTTCATGTGCCTATTAAACATTGAAAGTAAGTGATATTAGATTGTGTCTTAAGAGATCAAAATTATATATTTTCGGCGAGGGCGTAAATTGAATTCCGAATAAAGCGATCGACGCTACAATAGAATCCCGAACATAGTGAGGGATTCTTAAGTAGGATCCTGGACGTAATGAGGGATTCAAGCATTAACGCCTAACACGAAAATAATTTTGATACCGTGTAACATATACTGCTTTTCACGGCAACTAGGGGGAAATAAATTCAACGTGAATACTGTGCTCTCTGACTTGTCTCTTATTAAGAGTAGTTTCAATAATATTGATTTAGAAATGAATTTCGAAAATGCGAACTTCTCATTCAAAATTCATCTTGTATTTTTGGCGATTTATAATACAAATTTTACGATCTGGCTCCTAATATCAAGTTAGTAGACAAACGTTCTGTCTGCCTCTTGGGTTCCCATATATTTGAAGAATATTTAACGACTATATTTCTAAATCGATATCAAAATTCAAAATTCACACGAATTGTTTACTCAAAATTAGCACTCATGATCTTGTGATTCTTAAATTCCGAATTTTTAAAACCTAATAAATATAAGAGCCTGGGCAGAGAATACCTTTTTGTACCGTGCGGGGTCGAAACTCTGGGTCCCAGCGCACGCAAGTTTTCCGAAGAAATCGCGAAACGTCTGGTTGATGTTACTGGTGACCGAAGAGCTGGTGGCTTCCTCGCACAACGTATCAGCATTGCGATAAGAGGAAATGCCGCCAGCAGCCTAGGTACAATGCCTCCAGGACCTATTTTAGATTTAAGGCAGGTATAGGTAGGTAGCTAGGTAAGTTACACTTACTGTATATATATTGAAAATAAATGTTATCAATTCAAATAGAAGTACTGGAGTAGAAAAACCATGATTATAATACCTGTTATAAATAATAACGGTAATATAAATTCCAATACCGCAACAAATGACCAATATTACCGCGTATCTAATGTTCAGTAATTGGTCAATTTCGGTAATGGCTCTTTTGGACTGTTTTTGTGATAAATCAATACAAAGTATACAAACTGATTTATTCGTAAAAATGTAGACTTAAAAATAACTAGTGCTTCGTCCCGGACGTAAACTAGCGACCTCTATATCTCAACAACCTCTTGACCGATTGAGGATGACTCACAGTAGCACGGGACGGGACGGGACGGGGCGGAACGGGAAAATCTGTCAATTTCTAGAGAAAGAATCACGTGATAGCTCGGAGCCCTCAGATGTCACGTGACGCTTTCTATAGAAATTGACAGATTTTCCCGTCCAGTCCCGTCCCGTCCCGTCCCGTTCTAGTGTGAGTCATCCTTTATTCGAACAAATTATGTAGGGTTCCGCATCTGAAAATGAAAAAACAGAACCCTTGTAAGATCACTTTGTTGTCCGTCCGTCTGTCTGTCAAGTCAAGACCCTTTATCTAGGGAACGCGTGAAAGCAGCAAGTTGAAATTAATACCACATACGCAGGTCTGCAGTCCCTTGAAGCTGTGAAAAAATCAAACCTCTACGTCAACGCAATCTAAAGATACGGCCGTTTATGTCGCATTTCCCATACATTTGCAATGGGACATAAATGTATAGGGTACTTTCCGTTGACCTGGAATCACGAAAGTTGGCAAAAAGCATGTTATTCTTTATCTTGTGTAACTATTTGCCAAAATACACGACGATGCGATCAACGATACTCGAGTTATCGTCAAATAAACATACATACATACATACAAACACACGATTTGTCCAAGTAAATTGGTTTGCGATGCATCCCCATGTTTCGAGTACTTTACAGTCTAAGATTATAATAAATACATTCTTAAGATTTATGTTTAAAACATATTTAACATCTTTAAAACAATCTCTACAACAAATTTTGTCCTTTATAAACTACGTACGGGCATTATCCTGTTGTCCTTCTGAAAGTACATAACTCGCCCTCAAAGGGACGGGATAGTTAGCGTTTTGGACATAACTCTTTACAGGGGAGCGTCAGCAAAACAACAATTATGTATTTTTATGTATAAAATGTTTTATAAAAAATTTGGAATAACACTCAGGTGTTTTTAGTCACTGTGTGCGACATGATTAGGATAGCTTTGGATTCCATCAAAAGTGACCAAGGCCCCCGGTGAGAAAAGCTGGAATTGAACCAGCGACCTCCTGCTTTCGCGGGAGACGCCCTTACCACTGGGTTACCCGATTACGGCTGTGATCGGCTGTGAGTCACGTTATGTATTTAATACATTAAATATATTTTTAAATTGTAATTTCGTGTATTTTTCTCATGTTAGTATTAACTTTTTAAATGATTTATAAATGAAGATGAACAAAATACTCAAGCGCCTTTTTATAGTTCTCCAAAAACCGGTTAAAACCAGTTTCTGTTATAAACACAAATTATTAAGGCCTTACCATGACGACTTAACGCGATTCAGTTTAGATCATAGATATAAGATAAAAGAACTGGATACCCAATCAGCCGAAAAAGAAGATGCCGTGAAAGTGCAGCAGTTGTTGAGTTTTCGTATAGTCTCGTTTAGAACATGACGTTTCGTTAAGTGAAAAATAGCCTATAAACTTTTAAAGTGTATGAATTTGACACTTAATGCTTACTTCAGTAGGCTCATTTTAGAACGAAACATTCATCATTTGTATCATCAGCTATAAGTTCGCTAATGTCATTCTGACCCACATGTTTTGACGTTTTTGTTCTGACTTATGTATCTATTTTTTTAATAAGTCAATGGTTCAGGTTAACTGTGCTCAGTTATATGACAGCGACTCACTTTTAGGCCCTTAACTGAATGGCCTTAAGGCATCATGGTAAAGGCCCTGGTGTCACCCTTTCAAGAACGTTCTTAAAAAAGTACAAGTACTGTCATAAATATAAAAATGTGTACATTTCGTAGCTTACTACAAAGGAATAAGATTCAATATTGAATACTTATTTCTGAAGCTGATCATATACTGTCTCCCGGAAAAATCCTTCAGCTTTAAAGTTGGATTTCGTCACGTATTTCATCTTAAGCAGCTCAATAAGATGCGTTCGAAGTACGACGTGCTCTTTGCACCGCTATTGAATCCTACTTAACCGAATACGTAAGTACGTAGTAAGACTGCTTAAAAATACGTAAAAATTTTTTTTTACGTATTTTTACGCTTAATAAGGAAAATATCAATTTATGAACTTTTTAAACAACAAATTCTATATTTCATCTCAATCTTTATTTTTATTAATCTTTTATTAATCTAAAGTTATTCCTTTCATCCTACGTTCGCGAAAAAAAGGCATTCAGGTATGAAATGAAGCTTTTGAAAAGCTTAATAGGAAACTGGTAACAGTTTTTCTTTTGATAAAAATCACGTACGTATAAATATTTTGTAAAGCAGTCGGGTGTATAATTTTGATTTAAAGCAAACTTTTTTTAAAGATTTGTGGCGAAAATAATAGATACAGAACCCTAGCTTATCTTTACTTTTCTTTTCACATACGCATAACTCGTGAAATTAGACTTAAGGTGTGATTTGACTGTCACATAGTTTTAAATATAAATTGCTAAATTCATTGCTAAACGTACCGATTAATATTCATTTTTTTTTTCTTATCAATCCACGATTTAATAAAATACAGTCGGTACACACCAACAATTTCGCGTGTACCACTGCTAGTTGCTGGAGAATAGTTATTTATTATGCGAGGGGGCAAAGTTGTTGTGTAACTCGGGCTTTGAGATCCGAGAAAGCGAATGATTCCAAAATTGACCCATGAGCGTAGCGGTTCAACAACGGGAACCTTGAGTTTTAAGACTTTGCCGCCGGGTGTATTACAATATTTTTCTTCTCACTATCGCGAGGAAAATAATAACTAGGTGCATACGATTACAAAATTCATACAAACCCTATACATCTACATGCCTACTCAGTGATTGTTACTTTGTGACCGCCAAAGAAGACATTTATGTTTTTATTTCCATTCTTATTTTACAGAATAATTATTTATTAAGTTAATTAATGTTTCCTATTGTCCAAACGCCACTGAATTAACTTTTAAACTATTATTAAAACTATCGGTAGACATATTAATAAATAAATTAGGGATAACACGTATTTATAGGAAAGATGTTAAAATAATTAAAAAACAAAATTATCAAATCGCGAAAGCGTACACGTTTTGATGTTTTTAAACCGGCGTATTTGCTGACGGTACACTAAACAAGCCGTGTGTTGCAAACAAATGTGAACTTTCCTTATACCACTTCAGCTACACATTTGAGATTCTAAAGCACCACCGTGGGTATATTCAAAGTTGGGCCTGGAACTCTTACGAAAGGTCAGAGTTGTAAAAACTGCTACATATGTTGACTGCGTTCAAGTATCATGTACCTACTTAACCCTTCTACATCGGACGCAGTGCTCCTGTGTCGTCTACGTCACGCACTATCACGGAAGATCCAAGAAAAACTAGTAGGAGGCCGATCGAGTTGGTATGGTCATTGGTCATATGATGTGGCGACCACCAGAACCCATGACCAAAGCGGTCTTACAGATACCCATTGCAGCTCGAGGAACAGGTAGACCTCCAAAAGCCTGGATGGCAGTTGTCAGAACAGACATGAAGAATAATAACATAAGACCAGAGACGACCCAGGACCGACCGGCCTGGCGACGCATGATCAGAAGAGCCGACCCCAAGTAAATGGGAAGGAGCCAGGCAAAAGAAAAGATTCACGGAAGAAGAGATTTGGCGGACGGATATCTAGTTCCGCGATTTGCATTACAGTATGGAGGACTACAGTATTTTGTTATAAATTGAAAGAGATGTCATATACTACAGAAAAAGTGACCAAGGTCCCCGGTGAGCAGGGCTGGGATCGAACCAGCAACCTCCTGCTTTCACGGCAGTATTTTGTTCTTCAAAAAAGAAGTGTACAAGTTTTTTCTGGAACTACAGGCGTTCATGGGCTTCGGTGACCGCTATACATCGTTTTTTGCTTTCTTTCTCCTTATCAAATACAGATCCCTAATGTCATCAATAGTTGCCATACTCAGCCGTTTCGGTCCACTGGCTATCGGTGACCCGTATTGAGACGGTATAAAGGTCAATTTGTTCGGACATCGCACAGGGGACAGATATTTACAGTAAGAGCTGTGAACATTAAACTTATGGTTAAAACTCACGTATTTTTATCACAATAGGCGTGAGATGTTTCTAGCCTGAGTAGTACACTGATGAACAAAGGCTTCCCCCAGAGAATGCCACAACGATTGGTCGTCCGTTGTCCGCATCCAATGGATCCCTACAACTTCCACCAGAGGCCTATTGCATAATGACTTGTAGCTTGCAATATTAGCGGAAGTCTCTTTTCAATCCCTCTTATTAGAACGAGAGTTCCGCTAATATTACAAGTTAAAAATGATTATGCAATTGACCCCAGGTCATCTGTGGCAGTCGGCTGGCCAATGTGTCCGAAGAACGGCCTCCCAAGCCTAGTTAGTAGTGACCCTGCCTACAAAGCCGGAGGTCCGGGGTACGAATCCTGGTAAGGGCATTTATTTGTGTGTTTATCACGAATATTTGTTTCTGGGTTATGGACGATTTCTTTGTATATAAGTATGTATATGTATATCGTCGCCTAGTACCCGTAGTACAAGCCTTGCTTAGTTTGGGACTAGGCTGATCTGTGTGAGATTGTCCCCAAATATTTATTTATAGAACTGATGGTGTGGCCAATGAGTTCTTGGGTGGCGACCACGCACCGGTGGGCGCAGCGTGGGAAGGCCCCCTATAAGATAAACAAAAGTCCCCCTGAGATTTCATAAAACATGAACGTGAGGTGTGATAACTATAAGAAATTCAAGATCTTACTGATTATTTCTCTGCACTATGTCCAGCCGATATCAATTTGTGACCTATAGCTTGCTAAGTGCAAATCGCAATATTTCAACTTTATGTACATTTTATATGCAAATAACTGAAAAAATATTTTAGGTAAACGCAGACAGAACTGTAGGTAGAACAAAATAGTTAATTAAATTGGTAAGGAGATCGAATGTGTAATATTATTCGTACATTATTTTATGACCCAGTACATAAAAATTAAAGGAAATACCTCGATAGACTCCTCAAACTTTATTGCTGGCACTTGAACAGTCAATTAAATACATATATCGGGTTACACACGTCAATGAAGTCGTGCGTAGAGCAGCCGCCGCGGCCAGACGCATGAATAAGGGACACGGGCTGTTCCGAAACATGTCGAGCTATTCTCCACTTTATTGACGTTAATAACCTGATTTAAGTATTTTATGTCTGATACCCGCGAGTTTTCTAATTAAAATGAACAGTTAATTATTGATGAGTCATTTTCTGTTTTAAGGGCGGAGCCATTATGGCCTCTTTTGCTATGCGAGATAAAATACACTTTTTGGTTCTATGCCAATATAGAAATAGAAAGAATAATATAGTTTTATGGACACAAATAACAGCTGAAGTGGAGGTTGACAGGCCAGATACTGAGAAGGGATGAAAAGGTGAACAAGACATGTTACTGAATGGTGGATATGTCGGCAGAGGGATGTCACTCCACGTTTATTAGTATCAAACTCTGCCGCCTCAAGGCGGCCTAAACTATCAGGGTTCGTGCTGGCGGTCAGGTATATTTATATTTTAAACAACATAGTCATTTTTATATAATTTATATTAAACTGCAACGGTTAATAGCATAGTAATTTATGTATAATTTATAAACTGAAAGAGATCATATACTACAGAAAAAGTGACCAAGGCCCCCGGTGAGCAGGGCTGGAATCTACCTCTACTTAGCCACCTCCTACTTTTGCGGCAGATACTAACTCCACCACTTTCACCTAATTGTCCAGTATAATTATTTTAGATTCCATAAAATCTCAATAGTCTATACACCCTGACGGGTGCTGCCTCTGCGTGCGTCATGACTCGAGCAGGTGCAACATCCGTTCGGTGTACCCCTTACAATTCATTGAATTGTCAAAAAGGACTCAACGTGTTGGCTTCGGCTCCGCGTACGCCTCCCAAAGGTCCGGAACACCATTTTTTCGTGATGGGAAAGACATAAAAACGTGAGTACAAGGAAAACACTGATTTTTCTTAAATTTGGTCAATGAGAGATATTTCTTAATGAAAAAAAAGTAATTAACGTTCAATCGTTTTTAAAGGAATAAATACTGTTAAATCCGATAGTAAATGTTCCTTACTATTTACTTGTGTATGTACGGCTGGTCCAGTATAGCTCCCGTGTCCTGAATCATCCTGTACATTAATGACGATTAATACATTCATATAAGCTACCGAAGCCCAAAGATTATTCCATCTATCATCATTACTAGCAAACCATTAAGGGAAGAGTTTAATATTATACCTAATGTTCATAACAATAAAGTCGAAGATAGTTTGAATGTAAGCATTTCAATACATATGATGGATGATAAGGAGGCACTAGAAGAAATAAATAAATAAATAGAGAACGATGACGTTAGTATAGGACTGGATAACCAACAGTGTGTATTTGAATCTATAAATATAATAAAGCAGGGTTAAAAATCTGTACATTGAAGATATTTGAAATACAAATGAAATAACATCACACATTTCAATAATTTTTTTCTGTTTGCCTGTCTGTCTGTTTATTTGTTCGAGCATCAAGTAGAAATGGCGGAATGGATTCAGATATTTCAGATGCCACCTTCACTGATACGTTAAGGGGATCTGAAAGGGCGTAACGTGTATTTTTAATGCATTTAATTATATACCTACATCCACATAAACTACTATTATTTTAAGGACGATCTAATCGTGGAAACTGAAGGAAAGTACACTTTAAGTTTATCAAATATTTAGAAATACAGAAGCGTCAGAATTAATTTCTTAAATGCAGGATCTGCAGGCTATTATACACCTATTTCACACTGGCCGCCAATAAAGAAGGCCCTTTGTGCTGCCATCGCCAGTTCACGAGCATCCCATTTTATTTTTATGCTTATAAAGCTAACTAAATATAGCGCCATCTTTGCTCGTTTGAAGACAACACGTCTCATGACATCTACCGACTAAATAACAAAACTTTAAGGTTGCGAGAAGGTTCACATAGCTTTGTAGGTGGCGGAGTTTAACACCTAGCAGTGCTAGTTATCCAACGATAGGTGGCGTTGAAATCAAATAGTAGGGAAACTTTAACCTTGAAGTTTAAACGATGTTGGAATAATCGTAGATGGCAGTAGTTGATATTCTTTCTTATATTTATTCTTTTATTATATTTTGACCAGGACCCATTCTAATTCGTGCATGGGCAGAAATACTCATACTGTCTTTTTTTCCGCTTATTTCGCACTTCGAAAAAAGGCACGGATATAGAGTATTTTTATAATTCACTGCTTTGTTGTTACTTATTGTACATGCAAGTTAAAAATATACAAATTAGTTGTAAAAGTAATCTCGATTATCCAGCAGTTTGTTTACACAGCAAAATATTTGTTGACTTCCACACTAACTAAAGACAATTTCTTCTTCTTATTATTATTATTTTATCATTAATATTGTTAATTACTAAGAGATTTCTTGATAGTTTTATAGATTTTAAGATGTACTGGTATATAAATATATTTTGCATGCTGAAATATGGCTAAATATGTGATACTTTTACTATCATAATATCTATTGTTAACCACATTTAAGGCAAATAAAGAATTTTACTTTACTTTATTTTACTTTGATTTATATTATAAATTACAATACAATACAATACAATAACTCTTTATTGCACCTCAAAACAACAAAAATAACACAAACTGGTATAGATTACACATGAAAAAGAGGCAAACAACAGGCGGTCTTATCGCTAAAGAGCGATCTCTTCCAGACAACCTTCCTAAATCTTGTAAATTCCTATAGTACTTAATTTTTTTATAAGGTAGAAAAAATGCGCTATTTTCAAAGAAAGAAAAAGGCATATTATAGCTGCCATTGTTTGTCTAAATGGGTCGATTTTTATTTTACTGCCGTTTTTTTGCGACAAATTTGAATAAAATGTGGGTAGGTAGAGTTCCTTATTCTACGCTAGATAGATACAAAATCCCAATGTGCGACGAAAATTTTGTACAAAATTATGATTTTTGTAAAAACACGGAGTTATGGAAATCTCATACGATTTCGTAACTCAGTGGAAAAAAATGTGGGGAAATTGGGTCTATCTACAAGAGAATTATAAGGAACTCTTCCTACATACCTTTCATTAAAATCTGACGCGAAAAAAAACGACAACAAATTAAAATCCGCCCAAATAAGTAATTTTATTTTAACGCATGACTGAAATAATTGGCAAAGTCAGCCATTATTTTTCTAATCGTATAAAAAACAAATTTTAAGTAAGTGGCAGACTGCGCCAAATAAATATTAACCAGAGCGCTCTATATTGTCAGCATCTGAAAGCTTTTTAACTGTAACACAGCATCTTTAGTACTCTAAACCAAGTTAGATGTGTAGTGGTTTAGGCCACGTACAACGCAAAATAATCAGTGTTGAAGCAAAACAGATGGAGTCACTCAACTAATAGTGAAACTTATTGATAGATGGCGCTGAAATAAAAAACCGAGTGTTGAACCTAACCCAAAGATGGCGCTATAATCAAGACTTAAAAGAAGACGCATTCCAGTTACGTAACCAGCGAGAAAAATGGCTTCAGCTTTTAAACAAGACACATTTTGTGGCTGTAAATTCAACCTTTTTGTTTAAATATTAAGCTTTAATTTTCAATGTTGGCAAGATATTTCTAGTCTCAGGGGAAATAAGGTATGAATAGAAGTCCCGATTTATCGGTGGAATTTAAGTTTTTGTATGATTTATGTGTCGAATTTCGTTCATGGAACTATAAGTTTTATCGTTAAAGTGATAAGGTTGATTTTGGTTTATACATTAATAGAAATGAAGATCTTTTGTAAGCTAGTTATATTTTCTTACGCAACGGAATATAATAGTAAACTACTCACGATTTTTGTCTATTGTACCCTGGAGAATGGAGGTGACAACGGTTTGGAGGTGACAACGGTTGTTAAGTGATAGACGTTTTTGAAAATAGTTCATAGAGCCAGCTACAAGCGAAGTTTTTGATAGTGATGAAACACTATCAAAAACTTCGCTTGTATAATGAACGCAATAATTACAATACTGCTCGAAGTCTAAATCATTGACTATTTACAGATCATCTTTCATAAAATAATTATTACGGAGTACCTCAAGGCAGTGTTTTAGGGCCACTTCTCTTCCTTATTTATATCAACGATATGCTTAACTATTGGCCCGATAATAGCTTGTTATTTGCAAAGGGTATGTCAATTAAAATCAAATGTAAGGATTGACTAACATACACCAATGATATAAACGAAACACTCGCTATAACAATCAACGCGACATACAAATAACTTAAAAACAATTTTATGCAAACAAAGGGAGCTCTCAAAAATGATGCATCAGTTACCATAATTTTGAGAAAAGAAGTCCATCATACTCAATTTCTGGGGATATCCATTGATGGTCAATGTAATTGGAAAAACATGTGGACAGAGTATGTACTAAAGTAAATAATTGTGTTTATGCATCAAGAAGGATGAGACAAACAGTTGCTACTAAGGCAGCATTAAAATCTTACAATGCCTATGTGAATTCTATTTTACGTTATGGTGCCGTAATTTTGGGTTATCGCACCAACAAGGAATTTGGTTTTATTATTCAAAAGCGCTGCATCAAGACCATATTTACATTGGATCAAATGAACTCATCCCGATCATACTTTATTCAATATAATATTAATAATGTCTTCTGTTACCGCGATTGTTATACATTGAAATTAAACACTTTAGAACGGATTAATCGCGTTTATTAACACCATGATCCTACGTTTCGAGCCCTTTACAGCACTCGTTATCACGGGGTTAAGATGATGACTGAGAGAATGCGAATTCTTCCCGTCAATAAAAAAAACAAGTAACTTTTTTGATTGGGATCATTGTCACACTCGGGATCATTGTTTGTATATTGTTTTTTTGGTTTAATAATTTTGATATTGCGATAGAGAAAAAATAAATATCTACAAAAACTACAAAGGAGGGTAAGTATACAAATGTGTATCGTACAAGATACATTGTCAAGCAAACGGCGTACCTAATCAGTATCATGGACTGCGGAGAAAAACAACGACGCGGGAAAACCCCGTATGTTATTATACAGTTATATACATAACACTCATAACAGTTGTTTAAGAATATCGCGCACCAAAATGGTCGCGCTCTGTGCGGTTTCAGAGGAATTTCCTCCCGCGGACGCTCCGGCTGTGGAATGAGCTGAAAGATAACAGTATAGGGCTCTTCAAAAAAGGAGTACAAGATTATAACAGGTCGGCTACGCGCATGTGACCCCCCTGGAGTTGCAGGCTTCCATAATACTATAAATAAATGGCTACGGTAATATTATAAATGCGAAAGTTTGTATGGATACTTGTTACTCTTTCACGTAAAAACTACTGAATGGAGTTTAATGAAACTTTACAATAATATTATACATCAAAATAACACATAGGCTTCATTTTATAAAGATACAACTATTTGTTGACACAAATAAAATTATTACCCCTGAGTGGTTTGGATGGTAGTACTAAGCAACGTCGCTTGAACTTAGAAAAATGGCCACGGGCGTCTTGCCTGTTACTAAGATTGCATATACTCGAGAAATTCGCCGGCATTTAGATAAGACCAGTTGGCCTAGTGGTTATGGCGCTAGCCGCGTAAGCTGAAGACCCGAGTTCGATCCTCGGTCGAATCCGTTGATAGGTGTTGGTCTTTTTCTTTAATATATGACATCTTTTTTATTTATAATTTATAATGATATTGCGCAGACGAAGTCGCAGGCACCACCTAGTGTTATATAATACTGGCGGTGGCGTGTACCGGCAGGCGTGGTATGTGTGGACATTGTGAGTCAGCACAGACACAAGACAAAGGATTCTAGTTCAAACAGAGAGTTCCCTAGGCCTGGTAAAGTACTTGATTTATAAGTACCAGTTTCTTTTGTCAAAGGCACTTTACCTAAAATATCTCAATAATAAACAAATGATTCCCGGCATGTTTTTAAACGAGCTACAATGAAGGTTTTACTCCCAAAGCCTTTCTTTCTTCAACTGCTACAAATAAGACTTTAAGTCTTACGGCATAAAGTCCACTTTTGAAGAACATCAACAAGGAAATAAGGCTGCAAAGTCACTGAACGTTTGTTTTCAAGAAGATATTATGAATATTTGCAAGCTTAGGCGCTTATGTCATTCTTATATTGGTGTGTAAAATCGTTCAATTACCAGTTGTGGGGATATCTTCACGGTCTTTATGTAATATTTCCTTCGGTATTTTTTGTTAGATTGCGAATGTGAATACAAGGGTGAAAAAGAGATAATTAATAAATTAATATGAATAAATAAAAAATAAAAATAATATAAACATGAGTAAATAAAGTAAAAAGTAAAGAATAAATTAAATGGACCCGAGTTGCGAATTACCTATTCGCACGTGTATCGTACGACATTTTACAGTACATAATATGGACCTTTGAATATTCGACGCAGACACGTAAAGTGCTCATTATCGAGGGCGGTAAAGTAGCACCATGTGTACTTAAAAATTAAAAATAACCTGCACTGTTAAAAATTTCAAGGGGCTGACAATACCTAGCTTATGTTTTTTAAGCATTGTAAAAACTTACGTAGATAGATAGATAGATCTAATTGTGACGTCACGCGAAACTTTAATGATTACCGAAATTTTTAATTTGTCGTACGAAAGAAAAAATACGGTGAATATTTTTTTATAATCTTACAAACGGATTTATTCGTTTTTTTGTCGTCTATTTTGCATCAATATAAAATTTATACTAATTCTTATTACGATATATAAAAACAATATTTGAACGACTTCCTAGCCTAGTCGATAGTGACCCTGCCTACGATGCAAGGAGGTCTTGGATTCGAATCCTGGTCATTTATTTGTGTGTTTATCACGAATATTTGTTCCTGAGATATGGATGTTTTCTATGTATTTGAGTTTTTATATGCATCTATCTATTATATACATATATCGTCTTATTGAGCTTACCGTGGGACTAGGTCGATTTGTGTAAATGTGTCCCGTAATATTTATTTATGATTTTTTATTTTTATTTTATTCATTAAAAATTATTTATTATTTATTTGAAATTCATATGTTTTGTCATATAAGGATCGTCATTTCTTCAATATGAAAAAAATAATTTTAACAAAGAAAGGTGCGATATGTTTAGGTAGTATTTGGGCATCATCATCGAACAGAGTGCATGCTACCCTCGCCTGGCACACTGACCCCGATCGGCGCAGGGCTATTACCACGAAAATCGAACGATTACGGATTTATATCTACATCTGTTCTGTTACAGATAACACTTTTTTTTTATTATACTACGACGGTGACAAACAAGCACACGGCCCGCCTGATTGTAAGTGGTCACCGTAGCCTCCAGCAACTCCAGGGGTGTTACATACGCGTCGCCGACCCTTTAAAAGAAAGGAGGATTCGCTGTGTTGACAGCTAAAGGGGCAAGCTTTGCTCTCGAAGCTACATATTACTTACATATTAGAGTGACAAAGAGGTATTTCCAATGCCAATTTTCGAGATTCGTTGTAGGCGTGCTGGTAGCGTTTTGCGTGTGCTATGCTACCTCCCCATTATCTTTAGTACCATTGACAAATAACTGTAATCCATTCTTCTGTCATACACAGGACCTTAAATGTACACTCATATTTTATCCGAAAATAAAATATAAACTTTAAAAATTCACCGCAATATATTATAAAAGTAATACAATAAACTTGATCAATGGTTCAACCCTAGCGTACAATCGAGAATCGGGCACTGTTAAAAGTTACGAACAATAGGGCTGTCACAAACAATGTTGGACGATAAATCATTTTCGTGCAGTTATTTTGTGATGATAAATTGATTAATTTGGTCACTGAGAAATTGGGATACTTTCATGATAAAAAAAAAACATTTAATAGGTAATATAATTACTTCCCTGATAAACTGACTTCCCTGATGGTGTTAATAAATGCGATTAATCCGTTCTAAAGTGTTTCATTTCAATAAATAACAATCCCGGTAACAGAAGACAATATTAACTTTCATGATTATTGAATAATAGATTTTATAAAATCACTATAAGAAAAACTTTAGGCATGATTAGTTTAAACTTTCTTAAGTCATCCTCACATTAAATTGCAGCGGTTAACACTCACGAATTTTTATCACATGTCACCTTCGCGGCTCGGACTCTGATGACTGAGCCGCTAAGGTGACAACACCACTCTGTCTGTCCGACGATGACTGCCCGATGCAGTCGAAACATGTCACGCCTATTGTGATAAAAATACGTGAGTGTTAACCGTTGCAATTTAATTAATGCATGCTTAGTTTATAGAATCTCCAATCTTTGAGATTGTAATTGAATCCTGAATGTAAGTAGGAAAGTAAAACTTAAGTTCACTTTTTTCGCCCTTAAAGCCTTACTATTTTTACGCCAGTCAAATATTTTAATAATTTAGACTATAGATGCTAAAATATACTACCTAAAACTATTGAATGAATGAATTGAATGGTTAATATTAATTTTCTTTGGGTACACGTTTTGGGCGGTACTTACAATTCCGTACTTATTATTTTTCCAAGACATGACTGCATTCTATCAAAAAACTTACCTGAAACAAAATAAAAGAATATTAGAAATATTATCATAACTTTTTAAAATATTTTTCAATAAATAAAGTAGTGTCATTTGAGCTGTGAAGCTCGCTAGTACGCGAGTCTTCAGCGCCATACATCTGTGTAGCATAGAGCCTTAAGTCTTTTGTGCCAATTTCCACATTTTCAAATACGAGTATATTCTATAAATCCAAATCACAAAAAAAATTGTGCTCCAACACTGGCTGTTATAAAAGTTATATAATACGATGTTGTCGCTGAGGGATGGCAACACCAGGTGACGACTGCTGACGTCACATCCGAGCGAGCAAAGTGGTTACGACGGGTTTCTCGTGCCACCTACCTGTGGTGGAAGGGAGAAGACCGGCGCGCCACACTTTTGTACTTGACTCCGAGCAAGAACGTTGTCTTGAGATTATTTATTAGTGTTCCTTGTTGAAATATATATTTACCTTGATTATAATAATATTCTTGATATCTTGGTTTTATTTATATCAGAAGTGTTTGAAACCACACGCTATGGCGCCAAAAAGAAAAAGTAAAGATATAAGCCGTAAAAGTAGAAGTAAAGATAAACGTAAAAGTAGAAGTAATGTGACAAGAATAGTGTTAAGTGACATTATCATGGAAGATGTAATGTTATATAACATTTATAATAGCCAGTGTGGATGCATCATAATAGAACATGTTCACAAAAGTGATATGGTCACAACGGGTCTGTTGTTCAACTTGTTCAACTGTTGGCTCCCAACGTTTAAGTGAAAAAACAAACGATCAGATCTCGAGTAATTGTTGTCAGAATCGAAGCTAAGAGTCGACAAACATGTGATCTGAGGCTTTCCTATTTAGCAGCCAAGTCTGTACACTATTTTTATGCTCGAGGCAGTCGGCAAGCAGCAAATTTGTTTAGCGTAGTGGCCTGCAATTGGCTACTTGCCGGCCGGAGGGCAGAAAATATATATTTTACATTATACTACAGATTCATTATTACAGATAATGATTATTTTTAATCTGTGCGCCTTATCTCAAGCAAGACCTTGCAAGTCGACAAATTTATATCTCCAATTATTAACTGTCCCAAAAGCGCAATATATCCATCGCAAAAACTTATCTCCGACACGACTAGAAGAACAAACTACCCTCATCTACCCTCTTAAAGTAAAACGTCAAAATCCCATACAAAATACTTGTCACTTTTGTCCTTTACGAAATATCCTCTAGCTAGGATTGCTCCCATTTGTCTAACATTGCGTCTTCGATGGAATATGACTCTTATTTCTTAAGTCGTAAGTATTAAATTTGAATTTGTAGCCAAAAAGCCTGTTTTGTGAGAGAAACGAACTAGTTTTTTAGCTTTGATACGCTTTGTTGGTATTAAACTTTGTTGAAATTTTAGCAACCTGAGGTTTTTTACAGGCTAATTTTTTTTGTGTAATATGTGAGAAGTACGCCTATTATGCAATAAAAAACAGCAAACTGCTATTTGGACTCGCCCACCGAGGATTCCGCACAAAGGATGCTCCCCTCAATGTGCGGCAAATATACGGTTTTCGGGTTTTTTCCCTGTTTTTGTGCTGCCTCTTGCTTATTGCCAAATTTCCTGATTCTATCAACGGAAAGTACCCTAACATTTTGATTTCCATTCCATAAACGGCCGTATCTTTTGATTGCGTTGACGTAGAGGTTTGGTTTTTTCACAACTTCAAGGGACCTCAGAATCTGAGCAGCAAAGTAGCAAGTTTGCTGCTTACACTATCTACACGTTTCCGAGATAAAGGGTCTTGACAGATGGACGGACGGACGGACGGACAAGAAGGTGATCCTTTAAGTTTCGTTTTTTCCATTTGTGGTACGAAAGCCTAAAAACTGACAATAATTTGGACGGCAGGATGTAGTTCTGTCATATCGCATGTCTGTGTAACATAAACAGCAAAATATATCAGGAACCTAACTATAGGCCTGTGCTCGAGCAATTTCTTAAGAATCGGTTGAAAAATGTACCCTGTAAAGGGGAACAGTCGTTCGACAAGATTGATACGAAAACTTTACCTAACTCTTGGTCATGTATTTTTTTCAGATTTTTATTTGGGAGGCCGTTAAATCTGTAATGTGTGAGAAGTAAGTCTGTGTGCACGTTTCCCTCCGCAAAGTGGTAAAATAATTTGTTCTGCAAGACGCTCGCTTTGACGCCGGTGTAACGTAAGCTCGTCATGTCTCCGAGGTTTGAATATTAAACATTTTAACTAATGAGCACGCGTTCTCACCGCGGTTTTAGTTTTATTTGAGCTCCCTATATTTCGGCGAGCTTCCTGACACATATTGGGAGCTCAAATAAAACAAAAAACCGTCGTAATTACCCGTGTTTGTTAGTTAAAATATCAAAAAACTTCGATAGTTTGAGTACTGACGTTGAAAACATGCATGGGCGTATTATGTTCCTCAGTGGCGTAAGACCCATAAAAGAGCATAAATCCGGGTTCCTGAGTTATGAACATTTTCTATATATATAAATATGTCGTCGCCTAGTACCCAAAGTACAAGCTTAGTTTGGGACTAGGTGGATTTGTGTGATATTGTCCCTGAATATTTTACTTGGATTGACCAATTACTAAACAAAAAAACCATAATATATATCCTACAGGAGACTTCTATAAAACCCACGACGGGAAAGGGGGTGGTGAAATTATTTATCCGTCATCAGACGGGACTTTACTTAGGCACTTGCAAAACCCAAGGCTAACCGATAACCCGGAGTTAAGCTGTCATATTTCATACTAAATTAAGTAACTCCGGGTTAAACTGGCTAATATATTGTAAAATATGGAATGACCTGCCTCCACCCTTGCAAAAGAATATGTCCCACAATAATTTTAAATTTAAGTTTAGAAACCTACTTCTTAATAAACAAGGAAACTTTTTATGAGTGCCTATAAGTTAACTATGAAATATTATTATTACTTATTAATGTACAGTCAACCAATTGGAACCCTAGGCCACTGCATTACTATCTCGTAGCAACGCTATAAATCAGATTGTAAGAAATCTCTTACTGCTTGTCATTTTGACATGGTTCTAGAGTGGCGTAGGTTTCTAATTGGTTGACTGTACCTATTTGCATGTAGCCCTAATCCAATATTAGCGTAGTCTTTTAAAAATGTGATGACCTTGACCTTGTCTTAGTATATTTTTTCGTTGTTTTTTATCTCCCGCAACATGTATGTTTAATGTAGTAGTGGTCGGGGGTGGCTGAAAATCAGCGCAGTGGCACACAGCAAAGGCTGAGACCACCCATGGATGTTGCCACAATTTTGCCTTTTCTGTTTTATGCATATGTTTTTTTTTGTTTGTGTAATCTTTGTATTTTTTTTGTCTCGTTATTCTTGTGTGGCAATAAATCTTTCTTTCTTTCTTCTGTACGTACTGTTTCAAATCTGTTGACTGTGGCTCGCAACAGAAGTTAGTCGGCAAGTTTACAGTCGGCCTTAACCCACACATCGAGCGAGCACAATGTATACCCAAGACTAGTTAATTATATAGACAATTAGGTACCGTATTTTTATAATTTAAACTTTCGTGATCCACACTTACATTAAATTGCAACATAGAGTTCCTATATGTGCCAACTGTAAATTCCTGGTTTTAGATTTAGTTTACTCAGGACAGATGTCAAAATATACCTATGTCATTCATAGCTATTGCTTTCGCGAGTGCACAGTAAATTTGGAACTATATATTTATATTTTATTTATATTTGATCATCTCCTGGTTCTCCAACAAATATGTGTTAATAACCTTAAAATTTACTGTAATTTACACTTTCAATTTAATGTTTATTTTAGAGAAATAAATCATTTACCAGTAATCAATATAATACACGTATCTTAATGTTATAAGTGCTCTACAATTTATATGTTGGACAAAATTAAAAACCAATAAAAATGTACTAAAAATTACATTTAACCTCTTTTGTAGGACCCACGGTCCACTAGCGCCCGTAGCGGTGAATTCACTCGCGGTAATCCTCTTTAGGTTGGTACTTACCAAAATCGAGTTATTACTATTGCTGCAGATTGTAAAGCTAGCACTTTATAATTAAGTCATAACATCGCTTGTTGCATAAGAGGCTTGTACAATTTTTTTTTCGTCTGACTACCTTCTACTACTTAGCGATTTTTCGCTTGTTGTCTTGTTTGTTGTGTTCGTAGTTGTAGTTACGGTACTTCGTGGTCCACAATACCTTACATGAGAGCCAGCTGCTGACATATACAGAGTGTCCAGTAAATAATCGACAAACTTCTAACCAACAATACACCTACATACGGTCCAGAAAACCTCCGAAAATTTTTTTTGTGTTTGACCAACCTACTGTTTTAACTAGAGAAACCTTTCAACGCAAACAGTAAACCATTTTGTCTCTTTTCATCGCTGTTATACTATACTATACTAGCTTTTACTCGCGGCTTCGCTGGCGTTAAAAAGAGAAAAAAAGTAGCATATGTTCTCCATCCCATCAACTGTCTCCACTTAAAAATCACGTCAATTCATCGCTCCGTTTTGCCGTGAAAAACGGACAAACAAACAGAACCGATGACAGGTTGTTTTGTAATTTTACTCATGGTATTCGTGGCGGAATATCGAGTCAAATCTCCTAAAAAAACCGTCGATTTCCGCGTGGGGCCCCTTAACACGAGTTTAGAAACATCGCTAATATAGCGCAATATACATTGACTATTAACAGTGTATGATCAGTCCTTATTATTTACGTGTCTTTGGTAAAACAAAGCTATATTCCACTGGGCTGCATTTGTCTCAGAAACCTACGGCTTTCAGTTCTTCCTTGTTAAATTCTTGTACTTGTTTTGAATTCCAAAGTTCAGTAGTTGTTTTAAACGCTTGTTACGTATACAGGGTAACTTCGGAATAGTTGTGTAGGGACTCAAAAGCGATGACCTAAACCACGGGTCTTCAACCCGCGCAATTGGAATTTGCGTAAGTATAATAGACGATAATAAAATCGGATTAGTCCGTCTCTTAGATTATTAAAAAATAAACGACACGTATTTTTTCTTTTGCTTGTCAAAAGAAAAATGACGGAAATACAGTGCATTAAAGTTTCGCGTGACGTCACAATTAGGTACAATTCTTACGTAGTAGTGACCTCACCAGCCACTCCGGAACTTTGATGATATTCTTATCCGTCAATTTGAGTTATCTTTAAAAAGGTAAAAAACATGTCTAATCGGTTTTGATGCTCTAACTGACGGACTAAATAGAATAATAGTTTTTCAATCTAGTCGTCATTCCTTTTGAGCACGATCATAAGGTAGGTACGAAGCTAAATCTGTTAATCATATAATGTGAGCTTTCGTGAGTCATACTGATATTCAATTGCAACGGTTAACACTCACGTATTTTTATCACAATAGGCGTGACATGTTTCGACTACATCGGGCAGTCATCGTCGGACAGATAAAAATCTTACAATCGTCGGACAGATAAATATTTTATATTACGTCTCCAAATCGGTTTCTTAAGAATTCCACTATCCCTTTTCCTCTTGTGGGTGTGATAGAGGTCAGCTGTGGGATATGGGTTCGTGTGTGTTGTTGGCAACCTGTCACTGCAATATCACAATATCGTATCTTTAAACCTCTGAATTGTTAAAATTGTCACTGAAACTTAGTAGTTTCATGTGCTTTCTGCTCTCTTTCATATACAGGTGTGAGTTTATGTATATATGTACCCTCATTGACCTATTGAGATTGCCCATCCTGTATATTTACTGCTTAACTTTTACCGCTCAAGTTACCCTGTTTTATGGCCTCGCTGTACAATTGTACCTGCTTTGAGCCAAAGATAGTTAAATAATATGGACTGTACATCTTACAGCTTAAGTATAATTTAAAAGAATACGTAGTTGTTACCCGCTTGACGAAGCCATACCACAGATTATAAATAATTATAACAGTTGAAATTAAACACTTTAGAACAGATTAATCGCGTTTATTAACACCATGACCCTACGTTTCGAGCCCTTTATAGCACTCGTTTTCACAGGGTTAAGATGATGACTGAGAAAATGCGAATTCTCCCCGTCAATCAAAAAAGTTACTTCTTACTTGTTTTGCACAAGTAACTTTTTTAATTGACGGGGAGGATTCGCGGAGAATTTCGATTAATCCATTCTAAAGTGTTTAATTTCAATGAATAACAATCGCGGTAACAGAAGACAATATTAATATAACAGTTCGTAAGAGCTGATATTTATCTCTCTTACAAAAAGCTAATACAAACCGTTAGGGATGCATACGGTTAGAAACATTATATAATACTGGCGGCGGCGTGTAACACCGGGTGCGTCGTGTGTGGACAGCCTGTGAGTCGATACCAAGACAAAAGACAATCGTTTACCGTGGAGAGTTCCATTGCCCTGGCTATAGAATAATTCTCTTAAAATGTAATGTCCTTTATGTTTGGCTTTGCCTTAACCGGTTCTTTGTATTCATTACCTACTTGGTTTCAAAGAAATATATAAACCTATTAAAATTGATAGACTTTTAGATACTCCAAGAGCTCCAAGAGGATTCACAGTGTCCAGTGGGACCCACGGAGCAAAGCCCTCGACCCCTTTAGCTGTCAACACAGCGAATCCTCCTTTTTTTAAAAGGGTGGCAACGCGCATGTAACACACCTGGAGTTGCAGGCGTCCATAGGCTACGGTGACCGCTTACCATCAGGCGGGTCGTATGCTTGTCTGTCACAGTAGTATTAAAAAAAAGATAAATCTGGAGGGCGTTGGTGACCCAGCGGTAAGGGCGCACGACTTTTAATCCGAAAGTTGCAGATTCAAATCCTGCCGGCTCGCACCAATAAGTTTTTAGGAGCTTACGTATGAAATATCATTTGATATTACCAATCGCTTTTCGGTGATGGAAAACGTGAGGAAATCGGACTAATCCCAATAAGGCCTAGTTTACCGTCTGTAGTGGAATGTCAGATGGCAGTCGCTTTCGTAAAACTAGCGCCTACGTCAAATCTTGGGATTAGCTGCCAAAGCGGACCCCAGGCTACATGAGCTGGAGAAAAAGAGAGTAAAAATAAATAAATAAATTACATAGCGCTCTGAGTCTCAAAGAGACTCAGAGACGCCACAGGAGACCCAAGAGCTCGCTCAAGTCACTCAACGGATCAGTCTAGCAATCCAGCGAAGAAATGTTGCCAGCGTCCTCGGTACCATACCGCAGGGGCTTGTTTTAGATTTATTTTAGTTTTTATTTAGTTTTATTTTAGTTTTTATCTAGTTTTATTTTAGTTTTTAGTTTAGTTATACTTCTAGATTTAACATGTTTTATTTTAGTTTATTTTCCAATAAAAAAGCTAATTACCTACATCATTTTACGAGTATTTCATCACAAACCGTTATTAATAATCGCGACTCAAGTTATATTAAGGAAGCCAATGTTTGGCAATAAAACCCTCAGAAAAAATTAATCAATTTAAAAAAAAAACAATTTGTTTAAAACGAGTACCGTGGTACTGAGACGGTCTCAATTATTTACCTGTCTCTTTTACGTAACTTCAAAGCTATTGTATCCATATCTCACCTGATAAGCATGAAAAGACATGTTACTAGAACTTACTGGCCTTGGTGGTTGCGAAACTTACGTAAGTTTCAGTCTATAATATGTATACAATTCGGAACTTATTACTGGAGTTGAAGGTTTAAATTTGAATCATCATCATAAATTTAAGAGTCAAACTCTTGTCGGTGGAGCAATTTCCATGTATCTCTTTCTTGAGCCTTTCTTTTGACCGCCTGATACGACACGACGTTTATCTTTTCCTTAAGCTGATCCATGTATGTTCTTCTTGGCCTCCCTCTCTTCCGCCTTCCTTCTACTTTCCCTTCCACAATATTCTTTATGAATTCGTCGTGTCGTAATAGGTGCCCAAACATCTTCCCTCTTCTATTCTCAATGATTTGCAATAGGGACCTCCGCACTTGCACAAGGTTGAGAACTTCCACGTTCGAATACAGGTACAGGTAATAAATTTGAATACAGGTGCATATATATTAATGAAGCCGACCGTACAACCGTAGCTGCAGTAACGAGCGTAGACATAACATAAATAGTACATTATTGCAGAGGCCGGGAAACCGAATTTCGTGGATGAGTATTTTTTGTCATAGAAATCCACAAATTACATACGAATCCACGAAATTCTATTTCCGTCCGAGGCATATATTATTATATTGCTTTTCTCCAAACATGAAAGGAAATAAAATGTATTCTTGCATAAGATTTGAAAGGAAAAATAAGGTTCCCTCCTAAACTTTCTTTAATGCACGGTTGTGTTCATAAAAAAAGTTGAAATGTCTTTAGTTTTATTAAGCCGTATCTACACGACCTTGCACAGTGAGCCGTATGCAAATCGCGATAGAACGAGACAACCAAGCATTTGATCTCCTTCTCTCTAGAACTACTACACTACTACAAAGCCAGCCCAGACGAGGCATTTTTAAGCACGATATGATCAGATTGACAATTCGATGTCAATCAGATTGTCCCGTCTGTGCAGACCGTTTGGTCGCGGCTAAAGTATATTTGGCTGTTTGCAATATTGGTAGTCCAAATATTTTTTTAAAAAGTAAAAAACAATACAGTAATGGATTTTAGTACAACTTCCTGGACGCTAAAACTGTAAAATAATGAATTTGATTTTTTTAAATTTGAATCGGTACATAAGGAGGTTCTTTTCGTGCCAATTTTGCTACATTAATGTGAACATTTCCGAGCATATTGGAGAAAAAAAACTTATCAAATGAAAAAATAGTACATTACATACCAAGGCCGTTTAAGTGGGAAATGCCTCGGATGCCATGTAATTGTCGGCCGAGGCGAAGCCGAGGTCGACTAACATGTGATCCGAGGCTTTCCCATTTACCGGCCGAGGTTTGTATACTATTTTTCAGCCCGACGGAGCCGGCAGGCGACAATTTATAAAATAAATAAAATAAAATAAAAAAGCCTTTATTCCACCATAATACAAATACATTTTTGTTTTTTTAGAATAGTTGATTACCTAATACTTTTAATTAATTATGGAAGTCGCCTCTTCGGCGTAGGCCTCCCCCATTTTTCTCCAAGTGTCTCTGTCCCGTGCCAATCTTGTCCACATTGCTCCTCCTCGTTTTTTAAATGTGTCTGCCCATCGTAGCTTTTGGCGACCACGTTTCCTTGTTCCTACGTCTGTCCATCTGGTATTTTGGATGCCATGAGTTCGTGTGCCTCTTTCTACTGGTGGTGACCATTCTATAATTTTCCTCGTCCATCTATTGTCCTTCACCCTGCTAATATGTCCAGCCCAGTTCCACTTTAAAGTTCGTATCCTCTGTATGATGTCAGTAATTTGCGTTTTTTTCCTAATGCAATCGTTTTTGACTCGGTCTGATATCCTGATTCCTAGCATGCTACGTTCCATCTTCCTTTGTGTTATAGCTAGTTTTGTCTCGTGATCATAACGTAGTGCCCATGTCTGGCAACCATATGTTAAACAAGGCAAAATTGTAGTTTCATACAATTTTGCCTTAGTTTTGATATGTATGTCTTTATTTTTCATAATTTCTCGTAGACTCCAGTATTTACCCCAAGATAGAGCAATTCTACGGTTTATGTCCTTATCAGTCTGTTCTTCGAACGAGATTAGTTGCCCTAAATATATATATTCTTGGACATATTCTACTGCTTCATTATCTACGTATATTAGTCTCTGTGTACCATTGGACATAATTTTTGTCTTTGAAGTGTTCATTAATAATCCCACTTTTTTGCTTTCTTTAGCTAAGTCCTGTAACATTTCTTCTAGCTGGTTTGGGTCTTCTGCAAAAATAACAATATCGTCGGCAAAACGTAGATTACTGAGATATTCGCCGTCTATCTTTAACCCTTTGTTCTCCCAATCTAGGTTTCTAAAAATCATCTCCAATACAGAACAAAATATTTTAGGTGAAATTGGATCTCCCTGTCGTACACCTCTCATGATAGGAAATGTTCTGCCATCACGCTCCAGTCTTATTTTTGCTGTGAGTTTTGAATACATGTTATACAGTAGATCTATATATTGCTCTGCTATTCCTTGTTGTGAAAGTGCTTCCCAAATAGCTGTATGTTCTAACGAGTCAAATGCTTTCTTGTAGTCAATAAAGCATAAGTATATAATTTTTCCATATTCCTTTGATTTTTCTATAATCTGTGTAACTACCTGTATGTGGTCCATGGTTGAAAATCCTTTGCGAAATCCAGCTTGCTCGCGGGGTTGATTTTCGTCCAGTATTGTTGAAAGCCTATTCAGTATGATTTTTGAAAATATTTTGTAGAAATTTGACATTAGACTAATGGGTCTATAATTCCCTAGGTCGGCTCTGTCGCCTCAGGCGACAATTTAGTTTTGCGTAAAGTGGCGTTTACCGGCCGGAGGACTGAAAAAAACATTTTAGAACGGATTAATCGCGTTTATTAACAGCACGGCTCTACATTAAATTGAAACTGTTTAAGCTCACGTATTTTTATCATAATCCGGGTGACATGTTTCAAATGCATCGGGCAGTCATCGTCGGACAGACAGAGAGGTGTTGTCACCTTTGCGGCTCGGGCATCACTCTTATTGTGATAAATATACGTGAGTTTGAACCATTGCAATTTAAATTATTATAACATTAATTGCGGAATAGCAAAGTAACGTTAATTTTGTTGTTAACAGAAGAAGGGTAAACAACAGGTAATGGCGTAATGCAAAACTTACTAAAAGTAACTTCGGTCCCTTGTGGACAAAAACAGTACATTGCGTATTAAGGGCGGTAAGCAAAAAATCACAAACGAGTGAGACGAGGGCTTAGTTGTAATTTGTAACACGACTTCATTATACTTGTACTGCCCGTGATACATACAATGTTTTTCATCACATTTGCGAGAAAATAATTATAAACTTGCTAAGAACATAAATAAACGATAATGATTAGCGGTAGTGTAGTAAGTTCAGTTTTTGTAGTATAATAAATAAATAAATAAATATTACAGGACATTCTTACACAAATTGACTAAGTCCCGCAGTAAGCTCAATAAGGCTCGTGTTACGGGTACTCAGGCAACGATATATATAATATACAAATACATAAATACATTGAAAACATACATGACTCAGGAACAAATATCTGTGTTCATCACACAAATAAATGCCCTTACCGGGATTCGAACCCAGGACCATCGGCATAGCAGGCAGGGTCACTACCAACTTAGCCAACCGGTCGTCAAATGAATATGATGACATAAAGTATATGATAAAGTATATGATGACATCTCTTTCAATTTATAATTTATATATAGCAGTGTTCTACGTACGGGCTGTAAAATACCATGAAAATCCATTATGACCATAGGCTTAATACAGCTCATTAAGTCTAAGTATGCTTGCATATAAAATCACCATTTACGAGCAAGTGTGATAAAACTGCGATTTTGCATCCTCTTCAAAATAACAAAGAGAGCTTTTGGAAGCGAGTGTGGCAGAAGTTAATTCACAACAAATGTGTCTACAAAAGGAACGCATAACTGAAATATTAGAGAAAATGGAACGTCAGTAACATCTGTGTCTACATTTGTGTCGAGATTATGCAATTCTCACTGCGGTGGAATTGCTGCGCGGCTGCGCTCAAAATTGACACCATCAGGATAGACTGAGAGCTAGCGACGGGAAATGGACAACTGTTTATAGAACGGAAAATGAGTTGTCCATTTTCCGTCGCTATCTCTCAGTCTGTTTATAGAGTTTGTTGCAAGCAGGCTTTAAAAAGAGATAATACGACTTCCTATCGGAGTCGGTAGTGACCCTACGAAGCAGGAGGTCCCGGGTTTGAATCTTGGTCAGGGCATTTATTTGTGTGATTATCACAAATATTTGCTCCTGAGCTATGGATGTTTTCTATGTTTTTATTATATGTATCGTCATCCAGTACTCGTACCCATATCACAAGCCTTTTTGAGCTTACTGTGGAACTAGGTCGATTTGTGTAAGATGTACAGTATGACCCACTCGGTAAATATAAAAGCTGTCCGAAAATGTATGCTTGAAATAGCAAACCAAAATAACCACTGTCAAAGCTTTATTGTCAATGCCGAATAATTTTAATATTAATTAGTAAGTAGTTTCTTTCAAATTATCCGCACTTGGTTGTGACATACTTCCCTAAATGTACTATTAGCAAGTTAGTTTAAAATGTATTGATGTCATCAATCGTTGGTGAATCTTAAATAACTAAATTAAAATAAAATAAGATTGTAAGAAAAGAAACCGTATCAAATGTTTTAGTATTTTGTGTGAAAGTGTTTAATTTTATTTTACTTATTTTGTTTTATATTTTCTTCAGTACTTATTTATGGTCTTTCTCTCTCTCTTTCCTTTGGATTGGTTTCTCTTAAAACTACGAATTGTCACGTATAAGATATTTTATAAATTATTTTGGAAAAATAAGTATCGTAAGTTCCTCGTAGCTCTTTGGGCTGTGGTGTAGGGTTAGAACTAGTTTTATTTTTTTGTCGTTCATAAGTGCATTGTAATGTACCTTAATTGAAAAATAAAGATATGTATTTATCATTTATCTGGAGCTAGGTCTCAGACTATACTATAATATTATTTCAAGCTAATATAAATCTACCCCGAATTCATACAATCAGGTAGAAGTAACTAAACTACACATTTGGTGTAAATAGTCTTGGCAAATAAAGTTAATTAATGAAAACAAAGATGACATTCGAAAACTAGCGACATTTTCGTGGCCGTATTGTAGTTTGATACATAGACGCGAGAAATGTCATATTCCTTAATATACTTCCTGAAAGAGCTCGCAGGTATCTGTAGAATCGCTGCCATCTGTTATAACCATAATAAATATGTCTAAAGTGGAAATTGAATGAAGAAGCCGACCGTAACGTCAAGATTTTTTTTAAATATTGGTATTGCATTATCATCACATTTGGAAATCGCCACGAAATTGTGATCAACATTCGTTTAGTTTTACTCGTGCGTAAAACAGTAACAGAAACCACGGCGATGTAGTCAGCTCTCGAATGACACCTTTACTCCTAAAACACCATTTAAGTAAATGGGGCATTCCCGTGAACTCGTATCTAAAATGTTTCGGAAATAAAAGCTATTTGTTAAAGAAAATGGAGGTGAAATTCGTTCCAGAAGTATCATAGTGGGTAAAAATATTGAAGACTAAAGTCTCTTCGTAACGTTTTCCCGGTATATGCCACGCACGGCCCCGGATGCCTGGCTTCCGTTTTGGCAACTAATTTCAAAATTTGGCGTAGGCGCTAGTTTAAAGAAAGTGACTAAAGTCCTTCCAACAGGAGTGGTGTTGTCCAGCTATAAGAACGTGCGACTTTTAATTCGAAGCTCGCAGGTTCGATCCCGGCTCATGTCAATGAGTATTTCGGAACTTATATACGGAAGATCATTAAATATTTACCGATCGCTTTTCGGTGAAGGAAAACGTGGTGAAACAGGACTAATCTCAATAAGGCCTAGTTTACCCTCTGGGTTGGAAGGTCAAATGGCAGGAGCATTCGTAAAACTAGCGCCTACGCCAAATCTTGGCATAAGCTAGAAAAACGCTAGTGTGAAGAAGTAATGCAATTCTAAACAGAACAAGTTCCATCTAGTAATTTTGAAGTTCAGTCGCCATCAGATATATCTCAGCTGCCAAGATGCTTTATTTTTTAAAATACTACGACGGTGACAAACAAGCATACGGCCCGCCTGATAAACGATCACCGTAGCCTATGGACGCCTGCAACTCCAGGGGTGTTAGATGTGCGTTGCCGACCCTTTAAAAAAGGAGGATTCGCTGTGTTGACAGCTAAAGGGGCAAGCTTTGGATGTCAAGTTGCAGAGAAATCCCAGCAAAAACTACCTATATTGATTGATTGATATTGTCCTAGTGTTTTTAAACTGCGGTTTTCTGTAAGGTGGAGGTACTTGCCCAGACCCCAGCCAGACCAGAGGTACAGCTCCAGATTTGAGCGAGACAGCTCCACGTCTGACGCCGACTGTATATTAAAACAATGCGTCAACATAATAACATGGCATAACGTATCTGCAAGTGAAAGTTTAATAAAGTTGCTCACAATATTGCGCAATGCACTATGCAGCTAATGCACTTCCATTTGCTTAGCCAAGTGCATACACGATGCACTGAGAATGTCTCAAGGATGTGGAAGATGACGTTATTTGAATTTTAATACAAAGTCTAAACCTGTCCAACTATATTACTTGATTACCAAGACAAGTGAAGATTAGATTTAATAGAACTAGGGGATACTTACTCTGGGGCAAAGACAGCTATTATATAAGTCGCAAGTCAGACCCCATATGGGGTGCTGATGTCACCTTTGGGCAGGAGCGGCTGGATACCAGCAGACTTTTTGACTCGGTCCATAAGCGCGCTGTACGAATTGTCGACGATCCCAAACTCACAGACGGTATTGAACCCTTAAGTCTAAGGACAGACTTTGCCTCCTTACGTCTTCGAAATTTATTTATTATTATAACTTATGAATGAGAAATGAAAGAAACTTACACCACGATATAAATTCAAGTTTTGTCCGAGACGTGACCGGTCCGAGACGATCCGTCAGTTTCTATAGAAAACGTCACGTGACTTCTGAGGGCTCCCAGCTATCACGTGATTATGTCTATAGAAATTGACAGATCGTCCCGTCCCGTCCCGTTCTAGTGTGAGTCATCCTTACACGAGAATTCCGATATAGTCCATATAAAAAATTACCGGTGATCGAAGTGCTGGTGGCTTCCTCGTACAACGTATCAGCATTGCGATACAACGAGAAAATGCCGCCAGCATCCTAGGTACAATGCCTCAAGGACCTATTTTAGATTTATAGTAGGTAGAGGTAGGTAGCTAGGTAAGTTGCTCTTACTGTATATATTTTGAAAATAAATGTTTTATTTCTACTTTAAAAAGTATCGGTACGGTACATGACATCCTTATTATGTGTTTTCAAATGACATTTACACACTGCTGCTTTTTAATAAAAGCTGAAGGCGTCGCTTCCAATAATGCAATATATGCACTATGAAATGCAACCAATGCATTTCCATTTGCATATACTAAGTGCATACTCGTCTTGCTATGCACTGAGAATTTCTCATCGATGAATCCTATTTGAATTTTAATCTAAAATATTACCTTGATGTTTACTGATATGTACAGTACATTAAATTTCAAAACTGTTAAAATTCACGTATTATTAGCACAATAGGCGTGCTATGTTTCGACTGCATCAGGCAGTCATCGTCGAACAGTTAGCAGCGACTCAGTTTAGGTCCTAAACTGATTCGCGTTAAGATGTCATGGTATGGGGGCATCAAAGCAATCTTTTTACACAATCATATATATCCCCTTTTTTTTGGTAAGGTTCAAGTCACTAAGCCAGTGATTTTTTCCTTTTCCCCTAATATCTAAAATCATCATAGAAGCATGTTCGTATGTCTTTGCGTGTTGACTGGAGCTAGTTCAAAGCGTTTGTGGCGTTGCGAGCTGTCAGCTGGTGCAAAGTTATGCCGACAAAGCGTATAGAGAACATACAGATGCAGAAAGATCACTTTATTTACACACATATTGTTATTGCTCTAAAATACGTTAAGAATCCAGGCAGCGATATACTATAACAGTGATATTATTATGATAGCAGCTGGACCCCCGGCGATTCCCGGAGCGCCGGTGTGCCAATCAACTCTAGTATGCACGAGTATTGTAATGTCATAAACGCATCAATTTTAGTATCGTAATAAATTTCAAATTTGGAACACCTGTCAAATCCAACACAATTTACGTGGGTCTCTCTTCTAGAATCCTTTAGACATCACAAACTGGTGTTGATACAAGCGTTACTTCGGTGTGGTTTTTAAATATAAATCGTGCACAACGTAGTTTATTCAACAGTGATAAATGATAAATAAATAAAATAAATGATAAATATCTTTATTTTTCAATTTAGGCACATTACAATGCACTTGTGAACGTCATGGCGGCTCCAAAATTTGTACTACTTGTAAAAATCACTAAACTAATTATAAATTTGATTTACAATAGCATATTGATAATTAGATACTTGCAGGTAGTTAGTAGAATAACTTATATTCTACTATATTATGAGACACTTGCACAAAAAAAGATTATGTTTTGACACAAATATACAAATATGTGAACTTACAAACAATCTTACCCAGTCTGAGTTTGCCCCTAAATGAGGTTAGTGAGGTGGAGCAATTTTACTCCTTTAATAGACAAAGGAGTAAAAGACTTTGCTTCCTACAATTTTTATGCCCCATTAAATATATAATAAGAACAAAACAAACCTGCTATTTAGCTGATCCTTATTATTTTTTATGAACTTATCATGGCAATGAGACAAATGAAACAGGTGGAGCATTATTACCCAACGAGGAGCAAAGTAGACCCTTTTTACGGTACCTTCGATAACATTATCTAACTAGCTTGTGTATTGTCATTTGAGTTAATTAGGCATACTTAATTTCAGCAGAAACTAAGAAAAATGTTACTGCCGAGATCTTATCGAAATTTCTCTCAAAATTGGCAATACAAGCAATTCTGGGATATGCTAAAATATAATTTAGGTATGAGAACAACAAATTAGGGTATCAGCTTTTCTATAAAACAAATTTCGGTACCTATACGATCTATTTGTAACAGATAGACACCGTGATAGATAAAAAAAAAATTAAAAAAGTGAACCCTCTGTTCCTTTTAATTATTCTGTAAGTTTTGCAACAGACAAAGCGTGTATTCGAAATACGCCGACATTTTGTTCGTTCCTTTGTGGAATGCAGAGCAAAGATAACCTTTTTAATTAGGTTAAAAACAGGACAAAGGTTCTATACTATAGCTTTCCTTAAGGTTTTTTGCGGCACAGTAAAGGTCCCTATTGTGCTTTATAGAAATCACTATTGTCTACGTTCACCAGACTTAATTTGCAATGACTTCGAAGATAATGGTTTCTGGTTTCTTTTAATTCTATCACTCGTACTCATATTAATAAGCTTAATTTTTAAGAGCGTTGGCGGCCCAGAGGTAAGGTGTGCGGCTATCAATCCGTTAAACCCATCTATTAATTCATAAGAATTTATCTTTTATTAACTTTGATTAATTATAGTAATAAAGGTAGCAGAAAGTAGGACGATGAATTATGCAACGCTCACAATCAAGGATTCCGCTGCAATGTTCGAACATACTAACGGATTTAGTGCAAGCTGAATCTGATGAAGTTACATTTTGCTATGTAGTGATTCACTTCACCTACAGAAAGCCTCGGTGAAACCACTATAAGTTAGACCTCTCAATCTGTATAAAATATGTGATGTCAGGGATCACATGAAACCTGATCTGGTAAGGAATATGAGTAACAGTCTTGCAATCAACCACGAAGTTTATAGCTAAATTGAAACTAGAACTTAGCTATTAGCGTTTGATTCTCAGGATCCTTGGTACATACGAGTAATAGCTATAGTCAACGGTTATAGTCAATAAATTATTATAATCCAATCCAAGATCGTTATTGGCCCAGCGGGTTGACGTGAGACTTTCAATCTGAAGGTCTTGAGTTAAAAACCTGCCAACTCGTACCAATGAGTTAAAAAAAAAGAATAATTAACTCATCCTTCAACAGTAAAACACAAATGAACGTACAGAAAATACAAGAAATAAAGAAATGAAAAAAACTCACAATAGGGATGACGACTAGGTTGAAAAACTATTATTCTAATTAGTCCGTCAGTTAGATTATCTAAAATTATTAGACACGTATTTTTTTCCTTTTTTAATTTAACTAAAATTGGCGAAGATAAAGAGCATCAAAGTTCCGGGGTGGGGGCTTGTGACGTCACTCCTAGGTAAGAATTGTACCTAGGAGTGACATTACGCGAAACTTTAACGCACTGTATTTTTGTCATTTTTGATTTGACAAACAAAAGAAAAAATACGTGTACAATATTTTTTTATAATCTAAAAGACGGACTAAATAGATTTTTTCAGTCGTCTAGCCTATTTAAGCCTATTAAACCGTTCAAATTTTCAGAATAAACAGGAAAAGAAATAAAAAATAATATTTACTATAAAGTACATCGAAACAAAAAGATCTGTGACATAAAGCATAAAAACAAATATATCTATAACGTTCCTTCATAAATTAGGATACTTACCCATCTGTGACATTGCCTATTATATTAAGTTCCTGAGTACAAAATTAACCACGATCCCAACAAACCCAAACATAACAATAAATACTAATGACACGAGGATAATAACAATATGTCTTCATTGTGGTTACTGGACACTTTCGGTTCGAACGAATGCCTTTTGGTCTCAGAACCGTTCCAATCTATGAACTTTATGCTGACTTAGGATCTTCTTCTATTGGATTAAAGCTAATAAGGTAAAATGGCTGTCGTGGAGTTCTTATTTTATATCACTAACCACGTGTGAATGGATGAAAAAGGAATATTCTGATGTCGTCGCGCTGATGATGGAGGCCGGTGGCTATAGGAATAATATAAAAAAGGAGAAAATTATTTTTATTCTTAAGTGGCATCTTAAAAATATAACAATGTAATCTTATTGGTATTGCTACTGATATGACTGTTAAAAGAAAAAAAATCGTCCTGAAACAGTTTATTTCTTGTTTTATTTGTCTAAATAAAGGATGACTCACACCAGTCCGATCCGATCCAATCCAATACGGGAAGATTTGTCAGTTTTTATACAAAAAGTCACGTGATTATCGAGGGCTCCAAGTTATCACGTGATTTTTCCATAGAAACTGACAGGATCGTCCGGGATCGGATTGGACTGGTGTGAGTTTTCTTTATTTTGACAAATAAAACAAGAAATAAACTGTTTTCAGTATCATTTTATTCTCCCAGTTAATTTAATGTTTTCACCATATTTATTCCATTCAGTTCTTAAACTCTCTGAGTAATCTCGATTCATTTTATGATTATTGATAAATAATAATTCTAAACGGCCGAAAATAAACATCAGTACCGCACCGGCCTCATCTAATGACGACAATAAAATTGATGGCTCTCTTTATAGCCCATCAAAGGAAAGGAAAGGACAGCCGATGGTATACCGACTGACTGACGGAGCAAAAAAGTTTTCAAGTTCAACCTTGAACCAAAAGACGTTTCAAGACCAGGCTAGTCCTATTATCAATAAATAAATATATGTATCTTTATTTCAGACCCGATTGTCCACATATTATTACATTAGTAGAATCCGGTGATAACGACGTCGAAGGGACCGAGGATATCACGTCGTACTAACCGGAAGTCGTAATAAACATACAGACAGAATTCTCTGCCGGCGTCTATATTTCCGTGCACATATAACCCGACAGCCTTCAAATCAAGGGTGAACAGGCACCTTCTGGGCGAGCTCGCTCCATCGTAGTCCACGTCTTTGCTTTCGGCTAGTCTGTGGCCAAGAGTAAGCCCATTTGTTATAAAAAAAAAACATACAGACAATTTTAAAGTTGTTAATTGATTTTAATAGTCACACTTGCATTATTCATAATGGTTCAGTGAAACTCACAGAATAAATAATAAATTGTTGAACCATTGACCTATTTACTCATACTTCCCGACTACATGCACCTTAAGCCATTCTAAATTGCGGAGATTTTTTTACACTAGATGAAACCCTTACGCGCTTAAGTTTTAGAATGTATTGTTTGGTTAAAATGCACCTTCATCGTTGTAACCGAACAATTTCGGGTGAAATCCCGTCGTTAAAAGCGGTCTATTGATAAGCAGTCGTACTATACGGATGCACTTTGATAGTGGCTTGTATGAAAACCAACCATCTGTCAATATCTACGTCGCTAAAACCGGTTGGTTGTTTTATGCGGAGTCGTACTAATCGGATTCTACTGTAATTACATTACCTTAAATTAAATTTTGAAGCTGTTAGTAAATACCTAATCTATACTTAATACCTAAAAATATAGGCCTAGTATATACTTGACACAAGTCAAAGTAGATCTGACCGGATCTATCCAATAAAGTACGGTTAACAAGCAAGTATTTTTAATCACTTGGGATGCTTTTATCAAGTGTCAAGTACTGTGTGCGTGCAGTATGCTTGCAGTCGATTACATTGCACTGCACTGTACAGTTTTTGACTATAATTTATCTTATCTTATTTTATTGAATGGACCAACTCTGCATTCAAACGACTCTGGATTTTGAGACAGGATCATCTTCAACCAGTTTTGTCATCGAGGGTGTTGTGCGCGGCGAAGCGCAACGCAGTACACCCACCTGCGTCATCGCGAATAGTTCTCGACGCTTGATAATGGCAGCCTAAATAGATCGAATACGCAAGAGGTCAGATAGCATTTTATTTTCTGAAATATAGTTTCCGATTCTTGGTCCTCCATTCGCAAGGCACATTCATAATTTACTTACTTTGGACGCAGCAACCAACCTACAAAATATAATATTAGCTATTTTATTTCCCTTTTCTTCCACTTTTATCCAACTTTCGCCTTTCAAAAGAGAATTATCCAACAGAAGCACGTTCGCGAGAACTAATTATCTATTACACACGTTCGTACTTGAAATCACTTCGGTTTCTACGCCAATGGAATGTTCTAGCAGTTCCATTTGTAATCTAGGTAAGCTAGTCGAAGTTTAAAATGAACTAATGTAGCAGGAACTGGAAATTAAAACGCTGATTCTAATAAAGACCTTGTAATAAAAACATTCATGTAATTCGTTATTGACAGGGCGCTCAACTACGCATGCAACCTAAATGGTCACGCTCTGTGCGATTTCAGAGAAGCTTCCTCTCGCAGACGCTTCGGCTGTGGAATGGGCCAAGGTTTACCCGAAGGACTTCATGGAGTTTTTCAACATACGAGCGCGCAAGTTTTTAATGGGTCGGCAAAGCGTGTGACACTCCTGGACCGTATGCTTGTTTGCCACGGACGTAGTATAAAAAAATACATATACTTTAGATAGTTAAGGCCGTCCCCTATCCCAATGACCTCGGCGATTTGAGCTTTCTTCCCCTACCGCTTCCTTTCCTCACCGGTTATACAATACCGGTTATAAGCATAAGTCGTCACCTAGGAAGAGCTGCTTGTACTAGGACGCAACCCTATAAACTACTAGTGCCATCTTATACGACTGGCCCCCGTCGCCCGCGCAGGCATCTCGAGCCGGCGTTTTCGGAAAAATGCGTGTAATAGCTTTTTTCTCGAAAAGTACAAAACCTATCCAAAAATCAGTGGATGCGTTTAAAGTAAACATAAATATAAAATGCTTGTCTTAGTTTCTTGTACTTACGACGCATAATAAGGGAGTAGATACAGATTTAAGGTAGAAAAAAGGGTTTACGGTTATTTTTTTTTTCTCTTGATGTATTATGTTTTTCGACAATTTAGTGGAACAAAATGTAGACCAAATACCTAGCTACATTATATATTTTTTTTAAGCGTTGTGCTTGGAGCTGAACAAAGCCTATTCACTTTAAAAACAGTGAAATATGCCGGGTAGCCCCTTAACACGGCGCTCTAGCAGCTTGTTACGTGTTACGGACGGGTATTGCAATCATACAACGATTAAGTACTAAATAAATATTTACTATTTAAATTAAACTAAGCAATTGATAATACTAAAATCCTTAAGTCTACTCTAAGCTGATTGTTGAGTGCCAAGAGGGATTTTTAGCGCAATAGGCTAGGGAACCCTGCTGATACTGCACGTCGGCTAGCTACCCGAGTATTTATTAAGCGCAGACCCGATTATAAAGGGCATGTCCATAGGCTAAAACAACTGAACTGTATTGTTTCATATTTTTTTATTTTTTTTTACTGTTTCGATTACTACCCTACTGTAACTAACTGTTGTTGGTTTTACTGGTACCTTGGTCACTTTTTCTGTAGTATGTCATCCCTTAATTTTTTTTATCAACAATAAAATTAGGTTTAATTAAAAGTTTAATCACTTAACTAAGTAGGTAATTCTAAATTAGTAATAGAGCTTAAATAGTACAAGAACTTAATCTTATTGCCTTTCGAGGTTCAACAAAGCAGGTCAGCACTGAAGGATTTATGCGCTGTTCAGCAATATGTCAACGTACGGTCTGCAAATTTATTTAGCGTTTAGCGTAAATTGATGGTCATTTGTATTGTTCAAAGAGTAATTTATAACCTCTTGTGCTGAGCTTATATGGTAAAGCAGTTGATATAGGGTGTAATAAAAATGCTGGAGATTCATTTAAGAGCGTAAATTGTATCGTATCTGATTAGATAAAAATAGGAAAAAAATGAAGCATTTTTTTTCTTCTTCATACTAATAATAAATATTTAACACGTTGATGGACACGAGTCTATATAATTAGCCATACATCGTGAACGCCTATAGGCGTACTGTGTTAATAAATAAATTAATATAAATATTGAAAGACAATCTTACACAAATCGACTTAGTCCCATGGTAAGCACAACCAACTGTTTCCTGTGATTTTGATCACATATATCCCATATATATATAACATATACCCAGTTGGATACTTTCCCACGTAGCGTAAGTAGTAAGTAGATTTATTTAAAAAGGTTTGAGTCTTACTGAAGTCATTTTTTTATATTAATGGGACCAACAATGTCGATATGTATGCAGGGAAAAGTATCTTCCAATAACCCTGTTTTAATTCACTATAAGGTATACTAATTTAACGGCCTCCTAGCCTAGTCGGTAGTGACCCTGCCTACGAAGCCGGAGGTCTTGCATTCGAATCCTGGTCAGGGCATTTATTTGTATGTTTATCGCGTTTATTTGTTCCTGAGTTATGGATGTTTTCTATGTAGTTAAGTTTATATATGCATCTATCTATTTAATATATCGTCGCCTAGTACCCACATTACAAGTCACAAGCCTTATTGAGCTTACCGTGGGATTAGGTCCATTTGTGTAAAATTGTCCCATTTTTTTTTATTTACCTTAGACGATTCTCATACATTTTTAAATTAAAGACTGTTCTTTCTCCAAGACCGGGTCAATGCCACCCTTGAAACATCGGAGGTTGTAGTAAACTTTAAAATGATGTATACTGGTTATCACATGTATGCAAAGTCTGTTGTACAAAACAGAGTGTAGTGTGGAGTGTGGAGCGCTCTCTAGCTAGAGTGGCTATTGGATTACAAGAGCTCTCAGATTCTTGTCTCGAGACTCTTTACGAATGTCGTTTTCCTTGATACAAGAAAACATGTGAGAGTTACCGGTCAGTGGTATAGTAAAATATTAGGAAATAAATAAATATTATGGGACAATCTTACACAAATCGACATAATCCCACAGTAAGCTCAATAAGGCTTGTGTTATGGATACTAGACGACGATATATATAATAGATAAATACTTTAATAAATACATAGAAAACATTCATAACTCAGTAAAAAATATTTGTGATAAACACACAAATAAATGCACTGACCAGGATTCGAACCCTAGGAAATTTATGTTTAATGGCGACAATATTGTATGTTTAAATGTGGCTTATATTTTGAGCTTACGAAAGACTATATTTGAAATTAAACTTGAAAACATAAAAAGTGTTTATTTTATAGGTAAACTTTAGGTAAAAAGGTTAGAAGCTTACAAATAGTCTTCGGTAAGCATAAAAATAGGCCAGTATTTAAGAATAAAAATAGGCCATATGAGAGTAATAAGCGGGAGTGAAGGGGGCCGGGGGTTTGACAATATCTCAATTCTACTTAGACTCAATCTTGCATGGAAACAAACACGAAAAAGACATTAAAAGTTAGTTCAAAATGTTTTTGTCAGCAAATAAACCAAACGGTCTGTATTGCTAGTTAGGTTAGGTTTTTGCTGACCGACTGTTTTTTCTGCTGATCATACCACTTCTTTTATACCACAATAGTTGCAAACATGCTTGCTGGTGGCAAGTGACCACTGTAGCCTATGGACGCCTGTAATACCATCACAGTTCCTGATCTCGTAATAACCTATACATTTCTCGAATTCAGAATCCATTGTAGAAAAAATTGAATCATGGATTTAATATATTCAAAAATACAAATATATCGTGCCACTTTTTTGTTGAAAAAAATCAAATTATTTAATTTAATATTTTTGTCTTCACTCATCATCTTAACCATGTGAAAACGAGTGCTGTAAAGGGCTCGAAACGTAGGATCATGGTGTTAATAAACGCGATCAATCTGTTCTAAAGTGTTTAATTTCAATGAATATTTTTGATTTGTTACTAATAAGATTCCATATACTCGAGAAATTCGCCTGCATTCGGTGAAACCAGTAGGCCTAGTGGTTATGTCGTTATCAGTGAAGACCCGAGTTTGATCCTCAGATTGGTCTCCGTCAGTGTTGGTCTTTTTATTCGGTATATGGCATCCTTTTCAAATTATAACAAATACATCGTCTTCATAGATTTAGAATTTGGTGAAAAATGTCTTCGTCAAAATTGTAATTAATAATAAATTGAGAAGTTTAATCAAACCTATGTGTAACTTCTTAATTGCTTATAATAAAACGCTTTCAGATTTTAAAGGTGATTATTTAGCGAAGCAGGGTATTTGCTCAGACAATATTGTGCAGCTTAAATCATGCGCAACAGCGTTTTTCACGACTATAAATAGTACATTTTTGACAATAATTTCACCTTTAAAATACATTTCAGAAACAAATTATTATAAACTTGCAGAGTCTCATATCGACATTCTCATTAAGAGAGGTATGGGCACAGCGGATGCATATCGTTTAGTGTGGCTCAAATCTGAAGCAGAGCCCATCTGGGGAAGTACCTCCACCTTACAGAAAACCGCAGTTTAATAACACTAGACTCTATTCATAGTGTTGTGTTTCTGTTGGTAAGTTAGTTCGCCAGAACTCCAAGAGGATTCACTGTGTTGACAGCTGGAAGACAATACAAGACCCATGGAGCAAAGCTTGCCCGTTTATCTATCAACACAGCGAACCCTCCTTTTTTAAAGGGTCGGCAACGCGCATGTAACACCCCTGGAGTTGAAATAGCACTTTAAAGTTTGTCAGTTAATTTGCTTAGAAGGTAACGTGGTTTTGACTCTAATAATAATTAATATTTCGCTGTTATGTCATGACTTGAACCAAAAACGCTGCCGAAAACTGATCTTCATTGAATGACAGCGAATAATTTATTTATAAAGAAATTATAATCGATTCAGTAACTTCTTAATTGCAATTTAGAAGTTGTTCTATTATTAATTGTTGTTATTAAACTTGCTTTTAGAACATTGTATTGAATATACAAAATGTTTTCATGTAAATACTTGTTATATAATTTGTATTGTTGACATATTTTAGGTTATTGCACAATAGGATGCCATTATCAACGATCCTGTGTGACGACGCGTACGGGCGGACTCAAAACAACATGTCACGCATAGTAACTAAAAATACGCAAGTGTTATCCATAAATGTATTATAACCACTTTAATATAAGAGCATGCCAATCTTTTAAAAGTAAATGCTAAATGGTTCTTTATGTATAGAACGCGTAAATCTATAAAATTTAATATCCACTCACTTCTTATGACCTCAATTGATAAGTGAACATTTAATCTTACCCACTAGCAAACTATATCACTTTTTTATCCCTCATTTTCTCGACTATTTAATTTTTTGCATCCTTTCTTGTATATACTAAACTACCCTCCGCCCCTGGGCTCCACGGAAGACCAGTGCCATGGAATGGCATCTATTAATCCAGGGCACATGCTGAGTGGCGTCCAATTGCAGCCATTAGTACTGTGATGGCACCAATATACATTGAATAAATCAGTTTTAGTGTATGTTAGTGTTTAAGTTTCTATTGTTTGGTGCTGTAATATAGTATGGTATAATGCAATACATATTTTTCTTTGTTTCTTTCTTTTCTTTTTTCTAAAATAAGGGGCCCAGCACCACAATCAATTTCAATTTCAATTTTCAATTTTATTTATTAACCATAATGTAACATGTTCATTACATGGTAAGTCAAATTTACAATATTTGCATATTTAAATCCACTGTACAAGTGTATAATTAATACATATTCAAAATGAAAATAGGTACTAAAAACGAATTATTATCATCATCATCATCTATCTATAATTTAGCTTTGAATTTGTCAATTAATGTTTTTTGTTTGTCATTCATTTCATCTTTTTGTTTTTATACTAGCTTCTCTCTTTATGTTTAAAGTGTTAATTAAACTTAGATTGTGTAGTCACAAAATGTAAAGCGTGTGATATGTGTAAGTTGTGTTTGCCTATAATTGGGTGAATACTCTGGAATGATTTTGTACCTTTGATTAAAATGTTTTAGTAATAGTATTGCACCTGTTGGCAAACCTGTATCAATCAATACATATAATAAGAGAGTAGAAATAAAAAATCTGTACAATAAATATATTTAAAAATATTTATATATATTTAAAAAAAAATACGTTAAAAGGTTCTTTAAAATAACACGAAAGTAAGTAAACACTTTAGAACGGATTACTCGCGTTTATTAACACCATGACCATACGCTTCGAGCCCTTTACAGCACTCGTTTTCACAGGGTTAAGATGATGACTGAGAGAGTCATTCTCATTTGGTTCACATATGAGCTCCCTGCCGAGATTAAAGATTACAGTATCGGTTTCTCCAAAAAAGGAGTTTACTAGATTTAAATGAGTCGGCAACGTGCATGTGAACCTCCTGGAGTTGCAGGCGTTCATAGGCTATGGTGACCACTATCCATCAGGTGGGCCGTATGCGGACAGGAATTGATTTATGAGGAAAAAAAATCTTCGAAACAGGGCGACACTGCTAAACTAGACGTTCGGCGCTCTCTTAAATTATATCTCGTCTCACCATTACAGACGTCCCATTATTTGCTTAATGTCAGGGACACGTTGTATAAGTGTTTGTTATATTACGGATCCGCCTTCGTGTAGCAGTATAATGAGCGTAAAACTTCACGGTATACAAGGTGGGGTGACAATGTCAGCGTAAAATGCTTTTTTATCTATTTTTAGTATCAATTCGGTTGACATTATGCTTGACGATATATTACGGTCCTAGTGATGTGGAATAACCAAGTGATGTTACAAGGCAAAATATTTTTTTCCACAATAAATATACAAAACAAAGTGGCGGCATACAAAATACACCTCTGGTTGTAATATCATTACTATATGCTTTTTAGTAACTTAGTAAAACCGCTGTGACATACGGACGGACAGACAGACAGATAGACAGAGAGACAGACAGACCGACAGACCGACAGACCGATAGACAGACAGACAGACAGAGAGACAGACGGACTGAACGAAACTCCGGGTTCCGTTTTTTCCATTCTGGCTGCAGAATCTTCATAATGATCCGCTAGCTTTCGCAATGCACCCTCATCTTGACCGTCCCTGACACGTGTGACCCTTTCAGAGTTACCTAACACTTCAGAGAATTACGCTACACACAATACAAGGTGTCACGAGAATTCTAAAATATTTGAACCACACATTCGTGAGGTTACAAGTAGAAAAACCCGGTCAAGTGCAACCGAGGGTTCCGCGCAAAAGATGCTTGAACTTGGGTACTTACTTAAAAATACTGGTGGCACGGAACTCTCAGTATGCGGCAATTATGCAGTTTTTGGATTTCCTGCTGTATTTGTGCTACAAGTTATTGCTTTTTGCCAAATTTCGTGATTCTAGGTTAACGCGAAGTACCCTATACATTTTGATTCCCATTGCAAATATACGGGTAATGCGATATACATGGCGGGTTACCCTCATCTGGCAGAATATATATTGGCAGAAATACACTTCGCACATAACACACCCAGCAAAACTTTAACAAAAAATACTGTCGCAGAAATATGTACTTGCCATAACAGTTATTTGGCATAATATTAATTTGGCGGAATGCAGAAAGTGGGTTAGGTTAGGGTTTTCTGCCAAAAAATTCTGCTAAACGTTGCCTCTGCCATAAATTATTCGAATTCATGACAAATACAATTCTACAACACAATAGTGAACCATAAATGGTCGTATCTTTTGATTGCGTTGACGTAGAGGTTTGGTGTTTTCACAGGGGACTGCAGACTTATGTACGAGTATGTGGTAATAATTTCAATTTGCCACCCTTACGCGTTTCCGAGATAAAGGGTCTTGAAAGACGAACGGACGGACAACAAAGTGCCTTGATCCTAGTGATCCTATAAGGCTTCCGTTTTTTTTAGATACGGAACGTTCATCTTTACACACATGTTTCATACAGTGTAGTGTGCGAGTAAATGAACAGTAATTATTAGCCTTAATGCTATGCTGGAGTTGCAAGTGTCCAGAGGCTGCGGTGACACCGCTTTCCATCAGGCGGGCTTGTCTGCCACCCGCATGGTATTAAAACAAATTTGAAATCTTTTCGGGTTCGGCGAGGCACCTTGTATTGTATAGTAATTACAAGTAGTACTCTATATATTACGTGTGGTTATTTACTTAGTAAGATTAACACGGAAGGTTATTTACCTAAATTTAGTAACGGATTTACTCGTAAAGTTGGACAACTATGTACGCAAAGGACTTTGATGTTAAACAACAATGCTTTATGTTCTGCGCCCGAAGGATCCGCTATAATTATATATATTAAAAAAACTTTTTAACTAAAGTATAAAACCGACTTTAAAAAGTAAAAAAAAATAAACTGTATAAATTTTTATTTGCGCTACCAACTGATACCTTGGGAGCCGGTGCCCAGTTTCATTGGAAACCAGAGCCATTGGGAAAGATGAAATAGATATTAATATACGTATGTTATGATTTTAATTTTTCTATAAAATATGACATTTTGATCAGAAACAGGCATCACTGTAAGTATGTAAGTTTGTACGTATTGTACGTATATATTCATATATTTTTAATTCGGATAACCAAAGTGATGAAATGGTTTGATAAGTTTACATGGTTTATGTGCCCTTGAGCTAAAGTTCTATTTATTCTGAAGTGCTATAGATTAGCTACAAAACACATTAAAATTGCCGTCAATTGAACTTGCTGACGAAGTAAACAAACCGCCATATTGTTGTCATTACCTAACTTTTAAACCATTTCAATTTTTTAATGAACTCCCAAAGACTAAGTTAGAAAGAAAGAAAGAAATAATTTATTTGCAAGAATATGTACAAATAAGATGTTATTTATCTTATGGTTGTGTATGATACGATAATACGACCATTTAAGTAGTGTATGGTTACAGTGGTATTTGATGAGGTAGTGTGAAAATTCAAGGAGGAAAAGTGAGCAAGGAATGTGATGCCTGTTTTTTACCTAGTTATCAAGTTCGATCTATACCGGTTTTATCTCATCACACGAGACAAAACTCAAAATTGTTGATTTTGCTTTTCTACTAACGAAAATGGAATAGCTCACAATGGATATTATATCGGAATCTCTAAAGTTTTCATCCTATTTTTGCTTTCCCTAATACTGTTTGACATAATGATCTTTTGTTCTAAACTCATATGTCCTAATATTGTTATCCCTAACATCGTTTTAATTTACTTTTTTCGCAGCGATTTGACTCTGTGGGAGGTCACGGGTGTAACCTAACCTAACATACTTTTCTAACAGCGATTTCGTTATGAGTGTCATCATTTTTAGCAATAACTTGATTATGGCAAATAATCGTTAGTTTACGTCGTTAGGTATAATGATCATTAGGACAAAACAGTAACGGCAAGTGATTTTAGGACAAACGATATTAGGGATGTCGAGGCCCTATTATAATTATATGGATTACACCAACGAACCAAACACCAAGCCACAGCATCTCAAACCTTAATTCCGGAAGTTTCCGTAACAAGATGGCCGCCACAGCCGTTTCCGGCCAATGGGGCGACCTAAACGGATTATATCGGCCGATGTAACGTAAAGGGATTTGGACGTGTTGATGGCGTTTCGTGGATTGCTTTTGTTTTATGAGATACTAGCGTTTTCCCGCGACTTTGCCTGCGTAGAATTAGTACAAAACTTATCCTATGTACATTTCCTAACATCAAACTATTCCCATGAAAAATTTCATCTAAATACGTTCGGCGGGTTTAGCGTGAAGAGGTAACAGACGGGCAGAGAGTTACTTTCATGTTAAAAATATTTGTATGGATAAGATTCAGCCCGTACAAAGGAGACCCAGGTATCTTCTGAAGCTAGGTAAGAAAAATCTAAGAATGTTGACTGGAATTATTACCGGTCACAACACACTGAATAGACATCTTATGATTTTAGGTGTAAGTAGGGACCCACCCTGTCCGCACTGCGGTATGGAGGAAACCAGTAAGCATGTGCTGGCTGAATGTGCTATGTACGCGGCAGCACGATATAGCATATTCGGCAAAGATACCCTATTAGAAAACGAACTAAAGGATGTCGAACTTAAAGATGTCTTTCTGTTCTGCAGGAAAACGAGAAGATTTGAAGAAGATTGTATAATGGGAAGGCAGCCGGGACAGTAACCTGCAGCTTAAACTCCAGGGAAATGGGCTGAATGAACGCGCGAAGTGCTCGACAGCCCGCCTGTATCCGCCCGGGCGTCCCTACTATACATCTACATCTACATCTACAAGATTCAGCCCGCCAACTTCGCGTTGAAGTCTCTGAAAATTGTAAGATCTGTATTTGTACCGTGTTCATGCAAATAAATAATTTTTGTTTTTTAAATTTTTGAATTTGAAAACCTACACCTTGTTAATTCTTTGTGTTTTAGGTAGAAACGATTAAGTTATAAATTAAAAGAGATGTCATATATTACAGAAATAGACGGCCTTAAGCCGTGATAGGGTAGCCCAGTGGTTAGGGCGTCGGCCGCGAAAGTAGGATGTCGCTGGTTTGATCCCAGCCCTGCTCACCCGGGGCCTTGTTCACCTTTTCTGTAGTATATGATATCTGTTTCAATTTTTATAAAAAAAAATAGTGTGACTACTTAAAAAAGAAAAACATGAATCAAAACATTTAATTCAAATACTAAATATTAATGATTTGATCCGTGCTTTACAAATTGTAAGTGCGTTTTAATTAACAGAATAGTATAGTCGTTTTTTTAAATTTTGTTTCTTTTCATACCAAACAAATGCATGGTGTATTAACTGCCAATGTAAAACGGGTATAATAATTAACTTTACTACTTAAATAAGTGACAAAGCTGTGACATATTATATCGATGTCATTTCGAATACTCATACTCCGTTTACCTTTGAAAACATTTCTAGCTCATCGCAGTTATTTATTTTATTTGTTAAAATATTAAAACATAATAATTGCTTGTTTTGTCTATATTATACTTGTTTTATCTAGAATCATTAATAAATTAACCCACTTATTGTTATTAATATGATATTATATTATTTTATTTTTAAGATACGTCTGCTAACGATACCAAATTCAGGGCCAAGTGTCTCGCTCATTTGGTAGAGCGATGGACGTGGGTCCCAAAGTCTCGAGTTCAAATTCGAGGCCGTTCGGTGTCTCTGTAGCTTTTGGTAGAGCGTTGGGCGGGTATCCTAGAGTCTTGAGTTCGAGCCCCACCTGAGGCAATGAGTTTTTACACTTCTTCTTTCTTTCTAAGTAATATGATATATATATATATTGAGGAACCGCTAAACCAAGCACGGTATATAATGGCTTCCTTGTATAACTTGCAGTTCTAATTATTACTTCGCAAAACCGACTTCCCGCTTATTGAAAGCCGGACTTTGTACGAGCTTAAATGACTTTCCACAGCTTTTGTTAGCCGACATTATTTCACGATATAGAGCTTTACAGGCTGAAACTTGCGGTTGGCAAGCTCTTTATACTATGATCCCAGATTATTTTAGTTGGTGTGTAACGTTTAATAATAGGGGAGTTTGCCGTAAAATATTTTAATGGTCCTGCGGTAAGAGCGTGCGACTTTCCATCCAATGGTCGCGGGTTCAAAACCCCGGTCCGTAACCATGAGTTTTTCGAAACGAATATTTACAAATCACTTTGAGATGGACAGAAATCTCCACATTAGATACCGAACTACCCTTAGCGGAAGGCACTATTATTTGATAATGATCTGTTAAGGCCACTCAAGAAATAATTATGACATCAAAATAAGAAACAACAGAATTTAAACAAATAAAAGGCAAACGCTGAACCCACTCAAAATATCGCTCAACCAACCAATTACGCAAGTAACTTCACTATTGAATATATCGATGTCCAAATGTTTCGACAACTCATTAAGGTTACAACTGGCGCGTGTTAGGAAACTTTTCTGTCTGTATTTGTAAGATGCATTTCATATTGCTATGGAGAGATAGTTCCTTTTAACACGAATTTTAATTTAAATAAACAATAAAATTTAATTTACTAAGCAACTCAAGATAACCTGTAACCAATGATAGGTAATGTAAGCTAGTTTTCGAAGCTTATGCAGAGGGATAAGATATATGGCATACCTTCTATTCTATAAATTGATAGTTTAAGCAATCTTTTCCCGGTGAACACCGTAGTCACTCATTGAATGATCAATACTAAACATATTAAATAGCGTTTAAAAATTATGAAAGTCATAACATAAGCAAATGGTGATTATAACAATATCGTAGTTAACAACATGATTAGAGAAACTTCACTTGATTTAATTTAAACCCCAAAGCTACCTCGATTAGTAATATTTTTTCATAATACGGCTAGAAGTGCTCGCCGTCATCCAAAAAGTAATGCGGCGCCATCTAGCACGCTACATTCCCCACTGGCGAGGACGGAGCCATCCGTTGTAAGAGATGTTCACATTATCACCCGGTCATTATAAATTCATACTGATGCCGTTGGGGCTTACAACTGTACCATCGCTAACAGTTAACTCGCAATTTGTATTCCTTATTTTTAAGTGTTTAACTGTGGGTACCTGTATTCCTAGTGCCAGGCTAGAAAACGGCGTAGTGCTCGCCGTAGTTTCATCCAAAGAGTAATGCAGCTCATTCTAGCATGCTACAGCCCCCATTGGCGATGGCAGAGACATCTGTTCTAAGATAGCATTCATGTTCTCGTCCGCTCATTATGAATTCATACTGATGCCGTTGGGGCAAACAACTGTACCTTCGCCAACACTGCCAACTGACTATTTGTATTCCTTTTTGTAACGGCTTTAGGTCTAACGATGGTCAATTAAGGGTGTTGCTCTGTGTACTCAATTGTGATTCGTGCCTCTCACAATCTCCTAAAACTTTCAGTAATCCTAAGTCATTTCCATTAGCTGAAAGGCATTCTGAACAGCCATCTCAATTTAAGCCTTAAGCCGAAGAGATAAAGACTGAAGCCAAAGTCATTAAAGTTAACGAAGTTGTTTTGTTGGGTGAGTCGAAATTTTAGTGCATGCAAATTTTAATGAGTTTTACACTCGTTGGGTGTTTAAAGTCAAACCACGTTATTTTTTCCGAGTAAATTAACTGTTCAACTTTAAAGTGTTAGTTTAAATGTCAAACTTCTATCAATACACTTTCACAGTCTGTGCTATCGTTATCTTCGAAAATTAGCATAGACAAAGAGAGCGCATATTGACCAATACACACATATTTTTAACTTTGAACTTTATCGTAGTATAAAAAAATAAAAAAAAAATCCTAAACTTGCCTTCTGTGTCTCTCTCCTTAAATTTCAATACCTACTTATTATTGTATTTTTCTAAAGAGTTCACAGCACGGATGAAGACTATACGGGCACGAACTTACCTGAAAAAAAAAAATATTAATTAATACAAATACGAAATACAAAAGACTTATTTTCTAAAATAAAATACTCAGTAAACAAAGCCTATCCTGTGGAGGAATGTTTTACAGGATTGTTAACTCGTAACAAAGGTAACAAAAATATATTCTTTTTCTTAAAATAAAAGAATAAGTAAAACATGATAATGAAAAGATTGAAACCACGTATTTGAAGTAAATCATGAGTTTCTTCATGTTTTGGGTCCGTTATCATAGGGATGAATGAAGACAGATTCTGACAGAGGCTGAAAGAAGACAGAAGAATAAACTGAATGAAGACAGATTCATCACAGTGTTGTTAATATACGCACTTTAATTTATTTCAAACTTTAATACATAAAAACTATATAGGTATTTCTCACCTGCTAGTGTTGTTACAATTTATCGAGGTATACGAATTCAAAATTGAATGATATGATCACATGTCAATAACTGATCGAGCGTTAGCGAAAGGCTCTGTTTCGGTTTGGGAAAAACAGCTTTTGTATGTCCGGCTGTTCTGCAGGACGCATTTCTCAATTGATCCTCGTCAAATTCTGTTATCAGTTTTATTTATTGTTATATTTATTTGTTAATATTTTGGAAAATGTTCAGTTTTATCATTCAAGCCACTAGTATATTCCACTTTTAGTCATACACCTGTAAAGGTAGGGTTTGGTGTGACTCATTTTTATGCAAATGTATTTGCAGTTTTGTAACCTGAATTACCAAATACGTAATAAATTCATTCTTTCATTCACAGTTCAGTCAAACAAAAAGCCGTATTTGCTCAAAACAAACATCCCGAAATGGCGAAGTTTCATTTTTAAATGCAGCAAATTTTAAAATCACTTTTGTTTAACAGCTTTGCTATTCTAAGCTTACAGTTCATAGGAACAGTAAGCAAGTTGTTTTAAAAATAATATTTTCCTTAAAGTTCGGGTGCTGAACTAAAAGTTTGAGTCTTAAGAGTTTTTAACAACTGGAGTCTGTTTAATATTTTAGGAGGAGTATTCGTGGCCCAGCGGTATGAGTGTACTTTCAATCCGAAGGCCGTGGGTTCAAATGAGTTTCTCAATTCCATTTGATCCAACGCTTGACCAATTGCTTTTCAGTGAAGGAAAACATAGTGGGGAAACCTGACTAATCCCAATACGGCCTAGTAAACTAGGCTCTATTGGAATTACTCCCTCTCGGTTAAAAGGTCAGATGGCAGTCGCTTTCGTTAAATTAGTTCTACGCTAAATCTTTATATTAATTGTAGCAGGGTGACCAGGGTGCGTAGCCAAGATGCCAATCGCTCACGCTCAGTCGCTAACGAAACGCAACTGTCATTGTCACACTAATAAGGAAGAGTGATAGAGAGAGGTAGCTACGATACGTTATTAAGCGTGAGCGATTGACATCTTGGCTACGCAAGCAGACCTCGGGCTCCCAGAGCCATGGCATAAACCTGGCAAACGCTAAGAAGAAGATTACATTCCATTTTACTAGTCTGTGCAACAGACAAGATTAAAGATTTGTTTCAAAATTGCTAAAATTTTGTGCAGTGTACATACCAAGTACATTACAGAAACTCTGGTAACTTTCGTAGCAAGATATTGAAAATTTCAAACAAAGTGAGCTTTAGTTTGGCCCAGTTTCGACACAATGCATGCTGACATGCATACAGATGCATGCACGTAGCTACTGTGAAACTTGTACTTTAATTCTAATTCAGTCTCCGAAATTTAAATCTGACTTACCTTAAAATAATGGATCCGGTCACCTACGACCACTTTCCTGAATTCCACCTTCCACCTTCCAAATTCCTTAATGATCCATTACCTAGTTCTTCCGTTTCCTTGTCTGATTTTTTTGAATTTTGAATTGTTGACTGTTGGAATTATTTCTATATCTAGTTCCCCAAACGGCCACTGTGAAAATCCCTTGATTATCCGATTCCCTGAACGGCCATTGTTAAACTGACCAGTTCGTCTAATTCCCCCATCGGCTACTGCTACTACACCACTAAATCGTAGTACCTTTGAGGTCCGAGAGTGAGCCCCTAATTCTTCTTTTCTTTCTGAGCTTCTACTCTTCCAGCCGAAAGATACTCGCTTAGGGCATAAACAACAGGACTACGCTTGTCTGACATTTCTATACGAAAATATTTGACTGATTTTCGGGTATGGCTATTCGTATGATGACGTAGTAATAGACTTGTCAGCTGATACGATTTTATTTTTATTTTTTGGCAGAGGGAAAATAATACGAAGTCTCCTCCATAGCCATTTATCTTTTGTTTGTAGCCATATACACTGACAGTATCGTAAACGCTGTCAAAAAGTGTAAACTCTTAAGATTACTTAAGTAATTTAATAAATACAAATATGTCACATTTATAATTAACTAAATCAGGTCTTAACCGTTCATATGAAAGGGTTACTAATGTATCGCCAAATATTGTTTGCCATATTTTCATTTCCCAACCGTATCTTTCGCCGAATATCATATTCCAACGCTCACCTAACCTATTTGAGAAACGTTGATATTTGAGTGAATCATTGGCGGAAAGTTGGTTGGTAAATTATATTTTTCAAAACGAAAATTGACGAAAAGGCAGGATCCCGATATATTTCATAACTACTTTCCACATTTCTAGTGTCCAAGAGATATTAATAAATCAGACCAAATTCCGGAAATGTGGAAAAACTATACAGCTAGAAGATGTTGATATCAACTCCAGCCAGTTCAGCAAATCTCACGCGGACTGACTCAGACCAAGCCAATTTTGTATCAATTTTGATATTCAAAACTGCGCATTTGTTATTTACGCTTCAAACTTCTATGAATTATGACGTTTACTTAACACTATATTTATTTATTTACTTAAAATAAACGTTTAATTATTATTCCCCATTTATGAAAGGAATATTTTTCTACCTTTGGTTTCAGAGGCATTTTACAGGGCATATTCATTTTATTCAGTAAAATTTTCAAAGCTATCATTATGCCTAACGACGAATTTAGGTCATGAATTTTCAACCAGAAAGGAACGTTTTACAAAAATTTCGTTCGAGCTAAGAGTTTTCTACGCCGCTTTGCCGAAAATAATTATGTGGAGTACCTTTTTGAATTTTCGAGGTTTCCAAATTATGTTACTCGCTCAGTTCGAAAGTGTCAAGTATGACAAAAGAAGTAAAAGAACTATTAGAGCACATGCCAAAATACAGTTTAGTACTAGATGGTTTAGTGACCTGCAGCTAGTGAATCGATTTATAACTCAAAAACTGTAAGGGTTAAGACATTCTTAGCTGCTTAGAGGAATTAATACAAGTTAACCTGAAAAATCTCCCCTTAAAGATAACGAAAAAAAAACAGGGTGTAAAGTCAGATTATTGTATAAAGATTGACATTTGAACATCTATTAAATAATACTTAAAATGTCAATTTTATATTTGAAAGAAAAATGGGAAAATTCCCCGTGTCAAGCGGGATTCGAACCCATGACCTCTCTGAACACCGGTCAGATCGCTCTGCCAATTGAGCTATCAACACCCGATCGACCCCGGCGAAAGTTTCCACTATTTCTTTCATTTGGTTATATGCCTTTGGTCCTAACATATCGCCAGGCCCAAATAAAGATTTTTGCTGTTACCGTAAAAGAAAAACTCATTAATAAAGTCAAGTGCTTTCTACGAGAAAATTTCTAGAATACATTATGAGAGAAAACATCTAAATCCTGGTCTCAGGTGCAGAAAACATTTCTACTATTTGCTTAACACACAACAGTCTATATTAATAACGAATCCTCTTCCGTTCCCTACTGTATTATTTACTACTGAAAAATGACGTAAGTAACATTAAACACATACCTAGTTATAACATTTTAGTTTCAACGCTCGCGTTACATCCGTCTCTAGTTCAGAAAAGTCGTAAGTCTAATTGAAAACCATATTATGATAGGACATTTGGTTCCACGTAATACGCGTTTCGCATACCTTGTTTGGTCACTAACGAGGTAGACAATTAGGGTGAATGGGACTGCCACCTGAATATACGTAGGAGGATAGAGTACACGAGGGTCATGCTGAAAGTATTTAGATTGGCCCATTTAGAAATTATACAGTATAAGGACTCATTTATTTTCTGAAAATATAACTTTTAAGCTATTTTAAAAGGTATAACTTATTCGGGTAACATGAGTATTTTATGATCTATGGCCGTTTGAAAGTTGCAAGTGAGGCGTTTTTACAAATTTGAACCAAAATTTTTTTGTGTATCAATTTTATATAACTTTCAAAGTGTCCTCAGTCAACTAAAAAAACATAAAAGAGATCTTGATTTCATAACAAAGGCCACTTCTTGTCAGACTGTTTTTAGTGGGTATTAAATAGTCTATTGATTTAATTTTTTAATTTTATGGATGAGTATTGAGATGAACGTCTTTTAACAAGCATCATATAATGTCAAATTACATTTAATTTATGTGATAAATATTAGACCATCACAAAAAAGTTGCATATCAGTAAATTCGGACAATTTTAGGCTTCCAAACGACTCGTGTGAAAATAAATCTTTCGTAACCCTCCAGTGTAATCGCTACCGGGTAAAAAATACCCGATATAGATTTTATGTGGAAGAGTTAAAGTTCATTTATGCTAATTAAAATATCTAGCGAGTGCCGCCGGGTTAACACTCTTTTTTAAAAAAGCTATGATATCAATGGACTCCATACAAAACTCTGAGTACCAAAAATGTACATACAAAAAGTGACCTAGGAAAAATAGGTCTAGAGCTGTTCAGGTTGGTTCAATTGTTCTAAAAATGTATACTTATTGTCATAAAGAGTTAAGAAAGGGGATAAAATAGTTGCGTCATTAATACAAATTACATAATATTCCTTATCACACAAAAAACACTCACAACAAATTACAATTACAACAATTTCTAACAATCATTACAATTATTATTACAATTTCTGAGAATCTAAATACTTTCAGCATGACCCTTGTAGTCATTAGAGGTACATCAATAGCTGAAGCCTCGAAGTAATACTGTAGACACAGTAAACAGGGCGTTGGGTGTGAACAAGATGATTTCGGCCATCATCATAAAGGACCATGTGCAAATTGGCCCCAAACCCGACAGAGCTGAGAATTATCTCATTTAATAGGTATTTTTATTTACTACTTTTCTTTATATGGGCACTAAGTCGAATTCCATTGCAGAACTGAGATATTTAGACTTTTGTCAGTCTATAATTGGTACACAAATGCACCGGAGTGGTATGCGTAACGCATTCCCCCTAAAAAAACAAAAGGCTGTGCGGATCCGCCATCATTGACGAGCGGTTGTGAATATTTTTACTTACATAATACTCGCGTTTCAATACGAATATCTCAGATCTGCAATATAATTCAACTTGTTGCCCATATAACGAAATTAAGCAGACAATAAGACCTGTTTATAGACATAAGTCTCATCTGTTGGTTTTGGGGCAAGCCCCTATACAAATTTGCGCATGGTCCTTCAAATGTTCGCTGGACAAAAGCTTCCTTTAATAGTTTGCACAATTTACGGTCGTATGCCTTCAACAATTTCCTACGATCTATACCAGGTCATAAAACTACCTTGTTGGAAGCCTTTTCTGGGACACCACTTGAGAACCTTTGTGCCCGTCCGATGTAGCAATGTGCCTTTCATGTACTTTGTCACTGAGCTACGTCGACAGCTTCGGTTCTCCCACGGATTCCCTCATGTTTTCGTTAACTAAGAAATAAACTTGCAACTTTATCGCTACTTTAGTTAATTTACTTTAATTTATACCGACAGTTTCACGAGTCATAGTCGCGGATTGACTGAAGGAAACTTTTCTATCTACCTGTTGTGAGTCTACATAATTTATAATAATCTGTAACTGTTCAGTGTTAACTAAAAAATGTTTTGTGCATTTTCGTTCTAAATCGTTCTAGAAGCTTTAAATCTTTCTAATACATTAAAGCTAGTTAGTAGTTTCCCAAATGAACTTACGTGGGACGAAGCATTTTTCTTGAAAATTGGACTGTGAATCTAGCGCCGATTTTATTGAACATGCAAGGAAATGTGGAAATATGAGGTAATTTCCCTACAAATCGACGCCAGATGTTGCCAGTCCTAGCCTTTGGTGCCTTTTTTGTTCGATTAAGTCATATGGCTGAATTGACATAGCTTTACTAATATCAGCATATTCCAATTTTTCACGCAATTGACCCAAGTGAGTTTGGTCTTGGAAATATTTTTTTGTTTTTTTTTTTCGTTTTTGGTACTTTTTATCAACTGTCAATGTACTCATCAAGACAATCCTAACATTGAAGTTGAGTTGTTAAATCACAGACTTCCCATGAGGAATATTATGTCATAGAATTTAAACTTTCGTTATTTAATTATAAATTGCGGATAACACTCACATGTTATTAGTCAGCCTATTAGTCATAGAAGATCCATTCAGGATGCAATGACGCAGCCAGTTTTGTCATCGAGCACGGTGCGCGCCGCGAGACGCGCCTTAGTACGACCCCCTGCGTTGTCGGGCATGGTACTCGACGCTTGATAATGGAATACTTAGATATCTGAAACATGTTGCGCTTAGTGACTAAAAAAAAGTGACTGTTTCCGTAGTTTTATTAAGTTTTTTCAAACAGCATCAAAAATATTAAATTTTCAGCAGTAGGTAAAATAAGGAACTTTGGTTCTTTGATAAATATTGTATCTAAAGGCTGACTCACACTAGAACGGGACGGGACGGGCGAGGTGGGACGATCTATCAATTTATATAGAAGTAATCACGTGATGGCTCGGACAGGATCGGATCACGTGACGTTTTCTATAGAAAGTATGAGTCATTCTTAACTCGACCATAACTTTCCACTATTACTTCAGTTTATTAGCAGCTCAATATTCATAAACTAGATAGATACAATTCGATTCAGATGCGAGTTTCAAACTAGGTTCTGCAACTGCGAATACTAATTTACAACTGTGTGCGAATATTAATGTGACTTGAATGCGAAATACAAGTAATTTTCCCCCGTTTCCTTATCTCAAGTTATGTGACCATCACATACTGCATTGGCTCAGGGATCCAAAATGGATGCTTACAGAAAACCACAGTATAATAACACTAGACACTGCTCATAGTGTTGTGTTTCTGATGGTGAGTAAGGTCGCCAGAGCTCCAAGAGGATTCACTGCGTTGACAGCTGGGGACCCACGGAGCAAAGCCCTTGGCCCCTTTAGCTGTCAACACAGCGAATCCTCCTTTTTTTTTATAAAGCGTCAGCAACGCGCATATAACAACCTGGAGTTGAAGGCGTCCATAGGCTACGGTGACCGCTTACCATCAGGCGGGCCGTATGTTTGTTTGTCACCGTCGTAGTATAAAAAAAAAACCTCCGCCATCAGCAAGCGCCACTGTCCTCTGTCCTGAGTCCTGTGCTAATTCCGCCATTCTGGCTATTAAAGTCATTCCCTTCTTCTGCCTCATTTCCTTATTACTTAGCCATTATTTTGCACACCAAAGCTCTCCATTTCAAACGGCCTTCTGCTTTCCCTGATTCCTGTATGGTTCCCGGGCTTCCTTCACGGCATCAGTCCATCGAGTCGAAGATCTTCCACGGCGCCTTTTTCCTTCCACATGGCCTACCAAAATGAGCTTCTCCAAGCAAGCCGGTTCTCATCTAGCAATGTGATTGAAGTTCTGCAGGATCTGCTGAAGGCAATTTGATCTTCAATATGGCCAAGATCGACGCATTAGTGCGACGCGCCGTTCAATGCATTCCTAGCATTTTGCGCCAGCACATTTTGAATGCGTCACTCCTGCTTAAGTGCTCAATTGAAGTCGTTAGGTCTTTCTCAACCTGATCCTTTCATGGTACCTGGATCGCCCGATCGGACGTCCAATGTACGCTTTTCTCGAGCTACGATCCTCTCCCATTATCTCTACGTGGCCAATCCAACGTTTCGTCTCTCCACCGATGTTGCGTTCTCCGACAATATCTTCTATCTCGGCGTTTATCTGCCGTTCTCCTAGGCCGGCTCCAAGATTTACCTTTTGGCGACCAAGAGTTTACGCCCCTTTAGCTTTAAGGGGCTTCATGCGGATATCGATGGTTTTTACGAGTTTTGACTTGATATCCCGCCAGAAATACTATAAATACAATTACAAAACAATCTGTTATCGGTTTATCAATTTTTTATATTGACTTGCAAGAGCCGGATATTGAATAATAAATATATAAGAAATGTATCGTTCGCAGACGTATCTTCATAAAAAATATAAGAAACTTGAAATGTACTTACTTATCTCTTTTGTTAAAATGGAGTATTTTCGTTCATGTTTCCAGAATATCAAAGCGTTTTCTTCACACAATTCATTGATCTTTAAAATAAAAGCGACATTTCTCATCAGTGTTCTTCAGATAAAACCTTTGAAAAACAGTATTTATTACACGACTTAATGGACCAAAAAGTGAAATGTTTTCAAGTTCTTATTTAGGCCTATTAGATTAGATGACTTTTTTAATGACATTAATTGGGTATATCGTAAGATTCAAATGTTTGAATGGGACCAAATAAATATGAGTAAATATTTTCTCTTACACAAACCGAACTAGTCCCACGGTAAGCTCAATAAGGCTTGTGTTGTGAGTACTATACGACAATATATATATAATAGACACAGACAATACATATAAATACATAGGAATAAATATTCGTGAGAACAAACAAACAAATACCCAAATCCTGACCAGGATTCGAACTCGCGACCTCTTGCTTCGGGCAGAGTCACTACCGACTAGGCTAGGAGACCGTTCAAATTTTAACGGGATTTAGACCTATTTTAATTTTATAATGCGTGAAAATTGTAAAAGCTGAAATCAGTGGTTTTTTTTAATACCACGATGGTGGCAGACAAGCATTCGGCCCGCCTGATGGAAAGCGGTCACTCTAGCCTATGGACGCCTGTAATTCTAGGGGGGTCATAATAATATGCGCGTTGCCGACCCATTGAAATCTTGCACACTCCTTTTTTGAAGAACCCCATACTGTAGATGGGAGATAAGCCCGTCCGTCATTGAGAGCACGAATGGTGACTTGGTACGCATTTCAGACTGGAGTCGCAACTATGGTCTGACAGTGAACCCTTCAAAGACCCAAGCCATTATAATCGGTAGTACCTAACAAATTTATGACGAAAGTTGATTATAATAGTCTCCCTCCGGTTCTCTTTGATGGGATTCTAATACCTTTTTCTAAACAAGTAAGAAACCTGGGTATAATTCTGGATTGTACGTTATCCTGGATTCCCCAAGTGAGCGAGGTGAGCAGGAAGGTGTTCGCTGCAGTAGGATCCCTCAGGCGGCTTCGTAATTTTTTACCTATCGCCACTAAAATTGCGCTTGCTCAAACGTTGATTCTTCCTATACTGGATTATGCAGACATATCTTATCTTGACCTTACCGAGGAGCAACTAAACAAACTTGAGCGTATTCAAAATCTTTGCATAAGGTTCATTTTTGGGTTACGCAAATATGACCATGTTTCTTGTTTTCGTTCTCAACTCAAGTGGCTCCCTATCCGCTATCGTCGTAATTCCCATATTCTTTCACTTCTCTATAGCATTCTTTTCAACCCTGCAACCCCCTCCTATCTCAAGCAGCGTTTTAGTTATCTCAATTCTCTTCGTTCCTCTCAAAACTTGCTTCTGACTGTGCCATCCTCCTCTTCCAAATTTTATAATACTTCTTTCACTTTTCAAGCAACCCGGCTGTGGAACTCTCTCCCTCTTGATATAAGGCGTGCTGAATCTGTTGCTTCTTTCAAATCTCTCCTTAAAAAGCACTATTTATCACTTCCTTAGTTCCTGTTCATGTAACTATTGTTTTCCTTTAATTTGACTGTGTAAAATCAGTAATCTGCTATCATCATTTCGCTTAATTAGTTTGTATTTGTATATACCTATGTATTTATATATTTATGTATTTTGGTATGAACATATAATATGTATGTATATGTAATTGTGTGTGTGTTTGTTTTCTTTTTTTGTTGATTTGTTTTTTCTGTTTATGTCATATATTTTGGTTCTCACATAATACTTTTTCCAGTTTTGCACCACCTACTGTATGTATACTTTTCTTAGTGTAGTGTCTCCTCTACCCAAAGGTTGTCTGGAAGAGATCGCTCTTTAGCGATAAGACCGCCTGTTGTTTGCCTCTTTTTCATGTGTAATCTATACCAGTTTGTGTTATTTTTGTTGTTTTGAGGTGCAATAAAGAGTTATTGTATTGTATTGTATTGTATAAGCCCATTCCACAGCCGGAGGGTCCGCGGGAGGAAATTCCTCTGAAACCGCACAGTGCGCGACAATTTTGGTTGCAAGGTGTGTGGATGAGCGCCCTTTCGATGGCGAGCTGTGCGATGGTGAAAAGTGGACGTTGGTATGTCAAACAATTCTTCAGAACACAACCCATTGTATAGGCGAGAACACACATACTAAGGTAAACTCTCCTTAGACTTAAGGGTTCAATACTGACTGTGAGTTTCGGATCGTCGAGAATTCGTACAGCGCGCCTCTGGACCGAGTCAAAGGGTCCAAGCTGGTGCTCCAAGCAAAGTTATAAAGTGACGTGACATCACTCCATTGGTGTAGTAATCTAGTACTGATTAATGGAACAGTTGCAGTTATCTGATCGTTGTTTTAACAATTGGTTTTCAAATAATTATGTAAAAAAAAATTACGAGAACAGTGTTTTTTTTTTTCGGCATAAGCCGCGAAAACTCGCTAGGATGAAGAACTTGAAATGCTTATATAATTAAATATATTTTACATTTGTTTGTGATACATTTTTTAATATCCATCCATTTATATGTGAAATCACTCAAGTTTTATCCTATTCTTAAACTATGTTTTATCATATTTTTGTTTAATCTAAAAAGTAAAAACGACTAAAGTTAAATACATACATTAAAACAAACAGAACTTATTAATTCACAGACAAATATTCTCATCAAATTTACAAAATTATCGGAAAATTTACTGAATTGCGTCAAAACAACCTTGTTAGCAAAGTTCTTTACTTTGCCACTCCACTTTGAGAAAACCCAGTATTAAAACGACATAATCGCCTTGTGTTTTTAAGATAAATAGTTCGTTTGGGTTTCAAAGAGTAGGAATGGCCTTTTTGTTCAAGTGTGCTGAAGGTAATGATATTAAGAAGTGTGTCGATGATTACACAGCCTTACAAAAGATAAGCAGTTAACGGGGCAGATAGCGGAGAGGAGAGCGGAGCGGATAGCTGAGTGGGTACCTGGACGCATAGTGACGCGAATAGCGGAGCGGCTAGCGGGACTTATAGTGAAGTGGATAGCGGAGCGGATAGCTGGACGCATAGTGGAGTGGATAGCGGAGCGGATAGCTGAGTGGGTAGCTGGACGCATAGTGGGAAGGCTAGCGGAACTTATAGTGGAGTGGATAGCGGAGGGGATAGAGGAGCGGACAGCGGAGCGGATAGCGGCGTGGATAGCATTGCAGGTAGCGGAGCGGGTAGCACAGGGGTTGGCGGAGCGGATAGCAAAGCGGATAGCGCAGCGGATAGCGCAGCGGAAAGCGCAGCGGATAGTGGATCGGATATCAGAGCGGATAGCGAAGAGTATGGCAGAGCGGATAGCAGAGCGGATAGCGGAGCGGATAGCGGAGCGGATAGCGGAGCGGATAGCGGAGCGGATAGAGGAGCGTATGGCGGAGCGGATAGCGGAGCGTATGGCGGAGCGGCAGGCAGAGTGGATAGCGAAGTGGATAGTAAAGCGGATAGCGAAGCGGATAGCGTAGCGGATAGCGGAGTGGATAGCGGAGTGGATAGCGGTGCAGATAGCAGTGCGGATAGCAGAGCGGATACCGTAGCGGGTAGCATAACGGGTAGAGTAGTGGTTAGCGGAGCGGGTAGCGAAACAGATAGCGGTCTGGCTAGCAAAGAGGGTAATGAATGGAGAAGCATAAAATTATTGCAACTTCACAGTGCAAAGTTGAGCGAAATTCAATTTTGCTACAGGAGTGAGCGTGTGAAACAATAACATTGCGGCGTCAATAAATATTTCAGTTCATTTGGTTAATTTAAGACACAACACTCCCAGATAAATAAAGGTCAAAAACCAAAGCTTGAAAATAAAACCTTTATTCAATTTCCAATATCTGACACCGTTCAAAGAGTTGGCCGTTATCTGATTATTACAAACGCCAATAATTTAGCGTCCTAGAGGGAAAAAATATTTCCCGGTTTTATCGGATATTGGTGGTCGAGGTGGAAACCGTCGAGTCGTGGCATCCTTTCCAAAGATTTATTCCTCTTGTCACAACCTTCACTTTGCAGACAGGACGTTTAAATATTTCAAGCCCGTTTTCATCCCCTTAGAAGTAGTAGTAGTAGTAGTGGTAGTAAGCACTTTATTGTACACAAAATAAATCACAAAATAACTGAAAAGAATTGAAGTACAGGGGAGAACTTATCCCTGGAAGGGATCTCTTCCAGCTAACCTAAGAGCTGACTTAGTCACACCCACTTAATAAATAAGAATTTAATGATCATATATCCTCGTTTTCCCAGCTCATGTCATGCTCAAGGAGCCTGGGGTCCGTTTTGGCAACTAATCCTTACGTGAACGCTAATTTTTACGAAAACAACTGCAATCTGACCTTCCAAGTCAGAGAAATTAGACCTTATTGGGATTAGTCGGGTTTCCACACGATATTTTCCTTCACCGAAAAGCGATTGGTACAGTCAAGTGCAAAAATATGGTACTACGCTCTTATTACACCGGCATTAGGTGCTATGGGACATATTTTTGAGTATGATGTGCACCACCATATTTTTACACTTGACTGTACAAGCCGGGTTTTATCATTAGGTTTCCAAAATAGTTTATTCACAAATACAACTAACAAAATATATACAGTAAGTTATAGTCTACCTACCTTAAAACTAAAATGGCCATCGAGGCATTGTAAAGTCGCCATCAGATACATCGGAGCTGCCGAAGTGCTCACATTTATCTGAACACACCTTTACTGCCAAAGCGATAAAAAAATTACGCTTTGGCATGCAAAAGGTTAAGTGCATGTTCAGATATTTGAGAGCACCTCAGCAGTAACTAGTTCCAATATATCTGAAGGCAACTGTACCTAGGATGCTGGCGGCATTTCCTCGTTGTATCGCAATTCTGATACGTTGTGCGAGAAAGTCACCAGCTCTTCGGTCACCAGTTATTTCAGACCTTTCGCAATTTCTACACAAAAACTTGCGTGCGCTGGGACCTAGACTTCGGACCCCAAATGGTACAAAATGGTACTCTGTGGCTTTTATTACCCATTTGTTACGTTTTAAAAATTTTGGCGCTTGCAGTCGTTGGAGATGGGATGGTGCTATTCGTACACAGTGTGGTCCTTATTGTTTAGTAAACAAAAAGATGAAATGCATGCACAGAATTTCAACTTAAAACTGCAGCGCTGATGGTTAAAATATTTTTCATATTTTGCAAATGTATTGCCACAAACATGATAACCAATTTGCTAAAAAATACGAGTATGTAGTATGTAAGACCCAGAGGTAGTTGCTCGAAGAGATGATCAGACTGTTCTGACCATCTCTTTGGGTCTGGATCCCCTGGACCTGGGAGACCTGAGTCTTCGAACAGCTGGGGCTGCATATCAAACGACTTCCACCAGGCGACAAACCGGATTAGTTGGAAAAGGAGTCACGATCCTCAGTAATGGGGGATCGATTAGAAGCTGCATTTATATATATTTTTTTTTAATACTACGACGGTGACAAACAAGCATACGGCCCGCCTGATGGTAAGCGGTCATTGTAGCTTATGAACGCCTGTAACTCCAGGGGTGTTACATGCGCGTTGCCGACCCTTTAAAAACTTTAACACTTCTTTTTTGAAGAACCCCATATTGTAGTCCTTTGGGAAAACAGTGGCAGGGAGCTCATTCCACAGCCGGAGCGTCCGCGGGAGGAAGTTCCTCTTAAACTGCACGGTACGAGACCATTTAGGCTCCAGGGTATGCGGGTGAACACCCTGCCGACGGCGAGCGGTGCGGTGGTAGAATGCAGCCGTTGGCATCATATCAAACAATTCCTCAGAGCACAATCCATTGTACAAGCGATAGAATACACATAAAGAGGCGAAGTCTCTCCTTAGAGTTAAGGGTTCGATATTGCTATATATATTTTAAAAAATGTTAAAAAAACATAAAACCACAACCAAAAAGAAAAAGCTGGCTTGGTGCCTTGTGGCATGGTTCCAAGGAGGCTGGCAGCATTGTCGCGCTGGACAGCAATGCCAGCGTGGCGTTTCCTGTCGCCTCCACGAGACGATTCGCCAGTTCCTTATAAACTGTGTGAGAACGAGGTCCCCACGACCCACGCCCCCCCCCCCCCCCCCCCAAGACTCAGGATTAAAAAGTGAGAGAGAAAAAAAACAGTTATATTCTTCAAAATCGGCCGGCATGAACTGCCCGAATAATTAAATGAAGGTGATGAAAAAGAAAACATTTTCCATCACGGTCCAAGCCACTAGGCCCCGAGTGGCACTTCCAGTCTTATCTGCAATTTCCTTAGTTCACTCGGAATTTTATTACGAACGCTTTGAGCGTTTTTGACAAGTTTCAAGTAGTTTCATTTTAAACGTTTGTTTCGTTTTGCCTTTTGTTGTCTGTTTCGGTTACAGTCGGTTAGATAAAAATTGCCGGGAAAAGTGAAAGATTAGCTATAGTAGGAGAAACCAAGAAGGAATTTAGTGTAGTAACTTGGGTGCGGCAGATTAAGATAAAGGAGATACCTTGTACTAGTTGTGTTTTGGTACCTAGTTTTATTCCCGTTCTGTGATGGGCCGTCTACCAAACATGTCAATAGAACATACTACAACATTTCTTTTAACAAACTGTGCTGCATTTGTCCCCTCGCTGACGAGACAGAATAACAACAAGAAATAGTTGATTTACCCATTTTTCCCTCATACAAAAACGGAATATAAACCGTTTCGAGCACATCGAAAAAAACAAATTGATGGTGGACCCCGTCTACCCCGTACAAACGCTATAGTTGCCATTTAAAATAGTACATTACGTATTCATGTAAACTAGAAATTATGAATAAGTGTGAATTAGAGTCGAAGATGAGTTCGTATTTCTTAGTACCGCCCGTCGCACATAAGCCTCACGCCGGTGTTATGTGGACTGTGCTACTACACTACCGCTAATAATTATTGTTTATTTATCTGCATAGTCATTTTATTGATTTCCTCGCAAATGTGATGAAAAACATTGTATGTATCACGGGCGGTACATGAAATACGAACTCGTCTTCGACTCGGGCTTAAATTCACAATCATTCGTAATTTCTTGTTAACCATCATTAAATACACAATGTACTATTACAGTACCTACACATGGTAATGGTACTACGAGTACTAGACTGCCCTAGAGCAATAATGCGCACTTTACGTGCCTGCGTTGAAAATTTAAAGGCCATGTGTACCTGTAAAACGTAGTACGATGCTGGTTGTGAGGGCACATGGGCAGCCTATTGATAAATATGTGTCGTCAAAGACCCAAGACAAAAGACAATCGTTCGTGTTCCGAGTAGGTACCATAGATCTGCTTGAAGCTGATTTTGAAAGTTTGTCCCATGATATTCATTATAATAATACTACCGCCAGCATCCTAGGTACAATGCTTCAAGGACCTATTTTAGATTCAAGGTAGGTAGAGGTAGGTAGCTAGGTAAGTTTTACACAGTGCTTATATTTTATCTTTCTTATTACCATCTTTAATAGAAATTCCCGTAAAAATACGTCTTTAACCTCGTGTTCAATGAGACTTGTGACCCAAATCCTTTTGTGTGGAAGCGGAATGTCTTTTAACTGACGCCTGAGTTTTAAGCGAATATTAGCGTTGGTGTATAAGAGTTTTATGGCCCAGTGGTTAAAGCGTCTTTCCATCCGCAGGGGCCGGGTTCAAATGCCGACTCGTATGTAATAATAAGTTTTTCTGAATAAATGTACATAATATATCATTTTTAACCAATCGCTTTTTGGTGAAGGAAAACATCGTGAGGCCTTGTTTACTAGGTTGGAAAGTCAGATGGGAGTCGTATTTGTAAATGTCAAATTTTGTAGATGTCGTCTATGTCAAATCTTGGAAGTAGTTGCCATGGACCCGAGCATTCTTGAGACGTGGTACAAACGCTAGGATGACTAAGTTTAGTTTCAGTTGGTTGTAAGGAATAAAACTTTATAGGTAATAAATACTAGGGTTTTCAGGTTTTTTTCTCACGGGATAAATACCGCAAAAATATACAAATAAAGGTAAACAAATATAGAATGCACATAAGTCAGAAAAAAAAACCACATTTTTGTTGGTCAAACTAGAATAAACTATTTTGTTTGTCCTCTCAATGGCTTTTGGTAACTGTGGTTAGCTAGAGGACAGCTTTTTATTTTATTAGGCAATAGAGTCTACCGCTAATTATGAAGAAACTGAGTGGCTAGCTATGTGTAATTCTCTCAAACACAATCTGAATAAAACAAACACTAATTAGCCCTCCCCCTCCCTTCGAAGCTGTCCAATGTTAGATCATGCAAATTAACTTCGGAATTAATTCATTAATTAACGAAAAGTCTGCACTCGAAAGATTTAGGGGCCTGAATTAAGTGTGAAACACACGAGACGCTCTAACGCCGTGCAACGCATAAACAGCCAAGTTTTTTCACAGTCCCCCCCCCCATTTTTTATTTGGAAATATTGATGTGAATCACGCGGTCCTTCTATATTTTGACAAGCAAACGAAAACAGTAACAGAAAGACGAACGTTTCGAGCCCTTTACATCACTCGTTTTCACAGGGTTAAATCGAAAAAGTTACTTCTAGATATAATTCCCTTCAGGCAATGTGTTACGATATTTATAAGCCCCTCTGGGCCAACGTAGACCAACCTTTGTTTGTAATTATTTTTATATTTTTGTATGTACATAAGTAGTTTGCACAAGTAATTTTTAAATTGAAAATCATCCTTCATAGCCTTTAACTTTTCAAAACCCCATCGGAAAGGTTCCGAACATCATTTTGTGTTTGACCCAATTGTCAGACAAAACCGCTGTGAATATAAATATTCATATTCATATTCATTTATTCATAAAATTATACAATTTTACATGTCAAAATAAATTTAAAATGAAATAATAATGTCAAATAAATCATAAATAATAGTGTGAAAAGGACTCGTCTCGGCAGGATGCTGGCCATAGAGCTATATCGAGATGCACAAAAAGTTAGTCAACTGGTAAGGATACCGCATCTGTAATACTGAGCCGATTACAGGTATTATGTTAGGACATAAAAATTCAAAGACCCTATCCAGGTATCAATAATCATCATTTTCAACGAAACGGTGTCGAAAAAACGTAAAACAGAAAGGGCGAAATGGAAGGTCAGATGGTAGTCGCTTTTCTAAAACTTCTACGCCAAATCTCAGTATTACCTTGTCAAAGCGGACCTTAGGCTCTCTGAGTCGTGGCATAAAGGATGACTCACACTAGTATGGAGGGCGGGACGGGATAATCTGTCAATTTCTATAGAAAGCGTCAAGTGACATCCGAGGGCTCCGAGCAATCACGTGATTCTTACTAAAGAAATTGAAAGATTTTCTCGTACCGCCCCGTCCCGTGCTAGTGTAAGTCATCCATAAACCAGAAAAAGGTTAGGAAGAAGGAAAGTGTTCCGTGTGTTACTCGCTTGAACTGGCTAACGGAAGCAGAAAGATTCGATGTCGGTTTAAAAATACGACGTTTAAAAAGGGTTGGAATATCCGATTTCATTCGTTCACGTCAGCAAAGAATTTATGGGTAACTAGCTTTTGCCCTCGGCGTTAGAAAGAGACAAAAAGTAGCTTATGTCACACTCCATCCCTTCAACTAAGTATCTCCACTTAAAAAATCACGTCAATTCGTCGCTCCGTTTTGCTGTGAAAGACGGACAAACAAACAAACACACTTTCCGATTTATAATGTTAGTATGGATATTTATGTAGTCCAAGGTACTGCAAATAAGGAATTCTAGAACTAATACTCTCAGTCTCTCATTTTTGTAAATATTGTCAGAGCGCGGAGCGACATGACATCTCTCTGCGAGCCCTCGAAGGCATGTGAAGCCAATGTCATAACATCGTATATTTTATCGCGCTAAACAGAGCGATTTAACCCTTAACTTGGCAGCGGAAAGTGTGATCGGTTTTCTTTTTCTTTTTTAGTGCAGTTAGCTTCTAAGTGATAATTATACATGGTAAAAATACAAAAAAAAAAATTTTATTTATATTTTTTAATTTATGGCATGTGTCTTTTAAGACACATTGCCAAGAGTTCCATACTTTAGTTGAAAGTTTTTGCGTATCTTTAAGGATACATTGCCTGCTAGTAAGAGAAATAAAAACATACTGTTTTTGTAATGAAAATATTTTAATATGTACCTTAAGTCACAGCCATTAGTTAAAATTACTTGTAATACTAACGCTTCTTAAGATTACATCACATATTGAGATCATACAATGAAGGATTTGCGAATCCAATAAAAATAATATTTAAACGAAACATAAATGAGCCTTTTAACATCACACGTATAAAAATGCACTTCTAAAACAACATTATCAAAAAAACGTGTGCACTTATATTGCACTTATAAAAGAAATATTCTCTTAATACATAAACAAAGAAATAACTGTAGGTACTCATCTAAGACATAGTATGATATGCATAAAAACAATTGCGATCTTCAGTCAAACACAGTCTTACATTGCATTTACTGCACAAAAATTTGGTTTGTCCCTTGATGCATTTTTTACAGCGACCTTTTGTTGTAAATGTTGGCAAATGGCCAACATGGTCATAACGACTGTCAACTTGACATCCAGGTGTCAGGAATAGGGTTTCTGATTTCTCGGCCCATTTGTATTCTCGAGTTTCGAGAAATCTCGAGCCCAATTTCTCGAGTCTTCTCGAGTCTCGAGTCTTTTTTTGGAGGATAGTAATTTTAATGTTTTTCGGATACCACCGTAAGTATTCATTGTTAAAATATTGTTACCCATTTAAAGGCAAACCTCTTAAAATAAACCAACCTATAACGACATCTTTTTATGTGTTTTCCTTATATATAACTTTTTTATAACTATGAATTGACGATGAGGTTTGAATTAAGCATTTTATCCAGTCTCAACCGCTAACGAGTTAAGACAATTCTCCTTTAAAGCACTCGTTGTCACTGGGCAGAACGTGATCTCCCATTCGATGGGCTAACAAAACCTACCTATTCAATGTATTCCTTACACATGACATAGCCGATGTCCAGCACAGCCAAAAAACATCGCTGTCGGCCTTCATCGAATTAATATAAGCCATTGAATAAAGTTTGAAAATCCTCTCATTCTCGCCAGGTAAAGCGATACTTCTCTAAGTTATTACGCGTAGCAATTCAAATCAAAAGGTTCCTAATTTCAATAGTGAGGAAGCTTTCCCGTATCACCAGCTTGGGATCCTGGACATTATTACGATTTAACACGAGGATCAAGTTAAGTACAGGACTGGAAGATTGTTATTTGTTACGTCGATTGTCTCAGAATAAATAAAATATCAAAGGAAAAAATACGGAATGAGTTTCAGTGTAGTTTCTTTCAGCATCAACAGAATCTTCTGTTAGATACCTACTTTTGTAAGATGTTTTTCAGTGGGCTATTTCTGAACTTTTAAAAGATATCATATTTGTTATAAAAATATATAATATTCTGTAGATATTGCACGTTGTTTGCAGTTTCAGATTCCAATTTCTGATAGAATTATCATCGTTACCGCTCACTTCATCCGAGTCTTGAATAGTTGACATTTCGGGGAAGTTCAACTATAATATTAATAAGTATAATTTTTGTAAGAAAAATTGATAAATAGACAGCTGGAAAAGTCGTTTTGATGTAGAACCACGAGTTGAGCATTAAGGCTGTTACGTCCGAAATTAACTTTGATGTTCGGTCCATCAGAAGACTTGATACTTCTTGACTTCCGGTAATTTTTATCTCATCTAAAATGTAGCTAAAAAGTGTAGCTAGTCGTCTTGAATTTAAAAAATCGTAATTGCGTGAAGCCCTTGTCACGACTTTAACACAGAACCAACTTACCCTACTGGGCCTACTGTAATGAAGAAGATTACTTAAACAGTGTGTAAATCTAATACGGGCGAACCTCTTAACGGTGATTAGTATAGGACATAAGAAGTGTAATTAGTTAACTTTTAAATGGAATTGCAATTAAAATTTTATCCATATACAATCATTCGGCCCGCAATGTAATGCAAACACACTCGCGTTAAACATTCGTTTACAACTGTCAGCGTCAATTTTTTTATAATACATTGCTGTTGAAAATTTATAAACAATTTAATTATGGAGTTGTGGTGTAACCACTTTACCTATAATAAGTACATGTATATAATAATAAGTAATATCATATTGTTTACTTATATACATAAACATAAATTATATTACAAATTATTTATAACAATATATATAAATAATAAGCATGCATATATAAAATAATGGAAATATAAATACATAAATAAATATATAAAAACATTCACTTTCACAACACATACTATATTCAAAAAAATAATAATTCAAAATTATTTATTTCAAATAAAAAGCACAATTACAAACACACAAAAAAAAAACACACGTGAGATTTGTTTTGTGTCCGTGTAAAATATACACGGACACAAAACTAATCTTTAGCCAGCCGCTGTGTCAACCGCCGCGCCGTCGAGCGCTGTGGACAGGCGCTCGTGACGTCTCGGAAGCAAAACCGGTCAGGCGAGTATCGCGGCGCGGACGCGCTCGCGCCGCCCGCTCGCTGCCCCGCCAGTCAGGCACCCAACTTGACGGCGAATGCATGCCTCACTGCGCTGCGCGTGCACCCCGCTTACCGCTTACGATTTGTTTACATTTCTGCTACTTACGCTTGAGACTGTTGTACGCTTTGCCTCAATACAGCTGTGAAAGTGATCCGGTTGTTTTATTTGGAGTCAGAACCCGTCCACCACAGCACAACTAAGCATAACTAAGTGTTACTTAAAAATATGTTTTAGTTATTGATAACAATATAATGAATTCTATGTTTGGTTAAATTTATCGCCCGTATTAGACTTACACACTGTAAAAACAAAATGCCCGTGCCCGCCGCGCATGACTCGAGAATTCTCGAGTCATGGATATTTTTTTCTCGTCTCGAATGAAACCAAAATTCTCGAGTTGTCTCGAGTTCGAGAAATCTCGAACAGAAACCCTAGTCAGGAATCTCTTATGGCCACCTGGAGTCATTTTTATCGCCCTTTGCAATGTGACAAGACTTTTACTTATGGCACATCTGAATTCCTTAAGTCTCATAGGCTTAGATTCTTTGGTCTCTCTTCTATAAACCAGCCAAGCATTGTTAACGCAGATGTCGAGAAGCTGGGAGAAAAGCGGCAAGTACCATCTATGCGACTTCAGTTCCGTGCGGTATAAAGCAATGAGCATGTCGGCGAGATCAACACCTCCCATGCGTGAGTTATAATGCCGGATCATGTTAGGACAAGTTACCTGTTGCCTGGTTTTGGTCGTCTTATTATATCGCAAAATCGGTTGAGTCGGATAAGCATCCACGTAGGTACTTGCTGCGGTAACACACTTGTTATCGAACCATTTGACCACTACAATCTTGGTTTCGTTTGAAACAACTTGAGCAAAAGCACCACGGCCTCTCTTCTTCAAGTTTTTGTCTGTGGGTAGTTTTTTGTTTGCTTCACGTAGGCGATTAGACCTTATAGTGCCCAAAGAGAAAATCCCGTACTCATTTCTCAAGTAATGAAGCAATTCTATGGACGTGAAGAAGTTGTCAAAGTAAAGTACTTTACAGGCAGGTTCTTGAATCGTTTGTGACAGTGCTATAACAACTTTTGCTCCTAAACCCATGCAGTCTTCGTCATCAGTAAATATAACATGACGAAAAGTATCTTCTCCCCCATAAATCAGAAAATCATACACGAATCCGGTCATTCCTGCTCGCACAAATATTTTATACCCCCACTTCCGAGGTTTGCTTTTTATATATTGTTTTCTTGAGCCTGCTCTAGTCCCTTTATATGGAACCATCATTTCATCAATGCTGAAATGGTTTTCCTCTTCGACTTTCAAACAATTAAGACGAACTCTTTCAAGGAATGGCCGGATTTTATAGTACCGATCACCATCATCTCTTAAATTATCTGCAAAATGCAGAAATCTTCGGAGTTGTTGGAACCGTTTTAGGCTCATTATATCCGCTACTTTGTCGAACCTTAGAAAAAGTGACCAATAGTCGGTGTAAGCTGGCATATCAACAACACCCATTAGAAGGTTAATTGCAACAAAATCTTTTATATCGTCGGTAGTTACATTCAGTGAAGTGCCCTTTAATTGAACATGATACAGATTCGTTTGTTCCACCATCAATTCTATTATATCATCAGAAAAGAACATGCGAAAGTAATCTGAAGGTGACTTAGTATCAGAAGCTTTGCTGAATGTTTTTTCTTCGATATTTGCAGTGCCACGAAAGTTTTGAGTCGTCCATTTCACATCAATCTTCTTTGGTTTCGATGGTTTTTTTTTAGGCGCCGTAGTTTTGTTCTTCTTGGACCGAGTTGCATTAGATGGAGAAGGAGCCGGACAATTAAACGGGGTCAAGGGAGCAGCTAATGGTGAATATGTATTTATGGCGGAAATTGTCGAATTACTTTGCCCCTGCAGATTTTGTGGAGTTGCAGTGTTGGACAGAATCAACGGAGTTAGGGGTGAGTACATTGGAGCCAGAGGACTTTCTTCAGAACAAGACCTAGTGATAGATATGACCTGGACGTGTGATTGGTTTTTATCATTAATTTTGTCATTTTCACTATCACTGCCCGAAAGTAAATGCAAATTTTCCAAAGACGAAGCTATAGATGGTGCAGGCGAGCTGTCAGAATCGTTTATACGCCTAGGCAGATTCAGTTCATCTTCAGAAGAGTCAGTCTTTTCAAGGTCTGAAGCTGCTCCTGGCTTAGGTACTAATGCCAAAATTCTTTGAGATCTTGTGATTGGCTGCAAACCGCGAAATAATTGAACATTAAAATAACGAAATAAAAACAGTTTTTATTTAAACATCATTTTAATTTTAAATTATGACAGAAAAAAACCATTTTGCATATTTTGTCGCATCCTTGGCAATGTTGACATTAATGCACACAAGTAATAATATACGTAACCTGGCAATGTACCTTAAAGTGCACACTGTCAAATCAATGTAACTATATGCATAACCTGGCAATGTATCTCATAGTGCACATGACCAAATCAATGTAACTATATGCATAACCTGGCAATGTGCATTTACAGATACACCAAGAAAAACGCTTACATTTGTCTAACAAAATATGTTTTTTTCTGTCAAATAGATATAAAAAAGGAAAGTTCCACTATTCGACTATAAAATTAAGTTACGAGCTTAGTGCCAAACAAGTAAATTAAGGAATTATCGCAAATTATTACCTTGAGCCTCGTAGCCGCACGCGCACGGTCCGCCATCTCGCGAGCTACTGTCAAATAGTGTTGCCAGAATGCTAAAATATATTTTTTGGTAGAAAGTTAGGATATTTTACTACCTATTCAAACTAAACAGACAGTTGAAAACGCGCGATACTACTCACGATATTTTTTTTAGTAAAATGTGCATAATTAGATACGCTGCCAAGTTTAGGGTTAAAGTGCAGTTTAAGAAAAAAAACATGAAGTGCAGTTTAAGATCACTATTTATAATCGGATAGAGTATTACTTAAAGTTTATAACTGCATATTCATTTATGTAAAAAAAGTTTCTGTTTAGCCAGAAAACTTGACTAATAATCGTGTATTTCTACCAAAACTTACCAAATAAAAAAATATATACTGAATAATTTTGTGTAAAAATGTAAAAAACTGTTTCATTACTGAGCAAGAAAAAAATGTTTGTTTTAGATTCGATAGCAATAGGGTCGAAAACCAGATATATTATTATGTTGAAGCTCGCTCATCAAAAAATGGTAAAACAGCTCTTAGAAAACGGTGTATTTTTCAAAAACTGACAACAATTTTGATTTTCTTTTTCGTTTATTCCATTTCAATTGGAATTATATTTCAATTTTAGTATTAAAACATATGAAAATGTTTTCGTAACTACGAAACCTCATGGCAAATATTCAGCTAAATCGGTAAAATTTATATACCGGACTCTTAAATATTTTATGATTTAAAATAGCAAGAAAAAACGGACTCGAAGGGTTTAAACTAAAATTTTCACGCTTAGTATTCATTAGTATTCAAAGAAAATTCTTGAAAACTTACAGCAATAACGTTGCTGTAAGTTATCAAGAACGTTAAGTAAGATAATCTTTCTGCATAATTTAATACATTTTCTTCAAGATTTAGGTATAAAAGAAAGTAAATTTTTTGGTCACGTATAAAACGATTATTAATATTTATATTTGAATGACGCGCCACTCATTCGATTAGTGCTTTTCAATAAAAGCTACAAAAAATAAATACTTCTAAAATTATTAACGTAATTTTACCTGTCGTAACGAAATTAAATTACTATTGGGTGCCCATTTAATTCAATTATACTTACGAATTATCATACTTACGAATAAATGTTAATGATTATGATTTTTAACTGACATAAGAATTGTGAAGAGAGCGCCAAACGTGTTATCTAATAAACCATTTCGGAGTAGCTCTACTAATGTTCCATCTTTGTAGTTCAAAAAGCTTTAACTATTTTCTTTCACGGCTTTCAACATTTTTCAATTAAGTACTTTTATACCTGAGAATCTCGAGGTCGCGACAAAATATTTCTGAAATTAAAAAACGGGCGAGGCGGGAATTTCTTCGCTGCATTCCTGATTACCTGCATAAACTTGTTAAGAAAATGTGCTGCGGAAATATTAGACATTCTAGCTTGTCAAGGAAGAACGAATTATTACAGCATTGTAAATTGAAATAGATGTCATATACTAAAGAAAAAGACCAACACCGACGAAGGCCAATCCGAGGATCGAGGATCTTCAGCTTACGCGGCTAACGCCATAAACACTAGGCCAACTGGTAGGTCTGTTCGTCTGTCACAGTCATTTTTCTTAGTAACCATAAAGCGTATGTATGTAAGTTACACTTTACACTTACACAGTTAAAAATATAGTAATATATTAAAAAACAAAGGCGAACTTATCCCTTTAAGGGATTTTCTTCCAGTTAACCTTATACTTTTTTACAGCGTACAAGTAAGTTATTGTAATCCTATCCATAGGTATACTGCTTAGTTTTGAATATGAATTATTAAATAAAATATTATTAGGGCACTCCATACATTGAATTAAATGTCAAAATTTCGTCATTCGATAGGTCTTTAGAAAAAGTAAACAAATGTAGATGTAGGACTTAAAAAAATTTGGAACAAATTCTTCGAACATGGAGCTATATTAAAAAAAGTTTTATTTTTAATTGAAGGGGGGATAAAGGGGGGTTTATAATGTCTTCTAAGCAAATACAAGCCTGTTTGCACAAGTATATAATGGCATATCTGACCAGCCAAAGGCTATAAAACCTCAGTCTCTTAAAACGTGCCCCCCCAAAGATATCAGACATAAAACGCCAGACTAAAAGTTTTATATTATTTTTACAGCCCTTTTTATTGTAGACTTATCGCATGAGCAGTTACGGTCGAATGATTTCAGTTTTATAAGGTCCTTTCTTATTCGTTTAAGTGGAAGGGGCAGAATAACAAAAAAAAAATATAAAAGAAAATCTTAGAATGAAAGGAAAAATGGAAAATCATGACCTCGAGCGGGATTCGAACCCGCGACTCTGTCAAATATACCCATCACTTTGCTAACTGAGCTACCGAGACCACACCCGTGGCCCCGAATTTCTCTACCATATCCTTCGTACGCCTTAGGGGGGTGTGTAGCAACATCTACCGTAAGAAAGTATTTAGTTTTAAAGTACTTACCTTTCCTTCTAAAAAAAAAAATCTTCCTATCTACTTCTACACTCCGTCGTTTGTATTTGTATGAATGTATGTATGTATGTTTGTTGGAAGATAATTTAAGTATTTTTAATCGGATCATTATGAAATTTGGCAGGTGGTTAGATGAGATGAACACCTTGTCACTAAATAAGTCCTTAAGTAAATTCTGCGCGATATTTATTTGTTTAGACACAATCTAATACTATTTTTAAAATTATAATATACATTTTATACACCAAAAACAAAAAATTGTTCCCCGTTGCTGTTTATAGCGAAAAAACAATTGATAACTTCGATCTCGACATCGTGCGTATTTTTACCAGACGGTTATAGAATGGCCATGGTTAGCCTTAGAATGCATGTACAGACATTTTCTAAACAAAATTTTCTGCTAGAAATTTCAGATTAAAGTCAGCCCACACAAAATATTTGCCTTTTTTGGAATTGGTACCTAATGCAAGCGTATAAAAAAAACAGTATGACTCTCTATATATTTCACTGCAACACAATTTTGGTGATATTTCTACAGAAAAACGTATCAGACTCCATAACACGTGTCGCCAATAATGGATTGCTAACATACCTTCACGTCAAGTCTCTATCCCTATAATGCTTATTGCTTTTTGATTTGGAGGGCTTGGCCCTTTTTATGAGTGCCTGATTACGAGTATTAAATGTTGCCTGTTATTAGTGTAACAAATATTTGATACCTGAGTTCGGATTTCGGCTTGGCCTTCGATGGTATTGGCCTTTTTGTTTAGTATATGATATCTATTTCAATTTATAATATAGACGAGCAGAAGTGTTACTACTTTAATAACAAGTTACAATTACCATAGTTATCTTCTGTTACCGCAATTGTTATTCGTTGAAATTAAACATTTTAGAACGGATTAATCGCGTTTATCGCGCCGTCCACTTAGGTTAAGACGCTCCGGTTTGTTTCTTGACATTTATGACATTTCAACGCGAAGCGGCGTACCGCGCGGGGATCCGTTGAAATGTCACCGCATCGCACTGCGTCGCTAACACGTTCGTTAGCCCACCATGGCTTGTGTCAGATATTTTCGCGTCCTTCATAGTGACTGTACTAGTTCTATCTATCGATTAAGATTGATCTGCAAAACGTCTCCGTTCTTATTCAAGACAATTCTTCAACTTTTCAATTTCTTCCAATTCCTGAGAGAATTTTATATATTTCTTATTGGAGCAATATTTTACTCGAGAATGATTTAGATTTATTACTTAAGGCGAGTGTTGAAAAGATAAATTGTATGAGTGTTGGAAATCTCATGAAATACTTGAGTTTAATGTTTAGCTTTATTTTATAGAATTTTAGACGTGTAATAAATTAATCCACATTTTTGGCAACACTCTCCAAATCAAGTTAGGCTCGTCTGTTTATTTTAAGTCTATGAATCTGGTAATGTATTTCTATATATATAATACCGGGAGTACACTTTGAATTACTTACAGGTTAAACACATTTCAATATTTTCGCCGTAGTCGGATAAAACGATCATTAACGAAGTTAACTCGGAGCAAAGTTCGCCTCAAACTCGTTCCAATTCTAATGGGTCTATTAAAATCTGGAAGTCTAGGCCAAATTAAGATTGGCGCGATGACGTCTCTGTAAAATTCTATTGGAAATAAAAAGGTTTTAAAAAGTTAGATAAGGCCTTTTCTATTTTGGTTGAAGCGATTCTTAATAATATAAAAGTATCTATAAATGTCTATTTTTTGTCAAGCTACAAGCAAATTTATAAATCTTGTTGTTGTTAAAACTATGTTACTTAATACCCATATATACCTACCTATATTTTTCTAAGGTACTTAAACGAAGCAAGAAAATCATGTGAACCAGAAAGCTTGAATTTTTCAGAGACAGGACAGAGCTAAATTATTCGAATCGCTCTTAAACCCTCCCAAATGAGTAAATATAGAAGGAAATATATAATTGTCTGGTTAAAACAATAATATATTACATTTAAATTCCACGAAAAACAATCATTAATGAAGTTAACTCGCAGTAAAGTTTGCCCCAAACTCATTCTGATTCTAATGGGTAAATCCATTAGAATCTGGAAATTGAGGCCAAATTAAGATTGGCACGATGACGTCTCTGCGGTAAGTCTATCGGAAATAAAAAAAGGTTTTAAAAAGTTGGATGAGACTCTAAGAGAAAAGGGGGGAAATTCAGTACAGGTTTCGTGACTTTTAAACTTTCAACGGGTAAAGAGGGTTATAATAAATATGCAAAATAATACACGCTCGACCTCTTCAAGAAACATAAGAAGGAGAGTTCGCATACGTATCCTACATAACAGCCAAATAGGTTCACTGTCTCGAGAGATTATTTATTACTTTTATTTGGCACAATACAAGCAAACAAAGAACGCTCAAGAAAAACAAACAAATTCATAAGACACTGAGCCATTTGTGGTATCAGTTCCACTTCACTAAGCACGTTTTGATGCGAAATTCAGGATTTAACGTAAAAATGTTGATATTATTTTAGACGGCTGTAATATACGATTTTCCTTGATGTGCTAAAGTATTCTTCAAAATCAAAAGTAACAAATAGATCCAGCCGTTTTCGTCGAATCAGGGAACGTCAACAAAAGTGACCGATGAACCGAAAACCAGTAAGCACAATAAGGCTTTTGTTGTGGGTACGAGAAAACGAAATACAGAAAACATACATATAAAGTATTTAAATACATCCATCCATAACTTTCCCCTCTTTTTCAAAATTCGAGATTAACACAAATTTCCTGTTCAGGATTCGAAGCCGGGACCCCTAGGCAAGGTCACTACCAACTGGACTAGGATTATCGAATGTCATTTCGGGTCGAAAATTGGCCAATTAAAAAAGTAAAAAATAATTACGGGTAAACCAATCCAGTGTGATGTACATAAACTAGACACCGCTTTCCTAGACCTAGACCTACCTAGGACCTTTCTGTTTCTGTGATAAGGTTCAATTCCGTCCAAAATAAGTCTACGGTTGTACTAAATCCAGAACATTAATCAAGACTGTGACTGTGACTGTGACAATGTGGCAACATTAATACGCTTGGAAATTACGTGGTTTAATGGGGCTATATAGTCTTAATAACTGACAGCATTATAATTGTAATTTTATACGGAGACGGGAGTCTCGGAAGGGCTTACTCAAATTAATGTAATTTCGTTTTTTGCCCTCCGTAAAGTGGGTTGAGTTGGGGTAAATTCGAAGTTGAATCCTTGATAAAACTTGGTATTTATATGTTGTTTGCTAACTTAAAAAGTGTTCCAGTTACAGAATTTAAATTTTTCAATGGTATCTGTTATTTCATTTCATAGATTTTACGATAAATTAAATACAAAATGGTACGAAATTCCAACTTATCCCATAGTTGGGGTTGGGAGGGATATGGGCGTTTTTATTTTTTGTTATAGAAAAATTATTATTGCAAAAATTGAAATTCGCATGAGTTTTCTATTCAGAAATCTTTTAATCCTTGTAGGAGAAAAATAGTGTCCTACTATTTCCATATATTCTTCAAACTTTCCATTGCATAGAAATTGTTAAGGGTTAATCGCGTTTATTAACACCATGACCCTACATTTTGAGCCCTTTACAGCACTCGTTTTCAAAGGGTTAAGATGATGACTGAAATAATGCGAATTCTCTCCGTCAATCAAAAAAGTTACTTGTGCAAACTACCTACATACAAAAATATAAAAATAATTAAAAAACAAAAACTAAGGTTAGGCTACAATGCTCAAAGGGGCTTATAAAGCTAGTAATACATTGCCTGAAGACAATATTATTTCCATTGCATACCTACTACCGCGCCGCTTCGCCATCGTTTTCGTGCGCCTAAGTAGTAAGTACTCGTATGCCGCCTAAGCCCAATATGTTTTGTTCATTCCCTGTTTTCAGAGAGATTCAGGAAAACGCTTCCATATTGTTTCTTTAAAGTTGTATTATTATGAATATCAGAGAAATCCTTGACTGCTCGGGTCGCCGTCATCGAAATCGATTAGGAGAACTATATTATGAATATGCATTATCGTTGGCCCCATTCCCACCAGAGTCAGACTTTAAATTATCTTTCTAACAAATACCTGTTTGAAGACGTTAAATTCACCAATTGCACAATTTTGTGAACACGCTCTCAGCACTTACCTGCAACAAGAAACATGTAACTAATTACTAGACAATTTTTACATCACGTTGGCCTGCTTGACATGCTTTATCAAATGTAAATTTGGGCTATTTACGTATTTGGCGAGCCATTATATGTGTGGGAAATCCATCTGATGCGTTGCAGGTATGCGCTAGACAAATTTACCATGCATTAATTTGCAGATCCGGTGAATATGTCCGGATATGGTTGGAATTTCTTGGGAAGAAAAGGAAAAATGTGAATGCCATTTTTGCCCGAGGCTATGAGTTTGTCTAGAGTAAGTTTGAATTAGTGGAAGACGTTTCTGCTAAAACACAAAATAAAATAATCTACGACTGTGTTCTTGTCACATTTTGTGTCAGCGCCTAAATTTGTTTGTGGTAAAAGGCGCCTACGAACAGAGAACCCAATATTGGGTCATTGACACTAAATGTGTTAATATACAGTCCGATGACAGACGGATAGAAAGCAGAAGCCCAGTAAAATTCATATGCCAAAATTCACGTTGGCGCGTAAGTTCAATAATCATCAATAATCTTGAAGTAATGAATGAAATGAATGAAACGTATGAAACGAATGCAACGAATGAAACGAATGAAACGGATGAAACGGATGAAACTGATGAAACGGATGAAACGGATGAAACCAATGAAACGAATGAAATTGATGTAATTAATGAATTAATGAAAGACATGTATTTGTTTACTCAACCTTTACTTAATATTTAACTTTATAGCGATAAGACCAGCTGTTATTTTGCCCTAATCATAACTCGATTGGCTTTAATATTTGTAAATTATGACCTACGTGCACAAATGTCTAAACATTCACACTTGAGCATTCAATTACAATATTACAACTAGTAAGACTAGTAAGTAATGTTATTGTATACATAACAGTTCGGAAAGAAGCTGACTCCTGAATCCCGATGTTTCGAGACGGGCAGAGCCGGGACGACCTCATCAATAACTATAAAAAGCGTCGCGTGTTAGCTTGGAGATAACTTAAAACTTACAAATTGGCCTGGCCCGTCTCGGCCATGAGTCGTTTAAAACAACACTTAAAACATTTAAACATATAAAAAGAAAGACTAATTAAAAGCATTGATTGCGAAACGAAACAAAGAAGGCTGAACTAGAGCTAGTATTTTTAATCTAGACGGAAACAAAGGTAATTAGAGGAAACAGGCTTCGCTCGGAATGAAATGGTTGGTTTTTCAGACTTTTTTAGTTGGCAAATTGGTAGTGAATGCGGCTGAAGTGTATTGATCCGGTAATAAAACTAAATAAAATAGACCATCGAACAGCGCATTATAATACATTTTCATCATCAGCATTGATCACCGCTGCTGTGAAACGCCTCTCTTCTTGTAGGTCACTATGCCGTCTTGATCTTTGACAATTATGACATTTGAGAGCAAAGCGACGTCACGTTGAAATGTCACCGCACTCGCTTTCGTTCGCCTAAGAAGTATGCTCAATATGTTTTGTTAATTGTTCCCTGTTTTCCGAAAGATTCAGTCATGTCTTGAGACAACCTCATCTAGAATTGACCCGCACTCTTTCGAATATCATTCGCTCATCGAGCCGACGGACGCCAAGCGCTTCTTCGATCTGAATGCGGCCAATCCGTTTACATTTTGGTCTATCTGCCATAACTCTGCCTGGCAACATGTCCAGCCCAACTCCACTTTAGTATGTTAATGGCGTATCCAACGTCATAGGTTCGTGCGAAGTATAACACTGTTTGATTGTTGCGATTAACGTTTGTTAGCTTGGGGATTGCTTAACCCTGTGCTAAGTGCTTTGTGAGCGGTGAGCTCCTTGTATGCGGCATTGTTTCAGCCCGTATAAGATCCACAATAGCTGACGTTCCTTATAGTCAGTCGTACTGCTTCAACAAGTGAGGTAGATTTAGTGCAGCTCTTCCCTCAAGTCACTGCTTTACTGTGTAGAAACGGACTCTCCGAGTAGGATCTCGATCCTCACACGGTCTTGAAGCTTGATATCGAGGATGGCGCGCTCTCTTATTTGATGCACTGCCTCCTCAGTGAGCGTCCGTATATCTTGGTGGGCAAGACACATTGGTAAAAGAGGCGAGTCTTCAGGCATTATAAGCTAGCTTGAGGATATCCGTTAGTTTTTCAAATACCGCCCAGCCCAACTGGATTCTCTTGGAGATCTCCTTCTATTGGTTCTGACAGCACTATACAATACGATACAAAACACACATTAGTCTCAACTCAAAACTCATAAACTCTTCAAATATACGCATATTCCTTCTACAACATCAGTTTTCTACAAACGCCACATTACATAAACATTTTAAGCTAAATCCAGCATTTCAAAAGCCTTCTTCCAAGACATCTCAATGCAATTTTAAATTCTAAAGAAATCCTTGGAACATATACGGCGTTGAAACGACAAGCTTTTGAGGGGATTTCTCCTCCAACGGGGATTGTAAGGATAACGGGGAATATGCCAGTATGTTATTTACACGACCGTTTATAATTTATACATAAAAAATCAGTTTATAATAAATAAATAAGGACAAATTATTTAATAAATGAATTAAAAATGTCGTTCCGCTCAAATCTGGATCAGAGCCCATCTGGAGAAGTGCCTCCGCCTTACAGAAAACCGCAGTTTAATAACACTAGACTCTACTAAGGTCGCCGGAGCTCCAAGAGGATTCACTGTGTTGACAGCTGGGGACCCACGGAGCAAAGCTTGCCCCTTTAGCTGTCTAGACAGCGAACCCTCCTTTTTTAAACGGTTGGCAACGTGCATGTAACGCCCCTGGAGTTGTAGGCGTCCATAGGCTACGGTGATCACTTACAATTAGGCGGGCCGTATGCTTGTTTGTCACCGTCGTAGTGTAAAAAAAAAGACAAAGGTAACGCGCATATGAATTAACTGCTTGGAGTTACAGGTGGCCTAGGCTAAGTTAGCGTCGGTAGCTATAAAATTAATAAACGAAAAAAATACTGCTTTCTCCTTTTTGGTAGCCTTTAGGTGACTCACACAAGGACGGGACGGACGTAAATAAAACTTAACTATTACTTAGGGATGACCCACAGTAGTCCGTTCCGTTCCGATCCGATACGGGACGATCTGTCAGTTTCTATAGAAAGAATTACGTGATAGCTCGATCCCTCGGATGTCACGTGACGTTTTCTATAGAAACTGACAGATCGTCCCGTCCTGTTCTAGTGTGAGTCACACGAGTGGTAATCAAAAAACGTTAATTAAAAAAAAACCCGCAGACAATAATCGCATTAAAAAAACATCTGTTCGCACGTTTCCGCATATTTCCGATCATTTGCACGAAACCCCTAATCCGAAGTTACTAATTGCAATACCGTAATTCGTAAATCGGATAAAAACGATGGTTTAAACCTGTTTCGAATTGCGAAAAACCAACGAACCATCAGGGATGGTAATTGCGAGCTTAGGCGGACTACAGACGGGTTTAGGGATCAAATACCCGGTGGTGTGCATTAAGAGCCCGGTATATAAATTTGACCGATTCAGCTGAATTTTCTGACATTTTTATATATTTGAATACAAAAATTGAAAGATCATGACAATGGAAATGGAATAAATGAAAATATTTTTCATAATTGTTGTCAGTGTTTGAAAAATTTAATACACCAGTTTCTAACAGCTGTTTTACCATTTGAGCGAGCTTCAAACATCTAGCTAGTTTTCGACCCTATTACTATTGAATCTAAATAAAACATTTTTTTTTCTATTATAGTCTTCTACGGAATAAATAGAACAGCTTTGCACATTTTCACACAAACTTATTAAGTTTTTAAGCTATTGCATAGCTTCTATCGCGGGCCTTGAGCGCGGGGACCGAATCCAGAAATTCCGTAACGAAAAAAAACCTGACGCTCCCCACTCCGACGGACCGAAACCGACTTTATTCACTTTGTTACAAAGTTCTTTATCGGGGAAAGGATATATCTCCATACGAATGTCGCTAAGTGTCATATTCTATACAAAATATTGAGGACAGTAGCCCTTATTACCAGAGATACGGCGATGTCAAACGTCAAAATAAACACTATCATTTTTTCCCGCCAGAATCAAATATGTTAAATCGATTTTGTAATCGATGCATAATATACTGGCTGGATCGAATTAAAGGCAAAAGGCGCCTAATTTTTTATTTAGACTGCGAATCGTTTTGTTTTTTTAATCGATATCTTAGTGCAAATGCAAAGTCGTACTAAGTACCATTTTAAATTTGTGAATTTAGCACGTTAGTGCACAACGGAATAAAGTGGAAATTTCATTGGCATAAGAAATATTAGTACCTACAAAGAAGTAGAGTATCGAAATATGCCTTTGTCTTGTTTATCAAATATTTTCTATTGGTATATTAGATTTGTTCTGTAAATATTGTTCGAAGACGATGATCACCGTATGTTGTTCGCCTATAAAAAAGCTCTCTTTCACTGCAGACGAAAATGTACCCAAATTTATTTTAAGTTTGTATTGTTCAGTAGTGTCATAAACAAACAGAAATTAAACTTAAGTACATATTTGTCACTACTGACGAAAGTGCACAAAAAATACATAACTGTGTTTTTAGTAAATTAGTTGAAAAGTGACCAATGTGCCGGGATCCATTAAATCTATGTAAATATGATATGTTTAATGCTGTCATAAATTTGATAATAAATAAAATCCCACTAATATTATAAGCGAAAAAAATTTAGAGGGTTTTTGAAAGTTGCAATAGAATATTAAATTTAGTAAATTGGAAGTTGTATTTATGCAATGTGATTTAAAAATGTCGATAGCGTGATGTAAAACATTTGCAATTAATGCAAACTTCATACGTTTCAAATACTTTAAACGTGTACTACTACGTGATTTCCCGTTTAAGAAGCATATTACGGTAAATTTAAGTTGATTAATTCCAACAGTTATTAATAATGTTCAAAAATCCAAAAAATATTTTAATTCAGGTACCTACACTGGCGCCATCTATTTGCTTAGATATGAAGTAAGTGAATATGCCACGACAAATTCATGGTTTTATGGCAATATTTTGCTAATCAGCAGAACTTATTTTAAATAAAATTGTGCCACATTTAATACGTTTATCGGAAGAAATGGGCACAAAGGCATAAAAGGTACATTTTCCCGTTCATATTATGTTTATTACACTGCCATCTATATATTACACGTAGAACTACTTAAGAGCTGTAGGTATCTAACTGTTTCGTTCTAAGGAAACATACTAAGCCGCGAAGTCTTCTAGATTTGTTTGATGGCGCTGTTAACAGTTTAGTAGGTTTTGTCAAACAAAATCTATGAAATGAAATGGGTAACCTAATGGTATAAATTGAATATACTGAAAAATTAATCACAGCCAGTTACTTAAAAACTGAATTACATATAAAAAAAACCCAAACACAAGTCTTATTATAATAACCCGTATTTCGCCATTCTTGGTGCAAAAGAGCCCAGAACACTAGCGGCATTTCCATGCTGGATGGCTACGGACAACCTTGGATCGGGCTCCTCTCCCTTTTGTCTGAGTCGACGGCTTATGTCATGCAGAACAATTTGGGTTCCCCCAAAGCAGCCCGCAGTCTCCACTACCAAAGGTATGAACATGTATTGTATCCATGTCCTACAGACCTAAGTTGGTTATCCACGAATGTCATCTGATAATGATAATGCTATAAGTTCATGAAAAGACAAGTTGCATGGATAGCGCGACGGTGATTGCTGTCAAATGTGAGTAACTGTATAGAATTATCAGAAATTTACACACAAATGTAACAATGTGTTGGCCTATTACGTAAGTATCCCGCTATCCGTTTGGGATCTTATCTTAGAAGGGAGCGCACACTAATGCCGCTTCGCCGCCGCTAAAGTTTCGGCAGAGGGCTCCTGCCACGTGGGAAGTGCGAGTAATATGGGTAGTCGAAAATGTGCTGACGCATGTAGCATCCCACACCAAACACCGCCCCGTCTCCCATAGCACCAGCGTCACTCCATCTTGCTATCACTGCGCCTAAACTCAGTGGCTCCAGAACGGAATGAACAGCCGCTGACTGACAGACCTCAGGACAATATCATTGAGGCTATAGTGACAGATACGCGGAATCCAACCACTACAAAGAAGGCAACTCAATGTATAATATGGCTAAGCTTAGATTTTTTCGTATGATTACTATACTTAAAAGGCTAAAAATTACTGAATATGCACAACTTGATGGATTAGGATGGCACTTATTACAGTTCTATCTATATGCCATTTTATTTTTGTTGTCAAGCAAACTGATGTTGCGTTAGTGAAGCAGTCACCAAACCAGAGCACGGTTTCTTCAATTAAATTTTGGACAAATTTCCATGCTATGCTAAATTGTAAAGATGAACTCTTATCTGTTACCATTTCAAAGTAAATTAAAAACGCTGAACGGATTAAGGTGAAATTTGGTATAGGGATGTTTTGACTCCTAGGAAAGGACAGGATAGTTTTTGTTACGGAAATCATCCTATATAGAGGTGCAAAGCGGAAAGAAAGCAAGTGAAATAGTCAATTCAATACTGTGCATTGCACTTTTTTACAGTAGTTTTGTTTTTATCTTATGTTGAGTAGGTACATGCGAATAAAGGCCTATGCCGAACCTATCATAGGATCGTCCTTGGATAAGACATATATACTTACCTACTACCTAATGAAAGTTTATATGCGCGACGTAATTATTTTGGTATCCTCGCAATGTTTTTCTTCACTGGGAAGTAAGTTGTAATCAGGTATCGAATGGCATTCCATGGGTTAAATTCAGTGAGCTTAAGACATTGTTTTAAACTGTGATCAAAAACACTCGGCCTTGATTACTTATTTAATTAAAAGATACGAGTAATTTATGTAAACTTGGACGTACTTTTTACCATATCTACAAAGTATTCCAACCACTGAAAGATTAATATGTGGTAGATACAAAGAGACATACAGCTGTACAAAAATGCTGCTGATTCGATTAAATGCGTAATCGGTATCGTATTGTGATAAGCAGAAAAAATTAACAAAAAATGTTTGTCAAAAAAACATTCAGTCCTATTTTTTCTAAGTCAGATTACAATATTGATCACCAGCATTTTTGGTATATCCTGAATTATTAACGAGAAAAAATAATAACAGGTTACTGTAGTTGCAAGTTAGTTATTTGTTTTATACGGCCCCGGAATTTAATTAGCAATTTACAGTTCAAGTCAATTTGGTCTTTAATACTTATGCTAATAAAAATACACTACCAAACATTATAATACTACGCAGACGAAGTCGCGGGTAACAGCTAGTCACTAATAATGGTAACTTTGTAACTTTACTGTTAGAAATAAAACTGAAAAGGACCAATTCCCTTAAAAATACAAATAGCTCTTAAATGCTACAATTAACTTTTTTTTTACTAGTATAAATCTATCTTTCGCTCGACTAATATTTTGTGTAGCCGCCATCAGCTGCTTTTACGGCTGCTAAGCGAGTTTTCATTGAACTTACGAGGTTTTAAGAATAGTTCCCCCTAGCCTCCGTAGTATTAGTGTAGTAGTATTTGTTGATGAATATGTCCGCGTAAACTATTATTGCTTTTTCAACCGACTTCAATATTTCTAAAGGAGGAGGTTCTCAAATCGTCTGTTAAGTTATTGCATAGCTTCTATGGCGGGCCTTGAGCGCGGGGACCGAATCCAGAAATTCTGTAACGAAAAAACCTCACGCTCCCCACTCCGACGGACACGGAGGTGTGGCTTGAAGGCCGTGCATCGTCTAACGTCGTTTCAGTTCGGCAGTCTTCGACACGGCGTTGTCGACACCGCGTTGTGTGCTTGTTTATTTATTTAATAATAGAAAAAATTGTTTTCTTATCGGTCACCACGCTCAAAAAGTGTAACTTGAATTAATATCAAAGAAAAAGAAATACTGCATGAATAAAATAAATAAATAATTATAATTGCATAAGTTGATACAAAATGATATGCAATAGCTTTACCGTGGCAGTCCCCGAGTGCCACACGTATTTTTTTTTTTTTTTTTATTTGGTTAGTTTGGTACAAATACATGAACCAAGTTTTGAAAGTCAACGGGAAGATTCCGTATCTTCTCTTCACTCGTCGCCGTAACTTACTCTTAGTTTGACATTTAATACACCATAAAGATAGTATATATTATATAATATAATATTACTTGTTTATATGGTTAAAACATAAAAACCCGTTGATATGCCTCGAACCGGGCAAATAGTATAAGAACGAATCGCACAGCTGTAGACACCCTAAGCCCATCCAGGTCCGTAAATTCCTAGTATCGATTGCTCTAATTACCGGCTTAAATTAAACCGCAAATGAACGAACGATTAACCTAATTCTGAAACGTTTGACTTATCATTAGTTGTGGGATTTAAAACGCATAAATTATCAGAGCTCCAAGAGGATTCACTGTGTTGACAGCTGGGGACCCACGGAGCAAAGCTTGCCCCTTTAGCTGTCAACACAGCGAATCCTCCTTTTTTTAAAACGCGCATGTATCACCCCTGGAATTGCAGGCGTCTATAGTCTACGGTGACCGCTTACCATCAGGCGGGTCGTACGCTTGTTTGTCACCGTCGTAGTATTAAAAAAAAACTTGAAGTCAGACCAAGCAAGGTTTGCATTGATTTTCATAGACAGCGCTTTCAAGCAACAAAGGGAGAGAGGAGTCGGCATACGTACCGTTTTACCTTTGCAGATGTACAAGCCCAAATGGGCATACGCGTGTCTGTGTTGTAACTAGTAGATCGAAGAGTGAAAGTTTTGTAATTCTAGTTTTAATTTTCCATGCGTTAGTATCGTCATTATTTTCGTTTTATTTTGTTTCATTTTATTTTGTAGGGTCCACTGAAAATTAGCGTCGCTGCATTGGTGATTCGACAAATGCTGAGTGACATCCTTTTTGGAACAACTAAGCTTTCAATTGTTTAGTGTGTTTTTAGTTATAAGATTGCATAAGTACCTAATGTTGTTTCATATAAACAATTTTCATTTCATTTCATTACAAATTGTTTTGTATGTATGTGTGAGAATTCTGTGTGTACGTTTCTCGGCAGAAAGTGACAGAATAATTCGTACAGTAAGAAGTCGCTTTGTCTCCCTTCCAATGTGTTGGAAGTAGGGCATGCATTTTTGTATGGACAATCCCGGGATTTATTATAAATCCCGGGCTTGTTATACAAACCTATACGGTGATTGCATGCCCTAGTTGGAAGCCAGTGTTGCACGAAGGACTGCAGAAGTATAATTTTTAAGGTCTCATTTCTATATTATTTATAATTTACATACAATAGTGTTACTACTTTGATAACAAATCTAAAACGTAAAGCGTAATAAATATAAGAGCCTGGGCAGAGAGTACCTTTTTGTACCATTCGGGGTCGAAACTCTTGGTCCATGGAGTCCCAGCGCACGTAAATTTTTCGTAGAAATCGCGAAACGTCTGGTTGATGTTACTGGTGATCGAAGAGCTGGTGGCTTCCTCGCACAACGTATCAACATTGCGATACAACGAGGAATGCCGCCAGCAACCTAGGTACAATGCTTCAAGGACCTATTATAGATTTAAGGTAGGTAGAGGTAGGTCGTTAGGTAAGTTACACTTACTGTATACATATATTTCGTAAATAAATGTTTTAATCAAAAAATATTTATTGAAATAATTTGTATGTATGTATGTATAAGCTTTATTGTACAATAACACAAGAAATACAAGAAACACAGTAACATAGACAATTTGATACAACAAAGGCGAACTTAATAATTTGATATGTCTCAACAAAAATGTTAGCTTACTTAAACTATCTTTGATAGAGAGATTTACTTCGAGAAATTACAGTAACAGCTCACGTATTTTTATCGCAGTTCGCATGACATGTTTCGAATACATCGGGCAGTCTTCGTCGGACAGATAAGTGTTGTCACCTCCGCGGCTAAGGTACCGAATTATAAAGATCATCGGTCAAGGTCATGACCTTGAACTATCAGGAGCTTTGGGGACCGTGTAGAAGCTCTTTAATTACCCTAAATACATAACTGCCGTCATATCTCCAACCACGATTGTTAACGAGCCACCCGGAAGTCGGCCATCTTGCGGCGAAGCCTCATTTCCGGGCTGTCCTGGTCGTTTGTGCTTATTGTTCTGTGAACTATTGTGTATTGAGATGGTTTATTTGAGTCAGAACATGGGTTTGCCTGTTAAGTTGAGGGCTATTCAAGCTATACTTACAGGGTGGCCCAGAAATTCGTTGACAAAGGTTAATCATTATTTTATGTTACTTATTTCAAACTATTGTATCAATGCCTATTTACTTCAATTAAATATATTTGACACAGGCACCATTGTATAAATTTTAAAATATTACTTCCCTACCTATCCTAATCTAAGGCAGGTCAGTGCAGGTACGACGACTAGCGAAGCGAGGAGGAGTGTTAGGTTGAACTGCGACTATAGAGCTAGAACCGACTTTTAAAATACACTTTTATGGCACGACACGTACGTACCTTCAACAATGACGATTTTATCACATAACAAATTAAATGACATTTGGTGAATGCATAAATTTGCCAAATATATTATTAGGTGACATGAAAAATATACATGACAGAACATGGGTTAGCCCATGAAGTTGAGGACTAGTCAAACTTTACTTACAGGATGGCCCAGAAATTCGTTGACAAAGGTTAATCATTATTATACTTCTGAATGGGCTCTTAGCATCAGCACCGGAGTGTGATTTGTTTGCTGGCAGGAATAATTTAGTGCGTGATGAATGTTTGGCGTTTTGTGAAAAGATGGATGTGCGTCCTTCTACTGTTCAATAGTGCTTGCCTATTATTTGCTTTTTCTAAATTATTACCTATTATAATATGTTTAAATTATAAGTTACAATATGTGTACCTACTATGTAGTTTCGCAGTGCCTTAGTTTATTGACTGTTATGCTGTGTAACTAAATTTAACAAAAAAAAAAAAATATTTTTCCAGCGATGTTTTCGGATTGATATGAGATAACCACGTGATAGCTCGGAGCCCTTGGAGGTCACGTGACGTTTTCTATATAAACAGACAGATCATCCCGGATCGGATCGGATCAACCAACCTCCTACATGGTAGTTACCTCGTGAGCCAAGTCTATTAGTTTTAGATTATAGACAACTTGTCTCTTCTCTAAATCCTGTAACATAATATTACTGTTATAGGTTCAGTCAAAATATATACAGGACTTTATTGCCCAAACATTAAGGTCGTGGATAAATATATTTGGCACTTTGGCTGTATGCATATCTTTGTACCTACTTGTCTGTACAGGTTGGGCTTAAAAACTTTATATTTTATAATATAGATAAACAGTAAAATTGTTTAAGCCGCTATTGTTTGAGGTTGTTTCTAAGGAAACTGTATACATTTTTGAATATCAGATTTCCATCTTAATTGCCATTGTTTTCTGTAGCCAAAATATCAAAAAAATTAGGTATGATATCATATGTAATAATTTCCTATCGGTTGCTTGCAATAACACATTGACATTGATTAAAAGTAGGTGTCTTCGTAAATTTGTATTACATAAGTATTTTGAAATTGCATTTATTCTTAAGGAGGTGTATCTTTAGACCAGGGGCCCTACCATGAGGTCTTAACGCGACGCAATTCAGTTTAAGACTTATACTGAGTCGCTGCTATAAATGGGTGCGTAGCCAAGATGCCAATCGCTAAAGCTCAGTCGCGAATGAAACGCAACTCTCTTAGTCGCCCTTATAAGAATGAGTGATAGAGAGAGAAAACTACGCTACAAGTTAAGACGTCATGGCACAGGATGACTTAACGCGATTCAGTTAAGGACGTAAACTGAGTCGCATCCATACAAAACTGAGCACACTTAAGAGGCCATCAATACGGTTTGTACGGAAAAGCAACAAAAGCTGTTTTTTGACGTTGAAATACAAAGAAACTGTGAGCTGTTTGTTAAAGTTGTTAACTATGTTTGATAGCTTATTTCCTAGTGTTTAACTTGTAAGCTTCTAATTTGAGTAAAAACTCAATGTTTTAACTTTTACTATACAATTATTGGCAGTTGTTTTCTGAAAAGCGCACGGAGACAGAAGTTTGACTTCGATTATTGTTAACATGATACATGAAAACACATGTTTTTCTAGGTTGATATAATATTGCAACATGGTTTTATTTAACTTATAGGCCTCATATTTCCAATAATTTACACAGATACCTATCTAGTTTGACTTTGAATATGCACATTTTTCGATAAAAATACACTGCAAACGCAGGGATTTTCGCAGTAATTTTGACAAAATATTGGGATGATTTGTATACAACATTAAAGTTTATTCTTTTAAGAACATGCTGAAATCGAAAAAATCACTTTTTGTTTAAATTCCGTATTTTTTTTTAAATATTCAAATGGTGTATAAAATCCAATCCGCGCTAGCCTAGTCCTCAGTACCGCGCGCGCGCTCGTAGAGGTAGGACCTGTGTTGTTCTCTGTGGACTGTACAATTTGCTTGTTTTGTTGCACGAGTACGTGCTGGAAGCGTTTGGAAAAGTGAATAAACCGCGACCAACTACTGAGATAAGCATTTTACATTTTTGACTATATTATAGACCTGTTTGAAATAAAAATTTGAAATGATTTTATCGAATGTGATTGTACCGCAACCAACCCTTCTAGATACTTTCAGTAATACAGAGTGTTTATTAAGACGGACAGTATGGAGAAATTTTAGGTGTATTAGTGTGACGGTACCCATTATGAACACTTTAAGCTGACAGACAGGAGTGATGGACACTATATTTTTAATTCAAATGTCATATGATTGTCAATTGGTTGACACAAAATAAATGCATGAAACTTATTTCCTCATAATAAAAGTGACTGTACGTTACTGGTTCCTTGTCCATTACTGGTGCCACCGCCCTAGTCAGGGATAATCATATTGCTATATGAGCAAAATCCGGAATAAAACCGGCCAAAAGCGTGTCGGACCAAGCATAATTGAGGGTTTTGTAGCGTTATACGACATAAATATTGTGCAAGCAAAAAGGCATAAGTGTCTTCAAAATATCAAGGGACTTAACTGTATGTTAGCAATTAATAGTTTTTGGCAAAAACGGCTAGACAACCTTACCACGAAACTTATTTTGAACAAATTCGTTCAAAATAAGTTTCGTGGTAAGGTTGTCTTATATCTTAACTTCCTAAAGCTTTCACATTTTTAGGGTTCCGTACTTCAAAAGGAAAAAACGGAACCCTTATAGGATCACTTTGTTATCCGTCCGTCCGTCCGTCCGTCCGCCCGTCTGTCTGTCCAGACCCTTTATCTCGGGAACGAGTAAAGGTTGCAAGTTAAAATTAATACCATAATATACACAGCTCTGCGGTCCCTTGAAGCTGCAAAAAAACCAAACTTCTACATCAACGCAATCCAAATCTGAAACTGCCGTACACTGAGAGTTCCATGCCACTTTTGTGCGGAGCCCTCGGTGGGCAAGTCCGACTCGATCTTGGCCGGTTTGTACAAGAGACCTTTAACTTATTTCTAAGGACATATCAGATGATGTGCCACAAGTAGATATTTGACAAAAAAATGGAACTCAAAAAACGGCATTTTTATTTTTTGTTGTACAAAAATCACTTTTTGCTAAATTAGAAATTTTTATATTTATTCTACTCAGAATCGCAGCTCTTTCAATCCTAGTAGGAGAAAAAAGTGTCCTAAATTTTCCATACATTTTTCAAACTTTCTAATGTGCTACCGCCATACTGAATCTATGAAATGATGGTGGCGAAATGGAAAACAAATCTTGGAACACTTTTTTTCTCCTACTGCGATTGAAAGAGCTCGCTATTCTGAATAGAAAACAATTAAAACTTTTCAAATTTTCAAAAAATGATTTTTTTACAACAAATAATAAAAATGCCCAAAATATGCCTCCGGATTTCAGTTAAAATTACAAAACGTTTAAATAAAATTATTTAATTACACGTCCCTTTTTTCATCTTATCGGCTTTGTAACCTTCAATATAATATCACCACCCCAAAATAGAATTCAGATTGAGTTTAAATTTTGAAAAAAAAAAAACTTTTTAGTAGTTAGGTATGCTTAGAAATGTACCAATATATGTATGAATATGAAAACAATGAATTGGATCCGGAGGCAGAAAACAAAATCCTATTCCAAAATAACTTCGGATACTATTTAGAGACATTTGACGTTTGAATAAAACTATTTTTAATCTTATGATAAACACAAAACAAATATACAAATTACTCGTACATTTTCTAACACCACGTACGCCAAGTAATAGTTGATGTTCTGGCGCAAGTATCAATAATGTTTGGTCCGCGCGTCAAGCGTCGCGACGCCATTAGCCTCGCGACGGTGCTTACAATCAATGAATGCTCGCTCCCGTTCGCACTAACCGCACCTGCTATGCCGTTCGAAGAGCATGGCGATAATAAGTTTGTATACCTGATTGTAGTGTGTGTCCGCACACAGATGCGCGTTCGGAGCGCAACTGGCGGTAATAATATTGAAATGCGAGCGGGCGGATTTTGTGATAGCACTCTTAAGAATCTAAACTGAATCGCGTTAGTGTTCCAATTTCAAATATTTCTTAACTCTCGTTCGAAATTCAAAATTTTGCTTCCCGGCGGTCCGTCCCTTATCAAACCTGCTGAAGTTTGCCGCGTCGTCACTTGTTTTTACCAGAAATCTGCTCATATTTTTTTGTTGGAAGTTAGAACATACGATGAGTCGGTGTAAACTGTGAACAAGCAATACTTTTTAAGCATCTATTTATATTTAAAGCAGCGCAATCCGCTGATAGTAAATATTGAAGGGAAACGACAAATAGATCATACTAGCCAGATATCACACAAAAGCATCCAATCAATCCATACCTGCAGTTTTCTGTAAGGTCTTCCCCAGATGGGCTCTGCTCCAGAATTAAGCGAGACGCCATTCGTTGTACTGTGCCCCACCACAGTAAACAATATGCATCCGCTGTGCCCATACCTCTCTTTCTTCGCTTGTATTTCGGCAGAAATGAACCGGTAAATATCCCTTGTATTGCTTGAAGCTGTGAAGACTTTCTACAGGCATTGTTAAGTGACAATGTCTCATCCAAAACCAAACACAATTTTCTTGCGCTTCTTTAAATTTACTTCCCTTGTTGGCAAAGCACATAGCGGAAAAACATTTTCACGCACCTTTCAAAATATTTCGAGTTACCTTATTTTTATATGGAGATACGACTTTTATTACAAAATGGAGGTGTCCCACACAAATCATACGAGACTTTTATGACCTGGAAATACTTGGTGACAAAAAGTTATAACGGGATACCTTTTTGTAAGCACATGGGACCTTTTCAAAGTGCAAATCGGCGTTTGTGAATTTTCCTTATCTTCTCGTTGGTTTATTTCGTGTTTTTTATATTTATGAGTTTATAGGTTTACACTTGGGCGTAAAATTGTTACGGTCGTTTTTATTGTTATTTGTTCGCGTAAAAAGATTAAAATGGCGTGATCGGGATAATAATGAATCCAATTAAAATCTAAATTGGTGTTGATAATACGTGTTATAAACAAATTCTCAAAGCCAAGCTAAGTGCGAGTTGGACTCGCGTACTGAGGGCTCCGTACCTACTCAAAATACTGCAGGCTTAAGATGGTTATCCAGGAATATCTGGCCCCAATTTCATGGCGACAGGTGCGCCAATTGTCAACATCATAATTACTGATATCACAGGCGTCTATAGGCTATGGGCCCCGCTTAATATTGTGCGGGCTGTATGCTTGTTTGTAAAAACGAATACTTTTGTTAAGAGATCTTGGTACTTTTCACAAGAAACACGACATAATTATGTCACGATATTCCGACACAGCATCATTCTCAGGTCAAACACATCAGATTTTTTAAAAACAGTATTAGATCGTGTTAGGTACAATTGTCAAAAAGTCTTCACCAAGAATAGTAGATTACGTACCGAGGCCTGTAAAGTAAGAAATGTCTCAGATCTCGTGTAATTGTCGGCCGAAGCGAAGCTAAGGTCGACAAACATGTGATCTGAGGCTTTCTTATTTACTGGCCAAGGTCAGTACACTATTTTTCTGCTCGACGCAGTCGGCAAGCGGCGCATTTGTTTAGCGTAGCGGCCTGCAAATGGCTACTTGCCGGCCGGAAGGCAGAAAATTATGTTTTTATTGAAGATTACATTACGATTTTATTTAAATTATAGAAATGGTGGCAAACAAGCACACAGCCCGCGCAATGATTGACGGCGATTTTACATTGTTTAAAACGTTGTTTTTCAAATAATTGAAAATATGTCAGACATGCTCGTATAAAAATGCCAAAAACCTCTCTCTGACCCACTCTTTCAGCGCATAATCTAAATATTACTACAAACTTCCTCTTTGTACGTTAATACCGAATACTTTCAGTAACAAACTCCTGAATTTTACATCACAATAAAAAGTTTGCCTATTTGCTTGCTTTAGCTTGATGCTTATTAAGATACCGAGGGAATATTTAGGAACGAAGTTTTAGAACAACCCTGGCCAGAGCAGAAGTATGTAAGCGGAAAAGATGTTCAAAATGTCCTATACACCACCGATATATAAGTAAGTAAGATTGCAAGGGAAAAGTTGTAACAAGTTTTGAAATGTTTGTTTTTCCTCCGTTCTCATGGCGACCGTGAGGAAGTCTTTGGACACCGTAAGGACGATTGGTTCTAGATTGAGCGAAGTCCCTCATTTCTAGTATACTCGTAACAAATTTCCGCGCGGTAGAAATATATTATGAGCGTCTCTAGTATCTCCTACCTCTGTATTTTTCAATACAGTTGTTCAACAAGTGCCCTTTTTTGGCTTTTTTGCGAGCGCAAAGTACGTTTTTGCGTACTAGTGCTTTTTACTTTTCCAATTTTTTTTTTAATTTCGTTGTGTTCCAATCCATAACTGCTTCCCGTCTGTATTTTCGTCATTTTTGATTTGACGAATAAAATAAAAAAATACGTGTACAATATTTTTTAATAATCTAAAAGACGGACTAAATAGAATTTTCAGTCCTTTTATTCATCTAGTTCACCAAAATAACTTATGTCGTATTAAATAAGTGAAAAAGTGACAAAATCGAGAAAAGTGCGCACTTAATTCGGTCACGTTCTCGCACGTGATCGCCATTTTCGATTAATATACAGGGTGAGACATATTATTTTAACACAGTTTTTTGTACAGTGGAGTTCATAAATATCTGCGTATGTAAACATCTTATTTTCAATGGTGTTCAGATATTTTTGAAGCCTTGGAAATGCTTTTTTTAGATGTAAATAATAATTACATTACATTACACGATACTGTCACACAAGAACTTTATATGACAGTATAGTTAAACCAGATTGGTTTGTCTCGATACCTCGCTCATATATTTAAGAACTCGACTGGACGACTTATAACGTTGATAAAGGTAATTTGATTGAAAAAATACATAGGATAGTTTTGCTTTCCATAGACAATATTACTGCGTTCTTTTGTTATATTAACTTGATAAATGTGATGAAACAAAATCATTTCTTTTTGTCATTTTTGTAAAAATAAAATGTTGCTATTCGATATTATTTTTATCTAGGATCAATACTGCCCTGCTAAACTTAATAGCGATATCTAGAAAAAAAAAAGATTTTGAAAACATAATCTTAAGTTATGGAATTTAAGGTGCATGTTTGTGTTAAATTTTGTGTGAATTTATACGCTCATTTATTTTGAAATACCATGACCAACTTAGGTATAAAAAGTTGTGTAGTTAAAAATAAAAGAAAGCGTAACGTATCATCCTTTCAGATTTTCCCGTCCCGCCCCGTCCCGTCTCGTGCTAGTGTGAGTCATCCTTTAGAGATATAAATTTTGATTAACATTATGAACTTAAATGATTCGAAATTCCGATAGTTGTGAAAACATAATTGTTATAAATAATAACCGTTATAATGAAAGATTGTAGTAGAAACATTTTCGGACTTCCAATGATCGAAGTTACAACTCTATGTGAACTTTGGCGCACCCAAAAATAATCCATTCTGTATACTTGAACTTCAAATCCAGAATGACATAATAACGCATGTACAAGTAAATTTGGTGATATACGTGTGGGATAAGACGTGTTTGCGAAACGTTTTACCGACTACCCTCATATTTTGTTTTTATGTTCAAACAAAGTTGGGCTGGCATGGACCCTTGAAACTTGAGCATAATCCAAACTGCTGAACAGTCTCAAGCCCCTTGCTACGCCCCCGTAGTCCTGGAGAAAGTATCTACTTGCCAATTCACAAAAAAACACTTAAAATAATGTGACGTCATTCTACTTAAATCCAATATGGCGGAGTAGTTATTTTTAATGCACTTCTACAATATGGGTATCAAATGAAAGGGGTGGTCGACGATTTTTAAATTTCCGTGGGCAATGTCGCCCTTGAAACGTCGGAGGTTCGTTTTGAAAGTGTTACACGATGAAGCCCTGTTTTAGTAAATTTATTTTTTTCTTCCTTTTTATAATAATATCCGCTAAACTGTTCACGTCCTACTGCGACTATCGTTTTGTTTAAAGTCCAATATAGCGAGCTGCAAGAATGCTTCTGACATTTCACTTTAATAACTTAGTTCTGTTGAAAATGTTACTTTAAATGTAAAAAATATGGTGCACATTCTCAAAACATATGTAATACAGCTCATTAAATCTAAATAAGAGCTTAAGAGCAAGTGTGATGAAAGAAATAATACAGGTTTATGGTAAGTTTTAAAAAATTGCGAATTGAAAGGCTAACCCCAAAAAATTGTCTGTAATTATGAAATACGAAAGTTGAACATCAAGGTCAGATAATCACGTGATTATCTGACCTTGACTGCACATAGGTACGTTTCTAGAAAGTTTTATTACCTTTTTACCTTATATTACAAAAGGAGTTTAACAATAGTCGTTTATGCAACTGTGATATTCCTAATAAGAATTTTAAGAACCAATTATGAGCTGTTGCATACACTAGTTTTTCTACGACGGCTAAAATAGCGAAAAAAGCAAAATCTCGAAAGATGGCAGAATATGGAAGATGTCGCGTCGCATAGTGGGCACTAAAAAAAAAAATAACATTGCTCATATATTATATGAACATTCATAGGAGCAGTGTTAGTGTGTGTGCAATACCATAGACAACGTTATAATGTATATTTTTTTTAATATCGCTGTCAGTCATCTAATTGACAGATAGAAGTGCTGGAGTAGAAAAAACACGTTTCCAACCGCCAATTCAAAAATGGAACACGTTTTTTGGTTCATAAAAGGAACGTTCGAATTTCAAAACAGATACAAGCGTATATTGATTTTGTTTCGGGTGTTCTCGTGATTGCTCGGCGCAGTTCGGGAAGTGGGTCGGTGGCGTACGGTTAATGTGAATGTATTGAATGCTTTATTGCTTAATATGGATTTACATAAGCACATGTTTATACTTAAGTTTTGCAGGTTTTAAGGGTTTTTAGGATTTTTTTCATATTATTGACGAATGTAACCAATCAATCGACCCAATCGTGTTTATTCATTTGCACGAATACGAAAACGCGCGTTTTTGTTAGTATTTAAAATATATTTTTAAAACACAAAAATAAAGGACTTAGGATAATTCTGTTAACCAAACTACTTCGCGCAAATAACAATGTAATCGACTAAATGTGTTATAAAGTGAGAAGCGGCGAGCAATCGCGAGCGCTTCTCACTCATGATTATGGGACGCGGACCGTTCCGAAATATGTCGAGCTATTTTATTGACGTGAGTAACCCGATATAAGTATATTAATATATTATTAAGTACTTATTTTTAGCGTTTCCCGGCTTTTCTACAACTAATCCGAAAATTTGGCATATGCACTTAACAAAAGCGACTGCAATCCGAATTTCCAACCCAGAGGGTAAACTACCTTATTGGGATTAGAACGGTGTCCAAACAATGTTTTTTTTTACTAAAAAGTGATTGGTGAATATCAAGTAATACTTTATATATATCTCTCATTGGTACTCATTGGTACTAGCCGAGGTTTGAACCCACGCCCTTCGGATTGAAAGTCGTACACTCTTACCACTGGGCCACTATAATATTATAACAATCTTGCTTAATAATGTATCTACTAGGTCATCTGAATACTGAAACCGAATCAAACTTTCAGTTCTATAATTACTATTTAAAACGAGATATTTACCATGTACATTTGTTTTAAAACTTTCAGCTCGTCATTTTACTTCAGTGAACTGAATGCGTATTATAATTAATCACGAAGTTAGCTATCCATGAACTTTGAAATGGTTTGGGTAATTATTGTTATCTATGACTTTATGGGCTGTGTTAAGATATGATTTATCTAAAGCCTCGACCTAACTGCCCGAAAATGCCCCAATGATTTAACATGACCATCGACAATGCGACCCACTAGTACGGCTCATCTGCAAAATTTTGCAGTTATCTGCAATAGACCATCCAATATTAATACAAGGTTAACCCTTCTTGATCATAATTAACTCTCCTCACGTATCTAACCCATTTAATCACAACTTTCAAGGACATCCTGTAAGGTTAGGGAACTAAAGAAACTGTACGACAATTTCACTTACTTCAAATATTAATCAAATTGAAAATTCATCCTTACCAACCTTGAAATAAGCTCGCTTTTACTGAAACAAATTCGCATTCTATACGCTAATGCGGAAGTTATGAACGTTCCAGTGTATTTAGTATTCAAAACACTAACAGCAACGGGAGAACAATAATAGCCTCAGAACCGAAAGGGCTTAAGCTCTATACAGAAGTACGTCGCTTACGACGAAAGCTAAAAGCGCGTGTCTCTCAATGAATGTTGGAGGTGAGGATGTTTAGCGAAAGTAGGCTTTAACGGGGTGAAGATAAGATTGGAATTCGGAAATGAGAAGGGTTCAATGGATGTTACGTCACAGTTGTTAAGGAAGGTTCAGGGATTGGTTACTAGATGTCGCATTTTAAAAATTGGACTTGTTCACTATAATAAGACGCTTCGTAAAACTGATGTTGGGAGCTTAATTGTCAAATTAATAACGATTTCTAATTGGAATGTCATCTACTATTTTGTGAGTTACAGCATTATTGCGGGTAAAAAATTCAAATTAAAAATGCAGTAATCCGAAAAAATGCGATTAGCATTTTTTAACAATTAACTGTATATTATTTTTTCGAAAGAAATAATTTATTTACCTACATATACTTTTCAAGGTAAAAATCACAGCCTACTTTTTTTTTTGCCCAGGGAAAATCCGTTATGGATCCCACTCAGCCCAGGAGTACTGAGTAGGTATGTCCGACTCTCACGGACTAAAAACCCTGGGGTGTTCTACCACTTCGCTATTGGGACGGGGTTTCCGGAAAGCGACTGCACAACTTCGGATAACAGCCTACCTACCTACTACTTTTAAAATGTTTTTTCTTTTTCCAAAAAGGATTTAAAAAAACGACGGTGACAAACAAGCGAACGGCCCGCCTGATGGTAAGCAGTCACCGTAGCCTATGGACGCCTGTAACTCCAGGGGTGTTACATGCGATCTGATATTTCTGCTACATTCATCGCAGTCGCCAAAAATCAAAATGAACTATCTATTGGGAGGCATTCCATGAAAAGGGTTGAATTCAAATTCAAGTCTAAATTTGTCCCTACAAAAGCTTCTTAGGCCCAGGTCCCTCTGGACCCTTTAAAGGTCCATAAATGAGCCCTGGGAAATAGCACCTGAGACCAATTTCAGGTCTCTTAAATACGGCTTGTTAGGACTGATTTATTTTTGGACCCCGTTAATACTCAATTTTATTGGAGAATAACTAATGTTATATATTAAAAAAGATGTCATATACTACAGAAAACGTGACCAAGGCCCCCGGCGAGCAGGGCTGGGATCGAACCAGAATGGTTAGGGCAGGAGGTCACTCGTTCGATCCTAGCCCTGGTCACCGGTGGCCTAGGTCACTTTTTCTGTAATATATTGACATCTCTTTCAATTTATAATTTATATATACGAGTATTATAGTAGTGTGATTACTTAAAAAAAACATTACATTTAATAAATGATTAGATTCGTGCTTTACAATCGAATAAGTTATGTTCTGAAGATACTAGCTTTGGCCTGCGGCTTCGCTCGCGCTAGAAAAAACAAAAAGTAGCGTATGTCATCCTTCATCCCTTCAACTATATCTCCACTTAAAAAATCACGTCAATTCGCCGCTCCGTTTTGCCGTGAAAGACGGACAAACAAACAGACACACACTTTCCCATTTATAGTATGAGTATGGATTATTTCAGAGAGTTCATTTATTTGTCTTTTAACATATTAACATTAAAAAAATTGACAATAATTTAAGTTGAATTATTTGTCTCCCTTTCTAACAAAGGCTGTCAATTTATTCAGATAAAGATAAACAATAATTAATAGTTTAACTAATTAACTAATTGTTTGATGTAATTTATTGAATCTGGAGTTACTTCGCGGAAAACCATTTAATTACGAATATGTTACTTTGCTATTCCGCGAAACGTGCTAGTTAATTAATGCCAACCCGTTATACCCAAAGAGGTTAATACTAATACGCCCATACCATGCTTCGACCGCGCGTAAATGTGTCATACCAGGGGGCCGATTTTTGAGATTCGAACGCTCGAATATTTCATTCGAATGTGAATAAAAACGAAGTAGAAAGAAACTGCACTAGCCTTTCGAGTGATAATTCCAGTGGCTTTCAAAAATACGAACTAAATATGGTATCATACGAATATAATCGTGACAAATTTTCAGGTGCGATTATTTTTGATCACTTGTTTTTGTATTCGAGCGTTCGAATCTCAAAAATCGGTCCCCTGAAATGAGCGACTTCGCTCAATCTAGAACCAATCATCCTTACGGTTACCGAATTTAAACTATTGTGAGATACAATAATGTTATTATAAAATTACGGATAAAACTCAGGTATTTATAGCCACTAAGCACGTCTTATGATGTCATTATCAATCTCCGAATACCATGCGCGACGCATGGGCGTACTAAAGTATTTTGCCTCGCCGCTCGCAGCGCTCTCGATAGCTGTACCGGTTCAGGTGATACCGATGTCTGCTCCAGGATTATTTGACTGCAGATTTGTTTCATCAAATGTAAATGGCGGCATGCATTGAATACATTGTGGCATCATATTATATCCGAAACATGTCGCGCAGAGTAACTAAAAATACGCAAGTGTTATCCGTAATTTTATTATAACATGCTGACGGTGTCCAAAGGCTTCCTTACGATCGCCATTTCAAGACTTGCTACACTTTTTTTCCGTTTGAAGGCATCTCTATTTATATCTCGATGATTATACCTACTTGCGTATTTGCAATTAATGTTCCCACCCTCCCGCTTTTTACCAAAAACAAACAGTTTCATAGTCCAGCTAAAGAAAGGCTTTTTTTAATTCAACCCCTAAGAGGGTTAAATGAAAATCAGGGTTGAAACTTTTGAAGACATCTAAGCAGACAAAGTCGCGGGCATAAGCTAGTTTGTATTAATTTATTAATTTTGCTATCATTATAAAATAAACGGGAACTTGTTTTTACAAAATTACTTTTTCTAAGTAACCCAATAAGCTGAACTAAGTTGCAAACGGTTCCCAAACTTCTAACAAACCTCATTTTTGGACTGCGTCAAAAGTTGAAACAATAACTTCGACTAGTTTAATAGCTTATTATTTTTAAGCAAAACCGTCAGCAAAAAAGGAAATGTGGAAAAAGTTGTGACCTCGGGCGGGACTCGAACCCACGACTCTGGGATCGCCCATCGCTTTCCAAACGTGCGTAGCCAAGATGCCAATCGTTCGCTCTCTATCACTCTTCCTTATTAGTGTGACAATGACAGTTGCGTTTCGTTAGCGACTGAGCGCGAGCGATTGGCATCTTGGCTACGCACCCTGAGCTGCCGAGGATATGGTGGGGAAATTCAGGGCCACGGGTCCATCATGTCCCTCGTATGCGCCTTAGGGGGGCACTTAGCAACTTAACTACTCATAGTGTTGTGTTTCTGTTGGTGAGTAAGGTCGCGAGAGCTCACAGTGTTGACAGCTGGGGACCCACGGAGCAAAGCTTGCCCCTTTAGCTGTCAACACAGTGAATCCTCCTTTTTTTAAAGGGTTGGCAACGAAATGTGACACCCCTGGAGTTGCAAGCGTTCATACAGTGACCGCTTACCATCAGATTGGTCGTACGCTTGTTTGTCACCGTCGTAGTATTTAGTTCGAATGAAACCTATAGTTACAAATATGCAAACGGGTCACTCGTGGCTTTAACTAAAAATTTGAGGACGTGAGTGACCCGTGCATTTATGTCATATGTCACAATGTGGTAAATTTAGTTACAAATGTGCAAACGGGTAACTCGTGACTTTAACTCTGAAAATCAGAAGACGTGAGTGACCCGTGTATTTTTATCTATGTTTAAATATCACCTATCTGACACTGACATTTTAAAAACACCTATTATGTAGCTGTTGTATAAAATAGTATTTATTTACGTTCTGGTACAAAGTAATATAACCAAAGTTATTCAATTATTTGTTATCTCTATACTGGTCGTTTAATGTTTGTTCGCTAACACTATTACTGAAATAGGCTTCGTTAGGTTTATAATAGGCTCGGTCAAGTGTGGGTCGAAAGTCGTTAAAATTATACAGTCTCCCTAGTATAATTAAATATAACGACGAGCAATTGTAAAGCACGAATCAAATCATTTATTAAATGTAATAAATGTTTTGTTTCATGTTTCGTGTTTGTCACACTACAAAAAAATACAAATTTATACAAATTATAAATTGAAAGAGATGTCATATAGGTACTAAAGAAAAAGAGACCAAGGTCCCCGATAAGCAGGGCTGGGATCGAACCAGCGACCTCCTGCTTTCGCGGCACCCCTGCTCACCGGGGACCTTGGTCACTTTTTCTTTAGTATATGACATCTCTTTCAATTTATAATTTATATAGGTATAGTAGTATAACGACGAGGTTTAACTGCATATAATATTTTAACAAATTATATTTTTCTACTCCAGCACTTCTATCTGTCAACTAGATGACTGACAGCGATGTTAAAAAAGTATACATTATATCGTTGTCTATGGTATTCCATAAGAACACTGCTTCTATGAACTTTAATACAGTATATTAGCATTGTTTTTTTTTTATAGTGGGCATGCAACATCTTCCGAATTCTGACACTTTTCTAGATTTTGCTTTTTTCGCTATTTTTGCTGTCGCAGAAAAACTAGCGTATGCAACAGCTCATAATTGGTTCTTAAGGCTCTTGTCTTATCTGTGGCATAAATTACTATTGTTAATATAGTAATAAGTGCCAATACCTCAAAAGAAAACACCAGCTCAGCTGCGATGTAGCGAACTGCTGCCACAGTTCGCTACATCGCATACGAAAAATGAAATATAATTTTAATATTGTCTTCCGGGGCCATGACGTCTTAACGCGACTCAATTGACGACCTAAACTGAGTCACTTTCATACAACTGAGCCTAATCTGAAGCTAAACTGAATCGCGTTAAGACGTCATGGTAAGGCCCCTGTTACCGCGATTGTTATTCATTTAAATTAAACACTTTAGAACGGATTAATCGCGTTCTTATTAACACTATGACCCTACGTTTCGAGCCCTTTACAGCACTCGTTTTCACAGGGTTAAGATGATGACTGAGAGAATGAGAATACATGGTCCTGCAGGTCATGGTGTTAATAAACGCGATAACTCCGTTCTAAAGTGTTTAATTTCAAAAAAAATAATTTTGTTCAGTCAACCATTGGGTCAAACAGAAACTTACAAAATTGGTGAGGAAAAGTAAACCAGAGAGATAAAATATCTCATTCTAGAACAAAAACAACTAATTATTAATATAAATACACAAATATTTATATTAACACACGTATACATATCTACATACACACATATTGTATTTATATTAAATTGCAATTGTTAACACTCACGTATTTTAACACAATAGGCGTGTCATATTTCGACTGCATCGGGCAGTCATCGTCGGACAGACAGAGTGGTGTTGTCACCTTCACGGCTCGGGCATCGGGCTAGTGATGCCCGAGTCGCAAAGGTAATGCCCGATGCAGTCGAAACATTATAAAGATACGTGAGCCTATTGTGATAAAGATACGTGAGTGCTATTAGTTGCAATTTAATGTCAGTATGACTCACGAAAGTTTAAATTATATCATAATTATTATATTTATATGATAAAATACATATTGTACCCATGCATAACTGTTATACAGATTATGAACCTTGAATTAAATTAGAGAGGTATTTTCATAACTTGTGTTGGAAGGAAAATTTGCTCTAAGCTTGAGAGAGGGAGATCATTCCAATGACGAATTGCCTGAAGAGCGAATGAGTTCATTGAGTAAAATTAATACGTGATCTTACATTATCTTATCCTATCTAAGGCCCTAGCGAATACCTACACATCGACCCATGGTGAACTTTTATGTAATTGCTCCCTACTGCATTAGTAACCTACCAAACTAAGTAAAACCTTGTATAACGACTAATGTCAATGAATTTAATTCCAATCAGTCATAATTTGTGTCCATTATTGGGTGTCAAAGATGAAAGCAATCTACAGCAGTTAATTAACATGATTCCGTGTTAATTACATTAATTGAACTATGAATTAAATTAGGAGGCAATCTGCTTTTGTGGATTGATTATATTGAAACATAAGTTAAATTACAAACAGGACAAGTTAAATAAAATCTTGTAAAATGACTAAACTCCGATTAAATATTTCGGTACCGAATTAAAAAGTTTAGCCAAAGATTCAGTCCATAATTGCGTATCAAGGATGAAAGCACTCTATAGCAGTTAATTAACATGGTCTCATGTTAATTTCGTTTAATAAATTATGACTAGATTTTGCTTAGTGTTTGTAAGAACTGTTTATAATATATGCTAACAAATCTTGATGTAATATTTTCTTCGATTATTGCGCTAGTATGTACTCGAAACGAAAGCTTTAAAATGGATTTAATCGCGTATATGAACTACATTCCGACGTTAAGATTCCTTCACGGTATTTGTTGTCCCAGACTCTGTTACATAAAATATTTTATTTAAAAAGCATACAAAATTTATTTTAAGTTAGCAGTTTACAAAGAGCTTGCAGGAACTTGGGCAAGATTGGGTTGGCTGGCGTGCTCTCGTTTCAAAGGATAATATTCGTTTCGGACCGCTTAACCATAATAGTAAGTAATTTTTTTAAATATATAAATTATTCGCAAACATTTAAAATACTCGTAATCACAGGAAATTTTAAATGGATGCACTCCGACGATAATATCAATTAATTGTTCTCCAATGAGCCATAAATTTCATATTGCGTGTCAAAGATTCAGCAATCTACAGCAGTTAATTAACTTGGACCCGTGGTAATTGCATTCATTATATCCATAATTGAATCGTGCAATTCGGTAGCTAAGTGCTTTTAGGATACATGTATGTATAAGCTTTAATGTACATTAACACAAGAAATGTACATGTAGACTATAATTTAAAGTTTCGTGAGTCATACTGATATTGAATTGCAACGGTTAACACTCACGTATTTTTATCACTATAGGCGTGACATGTTTCGATTGCATCGGGAAGTCATTGTCGGACAGACAGAGTGGTGTAAATCGTTAAAATACGTAAGTGTTAACCGTTGCAATTTATTGTCACTATGACTCACGAAAGTTTAAATTATAAGATTTTAGTGTGGTTTTAAATTGAAAGCCGAGTCGAGGTGATTTTTATGTATATTTATTACGAGTATTAACTAGTGATGCCCGAGCCGCGAAGGTGACAACACCACTCTGTCTGTCCGACGATGACTGTCCGATGCAGTCGAAACATAATATCACGCCTATTGTGATAAAAATACGTGAGTGTTAACCGTTGCAATTTAATGACACTCAAATCTGTTCAACCATTTAGAAATTGTAATACCACACAGAGACACATAGATAAGCACACACACAAATATAGTTACACGTGAAACTTATGATATCCTTCTTCTCGCCATCGAAGGTTTACAATCGATGCACTTATACGACAATATCAATTAATTTTCCTCCAATCAGCCATAAATTTCATAATGTTGTCAAAGACTCAGCAATCTACAGCAGTTAATTAACATGACTCCCGGAAATTATATTAATTATTTCGATGCCGTATACAGTATGTATGCTGGATAATTGAATTGTGACTTCATTTCGGTCGGTAAGTGCGAATGGTTGTTGAAATTCACTGTTAAAAAAACCGTGTCAAGTATCAATAGTTTAGTTTAGTTTAGTTCATTTATTTCACGAAGAAAATTATATATACAATTTAGTGTTAATGTCAAAGTATACAAATTCCCATCATACATATACAGGGTGACTTCAAAATGGTAATACAAAATCAATGTTTTACACACATTTCCCCTAAACTAAGCCTCTCAATTAAGTATCATGCTTTCAAAATAATCTTAAGAATATTTTTTGTAATTTTTAATTTATCCCATTTTGTTTGACTTAACATGGTTAACCTACCATAATAATTAACAAAGAAGTTTAAAAAATCACTTTCCTCTTTGGTTGTCAATCACCTACCATGGTATTTATGAAGAAAACGTGTTTTGATTAGTAATTGACACTTGTCAAAGAAAATAAGATTGATTTACGGTAATATTTTGATTTCACTATTAAATGAAATGCCTCGACCTTATCCTTATACTAATATTCAAAAGATGGATATGCTTGATTTTTATTTAACATCGCGAAGTAAGTACTGTGCGAGCTCAGGTATTATTTAACGAACGTTACCCTGATTGTCCAACACCTACACGTGTGTTAATAAACATACCATCCAGAATTTACGAGACTATGGTCAGTTTGCAGTTCCGGTGCATGCTCAAGCTCGAGGCAGACGATCGCGGTATTCACAAGCTTTTCGGAGACGAGTGCTCGAGTATTTTAACCACAACCCAGAGGCTAAGCACAAGGGACGCTGCTGCGAAATTCGGCACGAGCCAATTGTTTATTTGGCGGCTAATGAAAGCTGAAGCAAAACATCCGTTTAAATTTCAAAGGGTTCAGGATATCGTATTAGCAGATTACCCTAGAAGAGTTATTTTTGGTCGTTGGCTGCAGCAAAACTTACACTTAAATATCTTATGGACCGACGAGGCAACTTTTACAAGAGTCCGCATGTTTAACGTCCACAATGAACACTGGTGGGCTGATCGTGATGCAAATCCTCATGTAACTCGCCGAGACTCTTACCAGACTCGTTTCTCTGTAAACGTTTGGGCAGGCATTCTGAACAATTGTGTAATTGGCCCATATTTTATTAACGGGAACTTAAATGGACCGAAATATGAAGATTTCCTGAGAAACGTGTTACCGATTTTGCTACAAGAGGTGCCGGAGCGAAATTTGGATAATCTTTATTTTCAGCAAGAAAGTGCGAAATTGTTTGGACAGACAAATCCCTGAGAGATGGATTGGACGCAATGGTCCAGTCGCATGGCCGCCTCGACAGTCCCGATCTGACGCCACTCGACTTCTTTTTGTGGGGCGAAATCAAAAGGAGAGTGTACACACGGGAATCTAATACCGTCCATGAACTTCGCCAAAAGATAATTCAGGCGTTTGATTCAGTAAAAACCAATGAATTTATTCTAGGCAGACTCAAGATCAACCATAGACGGCGGGCGGACTTATGTGTCCGGGAAGGCGGTGGTCATTTTGAACACATCTTAAATTACGTTTAGGAAAAGTAGGTTCACACTTATCTACTTAAACGTAGACATTTTAAGCTTGTAATTTACGGTAGTTTAGGTAAATTAATAAATGATTTTATTTAAACTAGCTCCGTTTATTATTTTCACAAATTTATCAGGGTACTTAAAAGTAAACAACAAACAAGTTAATATTGTCTTCTGTTACCGCGATAGTTATTCATGGAAATTAATCGCGTTTATTAACACCATGATCCTACGTTTCGAGCCCTTTACAGCACTCGTTTTCGCAGGCTTAAGATGATGACTGAGCCCTTAACCCTGTGAAAACGAGTGCTGTAAAGGGCTCGAAACGTAGGATCATGGTGTTAATAAACGCGATTAATCCGTTCTAAAGTGTTTAATTTCAATGAACAAACAAGTTAGTTATACGAGTGTCGCTCATAGTGATATCGATAATAACTTGCTTTGATGATAACATCGAGTGACAGGTATGACAGTTAGGTATTGAATGTAGTGTAACAACACTTCGGAACTTTAAATATGTGTTTTGTTAGAAAATTTGCGATAATTAAATACAGCTAATTTTAACGACGGGGTGCATGTATTATATAGTTTGGCATTAACTGAGCCACAACCAAGTGTTTTGTATTACCATTTTGAAGTCACCCTGTATACATAGCCGCAAGCAATATTTAAGCAATAGTGTAAGGTGTTTTGAAAACAAACTAAAGCGTATCTATATACGCTAACTTTCCCCTTTTAATAACTTTTTGAATATCGCTCGCAGCAACAAAATGTAATGAACGTTTTTTGTAGAAAACTGTATCTTGATACTTTTTAGGAACATTTTTGGCAACACCAATAGGCATTCACGAAAAACTAAAATCAGAAATAATATTATACAGTCAATAACTAATAAAATTAATGTACTTAGTGACAATAACAATTAATTTCCCTCCAATCAGCCATGAACTTCATAATTGTGTTAAAGACTTAGCAATCAACAACAGTTCATCAACATGGCTCACGTTAATTACATTAATTATATCGATACCAAACAAAACACACACATAAAGTAAAAAAAAAATCGGGTTTTTTATTTGGATCGCACTCATAGTCATTGACCTTATACGTATCAGCTTTTGATGTTTCGTTCGGGAATTTTGTTACATCCTATACAGGGCGTCCCAAACTTATGGGACATGAAGGGGAAGTACCTTAAATATCGTAGATAGTGAATTTTGCTCAAAGAAGACTTTATGTTATTTTTAAAAGTTAGTAATTCTGCATTCATAGATTTTCTAAAAATTACTTGCTTCGTCTGGGAATCGAACCGACTAAAATGTGAAAAAAAAAATCACCCTTTTTTTATGATGCCAATCGAAAGAACAGCTAAAAAATAATAACTCTGCTTAAGTAACATAGTATTTTAAAAGAAAGGAACAACGTGAAATTAATCATTTTAATCAAATAAAAAACATACATGAAACTGCCGTAGTCAATTAGTTAAGTAGGTATTTTTTTGTAAATTAATTAATTAAATGCTCAAAATGTGATCCCTCTTGTCTTACGCAAATCGCCAATCTTGTAATAAGCCCGCTGCCTGTTGATTTTCTTATCATTTTATGGTGAACACTCGATGTGATATGGCACAATTCTGTTTGCAACTCGCCTACGTTCTCGTATCGCTTTTTGTATAGCATATCTTTCACGTATCCCCAAAAGAAGAAATCTAATGGTGTGAGGTCCGGGGATCTGGCCGGCCATCTAATCGGTCCATTTGTACCAATCCATGTAGGAAAACATTCATTTAGAAAATCTGCTGCTCTCCGACTATTATGAGCCGGAGCTCCATCTTGTTGGAAAATTAAGTTTTCTTGCTCCGCCGCGGAAAGATTTCTTATCTTATCCCTTAAAATTTGAAGTATTCCTAAATACTTTTCTGTGTTCAAGGTTCCTTGGTAAAAATGGATTAAGAAAACCCGGTTTTTTAAAAGTCCGCACCAACAGTTAAGTGAAAAACGCACTTGGTTATTAGTTTCAGTGACTCGTAGGGGATTTTCTTTAGACCAAATACGATTATTGTTGCGGTTAAAATACTATGTTACTTAAGCAGAGTTATTATTTTTTAGCTGTTCTTTCGATTGGCATCATAAAAAAAGGGTGATTTTTTTTTTCACATTTTAGTCGGTTCGATTCCCAGACGAAGCAAGTAATTTTTAGAAAATCTATGAATGCAGAATTACTAACTTTTAAAAATAACATAAAGTCTTCTTTGAGCAAAATTCACTATCTACGATATTTAAGGTACTTCCCCTTCATGTCCCATAAGTTTGGGACGCCCTGTATATCTATATATATATGTATACAGTATCATAAAAAGGACCGTTCAACTTTACATAGTAAATGTATAAGTCTCTGTAGTTCAGTATGACCTTCACGACAATGTAGAAGTTCTACAGTCATTTTTATTTCATTAACGACCTCCTGGCCTAGCCGGTTGTGTCCCTGCCTACGACGCAGGAGCATTTATTTGTGTGTTTATCACAATTATTTGTTCCTGAGATAGGATGTTTTCTATGGAATTAAGTAGTCATATGTATCTATCTTTTTAGTATAAAACAACTACGTGGCCAGGAACGTACGGGAAACGAAAAAAAGGAAAACCAATAGAGAGGTGGTCTGACGAATTAGTTAGAGCTGCTGGAAAAGACTGGATTGGGACAGAGATACGTGGAAGGATATGGAGGAGGCCTTTACTCGTAGAGAGATCCTTAATAAAAATTAATAAATAAAAATTTGAATGTAATTTACATAATATTGTCTTCTGTTACCGCGATTGTTATTCATTGAAATTAAACACTTTAGAACGGATTAATCGCGTTTATTAACACCATGATCCTACGTTTCGAGCCCTTTACAGCACTCGTTTTCACAAACGCAAACCAAACAAGGCACAGCAAGGCAAGGAACAGGGGGTTCGTTTTCAAGGGCTCGAAACGTAGGATCATGGTGTTAATAAACGCGATTAATCCGTTCTAAAGTGTTTAATTTCAATGTAATTTACATATTAAAAAAAAAATTACATATATATATATATATATATATGATTAGAAAATTATGATAAAATACCTAATATCTATGAATGAAATTTATAAATGAAAATGAAATCTATGTTAAGTAAATTTGATTAGGTGATGAAATGAAAATGTAAATGATATGTAAAATACCGTTTATTTATTAAGGAATAAATGAGGCTATAATAATAATAATGTATCTATCTTTTATATACCGGATGTTTTCTGATGCTTCCGCTAAACTGAACAACGTTTACTCAGCGACTAAGAAATAACGTCTGTTTTGATTTTTATTACATTTTAAAGTTTGTTAGAAGACACAAGAAACGTCAATTAGGCTCATGTTAAGGTTCATTGAAAATACTATTTAGTATGTATGAAAAAGTGAAAACCTACAAAGAACAGTATTTTTTTAAAGTTGTTGTACAGATTAAATTTATTACTCCTATTACAGGAAACACCCGGTATATCATCTACTACTCACAACACAAGCCATATTGAGCTCACCGTGGGACTGGGATTAAATCGATTTGTGTAAAATTGTCCTATAATATTTATTTATTATTATTTAAATAATTATATTAAAAATTAACAATTATAAAAAGGAACACAAATAATAGAAAAAAGGAAGTAAAAAAAAGGGAAAAGAAAACAAAATGAAAACTAAAACTATCTTAACCTATGGGGCCTAACCTATATGTACAAATGTATTTATTTATTTATTTGTATATACCTATTATACACCTACCCATCTTCACTATCAATTAAGCTATCTCTGGTTCGACAGTCACTAGGTTCAGTCAATATTAATGCGACCATAACAATTACTTCAAATGGGTCGCGTGGACCAAAATTGGGTCAGCATATTGGAGAACATACGTTTACATATTATAGGCCTTGCGTATTAAGAGCGTTGCTGGCTCATTGGTAAGAGCGTGCCTTTCAATCCGGTCACGGGTTCAAATCCCTGCTTGTACCAATCAGTTTTTTGGAACGAATATGCGAAATATTTAGCTTTTAGGTGAAAGACAAACATCGTGAGGAAACCAGACTAATCCCGATAAGGTCTAGTTTATTCTCTGGGTTGGAAGGTCAAATAGCAGTCGTTTTTGTAAAACCAATGCCTACGCAAACTAATAAATCTTGGTATTAGTTGACAAAGCGGACCCTAGGCTCCCTTAGCCGGGAAAGCGCTAGGAAGACAGAAGCATCATTACAAAAAGACGGAAGCAAAACAATTCGTATGGTTACATTCCATCCCCTACTTTTGATCTTTGGTATTACTATATAATTTTAAACAAATTCGCTTCCCGCTGTCTGTATGTATATATTATGTACCTATGCTTAAATCTTTAAAACTACGCAACGGATTTTGATGCGGTTTTTTAAATAGATAGAGTGATTCAAGAGAAAGGTTTATATGTATAATAATAACCCGTACGAAGCCGGGGCTGATCGCTAGTTTATTATACATACCTATACTCGTAGAACGGGTCTATCACAAACTCACAGGGAGTTACGTGTTTTTTTTAAATTGAATTTGACACTTTAAGTGTATGTAAAAAAATGTTTGAAGACCTATACAAAAACTTTTATTGTGACTCATATTGCTAAAGACAGAGGGCGTAACTACAGAACAAATTGACGTGTTCACAAAGACAGGGATCGCCGGGGAGTGAGCAAAAACGTGATTTATCGTCGTATAACGGGCCCATTCTCCTAGACTACGAAAAACGCTGAAAACTTATTACTGTGCTGACGCTTTGAGAAATAGAATGTTTGAAATGGAGATAGTGGTGTTTAGGATTCCGTATCTAAAGCGTAAAACGACATTACAAAGACTCCGCTATCATTAAATTGCAACGGTTAACACACACGTATTTTTATCACAATAGGCGTGACATGTTTCGACTGTTGTCACCTTTGCGGCTCGGGCGACCGGCGTAGGTACCGGGTCGCGCGTCGCGCGCCACGAAGCAGGCTGTTTCAAGCAATCCGGCGCCGTCGTTGCGGGAGTCTGAATTGTCGGATCGTCTGACGGGATCAACGAGAAGCACACCGAACTAACCGTGTCCACTAAATGGTTACCACATAAATTCACGTTCCCTCTAGGAAGCTCTGATTTCCAATGCAGTTGAAACATGTCACGCCTATTGTGATAAAAATACGTAAGTGTTAACCATTGCAATTTAATACACATCGTTAAATATTTAAATACACTTTACTGTATTTTGTAAATTCTCGAGGTCATATCTATCACCCCGAAATATAAATTCCAGGTTGTTAAGATTAATGGCGACCGAAATTCCGAATCCTAAATTCCTGGACGCCCAAATCCCTATCGCTGTCAGCTGAGCTCCATACAGTTGTCACAGTTAAACTAGGCAGTATTTCAAATTGAACAAAAAACAAAACATAAAATGACAGTACACAGATACTTAAAAAATAAAACTGTGAAACAAACAGGGATCAGTTTAATATAGTTGACAAGAATCTATGTATAATATGTATTTAATATTATACATTTTGCATGCAAACGATGTTATACAGAAAATAAAATTATCCTATTTATTTACTCCGTAAGTATTCAGGTTGAGTGGACTTATTTGTTTAGCTATCTATTAGAAATATTTCCCTAAAGAAGATATGGTAAAGTAATGTGTTTAAATATCACAAGTTTGTAGGTGAATTCAGAGGTGAGTGCGGGAGTGGGCTTTGGGTGGACGGCGACGGTAAGATTATAATAGGGTGATCGTATAAAGCTGGATTATATAATTGTGGAATTCTCATATTACTAACATATCATACCTACTTATAAAATTGGTTGGACCTACTACTAGCTGTCTGATCTTGTTTTTTGCCTGTTTCGCTTATTGTGTTGTGTACTCTGTGTGACTTGCAAATATTATTCAAACTACCTACATAAAAATTAATCACCTGTATTTGCGAACGCTATCACTGCTATTCATTTTGTAAACAATGGATGACTGTTATTGGCCTTGTATTATGTAACAAAATTAATTGTAAACTGTTTATTTACGGCTGTTGTTGTCCTAAATATCAATAATAATAAAAAAAAATGCTTGTCAAACATTGAAAACGTGATCAATAACGCAAAATATGTCAACTTTACTGTTATTGAGAAAATAACATTTATTTTCAAAATATATACAGTACCTAAGTGTAACTTACCTAACTACCTACCTCTACCTACCTTAAATCTAAAATCGGTCCTTGAGGCATTGTACCTAGGATGCTGGCGGCATTTCCTCGTTGTATCGCAACACTGATACATTGTGCGAGGAAGCCACCAGCAAGGAGACGCAGCTCTTCGGATAAAATTCAAATCAAATTGGATCCATATTGATCCAACCTCACACACCACTTCTTCTAAACATTCAGATTTTCAAGACCGATGACTTTTTATTCTCGCATTATCAAGCGGGTAGATGCGTATACTTGGGAACTCGAAAATGGTCACGTTTTTCATTTGTTGTGTATCTCTTTTGCAATCGTGAAATATACGAGTAGATATACCAGATGGCTCTTCTTTTACACTCTCTTTACTTTTTAAGGATGAATCACACCAGACCGATCCAATCCGGGACGATATTTAAATAAAATTGTTTATTTCGGACCATATGTATCCAATCTTTGTTAGTAACTTATCCTAAATTAGGCTAAACAAGTTAGTGCTATATATGAAAGAGTAAAGTATAAAAAGAGAAGGAATAAAACAAAAACAAGAAAACTTAATACTGATTTTGGGGCTACTTGGCCCTGCCTATAACGACATTCACAAAATATTTTATATTTGCCAACCGCTATTCGGTGAAGGAAAACAAGATATAGGCTTATCAGTACGCGTTAACGCTTAAAGGATGACACACCCATCCGATCCGATCCGGGACGATCTGTCAATTTCTGTAGAAAGAATCATGTGATAGCTCAGGGCACTTGAAGGTCACATGACGAGATTCTCACTTTTACTGCTGTGCCAACACCGCCCCTGCTCCCCTTTTACATTTGTGTTTTATATTTACTGCGAGTCAAAATACTGTTTAAATTAAATACACTGTCTTATGCTAACAGTCGTTCCAGGATTATTCTGACATCTTGATTTATTGAACCGCCATTTTGCTTCTACGTAATTTAAACAGACCGTTTTACTTCATATTTTAATTTAGTTCGTGATGTAGTCAGGAGTTTAATAATGAAGGATAAAGTCTTAAAGTGAATAGGCTTTGTTCAGCTCCAAGCATAACGCTTGAAAAAAAAATATAATGTAGCTAGGTATTTGGTCTACATTTTGTTCCACGAAATTGTCGAAAAACATAATACATCAAGAGAAAAAAAAATAACCGTAAACCCTTTTTTCTACCTTAAATCTGTATCTACTCCCTTATTATGCGTCGTAAGTACAAGAAACTAAGACAAGCAGTATATATTTATGTTTACTTTAAACGCATCTACTGATTTTTGGATAGGTTTTGTACTTTTCGAGAAAAAAGTTATTACACGCATTTTTCCGAAAACGCCGGCTCGAGATGCCTGCGCGGGTGACGGGGGCCAGTCGTGTAAGATGGCACTAGTAGTTTATAGGGTTGCGTCCTAGTACAAGCAGCTCTCCCTAGGTGACGACTTATGCTTATTGACGTATTGTATAACCGGTGAGGAAAGGAAGCGGGAGGGGAAGAAAGCTCAAATCGCCGAGGTCATTGGGATAGGGGACGGCCTTAATGCAACTACTGCGAAAAGTAGATGATTTCTAATGAGTGTACATGCCGACACGACTGGGAAATCATCTTTACGCACGTATTTTAATACAATATACTACGCATTGTGCGAGTAAATAAACCATATTTGTTAGCTGTAGTCCATAGAAGTCACAGTACCTGATGCTAGCAGCGGCTGCGCCCAGCGACGCGGTGGGGCGCTAGTGCGGTATTAGTACATTACCTAACTAGTGCGGTAAAACAAAGAAAGGCCGAGATCGCAGATGTTTGCGAGCTGCAAGCGAGGGACGTAAATATTCGATCAATGGCTTTATTTCTTACCTCACGTGTTAGGTACATCATTTTATGCCTACACTTGGGCAGAAATCGGCTTTTTATGTCCAGGTGCCAAAAAGGCACTTTATGGCCAGGTGTGGCATAAAATACTTTACAGTACATATGGTGCTATATTACCGCACTAGTGCGATAATGAGCACTTTATGTGCCTTTATAAAAAATTCAAAAGGCCATATGTATTGTTTTCGCACATCCGTTCCGTCCCTCGGAAGATATACCGAGATTCTTTTCTCAAACCCGCGCGGCCACCGGCGACCTGCGTGTGGGGCGAGGTCCCCGGGGCCAATAGGCCATTATTTCTCTAATATTAAAATCACCTATTCGAATTCCATTATAGTCCGCTGCAAAATGCGATATATCTGAGCATGTTTGAGAAAAAGATATGATATATTTTACCGACTCGTACCAATGATTTTTTCAAAACCTTAACTCGATTAAATATCGTTCCATATTTACCAATCGTTTTTTATTGAAGGAAATAATAATAATAAATAAATAATAATCAGACTTCTCCCAATCAGCACTAGTTTAACCTCAGGGTTGGAAGGTGAGATACCAGTCGCTTTTGCAAAACGGCAACGCCAAATCAACGTTATAATGTATACTTTTTAAATATCGCTGTCAGTCATCTAATTGACAAATAGAAGTGCTGGTGTAGAAAAACAATATAAGTACCTCAACACAAGTTGATTCTTATTTATTTTTTAAACCGAGACCCCAAAGTATCTGTCACTAGATCCGGTAAACACTCAAAAGATAAGATGACAAATCCACTTAAGTGCGTATAAAAAGCCACTCTTCGTTTTCGGGATTTGATGGCTCCGTAAAGATAATAAGGTATTTTATTATGATGTTTCGTAAATGGGAATAAATAGTTAACTTTTTTAATAGCGTATTTTAAGAACTGGATTTAAAAACTTGAGTCCACTGCCAGTTTCAAGACCGCTCCAATCCAAACTGGTGACGTTTGACAGTTGTACTATTTCCATGCTTTAATTATTTTTAGTAGCACAACCAATCATGGAAATGTCAAGTTGACAGGCAATCGGTTTGGAAACTATCCGTTCACGCTCTAGAGGGAACAAATTGGTTTCCAATGACGTGAATTTATGATTCAGTGGTGCTCTCAATTTAGCTGCGTATTTTGAAGTTTAAAGTACTGTAGCGTTAAATAACTTTACTAAAAAAGGAGAACAGCCCAGCTATAATTTAAAAATTCAAATTATCATCATCATCAATTTCAGAAGATAATATAATTGTAATTATTATATCTATTCTATATTTTGTTTAAGTACGCAGTTTATGTCTTTCAAATGTTGTATCTGCAACTTACCTGAAACAATCGAAGATTAAACAAATTAGTATAAATACTCGTAGTACATTGTGTATTAAAGGCGATAAACAAGATATTACGACCGAGTGTGAATTTAAGCCCGATTCGAAGATGAGGGCTTTATTAACACGAGTTCATAATGATTGTACCGCCCGTGATACATACAATATTTTTCATCACACTTGCCAGGAAATAAATAAACTTACTAAACAGATAAATAAACAATAATGATAGTTTAGTAGTAGTAGCACTGTTTACAGTACTCCGCGGTGAGCGGCGGCTACAACATCAACAACGTCTGCGAACGATACCAACTTTCTCAGGAAGAAAAGTAAAATGGAAAAATTCCTGACCTCGAGCGGGACCCGAAACCACGACTCTGAAATACCAGCCTCGCTCTCCGAACTGAGTTACCGAGACCACAGAGGTCATGAATAAATTAGCAGATCTGTCCGCCGGACAAATCTGGCAGACAAATGTTTACACGTATTGCAGGTTAAAGAATGACTCATTCTAAAACGCGACGGGGTGGGACGGGACGATCTATCAGTTTGTATAGAAAACGTCACGTGACATCCGAGGGCTCCGAGCTACCTCGTGATTCTTTCTATAGAAATTGCCATATCATCCTGGTTCGTCTCGTCCTAGTGTGACTCATCCTTTAAGACTGGCTTTTGGAAGTTACAAATCTGTGTTTAACTTTAACTTTACCTTTAATCGGCTTTAACCAGGTATAATGAATGAGTTAAAGGCAAGACACTCTTAATCTGAAGTCTTACGAATTGTTACAATCCAGTGGAAAGGATTAACTTGAGATAGCATTGAGTGAGCGGGGATGAGCAGAATTTATTACCTTGACGATTCAGACGTTTTGTATAAATGCTTAATTAAGTACAGTAACATTTAAGTCAGAAGTATTATCGTGTTTGTCATTGTATACATGACCTATGGAGTAGGTTGTTGTTTTTATTTATTAGTTTATGTTTAATGTAAAAATATTGTAAAAGTCTAAAAAAACTTGTTTATTAGCGTTTTAAAAATATGAATATATAACGTGATATACAAAATTGTTTCTTTCGGCAAAAATTAATCATTTTGTGATACGTAATTTTATTGAAGTTAATATTAAAACCCCCCGCCTGCCGCCTGTTGTCTACCAGTGTTTATATTTTAGTGTTTAATGTATATTGTTTTTATTTCCTTGTTGGTGAACAATAAAGAGTATTTGTATTGTATTGTATTGTATTAAAACCGTAAGATAGTATAACATTATACAGTCGAATTGTCAAACTTCTCTTGAATAAGATACAACATTAAATACAATGTTACAAGTTAAATGTAAAACTAGAAAACGCGCCCTCAAATGTTGTCAATTTAAAAGTTTGGGTTGTACAGACAACCCAAACTAATTAAAAGCTGGAATGAGAGGGGTTGCAACATGTTGTGACATGTTGTGTTAGACTAGTTTTGTATCCGGTTCCGCTTGTACCAGTCTACAGTCTGTAGTTCAACTTTGAACAAAAAATATGAGCGGATCTCGGGTAAAACAAGTCTCAGCTTACCCAAGTTTTTTTGTAGAAATCGCGAAACGTCTGGTTTATGTTGTTACTGGTGACCGAAAAGCTGGTGGCTTCCTCGCACAACGTATCAGCATTGCTATACAACGAGGGAATGCCGCCAGCATCCTAGGTACAATGCCTCAAGGACCTATTTTAGATTTAAGGTAGGTCGTTAGGTAAGTTACACTTTACTGTATATATTTTGAAAATAAATAATATTTTATTATTTTAAATTTTGAATTTCGAAGTCTGATGGTCTAAAGATAAAATTCCTCATACTGTGTTATATCTCTATTTTTAGGATGTTTTTTTTGTGCATACGAGTAACACCATTTCACTAATTAAAACGTCTGAGTTTTTGAATGAAATACTGACTAAAAGCTTCTGTAACAAACAAAATTGGATGCAGTGACCGAATGCAGTCGAATTTATTGTTACTTTGCTTTGAGTCGTAAAGTACAGAAACGTTTCGTTTTATTTCATCGGGATTTTACCTACTTCTACTTTAAAAACGCCAAAAAATACGTTTCTTCTATGGGAGCCCCTTTTAATATTTATTTTATTCTGCTTTTTAATATTTGTTATAGCGGCAATAGAAATACATAATCTGTGAAAATTTCAACTGTCTAATATCAAGGTTCTTGAGCTACAGCCTGGTGACAGACGGACAGACAAACGGCGGAGCCTTAGTAATAGGGTAAACCTAACAAAACCACGCAACTCCGGTTTTGAGCCAATGGTATGAGTAATACCTCGGCGCGGAGGAAACCTGGTCTTTTGGTACCGATGCATAGGCTGCAGAAGACGGGGAAGTTTCTTGGGGTAATGGGTGCCAAGATATATAATAAAATGCCTGAGGTAATAAGAGCTTTGAGCGCAGAGCGACGCTTCACACATGAACTCAAAACGTTTTGCTCAAAAAACGCATATTAATAGCAGTAAATGAGTTCCTTGATGGATGAGTAAATATGTCGGAAATAATTATGTAACTTATTATACTGTTTTAATTGATTTATAATATTTTAGGACCCATGACATTAATGTGACAATTGTATGTTCAATATTTAACTAAGTACTTAATTACTTCCACGATCCTTATTATTATTATTATTTTACTTGTGTAAACAATTAATTGAAATGTGACGATGTACAAATAATACAAATAAATGATCTATCTATCATACTTACATACTCTGAGATGACTTAAAATAATGTCATATATTGAGATGACGGTTATGACATGTTGTATACTCATTAGCTAAATTGCCAAGTCACATGGTTTCGTTTGTATACATTTATTAACTACCTGAAAGTACAGACTATATATAGTACGTATCTATTATAAATTAAAAATAAAAACTGTACTGCATTTGTCGCCTATCTGACGGGACAGAATAACAAAAAATAGTTGATTCACTTAAACCTTTCATATTTTCGTATTTTTTATCTCACTCTAACTTACTCACTGAAAAGTTTGGTAACAAATTAAGCAACTACCTAAAACTGATCAATCTTCCTATAAACTTTGAGGATGGTTGACAGATTATGGACACCAAAATGATAGATAGCTAATAATCAATAAATAGTATGAGACTATTTACACGATAGACAGAGCGGTCGATCTGTGTACAGTCGCCATCAGATATATCGGAGCGTCCGAGGTGATCAAATATATCTGAACACGCCTCTATCGTCAAGGCGTTAGAGTGCTTGTTCAGATATTTTGCACGCCTCGGACGCTCCGATATATCTGATGGCGACTGTACCTAAATTGCACACGCGAGCAAATATTGCGAAAGGAACTTGCACCGAAGATCATCACCATAATTACCATTTTTGCTTCTTATGTGCATGGTAGGAGGGTCAGGTTATAAATATGGCCGACCAGTCTGGGAGGTCCTGTGTTCAAAGCCTGCTCAGGGCATGTATTTGTGTGTTTATCAAGAATATTTTGTTTTTGAGTTATGGATGTACGAACCTATTATATATATCGTTGGTTAGTACCCGTACCTATCTCCCTCTACGGAGTCGAAATCTGGACCATTCTGAGCAGGCAAAGACAAAGAGTGGATGCGTTTGAGATGTGGTGCTGGCGGAAGATGCTGCGGATACCCTGGACAGCTAAACGCACCAATGCATCTATACTATCACAGCTTAAGATCGAAGACTGCCTTTCCACTGTATGCCATCGCCATCGCCTATTTCGGTTTCATTGCCAGGCGTGGAGACCAAAGCCTTGAAAAACTAATTGTAGTAGGCAACGTCGAGGGCAAGAGATCGCGAGGCCGATCTCCGACCAGGTGGTCCGATCAATTGAAGGAGACTTCCACATCCCGATTCTACACCACGGTGAGGATGGCCACCGACAGAAACCGATGGCGGCAATTCGTGAAGAATAAAGTGATGCAATGACGGTCACGATCCTCAGTCATGAGGGACTGACTGAAGAGAGAGAGTACCCATAACACAAGCCTTATTAAGCTTACGGTGGTGGGACTAGGTTGATTTATGTAAGGCTGTGTCGTTTATAAAAATAAGTTACCAAAAATTTCACAGGCAGATTTTGCAAATAAATAAATGTGGACTTATCTTGAATAAAAAAATTCCAATGTTGAATAAAATAATAGGTAGGTACTCATGACCGTTTGCATAATTTTCGAATATTTATTATAAAATTTTCATTCTGAGAAAGTGGTCGAGAAAATTAGATATCCTGTCAGCTAAAACGAGATAGGTATTTGAAATTCGTTTTTTTATTATGCTGATATATTTAATCTAGAAATATCAGTTTTAAAAATAGAATCTGCGTTTGAATTCAGTTAGCAGCTGATGTTCGTTCAAATTACTTTTGATGAAATGTAAATATGTTTCTGAATTAAAACATATTCAAGTAAAATATTTAATGTATTGTTTTTTGGTGTTTGTATTTAAGCGATTTGCTCCTAATTTGGAAATAATGTTCTTTATTTAAATATGCATCGGTATTAAAAAACAAATACATTTAAAACTTTCGCGATTTGAACACATATTTAAACATAATTATTAAACGGGTCTACCAGTGAAACCTGTGTCGAAACGTCGGTAAATAAGTAAATTCGCGTTAGACCCGTTTAATAATTATGTTTACATATGTCTTATACATATTTAAAAAAATATGATTTTGAAGTAGACATCTTTATTCTTTTTCTAGTTATAGCCCATACATTTGCCTACTACTTGGCAAAATATCAGAATTTCCCAAGTATTACTTCCTACCAAAAATCAGCAAAATGCGTGGTCCAATATTCAATTGGTGTTTTTAATGTAGTACGAATACAACCTCTTCGATAATGTTCGAGTTTTCTTCTTTCACTCTTAAATACGATAATCTGATAAGATTCTTTGAATAGAAAATTGGAAACATTGCCAGTCCAGCTGAATAGTCAAAAACACAAAATTAGAAAATTTCACTAAAATTTACCAGAGTTTTATTTAGACACTACACAAAAGGCCTATTTGTGATTTCCAATTACTTCATAAACAAAAGGACGAAAATAACGGTAGGTACTCAAAAGTCAAAAGCTACATCATTATTTACGAAAATAATAAGTACGAACGGCATTTCAACGTTTATTTTATATCGCCATTGTTTCAAAAACACTTATTCATTGTTCCCAAGAAATTCGGGCATTCGAAATTCAAATATTCTTATTCCGATTATTATCATCCATTTTCCTTATGCAGACGTCATCAGATATATTACTAGTAAAGCGACCGAAGTGCTCACACATATCTTAATATGCCTGAAAGTGGCTGAAAGCGCTGATGTTTTAAAACATAATAAATATAAGAGCATGGGTAGAAGTTATTTTGTACCATTTGGGGTCGAAACTCTAGGTCCATGGCGTCACAGCGCACGCAAGCTTTTTGTCGAAACCCCGAATCGTCTGGTTGATGTACTGGTGACCGAAAAGTTGGTGGCTTCCTCGCACAACGTATCAGCATTGCGATACAACGAGAAAATGCCGCCAGCATCCATGTCAATGCCTCAACGACTTCTTTTTGATTTAAGGTAGGTTGAGAAAGCTAGGTAAGTTCCACTAACTGTATATTTATTGAATTAATTTATTTATACGCCTCCATGTTCAACGCGTTACAGTGTTTGTTCAGATATATTTGAGCTCCTTGACTGCTCTTACTTAGGTAGATCATACCTACTTACTTAGATTCTGTCGAAAATATTCATAGAAATCTTTCCAAAGATTCCAATAGACATTTCATCAATCAATCATAACTTTTATACAGCATTAGCGAAGATTATTTGAGAAATGGACCTCCCATATCCATTTGTGATTGGTAAAACGTTCATTTATTACGTTTGCTGTAAATTTCCTGAAGTTATATAGAAAAGATTATTTTTATAAAGTGGCGAGGTGGAATTATTGATTATTGACTGATATGAAAAATTAAATAGGGTTCTTTGGGGTATATTCAACATATTTTTAGGCGAGTGATGAGTATGAAAGTTTCAGCTCGTTAGTCAGAACCTAAGAACCCCTTGTTATGATTATTGTAAAATTTGATAATTATATTCATCAACGGTTTGAGAAAAGAACGTTTTAATACGTTACTTGATTCTGAAAACAAATGTAAGTAAGTAAGTAACACTTTATTGTACACAAACACAGTTGAGAAAAATAAAACAGTTAATAAATAGAGATGTTATGTACAAAGGCGAACTTATCCCTTTAAGGGATTTCTTCCAGTTAACCTTTGAATATTTGAGAGAAGCGGTCAAATAAGGCAGACAAGTAAAGCAACATGTACAACAAGGTACAATATAAACAATATCAATATATAAATATATATACATAATACCAATACATATAATAAGAAGAACATGTATGTATGAACAAATGTTTACATAATTTCGAATTTACCCGGCCATGTGATTTTACACTTGAAAAACAGGAACCAAATAGAGTGGCAAAAACATATAACGTAATAAGTGAACGACGCCCATGATGTCTGGAAATAAATTGGCAATAGTAATAAGGAAAAGGGACCGCTCGAGTTCGCTCGAATGCTTTTCGTTTTAGTAAGTTTTCTGATTCGTTACCAATATAGAAATGTATTTGGACAGCCACTGCAATCATAATTGTGGCATATTTCAACAAGCGATCGAATCTAGCAAGCGCAGAGACGACCGGACACTTTCTCCAGCGCTCCGCGTTTTTCGCCAATTAATCGCGCCATTTACTTGCGCCGATATTGTGCGCCAATATCGCGCGCCAGTTCCGCGCGCCAATTCCGCGCGCCAATTCCGCGCGCCAATTTCAGTTCTGATTGTGTCGGCATCCTATTCCAGCTCTGCACTCCGGGTCTTCGCTCCAGTTATCCTGACCAATTCCATCGCCATCTCACATCCACCAACTACAATTCCCTTCTCCAATTTCCTTCCTATCCTCCACTTCAATTTAATCTCTAAATTATTTAATTTAATGTTATGGTTACGGCGTTAGCCTCGTAAGCTGAAAACCCGAGTTCGATTCTCGGATTGGCCTCCGTCGGTGTTGGTCTTTTTGTTTAGTATATGACATCTATTTCAATTTATAATTTATATATAGTACTGTTACTACCTTAATAACAAATCAAAAAATATTGAATAATTTGATTTGTTTCGACAAAAAGTTGTAACGTTACTGTATATAAATTATTAATTGAAATAGATGTCATATACCTACTAAAGAAAAATACCAACTTTAACAACAAATCAAAATATTATATTAAATTAAATAATTTTATTTGTTTCGACAAAAAGTTGTAACCACAAACCATTTCTAAATCGTTATATTTACACCTATAAAACATTAAAAATAATAAAGCTATAAAACTCACAATAATTAACGTTAATTATGAAACAAGCCGGCAGTATTTCATTAAAACAGATTACTTGAAAGAAAATTAATTATTTTTCGGTAATTAATTATTGCTGGATACGGAAAATTGTTGTTTAGGAAAAGTTCTTCTAGTTGAAGGAAATGAAATACCTAAAGTTTGCAACAGTGAAAATACTCAGGAACTCGTGACTCTGGGGTACACCCCTATCGCTCTACCAACTCTGCTACCGGGACTTACCCGCTAGCTACGAATTTCTCCACTATAACCGGCGCCTTAGTCATAGTCTTAAGGAGCCATAGTCTCTAGAAACATAATTATGCCGATAGAAGATTTTACTTCTTAATCAGCTAGCGGAATAACAAGTTATTGAACGAGCGAGCAAGTTCTTCCAGTCTACTTGGACAATCCGTCTTTTATATGTATGTTTACGGTACACACGATGCTATATTACCGCACTAGTGCGATAATGAGCACTTTATATGCCTACGTACTGTACCGTAAAACGTTGTACGACACACGTGCTAATAGGTAATTCGCAACTCGTATCGATTTAAAACACTCCCTTCGGTCGTGTTTTACTTTATCGCCACTCATTGAGGATTTCCTCCTTTACGCACTTGTATAGTAATGTACTATTTCATCACACCTGCTCGTAAATGGTGATACTATAAGCAAACTTAGACTTAATGAGCTGTATTATGCCCATGACCTTAAAGGATTCTCATACTACCTTACCACCCACCCGGAGCTCCCGAAAGACCTTCCCCCCACGCGTTCGCCGCACGTAGTCACCCCTCACTCCGGAGTATTATGGACTATGCTACTACACTACCGCTAATAATTATTGTTTATCTGCCTAGAAAGTTTATTGATTTCCTCGCAAATGTGATGAAAAACATTGTATGTATCACAGGTACAAGTATTACTCGGGCTAAAATTCACACTCGTTCGTAATTTCTTGTTTACCGCCCTTAATACACAATGTACTATTGTATGTAAGTATTTTAGTTCAACGATTACTCGAGTACTGTAGATTGGATCGCCATGAAATTAGCAGTTAGATAAGATTAAAAGGACTTTTAACTGAAACTGAGTAGGTTTACTACTAACCCTTTAGGGTAGGGGATCCGTGGCAAGGTTTTTTATAATCAGAATCACGAGTACTATTGATTAAAAAAAAGAAAAAAAGTGTCCCGTTTTTTTTGGTCAGTTTGCAACGCATTTTTTCATACATTTTGTATGGCCGTTACAAAACTGACAACTTGTTTTGTATGGAAAATCGAGGACCCACTTTCATTAAAATGGTGCACTGTTTTATGAAAATACCCTAAGCGTGTCTCTTTGTATGTATGTAAATATATTTCAATATAGAATATAATATCACAATCAAAATGGCTCTCAATTTCCTTCCAAGCCCCAAATTACAGCCTTACATAAACATACACGGCCGTTTACTGCAACTTGGCCTCACGCCAACATAGAAATTTACTGGAAAATAATATCCCCGATGGAGTAAATGTTGCATATTTTAAACCGTTCTCTGGTAAATAATGTTGTTTTATGATGAAAATTGAGGTAATGAACAATGCAAGTGTAAGAAACTGACGTTTGCGCTACAGTACAACTAAGTATTCTATACACGGTCCTTACCATGACGTCTTAACGTAATGAGGATACCGCGAGTCGATTTTCCGCTTGGGGCGCTAGTGGAACGTGGGTCCTGCAGGAATATTCCACACGTCACTTTGACAATTCTCTCATACTGACACATGACCCAAGCATGAGTGGCGCCGCCTGGTGAGTGACAATACGGTAGCTCCCATTCAGTTTAGGTTCTCAACTGTACTCAGTTGTATAGTAGCGACTCAGAGTAGGTCCTAAATTGTCACGAATTTAGTTGCTACTGGGTGCAATGGACCCAGAACTAAGAAATATTCACTTGCGTAAATTATCGCTACCATGTCTACTAGACACATAGGTACACACTCCATACGTCTTTCGTTTTTGACAACGTCCAACAACAGGCAACATCCTGGCATACAGGCGAATAAACGACTTAATGCGACGAATTTTAACGGGAAGGTACTGTTAATGTGATTGTTGTACAATATTATATCGTATGAATTAAAGTTCTATATTTATAGGCCTGTGGGTCAGCAGAACCCGTAGCGACTGTTCTAGTGATATGACATATATTTGACCGGCCGGTTGGCGTAGTTGGTAGTGACCCTGCCTGCTAAGCCAATGGCCGGTAAGGGTATTTATTTGTGTGATGAACAATATATATTTATTTATTTAGCTTTGTATCGTATTTATATACTACGTTTCAATGAACATTCAATTCAAAGCTTCAAGCGTCTATAAAAGATAGCCCAAACCAGGTTAATTTTATAAAAGGTCCGTCCGTTTCCCGTTCAACGATTCTAAAAAAGAATTACTCGATGGCCGTGTACGTCCTAAATACACGGGAAATTCCAAATAAAATGAAGAATCCGTTCCTATTGGTTGCAGATAGAAAGTTCTCGTAACCAAATTAACGTGAACTTAACTACCTACCAATAAATGAATGAATATTTATAGTCCATACAAATTAAAAACATTAAATGAATTAATATAGTCCAAACAAATTAATAACATTACTTAATATAACCTATAACGCGTCTCATAATGACTAGACTAGTCTACGCCGCGAACAGCGAAACAAAATAACCACTAATTTTATATTATCTTTATATACTATGACGGTGACAAACAAGCATACGGCCCGCCTGATGGTAAGTGTTCACCGTAGCCTATGGACGCCTGCAACTCCACTCGTTGCCGACCCTTAAAATTGAGGATTCGCTGTGTTGACAGCTAAAGTCCCCAGCTGTCAACACAGTGAATCCTCTTGGAGCTTTAGCGACCTTGCTCACCAACAGAAACACAACACTATGAGTAGGGTCTAGTTTTATTAAACTGCGGTTTTCTGTAAGGTGGTAGTACTTCCCCAGATGGGCTCTGCTCCAGATGTGAGCGAGACGACATTCGTTGTGCTGTGCCAAACTAGGTAGGTTAAGTTAGGAAAACATCACAGAATTGGGGTCCCTCTAAGGAGTGTGCTTATCGAGTACATAGTCGTAATCGATATCGACTGCGGCGTTCGGTGGTATATCCATCTCGCTCTTGCCAGAGTAATGGTAGGAGTGAGACGGACATACTTTCATGAAAACATTTGCGTGCAACCCATGGTAAGCACAATGGCATATTGTTAATAGATCTGGCGGTCGCTAGGAGAAAGTTCCTTGAATGTAACAGAATGGGAGACGCAGATTGACAAGGACTCCTCAAGCAAGGTAAAACTAAGTAAAAAAAAAATATTCCTCCTGTTTTTAAACAAGCATACGGCCCGCCTGATGGAAAGCATTCACCGAAGCATATGAACGCCTGCAACTCCGGGGTGTCACATGCACGTTCCCGACCCATGAACTCCTCTTTTGAAGAACCGCATTCTGTAGTCCTTCGGGAAAACCTCGGCAGGGAGCTCATTCCACAGCCGGAGCGTCCGCGGGAGTAAATTCCTCTGAAACCGCACAGTGCGCGACCATTTAGGTTGCATCTATAGTGCTGGCTCATTCGAGGAAAAGACACGCATAATACGGTTTTAGAGTATTCGATGTTTGTGGTAGGTCGTCTGGTTCCCCTTAACCATTTCCCTACGCGTGTCAAGCATTCGGAATCACATATTTGAATTAAATGAATTTCTTTTCACAGATTTTTGCGTCTATATTGACTGTACGGAATTGGGATCCTTACTGGGATCTAGTTTAATTAAAATAGCGTATGTAAAATACCATGTGGAAGTATCTAGTTAAATGAAATTGAATCAACATATCCAAAACTGTATTGAGATAGTACCAAAAAGTACATGTACTATCGCGTTAAAAAAATTGCGTGGGCAGTTTATGAATGAGTTCATTCATAAATTGCCAGCATTTTTTTATTTGGTTACTTCTTACAAGTATGAGTATTCTACTAAGCCATGTCTATGTTTATAGCCTACACACATGTTGCATAGTTTGGCAATCACATTACTGTTACGCCTTAACTTGTTGACTCTGGCGATATGCCATCTCCGTTTTGTTATAAATATTACCTACTAAGCCACAATATCATCGTCCTGAAGAGTGACTCACGGACACCAAAAAACGATACTTAAATATCGGCGTCGAGACCTTTGGTCTGTGGGGCCCTAGCGCTCTGAATCCCTTCAAAGACCTATCAAAGAGACCCAGAGATGCCACAGGAGACTAAAGAGCTGGCAGCTTCCTCCCTCATTGTATCAGTCTGGCAATTCAGCGAGGAAATGCTGCCAGTGTCCTCGGTTAATTTTAGTTTATATTTAGTTTTATTTAAGATATTATATAAGGTGCTAACAAATTAGTCGTGGATATTTTAAGAGATAATACATTGTATTAAAACAATTAACTTTAAAAATAATCCCTAAATGGGATAAGTTCGCCTTTGTACAAATATTTGTGTTATTTATCTTGTTTTTTTTCCCCTGTTTTTGTGCAATAAAGTGTTTTACTACTACTACTACTACTAAATAATAATTATAATTCCGTCTAAAAATAATCACCATGTGCAAATTTAACTGACAAGATGCTTAGCATAACGTTGACAATCGAGTATTTTATTTGACGTTAGGTAAGTGGCCAGTTAGGTGTTAGGTAAAAGAGCTACTAAAATATGTTCAATGAGTACTCATTTAATAATCACACTAACAGGGTGTTTTAACGTTGCAAATTTGTTTCCTAGTTTTCTCCAAAAAAACATAACAAAACTTATAATGTTTCATACCTAAATGTACTCCAAGAACCGAGTAAATATCCGTGACTAAATTGTTAGCACCTTATATAGCTTAGGTTTAAGTTTGCATTATATCTGACGCATTTGCATTATATATGTTGCGGATTTTAGACAACTGTTTTTCAAGTGTAATTTGTTTCAATAAATTATTTGGTTGATTATTATACCCTAAAAAAGATATCTGACTATGCAAGTCCAGCAGTAAACGTCTTTCTGCTGAAATTATGACCAGTCCGGTATTCTTAGAATGATTTCCTTCCCCGAGAAGTGATTGGTAAATATCAAATGTTATTTCGTACAATATAAACAGTAAGTGTAACTTACCTAACTACCTACCTCTACCTACCTTAAATCTAAAATAGGTCCTTGAAGCATTGTACCTAGGATGCTGGCGGCATTTCCTCGTTGTATCGCAATGCTGATACGTTGTGCGAGGAAGCCACCAGCTCTTCGGTCACCAGTTACATCAACCAGACGTTTCACGATTTCTACGAAAAACTTGCGTGCGCTGCGACCCCATAATTTTCGAAAAACTTAGTTTTGAAAGTCGCAGGCTCTTACCATCAACGCTCTTCCTAACATACCTACTTTAAATTAGTAATAAAATCGACCTCCAGTTCGTAATCCTAATATCAGTATGGATTACTTGTTGGTTCTGGCAGCCAGCCATCGCCGGAACTGTTGGCTTCGCCCGACACTATCGGAGGTGCGATAGTTTCCTGTTATAATATATGTCCGTTTTCGGGTTTAGGTTATGCTTTAAGAAAAAGCTACTTCTCGCGACTCTAACCTGCACTTTGGGATACCAAGCCACCACTTTTCGTATTTGGTTACTGAGTTTGAGTTTCCACTGAAAATTGTGGTATAGTTAGTAGTTAGTGTGGTATAGTTATTCCTGCTTTGAAAATAATCAAGAATTTCTTAACAGTATTTCTTTTAGCTCACAGCGCTCTTTGACGTATCAGAGAAATTACTTATTCTCTTCTTAGATGGATGTCTTCTTCTCTACTCAGTCTTTACAGAGTGTCAACAACAACATTTAGTATCAGACGCAGATGTTACTTGCCGTATGGCAAACTTATTAACTCCTTCGAGCAACACTGGTTTCCAACACGTTTTAAGAGAGGTATGTGTACAGCGGATGCATATCGTTTAGTGTGGTAGGGCACAGCACAACGAATGTCGTCTCGCTCAAATCTGGAGCTGAGCCCATCTAGGGAAGTACCTCCTTGTTTGTCACCGTCGTAGTATAAAAAAAGAATAACTATAATATCATCTGTGGTATTTGTTATACTTGTTGGTGCTGGCATAGAGCCATCACAGGAACTGTTGGCTTCGCTTCTAAGCAGTAATTTCCTGCTATAATAAATGTCGGCTTTTATGAGATCATACATGATTATCCAAATTTACTCGTATACGGTTTAAACAGCTACGTTTATTTCTAAAGGATGCGTAGCCGAGATGTAAATCGCTAGCGCTCAGTCGACGAAGCGCAACTGTCATTATTGCACTTATACGGAAAAGTGATAGAGAGAGATAACTACGATACGCTTCGTAGCGTGAGCTATTGGCATCTCCAGCTCCGCCTCCTTCAGCGATAAGCGATGACAAATAACATTTATTTTTAAAATATATACAGTAAGTGTAACTTACCTAACTTCCTACCTCTATAAATTGAAAGAGAGGTCATACTACAGAAAAAGTGACTAAGGTCCTCAGTGAGCAGGGCTGGGATCGAACTAGCGCTCCTGCTTTCGCGACAGACGAACACCAAATCATCATGAACTAAATAGTTTTATATATTTTCTAACTAAGATAATTTTTATTTTATTCCCTTGTAGGGTAGCTTTTTGTTTAGTTTTTTAATTAATTTAACTTTTAGTTTATTTAAGTATTTTTAGTTAAGTTTTAGTTTATTAAGTTTTTGTATGTACCTTTTAGTACCGAATAAAGAATCATTTATTAAATGTAATAAATGTTTTGATTCATGTTTTTTAAGTAGTTATACTACTATATATAGGGCGTCTGCCGCGAAAGCAGGAGGTCGCTGGTTCGCAGCCCTGCTCACCGGGGGGCTTGGTCACTTTTTCTGTAGTATATGAAATCTCTTTCAATTCTTAGTCTGAAATAATAGTAAAATGAAGTAAGTTTTTCGTAGAAATCGCAAAACGTCTGGTTGATATTACTGGTGATCGAAGAGCTGGTGGCTTCCTCGCACAAGGTATCAATCAGCATTGCGATAAAACGAGGAAATGCCGCTAGCATCCTAGGTACAATCCCTCAAGGACCTATTTTATTTAGATTTAAGATAGATAGAGGTACGTGGTTAGGTAAGTTACACTGACTGTATATATTTTGAACATAAATGAGTCTGAAATATACTCTAAAGTCAGTAGTATTATTTACTAGAATTACTCAGTAAATTAATTAATATAGACGTACCCATCAACAATATAACCTGTTAACGTACCGCCAACTTCACAGTAACTTCGTTAACAAAAGAACATCGTCACTTACTTGGACCAGAGACAGTAACATAATAACGAATGGTAATTTGCTAAAAAAACCGGCTAAGTGCGAGTCAGACTCGCCCACTGAGGGTTCCGCACAAAGGATTCTCCCCCCATTTGGTACCTAAAAATACTGGTGGCACGGAACTCTCAGCGTGCGGCAATTATACGGTTTCCGGATTTTTTCCTGTACTTGTGTTACAAGCTCTTGCTTTTTGAGAAATGCGACATAAACGGCCATATTTTTTGATTGCGTCAACGTAGAGATTTGGTTTTTTCACAGCTTTAAGGGACTGCAGACTTGTGTATGTAGTATTATTTTTAACTTGTTCCCTTAACGCGTTCCCGAGATAAAGGACCTGGACAGACAGACAGACGGACGGACAACCTTTTTTTCCATTTGTGGTAGGTACGGAACCCAAAAAAGATAGTGAGTCGAAAGAAGGGAGGTAGCGGTTGTTGAACGAAAGAGAAGCCGAGGAAGGCTATGTTCTACATGCCTACCTTGGTCAAATAAAATAAAACTTTACTGTCGTATAAAGAAGTAACAAGGGCCCTCACCATGACGTCTTAACGCGATTCACTTGACGACCTACACTGAGTCACTGCCATATAGCTGAACCTTAACTAAATCGCGTTAAGACGTCATGATAAGGTCCAAGGATTGTACAGAACAGAGAAGAATGCCAATTACTACAACGACAAGATCGTAGCTCTTTCTGCTTCTTCTTCGTGTCGAAATTCCTTCATATTTGAGACGCCAAGTAGTCTTTGCATAATTTTTGTATGCATACATTACATTTGGCATAATAAGTACAGTAATTATTGGTTTTATGCATAACCTGTGATGTCATATTCAAATTTAGCATATTAAATTGCAACGGTTAACACTCACGTATTTTAATCACGAACAATGCCCGAGCCGCGAAGTTGGCAACACCACTCTGTCTGTCAGACGATGACTGCCCAATGCAGTCGAAATATGTCAGGCCTATTGTGATAAAATAATTGAGTGTTAACCTTTGCAATTTAATATCAGTATGACTCATGAAAGTTTAAATTATAAGTTTAGCATAATTTGATTTGGCCGTATTTAGTTTATCAGTATATTCTGTCAGAGTTTGAACCTAACCTAATCCAGTTTTTAGTATGCCAATCCATTTATGAACAAAATAGTATTTCAAATATTGTGCATTATGCCAAATTATGTTTATGCTACATAAAGACTTGGTGAAAATCGATTATCCCAAGTCTGTTATAACAAAAGCGTTTCGAACAAAACAAGTTATTCCAAATATCTTTTTTATGAATAATTAAAATACCAAACAGTATTTAAACGATGTATTTAACTTCGAAGCTTCTTTTTTAGCTTCCAAGAATTCTTAGTAATAATTATATAGGTACGTATATTTTCCAATACTCAAGCAATAACCAATTAGAAATCTAATGGAAACTGAAACAAACGGGGAGTCCATTAATTGCGTCATAGTGTAGAGGGAAAGAACGTAACAGGGAAAGCAGTCTATATTAATAACTGGTCCGTGCTTGAGCAAAATAATAGTCACGTAACGACTTGGCAGAACGCCAGGCAATAACCAGAAAGGCGGCTTGGCTAGGGATGTGCCACACATTGCCAAGATTTGCATTCTGGAAAATAGTGCTATTACCGGAGAGCCTTTTTGATGGGGATTCTGTTGTTTTACGAGTTAAATACGTTACCTGAGTCACAAAAGTTTACTCTCTCCTTTTCCTTATCGTTTTCCTATATGCCAAGGCTTACGGAGCCTGGGGTCCGCTTTGACAACTAATCCCAAGATTTGGCGTAGGCACTAAATTTACGAAAACGGCTGCCATCTGACCCTTCCAAACTAACTAAACTAGTCCTTATTGGGATAAGTCTACAAGGTAATTAACACTTTAGAACGAATTCATCGCGTTTACTCACTCGTTTTCACAGGTCATCATCCTCATCAAAAGGGCTCGAAACGTAGAGTCATGGTGTTAATAAACGCGATTAATACGTTTTAAAGTGTTTAATTTCAATGAACAACAATCGTGGAAGCAGAAAACAATAAGTCTTCAAGGTCAAGTCAGATAAATTCAGGTTATATTAAATCTGAACACTGAAATTTAGATTTTTTTGTACAGTTTAATAACATTCTTGGTTACACTTTATTTTATAATTTTTAGTTGGCAATACTTTATGCAATATTTTAGCAATATTCCCGTTCTTTTCTCATCACTAGAGCAGTGATGCTGAAAATTAATATACTTTTGACAGTTTGACTGCTAGATATTGAGGGTAGTTAATTGTGAAGTTATTAAGCTATAAAATGTTAAATTTAAAGTTTTACGTTTGTAGACTCTGAATGAAAGGGCTACAATTTAAACTTTCATGAGTCATACTGACATAAATATAGAGAAAATACATCACGCCTATTGTAATAAAAATACGTGGGTTTTAACCATTTGTAGACAAAAAACACAGTAATGTTTGAGAGCTGTAAATACCAAAATTTCCCACCATAAAAATGGCTTAGGATTGTCATTTTTCGGTATCATAAACGCCTTTGGTCATCGGGGCCCGCATGTGGGGTGCGGGAGATTTCCAGAGCGTATGTCGTATAGCCTTGTTTCTTTCTACATAATTTATTTATTTAAAACTTTATTGCACAATACAAATGGCACAAATGGCGGACTTAATGCCTTAAGGCATTCTCTACCAGTCAACCAATGGGCTAAACCAGAAAGATTAAGTGGGTGCAGGGATTTTCGTGTTGAACGGACTTGATTTACTTACTACTACAAAAAAAAACTATATTCATAAACTTACACAAATACATATACACATAAACATACATATACCTACATATATATACCTTATGTACCTTGTGTGAACCATTAAGAGGACGATATAGAAGGCTTGTCAAGAAAGTGCTTGCGCAGCATGCGCTTGAAGGTGAACTTGGTCCGAGCTTGCCTGATAGAGAGTGGGAGAACGTTCCAAAGTCTAATTGCCTGGACGGTGAAAGAATCTGTCATAAAACCAGTTCGATGACGAGGGACTGTTAGCTTAAGGCTACGGGAAGAACGGAGATCAGTGCCAGAACGTGGGGTTAAAAATTTGAATTTTGAACGGAGATACTCTGGGGCAGAGGGGTCAAACAAAATTGAATAGAGAGTGCAAAGAATGCGAAGAGATCTACGCTCGCGAATGGGGAGCCAGTTAAGTTTTTTACGAAAAGCGGAAATATGATCATATTTTCGAAGTCCGAACACGAAGCGGATGCAGTTATTAAGTAACCTATCAAGTTTGTTCAAGGAGACTTGTGTGAGATTCGTGCAACAAACATCAGCATAATCAAGGACAGGAAAAACAAGAGCTTGAACGAGGAGAATTTTGGTGCTCACTGGAAGGAAATGTTTAAAACGATACAGAGATCTTAAGGTATAGGTCACTCTCCGGCACACATCGGACACCTGTGGTTCCCACGTGAGCCCACAATCAATAATGAGCCCCAAGTTTTTCACTTGCGACACTAAGGGAATAGCTTCCTGTTCATAGAGGATTGGCCCCAATTGAGCCGTATCTATAAAAGAGAGTAAACGGGAGCTGCCAAGCAATATCGCCTGGCATTTGGTTGGGTTAACTGAAATACCAAAGCAACGCGAGCATAATGCGAGCCCAATGACAAAAAGTTACTGGAAATTTAAAAAAAAATACCTTGCTGCATATAAACTTGTAGTTTGCTCCAGGACGTAAACTCACGACCTTGTATCTCGGCAACCCAAGAGTTTGAAAATTAAAAGATGGAAGCATGAGTATTGCTAAAATTTGCTAATATGTAAATTAATTCATTCCACACCTCAGCAACAATGTATATGTAAATGAGTCATGGAAACAAAATCCTATAATTTTCTCTGAACAATTATACTGTTCCTACTAGTTATACGTATATAAATAATAATACACGTTCTAACTTAACCCTACAAGAAACTTCACCCATTTACGAAGTAACTTTTAATGATATATTGGAAGTGTACGAGGTTGACTTGCTTAGAAATAGACTCACAATGGAAGCACAAATTGATTTGGGACACGTGGAGTAAGAAAATACAATTATATTTAATTAAGAGTCCACATGGTCGAGCAAAAGAGAGCGGGATAGGTCTAATTGTAAGAGCACGCGAAAAATGAAAAGGCGATAGTAGGCGCGCGCGTCAAAATAAACCGCGTAATCACATAATTGCTGTTTACAACTAAACCACCATTTTTGTAGATAAAAGCTTTTACCAGATTTAGAAACTAGTTATTACTCAACTATTTAACTTAAAATCATGTTTATAAATTCAAGGGTTACGGCGTTCTGACCAAAAGCATGTGAGCTATGTTTGAAAAATAAAAACTACGAGGTTTTTGTTAAGTCATCTTTTCACGTTTACCAGTTTTTTTAAATTGAAAGAGATGTATTATACTACAGAAAAAGTGACCAATGCCCCCGGTGAGCAGGGCTGGGCTCGAACCAGCGACCTCCTGCTTTCGCGGCAGTTGCTTTCGTAAGACTAGGGCTTACGCAAAATCTTGGAATTAGTTACCAATGCGGACCCCAGGCTCCCATTGCATTACCTGGGAAAACGCTAGGAAAAAGAATTCTAAATGTAGATATATTTCCCTAGCGGTTGGCTGTTTCATAGTTAATTAATTTTATACCTTCTCTATTCAGACAAAGAAAAAAGTAACTATTATTGTCACTGGGTCGACCTTTACTTAGCTGACAGCTCACTGTCTATTTTAAATTTCATTTTCGGAGAAAAGAGGCCTATTTTTATGTCAAAGTATTATATTACCATTTAGAAATATTTCAAGTTATTTGCGATAAGACTGGTAATTTAATTTTGTATTAAACAGAGACGTCTTGTAACGGGACGCAATTCCCGTTTACATAAATGATTATTACATATTAATTTGTTACAATTCCCCTTAACTTATTTCATATTCTTTATTAGAAACGCGTGTATTTGACGAGTAGTGTATAGCTAGCCTTAAATCTCTAATTTCGTCCATGCTCATAAAGTTTTAATGCTCTATGCTTTTTAAATATGAAATCAATGATATTTGAATTATTTGGAATAATCAGCTGTCAATGCCAAACAAAGCTTCTAAGAAAACATGAATTTCAAATTATATACAATTTTAGTTTCTATAATAAGGAATTAAACGATGTTGATATCAGCGACGAGAAGTTATACTAATTCACATTCTTGGAAGGATACAAGGATTCAAAATAAGACAAAGGATATGTTTTTATCGCAATAAGGAAACCGAAATCGAAAGCTAAGTATACACATCTAGATTTGAAAAATATATTTCCTTTATTCCCCCTATCTATAGAAACATATTGAATGGATTTAAGATCTCCCCTCTAACTCAAAAGTATCCCTAAATAGTATGTTACATTTATCTACTACATTTATCGTTTTACGAGAACTCTGACTAGACTCTCAATGACATACATTATGCAGGCAAGACAGTTAAGGAGTTCGAGTTAAGAGTAGATGAGATAAACAACATTAGAGTAATATGAGCGAAACTACACTGACTGACCCTTCCTACAGCTTGACTTCACTTGACTTTACCTGACAACACGTCGTCTTCTACAGTTACAATTCCTTCACGTTAGGTTCCAAATTTAGATGAAAGTACTTAGTGATAGTAGCTCATAGCTTCTTTAAAAATACAGGTAGTAGACAACATTGCAGAAGGCAGAGAAAATAAATAATGGCAACTTTATCGAATGAAAAGAACCTAGCTTTACTACGCGACACAACGTTTCCCCCTACACGATCACTGGCCAAATTGATATTACAAGGTAAAATTCAGGAACTGTATTTCATTAGGATAGGAAATTTGTAATAAATTATGGACCGTTACAGTCGGTGCCTTAGTAACCAGGATGTATGTTGCCAAATTCACCAGTTCCTTGAATTTACCTTGATGTGTCAAAGTTGGCTTTTTTCAGCCACAGTTGTTGCTTGTGAAATGGACATCCTTAAGTGCCTGTTAGTTCTCTGCTCTGTGCTCTGTCTAAATATTTCGTTTAAAATCGCTTTTAATTTTATACTCAGATAAAACAATTCATTTAATAAATTACAAGTTCACGCCAACATCATCTTAACACTTTAGGAAGAGATTTCCTCTTTAGGCAAAAATAGCGTAGGTACGTCATAACTCTCTCAGCTCTTTCGACGTGCATATCATGCATGTATCGTAGATACATTGTAATCCTATATTATTCTTCATCCAAAATACTTATTATGATTATTTTTGGTGGGGTAATTTTATTAGTTTAGTTTATTGCAAAACTGTCAGTTCAAAACCAACTCAAAATTATAAGATTGAGGAGAACAGTATAAAATAACTAAATAACAATATGTAGCTTCTTATAAGCGAAAATTTAAAATAACGTTCCTAGTTTCCATAAACAAAACAACTAAGTCATTTTCAAAATTATTAGGCTAGAAAGGTACACTGAGTTCTGAACTATAGGTAATTCAATTTGTCAATAATTGGTTTCTTAAGAAGTAGAAGATTCGGTACCTACACTAAAGCTGCAGTAGCATGTCTTGCCAACAAAACTCCGTAATGATTTAGAGAATGTGGTTCCAAATCATAGAACTAGGGCTTATACTACTTCTATTTTTACTAAAGGCTAAACAAACGTAAAAAGGTACCTTTAGCTATTAAATCAAGCAAAATGAAATTGTATATTATGTAATTTAATAAGCAATATTTCTTAATTCCGCAATAATACTCGTAGGTAGATTTTATGTGTTATTTCTAGCGAATCTTGACAAGAAAACTTCAACACTTCAACATATCGAATATATATGCTCGGGGCTCCTTAGCTTGACTCTTGAGATATATCGTTCTCTGATCTGTAAAAAAGATAGCGTTAACATCCTGCTATGTATTCACTTATTTATGAGAAACGTAAATACGTACGTTTATTTCTGTATCAAAATTATATGTTTCATACTAACATGCTTGCTGATCGTACTTCTAAATTTCATTATATACGATACGACATTATATACGTTTCTATAAAACATTAAAATCTAAAATGAATTTATGAAAATGATGTTTATAAATAAACATATTCATTTTCTGTCAAACTGATATTTGATTGACGTATACCATGAAAACATAAAAATATTTCAGTCGATTAAAGAGGTTTGATATCTTTATGTTAGGAATGTTATAGCGAAACCTACATGGGAATTCTGAATAAATATTTATAGCAAATATTTTTGTCAGTCATTTTCAAAAGTACATTTACGTAAGTTACGAAATGTACCGTCAGACAATAAAATATTTTTATTTTTAAATAAAATAAAATGGTAAATTTAAAGTTAATTAATTTCCTATTCAATAAATTGGTATTTTATGGCATTTTAATAAAACCAAATATATTAAATAAATAATATTTAAATGTTATTTGGATAACATTAGGGTATGTTATATACAGTTTATATCGATACGTGTTGTTCCATTGTCTTGGAATAGTGTAAGAGCGAATGAGGAATGATATCTGGTGATGTCTGCTTCTGTCAATGACTTAGACTCAACAGTATACAGTGTGATGTTTTGCTAACGACTTAGTCCTGACAGTATGCGACAGCCTCTGCAATGGAATCGGACTTAAGATATAAACATTAAAGTTCATTGGCATCTCGACATAACATCACACGGTCCAGGAAACTTTTTGGATATTGCTATTAGTTAGTGTCATTACAAGCTGACAGGTTGCAGGTTTCCAAACTGTTATCCAAAATGAGTTCTACTCCACAAGAAGCTAGGGACCCCATGATTAAATCACACATCCGTCAATTACATGTTGTCTATTAAAGTTTCTTCGGTCATAAATAAATGAATTACTAAGTATATTGTGGACATAGTACAAATAGACTTATTTCACAATAAACTAAATAAAGCTGATACTTAAGGCAAAAAAATGTCTCACCAAATAATAAAAAATTAAATCTGGTTACGACCATGAATTGAAATAAGTACTAATATTAAAAAGTATTTTAAGTTTTTTTTTGGGCGGTCTTACAAAACGGAGCAGTCCCACAATAGAAGCTAAATAAAGCTGATACTTAAAAAAAAATGCCTGAACGAATAATAAATAACTTAAATCTGGTTACGACCATGAATTGAAATACTAATATTAAAAGTATTTTAAGTTTTTTTTTTTGTGGTCTTACAAAACGGAGCAGTCCCACAATATAAGCTAAATAAAGCTGATTTGTTAAGGCAAAAATAAAAGCTTTAACAAATAAAATAAAAAAATACTTAAATCTGGTTACGACCATGAATTTAAATACTACTTAATATTTAAAGGTATTTATTATTTGGGATGGTCATAAAATTAAGATGTATTCTCAACATAAGTTAAATAAAGTTTATGAAGGCTACAATTAAATGCCTTAACATATAATGACCTTTGACATCTGGTTACGATCAGATGGTAGGACAGTGAGTGCCTAATAAAGACTTCATGCAATTGATGAACATGCTCCAAGCCAGAAATCGGCCGTATTTTAGTGAACCCCAGGGTTTAGTGTTGATAGCGGATCTTTAACGGTTGGTCCCATTTAAAAAATTCTCGCCTTTGAAAGGGATGCATTGATTTCCTTTCCCCATCCGATAAGCAAAGCAGGTATGAGGTCGGAAGTGTCCTTGCAGTACGGCTAGAGTTTATCAAGGACTCACGACCCTTGGTACCTTTTTCCAAAAGTGAGAATGTCAGTGGAGATTTGTAAATGTCCATGTCATACATATTTGAGCTTGAGAACTTGACTATTATATGCGTGCGGTTCTTCGCTTGGTTAAATACACACTTCATAAGAGGAAAAATAAAAAAAAAATGTCCACATTAAATGGAAAGATGCTAATGAACTTATTACTAATAAATAAAAATACAATTTACGCCTTATGCTACTAATTTTCTTTGTGGTAAAATTTTGCTTTCCATGACCCAAATGTGTCTATGTTCGCAAAATTTGGGGGTAGTGTAGTGGTAGCATAAGCCTTATTTTTCTTTTTATTTCATTTCTATTTTTTAGGAGATAAATGTTATATTTTTTTTTTACATTCAGTCTTCACAAGTGAGTTGCTTTTGTATTCGCAAACGTGGGAGGTAGTATAATGTTATTTCCTTTGTTTGTTTTTAAAATTTTGCTTTCCATGACCCGGATGTGTCTATGTTCGCAAAATTTGGGGGTAGTGTGTAACGGGACGCAATTCCCGTTTACATAAATGATTATTACATATTAATTTGTTACAATTCCCCTTAACTTATTTCATATTCTTTATTAGAAACGCGTGTATTTGACGAGTAGTGTATAGCTAGCCTTAAATCTCTAATTTCGTCCATGCTCATAAAGTTTTAATGCTCTATGCTTTTTAAATATGAAATCAATGATATTTGAATTATTTGGAATAATCAGCTGTCAATGCCAAACAAAGCTTCTAAGAAAACATGAATTTCAAATTATATACAATTTTAGTTTCTATAATAAGGAATTAAACGATGTTGATATCAGCGACGAGAAGTTATACTAATTCACATTCTTGGAAGGATACAAGGATTCAAAATAAGACAAAGGATATGTTTTTATCGCAATAAGGAAACCGAAATCGAAAGCTAAGTATACACATCTAGATTTGAAAAATATATTTCCTTTATTCCCCCTATCTATAGAAACATATTGAATGGATTTAAGATCTCCCCTCTAACTCAAAAGTATCCCTAAATAGTATGTTACATTTATCTACTACATTTATCGTTTTACGAGAACTCTGACTAGACTCTCAATGACATACATTATGCAGGCAAGACAGTTAAGGAGTTCGAGTTAAGAGTAGATGAGATAAACAACATTAGAGTAATATGAGCGAAACTACACTGACTGACCCTTCCTACAGCTTGACTTCACTTGACTTTACCTGACAACACGTCGTCTTCTACAGTTACAATTCCTTCACGTTAGGTTCCAAATTTAGATGAAAGTACTTAGTGATAGTAGCTCATAGCTTCTTTAAAAATACAGGTAGTAGACAACATTGCAGAAGGCAGAGAAAATAAATAATGGCAACTTTATCGAATGAAAAGAACCTAGCTTTACTACGCGACACAACGTTTCCCCCTACACGATCACTGGCCAAATTGATATTACAAGGTAAAATTCAGGAACTGTATTTCATTAGGATAGGAAATTTGTAATAAATCGGTTCCGTCACAGTCTGCGAACGAAAATTACAATACAAGTACAAGTTTTTTAGTTTAATACTTTCGGTAAATGTCGCTACGCGTCTCCCTAAGACGTATAAACAAATGAAAGAAATAGTGGAAACAATCGCCGGGGTCGATCGGGTGTCGATAGTTCGATTGGCAGAGCGATCTGACCAGTGTTCAGAGAGGTCGTGGGTTCGAATCCCGCACGGCGCGGAGAACTTTTCCATTTTTCTTTATTTTGCGCGTAGGCTGTCGAGGTTAGGGCCGCAAAGAGAGGAACCGTCGGACTATGCGCACCGTGTCCAGGATTACCGCCTTCTGCATCTGACCCTTGATCCAACCACAACTTCTTAACGAGAGCCTCTCGAGATATTGGTCGACACTCTTATTGTTGTTAATAAAAGTTTATACTGAATACATTTAGGGATACAGAGTGAAAGTGTAAAGAACTATTGCTATTATTTTTCCTGAGCCGTTTGAGTATTCAAACTGTGGATATCATGCAGATTAGTCCAGCGCTAAATTTTAGCGCTGGACTAATCTGCATGAGCCCAACATTGATGTATTTATGCTTGCCGGAGCGATGACCACAGTCTTTGGTGAACAGTAAGTAATAGTCTTAGTCTCTTTATACTTACGTAAGATTATATCTTTGAGGAGGAGTTCGTCATTTTCTAAAAAGTCACTTTCGAGATAGGTCACTATCTGACGAAGTCACGTTCTGAGGTAGGTCACTTTCTCACTTTATTTTTCATAATACTCTAAAGTCGTTTGCGTGAGGGCGTCTGCCGCGAAAGAAGGTCGCTGGTTCGATCCCAGCCCTGGGCACTGGGGGCCTTGGTCACTTCTGGGGGCCTTTTCTGTAGTATATGACATCTCTTTCAATTTATAACCATTTTCTTGTACGAGTACTTTTTCATGAACTGTGAAAATGTCATCCACTGGGCCGTCTTACTTACAGCACTGCTTAAAAGCTCTACATCAAATAACTTTCCACAAAGGCGTCCTATGTGTCTTTGTGCTATTCAGCTCTTTCCAGATGTTTCCATTATGGCTGTGGTCTGGCAAAGTGCCATCCAGTTTAAATGCATAGTATGTTGCTTCGCTAGTAAATAACATTTAATTTGATAGTGAAAATTGTGTGGTATCTGATATAACTATAACCAAGGACCTATGATTTAAGGTAGGTAGAGGTAGAGCTTGCATCGGGCAGTCCGGGCAACCCGATGCAGTCGGAACATGTCACATGTTAACCGTTGCAATTTAATATCAGTATGACTTAGGAACATAAAGATAAATACGTGTTAAAAAAAAAACCGAAAAATTACCATTTATATTACAATGTCATACTTTTTACTGAGGATCATTGAGAGTCATTAAATTGTTGAATTTTGTTGCCTACAAATTCAATAATATCCGTAACGCTAAGAAAATGGATAGTAAAAATATTTCACAAATAATATTTTCTTCTGTTACTTCGAATGTTGTTTAATGAAATTAAGCACTTTAGACTGAAATAACATTTATTTTTAAAATATATGGTAAGTGTAACTTACATAACTACCTACCTTAGGTCTAAAATAGGTTCTTCAGGGATGCACGCTGGCGGCATTTCCTCGTTGTATTGCAATGCTGCCAAGCTTGGCAAACGCAGCCTAGGAAGTCCACCCCCAAGATAGACAGATGACCTTATGAAGGTCGCCGGGAGACACTGGATGCAGGTCGCTTCTTTCATTTCATCAACCGGTATATGTGGAGGTCCAAAGGGGAGGCCTATGTTCAGCAGTGGACGTCTTATGGCTGATATGATGATGATTGCAATGCTGATACGTTATGCAAGGAAGCCACCAGCTCTTCGGTCACCAGTAAGATCAATCAGATGATTCTTTAGACCAATTTGGATGTTTAAGTCTAAATTGGTCTTAAGTGTTTCATTTCAATGAGACTTTAGATTTAGACTCTAGTACAATTAATAGTACATTGTGCATCTAGGGCGGTAAGAAGGGTATTACTTATGAGGGTTAAATGACCCGAGTTAGTAATCCCCTTACTGCCCGTGGTACACACAATGTTTTTCATCACATTTGCAAGGAAATAAATAAACTTTCTAGACAGGTAAAGAAACAATAATGATTAGCGGTAGTGTATTTGCACAGTCCTCAGTACTCCGGAGTGACTACGTGCTGCGAGCGCGTGGGGGGCAGGTGCTCCGGGAGCTCCGGGCGGGCGGTAAAGTAGTATGAGAATCCATTAAAACCATGGAAATAATACAGCTCTTTAAGTCGAAGTATGCTTGCATATAATATCACCATTTACGAGCGGTGTGATGAAAATTATCTTAACCCTGTGAAACTGTAAAGGGAAACGTAGGGTCATGGCGTTAATAAACGTGATTAATCCGTTCTAAAGTGTTTAATTTCAATTATAATACTTATATAACTGACGTAATTTAAATAATTATGCACATTTAATACGTATATAACTTATTACTAACTTTTTAATTAAGTAGAGGAATTGCATTGTACTATTGTATGTTTGTATGTGTGAATTGCATGTTAATTTAGATATTGCAACACAATGTATACTGTTTGCTGAATTAAAAAAAAATGTTTCACAAATTTCCATACGAGCTAATATTTAAAACGGGATAATTACCATGTATGTTTGTTTGAAAGCGGACGGTAGTAGTGCCAGTGACAATACACAAAATAAGCGAACCCGTAAGAGGGTAGATCGCTATGGCGTGTGGGTAGATCACAACTAAAAACTCGCAGCTCATCAGTTTACTCCGTTAACATTACGCTTGCAACAGTGTCGAAATATCGGGTGCTCAATAAAACAAACATACATGGTAATTATCCCGTTTTAAATATTAGTTATACCTAATGTAAATGACTGAGCTGCCAGTTCAGTAACTGGATTAAGAGTTTATACTGACAACTTTAAATGTTTCAAAAGTCTGCTTTTAAAACTGTTTACTTATCACTGCATCTGGTAACTAATTTCAATTAGAATGCATTTGATATACCTACAATAGATGATACTTTTTTAAATGGCCTGATGGTAAGCGGTCATCGTTGCCTATGGATGCCTGTAACTCCAGGGGTGTTACATGCGTGTTGCCAACCCTTTAAAAGAAGGAGGATTCGCTGTGTTGACAGCGAAAGAGGCAAGCTTTGCGCCGTGGGTCCCTGTCAACACGGTGAATCCTCTTGGAGCTCTGGCGACCTTACTCACTAACAAAAACAACACTATGAGTCTAGTGTTATTAAAATACGGTTTACTTCTTTATATTTAAAACGTACTGTGAATATTTCTACTGTGGCTTCACAAAATCGCTAGAAATTCAGACAGCCCCAAACTCCCGGGGCATTATCGGAGGTATTGCAGCCGGTTTTCAAGCTGCATCGGTGCATTTATCTAGTCATTGTGCAAGTCTAATGTGCTGCGATTGGTTTTGAATTTGAAACAATATTGAGCTTTAGTACAGCTCAATATTGCCCTAACCCAACTACCCTATCCCTAGTCACCCCATCTTACAGTTATTGTAGTTGGGTTATGAATGGGGAAAAGAAGAATGGTAGAGGGGCGAGTTGGTATTTTTAGATCAGAGTTGCCACAAAAATAGTTTAATATCTTGGTTATTTACCAACCTATCAGTGGCAGGGCGGTCATAGAACTCGATTCCTACCGGCCTAAATACGGTCCCATTTCCTTTTTTTTTCGAAATATATGAAGTTTTGGGTTTTTTATAACCAGAATCGCGACTAGAGTACTATTGATTTAAAAAAGAAAAAGAGTGTCCCGTTTTTGTTGGTCAGTTTCGTAACGCGTTTTTTCATACATTTTGTATGGGCCGTTACAAAACTGTCAGTTTTTTTTTCTATGGAAAATCGAGGACCAATTTTTATTAAAATGGTGCATTTTTTCTGAAAATGACCGTTTGCGTGAACCAATCAACAATCAATGTTTTCTTAACAACTTAAAGAAAAAACAGGCTAAATCTGCTCCGGCTTGCCCATAGAACATTTTAACGCTCCGCTACTGCAACCTATTGTAATATTGTGTCAATTCTAGCAATTTTCCCACCTCACTCAGCTCCCATTCCTCCTAACTCCAATAGGGCGCGTTGGGATTTTGTACACTTTTGTTTTCATCGTAAAATATATGAATAATATGATGATTATCATTGAACCACTAAATTTTATAGAACCGTAACACTCTTTAGGTATATAAATTTAACTTGCATCTAAATATGCTGATTCGCACAAAACGCTTTGCCTCCAGATTTGTTACGTGAACAGCTAAGGAGTGGAATTCTCTTCCTGCGAATATATTCCCTGCCCACTATAACTTAGATCTTTTTAAATCGCGAGTGAATATACATCTTTTAGGCAAGCATGCTTCATCCTAGACTACATCGGCACTTACCATCAGGTGAGATTGTAGTCAAATGCTTACCTATTCCTCACAAAAAAAAACATCCTTTCTCGAGGTTTTAACTTCGACTTTGTCCCAACTCACCCCATTTTCGGTATTTGTGACACCACCTAATGAAACAAGAGTGTCAGTTCTGTAAGCACAGTCACGTCTATAAATATCTTGACACTTTGGAACTTATTACTGGGGAAGGAAAGTCAAATTTGAATACAAATGCATATAATATTTATAAAGCCGAACTTACAATATTCGGTGCCTTTAACCTTTTCCATGCCCAAGACGTATTGGCACCGCAGATTCAACGCCGATGACCGATATATCGGTCACAGGCTACAGAGATAAACCTACACTACTAAAGCATAAAGATGAAATTCAGTTTAGAAATTTCTATGACCCCTGAGTTATAGCTTTTTTGTTTGACATGGCGTCGAAAAGTTTATATATATATAAAAGGTGCTCGTGAGCATTGCGAGAGATTTTAACAGCATATTCCTGAGGCCAAAGGAAACAAAAATGTCATATTAAGGGCATTGGATTAGGGCTAGTTTCTGAGATAATTGCAATTTTTATTTAAACATAATTTTACCGCCACTCGGTACATAACGCGTTTTGGAATGTCATAATGCTACTGTGTATAGACATGATTTTTGACAGACTTCAAAGTGACACTGTGATGTTATTGCAAAACTCGGCTCTACCTAAAAAAAACATTTTTTTTGTATTTTGAGTGGGCCTTTTCTAAATGAAATGATTGATTACTTAACATTTATCAAAGTATATAAAAAAAGAAAAAAAAAATATTTTTTTTTTGTCGAAGTGACCAAAAATCATATGACATTTTTTGTTTATTTTAGCCTCAGGAATACGCTGTTAAAATCTCTCGCAATTCTCACTCACGGGCACCGTGTAATATATCGTCGTCTAGTACCCACAACACAAGCCTTATTGAGCTTACTGTGGGACTAGGTCGATTTATGTAAGATTGTCCTACAATATTGTAAGGAAATACAACGAGGACATCCCGCCAGCATCCTAAGTACAATGCTTTAAGGACCTATTTTAGATTTAAGGTAGGTAGAAGAGTTAGGTAAGTTACACTTACTGTATATTTTGACAATACATGTTTTTTTTTCACTTGTAACATCGCTCTATCGACATTATTTCAGCCTATTTTGAAGGCAATTTACCGTCGGTACGGTATGAATAGAATCTTATTTCCTTTGCCTTTCATAGAAAACCCTGCGGAATAAGGCCACCCTTGACTGCCGAGGCACTTTATTCTGTCTGTCCGTCAATTGCCACGTCTGGGGTATTCAGACTCGAGCTGAAAGCCCGAAGGTGGGTTGGTTTATTTGATTCGATTAATTAATTTTTAAAAAATAGGGTGCGGTTGGCTAGTTTCTGAAAAACTTATTTCACGCGTTGGAATTTCACCACTGACAATTCCTAAAATAACTGAATTACTGACGTTTCAGGCATCCATAGGATACGGAAACCGCTCACCGACGCGGTAGTTGTATGCTTGGTAGTGCTTGGTAGCCACTACATCGATAATTTAAATAACATCGTAATGTGTAAATAGATATTTTTTGGTGAAGATTTTAAGACAATTGTGACAAGAGATAATCCGACTGCGCAACGCAAAGCCGGGTAATGTGTTTAATAGTCTATATAAATAATTTTTAGAGATAATAGTGTTTGTAAAAGTTTTCGGTAGTTTTTTGCACAAACAAACACAAAAGCGATTGTTAAATATCAAATGAAATTTCGTACATAAGTTCCGAAACACTCATTGGTACTAGTCGGGGTTTGAACCCGTGACCTCCCGATTGAAAGTCACACGCTTTACCCACTGGGCCACCAATGCTCTTAAAATTGGATACAGCAGCCGGATATTTTTCAACAGCTTGCGTCGACTTTAATCCAGTCATTCATCTTGTATTTTTGCCGATTTAAAACACAAATTTGACGATCTGGCTCCTAATTCTACCACCGGCTGCATACCACCGCACCGCTCGCCGTCGGCAGGGTGTTCACCCGCATACCCTGGAGCCTAAATGGTCTCGTACCGTGCGGTTTATGAGGAACTTCCTCCCGCGGACGCTCCGGCTGTGGAATGAGCTCCCTGCCACTGTTTTCCCAAAGGACTACAATATGGGGTTCTTCAAAAAAGGAGTGTTAAAGTTTTTAAAGGGTCGGCAACGCGCATGTAACACCCCTGGAGTTGCAGGCGTCCATAGGCTACGGTGACCGCTTACCATCAGGCGGGCCGTATGCTTGTTTGTCACCGTCGTAGTATTAAAAAAATAATAATAATAATAATAATATCAAGTTAGTAGACAAACGTTCTGTTTGCCTCTTAGGCTCCCCTATATTTGAAGAATCTTTTCCCAAATAACTCGATATCAAAATTCAAAAGTCACACGAATCGTTTACTCGAAAGTAGCCCTCATTATGCTCTTGTGATTCTTAAATTCTGTCTTTTTGTCCCTAAATTTACATATGTGCTCCGATGCTGTCCTTTTTGTAAATATCTAAATTTACTATCACCCATAGATGATTTGATCAAAATTAGTTTAGAGATGATTCTAAACATTCAGCTCAATGAGCCTTCCTGGTCTCAGGCGTCCCTCCCTATTCGGTTCGGGGGTTTAGGAATTCGCAAAATTTCCAGTGTGGCATCCCCAGCCTTTTTAGCATCCACTCATAGCACAGCCGGTCTCATAGGAAATATTTTAAGGGCTTTGCCCACAAACTATGAGATCGCAAGCTTTGAGGATGCTAAAAATGCTTTTAAAATTGCCTGCCCGGGCAAAGACTTTCCAGACAACCCAAAATCACAAAGGAGTTGGGATAATGTTTACTGCGATTTAACTTACAATACTCTTTTAAATACTCGTTTGCGGAGGCACAAGTTGACGGCTTTGCAGCTATAATGCGCAAGAGGTGCGCTTCTCTAATGCGTCGCCTGCGCGGCAGCCCCAACAGCATTCTGAGCGTGTTTATGGAGCGAGAAAATGGCCCCACGCTCAACAATTGGCAGAGACTGCATGCAGTCGCCGTTTAGTTTTAAGTTTTAGTTGGGATTTTTAAATAGTATGTCGTACTAACACTAGTAATAAGATTTTATAACCATGTATGGGCTTTTAGTCTGAATTAAATGATTTTTATTTTTTTATTTTATTTTATTTTTTATTAAATAACTCTACAGGTCCAGATCGCGCGAGGCTTTTGGCGGTCGGATCCCGGGAAGCAGGTTACTGGCTTCATGCCCATCCTTCGCCCAATACTGGTACTTTCTTGGATCCGGCCTCCCTTAGACTGGCGACTGGTTTGCGACTGGGGGTTTCGGTGTGTGCGCCACACTCATGTCCTTGTGGCACAGACGTGGACCGACTGGGACACCATGGATTGTGTTGTAAAAAAAGTGCAGGCTGTTTTTCGAGACATGCATCTCTTAATGACATAATCCGTCGGTCTCTTGCCACCATCAACGTGCCTGCTCTCCTTGAGCCGACTGGCATTTTCAGGGATGATGGCAAGAGACCTGATGGGGTGTCCTTGGTTCCTTGGAGTTTGGGACGGATGCTAGTGTGGGATGCTACCTGTGTAGACACGCTGGCGCCGTCCCATCTCCAACGAACTAATGTAAAAGCGGGCGGAGCGGCTGAATGCGCCGAAATTTTAAAACGTAATAAATATAAGAGCCTGGGCAGAGAGTACCTTTTTGTACCATTCGGGGTCGAAACTCTTGGTCCATGGGGTCCCAGCGCACGCAAATTTTTCGTAGAAATCGCGAAACGTCTGGTTGATGTTACTGGTGACCGAAGAGCTGGTGGCTTCCTCGCACAACGTATCAGCATTGCGATACAACGAGGAAATGCCGCCAGCATCCTAGGTACAATGCCTCAAGGACCTACTTTAGATTTAAGGTAGGTAGAGGTAGGTAGTTAGGTAAGTTACACTAGTATATATTTCGAGAATAAATGATTTTACGTTTGTTTATAGATATCCAGTCATTGAACTGACAGCTTGTATAGAAATTTTGATTATTTATACAAACACAAATACAAATCAATTATTCGTGGTAAGTCCGAAATTTTCTTAAGTATATGAAATCCCTTCTTATTTTTTTGAAACGCTTAAGGTGCGCAGATTATCTAGAAGAACAGCACTAGACGTAAGTCTAAGTCTAGGCGTAAGATGGCGTGAGCGCCCCTTAAGCGTTTCAAAAAAATAAAAAGGGATTTCATATACTTAGGAAAATTTCGGACTCTGGTTGCCGTGATCGGGTGGCCCAGTGGTTGGGGCGTCTGCCGCGAAAGCAGGAGGTCGCTGGTTCGGTCCCAGCCCTGCTCACCGGGGACCTTGGTCACATTTTCTGTAGTATATGACATCTCTTTCAATTTATAATTTATTTTTTTACTTTTTACCTACTTCCGGAAAAAAAGTTTGTAGGATTTTTGCATACATTATCTATAAACATCCCATTTTCGAACGTAGGTAATTTGAGAAAATCAGGCTATTATAATTTAATGTTTGTGAAAATCGTATGTTTCCTGGGTTATTTGCTCATATCTTCATTGTCACTAAAATTAACGGCATAATCATTCAGTTCATTTTTTATCTCCTGGCGCCTAATCGCGCTCTCATTCTAAACGACTTAAGCCACATAGTGAGTCGTTACAAATTCCCAATTTGGACGGTAACTGAGCTATCCGGCCTATCTCGTAGTTATTACCACAGAGCTTGGACTTAATGGACTATTAGCCAAGCTATTGCGCTAAAGACTCATTTAAATACTAGGTATTTTAGTAAGTATTTATACTCGTTAAAAATATTGAGAGTAATATCATCCTTTACTTGTTTTCTCGATTCTTACAACCAACTAATTTCTGAAACATTTTGAAACCACTAAAAATACTTTGTAAAATACTCATTACTGTACCAAGCATTTGTAGAATGGGATACCGAGGAATGGTATTAGGTAATCCTTTTTGAGGAGAATTTTTAGGGTTGCTACTCGGAATGTTGGATTAACAAAAAGGGTTGAATTAACGAATCTTAGGGAGATTAGTTTTAATCAATGTTGAAATCTTCTGTCCGGAACAAAGGGTCCGAAGGGAAATCATGCAGTTGCGTTGATATATGGGGTTGTATTCTAATTACAGTTTGGACCCTTAGTAGTACATATAGCGGTGTATATATTATAACAGAGGCAATTTATAACAGGGTGGTAAAAAATACTAGTTATTTGTGTATACGAGTATCTTGGATGACCTATGACGTCCTGCCCGAACAAACAAAAACGCGTAATTTTTTTTTCTAATCAGAACACAATACCGACTGGTTACGTTGTTGTTATAAATTGCACTTACATAGATTACAGTATAAGATCCTAGGCGTCCATGGGCTACGGTGACCGCTTTTCATCAGGTCTTGTTGCCAACGTCATGTTATTTAGAGTTACAATACCCAACGAACAAGCTATTAAAATTTGTTATACAATCACATGCGCTTGTATAAAACTAATTAAATCTGATATTAAAAAAGTAATATATTCGCGATTTAATAAATACTACAAAATACTATGTACAAATAAAATTTTGTAGAATACCTTAGCTGCTAATTACTTGACAAAGCTCCACCAAGCCAAGTATCTACGCTCTAAGAGACAAAAGAAAATTAACAAAGGTAGAAAGTCTGCTCGTGCAAGTGGTTTTTAGACGTTATTTGCTTTTACCACTCCATAGAAGAACTAATTAAAAAATATACATTACCTAGTATTCTATAGAATATATAAGTATGCATATTGCCGGTGCCAAATTACTATTCCCAAAATATAGAAAACGTGTAATGCAGGAATTTTGTCAATGAATTGTTTGGTATAATCCTTTTTAAACGTAGTTTAATATGCCTTGCATAGCACCTTAGTTTCCGGCAGACAATTCAATTAAAGTTAAGGTATACTCTGTTTACTCGAATCACCGAGAAAGGGGTGAAAACTTATTACCCTACTTCCAAAATGGCCGCTGCCCACTCAAACCCAATAAACATACGGAACGCAAATTGGCAACTAAATTGTATTAAACCAGTATTTCCACTCTTAAACCATTTTACGAATTTACCCGAATGCCATTCGGTCTCATTCCAGCTTTAACCTCTTTAACCTAGTCAAAGTAATTTCAGAGTGTTGCATTCTTTGTGAGACAGATCTTTTTAAAAAGAACGTACTACAAACGCATAACACTCCACAAACTTAACTTTTCATTTGTATAAATAAACAAAAGACTCTCTCCCAAACGTTTTTCCTAAGAGCGCTTGAGCGAACCAACCAGCTGGCTAGCAAATGTAACATTGCGCTGATCCCAGCAACTTTTCGGGTATTAATAGAAAAATGTCGTATGTTCAAGGATGGTTAAAAGGTATGTGACGTTGCGCTTTTGAAAAAGGTTTTTGCGTAAAACTCTACAATAGATTTAGATGTGTAAGCAAGAAAAGTGTGTCAATGGTTTGATGGCACGCGTCAGTGGATTTTTGAGCGTCGATCTCCGATTCGCTAGCTTTTCTTTTTCGGACTCTATTGCATAGCTAATAGGGACGGTAGCTGGAGCTACCAAAAGCAAGTGGGTATTCAGGGGTAATAAAGGCCATTTTTTATTAAGGCAAAGGTTTTTGAAAAGATACGTTGATAAGAATTGAATAGATGCCCTTGCTCCAGTCACGCAGAAAAAACAGTATTTATTTGAAGGTTAAATTTGCTAGACAATAACGCATATAATATTCACATTTAATTTACAACGTGTTTTTGAGCAATTGCTTTAAATTCAAGGGTGCATTCTTTAGCTTAAATTATGTTAATTTCTCAAAGACACCGGTATTCTAATTAGCTCCATTTAGAAAATATATACTAATTTAATTTTATCTCATAAGGGATTTGCATGTGTGTAAACGGAGTATGAGTATTCGACATGACATTGATATGTCATAGTTGTCACTTACTTAGTAAAGTCAATTCTAATGCCCGTTTTACATTAGCGGTTGATGCAACATGTAATTATTTTGTATGAGAAAAAAAAACGAATATAATAAAAATAACTATGCCTTTCTGTTTCCTTAATTATACCAAGCCACATGACGAAGTCAAAGCAAATGCTCAAGAACATCCTGTATGTACAGTAATTTTTTTGGGGGAAAACGTTAGTGGTCTTGAAGTAAGATGTGAAATTTTCGATTCGAAGGTCGCGGGTTCTATCTCCGAGTGATACCTACTGCTTTGGTAAAATTGTACGCGTACGAAGTTTATTATTGATTAATATGATTGAATATACGAGTAAATTCTAGATCTTACTGAATTGCTAGGTCTTGTTGAGTTAATTGAGTGTCAATTTCAGTAATTGGGGCACTAGAGAACAATAGAGTATTCTACACAAGCACCTCGGGTTGGTGTGAAGCTTTTTTTTGTAATACTTCAATTTTACGTATCCAATACTTTTTAGATAATATACCTATACATAAAGTATAATTGTAAATCGTTTCACGTTGTATAAAATAATAACCAAAGATCTTGTCGGTAAAAGTATTAAAATAATAATTAATGTTTTAGACTTAGGTATATAAATAATTAATAATAAATACGTAAAAAATATTCAACATTATAAACTTTACAACTTTTTCCCCCCTTGGACCGCCGTAAGGCGTTGACGTGCTTAAAGTCTGTTAATTTTGTATTCTTTAAATTTTATTAATTTTACTTGGCCTCAAAATTGGCAATAAAAAATAGGACTTCATAACTATATGAGAAGTAATCGTCGCGTGTAACGAGCCGTGACTCACACCCCCTGGCGTTGCTGAGGCCCTGGTACTTTATCTCCGCGCGCCGTAAGCTGAGGCAGTGCTACGTTACGCGCAAGGTGACGTCATAAGTGCTACGGGTTCGTCTACGAAAAATCATCTGCTACGCCGCTGCGCTACGCCGCTGCGCTGCGCCTCGGATTACCTTGTGAGCTCCTATGTGTCTATGTTATCCTGGTCCATTTGCAACTTTTGGTTTTGAACGATACCCCGCTTCGCCGCTGTCGCCGCTGTTGAGACCTACTTGGTGGCTCTGTTCCCCTGGTACATACACGCAATCCTAAATGGCTGGTGTGGTAAGAGCCGACAGTGCTGAGATGATTTGTCACGCGTGCCCCGAGGAGCTTGTCGTCGGCCAGGAGTTCCTACAGTGCATGGTCGGCGATTGCGGTAAATTATACCACCAGAAGTGTGTTATCAATAATGATAAAACGCTTACATTGGATGAAAAAGACTCCTGGGTCTGCCCAGAATGCTGCATCGCACGTAAAAAAGTGGGTCCTAATTGTAATACCCTTGTGGGCACTCCTATCACGGTTAAAAATATTACATGTAGGAATAAGAGTGATACTCCCAGACTCTTTGAGCATGCTAATGATGACCCCGTGTCGATGGCTCTCGAGTTGCAGCTTGTGCGGGATCAGATGACTATGTTGTCGGAGCGGCTGGCAGACGCGATCACTTCTATTACTCAATACCAAGTTGATCTCAAGGACTGCGCTGGGAAATTTGAGGCAGTAAATCGGCGGCTGTGTGATCTGGAGTCGGCAGGAAATTGCACTTGCGGTCGCACAAAACAAGCAGCATTATTAGAGGTCCCCGTTAGGGCAGAACGCGAGATTTACATCTCTGATCTTGACTCTAAAATTGTGAAAACTGATGACACTATGTCCGTGCTTGGCCTTGATGGGCCATTGATAACCCTGGGCAGTCAAGAGTCTCAACGGCCGGCAGAAGCTGATCCTGCCGACGCTAGTAGCTCTGAGAATCCTTCTGCCGGTCAGTTCCAGGAAGTTCGCAGAAAGAAAAAGCGGTTCTCCTCGGTGCGCTGCACGGCTGGACCAAATTCCACCCCTCTCAAAGCTGTTGAACAGCGTAAATATATCCATCTCTGGAATATGGCTTCGGGAGTCGATGAAGTCCGATCATATATAAAAACACTCATCCCACCTCAACTCACTCACACTGTCTGTACAGTCGAAGAACTTAAACCAAAAGGTCAGTATAAGTCATTCAAGATAGAGGTCCCTGCATCCATGTATGAAGCCTGTTTGTCGCCGTCTGTATGGCCAGATAACGCTCGTATACGTCCGTGGTCATTTCGCAAACCAGCTCTTAACGGAAGCCAGTCTCGAGGCGTCCGGCAAACTGAACACGAGCTCAGGACCAGTACTTCACTTAATATATCAGAACGTAAGAGGTTTGAACACCAAGCTTAATTTCTTTAAGCTAGGTCTGCTAAGCCTTGAATGCGACATTGTAGCCGTTTCTGAGACCTTCTTGACTGCCGCAGTCGGCGATCCAGAGCTTGCTGATGACGAATGGTGCGTTTTACGTCGTGACCGTGACACCGGGACACGTGGAGGCGGAGTGTTGCTTGCCGCGAGGAGAAACCTTTCACCCCTACGTCGCCGGGATTTGGAATCGTCGCACTGTGAAAACTTGTGGGTGGTGATTGACAAATGTCATGTTCAGTGTTACTTGTGTGTTGTTTATATCCCTCCATCAGCTGCAGATGATGTGTACATGCAGTTTTTCGAGTCTGTAGAATCAATGTTACCTACTCTAAATAAGAGCATGGTGGTTATTGTTGGCGATTTAAATTTGAACCCCAGGTACACATCTCAAAGCATTCTTTGTTATTATGGTTATTTTTTATCTGTTTGTGGTCTCGTGGAAGTGAATAAGGTGAAGAATGCCTATGACGGAACGTTAGATGTTGTGCTGGTGTCGGAGCGCTTTAATGGAGTCAGTGTGCTTGAGGTTGAGGGTGGCGGTCTTGTTCCGCTACGAGATTTATACCATCCGCCTCTTGAGATCCTAGCCTCCGTAGACGGGGTATCTCGGGGGCGACCTGAATACTTAGATCCGAGTAACCTTAACCGTGAAAGAGACTGGAACTTTGCTAAGGGGAACTTCAAACTACTTTATAATCTTATATCAGAAGTAAACTGGAAGGGTGTTCTTGAAAAACAAGATTTGAAGCAGGCGGTAGATGAGTTCTACAAAATTATCTATGGCATTTTTGATATCTGCATTCCTAAAAAAAACCGTTGTAATTATAGTGCTCGGCGTTACCCGGTTTGGTTTTCAGCTGACATTATTAGCTGCATAAAAGCTAAAGCTGATCGTCATCGGGAGTGGAAGGCCACAAAAAGTTGTAGCGTGTATGCCGAATTCTCGAGGCTTAGGGCGGAAGTTAAAAAAGGTATTGCCTCTGCATACGCAGGCTATATCCGGCATATTCAAGCTCAATTAAAGAGTAACCCACGTGGTTTTTGGCAGCATATCCAAAGCCTGAAATCCAAGGGAGGGTTCGTAGGTCAGGTTATGATGGGTGGAAGGCAATATGTCGGTCGCGAAGCTGCTCAAGCATTTGCCACCTACTTCTCGAGCGTATTTTTACCGGAAGCCCCTAGTCTTGATCCCACCATTCCTGTTAATAACACCATTCGAGATCCTTCTGCTAACTATATTCACATTAAAAACATAGCAATGAAGGATTTGGAATTGGCCATAAAGGATCTTAAGCCGAAGAGCGCGGTTGGGCTGGATAATTTGCCGGCATATGTCTTGAAGGGGTGTGTAGATCAGTTAGCTACGCCCATACTCTTTCTTTTTAACCTTGCTCTCTCCACTTCCTCATATCCTCCACAGTGGAAGACCTCACGGGTTAAGCCGATCCCTAAGACCAATGATGTTGTCAACGTGGAGGGTTACAGGCCGATTGCTATTCTTCCTGCACTGGCCAAGCTCTTTGAATCCATACTCCATCGGAAACTATCTGAGCAAGTTAAACCGTTCTTAGGTGATTCGCAGCACGGTTTCAGAGCTAAGCGCTCGGTAGACACAAACCTGTTGACCTTGGTAGACTCCATTTCCGAACATCTTGACATGGGCATCCAAGTGGACGTTTTGTATTTTGACTTTCGCAAGGCTTTTGATCGCGTAGATAATGACGTTTTGCTGGAAAAACTAGACGTAATTGGATTTAGTCCGGACTTACTTAACTTTTTCGCCAGCTATCTGCGCGATCGAATGCAATGCGTCCAGCATGGCCATTTCACATCAGATCTGTACCACACCCGCTCTGGTGTTAGCCAAGGTTCAATTTTAGGACCTTTTTTATTTGGAATTATGGTCAATGACTTACCCACAATCGTCCGTAATGCCCGTTGTCTACTTTATGCCGATGACCTTAAGTTGATATACGGCATACAGGAGTGGTCGGACTGTGTGAGTCTGCAAGAGGACGTAGAATCTGTCTTCCGATGGAGTCTGGCAAATAAACTTACTTTTAATATTTCCAAGTGTCAGATATGTAGTTTTACTCGAGCCTCATCTCCCATACATGCTCAATATTTGCTTGGATCTGATCCTATCGCCAGGGTCGACTCCGTAAAAGATCTGGGCGTCTTATTTGACACGCGGCTAACTTTCCACGACCACATCAAAGCGCTTGCCACTGGTTGCTTTCGCACTCTAGGCTTTGTTGTCCGTAATGTCAGAGGATTTAACGACCAGGGTGCTATAAAGATTTTGTACAACGCTCTTGTAAGAAGCAAACTTGAGGCGGCCGCCCTAGTCTGGAACCCCCATGAGGTCACTTACATCCTTCTCTTGGAAAAAATTCAAAAAACATTCTTAAGAACGCTTTACAAAATGGTATATGGATACTATCCTTTCATGTATCCCACAAAATTTCTCCTGGGAGTTCTAGGCTACAACTCTTTAGAAGTCAGACGTAACTCTAACTTGCTCGTTTTTGCATGTCGAGTTCTGCGAGGGGAATCGGACTGCCCAGAATTAGTCGAAAGGTTTGTGAGGCTCTTCGTGCCTGATTTAAAAAAGATAACCCTTAGGCCGCGTATCCGGCCCCTTTTGGCAGTGCCAACAGCGCGTACAGTGGCGCATAGAAACTCGCCGATCTTAAGAGCCCTGACTCTGCTGAATGCACTTCTTGTATCAGCACCTGAATGTGACCTGCTTGCATGGCGATGGGCGGCTGTGTGTCAGGAATGCTTGGAATTTTGCGAGGCGATGGATAAAAGGCAGTCTAGTGTTTTTATATGTTAACATTAAGTTTCTGTATTTAATTTCACAGTGTATTAGTTTGTAAGACTGTAATGCTGTGTAAATCAATATTTAATAAATAAATAAATAAATAAATAAATAAAAAAGTTTAACACTATAACCAAACGATTCTCTTAACATTAAATTTCCTCCTTAAAATAATTTTACTGGTTGACCGAAACTATTTTTAGTAATTTTGTAACGTTATTTCTAAAATATTTATTTGTTGCAATGATAAAAGTTTATTAGTCCCACTGTTGGACTAAGGCCTCCCCCCTCTTCTTTCATTAGTTCTGGGATTGCACTACACCTCAAAAAAGAGTCCTAGTCGGTAATTCACCGACAAGGTCAACCCAGTTCCACTTCGGCTTAGCCGCTTTTTGAACTACATCCATTATTTGAGACTTAGCGTGGTGTTCCAGATACGACCCCTTAATTAGATACCTAAATCGCTGCGTTTCAAGACTATAATCCATTCCGCATGTTCGGGCGTAATCAGCATCGTGGTCTGATAAGGAAAAATACGAAAAAAAGCCTTACAAATCTACTATTCTCAAATCAAACGGTACTGATTACGCCTTAAACGGATCACCAGTATTTATATTACACCTTGTACCTTAATGTAATTTATGCTAAATACTCGTAAATACTTACAGTGACTGTGACAGGTATTTCGACAGCCCCAGCTTCGAAATCTTGCTCCCCTTGATCCCCTCATTCACAATATTGGTGACGGTTAGGAAGTTCTTCGTCATACTTGACTCCGGTGACGTCACTATTGTCACACAAAAAACAAAATTACACACACTCTAACGCAAAAACAAAACACTATCATAAAACACTTACTCGTGTAGAAAACACAACATTGAAGTTATATTACGCAACAGTTAACGCGCGGATAACAGTTTTAAATAACGTTATTTTATTTTTAACAACTGTTTTGATAACGGTTTTGAAGGACACTGTTTTCTCTCTTATGTTTTATTTTATCACAGATATTGTTCTCGATGTACTTTTAAATGAGGCTGTTCCAACCTGAAAAAAGTATTTTTATTAGTTTTTTAAATAACAAGCTTACATAATTTTGTTCCGTATTGCCCAAAAGTTGACTCGATATGTTATTGGTCGACTTATAAATTATGTATGACTTAGTTTATAGTGTTACACATATAATGTTTGTAAAATAATTGCTCATCAATTAATGTAGCGTTTCAAAATACCTTTTTCAACTTCACGTTCAAATCTTTTTTTTAAATACTATGACGGTGACAAACAAGCATACGGCCCGCCTTATGGTAAGCGGTCACCGTAGTCTATGGACGCCTGCAACACCAGGGGTGTTACATGCGCGTTGCCGACCCTTTAAAAAAAGGAGGATTCGCTGTGTTGACAGCTAAACGGGCCAAGGGCTTTGCTCCGTGGGTCCCCAGCTGTCAACACAGTGAATCCTCTTGGAGCTCTGGCGACCTTACTCACCAACAGAAACACAACACTATGAGTATGAGTTTTTTTTTTTATAAGTGTGAATCACTTCGTAACTAGACATATCCGCCGGATCTGCCATTTAATGTACGGTAGGTTTGTCTGGCAGATGCTCGTGGACATATCTACTTGTAGATCTCACGGATTGGCCGAACATTATATGGCCGGGTATTGGTTTTATTTGCTACTTATCGTCATTATAGCGAAATGAAATTAGGCGAAAAATTAGTTCGGCGACCGGTTAGCGTAGTTGGTAGTGACCCTGCCTGCTAAGCCGATGGTCCTGGGTTTGAATCCCGGTATGGGCATTTATTTGTGTGATGAACACAGATATTTGTTCCTGAGTCATGGATGTTTTCTATGTATTTATGTATTTGTTATGTATGTGTTATCTCCCATTTCTTTTAATACACTTGTCGGTTCAAGAAGACAATGTGGTCTGGAGAGTGTGTTGAGTACCCGAAGACAAATGCGTTGAGAAAGTTTACACGATTCCTTACTATCCCATTAAGTCATATAACCTTGATGCCTCTTTAGTGCCCCCTTTTAGTTCTACGCCCACTTCTCCCCCATTTATCCCAAAACAGCTCAATTAATCGTTGGCAACGGCATGGAAGACATTTGACCTAGTTAGGTATTACAAACATACTCAGAAAGTCTGTTTTCCGGCACGAAACGGTGTGTGACGTAACTTTAGACAAAGGTATTCGCTTTATGAACAGTGTATGTAATTGTTGCATTAGTGGCTTAGATTGCGACTTTCAATGCGAAGGTTCCGGGTTCGAAATAATTAGTTTTTCGGAGACTTATGGCGGATACTCAAGATGGCGAAGCGTCTCTGGAATAGATTTTGTTTTTTGTCTGCTAATTAAGATTGTTTAATGTGTAATATTGATAGTTAATTTTGCAGTGAACTAACGAGCGAGCAGCTAATAAATAATTAACCCTGAATCGCGTCAAAGCACTCTTTTAGTCATCACGCGGCACTCCCGGGATCTCGGCCCCCTGAGAAACTATCTGTTATGTCTTATAGCTACAAACTTAACAAATAGCGCCAATTAAACAACGTCACCCAAGTGACAATATACTACACTATCCCGTGCTAGTGTGAGTCATCCCTTAAACAAGCATTTTTCCTACACTGCGAATATGATCCCGTTTGGCGTTAAACCCGAAAATGGCTCTGAAATCCGCATACATACATTACATACTGTCAGAAGCATTTTGCGGAACCCTCTTTGGTGACAAATGTCATACCGTCACGTAATAGGTTCAAGGGTAACGGCTGAGTTACATTGATCGGTTGGGCCCACATGCGGGGCAGTGTACCGATTTATCAAGACTGTAGTTCAACTTGGAACAAATAATAGAGTCGGTTCAAGCTACGGTGCGACTGAAAAGGGTAGATAATTTATAAATAAAAACATCATTTATTTACCATTAATATCTATCTATATATATAAAAGAAAGTCGTGTTAGTTACACTATTTATAACATTTATTTCTTAATGAAAATTACACGGTATTTAACAATGTCACAACCTACAATGTATCTAAATAATAATTCACAAAAAGATCGTCAAAGAATATACAAAATAAACAGATAAAAAATAAAAAAAAAAATATTGGAAAACGATGCTTATGTCAATTATTAAAAGTATATTTTGCTAGGGTATCCTAGATAATATAATGTCAAAATATATGATTGAATTAATAACAAAAAGTAAAACAGTAAAAAGAAACACAAACAAAACAGTTATATCAATTCAGTAGTGAAAGGCTTCAGTGGTGTTGGCAAACTTGTGGAACAAAAGTTGTTAGGTTAGAGTACCTACGATTAAATTTATTGCTCGCGAATGTACACCCGGTATACATTCGCTCGAAAAACCTTCCCCGGGTAAATACCCATTTTCTTAACTTGACAAACCGCTGTCACAAGCATTTTGCCGACCCCACTTCGCCAAATGTCATCCTTTCACGAATTCAAGGATAAAGATTATGGCAGACATGCGAGGCGCCGTCTCGTCTGGATCGCTTACTCGGTTTATTTGTGTTTATGCAAATATCGATGTTTATGTTTACTCAAGGTCCTGCTTCCTTTTATCACTGACTAGCGACCCGCCCCGGCTTCGCACGGATGCAATGTATTATACATGTAGGAATGGAACGTCAGGAGATAGGGTGAAACGGAACGCGAGTGAGGGACGGAAGGAGAGAGTGAAAGGGACGGAGGAACAATTCGAATGGCGGAGCGTGAACGTGCGGAAATTTGTATTAAATTTAGTAAAATAAGTCTTTTGCAGTTAATTAAAGCCAGTGTCGGTTTAACAATCGTGGTAATAGAAGAAAATTTCATGTATGTTTATTTAATTGAGTACCCGATATTTCGGAACTCTTGCAAGCGCAATTTTTACTTTGTATTTGCATGTTTGCTCCGTGAACATGGCGCTTGAATCGGTGCCGAAATTGGTAAATTAGTAGCCAATTTGACTCATCGCTCCGTGTGTATGCGGCTGAGATAACCAGCCCAATCCCAGCATGCCTACCACGAACATCGAAAATTCGCATTGACGGGAAAACCTCTTTGTCACTCCAATATGTAAGTGTAACAGAGATGGAGATACGAATCCGCAATTGTTCGATTTTCGTGGTAGGCATGCAGGGGCAGACGAAAAAGAAGATGGCGGGAGGCCATAGACTGATTTTGTGGCGATTGGCTAGCATGCACTAAGCTGTTACGAGTGGCTGAGCAGAGGGGAGGCTTTAGCCCAGCAGTGGGACACCTCATAGTAGGCTATTAAAAAAACTTGGTAAATATCCCATTTTATTTTGTAGTTATAATCACATAAATGAACGTTAACCTTAAGGTTAAAAAAGAGGTTGTTATTAAGCCGTCTGTTATCAAGCGATCAAATTTTAATTGAGTGAGGTCACACGAGTATGTCGTACTTTAGTATCTATGTATGTGTATGTTCAAATAATAATATAATATATAGTATGTAATAGAGGCCACTGATGCGTTACCAGAGATCAATCCATTATAAGGAGTGTCAATCTTGAAATGAAATATTTTAAATTGATTAAGTCGCTAACACGGTGAACTACTACTTTAAATTTTCTAACTATTAAACTCTCGTGAGACTCAAAAATATTAAATAATATTTTAATTGGATCACTCACGTAATTTAGTAGATTTTTGCTCGACATGTTTCGATCTTTACGAAAATCGTCATCAGGATCTTCGTAAAGATTTAAAGAAGTCGAGTGAAAATCTCGAAATGTTTACAATTTAATGACTGTACCTACTACATCAAATTAGAGACGAGGTTAAAAAAAGATTTACACACGCTATTAATAATATGCATTTATTCGAAAATATTCGTCATTAAGGGTCTGCGTGATGTTTCTATCTAGGTACACTTATATTAGTTATATATGTATTAAAATTGTGTTTTATTTTATTGTGGGCCCAGGGCATTACCAGAGTGTAAGCGAAAAGGCGTCTTGAGGAAACAAATCACTAAAAAATACCTACTTGTTTTCTTAATAGCTCCTTAACAATCTTAAAGTTTATATTATTAATGTCAAAATACAAAATATTAGTCATACAATAATTCCAAAAAATGTCATAAAATGAAAATTAAATTAGAATATACAAAAGGTACATAAATGCTAATTAAGTTCTAAAATAAATTTAACAAAACCAAACTCAAACACTTCTACAAAACTAACTTGCCCCGCGGTACTCCAGATGCAAAGGTACCCATCACACTCGCCGCGTTGCCTCGCTGAACCGCGATGGACAACCTTTGCATCAAGAAAGACCCGGAGCGAGGGTCTAGACCTCTGTCCCGTAAGCGTGTATTTGTATATGTAGGTATATATATATTTGTTTATGTGTAAGTATATACATTATATTGTTAATTAAGTTTGACATGTCTTTAGTTATCATATCTTTTTTCTACTATCCTGCACCAAACTAACAGTTTAGGTTTAGCCCGATGGTTGACTGGTAGAGAATGCCTAAAGGCGTTAAGTCCGCTTGTGATATCATGTAAACGATTTGGTGTAAGCACTGTAAGTTTATATTAAAATAAAAAAATAAATGAAGTTTGTACATTAATATAACTGTGCAATAAAGTTTAAATAAATAAATAATAAATAATATGCGACTGAAACTTTATTAGGTAACGATTTTCTTTAATTTTAAGGATGCATTCCTTAGATTAGAGTTAATTTCTACACAGACACTAGTATTCTAATCAGCTCCATTTTGGAGGTAATCACCAGTTTTGTTTTATTTGATAAGACTTATGCAAGTGTGTAAACGGAGTATAAGTATTCGACATGACATTAATATTTACTAATTAATGGTGTTAATTTTGCACGATTGACAGTCTCAATTTATAACTGGTCTGATTCTTATTAATAAATATCTAAAATAAAGGAAAATTTTAAATTAAATATTATTATACGTCACTGGTCAACTTAATGAGTGTGAAATTGTGTGCATTCACATGTTCATACCAGATGACTTCACTTTAAGAGGCTGGCAACGATTTACGGTTTTTTCATCACACTTGCTCGTAAATGGTGATATTCTATGCAAGCATTTTTAAACCTAATGGGATGTATTACGCCCATGGCCGTAATGGATTTTCATACATTTTACCGCCCGCTTGGAGCAGACCACCGCGTGACCTGTGAACTGTGCTACTACTATAAAACTACCGCTAATCATTATTGTTTATTTATTTGCCTAAAATAATTTTATTTCCTCACCAATGAGATGAAAAACATTGTATGTATCACGGGCGGTACAAGAACTCGTATTAATTAAGCCCTCGTCTTCGACTCGGTCGTAAATTCGCAAATTCACATTCCAGTCCTCAATTCACACTCTGTCGTAATTTTCTGTTTACCGCCCTTAATTCACAATGTACTATTACATATAGGTACACATAAGCTCACGCCTGTATTCCCAAAAGTGGTACGCAAAGTACATGAAATTACTCAAGTTTCAGTGGTAGGTTTAGCAATTAAGAGCCCACGGGCACACTCCTCCATACAAATTAACGTACATTGAAAATACTATTTAGTTTGTATGAAAAAGTAAAAACCTACAGAGTACATAATTTTTATAAATGGTTGAATGAAAGTTGTTAGGTTTGAGTTCTACCTACAATGAAATTTATTGGTCCTATTAGAGGCCACATCCAATACAAGTAAAAAATAAAAATATCCAAAAAAATATTCTGGTTCGGAAGAAATTATGGCATTGAAAAACAAGGAGGAAATGGTCAAGTACGTTTTTATGGAGTAACTTGTTCTGTTGACTCTTAAGGAGTAAAAACATAAAGGAATTGTGATGTAGCTTGTGCAAACTACCTACATACAAAAATATAAAAATAAATAAAAATAAAAACAAAGGTTGGTCTACAATGCCCAGAGGGGCTTATAAAGCTAGTAATACATAGCCTGAAGGGCATTCTATAATTATTATTTTTTAAATTGTAAAAACCCTGTGAGGATTAAGATACATACTACTTACGAACAATAACAACAATATAAAAGTATAAAAATAGGACTATATAATAATGACGCTATATATAATGATTATAAGGAATCTCTTAATGCTTGTCATTTTGACATGATTTTAGAGTGGCCTAGGGTACCAAATGGTTGACTGTACACACTATACTGATAACGTCGTAAACGTATCACCAGTATTTTATTACACCCTGTACGTTGAAATACTCAGCAAGAGACAAGCCAAATAATGTGACGTCACATCAAACGTTGCTGGAAGACATTACAGCCTTGACAAAAGCCAGACGCGCACAATAAATGTGAAGAGAAAGTATTAAAGATACATTCTTGAGAAAATTCACAGATATTTACTTTATTAGATGCCTTTTGCAAAGGAACTTTGAGGTACCGAAAAATGAGGTAAGGCATTGCAAAGGTAGTTAGGTCATTAATGGAGAGAAAAGGGATGGTAGAGAGTTGAGTTGGTAATTTTAGACGAGAGTTGTCATATAATTTCAAAAAACTTACAAATTCGTACTTATGTATTTTTTAATTTTCCGCATCTGATATCTGATGATACACGTGCGGATATGTCATTTTTAATTCGTGACGAGTATTGCCAGACTCGTGTATTAATGGCATACTTTCCGCACTAGCATCGAAATGTACGAATTCTCTACATTTATAGAATATATGTCTGTAAAAAACCTTTTACTCCTAAAGGCGTCTTGGGAATGCCTGGGTCGTTATGAATTCTGGCAGATATTTTGTTTGCGGAACTAAATGGCTGTTATATAAAATCTGAGTTCTTTTTTCAAATTATTGTTCAAAGAAACTGCGCTTTGTTAGGGTTTAAGACAAATTTACGTTACTGGTTTCTTGATAAAGATGATATTTCATTATATTGATACCAGAATGTTTCTTTACGTGTAATTTACCCTTTTTCTGCGAATAAATTTTTGTTTGTTTGTTTTAGAAACTTAAAGAGTATTAAACTTGCCGGGCAGAAAATATCTGTATAGTCGGTCGTTTTGGCGTTTGTATTGAGGTTCTTGATATCAATATTATATTAATTTGCAGTTTTTAAAATTTTGTATTGTAGTAACCTATCAAGCTGAATAAATAATAGTATAGGTACTTACAACGATACCAGGGCTAAAAACAAGAAATCCTCTTCACACGTGTATCGTACGACGATTTACAGTAGGTACATATATGGCACTTTGAATATTCGACCCAGGCACGTAAAAAAGTTTTTAGCAGAAATAGCAAAATACGTGTCGATTATTTTTTCATGTTCTCCAACATATATCAAAACTAGTGATAACAACGCACTTTGCTTGAACAAAACTCTATACAGAAGTTAGAGGGTTTCATCACATTTCCGTATTTTGGAGGATTTTTCCCAACAGGTTGAAATTGGGCAGTTAAAAAAAAATACTTGTGGGCTATTTTTGACTACTCTATAACATATATAAAAATCCATCAAATCGGAGCCGGACGGTACCCTTCCTTGTTAGTCTGCAACTACACGCGGCCTTATTCTAAGGTCTAGCGGACTAAGTGTAAGGCCCAAGTGGCGAAGGGGTCCGCTTTGCTGCGCGCCCCTCTCAAGCAACCACTCAGGACGTTAATACACGTTGTGCCTGCTCGGTCTTAGAAGGGAGCGCTCCCATCTCGTTCGATCGGTCAAAGGAACTAGTTCAATCTTTTAGGTCTAGTTCATTTAGTTCAGTGTGAATTTTGACGTCTAGGATTGAGTAACCTGTTTAGGTCTATACAGCAGGCCTACTCCGAACATCGAACATTGGCATTGACGGAAAAACCTCTTTGTCACTCTAATATGCAAGTGTGACAGAGATGATGATACAAATCCGCTATCGTTCGCTTTTTGTGGTACTAGCCCAGAGCGCGGAACTAATGATTCGTATGAAAGTTTTAATGGTTTTGGCTCCGTCTGAACTGAACTAAAGACCGAGGACCGATTTAGATTTTTGGCGAGGAACTAGTTTCTTTCGGTCTGTGTTGGGATTTAATTCCTTTTATTTCTTAGTTCCTGACCGACACAAGCCTAACACTTAGAGGTCCATTATAGCTAAGTACTTTTCTCTGTTACTTCCATTGCTAATTTATTTCCCGCTTCATTCATGTCTACGCTCATTCTGCAGGACTTTAGAAATGCCTCGATCAAGGGGTTCATATTCTGGCTCGTAATAAGGAGTTTTATTAAACTTATACAGAATGTAACAAAATTGCTGGTGGTCCATTTAAGGTTATGAGTTATAAACCAGGTGGAGTAGTAATGACAGGTCAACCCCCCTGTTGAATGCATATCACAGACAATAATGCTCATTGTATGGACAGACGTTCATCTGACACAACTATCTGTGCATTACGTACGACATTGACATGACAATTGTCGTGTGTTACTCGAGATGCCGATAGCGTCTCTGGAATAGTTTTTTGTTTTTCGTTTGCAAAATGTTGTTAAATGTGTAATATTGATAGCTAATTGTGCAGTAAACTAACGAAGCAGTTTACAGCTAATGAAGAATTCATCCTGAAACGAGTTCAGTCACTCGTTTAGTTATCAAGCGGCAATCCCGGGATCTTGGGCCTATGGGATAGCGAGGCAAATTACTGAACAACGCCGTTCATGTGGCATTATACTATTCTACTTATATAATATACTCAAATATTTATAATAATTGACATTGGCAAAATTGTCCAACACTCGGACAGAAGCCGTTATTTAAAAGAAGAAGAAGAAGACATTGACATGCCCTTCCCCAGTAAAAATTGGCATACTTTTTTGAATAGAAAATACCGGTACCGCTGATTAAATAGTTCGTAATAATTGGCTGTAATCAGTAAGTGTCGTCGTCTATAAAAAAAATCCTAAAAACATTGGTACTTATGGAAAATAGGCCGATTGGGACAACCTGCCCATACAAAAATAAAATGCGTCAAAAAGTCTATCAACATTAGACACTTTAGAACGGATCAATCGTGTTTATTAACACCATGACCCTTTGTTTCGAGCCCTTTACAGCACTCGTTTTCACGGAGTTAAGATGATGACTGTGAGAATGCAAATTCTCCCCGTCAATCAAAAATGTCAATCCGTTCTAAAGTGTTTAATTTCAATTAATCGCAGTAACAGAAGACAATATGAAGCCTATTAAAGTTAAAATCACAAAATAAACTTAGTCACATAATCTCAGCTAATGCTGAAACTAAGCTACTTAAGTTTTGTTTTTATAAATATATTATTATACCTATCGATCTAGTTCCAAACTTAACAAAGCTTGTGAGTACTATGGGTACTAGGCGACGATATACATACTTACCTGCGTATTTACGCCTATAACTCACGAGTCTTGGTGATAAACACACAAATAAATGCCCCTATCAGTATTCGACCCCGGACTTGCTTCGTAAGCAAGACCCTGACTCAGTTCATAGCCATTAATATTTTTTTAGTAGCATTTAAAAGTAAGCAAGGATTTTAATGTTTAATTTATACTTGTTTCTAACACATGCCTCATAACAATAATATAAATTGTGCGAGTAAGCGCAATATCATAAAAGAATATGAAAACACCCACTTTCGAGCGAATCGTTCAAAATTATGATTATTGAGGACATTAGGATGGAACATAACCTAGAAACAATCTGATTATCTTTATTATGACGTTACGTAACTCGCTGTCTGTTCATATTTTTTATTATTATACACATTACCTTTATTATGGCACCAATCCGGTATCGCAAAAAAAATTTTGGCTGTTTCATACATTTTGGTAGATCCGATATCAGTCAATTATTTTGATATGGATGGGTCAGTTATATTTTGTAATTTCGAGGTTGGTCCCACAGAAAAAAATATTTAATACTCGTATATTTTACGGCTACGGGTTAGAAAAACCTCCTGTACTCGTATGTGGTATTTTCAGGAAGTACCGGCTTCCTAGCGTAGTCGGTAGTGACCCTGCCTACGAAGCAGGAGGTCCAGGATTCGAATCCTGGATAAGGCATTTATTTGTGTGTTAATCAGAAATATTTGAAAACTCCCGTGAGTATCAGACATATTAAAATTCTCATAGCGGGTTACTCACGTCAATAAAGTCGAAAATAGCTCGACATGTTTCGGAACAGTCCGTGTCCCTTATTCATGACTCATGCAGAAATATTTGATTTGAGTTATGGATATTTCTATATATTTCAGGATTTATATGTACATATATATAAATCCTGTATATCCATAAATATGTGTTGTTATATCACCAACCTAACCACACTAGATGCTCGCATTACGTGACATGCACAAAATGCAAGCCTGGGTTAATCGAACCTCAATATAAGAACTAAAAATTACATGAATATATTGTTATTCTCTTTCCTACAAAGCCCAAAACCTTATGTAGAAACGAGAAGCCATAGTACACTACACTACGGCAGAAGAAAGTAGAATTTAAAAAGTGGCAACACCGTATTTAAAAGGGACCGAGTTGAGTTCGCGTTCGCTCGCAGACATAGTACACCGCTTCAGGTACAAAAGTACAAACACATCAAAGAGTGATTTCGTAGAGTTGAAATTGGTATTAAAAACTGGAGTAAACATTAAGAGCAAAATAAAATCTGAAATTATGCAATATCGTAAACGAGAATATTCACATCCCGTAAATGTACGAACGGAATAACAAGCAATCACTTTTATTAGTAAGCAGTTACTGTTATTACTTTTGCTTTAATATACTCGTAGAACGGGTTCATTTTATTTTTACGGGGAATATAATATAACTGAAGTATCACAAATAACACACTTAAATCGTGTATATTAACAGTTGAATATGTAACAACAATTGAATATGTAGAAGAGTACACATACTTGGGTCAACTGATCTCGATTGAGGACCAAACAAGTAAAGAGATAAACACTAGAATAGCCAGCGGCTGGAAGAAGTATTGGTCTCTAAAGGAAGTCATGAAATCGAATGACCTGAGCATCTCAGTAAAAAGGAAAGTCTTCAACACGTGCATTCTGCCTTGTCTTACATACGGTTGCGAAACATGGGCCCTCAATAAAGAACACAGAGACAAATTACAGTGCTGCCAAAGATCAATGGAACGTAGTATGACAGGTACAAGAAAACAAGACAAAGTACGAAACAAACACCTAAGGCAGAAAGCCAAAGTGACCGACATAGTTAATAGGATAGATCAGCAGAAGTGGAGGTGGACTGGTCACATGCTAAGGGAAAAACAAGAAAAATGGAGCAAAATAGTGACTGATTGGTACCCCAGGGATTCCAAACGAAGTCAAGGGAAACCTTTAAGACGATGGGAGGACGAACTTGTACTCACAGCGGGCCCTCGTTGGAGGAGAGTGGCCCAAGACAGACAACACTGGAAAGAGCTAGAGGAGGCCTTTGCCAAGCGGCACACTGAAATTAGAGACATACTCTAATTCCAGAATAAAGGGCTTAATAGATAGACCTACTAAATTTAAAAGTCTCGTCATAAGGTTTAAAAAATTGGAAGATAATATTAGAGGTACTGCAATTATTCATTGACAATATAAACTCACCAGTCATTTCTGTTTTATTTCAAATAATAAACAATATTTTACCATTTGCTTAGAAATACATGCTTTTCCATAATGCGATACAAATGCGAAGAGGGGAAATTCTCATTGACTGGCGGTAAATTAGAACACGACAGAAGGGAGTGTTTTAAATCGACACGAGTTGCAAATTACCTATTCGCACGTGTATCGTTAGACGTTTTATAGTACATATGGCCCTTTGAATTTTTGATAGAAGCACATAAAGTACTGTAAAAGCTTTCATGCAAAGTAATGTAGGTACATCTTTTTATTTCTTTATTTTTTATTTGTTTACGGCAAGCCTAATATGAAAAGTATTTGTCTAGTATATTTCCACTCATACAATTAAGTGTTATTGGGAAATATAACCCAGAGAGCAGAGCTAAAGATAGCAACTTTTCAGCCATTTCTATAGCCTTCTGAACTTTTATACAAATAATGTGAGCTGACTGTTCGTCAACTATTTATATTAAGCGTAATACTCAAGCAGCACTCCAGTTCAGTAGGTACTGAATATTACTAGTAAAAGGCGCAATTTAATATGATTTTGCCATACGATAAATCAGGTGTTTTTTGAACTTGTGATGATGATGATATGAATGATAAGTATATATTATATATATTGGAAAATGATAGGTTTACTCTACCGCGTTGTTATTCCAAGGTTTAAATGATTGCAATAAAAAATGATTAAAAAGGATGCATTGTACGATTTTCAGGCATTACCACATTACATGTTTTCAGTTTAAAAAATAACTTTGTTCAAGACTCTCGTACAGTCAGCAACAAAGTAATGAATGTAGCCAAAGTGCCATAAATATGTATACGGGACTTTAATGCCTGAACATTAAGGTCGTGTATACATATTTTTGCCACATTGGCTGTATTCATTTCTTAGTAGCTGACTGTACTACAAGGTCATGTTTAGATATATTTTATAAATACACCTGTATTTATCATTCCTCATATTTGATATGAAAAGTAGAGTGTTTTACTCGGATGATGGGCACTATTGCAGCCTCGGACTAATGACGCTCTCAATACGTTTGAGCGCCAAAATACTTCGTCTGAAATAGGTGTGTTCCCTTGGTTACCAATGTACTATATAAAAATAGCTTGCCGATTAAGAAGTACTTTCTTACGGTAGATGTGTGTATTTATTTAAACATGTGTATAAGTAGCTATTTCTTAAGTATTAGTAGCACCGCCCACAATCTCTCTGCATTGTCTGGTTGACTGGTAGAGAATGACTTTATTTTTTCTATTGCATTAAGTCCATTTTTTGTACGTATTTTTTTTTGTTTTTTTGTACAAAAAGTATTAAATAAAATAAAATAAAGTAGATGTAGCAAGTGGATATGGTGATCATAAATTTTTCAACTTTTTCTTAATTTCTAAAATTTCTAAGAAATCTACTAGCTTATTTGACCGCAAGATTGCAATAAATCCCTTCATATTATGCTCTTAGCTTGTTCCCTATTTAAACTATAGATTAACCGCAGCTTGAAAGCTTTGATCGCCATCTGCGGTTGCGGTCAGCAGTAGTCGAGCCGCATTTGTGTCTGCCTCGACTGCAGAACAATACATCTGGATGTATTGCAGAAAATACGTCTAGCCGTATTGTTCTGCGATAGAGCAAAGGGCTACATTTAGATCGACCACGGAGAAGCTTATTATTAGCTTTGCAGATAGAAAGACTAATTAATAGTCAGATGTGGTTCTCTTTTTTGGTCCAACTTTTTTTTTCTTTTGTCTAATTATACTTTATGTATAATTTCGTCGTTTTGTTTTAATTCCTTAAAACCCTTTAATGGTTGGAAAAGGCACGCCAATAACGATATTTAGAAAAAAATATAAATATATTTTTTTTGTACAAATAATGTGTTTTATCTCTTCTGCAAAATGTATCTCTTACGCCCTTTGAACCTACGGTCGACAAATATTTCATTCAATAGAATTTGTATAACACTAAGTTAAATATGTTACCAACGTTAATAGCCCAAGACGTTCAATTAAGACTGTTTAACTTTGATCTCTGTCTTTATCATTGCTACATGCTCAACATTACGCAAATTTTAGATCCCCACAAAGAAAACCTCATCATATATGCCCTTACGTTTTCCATTTACGTAAAAAATTACGAATCACACAGCCTGTTTATTGAACGTGACCTCCATAATGGAGCGGTTGCAAAACCTAAAGGCATCATTTCAAACCCAAAAGGACCTTTTGTTTACGAAACGCTGTTCACAGTTTTATATTTTATCTCTCTCTTTATTACCACAATACACCATGTGTGAGAAAGATAAAATATGTATTGCGACATTAGGAATGTAATTTGGCGGTTTTTGGTTGAAATTGGATTCGCGCGGAACAGTGTATGGTACAAATATTTATAAACTTCATGTCACCAAATATAAAATTTTACGATGATAAATGTTTGAGCCCTTCACGCTTAAATTTTTGAGCATAACCTAGTAACCAAAATTAGCACAAACTCTATACTCCGTCGACGTTAACAAGCTATTACCAGAAAACTTAGACAGCACGTGGTCAGCGACAAGGGTGATACGTGTGCACCGGGCAAGTTTACATGGTGGTAAAAAATCAGATACCATCTGTGTCTTGTACGGTGTGGACGAGTTATAGTGCTCTCTTTTCGTTTATACTCTTATAATAGAAAAAAAAAACATCATATTATAAATAAATGTTAAAATATTAAAGTCCACGCTCCGCCGCATGTAAACCTATCTTGCCAATTAGATAAAAACGCTGACCACCACCAACCATCTTTAAAATTAAATGCCCTCCTCTTACGAAGTCCTTGTCACATTATGTAGGCCAAGTTACTAAATTATGAAAATAACTTAGTCAAGCAACAGCTTTAATATTATTGAAGATAAAGCCTCGTATAAATTGCAGGCAACATAAAAAACGGAAATCACTTTTTGCAGTAATTAGGTAAACATAAACAAAGCAAAATTAAAGAATACAATTTCCACAACTTGGCTTCAAATATAAACAATCCAATATTTTAATACGTTTTTGTAAGTCACGGAAATTGGTAAATACAGCCAGAGGGAATTGGAAGCTTATTCGATGTTTGAAAAGATTAATTTGATATGACACGGCCTTTTCGGGACCCGCTGTTTATAAAATCGCTCGCGGAATGACGCTTAAGGTATATTTTTTTAAATAAAATTTTTTTAAACAAAAAAAAATTATAATATGAAGCTGTGCGTTGTGTTTTGTGTATTGTACAAAAAACGAAAATATTCGAATTTAATGAATTTATAACTAAGCTGTTTATTAAGCTACAATCCAGTTACTAATTTCGAGCTCAGAATATGACTCTTGAATGATTAAATCCATGGATTTGCTCGGTCCGTTCAAAATGTCGGGTGATCCGGTCAGACAAATGCCATTAGTCATGACACAATCTAAATCATTGTCGTTTAGTGGTGAGTGACTAACCGGTTAAAAATTACCGGTTTATGTAGCTGACTTAAAAATGAATTTATGATTTCTTATTTACCATAGCCGTAAGTTTTGGATTATGTTATATTTTACGTTATATTTTAAGTTATATTTTGAAAACATTAAATCTTCTTCTTTCTAGCGTTTTCCATACTTATGCCATGGCTCAAGGAGCCTGGGGTCCGCTTTTCCAAGTAATCTAAAGATTTGGCGCAGGCGCTAGTTTTACGAAGGCGACTGCCATCAGACCTTCCAAACCAGAGGGTCGTTTAAGCAACAGGAAATGCCGCCAACATCCTGGGTACAATGCCTTAATGGCCTATTTTAGATTTAAGGTATAAATAAATAATTGGTTTTTATTAACATATTTGTGTATTTATTATATTACACTCGGGGTAGAAAAATTTATCAAACACGGACTGCCCATAAAATTTGGAAGGTATTTGCAATCCACACAAAATGGAAACAAAACAACATTCTTTCACTTTCGAGATCGGGTCGCATTAACCTCGATTTTTATTTGAAGGTCAACAACGACAGGACGGTTGCACTAAATGTTTCAGAGGCCTATTCTAACTTTAAAATTTAAACTAGTTTTGATTACGTGCTCGAGGCACATCCAGAAATTGATTTTTTTGCGAGTGCGATCGTGCAACTGGTGACGGAGTGTAAGAGAGTGATTGAGTGTGAGATGCCTGTAAGTACTATTATGTGATATTACTGTTATTATTGTGTAAATACTTTTGTACTATTTGTATATAAATTAAGTATTACTCGTACTGTATCCCAATTCGTACCGCCGTGGCCCTAGCTGTTAAGGTACAATTGTAAATTTAATAATAAACAATAAACAATGATACGAGCTTGACCTTGGTTTTGGAGGAGAACGGTCATTGACAACCGGCTTAATCCCAATCAGTCTTAGTAGAACGGCAATTATGTAGAAAGTAGTTCTTGTGCCAATCAAGTTGCCAAGTGGATCCTGGACTTTGTTAAACCTAAAAAGAGAGGAAAGAGCTAGATTAGACTAGATTTTGTGTCTGATAATCATAGATACAGAATAAAAAAACTAGATTCCCAATCAGAAAAAATAACGTTATAAAAGTGCTGCAGTTGCGGCACTTTTTCATATACTCTTGTTTGTAACGTGACGTTTCGTTAAGTGTCAACTGTCAGCCTATAAAGTGTTAGCAGTGTTGGTAGTACCAACACTCCTAATACTTTATTAACCACCAGGTAGTACTGTGTATGAATTTGACACTTAATACTTACTTCAGTAAGCTCTTTTTCATCATTCATGCAAAATCGTTCGCTAATGTCATTTTGACCCACATCACGTTTTTGTTTCACTGAGTGTGTCTCTTTCTTTTAATAATATAGCATAACTTGGCTTTCAAAGTGGCAGTACATTCTCGAGAGTTAGAGAGAGATAGATATCATACAAGGTTTTTGAAAGGGACTTTCTAGTGAAATGTAATGTAATACTGGTACTTTCTTGGATCCGGCCTCCCTTAGACTGGCGACTGCTTTGCGACTGGGGTTTCGGTGTGTGCGTCACACTCATGTCCTTGTGGCACAGACGTGGACCGACTGGGACACCATGGATTGTGTTGTAAAAAAAGTGCAGGCTGTTTTTCGAGACATGCATCTCTTAATGACATAATCCGTCGGTCTCTTGCCACCATCAACGTGCCTACTCTCCTTGAACCGACTGGCATTTTCAGGGATGACGGCAAGAGACCTGATGGGGTGTCCTTGGTTCCTTGGAGTTTGGGACGGATGCTAGTGTGGGATGCTACCTGTGTAGACACGCTGGCACCGTCCCATCTCCAACGAACTGATGTAAAAGCGGGCGGAGCGGCTGAATGGGCCGAAATTTTAAAACGTAATAAATATAAGAGCCTGGGCAGAGAGTACCTTTTTGTACCATTCGGGGTTGAAACTCTTGGTCCATGGGGTCCCAGCGCACTTTTTCGTAGAAATCGCGAAACGTCTGGTTGATGTTACTGGTGACCGAAGAGCTGGTGGCTTCCTCGCACAACGTATCAGCATATACAACAAGCATAGCAGATACAACAAGGAAATGCCGCCAGCATCCTAGGTACACTGTCCTCAAGGACCTACTTTAGATTTAAAGTAGGTAGAGGTAGGTAGTTAGGTAAGTTACACTTACTGTATATATTTCGAAAATAAATGTTTTTTATACCAAAAAATATTGTTAAATCTGAATAAGCTAAAGGGCAGAGTTCAATAATTATTTGTTAAAAGATATAGCAGCAAATAACTTTAAAATTATATTCCCAAATGTAGGTAAGTGTACTTAATTCAATTTACTTAAGTCTTATTTACTTGTTTTTGTGCTTACAAAAGCTGGCAGTGACCGCAGAAATAAACAGATCTCTTTGAATAAAATTGACTTCAGAAGGCTTTTGGTACTGAATAAATTTGCTTGAAAATGCCTTTGATAAGATATCTTGTTTTGTTGTAAATGTTTGTAAGAAGCAAATGACGGAAACGCTTTGAGGTGACTTTACATTGGAAGAAGTATTTGTTGGTAATTATGATTTCCAAAATGTTTAATGGCTTTTGGTATATTTATCTAACAAATTTAATGTTTAACTCAAAAGATTACATGGTCGAACGGACGCAATGGCGACGCGTCGCGATGCGCGAATACAAATGTTTGATATATATGAAAGTGTCCTATGTGAGAGATCGTTACGCGCAGCGCGCACCTAGGACATCCGAGGGCTCTGAGCTACTCGTATCACGTGATTATTTCTATAGAAATTGATACATTTTCTTGTCCCACCCCGTCCCGTCCCGTGCTAGAGTGAGTCATCCTGTTATCTCACATTCAAACTAGACTTCCCTATATTATTCTAACTCCCCTGTCATTAGCTTGCACAAACATGTCATGTAACCCGTGACAGGTCATTACACCTCAAGTTCGGCATTGTTCAACATCGATACGACATGTTGGCAGCGTTCCAACCAATAAACAGACAGATATTGCGGATGGCGTGACTGAACTTGGGCCTTACCATGACGTCTTAACGCGATTCAGTTGACGACTTAAACTGAGTCGCTTCCATGCTTAACGTACCTAAACTGAATCACGTTAAGACTTCATGGCAAGGCTCCTTGTCTGTCAACTACATAGCAATTATCACAGATAGTTCAGTTTTAAAAAAATAAACATAAAAAAAATTCAGACGAATTGAAAACCTCCTTTAGAAATATTGAAGTCGGTTGAAAATAAAATGCGCTCTGTCCAGTGGATCCATTTCGCCAGTGTCAACGTCTCAAGAGTAATCCTTAATTAGCTACACACTTTTTCGTTAGTGTCAATATTACACATTAAACAAACAAACGAACAAAAACCAAATAAAGGATTCCAGAAGATCTATCGCAAGTCAGATCTGCAACATTCCCCAGAACATTAACATATGTTAAGTTCCACCCATTGTTGATTGTCCGAAATCGATCCCAGACGTGCTGGCAACGCTCCAACCAATAAACAGATAGGACAGATATTGCTCGAATTGTGGTGTGATTGAATCCGACTGTGGTTTGTGTCAACTACACGGCAATATATCAAAGACTGAGGGAATTTATTTAATCAGAGACATAATGGCTGGCAGACATGTCGGGAAACCGGTTTTTGTCAAGGATGATTTAGGTATTTAAATTTTCGTGAGCAATTTTGATTAGTATTGAAATAACGGTTAAAAACTTACGTATTTTATTAGACTTTTGCCGTGTCACGTGCTCGTGTAGCTTAAAAAAGGTGATAATTGCCATAATTTCAAACATTTCAAAAAAATAATTCTACAAACCGGCTCACAAAATTTCACGAGAGTTGGTTGAAAAATGCGATCTGCAGGGAAGGATAATTGAACAAAGCATTTTTGCCAAAGCTGAAACAAAGACCTTCGCTCACACTTGATGAAATAAATTCATTTTAGTAACATATATATATATACGTTTATACTCATAGCTGGGCATTAACTCGTTAATCCGTCAATCACTAATTAACGAAGTTAATATTTTCATTAACTGATTAACGTTTAAGTTAACTTTAGAATATGTTAACGAAATCATTAACTTCCGTTAAATTTTCCCAAGTCCGACTGGAGGATTTTCATAATTGGTTGGGGCATTTTCTTAACGAAGCCATAAATTTTCTGCAGTGGACCTGATGTTGAAGAGCAGGGATGGCATATTGAAACTGCTCGATAATTTCTAGCTCTGTCATCCAACTTGAGACACTTTTATTTTGTTTCTGACCTTGGAGGTCTACAAGGTCCATTTGATTTTACTTGAGATCTAATTTAATGTTGGAAGCCATGAGACATTAAGAAAGCTCCTCAATTTTCAAAGGTACTCGTATGGTGAGTTGGATATTTTTGAAGGAAACTGGTTAATTCAAACTAACTCAAAATTTTACCGGGAATGCCAACCGAAGTCATAATTTTCAAATATTATAATATAAAAGCGACATAATTTGTATTTATTTTACAGTTATTCATTTATTCAAATTAAAAAATATATAACGGCGACTCCACCGCATTACTTGTGCTAAAATTTCATCAGACTCCTAACCCTACATATAATACAATACAATAACTCTTTATTGCACACCTCATAAAATATTACAACAGAAGAAAAAAAATATTATACATAAAAATCTATACCAGTTTGTGTAATTTTTGTTGGTTTGAGGTGCAATAAAGAGTTATTGTATTGGATACTGTTGTAATTTCAAACTGATATGTTAAGGAAACATTTTGAGCATTTATTTATTTTAAACTTTATTGCATATGTGAGGATCACTGTCGCTAAAAAAGATCCAATATTATCCCGAATTGGATAAAATATAAATAGAATGGTTGAATTGTGCCACGAAAACAAAATATATTTCTACGAGTAAGACTGACTCTTACCGTAAAATCCTTTCTTAACACTTCACTGCAACCTTGTTACCGGAAAATCCGGGTATAATTGGGATATCCCGGAAAAATAGTCGGAGCTGTGGAAAAGTCAGCTACTTTGAGATATTCTGCGGTGTTATTATTGCGGAGTGTGTGGTCCCGGGTTCAAATCCTAAGTGATGTGACTACTTTTTGCTACGTTTTTGCCAACAAACTGTTCCGCAGTTTGTCGAAATGTTTGTAGTAGTTTTAAGTTATTATTCGGATGGCATGTCTCTGGTTCCGTGGAGTGTTGGACGGGTTTATTACTATTATGTTGTATGGCCTTATTTCTGAATAAAGAACCATGGGCGAATTTGAATAGAGGCTTTCCCCAAAGCCAACAGAGATGAGAATTTTGTCTATAAAGAGGTATTATTGTCTGCTTCAATTCGTTATATGGGCAACAAGTTGAATTATTTATGAAGTAGTATTAAACGCAAGTATTATGTAAGTAAAAATATTCACAACGGCTCGTCGATGATGGCGGATTCACACAGCCGTTTGTTTTTTAGGGGGGGAAGTCAATTATTGACTGACAAAAGTCTAAATATCTCAGTTCTGCAATGGAATTCGACTTAGTGTCCATATTATAAAGAAAATAAGTAAATAAAAATACCTATTTAATCAGAAAACTCTCAGCTCTGTTGGGTTTGGGGCCAATTTGCACATGGTCCTTTACAATTTAATTCTTACATAAATAGTTACATTCGTTAAAATTTTATATCTAAGTTAAGTAGCCAATCCCTTGCTTTCGGTGTCAGTGCAATGTTCCATACCTCCGGCGAAACGCCTTTTGGCGTATGTTTCCATGATATGCGTGATGGTTTGTGTTGGCTCTCCAGAGTCGCATGCTGGCGTCGCTGCCCTGCCCCACCTGTGTAGGTTGTAGTTGCACCATCCTACTCCCGTGCGGATGCGGTTCAAAGTGACCGAAAGATTGCGTCGCTCCTTGAAGACAGACGGTAATTTAGTAGGGTCTACGTTGAAGGCGTCGGACGGGTGCTGGAGTGGGATGCAACTTGTATAGGCACAATAGCCTGTCTCATCGTCACCGAACCTCTGCGAGGGCAGCGGCAGATTTTCAGTGCATCGGGTATCATGGACTGATTAGGAATAAACAATAAAAATATTTTTGATCAGTTTTTTTTAATAAATATTTTTTTCATGTCAAAGAATGTTTTTCGTTTCATTAAATATCATGGACTGATTAGAAAGAAATAAAAATATTTTTTGAGAGATTTTTTGGATGGATGTTTTGCCTATTCGGACGAATATTTTTCTCTATTTTATCCTAATTAGTCCACGATACTGAATACGAAAAACAAATCCCAACATTTTTGTTACAGCCTTTATATATCTAATAGTTAGTGCTGTTTTTTGCTCACTACTTACTCTATTTGAGTTTCACAATTCCAAAACCCTATTTTACACGGTGCAATCTTAAGAAATCTCGACTTTTGTTTCAATTTCCACTGTATTTCTATTTCAAACACTTTATCTGGAAAGACATTCCTATCTGTATTATTACTAGATATGTATCTATTTTAAGATTAGAACAGAAACATGCGACTGTCTCAGCAGAAAATGTTCTACCAATTTCAGCTTCTAAATTCCTATTTTTCTGTATTTCTATTGGTAAAAATAAACTCGGTGTTTTTATTGAAAGTTGTTTTGGAAAAATTTTCGTGAGAATCAAGAACTCCTTCGATCCTAGTAGAAGAAAAAACCAGTCAAGTGTGAGTCGGACTCGCTCACAAAGGGTCCCGTACTTTTATTATTAAAACGGCTAAAAAATCAAGTTTGTTGTATGGGAGCCCCCTTAAATATTTGTTTTATTATACTTTTTTAACCGAGAGAGCGAAGCGATCGGCGTCTCCATTTCAACTTGAGTAGAAATGCGAAATGCTTTCGTGTGTCTGTCCATTTGTTCTCCTCTACAGGTTGCATGTATCAACCAACTCTTGTGAAGTTTTGTAAACAAGTTTGTTGATCGATTCCGTTTTTGCAAATTTTCAAAATGGCGGGAATCGGTACAAAGGTCGTAAGCGCCATAGCGATTATGACATTTGTGCTAATAATAACTATCTCGTGAGGTCAACAGCTAATATTTGTTGTTATAACGGCAATATTAATACATAATCTGTGAAAATTTCAACGGTCTATCACGGTTCTTGAGATAGATGAGACGGACGGCAGAGCCTTAGTAATAGGGCCCACTTTACACTTTGAGTACGGAACCCTAAAAAAGTGTAACATATTTTTTTCCCTATTCCTTTACCTAATAATTGTTACATTTTTGCACCTACATAAGACTTTTAACACCGCTTAACAATATAACGTCAAGTGTATTGTAATATAGATAGTGCGTCTGTCGCGTGTGTCTATACGTTATCTATACAGTTTTAATACTAGAACTCCATGCCTTAAGAATAAAAAAAAAACTTAAAATGACCTTCAGATTTTATAATGAAATCTTGAAATGTTATGATTATGATCTGGTAACGAAGCGATAGCTTATTGGCAGCGAGACTGATAGTTTAAAAATATATGTGCTAGCCAGATGCAATGCGAGCTACATGCCATTATTTTCTCTTTCATAATGCCTTATAAGATTTTTATTTGTCTTCCTATTACATACTAGCTAATTTTATTAGGCTGTTTCTACCCGCAGCAAAATCTTAATGTGTTCTGGTGAAAAGGGGACGGACTGAAAACCAGCGTTGCACAGTTATATGCTGACGTAACATATGCTGAACCCGTTCCTTTTGTCACGCATAGTACCTATAAAATACTGAAATTGTATTGTAATTACACACTATATTGTGATTATTTCCGTGACCGTGGCAATAAATTATTTCTTTCTTTCTTTCTTGCTTCTTTACATTATCTTATAAAATTCCAAGTCTCGTATCTGATCGTATTTATCATCTTTTCTCGTACGAAGAGAAAACAATAGGTTTTTAGATGAATTTAATAATATAGATGTGGGACGCGACGTACTACGAGAAAATGACGATTCGATTTTCAATTTTACCCAATAGCAGACATACTCGTAACTCGTATACAGAAGAAGAAGCAGATATTAAGTTGTGTGTATCTTCGTTTTATCTATATTTATAGTATGATATCACATGCATTTCCTAAATGGTTCAAGAATATATATTTAGTTATATTATTATCTAACCTCTATCTCTGGTACCTTGTTATACATTAGCTGTATTTGTCAATAAATATGTATGTTTGATCCATTGTGTCTAGAGACAAACACTCGAAAAGATTTTGATGATTCCTACATTTCAAAAATTAATTGTCTTAATATTACTAAAGACATGGTAGCAATCAAAATTCAAAATGGCGATTATGAGACGCTGAGGCTTCTCAGAAGTCAAGAACACAAGGGCTGCTCCAGCAGCCCAGCTGGTAGGGTCGCCATATAGTGAGGGACGTTCAGGGTAGAAAGTATACAGCCCAATGTCGGTTAAGTAATGCTCGCTTTATTAGTAGAGACACTGCTATTTATACTAGTTTACATCTGTTACCTTATTGCCATATGTTCGGCTTGGAATGTTAAAGACGAGTAATAATATTCATATGTTTCCTTTGCTGTTTATGAGACCTTGGACTTTGGTCGGCCTTGTGGAATGCTCGGCATTTCTATTAGGTACTCATCTTTATACATTCCGTTGCATCGGCTGTATGCAATCCAGCTGATTGCATGCCTATGCCATAATTTGGTAAACAAAAACATGTAATATGTCGAGTAAATTGAATTTATTTAAATCTCAAAATAGGTAAAATAGTGACAATAAGACGACACAAAACAAAATAGAAAAAACGTAGGTACAACTATATCGTGTCAGGTGTCCTTAAATAGGGATTTTTAAGGGTATAATTAGATTTTAATAAAATTATCATATTTTGAATACTCATTTAAGAATATGAAACTTGCTTGGCAACAGCCAAAGTGATGCCCTAGCCGCGAAGGTGACAACATCACTCTGTCTATCCGACGATGACTGCCCGATGCAGCCGAAACATGTCACACTTATTGTGATAAAAATACGTGAGTGTTAATAGTTGCAATTTAATATTAGTATGACTCACGAAAATCTAAATTATATGTTTGCTTGGCAACACTAAAATAGCTCCCCTTTTTCATTTGTCATAAAATCTTGCCAGAACCAACTTATAAATCCGGAAATTTATACATATTTTCTCATACCCTATCTATTATAACTTCCATCGACAAACAACGTACAATAGGGGATGACTTGGCATTGTTATATGTTTAACGCCCATTGTTACCATCGTGTGGGTATGTACTTAATCTTGCCTTAGCTACCGTTACGTATATGTCAATATCCTTTTGTTCGTAAGTGACACAATGACATTATAAAGAGAGAGCGTTTTGTATTGTAAAGTGTAGAGAAGATGTTTACAATTTAAGAGTAGCAAAATTAATGGTGGATTAACGTATTCTGAGCAGAAAAAAACTGGCCAAGTGTGAGTTGGATTCGCGAACTGAGGGTTCCGCACAAAGGTAGCGGAACTCTGTGTGCGGCAATTATTCAGTTTTCGGATTTTATCCTGTACTTCTGCTACAAGCTCTTGCTTTTTGGCCTAATTTAGTATCAAGTCCACGGGAAGTACCCTTTACATTTTGATTCCCATTGCAAATGTATGGGAAATGCGACATAAGAGGGCCGTATTTTTTGATTGCGTTGACGTACAGTTGTAGTTTTTCGGAGCGTAACTGTGATTAAGTATAAACCATGATTTTATTTGAAATCTCCTGCTCCGCACACCGAAATTCCCGGACCGATATGACCTTGAACCCTTGCTCCGCACGCCGAAATTCCCGGACCGATATGACCTTGAAATCTCGCTCCACACGTCGAAATTCCCGGACCGATATGACGTTGAAACCTTCTAAAACAGCGTAAAATCATCTCAAAGACCAGCAACGGACGTGTGACCACCGCCTAGGTGTTGAAAGTTCCCATGGATAGCTATTGATGCTTACTGTCAGGTGATCTGACAGTAAGCAGACTGACTGACGTCTAGCCCTTTGCCTCTTAAAATAAATAGGGATTGCCTTACTTGTATTGCTAAGATCTTACCCATTACTTCTATCTCCGGAAATTGCTTATTTCCTGGTCTTTGTAGTAACCTATTTGATATCCATACTTACTAATATAATAAATTGGAAAGTGTGTTTCTGTTTGTTTGTCCGTCTTTCACGGAGCGATGAATTGACTTTTTAATTGGAAATAGTTGAAAGGATAGAGAGTGGCATAGGCTACTTTTGTCCCTTTCTAACGCGAGCGAAGCCGCGTGCAAAAGCTATTATATTTTTGTGAGTACTCAAAGAATACTCGACTTTTCCGCATTGAATAGCAAAGAAAACAATATAACTTTGAAACACAACGCTATCATAAAGAATATAAAGATTCTACCTAGGAGCAGATAAGAGTCGCTCGTAAAGTTGTTTGTCTTGATATTTTTACAAGAGAAAATACTTTATTTCTTCTTGTAGCTTTTATAAAGGACGTCGAACTAGAACGGACTGGGCTGGGAATATCTGTCAGTATTCAAACTTGGGCTTGTAACGCGTTTAAAAGAAGTTGGCAAAGCGACATCTTACTGTACAAATTATTCTGTCACACGCGAGGAAAACGTACACACAGACACACTCACACATTCCATATAAAAACCTGTAGTAACCACACTAACATATAGAAACAGATACTGCACTGACAAACCTTGCACCAGGCCTTTAAGCCGGTATGAAAAATACCGTTATCATACCGGTATATTTCGTTATGTTATAAATATCATTAAAACAATCGATATTCCTTCATATTAATATACTTAGACCGAGTTACTCACGTCTATAAAGTCGAAAATAGCGATACCTTAGAGTGTGACGTAGTAAGTGTCGTGTGCAATAGTGCAGTTGACAATAGAAGTGAAAGAGACGGTAGTATCTCGTCTATACCGGTGCCGCCTGCGCCTGCGCCGACCGCGCCCCCCGCACCGGTCTGCCGGCGTGCGCAACGCGCTGTTGCGCGTAGTGTGCCGCAAGCGCTTCTCACTCATGATTATGGGTCGCGGACCGTCCCGAAACATGTCGAGCTATTTTATTTATTAGTGAGTAACTTGGTCTAAGTATATGAATATGTCTAATACTCACGGGAGTTTTCTATTTAAAATATATTCCTTCATATTGTTATACCATATACTCTTAACAACAAAATTAATACTATAACGTTATAAAATACCGGAGCGCAACGTGACATTTCAATTTAGTTCCTGGCTGTCTGACGCTCAAATTATATATTAGACTTCGCCTAAAAAATGCAGTTAATTGCCTAAAGTATCATTTCTGATTAAAATTAGAAGATACTTCTGTCAATGATTTAGTAGTATATTCCTTTATATGAAACTGTCTTATAAATTTATATTTACATTTAAGTCTGTCTCAACTAAATCTCGGTACCAATATTCTTCACTTAAATAAGTTTCAAGATTTCAAACTACAACCTCAAGAATCAACTTTGGAATTTACTTCGATTAAAGTTCCATCTTCAGGGACCACATGTCGCGTGTATGTACGAGTATAAGTATCTATTTTCTATTTTTATTATATAGTAGTATCGTAGATTAGCGTCTTGGCTACGCAGTTAGTAAACAATTACGGAACAGTAAACGATTTTAAGCCATCATATAATTTAAAGTTTCGTGAGTCATACTGACATTAAAATTGCAACGGTTAATACGTATTTTTATCACAATAGGCGTGACATGTTTTGACGATGTCTGCCCGATGCAGTCAAAACATGTCACGCCTATTGTGATAAAAATACGTGAGTGTTAACCGTTGCAATTTTAATGTGATTTTAAGCCATGTACGCTAATGAGGACTACCGCGAGTCGTTTTTCCGCTAGGGGCGCTAGTCCTGCGGGAACATTTCAAACGTCACTTTGGCAATTCTCTCATACTGACACTGGACCTACTCATGAGTGGCGCCGCCTGGTGAGTCATTGTATCATACAATGTATGTTTGTTTCTCTGCGAGATCAAATCAGGATTTATGATACGAGTATCCGCAGAAGAACCAAAGTCAACGATAGCTCGAAGAGTCGCTAGACTTAGAAATGACTCCATAATATCTTTGAATGCAGTATTACAAACTTTAAAAAAAAGCAATAGGTTTCATCAAAATATCCTATCGATGATATTTAAGGTACTTTCCCTTCATGTCACATAGTCTTGGGACGCCTTGTATACCAACAATTAAGACCTTATCACAAGCTCTAAATTGCATAGACATTTTTGGAGCTGACTCAAGTGTAAGCCGCGAAACCTAAACCTAAAACTTTGATAACTGTCACTTGGGACCTTAACCCTTTCCGACCCTTGATGTAACTTTGCGACGGCCACTTATGTAAGATAACCCTTCTGATGCTCGAGGGTAGGAGCTTTTAAAAAGGTCGGTCGTGGCTTGTTTATATTTCGGTTTGAATGATAACAGTAAGACAGACACAGATGTTACAGACTACACATCCACTGCGTTAAGATTGAATCAACATTTTTGTTGAAACAAATGAAAGTTCAAGTTACCTAATGAAGCATTGTGATTACCCTTTCCCGCTCTTAAGAATTAAATAAATAAATATTGTGGGACCATCTTACACAAATCGACTTAGTACAACGGTAAGCTCAATAAGGCTTGTGTTGTGGATACTAGACGACGATATATATAATAGATAGATACATATAAATACTTAAATACATAGAAAACATCCATAACTCAGGAACAAATATTCGTGATAAAAACACAAATAAATGCCCTGACCAGGATTCGAACCCGGGACCTCCTGCTTCGTAGGCAGGGTCACTACCGACTGGGCTAGGAGGCCGTTAATTCGCTAATAATTGTGACGGACGGTGAACTACGGAACCCTACACTGAGCGTGTTCCGACATGTTGACCTTGAATTGTCTTCGTTCGCTCTTAATCGCTCTAAGTTTGTTACTGTGTTTGTGGATGATATTCAAAAAGGGTGCTGGTCACTTTTGTCAGTAGTGAATGATTTCAATATGACACGTAATAAATTAACTAAAACAGGGCTGGATTGTGTAAAACTTTGAGAACTAACGTCCGACGTTTCAACGACGTGGTCTCGGGAAAAGACTGGGGCTGGAGTTGACATCAACATGTGAGTCTGTCGACACACTACGCTCACGATGTCCGATTTTTGAGCCGGTGATATTCGATTACGCTGATATTTATCAATGACCGGATATAATATGACGTTTAGTATTTATACACCCTGTTTATTTTTATTTTTAAGAAAATTTACTGACTCTGGATTGCAGTTAAAAATTTCTCTTAAATGATAGGGCGTTTTAAAAAAGGTTTTTTTCCCTTTTTTTTCATCGTATCGGCTTTGTAACTTTCAATATACTATTACCACCCCAAAATTGAATTCAGTAAAAAAAAAGCCAAAACCTAAATATTTGTACTTAAATTATGCTTAGATATATACTAATATTTGTATGGAAACTTTGAATTGGATCCGAAGGCAGAAAACAAACTCCGTTTTAAAAATAACTTCAGATACTATTTAACGTAACTTTTTATAATTGTGCCCGACGGAAATTTTAAACTTTTTTTTTCTTCATACATGAGTGACCTACTCTAGTCTAGTTTTTAATGGGTCGGCTCACAAGTAACACTCCTGAATTTACAAGCGTCTATAGGCTACGGTAACCGCTTTCAATTAAGCGGCTCGTATCCTTGTTTGCCACCGACGTGGTATAAAAAAACCATTACATAACGCTACTGGAAATATTGATTGGCAATAAAAATACAAATTTTGTGCAAAGTCATCTTTAACAGATAGAAAATTACAACGGGAGTTCATTTTAACATCTGTGATATGTATACTTCTGTCTTTATCTACATCGTACGTAATCCATCACCCGTCTCCCTCGCTCCATTAACCCATTAGCGCTTCTCGATTGGTGTATCACTCAGTTTTAATGGAAATCCGATTAAGGATAATTTTGCGCTATATTGAGCGGATGTTTCGTCTGTCATCGCAGGGAAAGGTTAAGTGCTATAATTATTCATTTAGATGTTAAATTGAAACGATTAAACTCACGAATTTTTATCACAATAGACATGACATGTTTCAATTACATCGGGCAGTCATCGTCGGATAGAGTGGTGTTGTCCTTCGCGGCTCGGGCATCACTACCCGAGGTCTCGGATAGCCGTTAACCGTTTCAATTAAATGTCAGTATGAGTTACGGAAGTTTAAAATACTTATATCAAGATATTTTAAGGATGACTCACACTAGAACGGGAAGGGACGGGACGGGACGGGAACATCTGTCAATTTCTATAGAAAGCGTCAAGTGACGTCCGAGGGATCCGAGCTATCAAGTGATTTTTTCTATAAAAATTGTCCGATTTTCCCCTCCCGCCCCGTCCCGTCCCGTGCTAGTCTGGCATCCTTTAATGTCAATTCCATTAAGACACAAGTTTGCGCGTTCACCGCAAAAAAAAAACATTTACTGTGGCTCTACAATTCCAAAACACAGCTCTTACCGTGTCAGAGAGTATTGGGATCCTCTGGGTCGTATTTTGAGTGACGTCCAATTCCGTCCACCTGGTAGGTAAGGCCGCGCTGGCATCCAAAAAGCTCGGTGTACTCAATATAACGAGTTAAATTAATTTACTCCTAGACAAAGACTGTTGTTATACAGCGTGGGTATTTGATACGGGCGAATAATGAATCCAGCTATAGTACCTGTTCATAAATCGTAAATCGTAAGGGATAATAATTTCGTTAAATTGTGTTATTAATTAGGTGTAACGAGTTTTCTAAGGGGCGACAGAGCTGCAATGTATGCCGTCCAACTTTGTTTGACATGATAAATGACACTGACATGATACTCGTATGACGTTTAGATAGCTACGTTAATTTATGTGGATGCAATACATTGCGTGCTGAATTTTTATGTATGAAAAAAAGAACATCTTAATTTCCTAAAGAAATTAATGTAAATAGGTTCCCTAGGTCCAATAGTTATCGTCATTAAAATATTCGCCCGTATCAAATACCCACGCTGTATAAGTCGCAAGTCAGACCCCATATGCAGTACTGCTGTCATCTTTGGGCAGGAGCGCCTGGATACCAGCTTGGACCCTTTGACTCGGTCCAGAGGCGCGCTGTACGAATTATCGACGATCCCAAACTCACAGTCGGTATTAAACCCTTAAGTCTGAGGATCGACTTTGCCTCATGTGTGTTCTATCGCCTATACAATGGGTTGTGTTCTGAAGAATTGTTTGACATGATGCCAACGTCTTTTCACTATCGCTCCGCTCGCCAGGGACCGGAAAACCCCTCTTTAGGCTTAAGCCTATCGAGTTGGTTACCTAATCATATCTGTTACCCAATGATACTGTAACAGCAACATTCAGTAACCGAATACAAACGGTAAGCGAAATGTTGCTGTAACAGTAACCATAACCCGGTTAACTGCAAAACCCAATCCCGATAGGGTTTTTGTTTGGGGTTTTCTTTAGGTTACTGTTAACCTTATTATAACAAACGATTATACTCTTTACGTGTAAGTAAATTAGATTCAATATCTAATAACAGTAGAGGCTGGCATCGGCAAAGACAATTCCGTGTCAACAGTGAACGATAGAAATGTCGTAAAGGACATATAAAAACCTCGTACTTAGGACATTTGTATCTTGCACTGTTTTTTGGGTCCAACAGGTAGAATAACCCAGGTTTGTTTCATAGTTGTCACTTCAATCAATTTTGAACTATAAGCCGTTACACTAGAGTTGTATTAATAATAACAAGCGGTTTCTACGTCTTACACTTTCAAATTAAAGCGAAGACGGCAACGCGACGGCACGTGTTAATAATTTCTTATTTTTCTTCAAATACACAACAACCCGTTAGATTGAACTAGCTTATTTCATCAAATAAAATGTCATATCTTACAACTTCAATTCACGTTATAATAAATAAATATACTTCTATTAATTACGTGAATTTCTTAAGCTTTCGAAAATTAAAAGTGTAGTACTAAACAAAATTGCAATTAATGAAACTGCAACATCATTACGTTTGCTTGCATGTTGTGATTTAAAGTTATTCGTAGTGTTTATTTTGACGGATTTAACTTGTTCAACGAATTTAGTGAATATCTCTTACGAGTCTTACGACTAACGTCGGTTATTTTTTGTTAAGTTATTTAATCAAAACATTCAAAACCATTGTAGTAGGAACGAATAGGTCTAATACTGCACGTGCAATGATAATTAAACAACTTAGGTAGCCAAGTTTACAAGTCGGGCTCGCGTGTAATTTAGATCCGAGTATCCGTGGTACTCGTAGAAACAGATCTTAAATACACGCGGACCTAACCCATCCTTATCCGTTACCATAACGTTTTAGGGCATTTTCAAAAATAGGGTACCATTTTCATTTCTTTTTGAATATAGGAAGTTTTGGGTTTTTTGTAACCAGAATCACGATTACTATTGGAAACAAGAAAAATAGTGTCCCGTTTTTTTTGTCAGCTTTGTAACGCATTTTTTTCATACATTTCGTATGGGCCGTTACAAACCTGACAAAAAAATTTTTTTATGGAAAATTGAGGACCCATTTTCATTAAAAGGGTGCACTTTTTTCTGAAAATGCCCTTTAACGCATTTCAGTTAAGGTTCAGGTTCAGGTAAGGAACCTGTGTTGAGTTGTATGGCAGCGACTCAGTTTAGGCCCTAAACTGAATCACGTTAAGACGTCATGGTAAGGCCCCTTGGCGTGTAAAGTAACAGTGCATGATAATTAAAATAAAAAGTAGGGATACAAACAAAAAATTAGACATACTCGTAGTACATATTATGATCAATGTGAACAACAATCAAAATACAAAATATTCAGCAAAAACAATTCTACAACGATAGTAAAAAATAATATCGCACTTTTGTCTTAAATCTTCATAATAGGTAGGTCTTCCCATCACGGAACAATTGTGTTCCGGATCTTTGGGAGGCGTACGCGGAGCCGAAGCCAACACGCTGAGACCCTTTCGACAATTTAATGAAATGTAAGGGGTACACCGAGCGAATGATGCACCTGCCCGAGTTATGGGATGCAGAGGCAGCACCGCCAGGGTGTATAGACTATTGAGATTTAATGGAAACTAAAATATACTGGTCTATTAGGTGAAGGTGGTTGACTAAATACTGTATTATAGAGAATAAAATCAGACGTCTGCCTAACAAAATGGTAATAAATTTAATTTACGGCAAACGGTGACTCGCCCACATAAGATGGGCCCCCACAAAAAGCGACATCTAAGAGAGCTCGAGAGCAACACCAGTATGAGGGCTGGGGGTAGAGAGGTGTCACTAAACTTTGAACATATAGCCAACTCGCCACTTAAGTTTCCACATCTAGTAGTTAGGTAATTATTAGGATTAGCTTTTGGAGCCGACGTGCTCATATTAACAAAGGCTCGTTTATAAAACAAAAAAATGGCCTTGCACGTGCAGACTACGGACGGTATCGTTATAAAAATTATGGCAATTTAAAATGATAATATTGAAAGCAGCTCTAGAAATTCCTGCTTCAAAAACTTTACTTGCATTGTTTTTACTAATTACTCTCATGAGACAATGACATTTAAGTGCACAAAGATGAATACCGACCGAGTGCAGGCTTATTGTTATTGCCCTTATCGGTTCCACATAAACAATGAATCTCGGCAATGTCTAAGCCGCGATGCGTTATATTATCTTGGTCTGGTATTTTACATTAATATTCTTACAATTTACGTAATCCAGTCAAATTATTATTACACATATTTTGAGTTGATACTTTGTATCCCGATACCTATACCTACTAATTGGTGTCACGGTAAACACTTCCGCTTTTCTATGTTTTCTGTGTGTATGTACACGAATGCATAGAATGAGCAGAAATCTAGATCCTGGATGGCTTTTATGGATCTAGGGTGCCATGAAACATTGCTATTAAAGTAATATAAATAGTTAAATACGGTATAAGAGGGCAAGCGTACTGTTGGCTAAAAAGCTATCTCAATGGACAGCGACAATGTGTAGAAGTTACAAAAATAGTTAAAAACCTTAACAAAACGTATAATTCGCCGTTCATCATTAACACATGCGGCGTGCCATCGGGTAGTATACTAGGGCCGTATTTGTTTTTACTTTACATCACCGATTTACCTGGCGCCACACAAAATGACACTATACTATTTGCAGATGACACAACCATAGTAATTAAAGAAAATACAGATGGTTCTCTATGAAATATTATTACATGTACCTACATTAACAAATGTAACAAATTGGTTAGAAAATAATAATCTCAAAGTTAACTTAACCAAAACACAACTGGTTTAATTTCAAACTTATAATAGCAAATCAATTAGATTATCTGCCGATTTTAATGGTGTAAGTACAACTTAATGAAACGGAAAGTGCAGTTCTTCTAGGAATTAAGAATGATAAGTTTTGTAATTGGAAAGCCCATATTAATACCCTTTGTAATAAGCTACATCGATTTAATTATATTTTGTATCGTCTGCGAGCAACCGTCTCTGAGGCGGCAGCAACGGCAGCCTATAACGGTTATGTATCGTCGCAAATCTGTTACGGAATAATAATATGGGGCAACTCATCAGATGCTGATAAGGTTTTCTTAGCCCAAAGAAAGTGTTTACGAGTAAGATCTTTGTGTGGAGCATATTACCTAGATAGTTGCAAGCCATTATTTAAAAAAGTATACTACCCTTGCCATCCTTATATGTATTTGTTATGTGTATATTCGTAAAACATAATATAGAATTGTTTAAAATGAAAGGAAGGGAAAAACGATATAAACACGATCTAAATACCGACACGTCAGACATTAAAACTATTTCAAAAAATACGTGTGGCACTCGGGGACTGCCGCGGTAAAGCTATTGCATATCATTTTGTATCAACTTATGCAATTATAATTATTTATTTATTTTATTCATGCAGTATTTCTTTTTCTTTGATATTAATTCAAGTTACACTTTTTGAGCGTGGTGACCGATAAGAAAACAAATTTTTCTATTATTTAACAAATAAAAAGTTAATATTGTTTAAAATGTTTTTATTATTTTACAATACATGTGGGTTTTATTATCTTACAGTAGCTGTTGGTTATTCAGGAATATTTATCATTGAAACTTATGATAACTGAAATAAGAAACATAAGTTTGCGACTTAATATCCTCTAAATACCTAGAAAATACCGCGTCAATGGTGGTCCCATATTTTGTTGTAGACTCTTGTGGATCATTATTCATTTTCAAATTCAATGTTTTTGATAGAAAAGTTGTCAACATTATTTTACAATATATGTGGGTTTTATTATCTTACAGTAGCTGTTGGTTATTCAGGAATATTTATCATTGAAACTATAGGTTTATGATAACTGAAATAAGAAACATAAGTTTGCGACTAACATATTTGATTTTGGCGGGACTATAATAATAGTGTTTATTTTGACGTTTGACATCGCCGTATCTCTGGTAATAAGAGCTACTGTCCTCAATATTTTGTATAGAATATGACACTTAGCGACATTCGTTTGGAGATATATCCTTTCCTCGATAAAGAACTTTGTAACAAAGTGAATAAAGTCGGTTTCGGTCCGTCGGAGTGGGGAGCGTCAGGTTTTTTTTCGTTACGGAATTTCTGGATTCGGTCCCCGCGCTCAAGGCCCGCGATAGAAGCTATGCAATAGCTTAAAAAAAATTGTAACTCTATGGCCATCAAATTATATTATAATTATTCTTCCTGTATGAGAGTTCTTAAAGGAAATAAAATCAGTAGAAAACTCTTGTTCATTGTTAGATTTTGTATATAATTAGATATTGTTATTATAATTTTAGTATTATAAATTTACGAAAACGGGGCTTAATCGTGTATAAACTTTGAAAACAAACCTCCGACGTTTCAAGGGCGACATTGCCCCCGTGGTCCCGGAGAAAGACTGTAATTTTAGTAGTATTTCCGTGAATATACCTACTTAAAAAAGTTATACCCAGAGTATCTCGAGATGCGATATTGTAATGTAATAAAATAAATTATAGATGTTTAATTACTCATTTATTGTCGGTACATTTTCAAATTAATTTAAACACATTACAGAAGCGTCTTGTAAATGTCGTTGTCACACACGATACCGGTTTTCTGCCCTGTTTGGAACATGCCATTAGGCCACGTGTAATTAAGACACGACTCGTGTACACGGAGCCACGTGTCAGCGTGTACTCTTGTAATCGGGAGCCCTAATCTCAAACTCGTACGATTATACAAATTTTGCTCATTACTACGATAATACGAGATACGAAAAAATAATATAATAATAAGTATCCAATATCAAAGTATGTCATAATCATTTGGAGCACCGCTTGCTGCACTTGCTTACAATGAACTCAAATACATACTTTTGTTTTGCCAATGGTAGCAAATAGCGGTCTCAAGTGAAAACACGTCAGACGTCAGCGTGCGTAGCCAAGATGCCAATCGCTCACGCTTAATAATGTATCGTAGCTACCTCTCTCTATCTCTCTTTCTTATTAGCGTGACAATGACAGTTGCATTTCATTAGCGAGTGAGCGTGAGCGGTTGGCATCTTGGCTACGTACCCAGGTAAGAAAAGAAAGTAATTGCCGGCAAAATCGTATTAAGATTGGTAATAAACAAGACTTTTATTGTCGCATTATCACTCTTGACGCATATGTGAGAAATTAAGGAAAGATAAAAACTATTCACCGTTTTATAATGTAAACATTTTAAAATCACGATTTCCACTTGAAACTTATCTGCTATGAATAGTATTGTAGTGTCTTTTGTTAAACCCAATCGCTAATTACCTGCAGAAAATGAAATGCAGTAATACAAAAACCTGAAATATAAATTACAAATTTACTGTCTTAAGAATAAGGGTCAAATTGGAATAGGACGCATTTCACATAAAACCTTTTAGAAATGAAATATGATCTGACCACCTGGATACAATTGTATAATTTATTTTGTAACTTAAAATATTAGCGGAACTCTCTTTCTAATAAAAGGGATTGAAAAGAGACTTCCGCTAATATTACAAGCTACAACTGATTATGCAATAGGCCTCCGGTAGCGTGTTTTGCAAGTCTTAGTTAGAGGGTGGTATTTATTATATTATTTTTGCTGTAGTTGAGTAGTGTATGAACTAAGCATGGATTAAAAATTCAAGAATCCAAATGCATTAAAAATCCAAAAAGTAGGCCAGTTGTCGATTGTAAGAAATATCGGGAATAGAATACAGTGTAGCTAACGTTGCCGGTACTTGGTAGCATAGCGACTGAAGCTTGCACAATATCCTCAAATCGATAAGAAATCTGTTCCCACTTTTTTTAATATCTACCTACGTAAGTTGCAAAATTTAACACAAGCTACAATAATCAAATCAACTTTTAATTATGAAAAATAAACAGACACCTGGTTGACCACGCCTCGGTTCTTAATTTCAAAAGGTTATACGTTGAGTGCATGCTATAACAATTTGAACTTTATTGCCAAAGGAATACTGTTGTTATTAATAAAATATCTCTTGTTCTTTATGGTACTATTTCGTGCAGGTAATTAGCTGTTGGTTTTACAAAGGATAACAATGTCGAGATTTTAAAAAGTTTTAACTTTACCGACAGCCGTCACAAGATGTACTCACAAAATAGCACTATTTGCTGAATTTTATCGCTTCGTAATCTGAGACTAATAGTTATGTTTTGTTTTTAAATAATATCAGAATAATTGCGCTAAGTTACCCATGTATGATGATTATTTACGACTACCTATATTTGACTGATTAACTACAAGAAAAATAAATAAACTTGAGCGTAGTAGAAACAAACGCTCACGCCGCTTTCATTTCTATGTATGATAATAAAAATGTTAGGCTAGCCTAAATATAGTAAGGAAATAAAGAAACGATGCCACACTAAGAGCAAAACAAACCTGGTTCCACAGCGAGCGACAACGTCCTAACTCCTAGCCATGGTCATTCAATATTAAGTCTAATTCCTGGGCGTATAAAGATTACTTTCGTTTGAACTGTTCAAAACAGATTAAAACACTAACAGAATTCATTGCGGTTAGTTACTGGTTAGAGGTTAATTGGGGTTAACTGGACCGATAAGGTTTCCGAATGATTAAGGTTTCCGTATCATGAGTTAACCATATTGGAGGTGTTTTGAAAACAACCTTTAAAATAACCTTATGAAAAACCCGGGTTATGGTAACCGGTTCCGGTCCCTGCCGCTCGCCATCTGGCGGGTGCTCATACACACCTTGCAACCAGAATGGTTGCGAACTGTGCGGTTTTAGAGGAATTTTCGACCTTTTAATTAGAAAACTCCCGTATCAGACATATTAATATACTTATATCGGGTTACTCACGTCAATAAAGTCGAAAATATCTCGAGCTCTGAGATCAGAGCGCGCTGGTGCTCGCAGTGTGCGTAGAGCAGCCGCCGCGGCTAGACGCCTGACTCATGAATAAGAGACACGGACTGTTCCGAAACATGTCGAGCTACTTTCGACTTTATTGACGTGAATAACCTGATATTTTATTTTCCGAGGTTTTCCCGAAAGATTACAATATGGGGTTCTTCAAAAAAGGAGTGTACAAGATTTAAAGGGGTTGGCAACGCGCATGTGGCCCCCTGGAGTTGCAGGCGTCCATAGGCTACAGTGACCGCTTTCCATCAGACGGGCCGTATGCTTGTTTGCCACCGTCGTGAGTTGATTTTAGCGCTGAAAAGCCCTTCCAGTAAATAATGGTTACAAATCCTTTTGGATTCTTCGTTTTATGAATAGCGGTCTATCGTCCATTTCTGGTGGAATGCCAATACACTACCGTGTGACTATAAAGGTGTGAATACATGAGGGAAATTTAAGCGATTCGAGAAAGATTAATCACGTCAAAAAAACACAAAAAACACGAAAAATATACAAGTTCGTTCCGCTGTTCTTATGCTGTAAGTTTTGAGATGTAATGTTAAAACAAGTCGGTAATTTTAGTTGGTTTTAGGGTGTTCATGAAACTCGACTTCCACTTGCCAATTTTAATTGAACGTCAGTGGAAGTTTTTTTACACACTTCAAAATACATGGAAAACATAATTTGCAAAAAATATAACCAATCCATTAGAGACAAAAAAATAGACGGTCTTAAACTAAAGATCGATGTTTTCCTAACAATTTTGTTTTTTGTTTCTATAAAAATGTTTTTATTAATAATTATAAAGTAAACAATACAAGCTTATACAGCCTTACTATTTATTTAATTTCAGCATCTGCTATAAAAACAACGCGAGCCCCTATACCGGATTCCAATACCAACGTAGATTCCCGAAATGAATATTCTGATATTTATATTTACGATATTACTTCCGGAACTGGGTCGGGTCGGCTCGGATATCGAAGTACTTGTATTTAGTAGCTGCGCTTAAAACACCCTTATTAGCTAGGCGATAACGTTCAATGTATATGAAGTAACTTGAATGTAAAACACGTGAAGGTCGTTACGTAGCAATAAAAAATGGTTAAGTGCGAGTCGCTTTCGTAAAACTAGCGCCAATGACAAATCTTGGGATTAGTTGCCAAAGTGGACTTCAGGCTCTCAGAGTCATGGCATAAACTGGGTAAACGCTGGGAAGAAGATATATTCTTTTCCGTTTTTCCTACTCGCATTTTAATAACATTAAAATTACTTTTTCTACTCCAGCACTTCTATCTGTCAATTAGATGACTGACAGCGATATTAAAAAAGTATACATTATAACGTTGTCTATGGTATTCCATAAGAACACTGCTCCTATGGATTTTCACACAATATATGAGCACTGTTGTTTTTTTTTTCATTTCTATAGTGGGCACTACATCTTCCCTATCCTGCCACGTTTCTAGAATTTGTCTTTTACGTTATTTTAGCTGTTGTAGGGAAACTAGGGTATGCAACAGCTCATAATTGGTTCTTAAAACTATCGGTTTTAAGAACCCTTATTATATCACTGTTGCATAAACTACTATTCCCAGTGTGAACCACCCGTAACATCCATATTAAGCAATAACAGAAAATTGCCAATAACGCTATGAATTTAATTAAAAACGTACGATATAATATTTAAGTACCTTTGTTTTCAATTAATTAAATCAGTGAATTTATTGACCAGTCCATTTGAACGTGACTGTTATAATGAAAATGAAATAATCTCTACAAAACAGAGCAATAACAGAACATTGTGTATTAAGGTCGGTAAACAAGCTATTGCGAACGAGTGTGAATTTTAACACGAGTTCGTAATGATTGTACAAGCTGTGACACATACAATGATTTTCATCACATTTGAGAGGAAATTAAACTTACTAGGTGGACAAATAAACAATAATTATTAGCGGTAGTCCACAGTACATCGGGGTGAGCGGTGGCTGAGTGCGGCGTGAAGCGTTGAGCTCGGTCTGGCGGAAAAGTATACAGCTAAATAGGTCTAAGTATGCTTGCATACAATATCACAATTTACGAGCAAGGGTGATGAAAAAGTACTTATACTGACGAAAAGATCATAATGATCTACACATGCCTGTTTAAGACCAATGTTTTTGAATATTAACTTTTTTTAATTAAAACTGTAAAAGTGGTTCGAAGCTTTATTAAGGGGCTGACAACAGCCAAGACATTTGTATCGGAGTAAATGAGATCGCAATAACACCGGCCGGCCTGGGCCTACGAAAATCGAACGATTGCGGTATTGTATCTCCATCTCTGTCACACTTGCATATTGGAGTGACAAAGAGGTTTTCCCAATGCCAATTTTCGATGTTATTGGTAGGCGTGCTGGTTGTAGAAGGAAAAAAAACACGAAACACAAATCGGATTTGTGTAAAATTGTCCTATTTTTTTTAAGACAAATGAAAAACGTTTTGGGACCATTATGAACGTCTTTCCTAATGTACAAACTGACACTACGTGTGGCATGTTTGTCATCTCAGGATGCCATTATCAAGCGTCGAGTACAGTTCGTGACCACACTGGCCCAAACGCTGTACGTGGCAAATTTAGTAGAATAATCACGGGATCCCGAGGCAGGATCATCCCCAACCGGTTATGTCGTCGAGGGCGCTACTCGACGTTTGATAATGGCATCCTAAGATGTCCGAAATATGTCGCTTGTAGTGACTAAAAATACGATAAAATTAAGCACTTTAGAACGGATTAATCGCGTTTATTAACACCATGACCCTACGTTTCGAGCCCTTTACAGCACTCGTTTTTACAGGGTTAAGATGATGACTGAGAGAATCTTGGTGTTAATAAATGCGATTAATTCTAAAGTGTTTAATTTCACTGAATAACAATCGCGGTAACAGAAGACAATATTATAAAAATAAGATGGCTTACATTATATCATTCTGTCTTTCCCGCTGAGCAACTTTGCTGCTGACTGTACCAACAAACAGCATTGTTTAAAGCAATTGAGAACGATTGTGCACCATTAGGTACACGTTTCGCTGCAGTTGCGTCACAAAGAGGATGCATGCGACAAGTGGACATTAGGGCAAAATGGAACTCATTTTCTCAGCCGTCTTTCAACCTTGTAGCAATGTGTATTCGAAATGTAAAAAATGTAGTTGCGATTCGTACTTAATCCGATATTAAAGTGTTTCATTTTAAATAAATACCCAATAAACGAAGTAAGCGTAGAAAATTATTATTCGTATTATTATTGGCGTTCGTATCTTGTCCTAAATACAAAGTGATATTTATTTTCTAAATTCATTTTTTTTAACTTGCCTTGCACTCAGGGTCATTGACCTTATCCGCTGTCAAAATATGCTTCATTAAGTACCTACTTTTGTTACACCCTGTTGTATCGACGATACTCGAGTATCATTGGTCGGATCATTGTGAAATTTGACAGGTAATAAATATAATTTTCAAATTCGAGTATGCCGAGCCAAATATGTTGCTAAGATATATAGGAGTCATGAATTCATGTTTAGTATAATACGTGAGATAAAAGCTTTGAACAATGCTATCCAAAGTTTCCGAGAGCAGTCTTTCGCCATTAGCTACATGTGTCGCTGAAGTTACGTCACAGAGAAAGCTTTGCGTTTATAGGGGAGAGTTGGGCGAGATGGATACCTAATGTTGTATGGATTATGTTGTGTTAGCAACAAAATCTCATTTAGAAGTAGTAATAAGATAATCTCGAGAAGGACAAGTCCAGCAAGTACCTAGACATGGTCCACGAGGTAACCGCCACGGGGAGGTTGATTCGGCGATCATTGTACCGATAGTTGTTTCGGCGAACGGTTTTATAGCGAAGAGTCTCGACCAACATCTCGAGAGGCTCTCGCTACGAAGTTGTGGTTGGATCAAGGGTCAGATGCTCGAGGCGGTAATACTATACGGCGCGCATAGTCCGAAGGTCCTCTTTGCAGCCCTAACCACCGGCAGGCCCTGCCCTGTATAGATTAGGTTTTTTTATAATGTGTATTTAGTTTTGTATTTTTTTTTGTAAGTATATTGTTTTGTATTTTATTTTTATATACGTAAAACAATAACCAAGTGGGTACCAAATAGAACTCGGGGCCGGGGCAAACCTCGAATGCCATTAGTAGGAACTGTGGGATATGGGGTAAGACAGAGATACGTGGAAGGATAGGAGAGCGGCCTTTGCCCAGCAGTGGGACACTCTTGGCTCATATAAATAAAATAAATACGTATTGTAAAAATCCTATCCTAAGGAAGGAAATAAAAAAATGAAATAATAAATAATGAAAAAAATTGGCGACAATCTCACACAAATCGACCAATAGTTCCAAACTAAGCAAAACTTGTACTGTGGGTACTAGGCGACGATATAGATACTTATATTGTTTTTATTGTTTTGTTTTATTTTATGGAGAACCAACAGCTGATAAATTTACAGTATACAACAAGATAGGATTCAGAAAGCCTATTACAGGATCTCGCAGATAGTTACAAGATAATCAATTAATCTAATGCTAACACCTATACCTACGTACACACAGGCTCACAAGTGAGAATGTAATAAGAAGAAGGAAAACAAGATAGAAGGTTGAATGAGATAAATTAACTGGTGGAAAATTTCTACAGACATATTAAAAATTCAGTCACAAATAATAATTATATAGATGAATACATACATATATACATAGAAAATGTCTAACTCATGAGTCATGAACAAATATTAGTGATAGGCACAACAATAAATGCCTTCACTAGGATTCGATCCCGGGGCCTTCAGAAGGCCTAGTATAAAAATTGTACGACATTAACTTCTTCACCGCGTTGGCATATCGAGGGGTCAAAATATGAAAGTTGCCGGATGATTTAAATAAATGGCAAACATAATTTGAACTCTCGATACGCTAACGCGATCGAGAAGTAAGTGTCGTACAACTTTTATACTAGGCCTTCTGCTTCGTAGGCAAGGTCACTATCAACCAGACTAGGGAGCCCGTAATGCTCGTAATATAACTGTTAACTATATTTAATTTGAAGATCCAGGCTACTCATAATCATAGTTCATAAAATGAAGTATGAACTAGAACGAAATGAACTATTAACTATAATCGACTTTGAACTAGTCTTTTTATACGTAGCGTTAAGAATATTTGTGAGCACCTAGACCGCTTCTTAATATATCTGTTGGATCTGTACAAGCAAAAGGAGGTACCTGAGGCTTTCGAGAACCATTATATGCACGTGTCGCAGTGACATAACAAAGAGAATGCGCTTATTTGCAGCGCTATCAAGCGCTAGGGTTGTGCGAACTTTGAACTAGAAGATAACATATTATTTTATATACCATTTAAATTATGACTAGCATATTGTTTTCTGCCGGATCGTGTCGTACGTCAATACGTCACTCTAAGGACTCCTACTAATCCCAAAATTCAGTTTCCATATGAAATAGAAACAAATATGTAAATGAACTAGATTGATCAAGTTCAAAACGATTTCTTCCTCTCTAGTTCAGGCTAATACATCCATAATGACAAAAAATATAATGCGTTTTAACAAACATGGTGAATAGAATGCTGAAGGCATATATCCCTCTCTACCGTACGTACCATTAGAAAAAAAGACGCGAAAATAATTAAGTTTTTGATTACTCCATCAAACTCTAAACATTCAAATAAAAATAAAAATACAAATATATACATTGAAATAAAGAATCCAAAAATGTGTTTATTGTATTACTTTTAGGTACACCTGCAATACTATCATCAGAAGGCCTAGTATAAAATTATACGACATTTACTTCTCGATCACGTTAGCGTATCCAGAGTTCAAATTATGTTTGCCTTTTATTTAAATCATCTTGCAACTTTCATATTTTGACCCCTCGATACGCTAACGCGGTCGAGAAGTTAATGTCAAATATGACTTGTAAAAAAGTATACTAAGCCTTCTGATAAGTATAAAGACCGCAAACAGATGTGACACGTTCTTCGGGCAGTACAATAGTACACTGTGTATTAAGTGCGGTAATTCTTGTACCGCCCATGATAAATACAATGTTTTTCATCACATTTGCGGGGAAATAAATAAATATAGTAGGCAGATAAATAAACAATACCATGCGTCAAATTACTATGATGCGTTTTTATTTGACTAGTGTATTAAATTGTATTCATAAATTAATTAGCTCTTATTCATTCGCGCGAAGACTAAAATGCACATAATTATTTTCTTTTGTGCAGTAAATATATTTCTTGAAAAGTAAACAAAAACTGGTCCATTTAAGACAAGCATCATCAAATTCCCACTAAATTTGGACATGAAAAGCTTGTCGCAAAACCTCATAAAAGTTTTTACCTTCCTTAACCGTAATTTGGGCACGTCCGGACCGTAATTAATTTGAAATACGTGACCAAGACCAAAGTCGTTTTGGTCAGCGCCATCTTTGATAACAACTAAAACAAGATATTATATATACATTTATTAATATAGAGATACGGATAACTTTATTAATTGAAATAGATGTAATGTACAAAAGAACAAGATCAACTTCGTCTTCAGCTTACGCGGCTGAAGCCAATTACCTTTAGACCACCGGGTCTCAATAAATGCTGGCGAGTTTCTCAAGTATGAACCATTTTTGTGACAGGCAAGATAGTAATTAGATTAGCTTCAAGAAAAAGTTGTATGGATAAATTTATTAGAGTTACAAATAAAACTATACATACCGGTTTTAAGAGTGGCAAAGTTTGTGTTTAGATATTGTATGGTAAAAACTTTCTGATATTCAGGTCTGTGGACTACCCAAAAGACTATAAAGCTTGGTTTTTAGGGTTCCGTACCTTAAAAGGAAAAACGGAGTCCATCCGTCCGTCTGTCTATCAAGAACAAAGGGTCAATAGATAAAGATCTCGGTAACGCGTGAAGGTAGTAAGTTGAAATTAATACAACATACACAGATCTTCAGTCCCTTGAAGCTGTCAAAAAACCAAACCTCTGCGTCAATGTAATCAAACGATACGGCCGTTTATGTCGCTTTTCCCATACATTTGCAATGGGAATCAAAATGTATAGGGTACATCCCGTTGACCTAGAATCACGAAATTTGGCAAAAAGCAAGAGCTTGTAGCACAATTATGGGATAAAATCCGAAAACCGTATAATTGCCGCGCACTAAGAGTTCCGCGCTACCAGTATTCTGCCGTCCACAAACTAAAAGGCCGCTAAATGCGTGAGTACTGTTTTGAGTTATGAGCGAAAAACGCGCCGAATCATGTCTCTAGATATATTTAGGCGATCAACGTATATTTTTTTGATATTACTGTAGATCATAATAAAAACAATTTTTTAAGTAAATTAAATTTATTTTTATTGATTATTTTATAGGTATAATCTTCAGTTTTCCTTTTTTGTTTTGTGTTGGAAGAATAAAACATTAATAATTACATAGCTATAAAGCCGTTAAGGTATGTGTAGCTGCCTTTTAACCTTGTAGTTAACATTAAAGTGTAATGAGTTGAACAAGTGATACAAAGTTAAATTTAATATAATAATAATTATTAAGTACACCGCGTTGTATGGGTGTGGAGCATCCTTTGAGCGGAACCGTTGGTGAGCCAATCCGACTCGCATCTCACCGGGTTTTATATTCAATCCATATGCATATAATTGAGTACTATTGAATAATAAAAATCATTGACTACACACCCACAGGAGAGACAGTTTGAGTGTTCAGCTGAACTGTAGATTTTTCTATTCAGTGGATATTTTCCCGTGAGCGTTGGTGGCCTAGTGGTTAGAGCGAGCAACTTTTACTCCTAAGGTCGCGGGTTCAAACGCCGACTCAAACCAATGCGTTCTTCGGAACCTATGTACGAAATATCTTTTTATACTTACCAATCCCTTTCGGTGAAGGAAAACATGATGAGGAAACCGGAGTAATCCCGGTAAGGCCTAATTTACCCTTTGGGTTGGAGGGCAGATGGAACTTGCTTTTATAAAACTAGCGCCTACGTCAAGTCTTGGGATTAGTTGCTAAAGCGGACCCCAGGCTATACGTACCTAAGCCGTGGCATTAACCGGGAAAACGCTGGAAAGAAGATAGAAAGTATCTTTTCTTTGTCTTTAAGAAACTCCTCATGTCAATAAAAATAAATAACATTAAAACTCGAAGTTATGCTTTAAATGAATTTCGTTTGTTTTAAGTTAGACTCCCGGCTTTGAAGTTAAAAAGTTGGTTGATTTGCATTTTGGGAGAAATCGACGATTTGTAAAGGAAGAAACTTTGTTATTTTTTTTATTTTTAACAGAAGCGGACGATCAAACTTCTTGGAATGAAAGAAAAAGTTGAAAAGCTCATCGAGGCACGAACCCCCGATTCTGGGAGACATGTCCGTCACTCTCCTAGCCTAGTCGGTAGTGACCCTGCCTACGAAGCAGGAGGTCCCGGGTTCGAATCCTGGTCAGGGCATTTGTTTGTGTGTTTATCACGAATATTTTTTCCTGAGTTATGGATGTTTTCTATGTATTTAAGTATTTATACGTATCTATCTATTATATATATCGTCGTCTAGTACCCACAACACAAGCCTTATTGAGCTTACCGTGGGACTAGGTCAATTTGTGTAAGATTGTCCCACAGTATTTATTATTATTATTTATTACTCTACCAACTAAGCGACCGAGACACCTTATTCGTAGTCGTGACCCAAATTTTTTTTGGAGTAAAATGTGTTTTTCCTATTTATTCCATTCAAAAGTCAGTTGCAGCCTATGAAAAACTGGTAACGGAATTGTAAAAAATCTTGGAACACTTTTTTTATCTTGTTAAGATCGAGAAAGCTTGCGGTTAAGCAGTAACACATAAAAAATAAAAAAGTGGGGGAGGACAACTTTGAAAAAAAATAGCCCCGACTCTGGTTGCCGTGATCGGGTAACCCAGTGGTTAGGGCGTCTGCCGCGAAAGCAGGAGGTCGCTGGTTCGATCCCAGCCCTGCTCACCTTGGTCACTTTTTCTGTAGTTTATGACATCTATTTCAATTTATAATAGCCCATTTATTTGTCTATTAAATAAATTTGATTAATTATTTAGATTTCTTAACTATATGTTTATACAAATGTTGTACCACCATACGCACCTGACAGTATAATAACAACCCTAATGTTAATGTCATCTTGACATTTGCATGCTTGACAAGCTGACAAGAACTGTAGTACTATTACTTATTCTGTGGTATTATGTACGCAACAAAATCCTCCACATGCTAATCGTCACAAGAATGTCCACACACACATTTGTAACAACAAATGTGTTTTGTGTAAGATTTTAATGTATATATGTTTTTTTTAAGTAAAATGGGTCTGGACCAGTTTTTACATATTCCCATTTGTTTAGCGAAATAACACACCTATCACCCGTGCCGTACATTTTATAGATTTAACGGTTTTACGTGAGCTTTTTTCCGGTTTTGCGTTTAACAGATACAAGACAAATATGTCGTTATGTTCAGAAACAAAAAAAGTATTAAAATTAAGCACCTTAGAACGGATTAATCGCGTTTAAGAGTTTTGTTTTTTAATCGACGGAGAGAATCATATAATATCATCATTTACAAGCAAGAGCGACGAAAAAAATTTCCGTTGGGTCAGGCAAAAACTACTGAATGCCACATAATAATGTACATTACGATACAAAGGTAAAATAGAGGAAATTCGCAACAAGTATAATAGTAGGTACATTACGACGATTCGATCTCGAAATAAGAAATAATCAGCGTTCTAATCTACTTCTAATGTAGTAGTAACTTCTCCCCAAAGTCTTCCAACTTGCTTCAAACTCATGAAAACTAGGAAAGAATACCCCGAGAACGGAGAAAAGTTATCTAGTCCATTTTTATATGTTTACAACATCTACGAGACAAACAGACTCATAAACTGGACTTTTCCTATATATTTGTACAAAAATCTAGAAAACTTATACAATTTGAGCTCTATTTTCTTGGTAATAAGGAAAGCTGGAAGGCTGGTAGCCAGAATGAGTGGTTAAATAAGTGGGTGTTGACTATTTTTATTTGGTTGGGAGGGACGGAATTCGAAAGAGATGGAAATATATTTGATGGAGTTTGAAAGGGATGGAAATCTCTGGCGTATTGTTAAAACCATTTCTGTATCTAGTTGACCTTGGGGTACGTTACAGTTATACAGGGTGAAATATGAGGCGTGGTTCAAAATATTTTTAAATATATTTGGGGTTCATCCACTTAAAAGTAACGAGAGGCACGACTTCATTGAATTTTATATAAGTTACAGATGCAAATGTATGGTAGGGAAAGTAACACTTATGTAGAGATAAATTATCACTTAAATTTGCATTTTGAATAAAGAGAACATGCAATAAAATTGTGACTCGCATTACTTTTGCCGTGCTTTTACCTTTTATATTAATTGATGGCCGAATAATAGTTAAGGGCAGTCAACCTTAGGCCACCTTGAAACCATGTCAAAATGACAAGTAGTAAGAGAATTCTTACAATTTTATTTTTTGCGTCACTATGACATAGTCCTACAGTGGCCTAGGAGTTCAATTAGTTGACTGTATGTATGAGTAAATTTGTATGTATGAGTTCATAGTTTGAGTATCTATTTTTTTCTAATAATAAATTACCCTAAAAACATGACATAAATGTAACTACTAAGTTTATACTCAAATTTTTGATGCATGACATCAATTTTGGCAGAATTTACTCTTATAAAATCAATTAAGAGCAAAAGTAATTCCAAAAGTACGATTAACAGCAATCACGAATAAAATAATTGCATAACGATGTCATGTCATAATCGCAGCTAGAGACATTGATAGGAAAATAGGTTTTCCAACTTAACAACTCATGGTTTTAAATAACATCCATAACATTAATATAAACGGCCCCCTAGCTGAATAAAAATAGTTAAATTGTCCCATAATATTTCGTATTAAAAATCTAATCCAAAATATGTCGAGTGTTGATCAACTTTATTGGCGTGACCAGCCATGGGGCTGCTTTAAATAATTATGGATAAGTAGACATTTCAATATATTTTCATGATCTCTGTTTCTGATCCATATGATTTTTGATCCTGTATACAACTAAGAGCGAGTTGTTTTTACACAATTCTAGTTTTATTAGTCAGACCAGCCATCAAAACAACTTACACTGATTAATTTTAGTTTACTAAAGCTAAGTTATTTCTGCGTCGACTATTGTGAGATCAAAGGTTAGCTTAGATCTTTTATTTATTTTAGAAAAAGGTTGTGTAAATACAGATTTATTTAAGACTTCATTAATTAGTATAGTAGTCACAATACGTCCGAGCGATATTAGTTCAGTGAATAAACAATGTTGCACGAAATGAGAAAACCGTTTAAAAATAACAAATGAGACAGCTTTTCCCAACATTTCACTAACCAAAGTTCATTATAGGAACTGTGCATTTTAAGCAAAACCATTATCCAATCACTTTAGAAAACCTTTACAAAACAGAACCGTTACCATGGGTTCTTGCAAACAAGGGCGATAAAATTTAACCAAACATAGAATTCATTATTGTTATCAATAATTAAAACATATTTTTAAGTTACACTTAATTATGACCCCATAATTAATGTTTTTATAAAATTTTCAGCAGCAATGTACTATAAACTATTTGACGGCTGACAGTTGTCAACGGATGTTTAAGGCGAGTTTGTTTGCATTACATTGCGGGCCGAATTATTTTGTATGGATAAAATTTTAATTGCATTTCTATTTAAAAGTTACCTAATTACATTTCTTATGTCCTATACTAACCACCGTTAAGAGGTTCGCCCGTATTAGATTTACACACTGTATAGAAATAATCACGTGTTACCGGAGACCTCGGATGTCACGTATTTCTATAGAAATTTACAGATTTACCGTCCCGTCCCGTCCCGTTCTAGTCTGAATCATCCTTATTGAACCAATTTCACACTAGATGTCTGAACTGAAGATGTCAAGATGATATAACACTTTAATGTTTCGCGTTTTATACACGACCGGACGACCGGTTGGCTTAGTTGGTAGTGACCCTGCCTGCTATGCCGATGGTCCTGGGTTCGAATCCCGGTAAGGGCATTTATTTGTGTGATGAACACAGATATTTGTTCCTGAGTCATGGATGTTTTCTATGTATTTATGTATTTGTATATTATATATATCGTTGCCTGAGTACCCGTAACACAAGCCTTATTGAGCTTACTGCGGGACTTAGTCAATTTGTGTAAGAATGTCCTGTAATATTTATTTATTTATTTATTATACACAATATTATGACCATAGGACGGGTCTATCGCGAATGTAGTTAATTTACCTTAATATACCGATGTTTCGACACAGTTTCCTTGGTCATGGTCTCGGCTTGACTAAACAAATGAACTATATTCGCAATAGACCTATTCAATGTTCATAATCAGGGAGCGTACATTTAATGCCAATGACAAATGACGTCAAGCTTCATAGAGCATGTTTCAGGTTTTACGTTTGAATGAATAGTGCTGTCATTGAACTGTCAAAACTGTTATGTTCGAATTGCAATCGAACGTTGATAGACTTTATCTGTCATTAACTCATTACGTATTTAAAAACAACCTGTGTTTATACACGTCAGTATGACGAAACCGGCATGAATTGTACGTTCCCTGTTCATAATAATACATTATTTGATTGTGCACGCCTAAAACCAATTGTCTTTGAAGGTACCGTGATACCACTTGCATCGCAAGTTAGAAATCTGGGGCTGATCATGGATCGGAGTTTGTCTTGGGAGCCCCAGGTGTCTAATGTGTGTCGTAGAGTCATTTGTACCCTTAGGACGTTATATAGGTTTAAGCATTTTCTGCCAGTTAGTACGAAGACGCTACTCATACAGGCTCTGGTGCTACCAATAATTGATTATTGTGATGTGTGCTTTACTAACGTCTCACAGGGACTCCTAGACAGGCTGGACAGGCTGCTAAATAGCTGTATCAGATTTATCTACGGCCTTCGCAAGTATGACCATATCTCTGCCTTTTTGTATCGTGTATTCTATTTGACGTTGAAAAGTGCTGAGTTTTGGCCTATTTCAATAAATCCTTTTGAGTTTGAGTTTGAGTTTGAGCTTTCGGCGTAAATTGAATTGGCTTCGCATACGTGACAGAAGGAACCTCAGGGTCTTGTGTATGCTTTTTAGCATTCTACATGACCCGGCTGTGCCAGAGTACCTGCGGTCTAAATTTCAATTTGTTACAGCACAGCCAGGCCGCGAGCTCCGATCCTCCCGCCAAATCATTCTTTCTACCCCACTCCATTGATCCGGTTCTATGACAAATTCTTTCGCCGTCTACGCAATTCGCCTCTGGAACACCCTCCCATTTGATATACGGAATGCTCAGACAAAAGCGTCATTTAAAAATAAGTTACGCAGACATCTTTTAGAAAAGTCTCATGAATAAGTATCATAGTGGTTTGATAGCAGGTATGTATATGTATATATATGTATATATGTAGGTATATGTATTTTATTTGTATATATATATATTATATTATGTTAATATGTATATATTACTTAGGTATTTAGAATTAGATCCAATGTACATAATACTAAAGTTTTTTTTTCTCTTGTTTCATAATAACTTCCCGCACCTATAAATTTTGATCTCTGTTTGGCCCAAAGGTTAACTGGTAGAGAATGCCTTCTGGCATTAAGTTCGCCTTTTGTACATTATTTACTGTGCAATAAAGTTTTAAATAAATAAAAAAAAAAATATGTCAAGATGATGTTTAAACTTTTGTAATTCATACTGACGTTAAAATTAAAAAAACGGTTAAATCTCATGTATTTTCTATGTGATTAAGTTTGGAAAAAAGTACTAAGGTGTCGATGGTTGCTAAGATAACACGTTGGTGGTAAACAAGCATACAGCACTCCTGATGGAAGGAGTTCACCGCAGCCTATGGACGCTTGCAACTCCAGGGGTCCCCTGCATATTGCCGACCTATTAAAACTTGTATTTACACTTTTTTTGAAGAACCCCATACCGAAGTCATTGAAACAATTGAAGCTCATTGAAACAAAAAAAGTCTTTATCTTTGCCATGCATGAGTCATCGTCAAACCCCGAGGCGTGTTTACGTAGTGGCTATGATATCCGTGTATTCATGGTAGGGGCTTTCTAATGAAATGGATGACGAAGCTTTTTTTAAATACTAACGAGTTTGTTATGATAATGTTGTGTACTTTATAAACATCAACAAACAGGGTATAACAAATGCTGATCCGTTTAACGTGATTTGATTACGAAAAAGTAGGAAAAACACTTTTGGCGCGGAAAACTTTTTTTGTATCTGGCTGGTCGTCTTGTGAGGATCCATTTTTTATAAACGTTCCGTTTTTTTCTTTTGAGGTACGGAGTTCTAAAAACACTTTTTTTTTTTGTTTTGCAGAATTTAGTTGACAGGAAGACCATTACTAATGTGACAAAAAGTGCTGTAATCTGGTCAATATTTGCAATTAATCCGTTTTAATCTGAAACTTCAATGTAGTATAAAATTATTCTTCTGTTTCGAGCCCCAATTCCATGATACCCTGTAACAGCCCCCGGAATGACAATCGGACGTTCGGATTGATCGTGAATTTATACAACGGGCGTTAAGGGCTACCCTATTAATAGAGTGATCGTTCTTCTGTCTCTTTATAAGTATAGATATCCTGTGTATTTGTTTGTTCCGTTAATAATTAAATCATTGAACTGACAGCTTGTTTTGAAATTTTGATTATTTGAGAAATAATTTATAATAGCCGATTTTTTTGCGTAACGGATATATCGGAATCCCTAAAGTTTTTTATCCTATTTTTGCTTTCCCTAATACTGTTTGACATAATGATCATTTGTCCTAAACTCACATGTTCTAATATTATTTTCCCTAACATCGTTTTAATCTACTTTTCTATCAGCGATTTTACTCTTTCTGAGGTCACGCTTCTAACCTAAGATAACCGACTTTTAACAGCGATTCGGTTATGAGTGAAGTTGTTTTTGGGCAATAATTCGATTATGGCAAATAATCGTTAGGACAATTGAGCGTTAGGGATTATGATTATTATGACAAAACATATAAGACATGTGATTTTAGGACAAACAATATAAGGGACTCCTGGATATATCGTGTGTCGTGTGTTATGTAGGCAACAAAATCCTAGAGAATATCGATACAAATAGTTCAAAAGTGAATGGGCAATTTATGAATGAAGGCATTCTTAAACTGCCCATGCAATTCTGAACGCGATAATACACTCATATTACAAACTGGAACATATTAAATAAAATTAAAACGGGTCACTCACGCAAGTCGATTTTCGCTCGACATGTTCCGATCATTAAAAATGTCAAAAAACCTCCATAGATTAAAAAAATTAAGTAATATGTGATATGTTTGGGCTTTCTAAAAGTTACGCCTTGAATAAAATTACACTCAGATTAAAATACAAACAAAAGATCGTAAAATATATTTATCAACGTTTTACGTCAAAAGTTAAAACATCAAATTGTTTGTGCCCAAAAGTTAGATGGCTTTTGTTAAAGTTGCTTGTTTATTAAGCTTTACCCACTTTATTATAAACTTTTATTTAGTTAAAAAGGGTACTTGTTTTTATTGAAATTAAAACATCTTGAGACATATTATTAATATGCACCTGCGTCCTCACTCAACGCTTGATTATAGAAATTTATTAGGTGCGACCGAGATCTCGGTCTCGAATCTCGGAAATAAGAGCCAAGATCTCGGTCTCGGCTTTTGGCCAAAAAAGGCCGAGATTCTTGGCTCTAGCCAAACCTTTCATCTGAGATTTTTGTGGGTACTCACCAGTATTTTAAGCCAATTATAAAGTTTATCGCGTCATCCTAATGCAAGTGACGACTTCGACGGTTTCAATGTTGGATTTATTAAACAACACAGTAATTTTGATGATTAAATATTTTTGTGGAAAACGGGTGTTTTTGCGTATATTATTATAAAACCTCGGTCTCTCGGTCACGATCTCGGCCGAGAATACAATTTGGACAAAAAAAAGTGGTCTCGGTCGGACCTTAGAATTTTAAGATCTCCAAAACATGTCCCGCGTACTGACTAAAAATACGATCTTCAACCAGTTTTGTCATCAAGAGGGGCGCGCGCGGCGAGACGTGCTGCTGTACACCACGTTGTTGTGAACGGTACTCAACGGAAGCTCCCCGAAACATGCCGCACGTAGGGACAAGTATGTGAGTGTTATACGTAATTTACTATAGTAGGTCCATTATAAATTGAAAGAGAAGTCATATACTAAAGAAAAAGTGACCAAGGTCCCCGGTCCCCAGCCCTTCTCACCGGGACCTTGGTTGGGGACATCTCTTTCAATTTATAATTTATAAAATATAATATAGTAGTGTGACTACTTAAAAAAAAAACATGAATCAAAACATTTATTACATTTAATAAATGATTTGATTCGTGGTTTACAATTTTATAGTACCTAGGTACAGTCAGCTACAAATATATGAACGCAGCCAAAGTCCCAAAAATATGAATACAGGACTTTTTTGTATGAAAATTAAGGTGCTGTAAAATACACGTTTTTGGGGCTTTGGCAATTAATTCGTTATATAGTTTTTCATTTAATAATAACTTGTCTTTTTTCTTCCTAGCGTTTTCCCGGCTAATACGTCGGCTCTGGTAGCCTGGGGTCCGCTTTGGCAACTAATCCCAAGATTTGACGTAGGCGCTAGTTTTACGAAAGCGACTGCCATCTGACCTTCCAACACAGAGGGTAAACTAGGCCTTATTGGGATTACTCCGGTTTCCTCACGACGTTTTTCTTCGCCGAATAAATATCAAATGATATTTCGTACATAAGTTCCGAAAAACTCATTGGTACGAGCCGGCGGGATTTGAACCCGAGACCTTCGGATTGAAAGTCTCACGTCATACCGCTGGACCACCAACGCTCTCTCGTCTCTCATTTAATAATAACGTAGATTCCTTATTAAGTGAATCGAAAAAAAAATTAATATCCTGTAATATAAATTTAAATTATCTTCTAATCACAAAATTTCACGTAAACCCCGATATTACACAAAATTAAAGTACTTAATAATATATTTTTTTATACTACGACGGTGACAAACAAGCATACGGCCCGCCTGATGGTAAGCGGTCACCGTGGCCTATGGACGCCTGCAACACCAGGGGTGTTACATGCGCGTTGACGACCCTTTAAAAAAAGGAGGATTCGCTGTGTTGACAGCCAAACGGGCCAAGGGCTTTGCTCCGTGGGTCCTCAGCTGACATCTCAATTCATCATTCAATAGTAATTTTTATATTTAACGAGATAGAGTCCTCTTTACATTGACTTAAACACCGTGCCGGATTGACATCTTTTTACATTGGTCTTGGCGCCGAATATAATTTTGTTCCTTTCGGCGTCGAGAACTTTGATCCGTGGGGCCCTGCGCTCTGAGTCTCTTCAAAGACCTATTTAAAAGACTCAGAGATGCCACAGGAGACCCAAAAGCTGGCATCTTCCTCGCTCAACGGATCAGTCTAGCAATCCAGCGAGGAAATGTTGTCATCGTCCTCAATACCATGCCGCAGAGGTTTAGATTTATTTTAGTTTTTATCTAGTTTTATTTTAGTTGTAGTTTAGTTATACTTCTAGATTTAAATTGATGGTTGAATATGTTTTAGTTTAGTTTCTTACAATAAATATTAGGTAAGTTCATCTAACATTCATGGAATTATGGGACGTATGTGCTATGGACGTATATGGTTGTAAGGGCCATTTTGCTTTGATATGGTTACTGAGTGAAAATTAATCAAAGGGTTTCGTAATGGTTGATGCACTGAATTATACCATGCAAAGCATGTATACAGGGTGTAACAAAGGTTCCGAATGATGCTTCAATAGTTGGTAGAGTCAAATCACATTATTTTTTTCAATCAAATGAACTGTCAAACATTAAATTGTTATTTTTAAAATCAAACTTCTATAAAAAGAGAGGTATGGGTACAGCGGATGCATATCGTTTAGTGTGGTAGGGCACAGTACAACGAATGTCGTCTCGCTCAAATCTGGAGCAGGGCCCATCTGGGGGAAGTACCTCCACCTTACAGAAAACCGCAGTTTAATAACACTAGACCCTACTCATAGTGTTGTGTTTCTGTTGGTGAGTAAGATCGCCAGAGCTCCAAGAGGTCACTGTGTTGACAGCTGGGGACCCACGGAGCAAAGCTTTGCCCCTTTAGCTGTCAACACAACGAATCCTCCATGTACGTATGGTCCATTAAAAACTAGCGATGAAAATTCCGGAAAAAATCGAATGTTTTTTTCATGATTTAATAAAACATTTGTTATTTTCCGAAATTTTTGGGATTTTAAAGTAAGAAATAATGTCACTCTTGTCAACTGTTGCAATTGTTTCTTCCTCAATTTCATCGACGTAGCTTTTTTGTAGGTGTAAATTAGACCTAATTATACATTTATACCTAATTTAGACCTAATTATACAGTAGTCATAAATGAAAGCGGAAAATTTAATTGACTTTTGCCGAGAGAATCCGAAAGAAACGAGTCGTCTCGGAAAAAAGCTAATTTTTTTCTGACTTTTATAATGCTAGTAAAAACCTGTGCTCGCGCCAATAAAAACTTCAAATGTCCAACCCTTCACCATGTTACTCGCGACATTTGAAAACTCCTCTGTTCATTTGTTTTTATATCAGTGGTCGATCTCAATGCCTCATACTCCTACGTTTATAACGGGTGTTGTCTATAACAGGAGCAATACATTTTATCGTAAGTAGTCCTCGCTAAACAGACTTTTAAAAGCAACTTGTGTTTGGCTTTTAATTATACTTTAAAGATTGTTAGAAAACGCAATGTACTGCGAATTTTGAAATTTTTGTACTGTCAATTAGGCTGATGTTAACGTACATTAAAAATACTATTTGTTCTGTATGAAAAAGTGAAAACCTATAGAGTCCATCATTTTTAAAAGTTGTTGGGTTTGAGGAGTACTAACTGCGATTTAATTTATTGCTCCGGTTACAGGCAACACCCCGTATAATAATAAAAATGTAGCAATAATAAAAATTAATGACTTTCTCATGTCCACGGATAGTAAGTTTCCTTAAGTATCGTAAAGAGACTTTTCGCTATAAATATTTGTACTAACATCTTTGTTATGTTACGTAAATAGTATCATAATTTAAAAAAAACTCCAGAAATCTGTAGTTTTAGCTGACCGAAATACAGTGTATGTCTATACCATTACACCTCTTAAATACATTAACAATTTTAAGCGTTTAATTGCCACTGTTTTCTACTCCAGCACTTCTATCTGTCAATTAGATGAATGACAGCGGTATTAAAAAAGTATACACTATGATGTTAGTTACATATACTTATTATAATAATGTTTCCTATAACTATGTACTTAACTATAGTTGTAACTATGATTCTTGTCTGTCATGTATGCGGTCGGCACTGTCGGTCGCGTATCGGTCTTACGAGTCATTTACCTAAGTGCCGCACTTCTTCGGACGCTGTTTAGATCATCACTCTGTTGATGTAAAGGCCAATGATGATGATGATAAACTATAGTTGTAATAAAACTACAATCTGTTAACTCAGTGCCGCAACTTATCGATTTAGCTATAAGATCTTGATTCCCACGATACAGGCTTGCCTAGTGTGGGGATCATTGTATTGTTCCCTCTGTATATTGTTATTAATAATAATAATAATATGTTTATGTGGTTTTTTATAATATGTATTTGTTTTGTATTTTTTTTTTGTATGTAGTTTTGTATTTTACTTTTATATACGTATTGTAATATCTTAGGTTAATCCTAACCTAAGGAAGAAAATAAATAAACGAATAATAATAATAATATATTCTTTATTGTGCATAACAGTGGTTACTCTCTTAATGTCGCATCAGACATCGACTTTGTGACCCGCATAGCTGTAAAAAATGACACGGATAATAGGAAACCCAAGCCGATCGTTGTCAAATTGCAAGCACGCTACAAAAAGGATGATTTTATCTCCTCTTTACGGAAGCTAAAAGATTTGACAGCTAAGGATCTGGGATTTACCAACAACGACTCTCGCATATACATCAACGACCACTTATCCGGATTCAATAAGTTCTTACTTAAACAGGCTCAACTCAGAAAAGCTCAAAAGCAATACAAATACTGTTGGGTCCGGAATTGTACGGTGATGGTGCGGAAAACGGACAAGTCACCGGTTCTGTTCATTACGTCCGAGGAAGCTTTAAACAAAATAATATAAGCGTGACCTTGACCTTGTTTATAGGATATGTTGTTATCGGATTAATACTTACTTTTGCATTTCTACTACATTTGGATTGCAGAAACAAAACTGTTACAAACTTATATATTACATTTATCTCAGCGGTGCTTTGTTTACAAGTCACATTTATTTTACGAAAATACTCTAAAACCTTATCAGGAGACATGAAATTAAATATTTTGTTGAAGAACCAAATTTTCAATAAACGAATTTTACATACTCATTATAATATTACCTTGTATATATTTTTTAATGTCATTTAAATTATATTATCAAAATGCTCGCGGGCTTCGGACTAAAACTACTACATTTTTACGAAATATATTAAAACATAATTATGACTTCGTATGTATTACTGAAACATGGCTGGTCCCTGGCATTTATGACTCAGAATTGTTTGACTCGCGGTACAATGTGTACAGGACGGACCGTGACTGTGAGAGACTAGGGGTGACGCGGGGAGGCGGCACGTTGATAGCGGTACGCCGCGAGCTGCGAGCTGAGGCGCGCGACGCGCGGCCCGTCGTGGCGCTACCGGACGCCGATGTTACATCTCTTGATATTTATATAACCCAGGGGCATGTATCTAAAAAACTAAGGTTATTCACTTGTTATTTCCCCCAAGGTAAAGAACAAATAGACTCCGAATTATTATTTTTTGAGTATTTGTCTGATTTACACACTGATTTTCCGGATGATATTTTTTTGGTTGTAGGTGATTTTAACATCGGCGATGCGGTTTGGAGCCGGCTAGATCAGAGTTCCCATAACCTTAGTTTGGTTAACCCCAATTTAAACAACCTCTCAGCGCAACTATCAACTTTCATGCAATTTTCAAATTTTGAACAATTTAATCACATCTCTAATAAAAACGGTAGGTATTTGGATCTAGTCCTTGCTAATCATTTGTGCGAGGTAGCAAGCGCGGATCCTCTTGTGCCCATAGACGCTCATCACCCAGTCCTTTGTATAACGATTGATATTGGTTCGACTGAGCGTTATTTAAAACCGGCCCCGCGTGTAATACGTAGATTTTTTTCCGCCGATTATAGTAAAATTAATTTAAAATTAAAAGAAATTGATTGGAAATCGCAGTTAAACATAAATAATATCGAAAGTGCCGTTAACAACTTTTATTATAATGTAAATAATATAATCAATGAATGTGTCCCATCTAAAACCATCACAAAATCGAGTCATTTTCCCTCCTGGTATTCTCACAGTCTTATCAAATTAATAAAAAAGAAAAAAACATACATAAAAAATGGAAAATTTATGGACGTGTAGCAGACTATAACGCTTTTTCTAATTTACGATCTAAAATTAAAAAAGAAGAAATATCTTGTTATAATTTATTTATTTCTAGGACTGAAAATAATATAAGTATAAACTCTAAGTCATTCTGGACCTTTATAAAATCAAAAAAGGATAACGCTGGTATTCCCGATTCGCTCTATTTAGATAATAAAACGGTAAATGATGGCCAAAGCACAGCGAATTTGTTTAATGACTTTTTTCATTCAGTGTTTGAACCGACTAATTCTTTCGTACCTACTGTCAATAGCCCACAACATTGTGTTATTAAGAGTGTTCATATTGACGAACCTCTGGTTGAAAGATATTTAAAGAAATTGGATGACTCGAAAGGTAGCGGTCCAGATGGTATACACCCTGTCTTTTTAAAACGTTGCAGTAATTCTCTTGCATTACCGGTAAGTTTACTCTTCAACATTTCACTTATATCAGGATCCATACCAATAATTTGGAAAAAATCTATCATTGTGCCAATTTTTAAAAGTGGTGATAAACATAATATTAGAAACTATCGTGGAATATCTAAATTATCAGTCCTACCTAAACTATTTGAAAAAATAATTTATGACACACTCTATCCAACAATAAGACCGATGTTAATAACGCAACAACACGGCTTCATTAATAAACGGTCTACTGAGTCCAATTTATGCGAACTACTTGAATATGTTCTGAGCGCAATGGACAAGAATTTTCAAGTTGATGCGGTCTATACTGATTACTCTAAGGCATTTGATAAAATTTCACACTCGGTCTTATTATCGAAGCTTGAAATGTTTGGTATCCACGGTGATCTGTTGCGTTGGCTGACATCGTATTTACGGGATAGAACTCAGGCAGTTACTATTAAAGGGTACACCTCTAGTTTTGTTCCCATTACGTCAGGGGTCCCTCAGGGTTCCCATTTAGGGCCACTGTTATTTAACATTTATATTAATGATGTCATTAACTGTTTTTTACATTCAAAGGTATTATTGTATGCTGATGACACTAAGATCTTTACCCTCGTGAAGTCCGAGAGTGACTGTGCCAATTTGCAGGATGACCTTAATAGACTAAACTACTATTGTTTACGTAATAACTTGTATTTGAACATAGAGAAATGTTCGGTTATTACATTTACGCGTAAGTCCGCCCCTGTAACCTTTAATTATTCTATTGGAAACAAACAACTTAAAAGAGTCTCAGAGGTGAAGGATTTGGGGGTGTATTTAGACAGCGAAGTTCAATTGGTTTCACACATAAATAAAATTACATCTAAAGCCTATAAAATGTTAGGCTTTATATTTAGGCAAAGTAAAGATTTTAAAAACCCTACAACAATAATACTTTTATATAATGCATATGTAAGGTCATATTTGGAATATGCATCTACAGCTTGGAGCCCCCACTTCTTGGTGCACATTAATTCATTAGAAAGTATCCAGAAAAAATTTCTTAATCGTTTGAAATATAAATTTAAATCATTTACACATGACAATTTTGAGTCCTTGCAAGTAAGAAGAGAAAAGCGGGATGTAATATTTTTATATAAATTATTAAATAATTTAATTGATTCCGAAGACCTCCTGAGTAAGGTATCATTTAGATGTCCTTCATATCGTACAAGAACCACCGCTTTGCTAGCTGTTCCTTTTAGCCGCAAAAAATATGTAAATAATAAATTTTTAGCACGAGCGTGCAATACTTACAATAAGAAATATTTACATACTGATTTCTTCCAACCGAATTATAGCAGATTTGTTTCTGCCATTAAACAAAAAAAATCGAAAAAAAATATAATAATAACATGAAACACTAACTTTACCATACTATGGTTATTTCGTTATTGTTATTACTTTTAATTAAAATTATATCGAGTTGTCACTTATTGTACTTGTTTGTATCTTGTATTGTATTTTAAATTCAATTTTGTCTGTTCTAAATTGTAATTGTTGTATTTTCATGTCGTATAATCATGCATGTTAAATATGTTTTTTAAAATCAACTAAATTAAACCTGAAATAACTTATTTATTTTTACATGTTTCGGAGCAAAGGAATTGTGTATTAGCTATTAGTGGAAACTGTTTTGGCTTATGTTTTAACTCTGTTTTTTACCTTATTGTAAAATTATGTGCTGTATGTTTCCCAAATAAAAAAATAAAAAAATAACAGAAAGAAAAATACAACAAAATAAATAAAAACATAAAGTGTTAAGCAACAACAGGCGGTCTTATCGCTACAAAGCGATCTCTTCCAGACAACCTTAGGGTTATTTTTTGTTTAATAAATATATATACATTTTTTTTATGTTGTATGTATGTATGTATGTATAAGCTTTATTGTACAATAACACAAGAAATACAAGAAACACAGTAACATAGACAATTTGATACAACAAAGGCGAACTTATCCCTATGAGGGATCTCTTCCAGTTAACCTTTGTTGTCTGTGGTATTCCATAAGACCTCCGTAAAGCGGTGCTCTAATGGATTTTCATACAATATAATAACACTGTTGTTTTTTTTATTTATTTATGTAGTCGGCATGTTACGTCTTCCAGATACTGATATCATTCAAGATTTCGCTTTTTTCACTGTTTTTGCTGTCATATAAAAACTAGCGTATGCAAAAGCTCATAATTGGTTCTCAGAACCCTTATTATATCACTGTTGCATAAACTACTATTATTTCGTTTAAAAGGCACTTTTTCCAGGATAGACCACATCAATGTTCAGTGAATAAACAAGCCATCGTCTCTATAATACGAATTGTAATCTCAACTTGTCTGGATCTGCATTGGCGCGAGTGAGATGCACGGGCCGAAAAAATATTTTTTGATATACAAAAACTTTTTAGGATATATTTAAAAATGTTTTGTCTGTTGCGTACATTTCTGCGTCTCATATGATTTATATGAGGCCGCAATTATTTTGCGGTATAAAGCTTAGTCCTATAGTTAAATTTATTTGACCTACTTTATATTTAAGACCAAAATGGAAATACATCCTGTATATAATGTAGACCCTAATTATTTTTGTAATTTTATTATAGATTTCATTTTGAGTTCATGAATTTAGTCATCGTAACGGTACATTGTACACATATATACACATTATATATACATATATACATATATATTTACTTATATAAACCTACGTAAAGATATATATACCTAGTTTATATTGTTATAAGTCAATGTCAACGACGTATCGCTACAAGCGTAGCTCAGCAGTTAAAAACTCGTAAATTTCGAAATATTAGCACGTAATAATTCATGTTATTTATAAGTCATACTTACATCCTAAACTTTTGGGCAATACGTTAAAAATCAAAGAATCCTCAACATTAAAACACCCAAACTCAAGCGTACGTACCTGTTACATAACACCGAAAAAAAACCCAATCCGTTAAAAAAGCACAAAAACACTTGACAATCAACACTTAATATTAATATTGCTTTGGAATTTCGAAGGATTTTGAATTTCGAAGAGAGAGACAGGTAGAGAGAGAGAGAGACGTGCGCGCCGCAGCAGACTCGGAATAACACTGGGATGCTACGGTGCTACGGAGATTCGTAGCTGCGCGTAGCGGGCTACGGGCGCTACGAGTTTTGGGTGATTTGAGTTCTCAGTGGTTCTTTTAGTTACTTTGCAATCGTTTTGTATTGAAGTTGAGGTAATATTTTGATGTGTGATTTAACATAAATTATTGTGTTTTCTCCCTCTATCTATCTTAAACAGGGTTATTGGTGTGGTATACAATTTCTATGCATTTTAAGATTTTTTATTGAGAATACTTGCTTCAAAAAATTTGCCAAATTTTAGAAAAAAATCATTTTCATCCGCGTATATATTACACTTAAAAAAGTTTTGGCTCTTTTTTAGGGTTCCGTACCTCAAAAGAAAAAAACGGAACCCTTATAGGATCACTTTATTGTCCGTCTGTCCGTCCATCCGATCGTCCGTCTGTCTGTCAAGACACTTTATTTCGGAAACGTATATACTTAGGTAGCATGTTGAAATTCATACCACACACACAAGTCTGCGATCCCTTGAAGTTGTGAAAAAACCAAACCTCTACGTCAACGCAATCAAAAGATACGGCCGTTTATGTCGCATTTCCCATACATTTGCAATGGGAATCAAAATGTATAGGGTACTTCCCGTTGACCCAGAACCATGAAATTTAACTAAAAGCAAGAATTTGTAGCACATATACAGGGAAAAATCCGAAAACCGTAAAATTTCCGCACACTGAGAGTATATTTAGGAAACCTTTTCATATTATTGACGAGAAAAGTAAAATGAATCATACTTCATTTTCGCGAATACAAAGACGTGTGCGGCTATTGTTAGATTTTTAGTTACTGCAAGAATAATACTTTGCTATTCCGCCAAACGTGCTAGTCGATTAGTGCCAATCCGTTATACGGTTATACCTACTTACGTATAATTTTTGCATACCAGTAAGGGATGACGCATACTAGAACGGGACGGGACGAGGTGGGATGAGGCGGGACGGAACGCTCTGTTAGTTTCTATAGAAAACGTCACGTGACATCCGATGGCTCCGAGCTATCACGTGATTATTTCTATTGAAACTAAAAGATCGTCCCATCCCGCCCCGTCAAGTCCCTTCCCGTCCCGTCCCAGTGTCCTTTATCCCTTATCCCTCTCGCTGCAAAAAAAAATCGAAACGCTGTTCGAACTCTGTGAACTCTTTGATTTTGAATCTTATTTATCTGTAATACAGAAGTGTGTAGATATTTATAGACGTGACTATACCAATAAGTACTTACGTATAAAATATAATTTGATATTCACTAAGAACTCAACTCTCAACTCTCAACTCTGATTAAACTGGACTAATATATAAATCAAAATAAATAAATAATCAGGGACAATCACACAGTTCTAACTAGCTCCAAACTAATCAAAGCTAGTACTATGGGTACTAGGCGACGATATACATAAATACTTATACAGATAAATACATACATATATACAAAGGAAACCTCATTACTCAGGAACAAATATTCGTGATGAACACGGAAATAAATGCACTTACCAGGAATCGAACCCGGGACCTCAAGCTTCGTAAGCAGTGTCACTACCGACTAGGAGGCCGTTAATCCCAAAAAGATCTAAAATTCCTGTGGGTTGGAAAGTTAGATAACAGTAGCATTTATAAAAACTAGTGCCCACGCAAAACCTTGGAATTAGACTACCAAACAGACTCCCTTAACATTATAAATTTACTAAAACGGGGCTTAATCGTGTACAGATTTTGAAAACAAACCTCCGACGTTTCGAATCTGTACACGATTAAGCCCCGTTTTAGTAAATTTATAATGTGTAAAAATCGTGATTGTTTAAATAAGACTCCCTTAACCGTGTCAAACGCCACAAAAATTCAAGGAAGATGACAATTCTATATCAGGTCAAAGGTAGTATATAAATAAGGTTTTACCTCTAAGATAAGATGCGATTTACAGCGACATTAAAATGTCTCTGGGGTCCATTTTTAAAAACAAACTGCTTATGTAAAGGTTTTCTATCTGCTGACTTAAAAAAAAGAAGATTTATTTGCTTGTATAGTTTTTTTTGCAATAGGAGGAAAAAGGACAATTTGTAGTCCAACGGTAAAAGCGTGCGACCTTCATTCCGTAGGTCGCGGGTTCAAATCCTGCTGTCTCGTACCAGTGAGTTTTCGGAATGTACGAAATATCATTTACTATTTACACCAATCGCTTTTCATTGAAGGAAAACATCGCAAGGAAACCAGACTAATCCAAAGGCCTAGTTCACCCTCTGAGTGATGGCTGAGGCCTAGTTCACCCTCAGAGATGTCAGTTACATTGTTTATATATGTGCCACTATTGAAAACTGTAAAGGTTTAAATAATAGTCACGTCCCGCCCCGTCCCGTCCCTTCTTAGTAGGAGTCATCCTAAACCACTATTTTTAGTTCCTCTATCAAAATAATCCCGCCCCGTCCCGTTCCATCCTAATGGGAGTCATCCTTAACCACAATTTTCAGTACCTCTATCAAAATAATCCCGTCCCGTCCCGTCCTAGTGGGAGTAATCCTTAACCATTATTTTCCCTCTCACCTCTATCAAAATAGTCCAACATTAAAATTCCAGGCATGCGTAGACAGTCATAAACAAATTCACACGCACATTATGTTAATATGTGAACTTGCAAGAGAAAAGGGACCTTTATTGTTAGAGGTGCTTCTGTATACAATATACCTTAATCAACGGCCTAGCCTAGTCGTTAGTCAAAATCAAAATATTTATTTAGAACGTCGAATGGAAAGTAAATAAAGCTACACCGACTCTAACATGCATTTATTTGAAAAAATATAGTTCAGATCAATTTTAAATTCAATCTTATTCCATTAATTACCTAGCAACAAGCTCTTACGAGATCATCGTCTTAGATCATCGAGAGATGTCGTGAATGGAACAAGCCGCTTGTTTTATGTTTCATAGATTACGCCAAGGCATTTGACTGCGTTAGATGGCAAAACATGTTGAAGGTGCTCTCGGAGATGGGTGTCCCAGCGCATTTGGCGTACTTAATTGAAAATTTGTATGCCGAAAGTTCTGCCAGAGTCCGCATCGAGAATACGCTGTCTGATCAATTTAAGCCAGAAAGAGGAGTAAGACAGGGCTGCATACTGTCTCCGAAACTTTTTAACATCTACGGCGAGTACATCCTTCGTAAGGCCACCGAGGGCTGGGAAGGCGGCATTTCGATTGGCGGGAAGACAGTCTGCAACCTGCGTTTTGCTGACGACACGACTCTCTTGGCTTCTAGTGAGGAGGAGATGAGTAGATTGTTCCGACGAATTGAAGCGGAGAGCATCAAATTAGGACTTCATGTCAACCATGCTAAAACCAAGCTAATGTTTGTTAATCGGACCCAATCTCCTTTGCGAAGCGTGGAACTCCAACATCTAGAGTGTGTCAGTTCTTTCGTCTACCTCGGCTCACTCATAACGAATGATGGTGGCTGTGACGGGGAAATAATCCGGAGGATCTGCATTGCGAAGGGAGCTATGTCACGTTTGGATAAGATCTGGAAGGATCGCAGCATACAGAGGCAGACCAAAATCAGACTTGTGCGTTCCCTGGTGTTCTCAATTTTCCTGTACGGTTCTGAGACATGGACTATCCGTGCTAACATGAGGAATCGTATAAACGCGTTTGAGATGTGGTGTTGGCGCCGGCTTTTACGGATTCCATGGACAGCAATGCGTACTAACCAGTCCATACTTGACGAGCTACGCATTAAACGCCGGTTGTCAACGATATGCCAGGACCGCCTTCTTACGTTCTTCGGACACCTCTCTCGACGTTCCCCAGGAAGCCTAGAGAGAGTCATAATGACGGGAAAAGTTGAAGGCAAGAGACCCAGGGGCCCTCCCCCTACTAGATGGTGCTCCCAAATAACTACACCCATGCAATTAAATCTGCACGAGACAATGCATTTGGCGAGAGATAGGAACCTATGGAGGAATCTGGTCTTCAAAAGAATGACATGATGTCACGATCCTCAGCATTGAGGGAACGAATGATGATGATGAAGCTCTTACGAGTAATATATAACATATTACTATCTAGAGCAATTTATTGATGCTGTACACACATATATATCCGAATTAAGAATAATAATTTCACCATAGGATCGTCATCTTAAAAGTAAAAGTTGTATAAAAAATACTTGTCTAGAAGTTTCTAGAATTAAATCTAAATGTCATAAAAATAAAAGAAATATAATTAAGTCTAAAATTAAAATTACCTACAGTTAATAATCACTGTACAGTCTACAGTCAAAAATAAATCAGTGACCCTGCCTACGCAGCAGGAGGTCCCGTGATCGAATCCTGATTTAAGGGAAACAACCCAGTGGATGACACTGTCCCAGTGGATGACTTTTTGCAGTTTATTTGAAAAAATAAAGATATCGCTATTATATAACTAAAAATAGACAGCTCGTGACATTCGCGAATTGTGTTCCAAAACTTCCGTCGATTCAATAAATAATTCACTATTTGAGAGACAGTTTCCGTAAATAGGTGTTTTAGCAAGTCTGTTATGAATTTGTTTCGTGAAAGTCAAGATCATAACCACAATGATGTGAGTTTTTAGTAATAGATTATTAAAACTGTTAGATAATAATTTGTATTTAATAATTTTGATTAAATTACCATTTTGGGGACCAGATGGTGGGAGAGAGAATTTGCCTGTCATTCATTGTACAATTTCAGAGACAGCAGAAAATTGAAATAATTTGACAATGGTAACAATACATAATACATTTTATGGTCCGCACAGCATGCAGAAAGAAGTGGATTACATATTTGCACAAGCATGTAGTCGGTGTTTGATAGGTCAGAAGTTATTTGTATAAATGTGTGACTTTCCTCCTCATAGTGTCATCCACTGGGCCGTTTACCTTATTTGTGTGTTAATCACGAATATTTTATTAAAAGAGAATGGGTTTATCCCAAATTTAGTTAATTTACCTTAATATACCGACGTTCTGGCACAGTTGCATGTGTCATGGTCGCGGCTTGACTGATGAATCAGCGAAGTATCAATCTTGCTAGAAATGTTCGCCTACCCGGCGGAAAGTCACTTTAAACGTATGGGTAGATAGAAAAAGATAGGTCTACTTTTACTAAATGTTATCGGCACGACACACAAAACTCACATCATCCGCGCATCGCAAGATATATAGAATATCGTATAAATTAGTATCAAATAAAAAAAAACTCAAAAACAAATGTTTTTATTTTTCCTTTTAAGCACATCACAATGCACTTATAAACATCAAAAACAAAGCTACCGCCGGTTCTGACCCTACACCATAGTCCGGGAAGATTCTTCCCGGCAAGAAACTATGCGGGACTTATTTTTTCAATTTAGATTACATAAAGTTTGTAAAATATTTGACAATTCGTGTTTCTACAACAAACTATAACCAGTCACTTTATGCTGAACACTACACATATTTTAAGCTTTCCTTTATGTATGTTTAATGTAAATATTTGACAATATTGAACCACAACCACATTGCAACAAGACTCAAAATTGATTGACACATCCTATGATTACTGGCTGTAAACTGAAAACCCTTATTTTTACAACGAAGCAAAAATAATACGCAATTTAACATACCAACTTTAGATATAGTAAAAACAAACCTTGTTCCAAGTAACTAGAGTCGATTTTCGAATAAAATGAAACTGACTTCAATAACATACAACAATCAAGACAGTGGACTTTTAAAAGATTGTATCTCCGGGATGTATTTCGTTTGAATTGAAGCTTATTTCATTGAGATAAGGCATATATTCCTTTGTACAAATATATGACATAAGCTGTGTCGTAAATTTAGGCTAAAGGGTTTAATTTATTTTCAGATTTAAGTTAATTATGTGGAGTTACGAGTGTACCATTGTGTGCTACAATTATTTATTTTTATTAAGCATTTCGACCTTTTGCTGTTTGAAATAAGAATAAATTTTGAATGTGTGAACGGTAAGAAAAATACTTGAAAATTTTATGACAGACAGTATTCAGCTTTACAAAACAAATAAGTACCTAGGTACTTTATCAGCCGGTAACGAGAAGAGTTATGATTATAAATTTACTAAAACGGGGCTTAATCGCGAACGTTTGAGGGCGTCGCCCCCCCCCCTCCCCTGGTGGGCAATACCCTCATGGTTTATCAATAGTTTAGGACCTAAAATGAATCGCTTTAAGATGTCATGGTAAGGGCCCTGGTCCCGAAGAAAGACTGGCTGATGTTGGCATCAACATAGCCGCGCGGGTTTACGAACTAGCTCTTGATTATCAATTTGAACATTTTGTGAACTGGGGATGTTACTTTGTCTTCTGGATAGCGCTGATTAAATGACGTTTTTCTACTCCAGCACTTCTATCTGTCAATAAGATGACTGACAGTGATATTAAAAAGTATACATTATAACGTTGTCTATGGTATTCCATAAGAACATCGCTAAGCGATGCTCGTATGGATTTTCATACAAAACACCGTTGGTTTTTTTTTTTATATTTGTTGTAGGCACACTTTTTCCACATTCTGCCACCTTTCGAAATTTTGCTTTTCTAGCTGTCGTAGAAAAGCTAGCGTATGCAACAGCTCATAAATGGTTCTTGACACATTCACCGCTAAGGATTTTTCGTACCACTGCGCCGTAGCCGATTACATGTATTTTCCGTTTTGTAGCAAAAATGGCACGTAAAGGGATAATGACAACGTATCGTCATTAGCAGTGAATGGGTTACAACGGTATATAATTAAAAAAACTCGGTTTCGTCTTGTTATGTAAAGGTGACCCTTATTACTGCATAAACTACTTTTACGGCCTTTTACGACCTATCTCAAAGACATAAGGTCGAAAACTGTATATTGTATTGTTTGAGATATACGTCGCTTACGCCCTTTAGCGGCGCTGAGCCCTTTGTGGTTTTGTTCTAAGCGATACGACAAATATGACGGGGTAGAGAGTCCGTGAAATATGAAGACCCGGGTTGGTACGGACAGCAGAATACGCAAAATATCATATTGTTTTTTTTTTTTAGTAGCCTATTAAGTGTCCCACTGCTGGTCAAAGGCCTCCCCTCGTCTCTTCCATTCGGTCCTATTCTATTTATTATTCTATCATATTGATTATAAATAAAAAAAAACTACGACGGTGACAATCAAGCATACGGCCCGCCTTATGGTAAGCGGTCATCGTAGCCTATGGACGCCTGCAACTTCAGGGTTGTTACATGCACGTTGCCGACCCTTTAAAAAAAGGATTCGCTGTGTTGACAGCTAAAGGGGCAAGCTTTACTCCGTGGGTCCCCAGCTGTCAACACAGTGAATCTTCTTGGAGATTTGGCGACCTTACTCACCAACAGAATCACAACACTATGAGTGTACACCTAGTGTTATTAAACTGCGGTTTTCTATGAGGTGGGGGTACTTCCCCAGATGGGCTCTGCTCCATATTTGAGAGGGACGACATTCATTGTGCTGTGCCCTACCACACTAAACGATATGCATCCGCTGTGCCCATACCTCTCATAAATATAAATATTAAATTCAATTATATTGCTGTACTGTGTCTGCTGTATTGCCATCCCTGGTCTTCATCTTAGGTCCACTACCCAATTGATGTTTTTTGTAAGGAAATGCTCAAGTGTCTTAACAAAACACCCAAATAATCATGCATGGGACCTAAGATCCATCTACCTTCAAATTAAAACAATGACGGAGTTCAGAGGTAACAAACATCAAAAAAAATTGGAAAAAAATGCGAATTGAGAACCTCATCTTTATTAAAATTTTGAATTCTGTTAAAAATATATGTCATATATCAAAGAAAAAGACTAACACCAACGGAGTCCAAGCCGAGAATCGGACTCGGGTCTTCAGCGTTTTGATGTATATTTTTTCTACGCGAAATGTCGGTAAACAACTGTCCCAGCCAGATATTAATGCTTTAATTAACTAGTTATGAAAGCAAAAGTGGGATGGCTATTAATCTTTCATTCCCTGCGTCTGGCGCATGATTAGATTGCGCATTCTAGACGGAGCATATCTAGTAACCGGCTGTCAGTCACTAAGTGTCACCATCAGATATATCGTAGCGGGCGAGTTCCTCAAATACTCCTAAGCAGGGTTAAATTTCAATAAATTCTTTACAACAGATCCGACCGTAACTACTAAGCACTCAATTTTTTCAAAAATGAGCAACAATTATTTCAGTAAGTTATGATCACACAGGGAGGTAAAAATATCTGAACGCAGAAATCGTCACAGGTATCTAAACAAGAGGAGTGGTCACAAATATCTGAACATTGGAGGAAAACATACCTTAACCTGGTAACAAACAATTGAAAATACAGTAGGTACCATTTACTTTTTGCATGCTTACTCGAATGGTCAGTTTATTAGTGAATTCATTCATAAATTGCCCATGCAATTTTGAACGCGTGTGTACATATCTTACACAGTAGATATCCTTATCTACTGTGTTAGGTATGGTTAGGTAGTTTATCGAGAATGAAGTGTTACCTACCGTTGTTCTCCAACAAACTGTTATGCTTGATGATAAGTTTTGTATATTTTTGTAATTGAAAGAAAATTGGAATAAATACCCGCGTCGACCAGGATTCGAACCCGCAACCTTTCTGAATACTATTCAGATTGCTCTGTCAATTGAGCGATGCTCAATTATAACATTGTAAATTTCGTTCTTAGACGTTTCTGCTTAATACAAAATTAAGTTGTATATTCGTTAATGGTCCTGTATTCAAAGTCCAATGTTCATTTAACCATAAAAACAAGGCAAAATAATATAAATCAATAATTAAAATCAAAATTACTTTTAACTTAAAACTGGCACGAATGTACGCATCACGATCACCGCATTCCACACTGAATGGCAAATGCCAACCTTTGCATCAGGAACAAACCCTAGCGAGCGTCAAACCCCCTACTCCATGATTCGACGTTCCACTCCCCAATGAAGGCAATAGCCTCTGACCTCCAGCACCCGTAGTCATCTCACACGCAAGGGGTGCAAAATAATAATTGGCCCCCGGGGCAAAATTTGATATTTATGACCGCGGCAGTGGCCCCAGCTGTTCACACTATTCGACCGAGGTGTGAAGCGGCGAAAGTACTGAAACAAGTAGCGTCCCAAAGAAACACTTATTAATTTACTAAAACGAGGCAATGTGTGCCCTTGAAACGTCGGAGGTTAGTTTTCAAAGATTTATATCTATATCTCATATAACTAGAACATAAGGAGTCATCTAGAGGAGGTAATCTGCCGTTAACTGAAGCGCGTTAACATTACGTTTTCACATGACTTCGCCACTTACGTAACTTTGTGACTTACGTAACTTTGAGATGCATTAGGTCACTAGTTTATCTGAATAGAGATGGTTATGTTGATAGTCATAAATATTGTATGACTGTTTGTTATAGATTAAGTAGAGAGCAACTAATTCACTGCTAAATTGATTTGCCTTACCTTTAAGGCCTTCTTTCAGACTATTTAAAAAGAAAATTGCAAACGATGGTAGCACATTAAACACAAATTGAAGTGTTTTAAGTAAGAAAGATAATTAAGACTGTTTTGCCGACCGTTCACCGTCACTAGACATCATAATCATATAATATATCTTTTTTGTATTTTATTAATATTTTGGCTGTTTCTTAATAAATAAATATCTATATTTTTCAATTAAGTCACTCACAATGTACTTATGAACATCAAAAAAAAGCTACTACCGGTTCTAAATCTACACACAGCACGGGAAGATTATTAACGGCAAGAAACTCGGCGTGACTTTTTTTCTCAAAACAAATTACAAAAGTAGTGAAAATATTTACAATATAAATATGGTTCTACAAGAAACCATATCAAAAGAAAATAGTGAAACAGAAAGACAGCGAATAAGATATACACAAACATTTGATATGACTTCTTTCGCGGACCGTACTTCATGACGTCACACCGCCCATCGCTGAATATTTTAGCCGCTATTACGCGTCTTTTCAGGTTTTCAGGCGGTTCTTAATTTCAGCTCATGGTGCAAAGGGTTGGGCTAAAAATGTAGGGTATAAACAACGTAGGACTACAGTATGGGGTGCTTCAAAAAAGGGGTATTAAAGTTTTTAAAGGTTCGGCAACGCGCATGTAAAAGTCCTGGAGTTGCAGGCGTTCATAGGCAACGGTGAGCGCTTACCATCAGGCGGGCCGTATGCTTGTTTGTCACTGTCATAGTATTTAAATAAAAAAACAAAAAGAAACGTTTCAAATGTCCCCGGCCATGGGTCGATTGAAACAAAGGGGGATAGTTGAAACATCAAGATTGAAATTTATATTTCAAAGAAGAATATTTATGATATCTTAGTCAAATACTTTGAAACGACTTTAAACTTATAATATAACCATGTAAGAACATAGCACATAGGTCCTATAATTTCATGAATGTCAGAGGAACTTACGACCTTATTGTCTTTTTAATTATAAATTGAAAGAGATGTCATATACTACAGAAACAGTGACCAAGGTCCCCGGTGAGCAGAGCTGCGATCGAACCAGCGACCTCCTATTTTCGCGGCAGTCGCGCGGTGGGCAGTTTCCAAATTGTGTCCACAATTATTATTATCCTAGACACAATGCCTCAAGGACCTATTTTAGATTTAAGGTAGGTAGAGGTAGGCAGCTAGGTAAGTTACACTCACTGTATATATATATAAATAAATAAAAACGATAATATCGTAATCCGTACTACGATGCGATGTTGTAGGTTTCCACGAGTTGACAGTACGCCATACAACTATCGTGTAATTACGAGTATGTGTATGGTTAAGCCGCTTTTACTTAATTATACAAATATCCAAAAACCCCAAACCTACAAAGTTATACATATAATATTACTAGACTCGTCGGTTTAGGCACTTAAAACCAACAGAAGCATGTAATTACATCATTCCGCTACGGCAAATATTAATTTAATTAAATCTAACCACATTTACTAAATCCCTGATTTAACTCTCAATTCAATATAAATAGGTCGTTATTGTATATAAAAATGTGCTGGTAATAATACATGGATATCTAAATTATCGCCGAAAATATTTTTGCCGAATGTCACTTTCCAACCAACTTATCACAGAATTTCATTTCGCCAAGAGGGAAATGCGTTACGCATCCCACCGAGGCGCGAGGACAGGTCCCAGTGTCCAGTGGTGGCAGTGGTTATGTGGGACTCCCGGGCTAATGAAGCCCAGTATACCCACTAAAAACCCCCCTGTCTGCCGTCTGGGCACTATATGGCGAGGCAACGGGAACTCATACGGATCATACGGTTTTAAGCTAACATAGTCATTTGCATTATAACTAATATTTATAACGGGATAATTACCATGTTTGTGAAGATGGCTTTCAGCTGCCGAAGGTCTGGTATCCAGTGATCCGAAAGTTCACAAATCGTGAAGAGACTGTTCCGGTAAGAAATGCACGGGTTGATACTGTAAGTGTGGTGTGTCGTGAACGTGATCGAGTTTCAAGTGAGAAAGCGGACGGTAGTAGTGCCAGTGACAACACTCAAAATAAGCGAACCCGTAAGAGGGTAGATCGCTATGGCGTGTGGGTAGATCACAACTAAAAACTCGCAGATCATCAGTTTACTCCGTGAACATGACGCTTGCAACAGTGTCGAAATATTGGTGGAAATATCCAGTTTTAAATATTACTCATACGGATTCTACTGCAACCTCGTCAGCGGCTGGCTTTTCAGCCTCGTCTCTGGGAAGCATGTGCTTTCCAACCATCGCCAATGTGGAGTCTATACAAATTGACACATTGTCCCGTCCCGCCCCGTCCAGTCCCGTGCTAGTGTGAGTCATCCTTAATCCCAATGTCAAAGAATCATCACTATAGTTTCAATGTTTTTGTAGGTATTATTATATTTATCGACTTACTGGCTTTTGTTAAGGTCACCACTTTTCGCTTACCTGCAAATAAAAATATTTTTTTATAAGTAAATGTTAAATTATAGTACATTACGATACTAGTGCGAAAAGGAGGGAATTCGCAATGAGTGGCGATAAAATAAAACACGACCGAAGGGAGTGTCTTAAATCGACACGAGTCGAGAATTACAACCATAGGCTTAATACACTTCATTAAATCTAAGTATACTTGTGTGACGAAAATTCTATTTACGCGTCGCGTACTGACTGAAAAATGTCGTTCAAATTTCATGCTGCTTTTCTTACCTTATGTAAAGAAAGTGTAATGCAAGACAGTGTGTTCCACTCTGCCACGGGTGGTACAAGAATTACGAACACATGTTAAAATTGTGGGCTTTGAATTCATAAACGTCTGTAATTTCTTGTTAACCCTAACATCATGTACTTACTATTTGTACCTACTGTCAGTTTCCTCGAAATTGTAATATTTACTGAATATTCAATAATTGTACAGTCTAATTTTAGAATAAGAAACGGTCGACAAATCCGTCCGTGTACCTTTTTAATAAGTAGGCACCAACCGCTGGAACTAAACACAAAACGTCATTTACTCGAGCGCAGCGAGTCGATTACTCGAGCACCAGCATAATTTGACCTTGTAAGAGTGTGGGTAGATCACAACCAAAAACAGCACGACAGTTACTCCGTAAACTTGGCGCTTGCATCAGTGCCAAAGTATCGGGTGCTCATCAAAACATCATCACCATGGAAGACCACGGCTGGACAAATCCCCAAGGATATCCACACCGATCGGTTTTGTACTGCCCGCATCCAGCGATTTGTCGCAACTTTCACCAGGTAGTCGGTCCACCTTGCTGGGGGCTTTTCCACGCTGTGTTCCGGTATGCGGTCGCCACTCGAGAACCTTTACTGCCCCATCGGCCATCCGATTGGTGTTGGCCCTATTCTGGGATCGTTTACTAACTGCGTAGTTATCTTTCTATCACTCTTCCGTATTGGTGCGATAATTGGGCGTTTTTTTTTGTTGTACAAAAACCATTTTTGGAAAAATTTATATTTTTTAATTGTTTTCTATTCAGAATCTCGAGCTCTTTCAATCTTAGTTGGAGAAAAAAAGTGTCCCAAGATTTGTTTTCCATTTCGCCACCATAATTTCATTGATTTAGTATGGCGGTAGCGTCAATGGAAAGTTTGAAATTTGTATGGAAAATTTAGGACACTTTTTTTCTCCAACTAGGATTGAAAGAGCTCGCGATTCTGAATAGAAAACAACTAAAATTTTTTAAATTTTCCAAAAATGTTTTTTGTACAACAAAAAAAACGCCCAGTTACAGTTTTTTTTTTTATACTACGACGGTGACAAACAAACATACGGCCCGCCTGATGGTAAGCGGTCACCGTAGCCTATGGACGCCTGCAACTCCAGGGGTGTTACAGTTGCGTTTCGTTGGCATTTTGGCAACGCACGCTTTCTGTGACGGTTTGGAATGTCCTAACCTATACCGGACCCCGAATCAATTATTCTGCGTGTGCCTGAATATGAAATGAAACCATTTTGTAGGATATTTTATTTGGTTAAAAATTACTGAAATGGACTTAATTTTAACGGAAAAGGGATTTTGTAACTTAGTTAGGTTTGTGTCTGAGTTATCTACACGGTGTGTTTTGTAATTGCTTTAACTTTGGCATAGAATATACTCGAAATTTAGTATATGTATGTAAGAGAATACAAATTTTATTATGTTCGTTTTGTATTTTATAGTTTTCATACAAAATAATTCGATGTTGAATCACACGCTAATGTAAAATGGGCATTACAATTAACTTTACTGAGTAAGTGACAACTGATGCTGTGCGGCAATTTTGCGGTTTTTGTGTTTTTCCTTGTACTTGTGTCTGGCCTGTATAAAGTCATGCTTTTTGCCAAATTTCGGGATTCTAGGTCAACATATGGCCCTATACATCTTGATTTCCATTGCAAATGTATGGGAAATGTAAGCGACCGTATCTTTTGATTGCGTTGACGTAGATTTTTTTTTACAACTTCTAGGGACGTGGTTTGTGGTAATGTTTTCAACTTGCTACCTTTACGCGTTCCCGATATTAAGGGTCTTGACAGACAGGCGGACAGACGGACGGACAACAAATGCAAAAAATTATACGCAAGAATGTATAACGGGTTGGCACTAACTGACTAGCACGTTTGGCGAAATAGCAAAGTAACATTATTTTCGTTGTTAATATGGAATCCCGCAAAGTAACGCCTGATTCAATACATTAATCCAATAAGATCCTTATCGGCCTCCTAGCCTAGTCGGTAGCCTGCCTACGAAGCAGGAGGTCCCGGGTTCGAATCCTGGTCAGGGCATTTATTTGTGTGTTTATCACGAATATTTGTTCCGGAGTTCTGGATGTTTTCTAAGATTTGTATAAGGTAGTTTTAAGTGGTTTTTTTTTATTTAAATTTAAGTTGTTTTCTATGTATTTGAGTATTTATAATCTGTTATATGTATCGCCGTCTAGTACCCACAACACAAGCTATATTGAGCTTACCGTGGGACTAGGTCGATTTGTGTAAGGTTGTCCCATAACATGTTTAAAAAAAAGGGTATCCTTTTTTTTCCTTTTGAGGTAACACTAAAAATATTTTTTTCTGAAATTTGTCCCAAATAAATTTTCGCAAACCTACCAGACGTTTACGCTATATAGATAAGTAATGTGAGTGCTGTCTGGCTGTGAGTGCATCAATCCATCTTGGGACTGTCAGGGCAAATGGATGTCGTGCACCGCGAGCGTAAATTATTGAACGATCTCCTTCGGAATTCCTAGTAACGTTTGTCCTAAAATCACTTGCCCTAAGTGTTTTTTTTTATTGATCAATATTGTGTTTATATTTATAGTTATTCTATTACTGATAAAAAACAGTTAAGGATGATTCACAGTAGTCCGTTCCGTTCCGATCCGATACGGGGCGATCTGTCAGTTTCTATACAAAAAGTCACGTGACGTCCGAGGGCTCCGAGCTATCACGTGATACTTTGTATAGAAACTGACAGATCGTCCCCTATCGGATCGGAACGGAACGGACTACTGTGAGTCATCCTTTAATCATTTATTTACAAAAAGATAGTGAAATAAAGGAACAAAGTACAAAATCATAGGTATCACGCAAGCAACAAGACTGGGACGTAAGTGCAGTGAAGAGTTTTGAACGGCCTCCTAGCCTAGTCGGTAGTGACCCTGCCTACGAAGCAGGAGGTCCCGGGTTCGAATCCTGGTCAAGACATTATTAACCCAGGACCTCCTGCTTCTTATAAACGTATTGGTTCGCCCCATGTGATTACGTTATGATTATATTCTTTGATGGATCGTCAGCATTTTTTGTTTCACCGTATAATATGCCGGATTATACACAGCAGCATAATTATGCATAATTATACCTCTCTGTGTCCGTTTGGTTCAAAATGGCGACGGAAATAATCGATCGATATTCAAATAGAATAACGAACTTGGAATAATTTAGGACTATTGAATTAATGTTAGCAAATGTCAGGCTTCATAATGAGGTTATTTCTAGATTTTAGAGCTTCGGTTGATACGGACGAATTTATACAGAGTGGCTTTAGATGGTCGAAAATAGAAACCTTTTTTGTGATAACCGTTTTTGTTTCAATAAGTAGATAAAGACGAGGTTTCGATTCTGGATGAAAAACTTACTTATTTTGAAATTTAACTCCCAATTTTAAATATTTATATTGGCGGGGCACGTATGTGTGGCTTTCGCTCACGAGTGCTTTTAATTTTTAGACTGAGCACTGGTTCTATCTGATTCTATATATTGCATACACGCTCAAAAATATCCAACTGGGAAAAGAAAAGAGGGAAAGGAACTCACACCTTTGAAATGTCCAGTCCTAGAAGCCGCGATGGTACACTTGGTAACACGAGGGTTGCACTTTCACCATGGGCCCATGGACTTGTAGATTTCTTCGAAAACAACTATTCTTCCATCGTAGACACTTACACAATATAAAACAGTCACAAATTGTCGCAGATTAAAATGATTCAAATAGATTTATGGCTGGAGCTTTACGCCGACGGAGCTACACCACACCATATTTTTAAGCAACTGACCGCAACTCATTCGCTAGATGTCGCCTCGTTGACGCGCGGTGCGGGCGAGTGCGATATATATATGATTTGATGTGAAAGAGCGGGACAAGAGAGGATAGGGTATTATATTTGAGCGTGCATACTAAGTTAATTAGTTTTGAAAATAATAACGAAACCCAACATCCCCCCGGGCTTGAAGGATTCCCTTCAAAAAAAAAGAAACAAAAACAAAGTAAGAATGATATACAGAGAAAAAAAAAAAACGGAAAGGAAATAAATCGTAGGGTATCTACTCTATGCTTGACTTAAACCATTATAAAGTAAGATTTAAATTAATGTTAACATGCAAATATAAAGTGACAACCCTACTGCGTGGGCAGTGGGCACAACCGCACTACAGGGCGCTCTAGTTTTACTCCTCGTGTTTGCACCTCCGCAACTCGGACGATTCCGTCGCGACCAGGTAAAAGACGAGGTATAATACCGATAGGCCATTGCAAAGGCGGTGTGTTATTTACGTTGATAAGCACAACTGTACCTACGGCTAAAGGTTTAGCTGGAGTGTTCCATTTTTCCCTGCTTTGCAAGTTGTGCAGGTACTCCGTTCGGAACCGTTTCCAGAAAGATTGAACGATCGAATCTAACAATGAATAACGCGTTAAAAGATCCGTTCTTTCCTGTCTTAAATCAGCGGCGGGTAAGTACTGCAACGGTGCCGTACATATAAAATGAGCAGGTGTCAGTGCACTAGGTTCCGAAGGATCGGAACTCAAAACGTAAAGAGGTCTACTATTCATAATAGACTCAATTTGGCTTGACACTGTCAAAAATTCCTCATAGGTCAAAATTTGTTTGCCTATAACGCGATGAAGGTGCGTTTTAAAGCATTTAATGTTGCTTTCCCAGGCACCTCCAAAATGAGGTGCATTTGGAGGATTTAAGCGCCACGTTATACGGAGCTTTAAGAGCTCTTCTTGAAACGTTTTATAATAATCGTCAGTTTGAAGAAAAGAGTGGAGTTCACTCAAATAAGCCTTAGAGGCTACGAAGTTAGTTCCATGATCACTATATAGCGTCTGGCACGACCCACGGCGGGAAATGAACCTTTTAAACGCATCTAAAAATGCCGCAGAACTAAGAGATGAAGCGAGTTCAGTATGGACAGCCTTGGTAACCATACAGATGAAAAGACAAAGCCATACCTTTTGACTCTTTGCCCCACGTTTTCTGACCATGGTGACGAAAAAAGGTCCGGCATAATCGACTCCTGTGTGTGTGAACGCTTTACTAGCGTTAACACGACACGCTGGCAAATCAGCCATAGGTGGAAATGTGTTGATCGGATTTGCCTTGAAGCAGTCGTTACATTGGTGAAAGCGCTGTCTCACAATTCGACGTGCGGAAAAAATCCAATACCTTTGTCTCAAAACAGCGAGCAACATCTGAGGACCTGCGTGTAAGTTTGTGCGATGGTAAAAATCGATTAAAAGTTCTATAATGTGCCCTCGTTTGGGCAACACTGCTGGGTGTTTGCTACAAAAATCTAGCGATGAGTTACCTAGACGTCCTCCCACTCGTAGAATGTCACCGTCCATAAAAGGAAATAATTTGCGAAGAGTAGGTGAACATACTTTGCCATCCTTAATATTTCGTATTTCGTCAGCAAATGAAGTTTGTTGAACGACCTTGACTACGAATAATTCAGCCGCGTCTAGGTCGGAGGCAGTGATCTCACTACCTCGCGGTAGTTTTTTGACAAATCTTAAAACGTGGACGACCGACTTAAGAAATCGGTGCCATGATGAAAATTTCGCTCCTAGCTCCAGAAGCCAGTGACCACTGCTTCCTTCATGGGTAGCCACAAGGGAAGAAACCTTTTGCTCTGCTAGCACCTTAGCCGTTGGCATAAACTTAGCTATCGGCCATTGGTTAACTGGTAAAGAAGCCCAGGACGGACCCTGAAACCAGAGACTGTGATCCTTCAGGCTAGAAGGCAGCAGTCCTCGTGATAAACAATCGGCGGGGTTCTCAGGTCCGGACACATGATAAAAATGTTCCGGGGCATAATTTGTTTGACATTGAGCGATGCGGTTGGCCACATAGGTAGCAAACCTATGCGGAGATGAGTGCACCCAGCACAAAGCTACCTCTGAATCCGAAAATGCGTAAACATTGTCAATATTGTGGCGTTCTGATAACGTGTCGTGTACGACGCGTAACAGTTTTGACATTAAGACAACCGCACAGAGTTCCAAGCGAGCAACCGTCACCGTCTTAACCGGAGCTACCTTAGACTTGGAGCAAATCAAGCGAATGACGGGATTCTGATTGTCCGTAACAACATGTGCGTAAATGACGCAACCGTACGCCTTTTCACTGGCGTCGGCAAAAGCAACAAGAGTCACTTTTGAGGATTTTTCAATGCCTAGATGTCTAGAAAATCTAAGCTCAGAAATAAGCGGCAATTCGTTGACAAACTTGTGCCATAGGCTTAAAATGTTCTGAGGTGGCAAATCATCCCAACCTTGTTTTAAAAGCCACAATTCTTTTATGAGGAGTTTCGAATATAAAATAATAGGCCCAACCAGGCCAAGAACGTCATACAAGCGTGCGGTGGCAGAAAGAATAGCTCGTTTCGTGCCTGTCAGCGGGGGAGGCGAGACGCTGAAAACGAACTCGTCAGACCCAGGAAGCCATTGCAGGCCAAGTATTTTTAGCGAGCCGCTGTCATCGAAAGTGACGCATTCAGATTGGCGATGGGTTGAAGGTATGGTTTCCAGAAACTCAGGAGAGTTACTGGTCCACTTAACTAAATCGAACCCACCAGCCTTGAAGAGGCTAATTAACTGGGCCGCTGTCGTAACTGCTTCCTCATGGGAAGAAGCAGACGAAGCTAAATCGTCCATGTAAACGTCTCTTTCGAGGACATCAGCAGCGAGCGGGTACCTTTCGCGTTCGTCACTAGCGAGCTGACGAAGCGTGCGCAATGCAAGGAATGGCGAACACCGAAGACCAAACGCGACACGATTGAAACAATACGCATTTAAAGGTTCTTCAGAAGAGAAACGATATAATATCCTTTGAAAGGAGCGGTGCGGAGGATGTACTTCTATACATAAGTACATCTGACGAACGTCAGCGAAAAAAGCGATGCGGAATATGCGAACATTCAGAAGTATCTGAAAAATATCAGCCTGCAAATTGCAACCGGTATGCAGAAGGTCATTCAAGGACAGACCGCTATCTGTCTTACAACTTCCATCCAAAACCAAACGTACCTTAGTAGTCACTTTATCATTTCGGATTACTGGGTGATGCGGTAGAAAAAAACCGGGGCTGCGAAGATCTTGAGGAGGAACGAGGGAAATAATCCCTTTCTTCAAATAGTCGAGAATAATCTCATTATAACTGTCATGAAGTTGCGGGTTGCGAGAAAATTTATTTTCGAGCATTAAAAATCTCTTTTTTGCGGTATAAAAAGAATTACCTAAAGCGTTAGGACTTTCTTTAAAAGGAAGGTCTACAGCGTAAGATCCATTATCGTTACGAGTAGTGGTTGAGGTGAATATTTGTTCACATGCCTGGTCTTCCGGGCTTAAGAACTTTGCATTCAAAACCTCTTCTTGAGACCAAAACTTTTCCAAACTTTGGTTAAGCGGTTCATGCGTGAAAGCACAGAAAGCGCGAGTCTCGCATTGCGGTGATGACTGCCAATCGACGTCTCCCATAATGAGATAACCTAGCGTAGTCTCTAAGGCAGTAGGTAAGCTAGCGTTACGAATTTTATTATTTAATAATATTTCGCAGAAGAAATTGGTACCTAATATCATGTCAATTGGTCCAGGTTTGTTAAAACTATCGTCAGCGAGCGGTATATTCTCAAATAATTTTAACATCGATGAGTCTAATTTCTCTTCAGGCAATTCTGAAGTAATCTTTTCAATTACAAGCGGTTTAGCCGAGTAAACGTGCGGATCGTCAAACCTAGAGCAAAAACTTATATATGAAAGACCGATAATTTTCATAGACATATCTCCAATTCCCTTAACAGCTGAGTAACGATTTTTATTGGAAATTGGCAAAGATAAACGTTTGCAACAGTCAAGCGTGATATAATCCTTTTGCGATCCAGGATCAATCAGAACTCGCAAACATTCACCAGAAGCATTATTTGCTTGAAGAACCTTAACCTTAGCGGTACCCAGGAAAGTCAAAACATCCTGGCCTTCATCCTCTGACGCGCCGGTAACCGGCGCAGAAGCTAAATAACTCAAGGTTGATTTAGGTTGCGAATGATTGTCAGCTTTATTCCCTTGCGCATTAGGTTGCATATCGTTTGTCACTTTTTTACTATCTTCGTAAACACAAACAGCTTGCGGCGACGTACCTACACTGGAGGTACCGCTTGACGACGGCGGCCCTAAGCTGGACTGCTTATTTGTCATCGAATTAAAATGTAACAATGTATGATGCTTGGAGGCACATACACTGCAAGTGCGTTCGGAACTACACGCGGAAAATTTGTGTTTGTAACTAAGGCAGTTATTGCAAATTGAATTAGCTTTAACGAATTTATACCTTTCATGCGGTGTCATTTTTGCAAAAACTGAACACTGATACAAATGTTCATGTTTATTGGTTTTGCACAAGTGGCAAACTGGCGTTGGAGCGGGTCGCGGACTAACAAAAGATTTGGTTTGAATGTTTTTTGGAGTAGGCAAGCCTTTACTATTATTAATCTTAGGCGCGGAATAAGTAGGTTTTAACGTCGAGTGAGGTATGACCTTGGACTGTTCTTTAATGAACTCAACAAGATTGGCATAAGTCGGACATTTTTCTTTGCGGTAATACATTTCGAACAATTTGACGGATTCCGAGTCCAGTCGTTGTAATGCGAGATGCAGAAAGAGGAAATCCTGTAAGTCTGTCAACTTTAGCGCCTTTAGCGCTCGTACCGAAGCATCAAATTTGCATAAAAATGCGTCCAAATTCGCTTCCGAACCAGTGGAAATAGGTTTAAAATCTAACAGCTGATTCGCGTATCCAGCGGCTAAAGCGCGCTTATCCTCATATTTATCAATAAGCGCTTGCCATATAATTTGATAATTTTCACCCGTGGCGGGTAAACCGGCACAAACAGACCTCGCCTTATCGCTCAACTTGCCTACTAAAAACTGCACACGTTCACTGTCCGATAGGTGCGGATTGTTATGAATTACACTCTTAAATTGCTCATAAAATAAAGGCCAACTTTGAATGTCACCGTTAAATGGTAACAATTCAATTGCGGGCAACTTATGTTTAACTGCATAAGATTGACTTTTCTGTACCTCGTTTAAATTACTTTTAATGTCAGCATGTACTCGTTTAATTTGACAATAGATTTCATCAAAAGAGATCAAAGGCTGATAATTGGGCGTAGCGTTAGGTTTATGCTGAATTAACTTCATATTATAATCGTCAAGAACGCGTTCAAAATCAGACCGTAACTGGTCTAAACCTGCGATATTATTCAAAAAGAGATTGCGCTGAGGTTCATCTTGTTGTGCCTTTAACGATAATGTATAAATATTTTGTAAGCGCATAAACAATGCATTACGTTTTCCCTCAAGAACAACCAGATCGCCAACACGGCTGGCTGAGGGCGCTGAGGCGTCTTTTTCGTCTCCGCCCATTGTAAAGAAAACTAGGTAGTAAACTAATAAACAGTCACTATACCTACGGGACCAGCGTCAAACAATAAAACAGGGCACTATAAGCGGCGTAATTACTCAATACTAAATTGAACCTTAGTACGAATAAATAGAAGCGTATTGACAAAAGAATGATACTTCGCGAAATTCGCGCAAATAAGCAACGTAGTTAGTGAATTCAGGTACAAAGAACGACAAATGTTCTATTTTAAATACTAAAGTAATAAAGCGGTTTAAATTATAAGATTTATAAACAAAAATGCGGTGCGCGAAAAGAAGGTTGTAACTGTATATGATGTACGCGGCGCTTACGCCCTTTATCACAGCGAAACGAAACAGCTAGAAGCGCGATGTAATATTTTGTGTAAGTGGGCAGGTTTAAGTTACCTACGTATGTACTACGACGCAATGGAATGTCGATTAACTGCGAATACGAATTTATAAAACTAGGTATTTGCACTTACAATGCCGATTTGCGGGTGTGACAAAGCAATATCAAATTAGCTCCTTGCGGTGCGGGTTAAGAAATAAAAAGAAAATATAGGAAACTAATTCGACGAGTCAAGCATCAAGTATGTACCCAGATTTACTTCGAAGCAGAAATTAAGAAGTGTGATTTTGATTTCAATAATCAATACATATAATAAGAGAGTAGAAATAAAAAATCTGTACAATAAATATATTTAAAAAAAAATACGTAGGGGCGTATCAGAAACGTTGATAAAATATCTTTCAATGGTTTTTAGAATTTTTGTCTGTCTGTCTGTCTGTGAATTTGTTCGCTAACTCCGCAAAAAGTACTGGACAGAATTTTATGAAATTTGGTATGGTAATAGTTTATGTACCGGAGTAACATTTAGGATACTTTTTATCCGGTTTCGTAACATTTTTTTTTTTACATATGTATAGTTTGCATTGCTCATAATAGATGGCGCTAGCGGTACGGCTTTTATTGTACAAAACTTGAAAGCTGCTGCAATGTTCGAAATACCGTCGTATAGTATAGTGCCATCCTGCTCGCCCAAATATTTGATATAGGAGACCGAGAGGGATGGTACTATACGATTGTCAATTTTATAACATCTGAGTAAATTTCGTTTTTGTAACCGACCATAGGTGGCGCTAGCTGAACACAAATACCATCAAATGAACCATAAGATAGGAATTAAGTGATTTTTATGAACCCTTTCCTGTCCCACCAGAGAGAGATTACACAAATCTCTGTTTTGACATTTTGCTGGGACATCAGTCAGCCGCGACCATGACCAGTGAAACCTGTGTCGAAACGTCGGTAAATAAGGTAAACAAATTAATTCGCGTTAGACCCGTTTAATAATTATGTTTAAATATGTGTTTAAATCGCGAAAGTTTTAAATGTTATATAAAAAAAAAAACACTAATATTATAAGCGAAGAAATTTTATAGGGTTTTTGAAAGTTGCAATAGAGTATTAAATTTAGTAAGTTGGAAGTTGTATTTATGCAACGTGCTTTTGAAATTTCGATATCGTGATGTAGAACATTTGTAACTTATGCAAACTTTATATGCTTCAAATACTTTAAACGTATGCTACTACATGGATTTCCCTTTCAAGAAGCATATTATGGTAAATTTCATAAGATTATTTGCAACAATAATAAAAATGTTCAAAATTCCAAGTAATATTTTAAAACACACACTACACACTGTACACTGGCGCCACTTATTTGCTTAGATATGAAGTGAGTAAATATGCCACGTTAAATCCATGGTTTTATTGCTATATGTATTTTGCTAATCGGCGGACCTTATTTTGAATAAAATTGTGCACACATTTAATAAGTTTATCGAAAGAAATGGGCAGAGACATAAAAAGTACATTTTCCCGTTAATATTGTGTTTATTACACTGCCATCTATATATTACATGTAGAACTACTTAAGGCTCTTTAGAGCTGCATCTAACATTTTCATTCTTGGGAAAGTGGGAAACATACTATGTCGTAAAGTCTTCTAGATTTGGTAGATGGCGCTGTTAACAGTTTAGTTGGTTTTCAACCGACTTCAATATTTCTAAAGGAGGAGGTTCTCAATTCGTCTGAATTTTTATTTTGTCAAATAATATCTAAGATTATTAAATGCGTAACCGAATGATATAAATTGAGTTTAATGAAAAAATTAACCCAGTGGCTCCAGAACGGAATGAACACCCGCTGACTGAAGAGACCTCAGGACAATATCATTGAGGTCTTAGTGCCGCGGAAGCCGGAATCCTACCACTACAAAGACGGCAAGTCAATGTGTAGTATAATATGGCTGTCAACACCCACCATGGATTGTACACGCGGATGACATACCTACATCATGACAAATTTCCATGCGATGGTTATATTGTAAATTTGATGAAATCTTATCTGTTGCCACTTCACACTAAATTAAAAACGCTGAACGGATTAAGGTGAAATTTGGCATGGGGATATTTTGACTCCTAGGAAAGGACAGAATAGTTTTTGTTACGAAAATCATCCTCTATAGAGGTGCAAAGGGGGACAGAAGCAAGTGAATAGTCAGTTCAATCCTGTGCATTGCACTTTTTTACAGCAGTTTTGTTTTCACCTTATGTTGAGTAGGTACATGCGAATAAAGGCCTATGCCGATCCTATATCCTATCATAGGATCGTCCTTGGATAAGACATATATACTTACCTACCTAATGAAAGTTTATATGCGCGACGTAGTTATTTTGGTATCTTCGCAATGTTTTTCTTCACTCTGGGAAGTAAGTTGTAATCATGTATCGAATGACATTCCGTGGGTTAAATTCAGTGAGCTTAAGACAGTGTTTTAAACCGTGATCAAAAACACTCGGCCTTGATTACTTATTTAATAAAAAGATAATTTATGTAAACTTGGACGTACTTTCTACTACATCTACAGCGTATCTAACCACTGAAAGATTAATATGTGGTAGATACAAATATACATACAGCTGTAACAAAAATGCTGGTAATTCGATTAAATGCGTAATCAGTATCGTATTGTGATTAGGAGAAAAAATAAACAGAAAATGTTTGTCGAAAAAACATTCAGTCCAATTTTTTCCAAATCAGATTACAATATTGATCACCAGCATTTTTGGTATTTCCAGAATTATTAATGAGAAAAAAGAAAAACAGGTTACTGTAGTTGCAAGTTAGTTGTTTGTTTATACGGCCCCGGAATTTAATTAGCAATTTACAGTTCAAGTCAATTTGGTCTTTAATACTTATGCTAATAAAAATACACTACCAAACATTATAATACTACGCAGACGAAGTCGCGGGTAACAGCTAGTTATGAAATATGTTACTACTTTAATGCGTAGAACCAGGTTGGAAATAAGCAATTACGCTGGAGAATCAGATTTAAAAGGACTAGACTTAACAATCCGGTTTAAGAAGGACCATAAAATTGGATGAAAAACTTACTTATTTTGAAATTTAACTCCCAATTTTAAATATTTATATTGGCGGGGCACGTATGTGTGGCTTTCGCTCACGAGTGCTTTTAATTTTTAGACTGAGCACTGGTTCTATCTGATTCTATATATTGCATACACGCTCAAAAATATCCAACTGGGAAAAGAAAAGAGGGAAAGGAACTCACACCTTTGAAATGTCCAGTCCTAGAAGCCGCGATGGTACACTTGGTAACACGAGGGTTGCACTTTCACCATGGGCCCATGGACTTGTAGATTTCTTCGAAAACAACTATTCTTCCATCGTAGACACTTACACAATATAAAACAGTCACAAATTGTCGCAGATTAAAATGATTCAAATAGATTTATGGCTGGAGCTTTACGCCGACGGAGCTACACCACACCATATTTTTAAGCAACTGACCGCAACTCGTTCGCTAGATGTCGCCTCGTTGACGCGCGGTGCGGGCGAGTGCGATATATATATGATTTGATGTGAAAGAGCGGGACAAGAGAGGATAGGGTATTATATTTGAGCGTGCATACTAAGTTAATTAGTTTTGAAAATAATAACGAAACCCAACAGATTCATTATAATTCAATGCTAATCGTGAGTAATACTGAATTACTGGTACTAACCGCGGCTTTGATAGCTCTCTTTCTGATGATGGTTGCCAATCGTAATCGAAACATGTCACACCAATAGTTATCACACATGAGTTTAATCTGTTGTTTTAATACAAAATGTACCTACATAATATTGCTATTTTCTTTGAATAATAAACTACCATGAGTATCAGATATACTAAACTACTTATATCGGCTTACTCACGTCAATAAAGTCGATAATATCTCGACATGTTTCGGCCGGCAGTGACGGCTACTCTACTACTATTCAATTTTATTAAGTTAGAAAAAAAACACGGCTTTTCCCCTTCGTCTTTTCTTATATTTATCATATTTCCATGTTTACATTTGTGCGCAATAATGTCCCGCCCAAGGATAAGATAACATAAGATAAATCATCGCTCCCCACCCGCCCTGTCGATCTTGTACATACCACTGAACAAATTGTACGGTTTTTTCTGAGTTACTTGTTACGTTGGTGTAAGTCATAAACTTCTACGTATTTTTTATTAGGCATTAGAAATTTATGGCTGGTTGTATTTAGTGAAAGGTAAAACATTTGAGTCACAACTCAAATTTTCCCTAAAGCTCTTTCACGTGGCTCAAAATTTGTTATTTGCAAAACTTAACTACTTTTACTGCTGATAAGTCGATGTTGGGATGATGCAAATTTGTGAGTACCTCACCTCAAATGAGGTTTGTCATTGCCACCTCGTTTCAGATACTCACTTAAACTCATTTTAAAATGATGTCCTACCCAACACTACTATTTAGTTGTGTTTAATTAGTTTTTTATTTGAGTATCATTTAAAAAATTGAAAGAGACGTCGTACTCCACAGAAAACGTGATCAAGGTCCCCGGTGAGCAGGGCTGGGATCGAACCAGCGACCTCATGCTTTCGTGGCAGATGCCCTTACCACTGGGGTTCCCGACCACGGCAACCAGAGTCCGAAATTTCCTAAGTATATGCAATCCTTTCTTATTTTGAACGTTTAAGGTGCATTTCGCCCATCCTACAGCTCAGACTTACGTCCAGTGCTGCCCTCTAGACAATCTTTACAGATTATTTTCAACTAGAAGCGAGAGATGGCGCCACTATACTGTACTATTGTAAACCATGAATTAAATCACCTATTATTTGTACTTAATAAATATTTTTGATTCATGTTTTCAAGTACTAATATATATAAATAATAATTTTCAGAGTTTAGAGTAAAAACTGTACCTAATCCAAGCAGACTTTTATGACTTAGACCAAAGCTGCACTATCTCACTGAATGTAGGAGTGCTATATCTCTTTACAGATTACCGAGGTCGCGACCTTGGAATGAACATCGTGTTTACAATGTGAATAAATTCTTACAATTTTCTGAGATGATTTACGTAACGGCAAATATACATACAAATTCAAAGGTAGCAAAATAATAAAAAATAAACAGAAACGGTTGACAACCGAGTTTTGAGTTGGAGTTTTTAGATTGTAACATGATATTCTAGACACAAGGAAAATAATTTGTATTTATGCTAAAATTAAGTTATATATTTAGTATTATGAGTGTAAATCCACGATGGCTACCGCCCGAAAGTGGCGGATTGCATATTTTTTCATAACTCTCTCATTCTCTAGACTAGTATAACACTGTATACTATGGCAAATTTCAAATCCAAAATGGCTGCCGCCACAAAGTGTTCCGTTACATATTCTTTACTTTGCATTCAAAGGCCTGGATATTTCTTCTAGTGCCACCGTGCCGATTGCTCGTATTACTAAAATTTGTACTTAAAGGTTTAACCAAAAAAAATATTTTTTTATAGCTTAATCTATAACTGTCTGGTTACACCTTGTATAAAGGATTCCAAATGGAATTTTTGTCGACTCTAAACGTAGGCTAGTAAAAGCATCATAAATTTTAGTTCCTTGGGAAGATATCTTACGAAACCTTTTAGAGTTATTGCTAGACATATAAACCAAAGGGCTTCATTTTTTGTTTCGCAAATTCTACTTGGAGTAAAATTTACTCTCTTTCAAGCTATACAAGGTGTAACACCAGCCACTAAAAACTTCATACACTTTATATGCTTAAGTCACACTGAGCAATTGACCTGACTAAACTAACTCATTGATTGAAATTAAACACTTTAGAACAGATTAATCGCATTTATTAACACCAGGACCCTACGTTTTGAGCCCTTTACAGCACTAGTTTTCACAGGGTTAAGATGATGACTCATATCTCAAAAGGTACTTGTGCAAACTACATACATAGGTACAAAAATATAAGATTTTTGTAAGTAGGTAGTTTGCGCGTAGGGTCATGGTGTTAATAAATGCAATCAATCCATTCTAAAGTGTTTAATTTCAATGAATAACAATCGCGGTAAAAGATATATTCTGACTGATTGAAATAAAAAATAACTGACAATCAAGAACACACAGCCAAAATGTATGAAAAAGTAACACATAATGAAAGTTGCTCGGTATGACTTTTGTCAGAGATTTTCAGTAATTGGTGTTACACCCTATAAAGCTCTAAGTTGTTATGATAGAAAAGCAAATATTGATAAATCTACTTTTTGTACGAAAACACCCTCATGGGATCCGACGCGGCGCCAGTGACGTCAGTAGTGAAGTGAGTGAGTGGGTACCTCATAACGGATTGGTATTTAACGTATCACAAAACTCAATGATAAGCAGGCACCAAAGGATGGAACTCCTTATGATAAGTCGAGAAAAAATAAGAAAATTAAAAAATATCTCAATTATTTTTGAAAATACACATTAAAAATTAAATTAATCGAAAGTTGGCATCCCTTATGGTGTTTTTAACGACCACGTCTACAAATATTCAATAAATTCAGTTTTTTTATTTTTGGAAACTTAAATTTAATAGCCTTGCTATTAGATAGACAATTTTGAAAGAAAAAATCTTTCAAAATGAATTGTGATTATTTTTTATGTTAAACCTACATGTATTATGTTATTTTTACAGGCTGTGTTAGATAGCAGGGCTACTTAAAAATATATACTTAAAAAAATAAAATAAAAACATAAATATTTAAATATTTGTAGACAAAATACCATTATGGATGTCGATTTTCGATGAATTTCGTTTTTTTTCTGTAGGTAATTTCTAAAATAATTGAGATATATTTTTTTTCTTATTTTTTCTCGACTGATCATAAGTAGCCCCATCCTATGGTGCCGGCTTATCGTTGAGTTTTGGGACACGTTGTATTACCTCATTTTTCAAATCAGATTATTATAATAAATAAATAATATTTATGATGTTGAGGTAACGTAAACTCATTGAGGTAAAACACATCACTATCTTGTTAGGTGTTTACATACTCCAGTCATCCTATTATGTAAAGCTGTGCCCAAACTGTACGTTATGTTTATATTTGCGCTGTCGCATTGTTAAGAAATACTAGGGATTGTTTGGTGGGGATAAAGCTGCTGGATAATATTGGATTATATGTATAACTCTGTGTTTATGCCAGTACTCATAGTGTTGTGTTTCTGTTGGTGAGTAACGTCGCCAGAGCTCCAAGAGGATCCTGTTTTGACAGTTGGGGACCCACGGAGCAAAGCTTGTCCCTTTAGCTGTCAACACAGCGAATCCTCTTTTTTTAAGGGTTGGCAACGCGCATGTAACACTCCTGGAGTTGCAGGCGTCCACAGGCTATGGTGACCGCTTACCATCAGGCGGGCCGTATGCTTGTTTGTCACCGTAGTAGTATTAAAAAAAAAACGATCGGTCGATAATTTTATTTATACTGACCGGCGAAATATCATTTACTACTACTTACACTACCTACCTCTACATACCTTAAATTGCTGAAGCTGAAAACTTTATACTTTCACAATACGATTCATTGAAAAGGAATTGTGCTTCAGAAAATGAAACTGAAACCAGACAGACAAAAGAGTTTGCAGATAAAATGAAATAATATTGTTTTGGTACATATTTGTATCGATGATAAAAGATATTGTTTTCCGAGTTAAAATGCAGATAAGTATACCTCTCACAATATTATTTTACAAAATAAATATTACATCGATGCTAGAAAATTCAAAACCATTTATCAGGAAATAACCGATTATTTCCGCTAATAACCGGTTATTTCGCACAAATCATAACCGGTTTTGCATTCCCTAATCGACGCCATTATTATATCATTTTATTCATCATAATAACATGTATAACAACGTTGTGCGATTTATGTGTATGTTCGTATGTCTTTGACATTGTATTTCCTAATCATATGAAGGAGTTCAAAGGTTTGTCTATTAATATGATGATAAACTTATAGAAATAGCCTTCAACGTACCCTTTAATGTCGTGAGGTCTCAGGAGCAATTTATTCAAACTGTGGATATTTTTCAACCCAAAATTTCCGTCCTGTTCCCATTAATGTCATGAACAGGACTTTTTCTCTTCCAACGCAAAAAGTTAGGTCGACATAGATAAATGTTTTTGTTTCACCATGATTTTCAATACATACGTAAAAATATCGGCTACCCCATGACCGATTCGTCTTACATTTGAATTTTAAAAAATCTATCTAAAGAAACCGCCATATTCATCCTAATAACCTAACTTTTAAGTTTTTGATGGAATCACCAAGATTAACTGATTTATCCTGTTTTGTATGTTGCGATAATTTTACCGTTTCAGTAGTGAATGGTTTCAGTGGTGATTGATGAGTACCTAAGTGAAAATACAAGAAGAAACAGTAACAAAACATGTGACGTCTTTTGTTTACATTGTTAGGAAGGTCAATTGACAGCGATTTTACCTGCCTTTAACGAAGATCCAAACATACATACATACATACAAACGACGTATTTTCCCAGTAGATTATACAAATTTGGACTCTTGATTTCCCGCGCTTCGTCACTTCTCACAACCTTCAAAAATTCACAAGATCATTTTACATAATTCTCATCAAAATTCTTCTCACACAATGAACTTGACTGTATCCAGCACACGTACAATATTCTTGAGTATACTTGTACAATTACCATCAGATATATAGGAGCGCGCATGGTATTCAAAATTATCTAAACAAGACTCTAATGCTGTGGCAATAGAGGCGTGTTCAGATATTGTGAGCACATCGCTCGCCCCGATGTATCTGATAGCTGTACTTGATTTACTTACATTTCACGCTTATCGCAACAACTAGTATAGCGAGATCCCTGATTACTTGGCATTCATACTGACTTATAGATCAAGTTATACTGGAAAATTGTATGGATTGGTACACGTCCTATGTACACATTCGTATTTGTCAGCCTCTAGGTGTTTTTATACGTAATCATAATATTTGATCAACTTTTGCTTGTTCTAGTGGCATTGAACAACTTTGTTTGGTTGGCGGTTATACATACATGCTTGTGTATGTAATAACATGTATCAATGTTTGAAATTTGAAGAATATTGATAAGTGAACTTGCGACCCCTATATCTCGACAACCCCTTGACCAATTTAGCTTATATTCAAAATTAAAAATTATATTTTTTTCATCTAACCACCTGTCAAATTTTACGACAATCCGATCAACGATACTCGAGTTATCGTCGAACAAACAAACATACATACATACAAATACATACAAACGACGGAGTGTCCAAGTAAATTGGGAGAACGAATATCTTCTGCAATTATAACGAAGGTTAACAAAATGGTTACCTACTAGATATTTTTTTATAGCGTCAAAGATTATTTAGACTTTGACGATGACGTTGTACTAATCTTAATTTTGACTTGTGTATGATAATTTTAACTAATTTTATTTTTGACATGACTGTGTATAATAATTTTAAATTTAATAATTATAAATATATTTTAGGTAATTTTATATTAATATTGGTATGCTTGCTTGCATGCTGAATACAAGGATCTTCTTTTTTGTATTTTAAGATCTAATAATTAAATTCAATTGTGAATTTGAATTTGAAATCATTCCTTGAAATGAAACAAACGGATTATTTGCGTTTATTCACACCATGAACCTTTGTTTCGAGCCCCTTAGAGCACTCGCTATCACACGGTTACTCAGAGACCAAGTCTATTGATGTAGGTATTTCAACATTTTCGATGTGTATTTTTTTAATAATTTGGTTGTTTCTGAGTGGGTATTTTTGTGAAACAGATTAGTTATTTCAGTATTGCCCTAAACAATGTATATTTTAAAATATTCTTTAAAATTAAATTTTGAGAACGGGAAATACCACTCAGACCTTCCCGAAAATCATAAACAACTGTTTTTTATTAATTTACGAAACATTTACTGATCATTTAAGTAAGTACCTGTAGAAGATAACATGATAGTCTATAAACATTTTTAGCAATCCATCTCTTTTCTTTGGGTACCACAAACACGAAAAAAATAATTTATTTCTATTTATATGTCATGCATGAATTAGACCACAGCTTTTAGTAGTCATTTAATGGTATTTTTGTTAGCAAATCCTATTAGACGAACAATCAATACATATAATAAGAGAGTAGAAATAAAAAATCTGTACAATAAATATATTAAAAAAAAAATACGTAGGGGCGTATCAGAAACGTTGATAAAATATCTTTCAATGGTTTTTAGAATTTTTGTCTGTCTGTCTGTCTGTGAATTTGTTCGCTAACTCCGCAAAAAGTACTGGACAGAATTTTATGAAATTTGGTATGGTAATAGTTTATGTACCGGAGTAACATTTAGGATACTTTTTATCCGGTTTCGTAACATTTTTTTTTTTTACATATGTATAGTTTGCATTGCTCATAATAGATGGCGCTAGCGGTACGGCTTTTATTGTACAAAACTTGAAAGCTGCTGCAATGTTCGAAATACCGTCGTATAGTATAGTGCCATCCTGCTCGCCCAAATATTTGATATAGGAGACCGAGAGGGATGGTACTATACGATTGTCAATTTTATAACATCTGAGTAAATTTCGTTTTTGTAACCGACCATAGGTGGCGCTAGCTGAACACAAATACCATCAAATGAACCATAAGATAGGAATTAAGTGATTTTTATGAACCCTTTCCTGTCCCACCAGAGAGAGATTACACAAATCTCTGTTTTGACATTTTGCTGGGACATCAGTCAGCCGCGACCATGACCAGTGAAACCTGTGTCGAAACGTCGGTAAATAAGGTAAACAAATTAATTCGCGTTAGACCCGTTTAATAATTATGTTTAAATATGTGTTTAAATCGCGAAAGTTTGAAATGTTATATAAAAAAAAAACACTAATATTATAAGCGAAGAAATTTTATAGGGTTTTTGAAAGTTGCAATAGAGTATTAAATTTAGTAAGTTGGAAGTTGTATTTATGCAACGTGCTTTTGAAATTTCGATATCGTGATGTAGAACATTTGTAACTTATGCAAACTTTATATGCTTCAAATACTTTAAACGTATGCTACTACATGGATTTCCCTTTCAAGAAGCATATTATGGTAAATTTCATAAGATTATTTGCAACAATAATAAAAATGTTCAAAATTCCAAGTAATATTTTAAAACACACACTACACACTGTACACTGGCGCCACCTATTTGCTTAGATATGAAGTGAGTAAATATGCCACGTTAAATCCATGGTTTTATTGCTATATGTATTTTGCTAATCGGCGGACCTTATTTTGAATAAAATTGTGCACACATTTAATAAGTTTATCGAAAGAAATGGGCAGAGACATAAAAAGTACATTTTCCCGTTAATATTGTGTTTATTACACTGCCATCTATATATTACATGTAGAACTACTTAAGGCTCTTTAGAGCTGCATCTAACATTTTCATTCTTGGGAAAGTGGGAAACATACTATGTCGTAAAGTCTTCTAGATTTGGTAGATGGCGCTGTTAACAGTTTAGTTGGTTTTCAACCGACTTCAATATTTCTAAAGGAGGAGGTTCTCAATTCGTCTGAATTTTTATTTTGTCAAATAATATCTAAGATTATTAAATGCGTAACCGAATGATATAAATTGAGTTTAATGAAAAAATTAACCCAGTGGCTCCAGAACGGAATGAACACCCGCTGACTGAAGAGACCTCAGGACAATATCATTGAGGTCTTAGTGCCGCGGAAGCCGGAATCCTACCACTACAAAGACGGCAAGTCAATGTGTAGTATAATATGGCTGTCAACACCCACCATGGATTGTACACGCGGATGACATACCTACATCATGACAAATTTCCATGCGATGGTTATATTGTAAATTTGAAGAAATCTTATCCGTTGCCACTTCACACTAAATTAAAAACGCTGAACGGCTTAAGGTGAAATTTGGCATGGGGATATTTTGACTCCTAGGAAAGGACAGAATAGTTTTTGTTACGAAAATCATCCTCTATAGAGGTGCAAAGGGGGACAGAAGCAAGTGAATAGTCAATTCAATCCTGTGCATTGCACTTTTTTACAGCAGTTTTGTTTTCACCTTATGTTGAGTAGGTACATGCGAATAAAGGCCTATGCCGATCCTATATCCTATCATAGGATCGTCCTTGGATAAGACATATATACTTACCTACCTAATGAAAGTTTATATGCGCGACGTAATTATTTTGGTATCTTCGCAATGTTTTTCTTCACTCTGGGAAGTAAGTTGTAATCATGTATCGAATGACATTCCGTGGGTTAAATTCAGTGAGCTTAAGACAGTGTTTTAAACCGTGATCAAAAACACTCGGCCTTGATTACTTATTTAATAAAAAGATAATTTATGTAAACTTGGACGTACTTTCTACTACATCTACAGCGTATCTAACCACTGAAAGATTAATATGTGGTAGATACAAATATACATACAGCTGTAACAAAAATGCTGGTAATTCGATTAAATGCGTAATCAGTATCGTATTGTGATTAGGAGAAAAAATAAACAGAAAATGTTTGTCGAAAAAACATTCAGTCCAATTTTTTCCAAATCAGATTACAATATTGATCACCAGCATTTTTGGTATTTCCAGAATTATTAATGAGAAAAAAGAAAAACAGGTTACTGTAGTTGCAAGTTAGTTGTTTGTTTATACGGCCCCGGAATTTAATTAGCAATTTACAGTTCAAGTCAATTTGGTCTTTAATACTTATGCTAATAAAAATACACTACCAAACATTATAATACTACGCAGACGAAGTCGCGGGTAACAGCTAGTACTTTTATAAGACCATTAAGTACTCGTTTACTCAAAGTTACAAACCAACCAAATCTCTCAAAAAAGAAACCCTCCAAGCTAAAACGTGACTAAAGGCCCACTTTCTAGTCCAAAAGGCATAACTTTCAATCCAACTTAGCATTCTGATCATGCGAACGCAGTCTCAATGCGAATTTTATTGAGCATCGTAAATCAAACAATAATGGGTTTAGACAAAGATTAGGGGTTATCGGCCATCGATTATCTCAAGTATCTAGAGACAGAAGATTTTATTGGCTTTTATTGGCTTCTGTTTGGAAGATGAATTGTTGAAATTCTGCCGATTTTAGTAAAGAAGCTTTAATTTATAATGTCACGTACAACGTACACATTTAAACTAGTAAGTGTGTATCATCTTTTTTATTGATCTAAAATAAAATGTATGTGAAAGCAGTGAAATAAAAAAAAATAGAGAAAAATGGAAGAGCAAAACATATTGTACTATTTGTACTAACCCGTATCTTCTCCCAAGCGTTTCTTGGCTTATGTCACCGCTCAGCCTTGGGTCCGCTTTGGCCAATAATCCCAAGATGTGTCGTAGTCGCTAGTTTTACGAAAGCGACTGTTATCTAAGAAGAGAGGGTAAACTAGGCCTTATTGAAATTATCCCGGTTTTCTCACGATTTTTTCCTTAACAGAAAAGTGATGATAAGTTTCAAATGACATTTCGTACAAGGGAAGAAGAGAAATCTGTTCCAGGAGAAAAAAGTAGCATAGCATGTTAGTAAAAAAGTTTCTACTAACATTCTTGGTAGATGATAGTAAGAGAATAAGCAAAATATTTAGACTTGTTTATAGTAACTACGACAAAAATATTAGATTAGTGTTACACATATAAAGTAGGTTAAGATATTAATACGCACGCTTTTGTAGAAATTTTGTATCTTTCTTTTTATTTATTTTATTTATTGATATTTAGGACAACAACAGCCGTAAATAAATAGTTTACATTAATTTTGTTACATAATACAAGGCCAATAACAGTCATCCATTGTCTACAAAATGAATAGCAGTGATAGCGTTCGTAACTACAGGTGATTAATTATTATGTAGGTATGTGGTTTGAATAATATTTGCAAGTCTCACAGATTACACTATACAATAAGTGAAACAGGTAAAAAACAAGATCAGATAGCTAGTAGTAGGTCCAACCAATTTTATAAGTCTGTATGATATGTTAGTAATATGAGAATTCCACAATTCTATAATCCAGTTTTATACGATCACCCTATTATAATCTTACAGTCGCTTCTCGCCGTCCACCCAAAGACCACTCCTGCACTCGCCTCTGAATTCACCCACAAATTTGTGACATTTAAACACATTATTTCTTCTTTGGGAAGTCTTTCTAATAGATAACTAAACAAATAAGTCCACCCAACTTGAATACGCAGTAAATAAATAGGATAATTTTATGTTCCGTATAACATCGTTTGCATCCAATATGTATAATATTATACCGGGTGTGGCCTACAATAGGAGCAATAAATTTAATCGTAGGTTCCACTCCTCAAACTGAACAACTTTTATTCAACAACTTTTTAAAATTGTGTAATTTGTAGATATTCACTTTTTCATACAAATTAAATAGTATTTTCAATGTACGTTAACATCAGTCTATTTGACGTTTCTTGTCATAGTACCAATAGGTCAAACTTTGCAGTACATTGCGTCTTCTAAAAAACTTTAAAGTGTAATAAAAATCTAAATTCAAGTTATTTTTAAAAGTCGCTGAACAAATGTTGTTCAGTATGAGGAGTAAAACCTACGATTAAATTTATTGCTCCTATTACAGGCCACACCCAGTATACATATTATACATATTGTACATATTCTTATTCATATGTTCCTGCCTTATGAATATTTTCAGTCCATAAAAGAATACCTAAGTCAGCTAAACACCTAAAGCCCGTTTACACGAGCAAGCTGATGCAATTACCTCTCGCTCCGGGCGATTATTAGTGCACCGGACTTGGTAATTGGGTGAGCTACGACACTGAATCTGTCTGTCTCACTCGAACACACTGCCAGTCTCGTGCTAAGAGTCTGTTTCACTCTACAAAAAAAACTTTAATGTCGATTTTAAAAAATAGCTTCAATATTACACTAATACTGCATTTTAGAGTGTGTTGGCCGAAAATCCGTATTTCTAAACTATGAATGCGTTTTGAATAGTATCATGCAGAAAAACTAGTCACTTATGCCATTGCGCGTTTTGCTGAATCGGTAAAGGCATTTATTTGTGTGATGAACACTTGTTCCTGAGTCATGGATGTTTTCTATGTATTTGTCTTATATATATCGTTGTCTGAGTACCCGTAACACAGGCCTTCCTTGGCTTACTGCGGGACTTTAATTTATGAAAGAATGTCCTGTAATATTTATTAATTAATTACATTAATTTATTTTTCACAGATTTTGTATGGCGGTAGCGCAATAGAAAGTTAAAAACATGTATGAAAATTTTGGACATTTTTTCCTCCGGTTAGGATTGAAAGAACTCGATTATAAGTTGAAGTAGGATAAAAAAGAAACAATAAATAATTTTTGAGCAACAAAAAATTAAAACACCCAAGAACAAAAAAAAACTGTATAAAATAGAGCATTCCTTCAATTAAATCATTGACCTGACGGGGACTAGACCATCAATTTCCGAAGCAAAGTGTAAATCGCAGGCTAAGTCACTACATTATTCAGTAGTGTTACACAGACACCGATTACCTATATTAGATACAGCATAGAAAAATTCTTGCCACTGCTTCCCGTTTTTATATTAGGACTAGCTTCGTCAGCGTAGAGTTAAAACAAATTCTATCATATGTGTTTGTTTTTCAATATTTATGTATGTTTATTATAGAAATTAAAATGACGTTGTTATAATACTGGGGTGGATGTTTTTTTATCATACAATCATGATTTTAATCATACAATGCAATAGAAAAGGAGTACTTTTTAATTTGGATAAGAGTTCAATACGAAAATAAAATTTCAATGACCTTAGTTTCTGAAAAGTCCACCGGAAATATTCCGAACATCGTTTTGTGTGTACCTATTTGCGAAACGTAGAATTTAGCTGGAGCGAAGCCAAGAAGTTTGCTCAAGATAGAAAGGCGTGGAAGGATCTTGTGGAGGCCCTATGCACCGGGTACTCTAGGATCTTAAACAACAACATAGACGTAATAATTACAGACGTAATTACAGACGTAATAATTGCATAGACTAAAGAGTTGAAACCAACCCCATTTGGGAATCCCATTCTTCATATATGCTTCACAATGCGGAATCTACAGGAAGAAGTCTGTATACTGATGCAACATTCATAACTCTGGCAGGGTTAGGATCAAGGATATAGGTTACTGCTTATTTTAGAAAAGGAAAAGTTTTTAAACGTAAGACATATTGTATACAGGGTGAACCCTTGATAGTCACACGAGTACTTAAAAATTCGGTCAAGTGCGAGTCGGACTGGCGCACCGAGGGTTTTGTACAAACTTTTTGCTGCAATTGCATCTCTAAGTACAAGATTAACGTCAGCCCAGCTATGTACCGACAGATTGGATGACTCGTTTGCACGGTATAGAGTTAGTACCAATGCTGTTTGTTTTTAAAACAGAATTTTTTATCTTAAAAAAAAAAACGTTACTTGCAGCATGATATCAAATAAATGTCAAGAAAAAAAATCAAAGGTGGTTAAATTTCTAATTTAACTGCATGTTTATTTTTTATTTAAAGAAAACCTTGAAGAAAGGGTCTAAGTATATTATATTTTTCTTCAAATAAATTATGATAATGTTGTATAAAAAAACATATTTTTTTCCTAAGTAACCTTCGGAGATAAGAGCGAAATTTCAATAATATTTCACTGTAAAAACATATATATATTTTTTAAATGTTTACATCATAATTAAACACTTTAGAACGGATTAATCGCGTTTATTAACAGCATGACCCTACGTTTCGACCCCTTTACAGCACTCGTTTTCACAGGGTTAAGATGATGACCCCTGTGAAAACGAGTGCTGTAAAGGGCTCGAAACGTAGGGTCACTGTGTTAATAAACGCGATGAATCCGTTATAAAGTGTATAATTTCAATGGAAATTAATAAAAATAATCAATTTTAAAATTAGATTTTAAGCTAACATCGTCATTTACACTATAATTACTATTTAAAACGAGATATTTACCATGTACATTTGTTTTTATGAGCTCCCGATATTTCGGCACTGTTACAAGTGCCATGTTCACGGTGTAACTGATACGGTGTGTTCGTTTTAAATAGTAATTATAATTTTAATATTGATTTCGCGCCATACAAACTCATACTAATGGCGCTTGACAAGTTCCCATGAGTGGCGCCGCCTGGTGAGCAAAAACACGGTAGTCCTTTTTGACAAACCTTTAACTAAAAACAAGCGTAAATTAAACTTACCCCAGAGTCTTGGTGCTGATGAGAGGAGTCTTGAGGTTCAAGAAGCCGTTGAGTCGGCTCAGGCCTTTCCTTTCTCCGTCGGCCTGGTCCACTCTGAAACAAATGAATCACTGTTACCATCATGTGCCAGGTTCCAACCAATCAATAGGCGATCTCTTGCAGACAACCTCTGGATAGCGGAAGTAATGAAAGCTAATTTGTGGGTCTGTGAGGATGTATCAATCAAACATTAAGAATAGCCTTAAAATATCTACATTATAATACAACGTGAGTTTGAGCAATTGCTATAAATTCAAGGGTGCATTCTTTAGCTTAAATTAAGTTAACTCCTCAAAGACACTTGTATTCGAATTAGCTCCATTTAGATAATAACTACTAATTTTATTTTATCTCATATGGAATTTGCATGTGTGTAACCGGAGTATGAGTATTCCACATGACATTGATATGTCAAAGTGGTCACTTACTTAGTAAAGTCAATTCTAATGTCGGTTTTACATTAGCGGTTGATGCAACATGTAATTATTTTGTATGAGAAATTAATAAAATAAAATTTATAGAATTTTATAAAAATAACTATGCAATCCTGTTTCATTAATTATACCAAGCCACATGACGAACTTAAAGCAAATGCTCAAGAACACCCCATATGATCTATGAGAAAGTGAGGTAAATGCAGTGTATTTAAAAAAAGTGGCATTCAGTAGCCCCAGCGTGCCCCATCTGGTTTGACAAACCATAAGCATAGGAAAATAGAAACGTGAAAACAAAAGGTTAGCCTTTTGGATGAACTGTCCCATGCTACCTGTCGTTTATTTCCTAATCAGACCACGATACTGATTACGCCCTTAAAAGGATCACCAGCATTTTACACTCTATATACCCCTCCCTTTTTTCGAAGTGATATACAAGCGCAAGAATATAATAGGTACTACTAGAGTAGATACTCTCTCCCTCTATACACGAATGGTCAGACTATTTAATATGTAACCTACATTATCTATCATAGAAACTCATTTTTAAAACAACGCCATCTACCCACATTTTCCAGAACTTAAACCATCACAGCATCGCTACTCAGTCTCCTGAAACTTTCTCCGAGCGGGTTCTAATCATCCCGCCTAGATGGCGTCACTGTCAAATTGCAGTACAAATTTGTATCACAAGCAAAACGTCATATCTCACTTAGACTTCTATAGACACATTATTGTTTTGAATCTTAAACGTATAGTGATAGAGTTACAAATGAAAATCCTTGTGTTTTACGTCGCCATGTTTTCTCAATTATCTTACCAAAACAAAGATATTCTGCGTTAATACGAAATATCCGTAGGTACTATTATGATCTTATTTAGGGTTCTGAGCCATAAGGGTAAAACGAGACCCTTTTACGAGTACTAAGGCTCCGCCGTCCATCTGTCCGTCTGTCCGTCTGTCCGTCCGTCTGTCACTAGGCTGTATCTCAAGAACCGTGATAGTTAGACAGTTGAAATTTTCACAGATTATGTATTTCTATTGCCGCTATAACAACAAATTCTAAAACGCAGAAAAAAATATATTTAAGGGGGCTCGCATACAATAAACGTGCTTTTTTCGACGTTTTTAATGGTGCGGAACCCTTCGTACGCGAGTTCGACTCACACTTGGCCGGTTTTTTAGCTACTACTACCGTATTATTATTGTTTTTCAAGTATTCGTGTGTGTAGGTACCTATATTTAATCCTCCGGTACACCGTAGAGCCTACATCTCAAGTATTTCAACAGAGCTTTTTAATACCACTTTGGTGGCAAACAAGCATTTATGGCCCGTCTGATGGAAAACGTTGACCGTAGTCTATGGACGCCTGCAACTCCAGCAATTAACACTTAGGTATTTAGAATTAGCAAGTTCCTACATTATTAGCATTTTCAAACTTCACACAAATTCACAGAGTAGCAAACAGTTAAAGAAAAAACTTGAGCCACGAAATGGTCCCGCCTCAGCATGGTGCCGGCCTTTAGGCCAGCTACTGGTCTATATACTCGTTTCCTATACTGTGTTACTAGGGCACCCTAAATGTGCCAATGTTTTACCAATTACATCAGAAACCTTACGAACAATTCAACCAATCTCAAACTTGATAGAATTACTTGAGAACAATCTTACGCTATCTATCACTCCGACCTTCATAACCAATGATTTTTACTGGAGATAGATTCTTCGCTGTCATACAATTTTCTCTACTATTGCTGACATGCCTATTACTGCGTAACGTACGAATTACCATACCCTAGCCTACCAACCATAACGGCCTCCTAGCCTAGTTGGTAGTGACCCTGCCTACGAAGCAGGAGGTCCCTGGTTCGAATTCTGGTCGGGGCATTTATTTGTGTGTTTATCATGAATATTTGTTCCTGAGTTATAGATGTTTTCTATGTATTTAAGTATTTATATGTATCTGTCTATTATATATATCGTGTAGTACCCACAACACAAGCCTTATTGAGCTTACCGTGAAACTAGGTCGATTTGTGTAAGATTTTCCTATACTATTCATTTATTTATACGAAATTTTTCCACTTGCGTCGCACTCAGGTTCATCGACCTTATCAGCTGTGGAAGTATCGGTCGGGACTTTTGTTACACTCTTAGAAAATGTCAGACAAGGCCACTCCGTTGTCAATGCTGTAAGGTCTAAAGTTCAATCTTATACAAATACAAAACACATATTAACGGTAAAGTAAATAATTAATGGCATATATGTATATCAAATTGCAACGGTTAACACCCGCGTATTTTTATCACAATAGACGTGACATGTTTCAACTGCATTTCGAGTCATCGTCGGACAGACAGAGTTATGATGCCCGAGCCGTGAAGGTGACAACACCCTCTGTCTGTCTGTCTGTCACGAAAGTTTAAGGCATATAATATATGTACTTAAAAACTAATCGAATCATCTATGATTATGGTTTTATTGCAAGTAACAATTTTGATTTACGATTAATTTTGGAACAAAATACAGTTCGCTTAATAATAATGGTAAAACTAATGGATTGGCCTGGAATCAATGTAATACAGAAAATATAAACCTATCTTTAGTAAGACATCATTGGTCCAAAGTTAATTTTCTTTTACTTGCAAAGCAGGCGCAATTGTACCCTATTAACTGGTAATAAAGCTTACTAAAACTGCAGGAATAAAGCTAAGTATGTAAAAGCAACATTCAACCACAAAAGATGATTTTGAGGATTTTGGACTCTACTTACAAATTGGATTGAGTCAGTACGTAGGGGAGAGTGGGTAACTGTGGATCACGAGTTACGGTGGATCTCTTACGTGTGATGCTTTACGCGCACAAAAAAACACGTTGCTACTACAGTTACTCATCTACACTCCTACACCCCCCCAACTTAGTAGTCAATGCCGCGCTGTCAGAGCTGTATCACATGCTACCACACTAAGTACAGTTGGTAAGTACGAAAGTATTTATATTTCATCATTTAGAAATTTTGTAGTACAAATTTTGTACTTCCAAATATTTCATAAATATAAATGATTACCTTTTATGTTTTTAACTAGATATTTAATAAACCTGTTGTGGGTAATATAGTTTTGGCTTGGGTGTAGGGTAGTTTTATTTTTGATAAATATTGATCGTATTTGTCATGCTATTTCAATCGACTTCGGTACTTATAGTACTGACTGACTGAAATGGCATATACGAGTATATACACACGTATAGACACGTTCGGGCGATTCCGTAAAAATGCCAAGGAAAATAATAAAACACTATCCACCTTATGTTTTGCCCTTTTAAAGGCATAATTATGTCAAACTGACAGATAAGGACAAACAATATTTGCTGAGCGTTTATGAATAACGGCATACATCTGTACGGTCGCTTATGTCACATTTCTCACACATTTTAAAATATCAGGGTACTTAAATTAATATTAGAGTAAAGTAAGGTAATATTGTCTTCTGTTACCGCGATTGTTATTCATTGAAATTAAACACTTTAGAACGGATTAATCGCGTTTATTAACACCATGATCCTACGTTTCGAGCCCTTTACAGCACTCGTTTTCACAGGGTTAAGATGATGACTGAGAGAATGCGAATTCTCCCCGTCAATCAAAAAAGTTACTTGTGCAAACTACCTACATACAAAAATATAAAAATAATTTAAAAATAAAAACAAAGGTTGGTCTACAATGCCCAGAGGGGCTTATAAAGCTAGTAATACATAGCCTGAAGGGCATTCTATAATTAAAATTAAAATGTTTAAACCCTTATGGAGCTGCTACTGGCTTATGGAGCAGAAAGAAGCGACAAGAAAACTACTCCATACTGCTCCATAAGCCAGTTAGGGAAGCGTTCGTAAGTTGTATGTATGTTAATCCTCACAGGGTTTAAACATTTTAATTTTAATTATAGAATGCCTGTGAAAACGAGTGCTGTAAAGGGCTCGAAACGTAGGATCATGGTGTTAATAAACGCGATTAATCCGTTCTAAAGTGTTTAATTTCAATAAAGTAAGGTACTTCATTTCGAAAATCACAGGGAGATGTCCCATAATTCCATCATCTTTTGAAAATCACAGGGATATGTCCCATAATTCCATCATCTTTTGAAAATCACAGGGAGATGTCCAATAATTCCATCATCTTTTGAAAATCACAGGGAGATGTCCCATAATTCCATCATCTTAAGAGTCACATTTCAAAATTACCCCAATCGTACCGTGCGGTTTAAGATGAACTTCCTCCCGCGGATGCTCTGGTTGTGGAATGATATTGAGCTCCCTGCCGCATTTTTTCCAAAGGAATACGGTATGGGGTTCTTCAAAAATGAGCAATAGAGAAGAAGGCAATGGAAATTAATGGGAATTAAATATTGGAATAATATGTATGTACTAACAGTAGTGAATAAGAATATACAGTACTAAAATATCTATGGGTCCTGCCCGAAATAAATGATTATTTAATTTAATGAATATTTGACGAGTGCGAAAGGGACACAAGAAATTAAAAACGTGACCTTTTGAAAACTCAAGATTTATAAAAACTTTAAGTCCGCTTGATGATGTGTATTGGTCTTGAAAATATGAAAAGTCATGTTTAAGAAATGTAGTATGTGGATACGTCTCAAATGTTACAAAAGAAAATATCAAAATAAATCACGTTATATCAATTTCGATTTCAATTTTGCTGTTTTGGTCACTATATCCGTTCGTTCCGACCCCATCCCCAAAATACCCTGTATAAGTGTATAATCAAACAGACCTTAGTTCGACCTCGTTGGTAGTTTCAATCCCTTTCGTGGTCAGCATAAATAAGTGGAATTGTAAAGGACGGGATATAGGTAGAATTATTTGATACTAAGCTCTGCGATCGCCTTCGCCCGCTTATAAATAAAATAGCTTTATTAAATTTCACACAAAATACAGTATCGTTTTAAATCATACAAACATACAAACGACGGATAGTCGAAGTAGAGAACTCACTCGCTTTGATCGTTCGTTCAATAATTGATTAATAAAAATAACTTCAGTTAAACATATCAATAACTGATAACTGACGTCCCTTACCTTAGTCAGTTGAAAACATCTGAAAGCCACGTTGTCACTTGTTTTTTCCCGAGATCTGCTCAACTTTATCTTCAAAAATAGACTACACGGTATTGTATGCCATACAATCTGGATCTGGAGGTGTTCTGCGCAGATTGGTGGGAAACAGCAAATAATAGGACCGAATGGAGGAGAAGAGGGGAGGCCTTTGCCTAGCAGTAAGACACCTAAATAGGCTATATAAAAAAATAAAAATAAGAGAGGTTCCGGTAAAAACCTACATCTAAGGAAGATCAAAGGCAACATTTGTCTGGTGGCTCATATTTAAAGCTCGCCAGAATTTTCACATCTTTCCTCATAATTATGTTATTTCTATATTTTCTTAAATCTGGGGTAAGACAAAATGGACCACTGCCCTCATTTATTTCCTTAGCCAAGTTTGAAAAAATAAAGCTCTGTTTAATTATACGATATCAACTTGCAAGATCATTAGGGAATTACTTGTTTGACAAAACATTTTTAAGAGCAGCCATTTTATATTTGTTGCCAGTTTTTTTTAACAGTAGTATAAAGTATGTACCCTGTACCTGTTGTTACCCCTTACTGTTACTGTTCTGTATTATTATTTTCTCTTGTAGCTGTATTTCATCTGTGTGAGGTGTGCAATAAAGAGTATTGTATTGTATGTACATAACTGTTGTACAACAGTTCTCACAGAAATTTTCATTTTTGGGTATTTTCAGAAAAAAGTCCACCATTTTAATGAAAATGGGTCCGCGATTTTCCATACAAAAAAATTACAGTTTTGTAACGGCCCATACAAAATGTATGAAAAAATTCGTTACAAAACGCCACACTCTTTTTTTTAATCAATAGTACCTACTCGTGATTAATAAACCCAAAGAAACGCAAAACTTCCTATATTAAAAAAAAAGGAAATGGTGCCCTATTTTTGAAAATGCCTTTTTAATTTTAATGGTAGAATGCTATCCAGGCGATGTAGTTATATAAGTCCCTCTGGGAATTGTAAGCCATTTATTTTTGTTCTTTTTTTTGTCAAAGTCAATTCTTATTCTCTTAGTGATTACAAAACCCCTGTAATAACAAGTGTTAAGCCAGAGGGAAGAACTAACAAGTGCTGTAACGGGAACGAAAAATTGGAACATGGTGTCAATTTTAATATCAATAATTTATAATGGCGTAGGGATATGACGACCCCATCGTCCACTGGTTTCGACCGGTGCAATCAGTCAACGCAGAGGAGCTTGTGGCGAGCTGTTGGGGGGTAGCGACCCCACGTACATGAGCGCTCCTGGGGGACTCCGTCGTCCGAACGTCTACCGCCTCTGGCTTGCCTTAACCGGCCGTCCAGAGTGGGGTCGCGAGAGCTGTGTTCTCGAGGGTAAATGTGGAAACGTAAGTGGCGAGTTGGCTATATGTTTAAAGTCCAGTGACACCTCTCTACCCCCAGCCCTCATACCGGTGTTGCCCTCAAGCTATCATAGAAGTCGCTTTTTGTGGGGGCCCATCTTATGTGGGCGAGTCACCGTCTGCCGGAAATAAAATTGATTACCATTTTGTTAGGCAGACGTCCGATTTTACTCTCCATAACCCAGTATTTAGTCCAGCACTTTCACCTAATAGTCCAGTATCTGAGCGCTCCTAGGGGACCGTCGTCCAACCAAGTCTACCGCCTCTGGCTTAGCTTAACCGGCGTGTGAGTTTGCGAAAGACCCGTTCTATCATTATAATAAACTAGCGACCAGCCCCGGCTTCGCACGGGTTATCTTGGACCACTCTAACTATTAACCTTCTCGACGAGATGGCACCACCGTTAAACGTTTTTTTGAACAATATATGTTGTCGCCATCTAGTCCAAAATTCTTGTATTCAAACAGTTCATATGACGCGCTATTAGTTTTTTTGCTTTGTCAGTAGATGTCAGTAATGATAGTTTGTCATATTTTTATTTAAACCGTCGATAGATGGCAATTAAATCAAGTGCCATCATAAGTTCGTTATATAATAATAAAACCTTATTTTACCTAATTATTTTGTTATTAAACTATATAAACTCGAAGAAGGTTTCTTTGTTTGCGAAAAAACCTAGTTATAGAGGAGAGACGGAGAACTCGGAAATATGATTTTTAGAACTTAAACGAACTAAAATTGATAGCTACAGAATTGGACTTGACAGTACCGCTCTATTTCTTCATACTTTTTGGTTTTATACTATGTGTGGCGTCTCCTCTGGTAGGTGTTGTCAATTCCCTGTGTCATGCCACAAAACTAATAGATGGCGACACAATAGCCACCCCCATACAACGAGTGTCAACTTCTATTTGTCCTATTTGCCATTTTAAGTAAATAATTTATAACAAATTTTAACTATATCCCTCTCCATCGCCTGAAACACAAGAATTCCTAGTTCAGGCAATTGTAAATCACCTGGTCTAATTATAATTATTTAGTATTTAAGAGACTACCCTGTACAATGCTTATTACATTAAAATATTTGATTGATTAAGTGCCATATAAATCCTACATCGCGCTATCGAAGTTTCTAACGTCCATTACATAAATATGAGTTCCAACCTTCTCTCATTGGACTTCGGTCCCCAGGCATAACATCCGCCTGGAGAGATATCTCTATTGGCCCTCTCTCTACATTCTCTACATATGTAGTAATACCAATGATCAAAAGTGGAGAAAGGTACGAGTACAACAAAAATATGTGGTGGATCATGGATAATTGTTTATTATAAAACACAATATGTAGTATGAATGTAGTATATGTGTGAGTTTATTTTATACGTTTTATCTAGTGTTAATTAGATATTAGTAATTGTGACATGATTTTAATATTTTCTACAGCCTGCACCTAGCAAACCTCTCTTTTTGGCCCAGTGGTTGACTGGTAGAGAATGCCTTAAGGCATTAAGTCCGCCATTTGTACTTTTATTTTTGTGCAATAAAGTTTTAAACAAACAAACAAACAAACAAACAATACCCCTAACGAGGGCGCCAGTGGACGTTATGCGCCCGCTTAAAGTGTAATTTCTCAAAAGTGGAATGAGGTCTATTCCTCGCTAGTCGCTGTATCGTGTAGTGTCGCTGTCGTGCACAGATGTCGCCTCGAGCGTATTACACGGTATTACGATATTGGCTGACATGTTGGGCGTTAGTCATAACCTTTTTATCCTTTTCATTGTTTTACTAACTACAAGTACGTACAATTAATATTACTCGTTTGTCGTTTGTTTAAGAAAAACTTTTCTAGCAGATTGTTGAATTGCCATCGAAATTCACGCGTAAGTTCTGAACCATTTTAGACCACTAATAATATGCGTGTAGATAAAGTAGTGTATGGAACTTTACATAATTAGGCCTTAAAATACAACATTTGATCCTATTGGACATGGTGTTAATATACGCGATTAATTCGTTTTAAAGTGTTCCATTTCTCAATAGTGGAATAAGATCGTGGTTATATGCCGAATTGACAACTCTCGAATTTTAAAATCCAGTTTTTGAAAATCCCGACCTATTCAATCTCCGATCAAATTTAAAATTTTTGTCAACACGAATACCGAATCATTATTATATTCGGGATAAAGGATGACTCACACTAGCACGGGACGGGACGGGACGGAAAGTGGCGGGACGGGAAAATCTGTCAATTTCTATAAAAATAATCACGTGACATCCGAGGGCTCCGGGCTATTGATTGAGATTTTTGCTATAGGGATTGAACGAGTTTTCCGTCCCGCCCCATCCCGTCCCGTACTAGTGAGACCCCTTCTTTTAATGTTACGGTATTTTAAATATTATGCGTTGTAATGTGCCTTAAAAATAAAGATATTTATCATTTATCTTTCCACTAATCGTCACCGCTTATAACTTGATTACTCAACTCATAAAACGTTTAACCAACACTGTACGTGTTTATAGTAATTCCTTGAGCTGTCAACGTATTTCACTCTCTATAGAGTTTAGCACCCTATCCTGATTTATACGTTCACACAATAGTTACCAAATAGCTTCGAGCGACACAGGCTTCCAATACTATTCCAGTCATTGAACTGACAGCTTGTATATAAATTTTGAGTGTTTGGGAAATAATTAATACCCCGCCCCCCCTACGCTCATGTTTTTATTTACCTACAATAAATGTGCAGTAAACTGATTAGAAACATTTTCAGTACTTTAGTACTATTTGTCACAGGATAGAATAATATCTTCATTAGTCAATATGCGAATTAATCCGTTATAGTATTTCATTTAAATGAAAACAACCATAACCTCAAATATCATTGTCTAAATTTCTCAGCAAACTCTTTGATATCGTTGCTCAACCCATTCTTCTATAATGGGTTCGACCTACATACCAAAACGAAATCGTTATTATTGACCTCTTTATAAACCCTTTTCCATTATCAATGAGAATGGGTCGTGTTTGGAAAGAAGCATGCCATAAGTGGGCGGATTTTTATTTTGTTGTCGTTTTTTTTCCGCGTCAGATTTGAATAAAATTTCGTGGGAAGGTAGAGTTCCTTATTCTCTTCAAGATAGACCCAATTTCAAAGTATGTCCCATAAATTTTTTTCCCACTTTTAAATTTCCCACTGAGTTACGAAAATTCCATACGATTTCGTAACTTAGTGGGAAATTCAGTACAAATTTTTGTCGCACATTGAGATTTTGTATCTATCTAGCGAAGAATAAGGAACTCTATCTACCCACCAAATTTCATTCAAATCTGATGCGAAAAAAAAAACGACAAAAAATAAAAATATGCCCAATTATGAATTGATAATATGTAAATCCGCGTCACCTGTGGAAAACATTTTTTTTAAACCTAATTTGTGTCCCACTGCTCTATTATATACATCGTCGCCATCGTCGCGTACTCGTAGTACCCACATCACAAGCCATATTGAGCTTACCGTAGGACGGTCTATTTGTGTAAGATTATCTCACAATATTTATTTATTTTCATCACACCTGCTCGTAAATGGTGATAATTATTTTATGCAAACACTTAGACTTAATAAGCTGTATTAAGCACATCGCCTAAATGGATTCTCATACTACTTTCCCGCGGGCGGGCGGTAAAGTAGTAATTCGTTTATTTATCACTATCATTTATCACACTACCGCTAATAATTACGAGTATTGTTTCTTTATCTGCTTAGAAAGTTTATTTATTTCCTCGCAAATGCGATGAAAAACATTGTATGTATTACGGACGGCACAATAATTACGAACTCGTGCTAAAATTAATCCCTCGCCTTCGACTCGGGCTTAAATATAAGATGTTTTGGGTTTTTTATAACCAGAATGAGTAATATTGATTTAAAAAAAGAAAAAGAGTTGCAGGCGTCGATAGGCTATGGTGACCGCTTACCATCAGGCGGGCCGTATGCTTGTTTGTCGTCGTCGTATTAAAAAAAAATACCGTGGCCGTGGCCGTTGATTTTTATTCAAATATATCATATATTTTTTTATATATTTTTGTTCCGCCCACAGCCGTCAACTTCTCATAGGATTTATATGAAAGTGAAAAAATATTTATTTTCAAAATATATACAGTAAGTGTAACAGTAACCTATCTACCTACCTCTACCTACCTTAAATCTAAACTAGGTCCGTGAGGCATTGTACCTAAGATGCTGGCAGCATTTCCTCGTTGTATCGCAATGCTGATACGTTGTGCGAGGAAGCCACCAGCTCTTCGGTCACCAGTAACATCAACCAGACGTTTCGTGATCTTTACAAAAAACTTGCGTGCGCTGGGACCCCATCGACCAAGAGTTTCAACCCCGAATGGTACAAAAAGGTACTCTCTCCCCAGGCTCTTATATTTATCAAGTTTTAAAATGTCGGCGCATTCAGCCGCTACGCCCGCTTTTACATTAGTTCGTTTAAGATGCGACGGTGCCCGTTCGCGTTTTAAAAATAATATTTCAGTTCCTATTTATATGTCGCAGTCGATAGGATATTAACTTTTCTCCATACTATAGGAATAATAAATGAATAACGCATTCAGCAAATTAAGGATGACTCACCTAGGACAGGACGGGACGGGACGGGACGGGGCGGGACGGGAAAATCTGTCAATTTCTATAGAAAGCGTCAAGTGACATTCGAGGGCTCCGAGCTATCACGTGATTCTTTCTATAGAAATTGACAGATTTTCCCCTCCCGTCCAGTCTAATGCTAGTGTAAGTCATCCTTTAGAATTGTTATTCAGAAAAACAATAATTTTGCGGACCAGCAAAGCAATATTTATTGTTATAAAGGAGATCAAAGTATTAAGTTTGAAATACGATCTTACTAAATAACAATGGACGGTCGGCTAAATAAATATATATGCACCTGTATTCGATTTTGCATCTTCATCCCTTGTAATAAGTTCCGATGTGTATAGATATTCAGACGTGACTGGACAAGGTATCCTGTGATCCTCTATAATTGGATTTGAATCTGTCCGCAGCGATGCTTTGGATAGCCAAATATTGATACGCATATAGGATGACTCACAGTAGATTTGGCCGGACCTGACCGAGCCGGATCGATCTTTCAGTTTCTATAGAAAATATCACATGACCTTCGAGGGCTCCGAGCTATCACGTGATTCTTTCTATAGAAATAGACAGTCCCGTTCTATTGAGTCATTCTTAATCGTGCTATTTCCGTCTGATATATCGAAATTCTCAAAATAGGCTAGACGACAAAAAAATCTAATTAGTCCCTCTGTTAGATTATTAAAAAATATACGATACGTATTTTTTCTTTTGTTCGTCAAATAAAAAATGACGGAAATACAGGGCTTTAAAGTTTCGCGTGACGTCACGCCTGAGTACAATTTTTACTCACAGGTGACGTCACCAGCCCCCACCACGGAACTTTGACGCTCTTCATATTCGTCACTTTTAGTTATCTTGAAAAAGGAAAAAATACGTGTCTAATAATTTTTGATAATCTTTCTGACGGACTAATTAGAATAATAGTTTTTCAACCTAGTCATCATCCTTATTATATAAACACGAACGGCTTGACGATAGAGACGGGAGATATTTATGTCTAAGTTTCATTGACATCTTTAACGGCCTCTCAGCGTAGTCGGTAGTGACACTAGTGACCTACGAAGCAGGAGATCCCGGATTCGAATCCTGATCAGGGCATATATTCATGTGTTTATTGTGAATATTTGTTGAAAGGTCGTCCCGTCCCGTCCCGTCCTCGTGTGAGTCATCCCTTACAATTTAAATTAGAGGTTTCATTCGGAACCTAGCTCTTAGTCTACAACTGCCGGTTCAAATTACCCCGCATATGAGCGCATAATTTGTTCAGCATTTAGCACATATTTTAGTGAAGTTTAATTTATAATTCTCAAACTGTGGTTAGGCAATATTTCCACCAGATATGGATACAAAGCAACGGATGTGTTAGGTAAGAACCAATAAAATACTACGTTAATCTATTATTAAAATACTTATATCAGGTTACTCACGTCAATAAAGTCGAAAATAGCTCGACATGTTTTGGAACAGTCCGTGTCCCTTATTCATGAGTCATGTGTCTGGCCGCGGCGGCAGCTCTACGCACACTGCAAGCACCAGCGCGCTCTGATCTGGACTGAGACATCGGCGCGGGGGGTGCGGGCGGCGCAGGCCCCGGCAAAGTTAGAGGCGAGATACTACCATCTCTCTCACTCCCAGTGTGAACTACACGATTGCACACGACACTCACTACGTCACACTGTATGCCATTGTCCACATTGAGCACCGGCGCAGCACTTAAAACCGTTTTCCATCTAGGGGACACCGACCAACCCCATCGCGATTAAAATTCGGGTGCGGCCAGACGCATGACTCATGAATAAGGGACACGGACTGTTCCAAAACATATCGAGCTATTTCCGACTTTATTGAAGTGAGTAACCCGATATAAGTATTTTAATATGTCTTATCAGAGACACGGGAGTTTTCTACGTTAATCTATTTTCGAAAATTAAAAAGATATCATTAAATGCACTTAGTTCAAACAACCGAGCTTAAAAATGGACACTGCAATCGTGAACAGCAAAATGGTCTCGCCAGAAGATCAGCGCCGACCTTCTGGTCAGCATTCTGCTAAAGTGAGACTATTCGTGGTAAAATATTGTGATGTAATTGTCTTTTATGTTTGGTTTTTTAAATTTTATTAATTTATTGTATTGTATCATGGTTACGCTTCCATTGAACTTGGTACGGCTTCATTATTATGGGGTTAACGGCGTGGCTTTTTACAAAAACTGGCGAAAGTAAAGAGTATAAATAAGATCGACTTCTAGTGAATAAATAAAATAGAAATAAGTTTTCAGAAAAAGTTTTTTTTTTAATACTACGACGGTGACAAACAAACATACGGCCCGCCTAATGGTAAGTGGTCACCGTAGCCTATGAACGCCTGCAACTCCAGAGGTGTTACATGCGCGTTGCCGACCCTTTAAAAACTGTAACACTCCTTTTTTGAAGAACCCCATAGTGTAGTCCTTTGGGAAAACAGCGGCAGGGAGCTCATTCCACAGCCGGAGCGTCCGCGGGAGGAAGTTCCTCTTAAACCTCACGGTACGAGACCATTTAGGGTATGCGGGTGAACACCCTGCCGACGGCGAGCGGAAGTGACACTATTCTTGTCTTTTATGTTTGGTTGTTATAATTTTATTAATTTATTGTATTGTATCATGGTTACGCTTACACGAAACTTGGTACGGCATCATATTATGGGGTTAACGGCGTGGCTTTTTACAAAAACTGGCGAAAGTAAGAGTATGAATAAGTTTTATAATCGCTTTTTAGCGATAAGTCCGCCTGTTGTTACCTACTAATTTAAGTCCTGTTTATAGTTTATTGTAAACTTTATCCTTGTGGTGCACAATAAAGCATATTATTATTATTATAATCCTATTACAAGTTTTCAGAATAAGTTATTACTGCCAAAAATTACATGAAATTAAATAATTATAAGCTATAAATGCACATTTCATACTCTATCTAAGTGCTACGTCAACAACTTTGTAGGCACAAAACTTCGCTCATAACATTCCAGAATATCTGAAAATCTAGGTCCAACAAATTGGAAGTTGCTCTCAACCGCCAATTCTAATTTGCACATGAGCAAACAATTGGGTCTATACTCTTCACATATTTCAGTATGAAGTTTAACCTACATTATACCTTGTTAAGCTCACCTACTTATTTTTAGCTGTACTTTTATAGGTTTTATAGCCTTATGCCTATGCATAGGCATAAGGCGCTATAACTATGGCGCTTTAGTGCAAGGCTTGAGTAGACGCTCAAGGTGGGCGTGCAACGGGGCGGGGCAACGATTTGTTTTTTCGCACCTCGCCGCACCCGCATCGCTATCGCGTTTGTGCGCCCGCTAAGTACACTGCGTAATACAAGCACCATAGTTAAAATTTAAAGACAGTGGCTTTAGAAAACACAAGAAATCTCAGCTTAAAGTTACACAGTGGAACATAAGCTCCCTCAGCCGGGTAATTAGCCGAAAAATCGTATGCCGCTGCCTGCGAAGGACGGGCCTTACCATCGTCTTAATGCGATTCAGTTTAGGTTCTTAATTGTACTGAGTTGTACGGCAGCAACTCAATCATCATCATCATATAGTCGAAAGACGTCCACTGCTGGACATAGGCCTCCCCCAAAGATTTCCACAATGACCGGTCCTGCGCCACCCGCATCCAGCGGACTCCTGCGACCCTCACCAGGTCATCAGTCCACCTTGCCTACCCACGCTGCGCCTTCCGGTACGCGGTCGCCACTGGATTAATAATATTTATTTATTTATTTATCCGCTCACAAAGGATACAATTGATGAGTATAGGTTCAAAACTGATTCGCGTTAAGACGTCATAGTGAGGCCCTTGAGGCTCATTTCCTGAATGACATTTGACAAATATTATTAGTCCGCAAAATGTCAAATCGTATGGGTATCCATGACCACTACACACAACCGTACGAGAAATAGGCTCCAGGTGAATTCGAATTCTGGAAATGGATTGGTTATTCGTATGTTTAACACGAATTAGTTCTTCAGATATTTGTTCCTTAGGATATTTTCCACGTACCTATTTATTTTAGTACCCCCAACACAATCAAAGTTCTGATTAAGCTATAAGCTCTCTGTGGATTGATTTGTATAATATTAATCCATAAAACCGGGTGTGGCCCGTAATAGGAGCAATCCATTTTTATCGTAAGTCGTACCTACTCCCCAATCTAAGCAACGTTTGCTTACCGACTTTGAAAAATAAAGTGTGTTTAGATTTTTATTACACTAAGTTTGATAGAAGACGCAAATGTACTGCGAATTTCGACCTTTTTGTATTATGACAAGACACGTCAATTAGGCTGATGGTAACACACCTACATTGAAACGTAAATTGAATATACTAGGTATTTAGTTTGTATGAAAAACTGAAAACCTACAGAGTAGGTACATAATTTTTTTTAAGTTTCAAAGGTTATTAGAGTATATTATAACCTACGATTCAATGTATTGCTCTTATTATGGGCCAGACCCGGTGTATTTATTGATACGTATGAAGTATAAATGTACGTCAGTATGTCAGTCACTAAGTATAATTATAGTATTTACAGGTTTAGGTATAGTTATTGGAATACACTGCTACAATATGGGCTGTCATGAAATATTTAACGGCACCCCGATTGCCCTTTTACGATGCGAAGCGTAGTGCGTAAGCACAATAAATATTATATACTTAGTTACTATCACAGTGTGATGAATTAACGCCATAAACTTTTACTATCTGCAAATATATTTAGTGGTTCACCCGGAACGTGAATTCGCGGCCCCTATATATCGGTAAGCTCTTAACTGATGTGGTTCATATTTAAACTTAAAAATTATATTTGTCTCATCTACCCACCTGCCAAATTTCAATACGATCCGATCAACGATACTTGAGTTATCGTCAAATCAACATATGTATGTATGTATGTACATATGTATGCATATATACATACAAATGACGGATTATTCAAGTAGACTGGGAGAAGTCCGCTCACTTAGCTCGCTCGTTCAACTATCTCAGAGTGACTTAGGAGACGTAAGGGAACGAAAGCGATGGCGACGCGGTGCGGCGTGACGCGAAAAAAAAATCTTTGATTTATAAGGAAGTGCCCTGGCCGTTGCTACTTCGTTGTTGCGCCTTACGTGGGTGATTGTTACACGACCGCGAAGCGGTGCGACGTGGCGCGACGCGGCGCGATGCGGCGTGGCCCTTACCTAGGACAGTTTCGTAGGTATAAACGGTTTGTTCCTTGACATTTCAATGCGAAGCGGCGGCGGCGCGGCGTGTAATCGGGAGATAAGCAAACTTTGCCGCCAAGTGTAATACAACATTTTTCGCCTCTATATCGCAAGAAAAATAATCACTGTACCTATATTGCTACAAATCTCTTTTAAATTTAATGTTTCCGATATTACTGAAAATTATCATTTTACAGTCAACGCTACTGCTAACGGGAAGAAACAAGCTAAACTCTCAAGGTCAAGCTACTTTCCTCACGACTGGAAAAAATACGGTTTTACCAGTTCAATTCAAAGAATAAAGGAATGCTTTCCGAGCTAGAGAGGTGATAAATAACTTTTTCTAAAAGACCAAAATCTCAAAAAAAAATTGTATATTTGGATTGGTTCTCAACTAAAAGGTATTCAGTATTGCCAGTTCTCCTCAAAAATATTACGTAAGGGTAAATAAACAAAAGAACCTTTTTTTAAGTCCATCACAAAGAGTTCTAACTTATTTTCCTTTTGTATGAATATTTACGACATTGACATCTCGAGTTTTTGTTTTCGTCGTAAATAATTTCTTCCTTATTCATGCCTTGACCTTACTAAATCAGATTGTCACTATTTGTCTTTGCTATTTACCTCAGAGCCTACCAGAACATTTCGGCCTTTGCATGTTTGTTCGCTGACAGCTAATACACAAAAAACCGGCCAAGAGCATGTCGGGCCACCCTCAGAAAGGGTTTTAGTAAGTACTATGGCGATAAATAGTAAAAAGGAGTGTCTTTGCAGCACTACCGAGGACCACATTTCAAATGATTTTTCTTCAAAGTCTTCATACAGAAGATTTTTTTCATATTTTTTTGGACTTGCGGTTCCAAAGTTATAGGGTTGTCACATTTTTTTTACTTCGGGAGTGAATCACTACCTAGTATAAAACAAAGTCGCTTTCTCTGTCCCTATATCCCTATGTATGCTTAAATCTTTAAAATTACGCAGCAGATTTTGATGCGGTATAGATAGTGATTGAAGAGGAAGGTTTATATGTATAATAGTAATCCGTGCGAAGCCGAGGCGGGTCGCTAGTTAATAAATAAATTCCTAAAGTATTCACTTCATCAAATCGTCTTGCGCTTTCCAAATCTGATATGTGTGTAATTATAATTAAATGAATTAAAACCTGATGTGTTTAATTATTAGGTTACCTATTAATTGTCAAAAATCGAGCACATATAAGATTTGGAAAGCGCAACGACGAAAAATGTTTTTAGCAACCCCCTTTCTAACGATGCCTCACAATTTAGGGTTGAGACAAAAAAAAACACCCCATACTTAAATGCATGGAAGGTACCTATCCTAAAAAGAATCCTGTTGTGTTACCGTTTTCCATTGATTCCGAGTAGTAATAACACCAAATTCCCAAAAAAATATCATAAAAAAATAATGAGACAAAAAAAGCCGGCCATGCGTGAGTCGGACTCGCCCACCGAGGGTTCCGCACAAAAGATGCTCCCCCCATTCATGACCTCAGGTACTTAAAAATACTACGCAATTATACGGTTTTCATATTTTCTCCTGAACTTGCGTCACAAGATTTTGCTTTTTGCCAAATTTCGTGATTGTAGGTCTACCTATACATTTGGATTCCCATTACAAATGTATGGGAAATGCAATATAAATGACTAAAACTTTTGATTGCATTGACGATAGAGGTTTGGTTTTTTTTAGCCTTCAGGGGAATGCGACTTATATATGTGGTATTAATATCAATTTGCTACCTCTACGTGTTTCCGAGATAAAGGGTCTTGACAGACTGCCGGACGGACAACAAAGTGATCCTATAAGGGTTCCGTTTTTTCGTTTTGAATTACGGAACCCTAAAAATGGTAATCTTTGTGCTATCCTGTAGGTTGTGACACTGGAAAGTTTGGAAGTTAGACAGTGTCACCCTGTATATTTTACGAAAACTACCGTAATTTTCATGCCGATTACAGACAAATGACGTCAAGCTTCATACATCATGTTTTATGTTTTACGTTTGAAAGAATAATGTTGTCATTGAATAGTGTCAAAACTATTACGTTCGACGTTAGAATCGAACGTTGATAGACTTTATCTGTCATTAACTCATTTTGTATTAAAACATCCTGTGTGTTTATATACGTCATTATGACGAAATCGGCATGAAAATTACGGGCCCTGCTTCTCAGCATTTGGCAAGGTGAAATAAAGGAAAGATAACATAAGATATAGGGTGGACGTGGAGTGACGTATGGGGGTAACGCGTGATGGACGGTTCTGTTGCGTGCCTTGGTAAGGATGATACATTTCTTTGTTATATTATTGTAACAAAAACAACTCTTATAACTATAAATGTTACCCCAGAGAATCCAATCAAAACTCAACGAATATTTACAAAGGACAGACGTATTTAGTAGATTGTCAACCGAGGGGTGAGAGTGACCTATATCAGTCGCGGTATTTTGTCGTTTAACCGCTCACGCAGTTGCAAAATTCAGTGAACCCTGTTAAAAATGTGTTGCTTAGGTAATAAAGTTTTGGGGGGCTGGTAACTAGAGTTACCAAAAGCAACTGAGTCGATAGTCCGACAGTGAAACCGCACAAGTTTAATACTCTACATTTCATATCCAATACGAGTAAAGAAAAATACAGGTGAAATTATAAAACATGTCTGAACATGAAAAAAATTATTTAAACATGACTCACTAGAACGGGATAGGACGAGACGGGACGGGACGATCTGTCAATTTCTACAGAAAAAATCGTGTGATAGCTCGGAACCCTCGGATGTCACGTGACGCTTTCTATGGAAATTGACAGATTTTCCCGTCCCTCCCGTCTCGTCCCGTCCCGTTCCGTTGTAGTGTGTCATCCTTAAGGTGTTGTCAGCCCCATATATTCTTCAAAGTCCCAGCGCCCATATACTCGAAAAGTTACCCCAAGGACCAGTATTAGGGCCGCATAATAACATGCTTTTTTTTTTTTTTTTTTTAATGCTATAGGGGGCAAACGAGCAAACGAATCACCTGATGGTAAGCGATTAACGTCGTCCATGGACACCCGCAACACCAGAGGTGTCGCAAGTGCGTTGCCGGCCTTTAAGGTGGGAGTACGCTCTTTTCTTGAAGGTTCGAAGGTCGTATGCTTGATGGATTCGGCCTTCATCATAGCAACTTTATCATTTTTGGGAACCATTTTCCTGGCAATGAAGTTGGTTATTTTATATGCAAAGTAAATATAGAACGACACGCGATCTATCAATTGAGAATTCGCTTTTAGCTCACATAGAAAACCCCTTTAGTTAAAAAAAACTTACTTACGGGTAGGTCGTTTCAGCAGGTCTCTCCATACATTTTTTTTTGTTTCTCCCGTATATAAAATAAAAATAAAAGAAATAAGAAAAAATAATTATAAATTGAAAGAGGTGTCATATACTACAGAAATAGTGAACAAGGCCCCCAGTGCCCACGGCTGGGATCGAACCAGCGATCTTGCTTTCACGACAGACGCCCTACCTCTATGCCACCCGAACACGATGGCCCGAGTCCGAAATTCCCTGAGTATATGCGAACCTTTCTTATTTTTTTTAAATGCTTCAAGTTCGTCCCGCCAATCTTACAGCTCATACTTACGTCTAGTGCTAGTGTCTACTTAAAACATGAATCAAATCATTTATTATAAAATAATAAAAGTTTTAATGCATGCTTTTCAATTGTGCTGAAAAAAATTGTATGAGGCAGCGACCCAATACGACTACCCACCATGCATTTTTTACTCTTCAAAAATGTTGTAAATGGATGACCAGTAATTTTTTTATACGTCATTTATTATATATTGTAGTCAAATATGTAATATATGCCATAAGCCTCTTTGATGTTAGTGGGGGTCTAGGTCGCAACGAAATTTTGAACTAATCTAATTATTTTAATGATTCAAATAATAAGAGCAGGTTTTATTAATCATTAGGTTATATAGAGACCCAGTCAATTTTGTAACAAAGGCAAAGGTAGGTTATTAACAGACGAAACTTTATAATTGGATGGAAAGACAAATTCGCATATGCGAAGACCGTTACGAAAATTTTCGTTTGTCTTCAATAATTAGCTACTACATAAATACGGCATATAATTTTGTAAGCGATGAAACCACAGATTAAAATAGGTACATACTTAACAGATATTTATCATTCATAAAAACATCGAATTTAAACCGTTTTGAACACTAGGCAAAAAACAATTGACGCTCGGCCCCCTCACCCCGCACAACGTAGGCAACCCTCTAAGATTAGAATAGTTATTTATTATACAAGAGATACTATATTATACACGAGAGTTGAACAAACTTTGCCGCCGAGTGTAATACAACATTTTTCCCCTCACTATCGCGAGTGAAATAAAAACTACATAAAATTACAAATCTTATCCTTATGTAAGTTATCTTGAAGAAACCATCAAAATTCAACTCAATTCAATTACAAAATGTGTCATAGAGTACGCACCGGGTACTTAGATATTGCCAACAACTTACCAAGTGCGGGATAAGACTTGACCAACTGTGACCTCCGATTGCGCATATTTACTATGGACGTACGACTCACTTATTCTACACGGGTGGTAAGTGATAGGAATTATAGCAAGGTCAAATTACTTTCGCCACAATGTGGATAAAATGCGTTTTTTTCCACATGTTTGTGTATGTTGTTCGTTCATTGTTTCGGAAATAATGAACACTTTAAGTGCCTGAGTCGAATAATTAAAGTGCCATATGTACTGTAAAACTCGTACGATACATGTGCGAAAAGATAATTCGCAACTCATGTCCGCGCTCACGTACTATCGCCTTTACGAATACATGTCTCGCAAGCTCTCGCAATTAGGTCTATACCAATCTTTTTTACTCAAACATGTGAACTTTTAAAAAACGACTTTACCTACTTCATTAACGTTTGACGTTTAAAATAACCGTTTAAAGTTTGACAGTTCGTTTGGAAGATATAACGTCATTTCACACTAACGCCATAAGATAATAATTATATTTCCAGTCTTCTAATCCCTCTAACCATGAGTATATAGGAAATAGATATCTGTTAAATAGATTAGCAGCTCCAGCATGGCCAAGATGGCGCCTGATTTATTGCGCAATCTCGCGAAAATATCGCCCCGGATCTACATTATTCAATTTGAGGCAGATTATAGATAAATGATTTGTCTCACTAATGCCTGGAGATATTATTACAAATGATGGGGCTAGTGAACAGGAACAAAAAGCATAAGTTACATTCTGGCGAAGTAGATCACTTTGTTTGAACGTCACTTTCGGGGAAGGTCACGTTCTGAGATCGTCACTTTCTAAGAACGCCACTTTCGAAAGACACATTTTTGAACGTCACTTTTGTGGTAGACCACTTTCGAAAACCTCTAGATAGATAGGTACAATAATTTATTAATTATATTTCGTCGCTTCATTCTTCGATATAAATATTTATGACAATGTAGTACTTTTATTCTACTGGCAACCTCGCATTCAAGGTATTACAACAATACAATACAATAACCCTTTATTGCACCTCAAAACAACAAAAAACAAATTTATAAAAACGCTAAAAACTTCACGTTATCGAGTTTTCATGTTATAGAGGTAAATTTTGACTTACAGCGGTTGCAATTGGTTGACTGTACTCTGTCATTTGCCGGCTATATACGTTTGGGCAATCCTTTAGATCTCCATAGTGGGTATGTTATCCACTAGACCAATTTCCTCTACATTTAGTGGCAGACCTGGCGGGTTTGCCCGAACGTACATGACCAGCTATTAGCGACAAATTTGGTCGAGCGGTTTTTAAAGGCTGCGTGAGTATATGCACCATCCCACCTTCCTTTGACTGGTATTTGCGTATGATTTCCGGTCATCATGGAAGCTGCTGAGCCATGGTGTGCGGAGGTTAAAGGATGACTCACACTAGAACGGGACGGGACGGGACGGGGCGGGACCGGAAAATCCGTCAGTTGATTGATTTGATTTTCCAGGCTTAGGATTCATTTGTTAATTAATTTACTTTAGATTTAAGGTAGGTAGAGGTAGGTAGTTAGGTAATTTACACTTACTGTATATATTTCGAGAATAAATGATTTTATATATTAATTTACTTCTATGAGGACTGTTTGTGGTTTGTGTGATTTAAATAAATGATGTTTGTTAAAAGGCTTTTTAAACTGTATGGGTGAATGTATTGTATATTGCATAACAAGATTAGAGACAGATTAATAAGACTATACAAAGATAAATGATATATCTCGGGAATTACGATGATAAAATGCAGATTTTCTGTTTTGATTAGCAAAAATGGTCATATCGTATTGCTATAAATAAAGGGTATTTGAATCTAAAATTAATAATTACCATAAATAATGATTAACTAATACAGTTTTACGGTGGTGGTACGATTTAACCGACTGGTCGGCTAAATCGTACCGATAGCAGTCCCTTCGGATTTCTTTTTTTTTCACGACGTTAATTTTATCCCAGAATACTCAATTAAATATATAAACTAGCCAAAAAAATGAACTTTTATATCAATAAACAGTCAAATTTCTATCTACCTTAAGCAAAAAGGTATCCACGTTTGAATAAAAAGTGGTACGATATAACCGACTCTCCCCTATTCGCTAGAGGACATCAACTAAATTTTTCAAAATAGGTAAAATTTATGTTATTCCCACTCAGAATTACGAGCTCTTTCGATCTGACTAGGAAAAATAACACCAACTGTAGCTACTACTACTAATACGTATGGTCTAGCTACTACTGTAAAATGAACCTCATGAATATTTGATATGCATCTTTTTATTGTAACTGTGTGGCAAATACAAATACAAAAAGCCCAGATTTTTTTTCCTATCTGTCACCGATTTTCAAAAACTTTGTACGGCGGTAACAAAATAAATAAAAGGAGTAAAAGAGACCAAAGAGAAAAAAAAAATCGACTTTTTTTTTCTCCAACATCAAAATGGCCCGTGTGTTTCCTCAATTTATTCTGATAATATTTTCAACTAGACTATATAAATATGATTAACTAGCTGTTACCCGCGACTTCGTCTGCGTAGTATTATAATGTTTGGTAGTGTATTTTTATTAGCATAAGTATTAAAGACCAAATTGACTTGAACTGTAAATTGCTAATTAAATTCCGGGGCCGTATAAACAAACAACTAACTTGCAACTACAGTAACCTGTTTTTCTTTTTTCTCATTAATAATTCTGGAAATACCAAAAATGCTGGTGATCAATATTGTAATCTGATTTGGAAAAAATTGGACTGAATGTTTTTTCGACAAACATTTTCTGTTTATTTTTTCTCCTAATCACAATACGATACTGATTACGCATTTAATCGAATTACCAGCATTTTTGTTACAGCTGTATGTATATTTGTATCTACCACATATTAATCTTTCAGTGGTTAGATACGCTGTAGATGTAGTAGAAAGTACGTCCAAGTTTACATAAATTATCTTTTTATTAAATAAGTAATCAAGGCCGAGTGTTTTTGATCACGGTTTAAAACACTGTCTTAAGCTCACTGAATTTAACCCACGGAATGTCATTCGATACATGATTACAACTTACTTCCCAGAGTGAAGAAAAACATTGCGAAGATACCAAAATAATTACGTCGCGCATATAAACTTTCATTAGGTAGGTAAGTATATATGTCTTATCCAAGGACGATCCTATGATAGGATATAGGATCGGCATAGGCCTTTATTCGCATGTACCTACTCAACATAAGGTGAAAACAAAACTGCTGTAAAAAAGTGCAATGCACAGGATTGAATTGACTATTCACTTGCTTCTGTCCCCCTTTGCACCTCTATAGAGGATGATTTTCGTAACAAAAACTATTCTGTCCTTTCCTAGGAGTCAAAATATCCCCATGCCAAATTTCACCTTAATCCGTTCAGCGTTTTTAATTTAGTGTGAAGTGGCAACAGATAAGATTTCATCAAATTTACAATATAACCATCGCATGGAAATTTGTCATGATGTAGGTATGTCATCCGCGTGTACAATCCATGGTGGGTGTTGACAGCCATATTATACTACACATTGACTTGCCGTCTTTGTAGTGGTAGGATTCCGGCTTCCGCGGCACTAAGACCTCAATGATATTGTCCTGAGGTCTCTTCAGTCAGCGGGTGTTCATTCCGTTCTGGAGCCACTGGGTTAATTTTTTCATTAAACTCAATTTATATCATTCGGTTACGCATTTAATAATCTTAGATATTATTTGACAAAATAAAAATTCAGACGAATTGAGAACCTCCTCCTTTAGAAATATTGAAGTCGGTTGAAAACCAACTAAACTGTTAACAGCGCCATCTACCAAATCTAGAAGACTTTACGACATAGTAATTTTCCCACTTTCCCAAGAATGAAAATGTTAGATGCAGCTCTAAAGAGCCTTAAGTAGTTCTACATGTAATATATAGATGGCAGTGTAATAAACACAATATTAACGGGAAAATGTACTTTTTATGTCTCTGCCCATTTCTTTCGATAAACTTATTAAATGTGTGCACAATTTTATTCAAAATAAGGTCCGCCGATTAGCAAAATACATATAGCAATAAAACCATGGATTTAACGTGGCATATTTACTCACTTCATATCTAAGCAAATAGGTGGCGCCAGTGTACAGTGTGTAGTGTGTGTTTTAAAATATTACTTGGAATTTTGAACATTTTTATTATTAGGTTTAGGTTTAAAGAATCTTTATTATTACTCATAAGAATATTACAATTCACTTACATGAGTAAACTATTTAAAATATTTCTAAATGTAGATATGCCATCTTGGCGAGTTCATGCATTAAAATTTTGAGGTATAAAATATAAATTATTAAAACATTCAGTTATTGAGGTGGGTAAACAAACAAAAACAAAATAGACAGGTACGCGAACAAACAAAGCGGGCAAGCGCAGTTACTATGCGCGGATTTGGCTCCATCGCTGCAAATAATCTTATGAAATTTACCATAATATGCTTCTTGAAAGGGAAATCCATGTAGTAGCATACGTTTAAAGTATTTGAAGCATATAAAGTTTGCATAAGTTACAAATGTTCTACATCACGATATCGAAATTTCAAAAGCACGTTGCATAAATACAACTTCCAACTTACTAAATTTAATACTCTATTGCAACTTTCAAAAACCCTATAAAATTTCTTCGCTTATAATATTAGTGTTTTTTTTTTTATATAACATTTAAAACTTTCGCGATTTAAACACATATTTAAACATAATTATTAAACGGGTCTAACGCGAATTAATTTGTTTACCTTATTTACCGACGTTTCGACACAGGTTTCACTGGTCATGGTCGCGGCTGACTGATGTCCCAGCAAAATGTCAAAACAGAGATTTGTGTAATCTCTCTCTGGTGGGACAGGAAAGGGTTCATAAAAATCATTTAATTCCTATCTTATGGTTCATTTGATGGTATTTGTGTTCAGCTAGCGCCACCTATGGTCGGTTACAAAAACGAAATTTACTCAGATGTTATAAAATTGACAATCGTATAGTACCATCCCTCTCGGTCTCCTATATCAAATATTTGGGCGAGCAGGATGGCACTATACTATACGACGGTATTTCGAACATTGCAGCAGCTTTCAAGTTTTGTACAATAAAAGCCGTACCGCTAGCGCCATCTATTATGAGCAATGCAAACTATACATATGTAAAAAAAAAAATGTTACGAAACCGGATAAAAAGTATCCTAAATGTTACTCCGGTACATAAACTATTACCATACCAAATTTCATAAAATTCTGTCCAGTACTTTTTGCGGAGTTAGCGAACAAATTCACAGACAGACAGACAGACAAAAATTCTAAAAACCATTGAAAGATATTTTATCAACGTTTCTGATACGCCCCTACGTATTTTTTTTTAAATATATTTATTGTACAGATTTTTTATTTCTACTCTCTTATTATATGTATTGATTACTCAAGATTAGTATCATAGATTTAGGTTTCAGAATAATTTGAGTTGAGGTATTTTTCAACTGATGACCTGGTGAAGGTCGCAGGAGTCCGCTGGATGCGGGTGGCGCAGGACCGGTCATTGTGGAAATATTTGGGGGAGGCCTATGTCCAGCAGTGGACGTCTTTCGGCTGAAATGATGATGATGATGATGATGATGATGATGATTTTTCAAAGGCTTCTTACAAAGAAACAAACGTAAACTCATACAGTCATGTAAATAACAGCCTTATTAACTAGTAAATAAGGTGTGAATTAGGTTGTATAAAATCCATGGGGAAGATATGTTGTTCAGTATTTTGGCACGCGTAATATTTTGAGCCTTATCTAGAGTTATTTATAGTGGCATATTATGGGTGGTACACACAAGACGTTTTAAAGGCGAAAAAGTTATATTATTAAAAGAGGCTAAGACCATTATAAAAACCATTTTTCGACTCCAGCACTTTTATCTGTCAATTTGATGACTGACCGCGATATTAAAAAATAATACAATATAACGGTATGCAACGGTACGGTGTGTTTATGGTATTCCATAAGAACACTGCTCCTGTGGATTTTCATACAGTATATGAGAACTGTTGATTTAATTTAATTTCTATAGTGGACATACGAAATGTTCCACATTCTGCCACTTCTGCCACCTTTCGAGATTTTGCTCTTTTTCGCTATTTTAGCTGTCGTAGAAAAACAAGCGTATGCAACAGCTCATAATCGGTTCTTAAAACTCTCGGGTCTATTATTACAAAACTGGACTTCGTCTCGTTTTGTAGGTAACGGCAACCCTCAAATTTTAAGAACCCTTATTATATTACTGTTGCATACACTACTATTAGGATTTTACCATTGGCAAATTATAAGAATATAAACAAGCTCAAATCCGTGACAAAAACCAGTAAAATGCTCGTAAGATTGTGACTATCACCGATAGCAAATAATATATTATTCACTGTAATATTTTATTAATAAAAAGGGGGTAAACCTACCCCTTCTCATATCAAAGTTGACACATATTAAACTTTCCTGAACGCAGACAGTGAACGGCGCCTTAAGGCGAGCTTATACTGCAACGACCTTGACCATAAACGGTCTTAAAATAAAACAGCAGGATACAGCGCCATATAGTAGATTAAAGCCTATCTAAGGCAATTAAACGCGATGGCAATGCCAATGGGAGCTACCGCATTGTCACTCACCAGGCAGCGCCACTCATGCGTGGGTACTGTGTTAATATGAGAGAATTGTCAAAGTGACGTTTGAAATGTTCCCGCAGGATCCACGTTCCACTAGCGCCCTTAGCGGAAAATCGACTCGCGGTAATCCTCATTGCTATTATAACGCGACGCCGCGCGGTATACCGCTTCGCGTTGAAATGTCAAGAAACAAACCATTGATACCTATCGGGGTGTCCCAAGTGAGCGCGTTTGCGTAACGATCGCCCGCGTAGGACACTAGCATATGTATCAAACGATTTGATTTTTCGCGCCGCGCCGCTCTTCCGTTTTCGTGCACGTGGTGAGAGAACTATGTTATGAACTATATTATTTTAGATGCATGCATATACAAATGATAGTTATACACATCAACTCACCCCCTTTTTAATAAAAGGGTAACAGACGTTGTACGGAAAATATATTTTTGTTCCTTTCTAACAAATGTAAATGTCAAACTGTCAGATAAGGACAAACAAAGCTAAACTGCTTGATCTGCGTTTACGCCATAAGACAAGTGCCCTAAGGTTCCATTTTATTCAGTCAGTTAAATCCGTCACTTACGCTTGAGCAAATATTTCATTTCTTACTCGATTTGTTTTGTGAGGTAGGGTTGGCCAAAACGAATCGGGTCACTGTGTGAAGTGGAAAAGATTTGGCGACCTTAATATCTAATGAGAGTAACTGTGAAGTTTTTGCCGCAGGCGGAACTTCGAAGGGTTCCGTATCATTAACAACGTTTAACATGACACAAACGGAAATTAGTACCTAGGCGTTTTTATTTTTTGTGTAAAAATATTTTGTTGCTAAATCGGAAATGTTTATATTATATTTTCTAATCAGGATTGCGAACTCTTTCAATTCTAGTAGGAGAGAAAAAGTGTCTTAGGATTCTTTTGCCATTTCGCCACATTTTTTTCATAGATTTAGTATTACGGTACCGCAATGAAAAGTTTGAAAAGTGTATGGGAATTTCAAGATACTTTTTACTCCTACTAGGAATGAAAGAGCTAGCGATTCTCAATAAAAACATACATATTTTGAAAATAAAGTAAGGCAATTTGGTATCCTGTATAAAGGAAAATTTGTATCCCCAACTTTATACCATTCTCGAATTTTTGGCTTACTAGCCCGCGGACTATTTGTACATGCCGTCAGTTGCTACAAACTGAGGCTAACACACTTACCATGAGTTCCAAACCTAACCGAAAGCGATTGCGCGATTCGATACCTGCATCCCGGTGTGTACACACCAGTACCGGTACCATAAGTTACTGTAAATTGAATTTTATCGAATGGTGAATTTACACATTGCAGGCAAGTTATTATAAGTCGACATCCGGGTCGCGCAACCATAATTATTTCGACCATAAATCGTAAAATTCAAGTAATGGCATTCAACGCATAAAATTTGAAATAAGTATCATATTTCTTGTTCATATTTTACACAGTAGGCGAAATTAGGAAACAAAGGCGAAATAAGTACATAAGACGGTTTTTTATTTTTTAATATTAAAACTGCTTGTTTCTTTACATAAATGATAAATATCTTTACTTTTTCAATTTAGGCACATTACAATGCATTTATGAACGTCAAAAAAAAGCTACTACCGGTTCTATCCCTACACCACAGCCCGACAAGATTATTACCAGCAAGAAACTCGGCGGGACTTATTTTTTCAAAACAAATGACAATCTATGTTTAACATAAATTGCAATTTAATTATTTTACTAGGGCGAAGTCATGTACAACAGGCGAATTAAAGATTTCAGACTTCATGTAATTTTGGCAACCCTCGTTTCAATAAATTTTCACCACTGATAACGGGATCTGGTCATCATCTTTTTCTAAGATTTTAAGTAGCTATAATCCAATACCATTCTCTTACAAGCCTGCACCCGCCTTTAAGCTAAGAATTTATGAGCGCTACGTGTTTTGAGGTCGGTGCCAAGTTTTAAACTGTTGGAAGTCTACCGTGCAGGTTAGGGTATTTCAAAAATTGGTCTTGGGAAAATGTAGTAACCTTTAAGGATGACTCACACTAGAACGGGACGGGACGGGCGGGACGGGAAAATTTGTCAATTTCCATAGACAGCGTCACGTGACATCAGAGGGCTCCGAGCTATCACGTGATTCTTTCTATAGAAATAGGCAGCTTTTCCCGTCCTGTCCCGTCCCGTCCCGTGCTAGTGTGAGTCATCCTTTATCATAAAAGATGTTTCATTTGGTTATAATTGTTGTTGTTTCGGTTACTACGGACAGACACACAGACATGTCAAAACTGCTCAAAAATCCTATCAAAGTGATGATAAGTATAGTTTGTTTTACATCGATATAGTTCTGTACCTAAGTTATTTCCCAGCTTATAATAGTTCCTAAAAACAAATATATCTCGTAGAATAAGTAAATACAAACCGTTATGAACACTACGCAAAAAACATTTTTTTTAATACTACGACGGTGACAAACAAGCATACGGCCCGCCTGATGGTAGGCGATCACCGTAGCCTATGGACGCCTGCAACTCCAGGGGTGTTACATGCGCGTTGCCGACCCTTTAGAAAAAAGGAAGATTCACTGTGTTGACAGCTAAAGGGGTAAGCTTTGCTTCGTGGGTCCCCAGCTGTCAACACAGTGAATCCTCTTGGAGCTCTGGCGACATTACTCACCAACACAGACACAACACAACACTATGAGTAGGCTCTAGTGTTATTAAACTGCGGTTTTCTGTAAGGTGGATGTACTTCCCCGGATGGGCTCTGCTCCAGATTTAAGCGTTTTGGAATGTGATAATGCTACTATGTGGTCTAGTCTAGACATGATTTATGACAGACTTCAAAGTGACACTGTGATGTCTTTACAAAACTCGGCTCTACAAAAAAAATGTATTTTTAGAAGGCCTTTTCTAAATGAAATTTACTTACAATGTATCAAAGCATATAAAAAAAGAGAAAAAGGTTTTTTTATTGTTTTTTTTTTGGTCGAGATGACCAATCATATGACATTTCCTTTTCTTTTAGCCTCAGGAATACGCTGTTAAAATCTCTCGCAATGCTCACGGGCACCGTGTATAATACTTGCGGCGGCTTGCGGTCGAGTACACCGTATGTGTGTCGGTACCGAAAAAAAACAAAAGACTATCGATTCTAAATGCGCGCGGAGTGCTCCATAGGTCTGCTATTACCTTAAATGATACAGTAGGATGGTTAAAACTCAGGGCCCCTCAGGGTATTATACCAAGTTAGGCCAACAATTACCTGGGGTATAATTAAGTTAGGCCAAAGTTAGCAAAGTGACTGACGAGTGAGCGAGAAACCTTGAACTTCCACATAAACTTAGATTGGTTTTGTAGTTTTTAACGATTAAGGGGCTGACGACACCCGATCCAAATTTTTAAGCGTTTAAAAAAATATATAAATTTGTAATTTCGATAGAAACAAATGGTTGTATTATTAAACTTGTTTAAACCCATTTCAACGACTAAAAAACATATTTACAGTACATCTCTCTTCCTGGTCGATACCTCATGTCTGAGGGACGTGACTAATATGGGTTGGGACTCTATTGACCAGCGCCTTCCAGGCCTTTCGATCCTGCGCCTTTTGTATAGTCGCCTGTAGAGTTGTCCCAGTAGCCTTTTGCACTGTATCTGCCCATCTCATGGGTGCAGGTCCTCTGCTTCTCCGCCCATTTACGCTTCCAGTGATAATGCTCCTTTCCAAAGAGTCAGCGCTACGTCTGACTGTGTGTCCAAAGAAGCTGAGGATCCTCTGAACACATACTGTAGATAGCCTATACAGACATACAGATACATACAGATTTACAGTACATATGGTGCTGTATTACCGCACTAGTGCGATAATGGGCACTTTATGTGCCTGCGTCAAAAATTCAAAGAGCCATATCTGTAAAACGTCGTACGAGACATGTGCGCGGTAATTCGCAACTCGTGTCGATTTAAAACACTCCCCTCGGTCGTGTTTTATTCTATCGTCTCTCTTTTCGAATTTTCTCCTATTCGCACTTGTATCTTAATATACTATTATGTCACCGTATAAACAAATTGTAAGTGCCGTTAGTTTTATAATAAAACTAACGCGCGAAATAGTAAACAAACGGTTAAGTTAGGTTATAATATCCTTAGTCAAATTATAAACTGTCGGGAGTTCACAATTTAACGGTGACATTTACATATGTATCCTTAATGAACACTTGTAACATGTGTGTACATAATTGTGACCATTATCGTCAAGTTTTTCAAATACTCGCAATTTTAAATAGAAAGCTCCCGTGAGTATGAGATATATTAATATACTTAGGTATATCGGGTTACTCACGTCTATACTTTATACGTTTCGACTTTATAGACGTGAGTAACCCGGACATAATATTTTTCAAATACGTTTATCATATAAATTTATGAAATAAAATAATCAAATAAGTTTATCAAATAAATTTATCAAATAAAAGACAGCGTCATTGCACTATTTTGCCGCTGTTAAATCGCAAGAGCAAATTTAATCTGTTGCAGTCGCTTTCCGAATATTACCTTAATGTGTAAGAGCTTATAAGTTTATAACAAAAGCTCAACTTCTTAAACAATCAGCCGCGTTATAATCCAACTTTACACACGACTAACAAGTATTATACTTTATATCGTATACAGTGGCTACTGTGCTTATAAATATCTGAACAAACCCGTCGCCAAATGCGCCAAATATTTGTTGAAATATTCGAAAGAAGAAATAAACAAAAAAAATGTTTCTTGCCTCAAAAAGCTTATAAACTAAGTACAATAAATTAATCTAGAATTAATATTATTAAGCGCACGCAAGTTTTTCGTAGAAATCGCGAAACGTCTGGTTGATGTTACCGGTGACCGAAGAGCTGGTGGCTTCTTCGCACAACGTATCAGCATTGCGATACAACGAGAAAATGCCACCAGCATCCTAAGTACAATGCCTCAAGGACCTACTTTAGATTTAAGGTAGGTAGAGGTAGGTAGTTACACTTACTGTATATATTTCGAAAATAAATGTTGCTTATCTAGAATTACATGTAAACATAGTCGGGCAAAAGGTTTCAGTCTCAGTATATGCCAAGCAGAGGGCCCGGTGCTGGTTTTCAGACTGGCCCATGAAGGTCGTTCGGTCGCAGGTTAACAAATTACCGTGCATATAAATACGTTATTATGGTGATAAATTAGTTACTAGTAGTGGAACAAGTAAAGTGCCATTCCAGCTTTATATATTATTTTATATGTCTACGTAACAGAAAGCAAAATAGTTTTTTTTTTAATCCAATAAGTAGGTATTCATACGTATGTGTATGCGTGTGTGTTTGCGTGTGTGTGCCGAATTGCGTGAGTTACCTTTATTTTCGGATATATTATTTGTTATAACAAAAGAGAATATAGTTATGGTTTTGAATTTGTAGCCGGCGTATAATTTTATTCCCGTCGCCGTAGAAACGAGTGGTCCTTGGTGCACCGAGGCTAAGTCCTTCGTTAAAAATCTTGGACATAGAATCTTCGAAAAAAGTGGCGATCCCAGATCAGGTTCCTATTTAGTGCAGCAAATTTCAATCGCTATTCAACGTGGAAACGCCAGTAGCATTTTTGGCACATTTACGCCGGGTACCTGTCGGCCCTAGCTTAAACCCTAGCGTAAGTGTATAGTCGTAGATTTTTTATTCTGGTTATTTTTAAATTACGTGTATTGTTTTTTTAAAGTTATATTTCTTATCTGGAAAATGTTATTATAGCTAATTTATGTTATCGTTATGGTTTTTAAACGCATTATAGAGTTTGATGAAATAGAAGGATGCAAGGAATAAAATAGAAGGATGTAAATATCGCAGCTATTAGTCTCGATAGCTCAGTTAGTAAAGCGACGAAGCAGTACTCCTTAGCCTCTCGGCCCATAAAAAGCATTTTAATAGCAGAAAATTAAGTATTAAGTAACTTCCAACTTGAAAAACCTTACTTAACTCTCAATGATCGACACAATTCCACCAATTGTGAACTCTATTCCAAAGACATAAAGCCCATTTAATTACCACTTAAGTAAAAGTCTAGTCACATTTTTGTTCAATCACCACATATATACGACCGGCCAAGATGCTCAAAATATCTGATCGCAAACTCTAACGCCTTGCAATAGAGGCGTGTTTACATATTTGTTAGTGCCTCGGCTGCTTCGATATATCTGGAGGCGATTGTTCCTAAGTTATTGGGAAACTTAGGTAATAATTCAGAAGTTTTCCGTTCGGTACCGATTTACGAAGTTTTTGGGCGAACATGGAAGTTTTGGGACTTAGGTCGATATTATTGTTTCTGGTGCCTAAGTGTTTGGCGTAAAAACCTTGGAGACAGTGTGACGAAGGAGAAAAACAGTTATTTATTATACAAGGGGGAAAAGTTGTTGTTTAACTCTCGTACTTTTTTAACAAAAGAGATTATAGTTATGGTGGTCATAATATACGGTTTTTAAACGCATTATAGAGCTTGACGAAATGGAAGAATGCGAGGAATTAAATGGAAGGATGTAAATATCGCAGCTGGTACCTAAATCTCGATATCTCAATTTTTTTATACTACGACGGTGACAAACAAGCATACGGCCCGCCTGATGGTAAGCGGTCACCGTAGCCTATTGACGCCTGCAACTCCATGGGTGTTACATGCGCGTTGCCGACCCTTTAAAAAAAGGAGGGTTCGCTGTGTTGATAGCTAAAGGGGCAAGCTTTGCTCCGTGGCTCCCCAGCTGCCAACACAGTGAATTTTTTTGGAACTACTCTTCTCTTCTCTTGGACTTATATTGAGACCTGAGCAAGTGAAATATTTCAAAATTGACCAATGAGCTCTTGGACTTATATTGAGACCCGAGCAAGTGAAATATTTCAAAATTGACCAATGAGCTCTTGGATTAAAAACTGGCATCATGAGCTTTACGAGAATCTCAAGGCACGAGTTGAACAAACTTTGCCCCCAAGTGTTATACAACATTTTCCACCTCACAATCGCGAGGGAAATAAAAACTACATACGATTACCAATATCATTTAAGTAAATTATATATTATTATTTAAACTATCGTTTAAAAGTCGATGCTGCTAGGTAACTTGAAGAAACCATTCAAAATTCACGTTCAAATTACTGTTCCCCCTAGTGGATGAAATTCGTTTTTTTTCGCTAGTTTTAAGGGATAAAAGAGCTCTTTTCGTCACTAGCCCGGTGACGTAAAAAACACTTTATTACGTTGGATGATGTTTTTTTAGCAACGAGTGTCACCCTCTATACCGCTGGGCCACCAAGGCTTCAACGCAACTCAGTACTTAGTTATTAAATATACCTTTTACTTATAGTTTCCTTCATTTCAAGGTTTTATAGTGACATTAAAAATTTATCATTATGTATTGATTTTATGTGGAATCGATAAATGTTTGAATTAAGTTTGTATACATTAAAGTAAATAGAAAACTTTATATTAGTAATTTTACCCGAATTCTAAATTAAGTAATTTTTTCCGTTGTGTTCAATAAATTCATTGAAACCGCAAAGGCGAATAAATAAATAAATATAAATATTTGGGGACAATCACACAGATTGACCACGTCTCAAACTAAACAAACTTGTGATATATGTACCTACTAGGCGACGATATACCTACATACTTATATAGATAAATACACACATATATAGATATAAAACGTCCATAACTCAGGAACAAAATTGGTTATGGAGCGTTTGTCACGAATGTTTAATATTAGTGATAAACACAAAAAAGCCTTTACTGGGAATCGAACCAGCTTCGTAGGCAGGTCACTACCAACTAGCCTAGAGATGCCGTTAAAATAAATAAAATGACTAAAATGAAATACTAAATGTAATATACAGTATGTTCAGTGAATAATTACAGTAAACTCATTGCATTTGACGATCATTGCAGTGAAATAAGGAACCATAAAACTTTAAATTATGAAAAGTGTGAAAATCTCGAAAACCAGGAAACTTTTACTAAACCTAAAAGTCGAGTTTCTCGACCATATATATATATATATGGATAACTAAGCCATTTTTTCAATATTCTCCCCCCATTTTTTATTTTGAATTTTTTTTTGTGAATTTTGATGTGATTGAAAAGTGTCCCAATTTTTATTCCCATTCCGTAACATTTTTTGCATACACTTTGGTATGGCGGTAACGAAACTGAAAGTTTGAAAAATATATAGGAATTTTTGGGAAGGTGTTGTTTTTTCTCTTATTAGGGTCGAAAAAGCTCGCACTTTTGAGGAGAAATCATTTAAAAAAGTAGGGGGGCACTTTGAATAAATTGGCAGAACTAGGTAATTCTTTCATCTCTTGAAAACATCACACTAATTCATTACAAAATTACACCCAAAACTACCAAAACTTTACCTCTTCAAACTCATGTTTCCAAAAATATAGTCACAAAGTTTCACACAATACACACACAATCACAAAAACAACTTAAACAGAGTCGGTACCCATTAAAACAAATGCAAGCTACATTCTAACCGTCAACATTCAAATTTAGAATCGTCAAAGTTTAAATTTGGAACAAAATATCAATTGTTTTCGCCCGAAGACAACAGAGGCGTTCGGAATTCACAAATATACTGAATTTTAGCGCGCGGAATTGCGACTCCAACCCTGTATAACATATGCCAAAGAAAAATATGCCTTAAATGTAGTACACGAAGGTTGATTTTGAATCGTTTGTAAAAAAACACAGGTCACCCTTAGCCGCGCGACTAATTCTGCAATCTAAAATCGACTTTATTCGAAAGTATTAAGGTGCATTTCAGCTTTTGAATTGAATAGGACAACAATACGAAATTAGCCTTATACTAACTTCAACATAGCAATTGGATGGAAAATTCGTATATGCCTTTCGAATCTGCAATCGAAATTGAACCTTCGTTAAACGCAATAAAATCCGACTTTGTCTAATCAATTTTTTTGGACATAATTGGAACTACCTGCACAACGCAGCAGATTATGTGGAACTTATGTCTTAGGTGTAGAGTTCAAAGTAGCTTGGCAAATAATTAGATAAACTGACAGATTTGTAACGATCTAAACTTATTAGTGAGGGTAGAAATATTTGGATAGCTTTATTTAGATTGCAGTGGTCTAGAATAATAAATGTTAGAAAATTGAGAAGCGAAATAGAATAATAAATTATATACCTAATTATAACTCGTTCATTATGGATAGGTTACATTTCCTCCCTGCTATAGTAGGGCAAGTCAAGATGCAAAATTTAACCTATTGGATCCGAAAGATTAGTTGATATGATGTTTTAGGGGATCTAAATCCCACTTAGCTGGTTTTTTTAAATGGCGAGTGTATTTTTTTAATGTAAAAAAAATATTATATGGAAATACTCGAGCGTGTCAGATATTGATTTACAGATGTTATAGAACAAATCGAATGCAGTTTTGAGCACGTATAAAATGATTACATTCGTGAGACGTATGGCTTAAAATGTTCTAAATGGCCTAAACTATCACCTACCAAACCATCCTATTACCAAACACCCTGTATAATTGATTTAATGTGTGAACTGGCAACCCCAATATCTTAACAACACTTTGCCGTTTTAATCCAGCAGCCACGAAGAACTTCGCTCTCTTCGCTCGCTTCCTCAATAAATTAATTACCATCTCTATCGAGTTTCGCTCCACTCCCATTTTGAGGAAATCCAGGAATATAGGTTAAAATATTGCGAAATTACTGCATAAACTGGTACAGTCACGTCTATAAATATCTATACACTTCGGAACTTAATACAAGGGACGAAGGTTTAAAATTGAATACAGGTGCATATATATTTATGAAGCTGACCGTACTGGAAATTCTCGTTTGAAATAAGTAACCAATTTATATTTCACCTCACCTCGGATAGCTGTTTTTATCCTTTAAAACCAGCAGGGAAAAACGCATTTCATCCACTAGCGGGGAAAGTATTATGACCTTGAGTTTTGAATTATTTCTTTAAGTAAACTGGTAGCGAAGCGACAGTTTTGAGTAATAAATATCGCATAGTTAACATTCTGATGAGTTTTGTAATCGTAGATAACCTTTTTTTTCTCGCAATAGTGACGTGAAAAATATTGTATTACACTCGGCGGCAAAGTTTCTCTCGTGCCTTGATACCCTAGCAAAGCTCAAGATTCCAGTTTTAGAACCACTCGCTACGCTAGCATTGCTCGATTTTGGAATCTTTCGCTTGCTCAGGTCTCAATATGAGTACGAGAGTAAAACAGCAACTTTTATAACATGCAGGATGTAACAAAAAATGGTGGCGATCCGTGAACCTTATTATATTATAATAAGGTTCACAGTTCACTAGCAATTTTGATACAGCTTGTATGTAACTATCGTTTAATTAAGTTAAAAAAGTAAGACCGTATTCAAAAAATAGATTTCTTGCTGTATCATATTAGTCGATTTATTTTTCAAACTCCCTGTTTATTTTTAATTTGTCAGTGTCATATATTTTTAATCACTATCAGCGCTACCGCTAATATTTTTATTTACTCACTCAATGCATAGTAAAACATTGTATGAAACACGTGCTTAAAGATGATTTCCGATTCGTGTCTGCGTTATCTACATTCCGCATAAATAGAGAGGTTTTCCCGAAAGATTACAGTATGGGGTTCTTCAATAAAGGATTGTACAAGATTTTAATGGGTCGGCAACGCGGATTTGACCCACCCCGGAGCTACAGGCGTCCATAGGCTACGGCGACCGCTTTCCATCAAGCAGGCCTTTTTTGCCACCGGCATGGTTTAAAAAAACAATACAACAATACAATACAATAACTCTTTATTGCACCTCAAAACAACAAAAATAACACAAACTGGTATAGATTACACATGAAAAAGAGGCAAACAACAGGCGGCAAAAAAGGGTATTTTTCTTCTAAAAACAAGGTCCGTTTAGTTCCTGTCCCTACTTGTTGACATCAAACTTTTTATTCTTCTCTCGTACTAATGATGCGATTTACACTTCGCCTGAGCGTGTACCTCTTAACAAATCTCCACTAAAAACATACAAACAATTATGTACCCTATTCCAATGTCGTAAGTGTCAAAATTCTGCTTCTTCAATATCAGGATTGTACGTGACAATTGGGAGGTAGGAATATAAGGCATTTTTCAAGATTATTTTCCGTCGCATGTAACTAGGTAAGCGTGCCTTGTATTGGGCAGATCGTTAAGGTAAAATTTCGTGTGTATCGAAGCTGCAATGTGTAGTCACCATGAAATTAAAGGTGTATCTACCCTTTAACCACAGATTTGATAGGTACTGCATTTTGAAAAACACATGCAGCGTCAGTGAGTTTCAAAAAGCATCACACTAGTGTTTTAAAGTTTTATTGTTAGAGTAGTTACTATAGTAGATTTTTGGAAAAGGTTAAAATAATTGAGACAATAATTTAATCTTTAATCTCTTCGCTTAAACCAAAATTTCGCGTCGTTTTTAGAGTTCGGTACCTCAAACGGAAATAACGGAACCCTTGTAAGATCACTTTGTTGTCCGTCCGTCCGTCCGTCCATCTGTCTGTCAAGACTTCTTTATCTCGGAAGTGTGTAGAGGTAGCGTGATAAAATTAATGCTATAAACACAAGTCTGCGATCCCTTGAAGCAGTGAAAAAAATCTCTACGTCAACGCAATCAAAAAACACAGCCGTTTATGTCGCATTTCCCATCTGCAATGGGAATCAAAATGTATAGGTTACTTCCCGTTTACCTTTTTTTTTGGGGAGGAAAAATCCGTTATGGATACTTCTGCACCGCAGGGACAGTGCAGAAGTTATGTCGGAGTCTCACCGACTAAAAAACCCCCTTTTTCCTCTTCGACGCAATTAGGGTGGCTCTGGGATCTCGATAGAACTCGCCAGTGCCACCCTTGCGTCACGCCGCTGAGGGTTCCCCCTTGTTTTAGGACGATGGCAGTCCCTAGCTGCCATCGTCTACGACCCCGAGGACTCCTTTTAGTCGCCTCTTACGACAGGCAGGAGATACCGTAGCCGTATTCCAATGCCCGGGCTACAGGGCACACTTCCCGTTTACCTAGAATCACGAAATTTGACAAAAAGCAAAAGCACAAGTATGTGAGAAAATCCAAAAACCGTACAATTGTCGCACACTGAGAGTTCCGTGCCACCTTTATTTTTAAGGTCACAAAGGGGGGAGCATCCTTTGTGCGGAACCCTCGTTGGGCGAGTCCGACTCAAACTTAGCCGTTATTTTTTTAATCATACTGATTACGTTAAACGTACCATCCGCAGTTTCGTTACATCTTGTATATGGTAAAGGTACAACACAATATCGACCTCCCGTTAAACCTCATGCATGTATTATGAGACCCAAAAATACACGGGCCGGGTCAAATAATGGATTAAAGCCTGCAAACCTTACGTTTATTGGCTTAAATGGCACTAGTAAAGCATTATATGCCTTGTGCTTATACACATAAGGTTTAACAAAAAATTTTTTTTATTGCTTTTTGGAATTTCACCAAGGAGCGTGTGGCCGAGTAAGAGCGTGCGAAGTTAAATCCGAATGTCTCGGGTTCAAACTAGTTTGAAGTAAGATTTTCGAAACTTTACGATTTATCTTTTGATATGGACCAATCGCTTTTCGGTGAAGGAAAACATCGTGAGGAAACCAGACTAATCCCAATAAAGCCTAGTGTATATAATAAGAACAGTCATCATCTTAACCCTGTGAAAACGAGTGATGTAAAGGGCTAGAAACGAAGAGTCATGGTGTTAATAAACGCGTTTAATCCGTTCTAAAGTCGGCTTGATCCCTTGGCGCTGCGTAGAGATGTGGCCTCACTCTGTATTTTCTATCGCATGTATTATGGGGAGTGTTCCGAGGAATTGTTCGGATTAATCCCTGCCGCTTCTTTCCGCCATCGCCCTACGCGACAATATTTCCACTCTCACCATTTAGATGGTTGGCAGTCCTCAACTGTGCGCTTTTCCCGAAACTTCCTGCCTCGCACAGCTAAACTGTGGAACGAACTGTCGCCAGCGGTGTTTCCGGACCGATACGACCTTCAAACCTTCAAGAAAAGAGCGTACTCCCACCTTAAAGGCCGGCAACGCACTTGCGACACCTCTGGTGTTGCGGGTGTCCATGGACGACGTTAATCGCTTACCATCAGGTGATTCGTTTGCTCGTTTGCCCCCTATAGCATAAAAAAAAAAAAAAAAAAAAAATTAATTTCAGTAGGTAATGAGTTTGAATTTGGAACAGCTGTCAAGTGTCTATTCTAGATTCAAAACGCCGCTATTCCGAGCTGTCATTTGTTTGTTGGTTTTTACTGTTTACGAGTGAAAAATTGTCAAAAAAATGTTTCTATATGTGTTTTATTTTATTTTATTAATCTATAAATATTTTACAAGTAGCACTTGTAACAATGTAGGTCATTTCCCTACGGTTTCTGAACCCATCTTAGAGCACTTATATATAGATAAAGTAGTGTATGCAACTATACATAATTAGACATTAAAACTCTCGTGTAATATTTTTAACCCACACTCGTGTTGTAATGCCCTCCATTATGTACAGTGGCATAAACTACTATTATCTGTTGAAATTAAACACTTTAGAACGGATTAATCGCGTTTATTAATACCACTTAACCCTGTGAAAACGAGTGCCTTAAAGGGCTCGAAACGTAGAGTCATGGTGTTAATAAACGCGATTAATCCGTTCTAAAGTGTTTAATTTCAATGAATAACAATCGTGGTAACAGAAGACAATATAGTGGCATAAACTACTATTATTTAAACGGCCTCCTAGCCTAGTTGGTAGTGACCCTGCCTACGAAGCAGGAGGTCCCGGGTTCGAATCCTGGTCAGGACATTTATTTGTGTGTTTATCACGAATATTTGTTCCTGAGTTATGGATGTTTTCTATGTATTTAAGTATTTATATGTATCTATCTATTACATAATGTCGTCGCCTAGTATCCACAACACAAGCCTAAGAGCTTACCGTGGGACTAGGTCGATTGTAAGATTGTTCCATAATATTTATTTATTTTTATTTATTTACTATTATCTGTTGAAATTAAACACTTTAGAACGGATTAATCGCGTTAATTAACACCATCTTAACCCTGTGAAAACGAGTGCCTTAAAGGGCTCGAAACGTAGAGTCATGGTGTTAATAAACGCGATTAATCCGTTCTAAAGTGTTTAATTTCAATGAATAACAATCGTGGTAACAGAAGCCAATATTATCTTGATTCCCCGCGATGCAGCCTTTACTAATGTCTAACCTTCGTTTCAACTCTGGTTTCAAACTTCTGAAGATGCATCTACTTAAATTGGTTTGGACGAATGAGTATCTCAGATGAGCGAGCATGGGTACTTTTGATCATTCAAATGTGACTACACTGATATGGGTTTGTCCTAAAACAAGATCAAATAAGGCTATATAGAAACAGAAATAACCGCATTTTTTTAAAACAGAAATGTCTGCTAAGTACGTTACTTAAAGGTGAGGGGTAACGATACAAAGTAAGGTTGACTGGTAGAGAATGCCCTATGGCATTAAGTTCACCTTTTTAACGATAAGTTTTTTGTGCAATTAAGATTTAATAAATCTATACATATAATAGATCAGAGTAGGGTAAAAAATCTGTACATTAAAGATATTTGAAAAAAAAATAGTTAGGAGCTCTTAGGATTGATAACGGAACACATTTCAATTATTTTTGAGATTTTTTGTTTGTGTCTGCCTATTTATTTGTTTGATCATCACATGGAAACGGCTGAATGGATTTAGATGCAACCTTCACTGGTACGTTAAGGGAATCTCCTGACAGGTAAAAAAAAACCGCGGACGAAATCGCGGACATAAGCTAGTGGAGCATAAAACCATACTAACCGTGTAACTATTTTTATGATATATTATATTATAGTTTTAACCAAATTTTTTGACACTGTGTACAGAAAAACGCCGAAATTTTCCAATAAGGCCATTTTCAGAAAAAAGTGCACCATGCGTCCTCGATTTTCCATACAAAAAAATTGTCAGTTTTGTAACGGCCCATACAAAATATATGAAAAAATGCGTTACAAAACTGACCAAAAAAGGCACACTTTTTTTCTTTTTTTAAATCAATAGTACTCGTGATTCTAGTTATAAAAAAAACAATACTTCCTTTATTTACAAAAAATAGGAATAGGTACACTTTTTTTTAAATGCCCGTAAACGCAATTTACGCCTAGGAGGCCAGTTTATACTATTTGTGATTTTACAACCAAACAGCCTTAAGTTTCTCGAACTTACCTGCTAAGTATCAAGTTGCCAAACGGAAAACTTAGTAAGCCGAGTTGGTAATTTGCTTGGCGGTCACCCAAGACTTGGGACTTAGGATACAAGTTGAACATTGCTGTTTTTATAAATTGAAAGAGATGATTTACAATAGAAAACGTGACCAAGGCCCCCGATGAGCAGGGCTGGGATCGAACCAGCGACCTTTCGCGGCAGACGCCCAGAGCCGAGAGTCTTTCGCGGCAGAGGACGCCTGCCGGAAAAACAGTAGGTTCAATTTTACAGTATGGTGGCGCCATCTCTCGCTTCTAGTTGAAACTAATCTGTAAAGATTATCAAGAAGGACAGCACACAAATAAATGCCCATACCGGTATTCGAACCCAGGACCATCGGCTTAGCAGGCAGGGTCACTACCAACTACGCCAACCGGTAGTCTAAATATACTTATTTGGATTGCATATACTTATGAAATTTTGGATTCTGATTATTTTCATTCCACAAATCCTCGATCCTTATTGTCTTCGGTCAGAAGATGATTGATTGAAGGAACTTATTGACAAACGCTTGCTTGTGTGTCAGATTCATGCAAAATATCTACTGTTTGAATAGACTGTCTCGAAGTCTAAGGAGGATTTGCACTTACGCTGCCATTTTGAAAAAAAAAACACTCCACTCACCTGATGGCGCAACTGGTGCCGTCTTCGTCGTCCTCTCTCTTTCTCCTCCGCCGCCGCATATACAAGTACGCGGCGAGTGCGAAGAGGACGGCTAAAGCGCCGCAGCTCAGTATCACCACCAACACTACATCACGTTTCTTCATTGTGAACTGAAACAAAACATTTTATTTTTTATAAATTGGAACAATTTTTATAAATTGAAATAGATGTCATATATATACTAAAGAAAAAGACCAACACCGACGAAGGCCAATCCAGGCACAAGTACAGGAAAAAACCCGAAAACCGTATAATTTCCGCACACTGAGAGTTTCGTGCCACCAGTATTTTTTAGTACATAAGGTCATAGTTAAAAAGGGGGGAATCCTTTATGCGCAACCCTCGGTGGGCGAGTTCAGCTCGCGTTTGGTTTTATATTTATTCCTCCTTTTTTTGGAGTGAAACCCGAATTTGGGTATCCCCAATCGGCCGCAGAAATTACGCCACAAAAGTGCAGCATTTGCGACTCTTTTTCATAGTCTTGTTTGGAACGTGACGTTCCGTCAGTGCCTACAGTTTATATACTTTTAACAGTGTTGGTAGTTCTGTGTATGAATTTGACACTGCGGCAGTAAGCTCTTTTTCATATGAAATATGTATGTATTTTGTATCTTCATCAATGCAAGTTCGCTAATGTTATTCTGACCCACATTCACCTAAAAAAAATAACCTCAATCCGATAACCTATACACGCGCACGTTGCCGGGGAATCCATGGCTCGGGGTGTCTTTGATCACTTATACGTGGTGAAATTGATCAAAAAAGGCATTATATCTGTGATTAAAAGGTATTCTAAAGTGCGTTTAAGTGCTTTTATACCTGTTCAAGCGAAGTACCTACGTGTTTTTGCAATTAATAATCTAACAGAACGCTTGTTTGTTTCATTTGGTATGTTATCAAAGTAACCCCACATATCAAAGTCACCCCATACATTATGAATATAAATAACGCACAAAGTACTTTACCGATTTTTATTTTTTTATTTTTTACGAGGTTTTTAACGGGGTTAGTTTGTACTTTCAGTGTAAAAAAGGTAAAAAAGTGGTAGTTTTAAAGTATTCTCAATATACGAGTTTGATCGTGTCGTTTTTTTTTTGACAAAACTATACTTAAGTCTATATTATTTTTTATTTTGTGTATTGAAAGAAGAGAAAAAACCGATAATTATATTTTAATTTCATATTTTTATCAGAATTTAGTGTCAAACTTCAAAATTGATCAAAGTAACCCCGGTTTACGGTATTTAATTCTCAAGCTTTACTGATTTGATTAAATTACCTGCTTTACAAGGCACAACGACCATCAGTTTTGTACTGCCCTCATCTAGCGATTTGGCGCGACATTCACCAGGTCGTCGGACCACCTTGGTGGGGGCGTTTCCATGAAGCGTTTACATTTGGCTGATGCCAAATTTAATACAGATACTGGGAAAAATCCTGGTTCAAATTTCATTTAAGTTTTTTTTTACAAAAATTCTTTCGCAAAATATTGTAAAATTTTAAATGCTACCGGAAATGCTAAAAATTAGGACCGCCACCAATTTATGTGAATTTACAAGAAAAACTTAGAGTAGGTATTACGCAATTTGGCTTACATCCAAAATTTCACCCCGTTACTTAAAAGGATGTAAGCTCCGTACATTTATTTACAACATACGATCTTTTACAAACCGAATTCCCATGCGCTTACCGTGCTGCATGCAAAGTTAGGGACTGCATTCGCTACAGCGCTTAACTTGATGTAAATAAAGTTGATATTTGTTTACCAACTCATTGCATACTTGAGTACTGCAGAAATTTACATAATGCTTTTTGAACTGTTGTGTTAAAGATTAAATTGGCTTGGCAGCGTTGCATGTAATGCAGGAATTCAATTAAGCGAAACAGTTCGTTTAGGCGCGAATCTGTTATAATGTGTGGTGTTTAATTTATGTTCCATGTAGTGAAATTGACCAAATTTTACGGTAGATGGCGCTGTGCTGAGAACAGCGTATCCTACATCGCGCTAACGGTAGTTTCATGAAGTTTGTATATAAGGCACAAAGTAATATCAATTGATGGTGTCCAAGTAATCCCACTGGAGCGCAAACTCGGTAGGAGTATTCGAGAGTAGTGAAATGGCATGATATCGCGGAAAATATAAAATATTAAAGGAAAAACGAATGAGATCGCGGCGTGCATCTAGAGAGTGCATCCGCACGTAATTTTAGAATATGGGAGCATGAAGTTGAATACATCTAGTATAGAGGGTAAATTGATATTATGGGCAGTAAGAGAAAAACAAGTAGGGGAGATCCGTTCATAATGATCCTTTGATGGAAAATGCTCCATTTGTATTAGAAGGGTAAAACTTGCAGTTCAGCGATAAAATAAAGTGAAACTAAACGCAAACCAGTTCTTTGGTCAAAGATGTGTCATTATTTTCGTAACCAAACCTCTGTCAAACAGCAAACTTGGCGAAACAGTTTTTTTTTAATTTAGGATTGGTATCAGAAAATACAACTTGTAACCACAGCTAAGTTAGTGATTTCTACAATAATATCAACAATAATTCATAATGGGGTTGATATTAGTAAAATACAAATAAATAAATACCATACTTTTACAGTTAAATTATGTTTCAACGGAAATTTTACATTTTGACAGTAACAGTAAAAAAATATTTCTTTTGATGCACCCAAAAGCTCTATAGTTAACCATTTAATTCCAAAAGGTATTATTTTACATCCAAGACCATTTTTAGTACATATATTTTAGTTTGTGAGAACTATTTAAGGATTGGCAAAAAATATCATATATAGATAATATATCCATAGATAAGACGAGATTCCTTACTTATAGCTATTGCAATCATAATGCAAGCCGCGGAGTGCATCTAGAGAATGCATCCGTACGTAATGGAATATAAGAGAGCATGAAGTTGAATAAATCTAGTATACAGGGTAAATTGATACTATGGGCAGTAAGAGAAAATGTGCACCTAAAACAAATAGGGGAGATCCGTGCATGATGATCCTTTGAGGGAAAAAGCTCTATGCCTTTGTTGACAAAGGTGTAACTAGTGCAATGTGTACATATACATATTTTTGTTAATTACACATGAAAATTATGACAAAATATTATGTAAGTAGAAAATTACAACAATTAGTAGTGGGCAAACATCATTTATACGAGTACCTACAAAATCTTCCACAATCCTATGTTGGCGTCGTAGAAAAACTAACGTATGCAACAGACTCGACTTATACTCGATTCGACTTCGTCTTATTTTGTAATGGCGTTCCTCGTGTTCCCATATTATATTACTGTTTGCATTATGGTACAATAAGACGAAGAGAGGAAAACCTAGAGAAAGATGGATTGATGAGTTAAACAGGACAGCAGGAAAAGACTGGCTGAGAAATGCAAAGGATAGAAGCACCTGGAAGATTATGGAGGGGACCTTTACTCGCGAAGAAATCCTTATAAATAAACAATACAACAAACAACAATAACCAACAATATAAATAAACAATGACGCTCGCTGTGCGGACTCTGAACCTGGTAGCCGACAATATTGATTTGTTTTGGTGTTCTCTGGCTGAATTCACAAAGTCCACACTGTTCACGATATGTGTATATATATGAATCGATATGTGTATGTGTGGATATGTCATCTCGCTGGCCAATGTTATTGCTAAGGTTCTGGACAGTCTGCTAGACAAACAGCTGGATAAGCACATCCGCCTGCACGACACTCAGTTCGGCTTCAGACCTGGCCTATCCACCGAATCTGCCATCCTATGTCTGAGGCAGACTGTCCAGTACTACACGGCAAGAAAAACGCCTGTATATGCCTGTTACTTGGACCTGTCAAAAGCATTCGACCTCGTATCTTACGACATGCTGTGGGGTAAGTTACAGTCTGATACGGATGTGCCGTATGAAGTTACCTCATTGCTTAAATACTGGTATGGTCACCAAAAGAATAGTGTTAAGTGGGCTGGAGCGTATTCGGAGACGTATGGGTTGGATTGCGGGGTGAGGCAAGGGGGGTTAAGTTCACCCCGTCTCTTCAACCTATATATGAATCGACTGCTGGAGGAGCTCAGCAGTGCCAGTGTGGGTTGTTCAATAGACGGAGTGCGCATAAACAACATCAGCTACGCGGATGACATGGTACTGCTGAGTCCCTCTGTGGGTGGTTTAATTAGCTTATTGCGCAAATGTGAGACGTATGCGGAGGCCCATGGGCTCAAATACAATGCAAACAAAAGCGAGTTTATGCTGTTTAAGGCGGGTAATAAGACCTACCGGGTGCCCCCTGTGACTCTTTGCGGAACGCCTTTGGCACAAGTTAAGCATTTTAAGTATTTGGGCCACTGGGTCACCGATGACATGTGTGACAATATGGATATTGAGAGGGAACGCAGAGCGCTGGCTGTGCGCTGCAACATGCTGGCTCGTAGGTTTGCACGATGTACCAAAGAGGTGAAGGCTACGCTTTTTAAAGCATATTGCCAGTCCTTCTACACGTGCAGCCTATGGATCAGCTATACGCAGCGGGCATACAGCGCTCTGCGGGTACAGTACAACAACGCGTACAGGGCTGCCGCGACACTGTAGCGCATCGAGTATGTTCGCGGAGGGACGGATCGATGGGTTCCACGCGATCATCAGGAAGCGGTGTAGCTCGTTGTTGAGGCGGTGGCGCGCCAGCACGAATACCATCCTGTGCACGTTGGCCGACCGGTGGGACTCACCGTGGCTAAAGCACTGGGTGCAGCTACATGCCCCAATATGTAAGAACTTGTTTTAATGTTATGTTTTGTACTAACCCTAGATTTAAGATTTAAGTTTTAATATGTAATGTTACTAACACATTATGGACTTTTGTTCGAAATAAATGATTATTGTATTGTATTGATATGTTATATGCGCCATAAATTTGAATAAATTGTTATTCATGTTAATAGTTACACTATTGTCTTAGGTTTAGTACCTGTATAGATAGTTGTAAGTGTGGAAAAAAATAAAAATAAAAATAAAAAAATAAAATAATTAAAGTCATCGTCAAAAATCCGGAATTTTTTTTTTCGGTACAGAAGAATAATAATGACCTACAGCTTTCCTTATTTCTCACAAGAAAACTGCGAGCATACCAATATTAATAATAAACACGGTTTCTTACCAACATCTTGCAAACACAATATTTATAGTAACATAACATTCGTAACCCGGTCGTTTTATTAAAAACACCGCTGCTAACGTCTGCCTAGTCGAGGCATACAGGGTGAAATAGTATGGGTCATATAGTCGTTTATGTGACTATATATTATTTCTAGTCTAGTTCTAGTTTATTATAGTCTAGTGTTATATTTACAATGAATATTTTTATTGTCAGTATAAAATTACTAAATTTAGCATCTATGTTTGTCTCTTCCTTCGAGTTTTTTTTTGTTCTTTAATTCAGTGTTTGTTACCTTTCGTGTTTTTTCACCGCATGGGCTCATCGGAAGACCAGCGCTGGAAGTTACCAGCATTATGCTGAGATGAATCCATTTCGTGGCACTTATTTTATTATTATTTATATTTTTATTATCTTTTTTTTCTGTTAATTGTACTGTATATTTTGTGTGTCAACGAATAAATTATTTCTATTCTATTCTATTCTATTAAAATGAAACGCATTAAAAGTAGAGTGTGGTTTTCATTTATAATGCCTAATTATTTTCAGTAATACATACAAAATAGCTTCGATATAGCTCTCCGAATCGCTAAACTTAAGTGGCAGTGAGCGGGGCACATTGCACGTAGAACCGATGGCCGTTGGGGCGGAAAGGTTCTCGAGTGGCGACCGCGTACCGGAAGGCGCAGCGTGGGTAGGCCCCCCACAAGGTGGACTGATGACCTGGTGAAGGTCGCAGGAGTCCGCTGGATGCGGGTGGCGCAGGCCCGGCCATTGTGGAAATCTTTGGGGGAGGCCTATGTCCAGCAGTGGACGTCTTTCGGCTGAAATTATGATGGTGATGATGATGATGAATACATACGAAAAATGGAGTGGATATAGTTTTTTTGTCCTACTGGTGCTGCGATCGTTTTCTTGTTAGACTATACGAGTAGCATGTTGAAATTCAGTTCAGAAGCGATTCAATAAAAACACTGTATATAACAAACCGGGAACAACCCTGGCGAGCTTCCAGCGGCCATTATCGGCACATCCGGTTCCGTTCCACGCTAATTTGTACTAATGACCGCCATTTTGTACATAAATATATATACGTCTCGTCTATAAATATCTTTACACTTCGGAACTTATTACAAAGGAAGGTGCAAAATCAAATACAGGTGTATATATTTATGAAGCCGACCGTACTTACAGATTTTTTAAGTATACAGGGTGTTTCCTGTAACAGGAGCAATCAATTTAGTCGTAGGTAGTACTCAAACTTTTAAAAGTTACGATGAATGAAATGAAGCTGTGAATCTCTACATCAACGCAATTAAAAGATACGGCCGTTTATGTTTATGTCGCATTTCCCATACATGGGCATTTTCAGAAAGAAGTGCACCCTTTGAATGAAAATGGGTCCTCAATTTTCCATACAAAATTTTTTTGTCCGTTTTGTAACGGCCCATACGAAATGTATGAAAAAATGCGTTACAAAGCTGACCAAACAAACGGGATACTCTTTTTCTTTTTTTTAATCAATAGTTCTCGTGATTCTGGTTATAAAAAACCCAAAACTTTCTAAATTTTAAAAAAAAAAATTAAATTTGTGCCTTATTTTTGAAAATGCCCACATTAGCAATGGAGATCAAAATCATATAATTTAAACTAGCGTCATACTGATATAAAATTGCAACGGTTTACACTCACGTATATTTATCACAATAGGCGTGACATTTCGACTGCAGCGGGCAGTCATCGTCGGACAGACAGAGTGGTGTTGTCACCTTGGCGGCTCGGGTATCACTCTTATTATGATAAAAATACTTGATTTTTAACCGTTGCAATTTAATGGAAATCAAAATGTATAGCGTACATCCCGTTGACCTAGAATCATGAAATTTGGCAAAACGCAAGAGCTTGTAGCACATCATCATCATCATCATCATTTCAGCCGAAAGACGTCCACTGCTGGACATAGGCCTTGTAGCACAAGTACAGGAGAAAATCCGAAAACTGTATAATTGCCGCATACTGAGAATTCCGTGCCACCGCTATTTTTTAGTGCCAACGACATGGGAGACTGTGGCCGGGGACCGTCCACGGTGGAGGCATACTCTGCACACACAGGTGCGTGATTTTGAAGCTAGGCGATGCTTGGATCTCGACGCTAAGCGCGATGAGCTACAGGCCAGACCACGTGTGGCCATACATTGCAATTATATCGGAGGAGTGCTGACGTGCAGCGAGTGTGCCCGCACATTCTCTGCAAAAATTGGCTATGTCAGTCACCTTAGAGCTCATCAGCGACGCTCTGAGCGCTAGAACGTAGTCGCTGTGGCCGAAAATGGCTAGGAGAGATGATGACTTTTTAGTACTAAGGTCATAAATGGCAGGGGAGCATCCTTTGTGCGGAACCCTCAGTGGGCGAGTCCGGCTCGCACTTGACCGTTTTTTGTTTATTGTGCTTGCTGCAAGATTGGGTCGTGTCAGATTATTTTATAATAAGTACTTATTTTATTTTACGCCTAACCGCTAAAATCTTATCATTAAATAACATTATTTAAAAAAAACTAGAAACCTGTTTGAATGGGAGCTACCGTATTGTCGCTCACCAGGCGGCGCCACTTATGCGTGGGTCCTGTGTCAGTATAAGATTATTGTCAAAGTGACGTTTGAATTGTCCCCGCAGGACACACGTTCCACTAGCGCCCCTAGCGAAAAATCTAGCGGTAATCCTCATTGGAATAAGTTTATTTTTTATTTCCCGAAAACTTCCCGCATTACGTTGGAACGTTTTAATACTTCGCAACTTTTCAAAATAGCGGTTTTACTTCGTGAAAAATGCGAAGTTGGAACTGTTCCCTTGCTACAGCCTACGTTATTCCTATTGCACCCAGATGATTAATATACAGGCCATTTTATCAAAGCTATTCACACCTTTTTCGATCGGATGAATTTCGGAAAACGCGGAATACAGTTTCAAGGGACCGTAGACCTTAGTATATAGTTTAAATTTCAAGTGTTAACGTTTTTAAAGGGTCGGCAACGCGCATGTTGGAGGCATCCATAGGCTACGGTGACCGCTTACCATCAGGCGGGCCGTATGCTTGTTTTTTTTTAATACTACAACGGTGACAATGCTTGTTTGTCACCGTCGTAGTATAAATAAATAATAAAAAACTCGATACCTCCACGCACTCCCGAGATAAAGGGTCTTGACGAACAGACGAACGGACGGACGGACGGACAACCAAGTGATCCTATAAGGGTTCCGTTTTTTCCTTTTGAGGTACGGAACCCTAAAAAAGAGGCCCACCCTAGATTTTTTCCCATTCTGTTACCATTTTATCATAGATTTTGTATAGAGGTATAGTTGATCTATTTTGAACTGAGCTCGTTAACATACAAAGGCATTATATTAACACAAAGGCATTGTTCTAATACAATAGTATTGTCTTCTTTTATGTTCATAAACGCGACTTAGATCACGAAAACCGAACGATTGCGGATTTGTATCTCCATCTCTGTCACACTTGCATATTGGAGTGACAAAGAGGTTTTCCCGTCAATGCCAATTTTCGATGTTGTGTTGTTCTCCGGGCAATATGTCCAGCCCACTGCCACTTTAGTATGGCGATTCCTTGAGCAACTTACGTCGGTACATACTGGTTATTCTGAGGCAATGCACTCACTAAGTAATAGTTCATTGAAATTAAACACTTTAAAACGGATTAAACGCGTTTATTAACACCATAACCCTACGTTTCGAGCCTTTTACAGTACTCGTTTTCACACGGTTAAGATGATGACTGAACCCTGTGAAAACGAGTGCTGTAAAGGGCTCGAAACGTAGGATCATGGTGTTAATAAACGCGATCAATCCGTTCTAAAGTGTTTCATTTCAATGAATAACAATCGCGGTAACAGAAGATAATATTAAGTAATAGTTATCATCATTAGTACCGTCTTATCACAAGACAATGCCACCCATAAGTACTCTGAATACAAGTCTCGGGACGTAGATGGAACGTAGGTACTTTAATTAAAGTTACTTGTATTGTATTATTTTATGTCTGTAGTCTGTTTTTTTTCCAATAAAGGAAATAAAATAACAAAATGTTTAGGCTTTTTCATCATCAAACATATTTAACTTTCGTGAATTATACTGATATTAAATTGCAACAGTTAACACTCACGTATTTTTATCACGTGACATGTTTCGACTGGATCGGGTAGTCTGTCAGTCCGACGATGACTGCCCGATGCAGTCGAAACATGTCACGCCTATTGTGATATAAATACGTGAGTGTTAACCGTCGCAATCTTGTTTTTCTTCATTGTTAGACTCTTAACAGAGTGGTCATGGCCATTCTCCCCATAAAGCTGTTTTGCGTGAGATTTCGTTTATTGTGGCAGACACTGCATTTGATCTGTCACGCTCAGTAGCTAACGAAACGCAACTGTCACTGTCACACTAATAAGGAAAAGTGATAGAGAGAGGTAGCTACGACACGTTATTAAGCGTGAGCGATTGGCATCTTGGCTACGCAAGCTGGTCAGTCCATCTCATTGGTTATCTTCCTCTAGGTGACACCTACTTATCCTTGCACAACCAGTTCCAACCGTTTTATGAATGCTCCGTCTAGCAGTGTGAATAACGTTCTGTGTAATATTCAACAACTGCTTACTTTATTGTAGACAATAAGATATTACGAATTTAATTAAGTTTGTGGAGTCTTTTTTTGTTGGTAGTACTTATTATTTTTTATTTTTTTAATATTTTTTGCGGGACAATCTTACACAAATCGACCTAGTACCACTGTAAACCCAAGAAGGGCTTGTGTTGTGGGTACTAGACGACGATATATATAATAGATAGACTGTTAGATACATATAAATACTTAAATACATAGAAAACATCCATAACTCAGGAACAAAAATTCGTGATTAGCACACAAATAAGTGCCCTGACCAGGATTCGAACCCGGGACCTCCTGCTACGAAGGCAGCGTCACTACCAACTAGGTTAGGAGGCCGTTTAGTTATTATATGAGTTATAGCCAACATATTTGATGCGTACAAAAAATATGCACAAATCGATATAGTAACAGTATGCTCAATAGTGGTGGGTAGGTATGGTCGGCTTCATAAACATGAATATACCTGTATTCAATTTTGAATACCTACACAGTAATAAGTTCAGAAGTATATACATATTTTTAGACGTGACTGTACTAAACGACGACATATGTAATTGTTTTTAGTAAACTAGGTACCATTTTTAGCTAACGCCATAAACGTTTAGAAAATAACCTTATCAATAAATGACAGAAAGGTACCTTTTACATAATTATTAAGACTTGACAAGCACATATTATTCACAGATAAATCCTGTAACGTAGTAATTCGTTCCTTGTAAAAAATACCTAAACAAAAAGATCCATAGATAAAGTCAATAGTTTATTACAGCGCCATCTCTATGCGCGACGAAGTACTAACCAGTGTTCAAGCTCACACAATCCCTGCGCGTTATAGATATTGCAGATGAGCGAACAAAGTAATTTATTAGTAATTAGTTCCAAATTCCACCGCGTGATTCACTCAGAAGAGCGCGTGGTTAGAGGCTTTCTTTTGGAGGCCGATCGCAAAACGATACGGACACGCACGCACTTAATATAGAATTCAGACAAAGGAAATATAAAGGTGAGGCACTGGCAGTTAGTTTGGATGTAGCGAAGGCCTTCGATCGCGTTTGGCACAAAGCACTTCTTTCGAAACTTCCATGCTATGGGCTCCCCGGGAAATTATGCGAATGGGTCAGCAGTTTTCTAGCAGACAGAAGCATTAAGGTCCTAGTTGACGGTGAATGCTCAGACTCAATGTCTGTGAATGCTGGTGTCCCTCAAGGCTGTGTGCTATCACCCACGCTATTCCTCCTGCATATCAATGACATGTTGCAAACTAGCGGCATTCATTGTTATGCTGATGATAGTACGGGTGATGCCTCCTACACCGGCCGCGCCAATATTTCCCGGGAAAACGTCATTGAGAGCCGGAACAAACTTGTGTCCGAAATTGAGACCTCCCTAAAAGAAGTCTCAGATTGGGGTCGACTTAATTTGGTCCATTTTAACCCTACAAAGACACAGGTTTGCGCGTTCACCGCAAAAAAACTTCCGTTCGTCGCGTCACCTCGTTTTGAGAGCACTCCCCTATCTGCCACAGCCAGTATTGGAATCCTTGGCGTTGACATCTCGAGTGAAGTCCAGTTCCGCGGCCACCTAGAGGGTAAGGCCAAATTGGCCTCGAAGAAGCTCGGTGTGCTCAATAGATCGAGGCAGTATTTCACGCCGGCCCATCGCCTACAGCTTTATAAGGCGCAGGTTCGCCCGCATATGGAATACTGCTCTCATCTTTGGGCAGGGGCACCTAAGTACCAGCTTCTTCCTCTAGACCGCATCCAACGGAGAGCAGCTCGAATTGTCAACTGCCAACGTATTTCTGATCGGCTTGATCCCTTGGCGCTGCGTAGAGATGTGGCCTCACTCTGTATTTTCTATCGCATGTATTATGGGGAGTGTTCCGAGGAATTGTTCGGATTAATCCCTGCCGCTTCTTTCCGCCATCGCCCTACGCGACAATATTTCCACTCTCACCATTTAGATGGTTGGCAGTCCTCAACTGTGCGCTTTTCCCGAAACTTCCTGCCTCGCACAGCTAAACTGTGGAACGAACTGTCGCCAGCGGTGTTTCCGGACCGATACGACCTTCAAACCTTCAAGAAAAGAGCGTACTCCCACCTTAAAGGCCGGCAACGCACTTGCGACACCTCTGGTGTTGCGGGTGTCCATGGACGACGTTAATCGCTTACCATCAGGTGATTCGTTTGCTCGTTTGCCCCCTATAGCATAAAAAAAAAAAAAAAAAAATGGCGAAATACAAGGATCGGAGCCCTACTGGCGGCGTTTAGCAATGAAACCATTAAGCTTAGCAAAAATTAATTAGGAGAATGTCAACGCATTAATGAAGATACAAAAATCCCAAACTGTAAGTACATACTTATAACCTCAAACTCTATGCACGTATTAGCTTTGCAAGATTTCTTTGGTTCTATAGCTGGGTGTACCTTGTTATAGGGGTCCTTAGGATTATTTTACGAGCACGAGACCATTGGACGAGGCTTTTGAGCAGAGTGTGAGCTTCCGGACTGCACATGGTGCACGAGCTGGCGGTCCACGCTACTGGCTTGCATCCTTGAGGCATCGGCGTCGACGTGCGGTACCCCGTAATTCGTAAGAATATGTGATCGCGAGTGTTATGTGAATTAATCCAGGTTAGTTGATACCTATTTGATACGAGCTTGAACTTAATGTCGTTTGACAATCTGTGTAGCTGTGACCCAGTGAATATTAATTAAAGACTTTCTCCTAATGCACTAAATTTTATCATTTACATCCCAACACAGAGGCGCCCTGAGGACAATTTTTAAATAGAGTTTCATGCCAACGCTGAGGTACCCGGTGAGTAACGGAGATACCAAGTATCAACGTTATAATCCTTAAAAAAAAGATGTCGCGCATAGTGACTAAAAATATGTGTGTTATCTGCAATGTTATTATAATATTGTTATGTCTCACAATGGTTTAAGCTAACACTCTGTAAAGGATGACCCACACTAGCACGGGACGGGACGGGACGGGACGGGAAAATCTGTCAATTTCTATAGAAAGCGTCACGTGACATCCGAGGGCTCCGAGCTATCACGTGAATCATTCTATAGAAATTGACAGATTTTCCCGTCCCGTCCCGTCCCGTCCCGTCCCGTCCCGTCCCGTGCTAGTGTGAGTCATCCTTTATTCACACAAATGAATGCCCTTGCCAGGAAATACATGTTTTAATACGTTACACGAAAGACAATAATTTATTTTCGAAATATATACCTACAGTAAGTTTAACTTACCTACCTACCTCTACCTACCTTAAATCTAAAATAGGTCCTTGAGGCATTGTACAATTCATACAAAAATTTATAATATACAATTTCCTATCTAGTTAAATTTAATTTATTTTCCAAAACTATAAACTATCTTTGCTTCTTATGGATGAAAAATCCTAGAATTTTCCCAATATTTAGACTTTTATCGGAAATGTCCACGTTCCACTAGCGCTCCTAGCGGCGAATCGCGGTAATCCTCATTGTATGGGAGAATAAATCGTGTCCCCAATTAGTTTACCACTGTATATGTTTATGGCGGTCAAGGCAATTAATCACTCGTGTGTAAACAAAGGGCTGGTCACTGGTGTTTATTTTATTTAAACGGTCAAGCGTAAGTTGGACATGCGTAGGTGATGTCTTTAATCACGGAAGAATAACTAAAGCATGGAAGTAGTACGATAACAAATTACTTTTTCTAATATTTATCGAAATATTAAAAAAAATGCTGTCTAAAATTTTTCACACGAAAACAATAGTTGTAGGAAACCCCACAACGGTTGTAAACACACAAATTGGCAATACCTCGCCCAATACCTGCAAAAACATCCTATATACCTACTAAATTCTTAGCACTTACGCCCTTTTTAATCCTCTATACGAATACCTTGTTCAATCTAATTCACAGTACATCCTGTCTTCCTACTAAACACTAGGCACATACACCCTTTTCAGACCATGCATCCGAAAATCTTTAAAAAAGAGTTTAACTCTATACAAAAAGCTTGGCGCTTACGGCATTCTTTAAACGTGAGCAGATACTCCCTTCTTAAACCACGCATGTTGAACCCTTTGCAAGAAGAGCATAAGTTTATATAAAATATATGGCGCTTACGCCGTTTTTTGAAGGAGAGGATAGAAAAGGTGCGACTACTGCGTCATGCCGCAGCAGACCATCGACCCAAGACAGTTGGAATGGGCGAGTGGACTTGTACGAGTAACTGGAATGGCTTTTAAATAAATAAAAAAATAAAATGCATTTATTTCAGACTAATTGCTGTCCATATTTTGTTAGTAAAAGATAACTTAAAATTAAACTTATAACTATGGTTAACTTATATAACTATCTTAGGTGCTAAACTTAAATGCAGAGAGGACCAGTGCCTTATCAGGCCACTGTCCCATCTGTCGGCCACTACGGCCAGGAGGCTGTGGCAGCTGTCCCGCACTCTGCGGAGCGTCGCGGCGCAGCGCTTGCGCAGTGTGGCGTGGAAACCGTCCACGTGCGCGTCCGCGAACATCCCCGACGCACTGCAGTATCGAGGCAGCCGCAACAGAATCCTGAACGCGTCATATATACGCTATACGCTGAGGGTGCAGCAGCTGCAGTCGCGCCACTACGTGCACTTCAGCTCGTTTGTGGTGCGCGTACCGCGGTCGCTGCAGGACACCATCGCGAGCCCAGACTTCTGACCGAAGGGCGTCGTGTTTCGCCGGTTCCGGGGCAACCTGCCGAATTCCACGCTACGGGTTCAAACGACGCAACGGAGCCACGCGGCTATTGTGTCGCCTTGTACTAAATTATTTTTGTATGTTTTTGTCTCTGGTTGCAGTGCTATGGTTTTTACTGTTATGATGTAAACTGTTTTTCTTTAAATAAATAAAAAAAAATACGTGTGGCACTCGGGGACTGCCACGGTAAAGCTATTGCATATCATTTTGTATCAACTTATGCAATTATAATTATTTATTTATTTTATTCATGCAGTATTTCTTTTTCTTTGATATTAATTCAAGTTACACTTTTTGAGCGTGGTGACCGATAAGAAAACAATTTTTTCTATTATTAAATAAATAAACAAGCACACAACGCGGTAAGACTGCCGAACTGAAACGACGTTAGACGATGCACGGCCTTCAAGCCACACCTCCGTGTCCGTCGGAGTGGGGAGCGTGAGGTTTTTTCGTTACAGAATTTCTGGATTCGGTCCCCGCGCTCAAGGCCCGCCATAGAAGCTATGCAATAACTTAACAGACGATTTGAGAACCTCCTCCTTTAGAAATATTGAAGTCGGTTGAAAAAGCAATAATAGTTTACGCGGACATATTCATCAACAAATACTACTACACTAATACTACGGAGGCTAGGGGGAACTATTCTTAAAACCTCGTGAGTTCAATGAAAACTCGCTTAGCAGCCGTAAAAGCAGCTGATGGCGGCTACACAAAATATTAGTCGAGCGAAAGATAGATTTATACTAGTAAAAAAAAAGTTAATTGTAGCATTTAAGAGCTATTTGTATTTTTAAGGGAATTGGTCCTTTTCAGTTTTATTTCTAACAGTAAAGTTACAAAGTTACCATTATTAGTGACTAGCTGTTACCCGCGACTTCGTCTGCGTAGTATTATAATGTTTGGTAGTGTATTTTTATTAGCATAAGTATTAAAGACCAAATTGACTTGAACTGTAAATTGCTAATTAAATTCCGGGGCCGTATAAAACAAATAACTAACTTGCAACTACAGTAACCTGTTATTATTTTTTCTCGTTAATAATTCAGGATATACCAAAAATGCTGGTGATCAATATTGTAATCTGATTTAGAAAAAATAGGACTGAATGTTTTTTTGACAAACATTTTTTGTTAATTTTTTCTGCTTATCACAATACGATACCGATTACGCATTTAATCGAATCAGCAGCATTTTTGTACAGCTGTATGTCTCTTTGTATCTACCACATATTAATCTTTCAGTGGTTGGAATACTTTGTAGATATGGTAAAAAGTACGTCCAAGTTTACATAAATTACTCGTATCTTTTAATTAAATAAGTAATCAAGGCCGAGTGTTTTTGATCACAGTTTAAAACAATGTCTTAAGCTCACTGAATTTAACCCATGGAATGCCATTCGATACCTGATTACAACTTACTTCCCAGTGAAGAAAAACATTGCGAGGATACCAAAATAATTACGTCGCGCATATAAACTTTCATTAGGTAGTAGGTAAGTATATATGTCTTATCCAAGGACGATCCTATGATAGGTTCGGCATAGGCCTTTATTCGCATGTACCTACTCAACATAAGATAAAAACAAAACTACTGTAAAAAAGTACAATGCACAGTATTGAATTGACTATTTCACTTGCTTTCTTTCCGCTTTGCACCTCTATATAGGATGATTTCCGTAACAAAAACTATCCTGTCCTTTCCTAGGAGTCAAAACATCCCTATACCAAATTTCACCTTAATCCGTTCAGCGTTTTTAATTTACTTTGAAATGGTAACAGATAAGAGTTCATCTTTACAATTTAGCATAGCATGGAAATTTGTCCAAAATTTAATTGAAGAAACCGTGCTCTGGTTTTGTGACTGCTTCACTAACGCAACATCAGTTTGCTTGACAACAAAAATAAAATAGATGCCAAGTAAAATGTATCTAAATCTAACGACATGATCTAAGAATGTTTTTGCGCAAAGTTAAAATAATTTTAATCAAATCAATTTAAGGAGGATATAGGCGATACCTAGTTCGATTAGTGGCATATAGATAGAACTGTAATAAGTGCCATCCTAATCCATCAAGTTGTGCATATTCAGTAATTTTTAGCCTTTTAAGTATAGTAATCATCTAAGCTTAGCCATATTATACATTGAGTTGCCTTCTTTGTAGTGGTTGGATTCCGCGTATCTGTCACTATAGCCTCAATGATATTGTCCTGAGGTCTGTCAGTCAGCGGCTGTTCATTCCGTTCTGGAGCCACTGAGTTTAGGCGCAGTGATAGCAAGATGGAGTGACGCTGGTGCTATGGGAGACGGGGCGGTGTTTGGTGTGGGATGCTACATGCGTCAGCACATTTTCGACTACCCATATTACTCGCACTTCCCACGTGGCAGGAGCCCTCTGCCGAAACTTTAGCGGCGGCGAAGCGGCATTAGTGTGCGCTCCCTTCTAAGATAAGATCCCAAACGGATAGCGGGATACTTACGTAATAGGCCAACACATTGTTACATTTGTGTGTAAATTTCTGATAATTCTATACAGTTACTCACATTTGACAGCAATCACCGTCGCGCTATCCATGCAACTTGTCTTTTCATGAACTTATAGCATTATCATTATCAGATGACATTCGTGGATTACCAACTTAGGTCTGTAGGACATGGATACAATACATGTTCATACCTTTGGTAGTGGAGACTGCGGGCTGCTTTGGGGGAACCCAAATTGTTCTGCATGACATAAGCCGTCGACTCAGACAAAAGGGAGAGGAGCCCGATCCAAGGTTGTCCGTAGCCATCCAGCATGGAAATGCCGCTAGTGTTCTGGGCTCTTTTGCACCAAGAATGGCGAAATACGGGTTATTATAATAAGACTTGTGTTTGGGTTTTTTTTATATGTAATTCAGTTTTTAAGTAACTGGCTGTGATTAATTTTTCAGTATATTCAATTTATACCATTAGGTTACCCATTTCATTTCATAGATTTTGTTTGACAAAACCTACTAAACTGTTAACAGCGCCATCAAACAAATCTAGAAGACTTCGCGGCTTAGTATGTTTCCTTAGAACGAAACAGTTAGATACCTACAGCTCTTAAGTAGTTCTACGTGTAATATATAGATGGCAGTGTAATAAACATAATATGAACGGGAAAATGTACCTTTTATGCCTTTGTGCCCATTTCTTCCGATAAACGTATTAAATGTGGCACAATTTTATTTAAAATAAGTTCTGCTGATTAGCAAAATATTGCCATAAAACCATGAATTTGTCGTGGCATATTCACTTACTTCATATCTAAGCAAATAGATGGCGCCAGTGTACCTGAATTAAAATATTTTTTGGATTTTTGAACATTATTAATAACTGTTGGATTTAATCAACTTGAATTTACCGTAATATGCTTCTTAAACGGGAAATCACGTAGTAGTACACGTTTAAAGTATTTGAAACGTATGAAGTTTGCATTAATTGCAAATGTTTTACATCACGCTATCGACATTTTTAAATCACATTGCATAAATACAACTTCCAATTTACTAAATTTAATACTCTATTGCAACTTTCAAAAACCCTCTAAAAATTTTTCGCTTATAATATTAGTGGGATTTTATTTATTATCAAATTTATGACAGCATTAAACATATCATATTTACATAGATTTAATGGATCCCGGCACATTGGTCACTTTTCAACTAATTTCCTAAAAACACAGTTATGTATTTTTTGTGCACTTTCGTCAGTAGTGACAAATATGTACTTAAGTTTAATTTCTGTTTGTTTATGTCACTACTGAACAATACAAACTTAAAATAAATTTGGGTACATTTTCGTCTGCAGTGAAAGAGAGCTTTTTTATAGGCGAACAACATATGGTGATCATCGTCTTCGAACAATATTTACAGCACGCAGCAATGTCACCTTTGTGATTATCACAATAAGGAACAAATCTAATATACCAATAGAAAATATTTGATAAACAAGACAAAGGCATATTTCGATACTCTACTTCTTTGTAGGTACTAATATTTCTTATGCCAATGAAATTTCCACTTTATTCCGTTGTGCACTAACGTGCTAAATTCACAAATTTAAAATGGTACTTAGTACGACTTTGCATTTGCACTAAGATATCGATTAAAAAAACAAAACGATTCGCAGTCTAAATAAAAAATTAGGCGCCTTTTGCCTTTAATTCGATCCAGCCAGTATATTATGCATCGATTACAAAATCGATTTAACATATTTGATTCTGGCGGGAAAAAATAATAGTGTTTATTTTGACGTTTGACATCGCCGTATCTCTGGTAATAAGGGCTACTGTCCTCAATATTTTGTATAGAATATGACACTTAGCGACATTCGTATGGAGATATATCCTTTCCCCGATAAAGAACTTTGTAACAAAGTGAATAAAGTCGGTTTCGGTCCGTCGGATTGGGGAGCGTCAGGTTTTTTTTCGTTACGGAATTTCTGGATTCGGTCCCCGCGCTCAAGGCCCGCGATAGAAGCTATGCAATAGCTTAATAACAAGGGTTTATCACTGTTACTATAATTATGAGCTGTTTTCCAACGATAGCTAAAATAGTGAAATAAGCAAAATCTACAAAGGTGGCAGAATGTGGAAGAAATCGTATGCCCACTATATAAAAAAAACAACAGTGCAATGTGCCTGCAATATATTGTATGAAAATCTATAGGAGCGTATCTTATGGAATAACATATTATAATGTATATTTTTTAATATCGCTGCCAGTCATCTAATTGACAGATAGAAGTGCTGGAGTAGAAGAAAGAAATAACAAATAAATAAGTATTCGGGGACAATCTCACACAGACCAACCTAGACCCAAACTAAGCAAAGCTTGTAGTATGGGTACTTAACTAGGCGACGATACGTATACTTATATAAATACATACATATACATAGAAAACGTTCAGAACTCAGGAACAAATATTCATGATAAACACATAAATAAATTGCCAGGATATGAATCTGGGACCTCCTATTTCGTAGGCAGGGTCACTACCTAGGCTAAGAGGCCGTTAGAGATTGACAGGGACCAGACTTAACCCTTAACCAGGCAACGAGGGTTTTATTGAGTGAAGTTTATGAAATTCAGCTGTTAGTATATATATGGCAGAAGCAAGTAAACCAGATTTTTTATTTTCATATTTATTTATTATTTCTATAAAAAAACCTTGTGGTCCCTGTGGGTACCTTGTATGGGCAAGTAAAAAACATGTGGTCCATATGAGTACCTTGCCCAACACGGTAAAAAAAATATAGTTATTATTCTTTTGTCTTGTTACAAATTATGAGGCTCGTAAGGTAAATGAAATCTTGCAAAACATGGCTCCATGCATAGTGGAACTTTGCACATATTGCACTCTATTTTCGACCGTTTGGTATTAGTTCTAGTGCTGCAGAAACGGCACCGACGTTTATTTCCTGCATTAGGCATATGAACACAGTGTTTTCTACCAAAATATCAATAATATCAGATTTATACATGTCATTAAAATAATCTATAGGCAAATGTCTGTTATTATATGCAATGCTAGATTTAGCTTTAACTTCAAAGACTGGGAATTCTTCATTTTCAATATTGGTTGACCAGGATCTTTCCTTTTGAGTCATTTGAAGAAAAGTGACAGCTTCATTTACTATGGGGGATGGTGGTGCACTTGCAGAATATGGTGGTGCAATTGTAGAACATGGTGGTGCAATTGGAGAACATGGTGGAGCAATTGGAGAACATGGTGGTGCAATTGAAGAAGATGGTGGTCCAACTGAAAGAGGGGAATTTGTTTCAGACGGTGGATTGTTTGCTTCAATTTCCAACATTTGATCTGGATCAGTAAAAAAGATATCAGCTGGTAGCTGAGGTATGTTCTCTTCAAAACCCAAGTCCCGAGGTTGTATAAGTTGACTTTCTTGATCAGTTTCAGTCACAGGCTCAGCATGGAGTACATCGAGTAAGTCATCAGTAGTAATATTCTGTAATTCATCTAGTCTGTGGTTGATATTGTCGAAAAAATCTGCATGTAAATCATCATCGTCGGTATCTTCCTCTTCAGATGAGATCATTGTTTGCAATAGTGCTTCAATATCCCTGTCTTTCAGCGGTCGCGGCTAAAAAATAAACGACCTCATCAATATACCTCCAATCAATTCTGCATGCGTAACGGGCAATGATCATATACGGACCACATAATTCAAATAATCATTAGAAGCACAAAAACATTTGTTATCAAACATAAAATGCATTCAAATAACGTAAAAAGTCCCAAATATACGCTTATAAACAACATACAATACTCACTGGATTTTTTTTCGGCATTATTGGCGATTAACTGCACAGTTCACAACAAAAACAGCCGTTGTTTACGAAAACGTGTCAAACGTCAAAACATTCATTAAATTTTTTTTTTGGGTGCGTTCCATTTCACGCAAATACTGATAAATCGTAAGAAATATTTCTTGTCTATGAGTGTTTGACATATTGTGGTTCTCATGTTCCCTTTGCCCGATTAAAAAAAAACGAATCTAATGTGGTCCTATATAGTACATTGCCTGGTTAAGGGTTAAGCGTGATTACCACGATTTGTTGAAGTAGTTAAACGATGTGTCATTTGCGTTTCTTCATCTACAGTAGCATCTCACTCTTACCAGCAAGTGTGAGCAAGACGCACTGACGGTGAGATGACATAAACGCTAACAACTATAAATTTTTACAATAAATTTCGTAATTTCAGTGTTTTATTTAATTAATTGCAGTGCAAGTCACCTGCAACAAAATTCAACTGTCTTTCACTAAGTAAGTTATTCATATCTTATGTTGTGAGTATGGACTTGGAGCGGGCGGATTCCTAACTTTAACTAAAAACTTTTCAAGTTTTACCAATTGCAATTTAAAATCGTTTAAACATGGGTGCATTGTATGATCTTCATTCCAGATTTATTTCCCGAATTTATTTAATTACCTATGACATATTTTTTTTAAATAAAAGTGTCTTAGAAACCTTCGGATTGCAAAGTTATGTTTAGTTATATTTTATGTAGGTAAATACCTGTACTTTTTTTTCGTATTCGGTATGAAAAGTAGTGTTTAACTCGGGTGAATGGCACTATTTTAGTCTCTGACTATTGGTGCTTTCTCTACGCTCGATCCCTAAAAATTGGTGTACAGCTGTTTCACTTAATTTCCGGCCAAAAGAGAATTTAGGAAACGTTGTTTGGGAAGTTATAACAATATGCCATACATTTTTCAGCTATGTAATAAATTCTTTAAATTAATTTCTATTTATTTTTTATGGCAATAGCGCCTTATGGACAATCTACTTAGTTATATATTAATGATCCTATTATGCCCTCTAGGTGGGGCAGAGGGCGCCCTAACTACTAAAACGGACTAAAGGCTACAGTAACTCTCCAGGCAGATCGATCGAGAGCTTCTCTCTTGACTTCACTCCAAGTCTTTCTTATCCTCTTTGCTTCGCTTATCACTTTTTAGTGCCCGGATTATTTTGGAAGGCCTTGTTTCCGCTTTCCTTGAGGATTCCAATCAATTGGGTATACTTTTGATTTACTACCTTCGGGGCATCCAAATCCAGTTTCAACAAAGTGGTATATTTTACTAAAAACAATCATATACAAAAGCTATACATACAGCTTAAAACTTTAAAGCTAAAAAAGCTTTTAGCTTTAAAGCTTATACATACATACATACATACATACATATTTCATCTGTACTCGCCCCCAAGCCACCATAGAGTAACTACTAAATCACTTGCAAGCGAGTGCGCTCGCTCGTTCAAACGCATCATAGCTACACAGATAATAAATATTACAACATAGGCAGTATTTTTACTCTACTATGTACATTTTCGTGGCTTTGTTTATCTTCTGCGGGCTTTATACAGTTCTAATAAATATTCTAGGACAATCTTACACAAATCGAGCTAGTCCCACGGTAAGCTCAATAAGGCTTGTGTTGTGGGTACTAGGGGACTATATAAATAGGGGAATATATAAATACTCAGAAAATATCCCTAACTCAGGAACAAATATCGTGATAAACACACAAAGAAATGACCAGGATTCGAACCCGCGACCTCCTGCTTCGTAAGCAGGGTCACTATCAACTAGGCTAGGAGGCCATCTAGGTTAAAATGTATTACATCTATGATGGATTCTGTTCAAAATTTATGAAAATATTTATGACCTTTCAGGCTAAACGTAGGCAGAGTCGGAAGGCTTTTAAGAGTCGTACTTTATACATGGTGACCCAAAAATACGTTGACATGACATAGTAAAATATTGAAAATAATGGAGTTAACAAAAATTCTTGGTGTTGTAAACTTTGGATATTTCTGCATTTACGGTGGATATTTCAACTGGACTCGTCTCCTATTTCGTAAAACACGCAATGTTGATCAATATTGTAAGTACATTTGACCTAGATTCATTCGCTTGATATAATAATTTAGTCTACTAAATCCAATCTACTTGTTTATACATATTTATAGGATAAGAGTAGTAAAAGTAAAAATGTCCTTACCTCTGTCGCGGGTGGTCGCTCCTGATGACGTTCTTCATAAAGATCGACACATGTCGAGCGAAAATCGACTAAATTACGTGAGTGACCCGTTTTAAATATTATTTAATATCTTTGAATCTCACGAGAGTTTTATAGTTTAAAAAAAACCACTTGCTTCTTACTTTTGTTACATCCTGTATATTCCCTTCTGTACTATCGACTAGACTAAAAGACCGTTTAACGACAATGTCAATAATTTCAAGTGTCGCCTTCATCGGCAGAACATCGCCTGTCATTGCGTCTGGCAGCTTGTCATCGGTTCCCTTTCAGTTATCAAATGGGTGCTGTATTTTGTGGAAATGTCTCCGTTCTAACGCGATGGAAATACTGGGAAATGGGTTACATTTCCAGTCCCTATAAGCTTCTATTGTAACAAAGTTAATATCTGCCGCCAAAGCAGGAGGTCGCTGGTTCGATCCAAGCCCTGCTCACGGGGGGACTTGGTCACTTCTTCTGTAGTATATGACATCTCTTTCAATTTATAATTTACGAGTATATATAGTAGTGTGACTACTTTTAAATAAAATGTGTAAAAACATTTATTACATTTAATAAATGATTTGATTCGTGCTTTGCAATTGTAAAGTTAATACCTACAAGAATTCCCTTGCATTGTTATTAACTAATTAGAAATAAAGAGTAAACAATTTTGATTATAGGTATATTATTTTTAAGCAGAAATTTCTACGAAATATACCAAAGTTCTCAGAATGAAAGGAGACATGGACAAAATGTATGACCTCAGGCGAGAGATATGGTGGAAAAATTCGGGGTCACGGGTGTGGTCTAGGTAGCTCAGTTGGAGAGTATCATCATCAATCCAAGTTTTCTAATGTCATTCTGACCCACATTTTTTGTCGTTTTTGTTCTGTTGTTTTGTTGTTTTTGTGTCTGGTACTTTTAATAAGTCAATGGAAATAGTCTTGAGGCATTGTACCTAGGATGCTGGCGGCATTTCCTCGTTGTATCGCAATGCTGATACGTTGTGCGAGGAAGCCACCAGCTCTTCGGTCACCAGTAACATCAACCAGACGTTTCGCGATTTCTACGAAAAACTTGCGTGCGCTACGCTCCATGGACCAAGAGTGTCGACACACGAACAAAAAGGTGCATAAATGCTGCAATTGTAAAGCATGAATTAAATCATTTATTATTTATAATAAATGTTTTGATTCATGTTTTTTAGTCCGCACCCTACTATATATAAATTATAAATTGTAAGAGATGTCATATACTACAGAAAAAGTGACCAAGGTCCCCGGTGAGCAGGGCTGGGATCGACAGCTCACCGAAGACCTCGGTCACCGTATGTATATGACATCTCCTTCAATTTATTACTTAAATGGTATTAAAATATTTTCTCAATTCGAAAAACCGAACTGATAAGAGAGCGAGAGATATTAAGACTAACTTTATCACTGCCAGCATTTTAAAAATAAAACTCACCGAACTAAATAAATACTTTTAGCTAACAAGTCAACTGGTAACAGCACTCTTTGCGCGAGTCAAACAGACATATAAAAGGTCAGTCCAATATCCGAACGAAATCCTAAATAAATATGGGTTACTCGAGCTTGGAAATAAAGCCTAGAAGTACACTGTAGATTCTTTCAAACTGTGTAATGAGTAAATAAATAATGAATATTGTAGGACAACCTTACACAAATCAGCCTAGTCCCACAGTAAGCTCAATAATGCTTGTGTTATGGGTATTACACGACGATACGAGTATATATAATACATAAATACATATGAATACATAGAAAACATCCATAACTCAGAAACAAATATTCGTGATAGACACACAAATAAATGCCCTGACCAGGATTCGAACCTGCGACCAACTGCTTCGTAGGCAGGGTCACTACCAACTAGGCTAGGAGGTCGTTGACGTGAACGTGGTTTGTCAAAACATGTTTTCATAAGGCGAATATCTCTTAAAGTCTTCTTACAATATAAAATATAAAGTTTTGAATAGTTCTCTTAAGTATTCGGTTTTATTGTTGTCTTGACACGACAAATCCATCAAACATTTTGAAAGTAAAGCTAGCCCAGTAAAGTTGTAAAGTTACTTTATATTTGTTATTTTCTCTGAGTTTAATTCTTTAGCAACATTTGTTTATTGAAGAAACTTAATCAAATAATAGCAGTCGATTTAGACAAGTATTTCAATATTAAATATTTTGTAATTCACGTTTAAAAAAATCTAATTTGATTCATCCACATCACAGCACATCACGGTACTGAGCCATTTTCGGTCACGATATTATCAAAAAATTTAATAAAATTCTCGAAATGAAAGGAATCTAAGTACTTCAAACATATTTATTTTTAATATTTCCTACTGTTATGAGTTACCAAAGTAATAAAAATTATGTAAGTAGGTTATTTCAGTAATGGTCGCGCTATGTGCTTTCAGAGGAATTTCCTCCCGCGGACGCTCCGGCTGTAGAATGAGCTCTCTGCCGAGGTTTTCCCGAAAGATTACAGTATGGGGTTCTTCAATAAAGGAGTGTACAAGATGGGTAGGCTACGGTGACCGCTTTCCATCAGACGGGCCGTATGATTGTTTGCCACCGTCTTAGTAAAAAAATTCAACCTATGTTGAATATTACGTAATGTTAGTAAAACTCTTTTTCTTCCACGTCACAAGCATTGCCTAGTTTGGATTTACTTACTTCTGGAAAAAAAATAACGATAAATGATTTTGACGTTGCGGGTTCCGTACCATTATCTATTAACGGCAAAACTTTTTCGTTTGTTGTATCGGATCCCCTTAAATATTTGATTTATTCTGTTTTTTATTATTGTTATAGCGGCAACATTAATTTATAATCTGTGAGAAATTTAACTGTTCATGAGAACAGATACAGCGGAGTTTTAGTAATAGGGTATCATTTACCCTTTGGGTAAGGAACCCTAAAAATCACCGTGACTCGACGTCTAAAAGTATCACCGTGATTAAATGTAGCACAAAATCACGGTGATTGTTCCTTCGTTCCTCTAGCTTCGTCACTCACATCGCGAGCACAATATATAAAATAAAAGTAGTACAACGCTCGTCGTTTCTCGAGCGAAGTCGGCACTGCTCGGCCATCGACGCAATACCAAGTGTAACTTACCATGATGTGTAACCGTGATTAAATCACAATATTTCACTGTGACTTTTTAGGAACTGGAAAGTCACAGCGATAGTAATGTGCTTTTCTCTATCTCTACTCAAAATATATTGCTATCTTTTTATGAACCTCCAAATACGTCTACAGTTTAACGTCGTTATAAAATACGCTTTGATACATATTTTTTATGTTCGACGTAAATTTTATATGTTTCGTGTGTACTGATGAAAAGAATAAGATTACTTTTGCGTTTAGAATCTTCGAAGAGTAATATATATAAAATAACTTACTTAGCAGACAGCCAAAGCCTGAAAATAAAAAGTAAGTATATTCCGGAACAGCACGCCTACCACGAACATCGAAAATTGGCAATGACGGTAAAACCTTGTCACTTTTCACCATCGCACCGCTCGCCATCGACAGGGCTCTCATCCACACACCTTGCAACCAAAATGGTCGCGCACTGTGCGGTTTCAGAGGAATTTCCTCCCGCGATGGGTCGGCAATGCGCGTGTGACTCCCCTGAAGTTGCAGGCGTCCATAGGCTGCGGTGACCACTTTCCATCAGGCGAGCCATATGCCTTTGCCGCCATAGTATTAAAAAAACTAAGCCAGTAACCAAATAATTTAAACCTTTACAGTATTCATAACCTGTAAATAAATCTTAGTAAGTATCAGACCAATCACGTACCCTGGGGCACGCCTACAAAACTTCTAAACTATCGGCCCGAGTATAGTGCCTTGCGGTATACCTATAAAACTTCTACTTTATACCGGCATAATACAAATTTGTTTCCAACTCTGCTCGGTCGCGATGGTTTCAATTTGTTATGGTTACGATACATCGAAAATGTAGAAAGTTTTGCGTTGTTTCGGAATTGGGTAAAGCGTTTTACACGGTAGTATGTTTAATTTTCGTATTGTGTACGGGTTATAATTTAAAAGTTATACTCTGCGTGGAATAGGAAGAGTCGTGGTTTGTTTGTGAACTACTGTAGTATTACTCGTACTAGTCTTTTTCGGATGAATTCTAGTTAAATGCGTTGGTAGAATTAACTCGAACTAAAACATTTGCTCCTAGGGCACGCCTTTGCACCTTAAAAAAAACTTGTTTGCCCAGAACGCGAACTCGCGACCCTTACATCTCAGCAGCATCTTGATCGATCTAATTATCTCACTATTCTATAAGTATATAACTGCCAAATTTTAAGACGATCCGACCAACCATACTCGAGTTATAGTCAAACAAACATACATACTAATATACACACTAACGACGGATTGTCCAAGTAGATGAAATCACTCGTTTTGATCAAACAACTATTCGAGATTTGAAACAAACTGGTGTAATTATTTGTTTAATAAATAATCATCAAAATGTATTCATGTTTCTAAAACAAAAAGAAATCAATTTCATTTAAGGATAACTCTGTCTATTTTCTGTACAAATTTTTGAGATATCACGAGATACATACACACTATATAAATTGAACACTGGCTCCACCTAGCGTGAGCTATTCTTTATTAACTCTAGAAATATTTGCAGGCAAAGATGTTAATGTTTTTAATTGCATTTATTACAGCAGTTAGTAGCATCCTATTCACATACAAAATGTATTTTATGACTTACCTACATATAAAGTTTTTGACCTAACATAGTACCCTGAGATACCCTAAATAAACAAAACGTAACATAGCCCTACGTAAACTCTGAACAACCACAAATTTAAAATGGTAATATATTGGAAATACTTAAAATTATTTTGGCAACTTTGCGATATATTGGCAATTTTGACTTTCAAAACGACTAAAGTTTAGTATTGACATTTAAATGAGAACCAATTTGCTTTATTAAGCTATGCTTTGTTATAAACTTCAAACGGGTTTATCGCAAATTTGGTTAATTTACCTTAATATTAGGCATATTAAGGTAAATTAACTAAATTACCTTTTCATGTGTCATGGCCGCGGCTTGACTGATGAATCAGCGAAGTGACAACTGCAATATTAGTAGAAGTCGCGGGTTCAAACCTGGGACCAGAAACAATTGGTGCGAAACTAGCATCGCTGGTAAGGAAAACCGTTTTTCCCTCTGCCCTTAAAAAATAAAAATATGGGCGAAAATACTTTTGTTTGTAAATACCGTCTAGCAATTCGTCTTGAAATCTAGCAATTTCAAGGGTAAACACAGGGTCAAGTTCGTGATTTCGTTTAGCTGTTAGCTAAATGGCTTCGCTTCCGGGATGGTTCTTTACGCGGCAGAAAATTGGAATTTTCTTTGTAACACAGTCAATATCTTGAAATCAGTAAGGCAAGAAACTAGTGTTCTTCGTTGTTACACTCTTGACAGAGTGGTCGCGTCGTGTCTTCTGTGCAAGCTTAACCATTCGGGATCATTCTTTTCTCTCCACCGCACGCCTGATTTTTTCGTTCAGAGTGTAGTTTCTGGCTAATTTGGTTTGAGAAACAACATTGTAGTACCTATATTCCATATGGGGATTGAAATGATGTACACACAAAACGTAACTCAATCGTCGAACTATCTTTTTCTTTGCTTATTGCCACATTAGGTGGGGTTGACTCTCCTTATTTTTTCTGCACCATGACATTCTGTCTAGGGTTGTCGGGTCAGGAAGCACCTTGTTCTTTAACAGGCTTTCCATAATCGTCCATCGAGTCGCAGGGGGCCGGCCTCTACTTCTTGCAGTTGCAGAACTCTCTTTACCACATCGATGACTATGTGGTAAAGAGAGCACATCAAGTTCAACTAAGTCGTTGAACTAATGACGATTTCATAGATAGAGTCACGTCTATACCATATCGTCTATACATGTCGTATCTATATCCTTCGGAACTTATTATAGGTAGTTGTAATTAAACACATTAGAACGGATTAAACGCGATTATTAACACCATGACCTTACGTTTCGAGCCCTTTACAGCACTCATTTTCACGGGTTAAGATGATGACTCTGACTGAAGACAATATTATTTACCTATAATAACGTGAAGGTTTCGCGTTGCAATTTGATCCGTTTATAAGTATTGATCTACTGTTTCCCCAATGAATACTGTGGGCAAATGCCCTATCATGTCTGCCGTTGACAGGGACGGATTACTGCGCTTAGCGTCCTAAGCACGGGACCTTGAGGAACCTTAATCCTTTACTGTACAGTCGCCATCAGAAATAAAGAATGAAATAAAAACCGTTCAAATACAACATAATGACTTGTGTACGATTTTAAGCTAACATGGTCATTTGCATTTTAACTAATATTTGAAACGGGATAACTACCATGTATGTTTGTTTTATTGAACACCCGATATTTAGACACTGTTGAAAATATAAATTAAATTCAGAATATGTCACATTCGTACCGGCGTGTTTTTGATGAGAACCCCTCTACAGTGTGAAGACCTCCTCAAAGCTTTTCCAAAGATCCCTGTCTACCGCGGTTGTGACTACAATAATACCAGCGTATGACTGTTCTGACGCCCATAATACCTACATAAAAAAACATCTCAACTGCAACATTCAAGGCAATTCAATTCATGGCAAGTTAACTTTTTATATTTTTAAGTCAATTTAAAAAAATATATTTTCCCATTCAATTTCTATCATTACCCCAACTATGAGGTGAGCTGGGATTTCGTACTATTTTGTGTTTATCGTCAAATCTATGAAATATAATGAAAGATTATCATTGAAAAACTAAAATTAATACAATGGAAACGCTTTTTTTAAGTATATAAATTTTCAGTCCTCCGGCCGGTAAGCGCCACTTTACGCAAAACTAAATTGCCGCCTGCCGGCTCCGTCGGACAGAAAAATAGTATACAATCCTCGGCCGTTAGATGGGAAAGCCTCGGATCACATGTTCGTCGACCTCGGCTTCGCCTCGGCCGACAATTACATGGAATCCGAGACATTTCCCTCTAAAACGGCCTTGGTATGTAATCTACTATAACGTACCCCATTTACATATCAACTTTTATCGTTTAAATTTCGAATTCGTCAAATCTCACCCCATTAGCTTTTTGTCATGGCGACCACGGAACTGAATCTACCAAATATAGAAACTCATTTTATCTTTCCATTACGTTTCTGCTTAGTAAGGATCCAATTTTATACAAGACCCTTGTACACAGGAGACACATTACAGAGGACAAAGCCTATTTCCAATCGAATTATTGTGACCGAGACTTTATAACAGAATTAGATTCTAGGCTTTTCATGTCCTAGTAACATGCTTTTAAATATCGGGTCACTCACGTCAGTAAAGTCAAACATGGCTCGACATGTTTTGGTACAGTCCGTGTCTCTTAATCATGAGTGACGTTGGCTCGCGACGGTTGTTCTACGCAGACTTTCATGCCCTATAGGCATAAGGATAAGGTTTCCTATAGGTACACGGTATACGGTATAGTTTGTAAACCAATATTTGATTTTACCAAAGTTGAGCTTCTTTTATTTTACTATGGAACCAATACCGAGATCGCAAAAATTACTGGTAAAATTGCTGTCAATGAAACTACTTAACAATATAAACAAACCGCCATATTGATAGCATTAACCTAACTTTTAAGTTTTTAATGAAATCTCCAAGATTAACTTATTTATCTTATGTTTTGTATGTTACGATAATACGACCGTTTCAGTAGTGAATGGTTTCAGTGGTGTTTGATGAGTTAGTGTGTAAATACAGGGAGAAACAGTGACAAAACATGTGACGCCTTTTGTTTACATTGTAACTATTGTTAGGATGTTCCATTGACGGCGGTTTTGATGTCTTGCGTGAGCGAGCGATACGCGAACACTCCCTTAGGTATCAACGGTTTGTTTCTTGACATTTATGACATTTGAAAGCGTAGTGCAATACCGCACGGCGTCGCATTGACACGTCACCGTACCGCACCGCCATTGGGCATTTTCGTGAAAAGAGATACGAAAACTTTTTATTTTAATTTAAACAGGTAAATTTTGTTTTTCCTACTCAGAATCACGAGCTCTTTTGACTAGCAGAAAAAATATAGTCCCAATTTCTTTTTTTCCATTCCGTTACCAATTTTTAAACACTTTGTACAGCAATTACAAAATGGAGAGTACGTTTACACGTTTGAACATTTTGAGTCCTATTTTTTCTCGTAGATTGAAATAGTATTTATTATGAGTAGGAAAACCATTAAATGTAATGTACCTGTTAAGATTTTTTTTTATTTCTTGTCGCGAAAATGCTTTATTGCGTTTGTTTGCCCATTTAGTACGTCTATAGTACATCTATAGTACGTCTGTAATACGTCTGTAGTACGTTTATAATACGTATATAGTACGTCTATAGTACGCCTCTAGAAGACGAATTTTCGTCTAAAGACGTCGGACGACGAACGTAGTCAGACATAAGTACGTCTATAGTAGTCAACACTATTAAATTTCTATTCTAATTTAACGCGAGCAAAAAATGCAACTCTCTCAAAACAGCCCTTAATGAGAAGTAAAGATTGTAATTAGTGAACCCTTAAAATTACAGCGCTGAAAATAACTTAATCCTTTTAATTACAAGCATTTTTCAGGCGAAATTGGACGAAAGACGTTTACGTCTCAACTTAGCACTAAATTAACTCGAAGGGACATTTATAAGGAAGGCTTCGGCGTTTTTACGACGGGAAAAGCTTAGAGATAAGTCTGTAACACCGTGAATAACTGAAGGATAAAGGATGACTTACACTAGGGAGGGACGGGATGATTTATCAATTTCTATAGAAATAATCATGTGATAGCTCGGAGCCCTCGGATGTCACGTGACGCATTCTATGGAAATTGATAGATTTTCCCGTCCCGTCCCGTCCCGTCCCGTTCTAGTGTAAGTCATCTTTATACTTCATTTATCTCTACACCTCACGCTTTATTTTTGCACTATCGTCTCTTGACAATAGCGAAAACCGTATCTTCCCGTATTCAGGTCACGGGTAAAGAAAGTTTTCTACGTGATTTTTCGCATTCGTAGGGCAAAATCACTTACACGATACGATGTGTCGTGACACTATCTAGAAACTAAACTAGTGCCTCTGTGAGTTGTAGACCTCGCGAGTTGGTAATGGTATTGACACAAATGTAAACGCCTTCGGAGCGACAACAAGAACAAAAAACCCATGTTTGTCAGGCGGTGAGTGAAAAAAAAATTATACCACACCGGTGGCAAACAAGCATACGACCCGCCTGATGGAAAGCGATCACCATAGTACACAGACGCCTGCAACTCCAGGGGGGTCACATGCGCGTTGCCGACCCAATAAAATCTTATAATTTTGAAGAACCCCATACTGTAATTTTTGGGAAGAACCTCGCCAGGCTCATTCCACAGCCGGAGCATCCGCGGGAGGAAATTCCTCTGAAACCGCACAGTACGTCGACATTTAGGTTGCAAGGTGTGTGGATGAGCGCCCTGTCGATGGCGAGCGGTGCGATGGTGAAAAGTGGACGTTGGCATCATGACAGACAATCAATAATGTCAAGAATGTAGCTCAGCTAAATGAAACTTACTTGAAGAGCCAACGTTTCATCGGGCTGCTAAAAAATATTCTTTAAGATGGCGTATACTTATATGAGTAGTAATTCAATGGCCAATAGACCGCCTTGTTGAATATTACGGGTTAAGTGGTTGAAATGACTTCTTCTTTTAAAAAATGGCTTCTGTCCGAGAGTCGAACAATTTTGCCAATGCAAGGTATATAAAATATCAATACCGTATTTATTTTAAAGTGTATGCCACTTGGGTAACGTTCTTCGGTGGCTCGCCTCGCTAAATTGTAAAATTTGTATCTAAAAATGTTAGTCCGGCTGCCGAGATCCCGGGACTACCGAGTATTAACTAGAAATAGTCTGAGACATTTCTGGATTAATTCTTCATTAGTCACGCTTCTCCGTTAGTTCACTGCACAATAAGCTATCAATATTACACATCAAACCACGTTTAGCAGACAAAAAACAAAAAACTATTTCAATGACACCCTTGCCATCTTGAGTATCAACGGGAAGTCTGAAATGACTTCACATATGTAACATGACGTCACAACGTGATAAATCGTGACGTGTAAAAGTGTTTCAGCCCTTACACTCGTCACGCGTTCGTCTCAAGCCAGTTGAATAAGACGAATGATAGTGATTATGGATTTTAACCTTAGACGCTATAAATTTTGGGGGAAATTCCTTTTTAGTCGGATTTAGAAAGGGTATTGTACTAAGAAACTGTACGTAGATAATAAATAGTAGATTGAAAATCAAGGGGGTGAAAAGGCACCTATTCCAGTTGAGGTATTTTGACACAATTTTCAGCATTGCGATACAACGAGGAAATGCCGCCAGCATCCTAGGTACAATGCCTCAAGGACCTACTTTAGATTTAAGGTAGGTAGAGGTAGGTAGTTAGGTAAGTTACACTTACTGTATATATTTCGAGAATAAATGTTTTTAAGTCTTTTGACACATGATCTTAGTGAGATAGTGCAAACTCGATTAACAAGTATTTGGGCATTTTCGCGAGAAAAAACCCAAAAACATATTTTTTTTCAACTAGATGTTTTTCGAACTCAGAATCACGAGCTCTTTCGATCCTACTAAGGGAAAAAAGAGTCCCATTTTTTTTCCATTCCGTTACCATTTTTCAAACACTTATTACAGCGCAGCGGTTACAAAATAGAGAGTCGGTACCTACGTGAAACGTATAAATATTTTGGGTTTTTTTTTCTCCTACATTGAAAGAGCTCGTTATTCACATTTTCACAGTAGGAAACACATTAAATTTACATACCTTAAAAAAATTGTTTGGATCTTTTCAATCGAAAATGCCCATTTAGTTCTAAAGTAGGTACTAAAACTATATCTAGCTTGGTCGTTTTTAACTTTTATGATTCTAATTTTCTTGGCATATCTGTTTTTTTTTTACTAACAAGAGAAAGGAAAAAAATATATTTTTCACACATTTTTATACATTAGGTACATTACTTTCTATAATAATATGACGAACGTAATGTCAAATCATAAGGTATATGAAAAGCTCACTAACCGCCGTCGACCTCTGATGATGATATTCCACGGTTGGTTAATAAATGTCATATTTACCTTTAAAACTAGAACCTACACTAAATCTTGGGACTACGATGCCAAGCGGACCCCCAGGTTCCCTGGGCTGAGGCATAAACTTCTTCCTGATTTACTGTCATTAAGTACAAATGGAAACCCTTTACAGCACTCGTTTTCACAGGGTTAATATTAATCCGTTAATCCGAATCGGAGAGGGTTAATCCGTTCTAAAGTGTTAAATTTCAATGAATAACAATCGCGGTAACAGAAGACAATATTATGTCCCAAATAATTATATCGATTGGTCGCAAAAACAAGTCTCTATTCTCAAACAAAAAAAAAACTCCGTTTAATTTCCGTTTAACGCGAAAATCTAATCAAAATTGGCCGCATTTTTTATTCTCGAGGATTCTTTCTTTAACATTGAAACATTTGACTACGAATTTGGAGTATTTTCTTGTGATATGTTTTATGTGAAATTGCCGTCCACCAATAAGATGTTTAAAATGTAAAACTTGTAATGGGGGTGCACTGAAAACCAGCGCTGAGGTTGCTGCCACAGCTAACGCTGAGTGCAGTCCTTTTGTCACATAGTTGTGTTGTTTAGTGTTTAATATTTAAGAAGAATGTGTGCTTGTTTTTCTTTCCTTTTTTTGTATTCTTGTGTTTGTGACAATAAATAATTTTCTATTTCTATTTATTTCTATTTCTAAAAAAAATTCACGTTTTAAAGTTAAAAAAAATGTATACATCTTATTTGGCCAGTACTTTTCATTTACACGTATTATCCAATCGTAGACAAGAGATTCATCCTAATTCCTCTAATTCGCACTATAGGTATACCGTACGTATACGTATAATTATTCGTACCGTGTTCCATGTAAATCCGTTTGAAAACGCGTTCTGAATTACAAGTAGGGGGGGAGGAGAGGGGGATTAGAACGAGAACTAGTTTCGGGTGAATTATAGCTGTATATGAAGTTGTTTGACCAAATGCTGAAGCAGGGTATATGGTTTTCGAGCATATGTCTTTTTTTTTCAGGCTTTTCCTGGCTTATCCCACAGCACAAGTACCCTAAGGTCCACTGTAGCATCTAAATGCAAAGCCTTAACGGCCTCCTAGCTTAGTTGGTAGTGACCCTGCCTACGAAGCAGGAGGTCCCGGGTTCGAATCCTGGTCAGGGCATTTATTTGTGTGTTTATCACGAATATTTGTTTCCTGAGTTATGGATGTTTTCTATGTATTTAAGTATTAATACGTATCTATCTATTACATATATCGTCGTCTAGTACCCACAGCACAAGCCCTTCTTGGGCTTACCGTGGGAGTAGGTCGATTGGTGTAAGATTGTCCCGCAAATATTTATTTTTCTACTCCAGCACTTTTATCTGTCAATTAGATGACTGACAGCGATATTTAAAAAGTATTCATTATAACGTTGTCTATGGCATTCCATAAGAACACTGCTCCTATGGATTTTCATACAATATATTAGCACTGTTGTTGTTTTTTTCCCATTTCTGCCACGTTTCTATATTTTGGTTTTTACGCTATTTTAGCTGTCGTAGAAAAACTAGGGTATGCAACAGCTCATAATTGGTTCTTAAAACTCTCGGGTCTATTATTACAAAACTCGGCTTCGCCTCGTTTTGTAACGGCGACCCTCAAGTTATAAGAACCCTTATTATATCACTGTTGCATAAACTACTATTAAAGGTTTGGCGCGACCGCGCAAGGTCAGATGGCAGGTGCCCTGAGGGTAAACTAGTCCTTATTGGGATTAGTCCGGTTTCCTCATTTTTCTAAGCCTATTTACCCTCTAGGTTGGAAGGTCAGATAGTAGTCACTTTCGTATAACTAGCGCCTTCGCTAAATCTTGGGATTAGTTGCCAAAGCGGCCCGCAGGCTCCCTGAGCCGGGGTAAAATCGTTTGAAAAAGAAGGTTGAGGGAGGACTCACTAGAACGGGACGGGACGGGACGGGATGATCCTTCAGTTTCTATAGAAAACGTCACGTGACATCCGAGGGCTCCGAGCTATCACGTGATTATTTTTATGGAAATTGACAGATCCCGCCCGCCCCGTCCCGTCCCGTCCCGTCCTAGTGTGAGTCATCCTTAAGACTAATAAGAGATTTTGAATATTTAGATCCTTAGGGAACTACAAAAAATTTACATAAAGTCGCGAGAAAAAGCGTATTTGTATATTGTGTATATCGTTGTCTGAGTACCCGTAACACAAGCCTTATTGAGCTTACTGCGGGACTTACTCGTAGTCAATTTGTGTAAGACTGTCCTATAATATTTATTTATTTAAAGCTTATCTAGAATGAGCTAGATATTTACTGTCATTAACAATTCATAACTTCAGGAGCAATTCTCAGTTTAAAGCTGTTAGACATTTGAAGATATAGCTCATGGATCTGTAAAATATACGGATAGGATACTAGGACGAGACAGATTCCAAGACGTCAAGATTTCAGACGCAATTAGGATTTCAATTTAGGCTACTGACTCATTGATAGCCTACCACAATCATACTCGTAGTAAAAAAATAGGAATGTATTTTTTTAATGCTACGACGGTGAAAAACAAGCACACGGCCCGCCTGATGGTAAGCGGTCACCGTAGCCTATGGACGCCTGAAACTCCAGGGGTGTTACATGCGCGTTGCCAACCCTTTAAAAAAAGGAGGATTCGCTGTGACAGCTAAAGGAGCAAGCTTTGCTCGGTGGGTCCCCAGCTGTCAACACAGTGAATCCTCTTGGAGCTCTGGCGACCTTACTCACCAACAGAAACACAACACTATGAGTAGGGTCTAGTGTTATTAAACTGCGATTTTCTGTAAGGGTTGAGGTACTTCCCCAGATGTTTTACAACAATATTAGGTATATTACGGTATATACGCTCGTTTGAATATTCGAACAATCGAGCAAAGATCCGTAGGAATATGGATGTGCCTAAGTTATGGATGTTTTCTATGTATTTAAGTATCTATATGTAAGTATGTATCTATTATATATATATATATATCGTCGTCTAGTACCCACAGCACAATTCTGATTAAGATTACCGTGGGACTAGGTCGATTTGTGTAAGATTGTCCCACAAATATTTATTTATTCCTTAGTAAAATAATTTGATTTGTCTTATAAATTCTCAATTTTATAGCGGCATAGCATCCGTCTATTTAATAGATCTACGCTCTTCCTACTTATGATTCCGAGCGCGTGTTTCAACAGATTTACATGAAACGCTGAACGGCGAAGAATTTGTGCAATTACGCCAAATATCCAGGCGAAGTATCCCGTGCATTTAACCCAGGAAAGATACGGTTTTGACAGACATTAAATTTACACAAAACCTTATTTTATCCAAAAAAAATACAAGGAAACCGTTTGTAACCTGTTTGTCCATATTTGTGACGATTAGCATGTAACGATATTTTGTTGGATTGTATTGCCTACATATTACTAGATCTACGATATATCCGTTACGCTAAAAAATTCAGCTATTATAAATTATATCCCAAATCATCAAAATTTTCATACAAACTATCAGTTCAATGGCTGGATTAATTACTATAGCGTTCAGAATTGCATGGGCAATTTATGAATAAATTCATTCATAAACTGCCCATGCAGTTCTGAACGCGTGTGTACATTCAACCCCCAACCATTGTCGTAGAATACAGAAATGAATTCCATTTTCTACGTCTTTAAAACCTTTTTTCACATTACCTATTCAAAGGCGTTTTTTCCCTGATAGAAGGAATCTTTGCCCTTTTCTAAACTATTATTTCTACCAATAACGTTAACGAACGATACCAAATTTAAACATATTCACAGAAAGAAAGAAATAGTGGAAAAATGAAAATGACTTCGGGCGGGATTCGAACCCGCGACTCGAACGCATACGAGTGATATGGTGGAGAAATTCGGGGCCACGGGTGTGGTCTCGGTAGCTCAGTTGGTAGAGCGATAAGCTGGTGTCTCATCGCGGGTTCGAGTCTCACCCGAGGTCATGGCCTTTTCCACTTTTCAAATTAAACTTTCAAATACAAATACAAATACAAATAACTTTATTTCGCTAGAAACATGGTACATAAGATGGTCAGACAATATAATAAATAGGTAGGTAACACATATTTCACCAGCATCTGGCATGCAAAAATATCACACTTACAACTAAAATTATATTAAATTAAAATTAAATGATATGATCATAGTCAGCCTATGTCACTAAACTATATAAACTTACTTTATAAACTTAAATCGTCTTTTCCTAAGGGGATTCAGGAAACAAAATAATAAATTAGACGACGGATTACGTAAACTAATTTATGAGTCACTTATTAATTCAAAACATGGGGCTTTTAGAGCAAAAAGGTACACTTAACTAGTTACTATTTATGATTGTCATGGTCGTCTATCGATAAGGTTCATTTGGCAATTAATCTTTACGGCATTACCACCTTAATACCATACCATTTTTTTTACCATTATATTTATTGTGTACCTACATTCTATTCATTGCCTTATGTATGAGATCGCGAGCGGGGAGCGCGGTGAACATCGCTCGCTGCTGTTATATTATTTAAATAAAACAAAATATGGCGAAATCTACCATAGAAAGCTTAGAAAAACTTTTAAAAAAGTATCTTCAACCAATAGAAACAAAAATTTCCTGTGTTATTAATGATATCAAGAAATTAGAAGAGAAAATAACGAAATTAGAATTCGCGAGTACGTGTCTTAAGTGCAGTGATAAAAGTGTGAGTGTTGTGCCAAGCAAGTCTGACCCGAACTGCACGTGCGCTGCCACAGTAACCGGAGATAATCCCATGACAACACCGGTCGAGAATCTCCGGACAACCGTCAAACCTCACCCTCAATGCATGACAAAAATTCCTAGACTGTCTTTCGGATCATCCGTTAGAAACTCCAATTCATCCCCAACGTTGCAGACGTCGAATGTTTCTGAAAAAATGTCGACTAATGTACGTCAACAGACCGATGCAATCGCTACTACTACCCCAAAAACCGTTGACGAAATTCAAATTGAAACCCCTATCCCAGTCAAAGAAGTGAAAGAAGTGAAAGTCACGGATATAAACGTTGAGGAAAGACCCTTCATAGAAGTCACATATAAAAAAAGTAACAAGCGGGTTACGCAGAAACAACAACAAGACCGTGTGATAACGGGGACCGGTCCATCGGATGATGAACTACAAACCATCGAGCGCCCCAAAAAAATCCATGCCTGTTTTTTTTTTAAACGGATACCACCGTCGAAGCAATCAAATTATATATGCTGAAAAAACATGACTGCACCCCGCATGAAGTACATAAACTGCAGCTAAAACATCAATTCTATGCTTCGTTCGCGATTACAATACCTGCAAATAGTTTCGACTTTTACATGCGTCCTGAAAATTGGCCTATGGGCACAAAGGTCAGTGAGTGGTTTCGAGCGGGCTCCGGGCGCGAGCGCGTGCCCGTCGCAGCCGGCAGCGGCTCCCGGCACGGCCCGGCCATCGCCATCGACAAGTAAAGTACTTACACTGTGTCACCAAAACATTAGGTGCCTAAATAACAAGACCAAAAAATTAGAAGTCCTATTATCAAATGAACTACAATGTGACGTTCTCGTACTAACCGAACATTGGCTTAGTGACTGTGATATTCGATGTGTAACATTGCATAATTTTGATCTCATATCTTTTTATTGTAGACCTACAATCTTACATGGGGGAAGTTGCATTTTTGTGCGGTCCGGTATAAAAGCCATTGACAGGCCGGACATAACAGACATGTCTGTGGAGCAGGTGTTCGATGTGTGCGCAACCCATCTAATTGACCATAATATTGTAGTTATAGGTATATATCATTCTAATTGCACTCCTGACTCTTTATATTTTAAATTATTTGACAATTTATTATCAAAAATTAATTCAGAGGGGTTGAACGCCATCATAGCAGGTGACACGAATATTGATTTCTTGGTAAATTCGGCAAATTAAAAGCGAGTTTTAGATATTTTGGCTTGTCAAAATTTTACTCAACACATTCACTTCCCGACTCGTACGCAGACCGGCAGCTCGACCTTAATAGACCATGCCTATTCTAATCTTTGCCCCGACCGGGTACATAGCGATTGCGTAACCACTCACCTGAGCGACCACTCGGCACAAAAGATAACGATCGTAAACAAGCCGGCCGCTCAATGTATACCTATACCTAGGCGTGTTATGAACTTCAACAGCAAAAAATGTTTTTTCGCTGCCTTGGAGTCGGTTGATTGGCCGGAGGTGGTTGCAAACAATAGCAGCGACTGTCAAGCATTGGCTACTAAGGTAACGAACATTCTAGTCTACAATTTTGAAATATGTTTCCCTAAGAAGGTACCTAAACAATGTGTTAATAAATGTCCGTGGATTGACGCAGAGATAATAAACCTAAAATTTCTTATTCACAATATAAGTGACTTAAAAGAAAAATTCCCTTTAAACACGCATATAGCTGATCGCCTATGTAGTTTTAACACTAAATATAATTCAATGTTAAAGAGTAAACGCACTAATTATTACAGTGAACTAATACAGAATGCCCCAAATAAATGCAAAGGTATGTGGGGGGTTATTAACAAGGAGCTTGGTCGTAAGAGCCGTGAACGTATAGACTACACAGAAATCATAAGGGACCATAACGGAACGCAGTTCGCCTCCAAGCAGGTCGCAGTTAACGCAGTAAATACCGAATTTATAACAGCGGCCACGAAGTGCGGCGCCCCCGCCCCCGACACCGACCGCTCGATGGCTGCGATATTAAAGAATATCACCGCGTGCGATCGCTCGCTGAGATTGAAACCTTTCTCACCTGACGAAGTGGAATACATACTTCGCATACATATAGCTCCAAAAAATAGTACTGACATCTACGATCTATCCGCCAGCATTCTGCGTTTCGTGGGTCCAACCTTGTCTTATGTACTTTCCGAGTTATATAATACTTGTATACGTCAGGCCAAATTCCCGGAAACTCTCAAAAAGGTCAAGATTACACCGCTTTATAAGGGTAAGGGCCCTAAAGCAGCAATTAATTCCTATCGCCCAATATCGTTAGTACCCGTCATCAGTAAAATATTAGAAGTCGGGCTTAACAATAGACTGTTGTCTTTCTGGGCACCGCTACTCACCCTGTCAAACAAACAGTTTGCTTACCGTCACGGACGATCGACGACTGACTTGGTGCGCGAAGTGGTGTGGGAGGTCCTGAGCGCGCGACAAGCAGCGATGCAAGTAGCCGTGGTGTGCTGCGACCAGGGACCGGAAAACCCCTCTTTAGGCTTAAGCCTATCGAGTTGGTTACCTAATCATATCTGTTACCCAATGATACTGTAACAGCAACATTCAGTAACCGAATACAAACGGTAAGCGAAATGTTGCTGTAACAGTAACCATAACCCGGTTAACTGCAAAACCCAATCCCGATAGGGTTTTTGTTTGGGGTTTTCTTTAGGTTACTGTTAACCTTATTATAACAAACGATTATACTCTTTACGTGTAAGTAAATTAGATTCAATATCTAATAACAGTAGAGGCTGGCATCGGCAAAGACAATTCCGTGTCAACAGTGAACGATAGAAATGTCGTAAAGGACATATAAAAACCTCGTACTTAGGACATTTGTATCTTGCACTGTTTTTTGGGTCCAACAGGTAGAATAACCCAGGTTTGTTTCATAGTTGTCACTTCAATCAATTTTGAACTATAAGCCGTTACACTAGAGTTGTATTAATAATAACAAGCGGTTTCTACGTCTTACACTTTCAAATTAAAGCGGAGACGGCAACGCGACGGCACGTGTTAATAATTTCTTATTTTTCTTCAAATACACAACAACCCGTTAGATTGAACTAGCTTATTTCATCAAATAAAATGTCATACCTTACAACTTCAATTCACGTTATAATAAATAAATATACTTCTATTAATTACGTGAATTTCTTAAGCTTACGAAAATTAAAAGTGTAGTACTAAACAAAATTGCAATTAATGAAACTGCAACATCATTACGTTTGCTTGCATGTTGTGATTTAAAGTTATTCGTAGTGTTTATTTTGACGGATTTAACTTGTTCAACGAATTTAGTGAATATCTCTTACGAGTCTTACGACTAACGTCGGTTATTTTTTGTTAAGTTATTTAATCAAAACATTCAAAACCATTGTAGTAGGAACGAATAGGTCTAATACTGCACGTGCAATGATAATTAAACAACTTAGGTAGCCAAGTTTACAAGTCGGGCTCGCGTGTAATTTAGATCCGAGTATCCGTGGTACTCGTAGAAACAGATCTTAAATACACGCGGACCTAACCCATCCTTATCCGTTACCATAACGTTTTAGGGCATTTTCAAAAATAGGGTACCATTTTCATTTCTTTTTGAATATAGGAAGTTTTGGGTTTTTTGTAACCAGAATCACGATTACTATTGGAAACAAGAAAAATAGTGTCCCGTTTTTTTTGTCAGCTTTGTAACGCATTTTTTTCATACATTTCGTATGGGCCGTTACAAACCTGACAAAAATTTTTTTTTATGGAAAATTGAGGACCCATTTTCATTAAAAGGGTGCACTTTTTTCTGAAAATGCCCTTTAACGCATTTCAGTTAAGGTTCAGGTTCAGGTAAGGAACCTGTGTTGAGTTGTATGGCAGCGACTCAGTTTAGGCCCTAAACTGAATCACGTTAAGACGTCATGGTAAGGCCCCTTGGCGTGTAAAGTAACAGTGCATGATAATTAAAATAAAAAGTAGGGATACAAACAAAAAATTAGACATACTCGTAGTACATATTATGATCAATGTGAACAACAATCAAAATACAAAATATTCAGCAAAAACAATTCTACAACGATAGTAAAAAATAATATCGCACTTTTGTCTTAAATCTTCATAATAGGTAGGTCTTCCCATCACGGAACAATTGTGTTCCGGATCTTTGGGAGGCGTACGCGGAGCCGAAGCCAACACGCTGAGACCCTTTCGACAATTTAATGAAATGTAAGGGGTACACCGAGCGAATGATGCACCTGCCCGAGTTATGGGATGCAGAGGCAGCACCGCCAGGGTGTATAGACTATTGAGATTTAATGGAAACTAAAATATACTGGTCTATTAGGTGAAGGTGGTTGACTAAATACTGTATTATAGAGAATAAAATCAGACGTCTGCCTAACAAAATGGTAATAAATTTAATTTACGGCAAACGGTGACTCGCCCACATAAGATGGGCCCCCACAAAAAGCGACATCTAAGAGAGCTCGAGAGCAACACCAGTATGAGGGCTGGGGGTAGAGAGGTGTCACTAAACTTTGAACATATAGCCAACTCGCCACTTAAGTTTCCACATCTAGTAGTTAGGTAATTATTAGGATTAGCTTTTGGAGCCGACGTGCTCATATTAACAAAGGCTCGTTTATAAAACAAAAAAATGGCCTTGCACGTGCAGACTACGGACGGTATCGTTATAAAAATTATGGCAATTTAAAATGATAATATTGAAAGCAGCTCTAGAAATTCCTGCTTCAAAAACTTTACTTGCATTGTTTTTACTAATTACTCTCATGAGACAATGACATTTAAGTGCACAAAGATGAATACCGACCGAGTGCAGGCTTATTGTTATTGCCCTTATCGGTTCCACATAAACAATGAATCTCGGCAATGTCTAAGCCGCGATGCGTTATATTATCTTGGTCTGGTATTTTACATTAACATTCTTACAATTTACGTAATCCAGTCAAATTATTATTACACATATTTTGAGTTGATACTTTGTATCCCGATACCTATACCTACTAATTGGTGTCACGGTAAACACTTCCGCTTTTCTATGTTTTCTGTGTGTATGTACACGAATGCATAGAATGAGCAGAAATCTAGATCCTGGATGGCTTTATGGATCTAGGGTGCCATGAAACATTGCTATTAAAGTAATATAAATAGTTAAATACGGTATAAGAGGGCAAGCGTACTGTTGGCTAAAAAGCTATCTCAATGGACAGCGACAATGTGTAGAAGTTACAAAAATAGTTAAAAACCTTAACAAAACGTATAATTCGCCGTTCATCATTAACACATGCGGCGTGCCATCGGGTAGTATACTAGGGCCGTATTTGTTTTTACTTTACATCACCGATTTACCTGGCGCCACACAAAATGACACTATACTATTTGCAGATGACACAACCATAGTAATTAAAGAAAATACAGATGGTTCTCTATGAAATATTATTACATGTACCTACATTAACAAATGTAACAAATTGGTTAGAAAATAATAATCTCAAAGTTAACTTAACCAAAACACAACTGGTTTAATTTCAAACTTATAATAGCAAATCAATTAGATTATCTGCCGATTATAATGGTGTAAGTACAACTTAATGAAACGGAAAGTGCAGTTTTTCTAGGAATTAAGAATGATAAGTTTTGTAATTGGAAAGCCCATATTAATACCCTTTGTACCCAGTAGATTATATTTTGTATCGTCTGCGAGCAACCGTCTCTGAGGCGGCAGCAACGCAAGCCTATAACGGTTATGTATCGTCGCAAATCTGTTACGGAATAATAATATGGGGCAACTCATCAGATGCTGATAAGGTTTTCTTAGCCCAAAGAAAGTGTTTACGAGTAAGATCTTTGTGTGGAGCATGTTAATGATGAAATGCAGATTCTTGGTTAAATCCGTTTATTCTTCTACATGCAGTTCTTAATTATAATTTCATTTTTAATCGCGAGGTGTGCGCGCGCGCTCGGATCGGTGGTTGCTTAGGCTCTGGCGCGGGCCTGTCCCCCGCGCTCTTCTTTCCCCTCAGTCGCCCGGCGCGGTTGGACCGGTCTTGGACATCCTCCCCGCCCTTGGAAGGACTTGCAGCTTCTTCCAAGACATCATCCTTTTCTGAAGTAGTTGGCAGACGACAGACCTTGTTGAAAATCGCCAACTCTGGCTACTCCGTCGTCGCCGGGGTACAGCTTCTGTACTCGACCGAGTTTCCATTTAAGTGGTGGTAGATTAGGTTCTTTAAAGACCACCAGATCTCCTTCTTCAAGATTTTGTTGCCTGTTCCGCCATTTCGTACGTTGCTGTAACTCGGACAGGTATTCTTTTCTCCATCTCTCCCAAAAGTGGCATCGGAGCTGCTCGACTAACTGGTACCTTGTGCGAATCTTCATGGTTTCGGGATTCTGCGGGCTTGGTAGTGACGTCAGTGGTCGGCCGATGAGGAAGTGCCCTGGGGTCAAAGGAGAAAAGTCGTTTGGGTCGGGTGATAAAGGAGTTAGGGGTCGGGAGTTAAGGATCGCTTCAATTTGAGCAAAAAGCGAGCTTAACTCCTCGTATGTAAGACTAGTATTCCCTGCTATACGTTTGAGGTGAAATTTAGCACTTTTTACGCCTGCCTCCCAGAGGCCGCCAAATGTAGGTGAATATGGGGGGTTGAAAACAAACTTTATGCCCATATCAGCTGTGAACTCAGTGATGCTACTTAAGTTTGACTGCAACACTCTGCCTAACTCATTTTTCGCTGCTACGAAATTTTTGCCACTATCGCAGCAAATAATCAGGTTTACCTCTTCTAGCGATGAACCTTTTGAGGCAAGAAATGAAAGCTTGAGTGGTGAGATCACTGACCGTTTCAAGATGCACAGCTTTAGTAGGAAAAACTGGGGGGGCAGTCCTTTGTCATCTATAAAGGGAGATAACTGCAGAAGATTTGACTTTGTTTTAAGCGTCTTACGTTCATTAAGTGCATTTATCTCGCATTCAAAAGTTTCTTGCTGAGCAGCTATATGTAGAATTGTTAAAAATCGATGAAGTTCAGTTTCATTAAGAGAACCCACCATTTTCTCCGTGTTTTTCCTACAGTTGTTAATGAATACACGTTTCGTGACTTTTTGTTCGTCTTTGTCGATATTTATTTCGAATTTAAGAGTATCAGTACCAGGTGCCCGCAAAACTCCTAAAACGCTAGTGTCTTTCAACAAATTAAGGGCGTCAGATTCTGCGGCTTCCTGAAATATTTGAGGGCAATTAGTTTTAAATTTATGTAAAGGGAAGCCAGCTGATTCAAGGACCTTGGTAACCGTCTTGTGGATGTGAGCTAACTCGCCCACCGTCGCGGCACCTGTCAAGAGGTCGTCGACGTAGAAATCGTCCTTTATGACTTTAGACACTACAGGATCAGAACATTCCGTTGCTAGCTGAACCAGACAGCGGGTGCTTAAGTATGGTGCACACGCCGTTCCATACGTTACGGTGTTCAGCTGCAGAGTTTTAAGTGGCATGTCCTCCTGCTCTCTCCATAATATAAGCTGGAGATGTCTTTGTGACTCATCTACCATGATTTGTCTATACATTTTTTGGATGTCTCCAGACAACACGTATTTATGCTGGCGGTACCGTACAAGTATATTGAACAACTCATCCTGAACTACGGGGCCAACGTGCTGAATGTTATTAAGCGACACATTAGACGATGTTTTCGCCGATGAGTCGAAAACGACGCGAAGACGCGTAGTTTTGCTCCGCTCGCGAATAACTGCGTGATGGGGCATAAAATACCCGAAATGAGGCCTACTGATCTCGGTTAAGTGACCTAGCTCCTCATATTCACGAATGAATTTACAATATTCATCTTTTAAGTCAGCATTTTTATTAAGTTTTCTCTCAAGACTAAAGAAGCGCTTTTCAGCCATACCATATGAGTCACCCAGTGCTGCTTCTGGAGACTCTTTTAAGGGCATGAACACTGAAAACCTACCATCATCAAGGCGCTTAGTAGTAGCAGTAAAGTAGCGTTCGCAAAATTCGTCATCAGCTGACAAAGTTGGTTTTGAGGTTGGGACTTCTTCAAGCGTCCAAAACTTTGTCAGTTGATCACTGATTTCTTTTGTGAAATTACAATAAACTGGTTGCTGTTGTGGCAGACCATTAGGATAATGACGACCTCCCACAACCCAGCCTAACTTGGTCTCAACAAGCAACGGCTTGTTCTCTCCTAGTTCTATCTTACTATTAGGACCTAAGCACAAGAGCTCATAGAACAATTCTGCCCCTAACAGTATATGAACTTCTGAAGGACGGAAGAAATTAGGATCCGCCAGCTGAATATTATGAGGTATGTTAAGTTCCTTTACATTCATCGGGGAATTAGGCAACATACCCGTTATATCAGAAACCACTAAACATTTAAGACGTACAGCGTAATCGCTCATACGTGACTGTATAATAACGTCGCAGCTGCGTTTCATAGCTGCCTCCGTTTTCATGATGCCGGAAATACTTGGTATATGCGGCGCCTGACCAACTAGCCCGATTCTTTCTTTTAGGTTTGTCGTTACGAAACAAGATTGAGCTCCGCCGTCAAGGAATGCACGCGCAAGGCAAGTTTTATTAGTTTCAGGGACCACGATTTTGACTATAGCGGTGCCAAGAACAACTTGATTTGAATACCGAGCCGGCAGGGACACAGGTAAGTAGCTACAATTATTTAAGGTAGTGCTCGTTTCCGAGGTTTGACTATCTACATGCAATAATGTGTTATGTTTTCTTTTACAGGTCTTACATGAACCGAAGATCCGACAATCGTTTGTGGTGTGACCCCTGCGCAAACAGTTAAAGCAAAGTTTTAATTTTGAAGCCTCAGTGCACCTTTTATCAGGAGTCAGCTGCTTGAAAGAAGGACAATCCGTGATCCGATGCTGCTGATTGCAAAACGGACACGCAAGTTTAGGGTTTGCAACAGCAGAACCGACAAAGTTCTTTGAAGTTTTATTTTGCCAATTTTCTTTGTTTTTACTAAATTCAAATTTCTGGTTATTTTTATTATGGAAATTAGGTTTGCTGTCGCGCTTTTCCGTCCTACTTACAGCCATCGTCTCAAGAATATCAGCACGGTTACGCAAAAACTGCAAGAAATCTGATAAGGCCGGTACGTCCTTGAAAGTGTTTTTATGCTCCTCCCATTTTGTGAAGGTAGTCGCATCTAATTTAGTAGTCACCAAGTATATGATGAGAACATCCCATTTATCAGTGGGCTGCTCTAGAGTATTAAGCGCTCTTAAGTTTTTTGACACATGGTCAATCATGAACCGTATTGCTTTGTAAGACTCACTTGAGATACATTCTAATTCAAATAACGCTTTTAAGTGGTTATTGATAAGAATCTTCTTATTATCGTATCGTTCACGAACTAAATCCCACGAAACGGTATAATTTTTTGAGCTGAACTCTAATGATTTGATTATCAAGGCCGCACCCCCCTCCAATGATGATCGTAGATAATGGAATTTATATATGTCCGATATCGATTCATTGGAATGGATTAAAGACTCGAAAGTATCTCTAAACTCTAACCATTTCAAGTAATGGCCATCATAGGTAGGTAGTTTTATAGTGGGTAGTTTAATATTTGAGAGTTGATGATGATGACTACACGTATTTGAACAAGTGGAGCGAGCTGAGTGAAGGCTCCTCTCTTTTTCTTCTTGAGTTTTAAGACGCGTGTCAAGGATATGTTGAGCTAATGATAACGTGCTATAAAAAATGCTTTCAAAACTTTCCAACTCACTATCATCACCCTCATCCGACGACAACATTCCAATTTGAGATTGAACCTCATTAAACTCAAACAACAAGCCTTCAATTCTCTCCAAACGAAATTTTAATTCTTTAAGTTTTAAGTCACTTATTTCCTCTTGTTTACATGTATGCAAAACAGAAACATAATCTTTAAATCTTGTCAAACGACCCTTAATTGTGCCCCGTGATTTAGTTAACTCCTTCAATTTCTTTGCCTCTAATTCAGCGCTAGAAGTTTCAACCATTTTTAAACACTAATACGTTATGCTATTAATGAGTTAAACAAAGTAAAAATGTGCATCAAACCAGACAATAGAAGTAGGTAGCAGCTGCGCGCCGTGTAGATACGGTGAGACACCGCGTTATTCCGTGCGCTCCGATAGTGCGGGCGACTCGAGGCGCCGCGCCGCGCGAGACACAGTGCAATTGCAACGACCGCTTGGCGCTTATGTAAGCGGTCAGCCTGGAATGTTCGGCGTTAAATTTTAGCAAAATGTTATGTACCTACTTTTAAGTTTGTTTTTTAAGGAAGGAGATAGATAGTTGAGCAACTAATAAGGGCATAAAGATTTGCTTCCAAAAATAACGTGCATATAATTACGTGCAATAAAATTGAGTAGCCTTTTTTTGCAACACAGAAATGTGATTTATGATTTGTCGATAAGGAAAACGCTGCGCGTCTATCTATAATGTATATAAGTACCTATTTATGTTTAAACGTGCAAATTAAGCGCTTAGCTATATATATTCAAGGCATTTAATCATTCGCACTCTTAGCATTAAGCAGTGCTTGATTTTAAGTAAACACTTTTTTAATTAAGGCTTAAGATTTGCTAAGGGAAAATTATGCATACTTAAGATAGCTCAGCCACGCAAAAATTATGTATAAGTACTTTAGTGTAGGTGCAAAGATGAAATAATTTCCAGTTTAACACGACACTATTGTGCACAAAACATACTAGTTTTGTTTATTAATATATGTATCTTTATGATTTACGTGCAAATTAAGCGCTTAGTTATATGATCTAAAACATTTATTTAGGCTTCACACTTGTAGCATTAAGCAGTGCTTGATTTTAAGGAAACACTTAACTTTAAGGCTTAAAAAACTGCTACAGGGAAGAAATGCAATTAAATAGCTAAGCCACGTAAACATACATACATTGGTACACGTATATCAGCATACCAGTATCACACACTCGAAATCAAACTCACTAGTCACACAAATTAAAGAGGGAACATTTAGGGAATTAAAGAAAGGATAGGGCTACTCATCTGTAATAATGATGTTTCGCCGCGATGTGCCACTGGTCATCCTTCTAATATTTGTAACGCAGCTCCAGCCCGTCTTTCCTTTGTCTTGTGCAGCGAAGTCCAAAGTTCAAAAAATGACCGTTAAATAACGGCTCCCAGTTGCGTGACATGGAGTTTTCTTCATGTTGCGTTTTGTCACGGTCGCCACTTTTGTTAATGATGAAATGCAGATTCTTGGTTAAATCCGTTTATTCTTCTACATGCAGTTCTTAATTATAATTTCATTTTTAATCGCGAGGTGTGCGCGCGCGCTCGGATCGGTGGTTGCTTAGGCTCTGGCGCGGGCCTGTCCCCCGCGCTCTTCTTTCCCCTCAGTCGCCCGGCGCGGTTGGACCGGTCTTGGACAGAGCATATTACTTAGATAGTTGCAAGCCATTATTTAAAAAAGTATACTACCCTTGCCATCCTTATATGTATTTGTTATGTGTATATTCGTAAAACATAATATAGAATTGTTTAAAATGAAAGGAAGGGAAAAACGATATAAACACGATCTAAATACCGACACATCAGACATTAAAACTATTTCAAAAAATACGTGTGGCACTCGGGGACTGCCGCGGTAAAGCTATTGCATATCATTTTCTATCAACTTATGCAATTATAATTATTTATTTATTTTATTCATGCAGTATTTCTTTTTCTTTGATATTAATTCAAGTTACACTTTTTGAGCGTGGTGACCGATAAGAAAACAAATTTTTCTATTATTTAACAAATAAAAAGTTAATATTGTTTAAAATGTTTTTATTATTTTACAATACATGTGGGTTTTATTATCTTACAGTAGCTGTTGGTTATTCAGGAATATTTATCATTGAAACTTATGATAACTGAAATAAGAAACATAAGTTTGCGACTTAATATCCTCTAAATACCTAGAAAATACCGCGTCAATGGTGGTCCCATATTTTGTTGTAGACTCTTGTGGATCATTATTCATTTTCAAATTCAATGTTTTTGATAGAAAAGTTGTCAACATTATTTTACAATATATGTGGGTTTTATTATCTTACAGTAGCTGTTGGTTATTCAGGAATATTTATCATTGAAACTATAGGTTTATGATAACTGAAATAAGAAACATAAGTTTGCGACTAACATATTTGATTTTGGCGGGACTATAATAATAGTGTTTATTTTGACGTTTGACATCGCCGTATCTCTGGTAATAAGAGCAACTGTCCTCAATATTTTGTATAGAATATGACACTTAGCGACATTCGTTTGGAGATATATCCTTTCCTCGATAAAGAACTTTGTAACAAAGTGAATAAAGTCGGTTTCGGTCCGTCGGAGTGGGGGGCGTCAGGTTTTTTTTCGTTACGGAATTTCTGGATTCGGTCCCCGCGCTCAAGGCCCGCGATAGAAGCTATGCAATAGCTTAAAAAAAATTGTAACTCTATGGCCATCAAATTATATTATAATTATTCTTCCTGTACATATGAGAGTTCTTAAAGGAAATAAAATCAGTAGAAAACTCTTGTTCATTGTTAGATTTTGTATATAATTAGATATTGTTATTATAATTTTAGTATTATAAATTTACGAAAACGGGGCTTAATCGTGTATAAACTTTGAAAACAAACCTCCGACGTTTCAAGGGCGACATTGCCCCCGTGGTCCCGGAGAAAGACTGTAATTTTAGTAGTATTTCCGTGAATATACCTACTTAAAAAAGTTATACCCAGAGTATCTCGAGATGCGATATTGTAATGTAATAAAATAAATTATAGATGTTTAATTACTCATTTATTGTCGGTACATTTTCAAATTAATTTAAACACATTACAGAAGCGTCTTGTAAATGTCGTTGTCACACACGATACCGGTTTTCTGCCCTGTTTGGAACATGCCATTAGGCCACGTGTAATTAAGACACGACTCGTGTACACGGAGCCACGTGTCAGCGTGTACTCTTGTAATCGGGAGCCCTAATCTCAAACTCGTACGATTATACAAATTTTGCTCATTACTACGATAATACGAGATACGAAAAAATAATATAATAATAAGTATCCAATATCAAAGTATGTCATAATCATTTGGAGCACCGCTTGCTGCACTTGCTTACAATTAACTCAAATACATACTTTTGTTTTGCCAATGGTAGCAAATAGCGGTCTCAATTGAAAACACGTCAGACGTCAGCGTGCGTAGCCAAGATGCCAATCGCTCACGCTTAATAATGTATCGTAGCTACCTCTCTTTATCTCTCTTTCTTATTAGCGTGACAATGACAGTTGCATTTCATTAGCGAGTGAGCGTGAGCGGTTGGCATCTTGGCTACGCACCCAGGTAAGAAAAGAAAGTAATTGCCGGCAAAATCGTATTAAGATTGGTAATAAACAAGACTTTTATTGTCGCATTATCACTCTTGACGCATATGTGAGAAATTAAGGAAAGATAAAAACTATTCACCGTTTTATAATGTAAACATTTTAAAATCACGATTTCCACTTGAAACTTATCTGCTATGAATAGTATTGTAGTGTCTTTTGTTAAACCCAATCGCTAATTACCTGCAGAAAATGAAATGCAGTAATACAAAAACCTGTAATATAAATTACAAATTTACTGTCTTAAGAATAAGGGTCAAATTGGAATAGGACGCATTTCACATAAAACCTTTTAGAAATGAAATATGATCTGACCACCTGGATACAATTGTATAATTTATTTTGTAACTTAAAATATTAGCGGAACTCTCTTTCTAATAAAAGGGATTAGAGATGGGTCGCGGGTATTTACCCAATCTACCCACCCAGGTAAATACCCGGTAAATACCTATCTACCCGGTATTTACCCGTATCTACCCAAATCGAAGGGTAGATACTCTTTATCGTAGATATTATGGTTTTAGGTCATAGAAATGTAACGCGGTGCATCTATTATTACGAATTTACGAGTATAATTTTAGCAAACAATGACATTATCAATGTGGTGGTTGAAATTAATTAAAAACAATATAAAAGAAGAAACTGACCGACTGAGTGACTTAATGACTGACTGACATATCAACGCACAGCCCAAACCGCTGGTCCTAGAGATTCCAAATTTGGCAGGTAGGTTTCTTATAAAGTTTAACGGTGCACTAAGAAAGGATTTTTCAAAATTCAACCCCTGAGGGGGTGATTTGGAGGTCCAAAGTTTGTATGGGGACACAAGATTAGTTGGACTATTATATTTGAAACTTTACAGGAGTATTCATAAATATAAATGAGTTAACATCTATTTCAGGTTTTTGAGAATTCAACCCCTAAAAGGGGGCAAAGGGGTGAAAAAGTAAAAAAACAACATGGGTATCGTTTTTATGGTTTATCGGGTCGCTGATTTAATTAACAACAACCATTTTAAAATCCAACGAGGTGGTCGTAAAATATCTTCCATATTGGGGCGCGATGGGGTTGAAATCTTAAAATATTAATATGGGTGTCGTTATATGTTTATTTCTGTTTCTAGAGATTCCAAATTTAGCACTTAGGTTTCTTATAAAGCCTAGGGGTGCACAAAGAAAGGAGTTTTCAAAATTCATCTCCAAAGGGGGTGAAATGGGGGTACAAAGTTGGTATGGGGAAATAAAATTAGTTCGATTATTTTATTCGAAATTTTACAGAAAATTTCCTTAAGATAAACGAGTAAAGACGTGTTTCAGGCTTTTTAGAAATCAACCCCCAAAATGGGGAAAAGGGGTATTATAGTAAAAAAAACAACATGGGTATCGTTTTTCTGGTTTATTGGGTCGCTGATTTCGAAAACAATAACAATTTCTACATCCAACGAGACGGGCGTGAAATATCATCATCTCTGATGGGGTGCGATGGGGTTGAAATCTTAAAATATCAATATAAAATATAAATAAATAATGTTGGACAATCTTACACAAATTGACCTAGTCCCACGGTAAGCTCAATAAAGCTTGTGTTGTGGATACTAGACGACGATATATATAATAGATAGATACATATAAATACTTAAATACATAGAAAACATCCATAACTCAGGAACAAATATTCGTGATAAACACACAAATAAATGCCCTGACCAGGATTCGAACCCGGGACCTCCTGCTTCGTAGGCAGGGTCACTACCAACTAGGCTAGGAGGCCGCTAATATGGGTGTCGTTTTTATGTTTATTTCTGGTTCTAGATATTCGACATTTGGTACGTAGGTTTCTTATAAGGTGCAGGGGTGCACAAAGATAGGATTTTTCAAAGTAGGGGTAAAATGATAGTCCAAAGTACGAGTATGTAAAGGGGAAACAAGAATAGTTCCGACTATTTTATTTGATATGGGTGTCGTATCGGGGCGCTGATTTCGAAAACAACAACAATTTTCAAATCCAACAACGATTTTCAAAGCCAACTTAGCGGACGTGAAATAAATAAATAAAAAAACCCTTTTTTGTATGACGGTTGAAAATTACGTTTAGTACACGGGCGAAGCCGCGGGTTAAAGCTAGTATATATATATATAAATGTGAGTGCCCTGACAGACTGACTGACTAATCAACGCCGTGCCCATACTACTGTAGTTAAAAAGGAAACATGCACATCAGGTTTCATTTACAAGTGATCCGAAGCAATTTTGAAAAAATCAACCTCTAAAGTGATAATAAGGGGTTGAAAGTTTGTATTGATATTGCGTAAATTTTTAAGTGAGAAACTTGAAACTTTGTGTATACATTTCTTATTAAAACAAACGAACTTACCGGGGTTGAAAATGGGTTGAAACAAGGCTGTATGATTTTTCAAGTGAGATTCTTGAAAGTTGCTTATTGTAAAACATGAAAACTTGTTCCAGCGTTTGTTGATATGCTTCCCCGAAGGGGAGAAAAAGGGATTGAAAGTTTGTATTAACGCAGGGTCAAACCTAATGATGCTAGAAATTGACATTTTCGTGGTGGGCTACTTATAAAACGAGTACAAATAATATGATTTGATTTTTAACCCCCAAAACGGTTAAAAGAAGAATTGAAAGTTAGTATGTATAGGGATCAGGGACCGGTCCCGTATCCCCTTCGAGGGTTTTTGAAAGGGTATTTCGTTCGACTTTGCTAACCAAAGCCGTTCCCGCTTAAAACCCCTTCATAAGGCTTTTTAAACGACTTTTAATACGGATATCAGTATAGCAAACGGATAGTTAATACCCTTTGCTTAGCGCTTAAAAAGTCGTTCGAACTGCTAACCTCTTGAAGGGGTTTCCCTTATAACGCTTAAGCCATTTTGATCCTTGTATCAAATGTAATAAGAGCAATATTACAGTATTTACGTTGTTGGCGTTTAGCGCGGTATATCGGCAAGCGTTGACGTTCTTTGATAATGCCGCTAGCCGCCGTCGCATTGCAATCAAAAGTAACTTATCAAATAGTAATAAGGTTTAATTGCGTGTGGCAAAGGGCGCGTGTATGTTGCGTCGTTTTGTTGCGTGTCCGTGTTGCGTTTGTGTATATTTTGATTTTCAACCGACTTCAATATTTCTAAAGGAATTGTCTGAATTTTTATTATTATTTGTCATTTCTGTCCGGATCAGCAAACTATCAACAACAAGTGCATCAATAGTTTTACCGGCATGATTTTTCAGATTAAAACCACAATGTAAGGACTCTATACAGTGGACAAGGTTCATAGAACCTAGTCGTTCGGCGTCTTGGCTTGTTCGAAGATCAGGGCTGTCACAAATATTTCGTGACACTGACATGTTTAATTTTTTTTTTTCTTGCGACAAATTAGATTTTTTAGGTGGTGATTTCTCGGAATTTCAAATGTAACAAAATAAACATTTTACATTTGATACCTATTGTAAAAATAAGTGCCATCTTGGATTTTGTGAGATTAACTCCGATTTAGATAAAATTCGATATCTGAAGATCCGGCGGAATCTTTAATATGAATCTAGAGTCAAAATTGTAAAATATTGCAAAACCGACGCCATCTTGGATTTTGTAACATTAACTCCGATTTTGATAAAAATCGATATCTGACGATTCGGCAGCGTCCTTAGCATGAATCCAGAATCAAAATTGTAAAATATTACAAAAAGCGACGCCATCTTGGATTCTGTGAGCTTAACTCCGATTTGGATAAAAATCGATATCTGACGATCCGGCGGGGTGATTAACATGAATCTAGACTTCTAGAGTCAAAATTGTAAAATGTTGTAAAAACCGACGCCATCTTGGATTTTATAAGAAATATTCCGATTTGCATAAAAAACGATATCTGAGGATGCGGCGGGCTCCATAACTTCTATTGGCAAAATTATAGATTATTGTAAAATTTGATGCCATCTTGGATTTTGTTTGTTGAAATTAGATTAACATAAAAATCTGAGTATCCGGTGGGGACCATAAAATGAATCTAGGGTAAATAGGTAGGACATCAATTAAAGCTTGAAAAGCAGAGGTCTCACAGTAACCCCTACAAGCACTTTTTGAGCAATCGAGTGGTGAGGGCTTGGAATAAACTCCCAGAGGACGTGGTTTCAGCGCAAAATGTCAACCAATTCAAAAATAAATTAGACAAGCATACTGAATGAATTAAACTGGACAACGATAACTGTGTCGATGATTACTGGATACAGGCAATATCAGTTGTCACAACTGCCTGCCTGCTTATCAATAATAATAATAATAATAAATATTGTAAAAACCGACGCCAACTTGGATTTTGTGACATTAACTCCGATTTGGATAAAAATCGATATCTGTGGATCCGGCGGGGTGCTTAACATGAATTTATAGGCAAAATTATAGAATATTATAAAATTTGATGCTATTTTGGATATTTTGAATTTTGTAAGTTGAAATTCGATTAGCATAAAAATCGATATCTGACGATCCGGGCTCCATGAAATGAATATAAATTCAAAATTGTAAAATAATGTCAACACCAACGCCATCTTGGACGTTGTTGTAGAAAAACTCCGATTTGCATAAAAATTAAAATTAGACGATCTAGCGGGCTCCATACAAGAACCTATAGTGAAAATTATGTAATCTTACAGAAACGGCACCATCTTGGATTTTGTAAGTTTAACACCAGTGGGCTTAAAAATGATAGCTTATGATCCCGGTGAGCTCCAGTGAGTTCAATAGCGCTTGTTCGAGTTCAAGGTTCGGGGCACAAGGAACTATAACTTTTTTGTAACATGGTGTAGTTTTTGGTTGAAATTGTCCCAAAAACCTCATATTTTGAGTAGGTATCCGAACCTCTGATCATCCGAACAAGTCTCGGTCCCAATTACATCGGATACTGCAAAATAAAGTCAAGTAAATTTCTGTACGATTTTGATTTAACTAGAGGAAGAATTAAGTAAGTAACTTTTGAATTTCGATTATCGAATAATGTTAAGGACCCCACCGGATCATCAGATATCGATTTTTATCAAAATCGGAGTTTATCACACAAAATCCAAGATGGCGTCGGTTCTTACGATATTTTCCAATTTTGATTCTGTATTATTCTCAAGGACCCCGCCGGATCATCAGATATCGATTTTTATCCAAATCGGAGTTAATCTTACAAAATCCAACATGGCGTCGGTGTTGAAATTATTTAACAATTTTGACTATGGATTCATATTATGGACCCTACTGGATCGTCAGATATCGATTTTTATCCAAATCGAAGTTAATCTTACAAAATCCAATATGGCGTCACTGTTGACATTATTTAACAATTATGACTATTGATTCATGTTATGGACCCCACCGGATCGTCAGATATCGATTTTTATCAAAATCGGAGTTTATCACACAAAATCCAAGATGGCGTCGGTTCTTACAATATTTTACAATTTTGACTCTGAATTATTCTTAAGGACCCCGCCGGATCATCAGATATCGATTTTTATCCAAATCGGAGTTAATCTTACAAAATCCAACATGGCGTCGGTGTTGAAATTATTTAACAATTTTGACTATGGATTCATATTATGGACCCTACTGCATCGTCAGATATCGATTTTTATCCAAATCGAAGTAAACCTTACAAAATCTAAAATTCCAACAGTTTTTACAATATTTTGAAATTTCGACCATACTATTCATTTAGGAACTCGTCGCAGTCACAAATACTGATTTCCTGAGAAATCACGTTCTAAAATGGCGTACCTACCTATTTTATTAATTCTCGTATCAAAATACTATAACTTGACAGCCCCGAAAATAGACCTCACAATCTGTACAGAGTTTGTGAGGGAATCCCCATCCGCCCGCTTCCCGCACACCCCCCATCGTTGACGCAAAAATCACCGGAGCTGACTCATGTTATCACTATGATATCGGACACTTTGTCGTACGTACACCAAGACCAAACTATTTAAGGCTATACGACTTCTACGGACCGCCAAAAGTCAGTGACCTTAGTGGCTGACTCAAGTCAAAAATAACCCCGCCTAATGAAACGAAATCAGGTCGAAATAGGTACTTATATATTTCAAGGTTAGGATAGCAAAGGGAAACCCGTTCCTTATGCTAAGCAAGGCTTGTCGGCTATTCAATAAACAATTGAGCCGTTCCAAAAGCTTATTGAAAGAAAGGGAAGCCCTTTCCTACATTAAAGTGACCGCGAAAGGGAAACCCCTTCCTACAGCTAAGTCAAATGAATGGGAAAGCAATTCAAGTGGTAGGCATGTGGATTCGGGCTATTTAATGAACGGCTAAGCCATTCAATGGCTTTTGCCTGGGAAGAGGTTGACCGGTCCCTGATAGGGATAATGCAAAATATTAAGTGAGAGGTTTGAAACTTCGTGTATAATTTTTTTATTAAAATACAAGTAAAGCTTTTTCAAGGTTCTTCGAAGTTCACCCCCTACAGGGGTTAAAGTGGGTTGAATGATTGTATGAGGCTGTGTGATTTTTAAAGTGAGAATCTTGAAAGTTCGTTTGTACATTCGGAATTGTTTTAAAAAAAGCGAGTTTATTCAGTTAACAAAAATAATTTAATAAATTATTCAAATATACATCAGTTGCAAATTAATGGTAACTGTTTGACGGTTTTTATAACAGCGTAAATTAATAATATTACAACAAACAATGAAAAAAAGACAATACTGACAACGATATAATGATTTGCTAGATGATCCGGTAAACTTCGCCTACATATACCTATCTATTAGTTTTTAAAGTCTCATTAAAAAAATACAACAAAATCCATACAAAGCTAAAATTGTTTTTTTAAAGTAATCACACAAAGATTTGATTGTCTAGTATTCCGTCCGTACAAAATTTTCAACCCCTATTTAAACCCATTCAGGGTTGAAGTATTTAAAGCCGCTTGTTATAAGGTAACCCGCTGTGCAAATGCCAATTTTGTAGATTCAGTACTTAGTTTTGACCCAGCGTTACTACAAACTTTCAACTTCCTCTCATCCCCTCAGGAGTGGAATATAAAAAACGTTGAAATTATTTTTTCGCTTTACAATGACTAGAGTCTGTCTATGCTATGTTCCCTAGTTTTTGACAGCACATACTGCAAAAGTGTTAAGGAAACGTTATAATTTCATAGAAGTTTGACTTTTTAAATAGGTACATAAGATACTTAAAATACTTAGAGATAACGTGGTTTGACTCTAGTCTTTGACCGTATTTTAAGTCCCTTACTAAAAATTACATCATCTAAAAACAAACTTTCAACCCCTTTTTAACCCTCTAAGCGCCACATGCATCACCCAGGGTTAGTTGACTCACCCGGATTTACCTGCCAAATTCCATAGTAAAAAAACGCTTCGCTTCGGTTTAGTTGGCTAACCTCGGGTGATCCAAAAGGATCTTAGAGGATGAATTTCAGATCGCTCTACCCGTTTAATTAAACCTTTCCTGGACTTTGAAGTTATTTCAAATACTCTTGTTTTATACTGTTTTTCGTGATTGATCATTTTTATTGACTATCTACATTCAAACTATCCCAAACCACATTAATAATAAGAAACAAATGAAAAAAAGAAACAAAAATAATTTGTATGGACACTAATACTATTAAAACATAAGTAATAAAACAGATTTAATACAATAAGTTATAACAAAAAAAATCAGGCATAAAATTTGTAAGTAAAAATAAATACCCGCGTATCCACCCGTGGGTAGGTAAATATCGGGTATTTACCGGGTAAATACCCGCCCTTGGGTATTTACCCGGGTAGTTACCCATCTCTAAAAGGGATTGAAAAGAGACTTCCGCTAATATTACAAGCTACAACTGATTATGCAATAGGCCTCCGGTAGCGTGTTTTGCAAGTCTTAGTTAGAGGGTGGTATTTATTATATTATTTTTGCTGTAGTTGAGTAGTGTATGAACTAAGCATGGATTAAAAATTCAAGAATCCAAATGCATTAAAAATCCAAAAAGTAGGCCAGTTGTCGATTGTAAGAAATATCGGGAATAGAATACAGTGTAGCTAACGTTGCCGGTACTTGGTAGCATAGCGACTGAAGCTTGCACAATATCCTCAAATCGATAAGAAATCTGTTCCCACTTTTTTTAATATCTACCTACGTAAGTTGCAAAATTTAACACAAGCTACAATAATCAAATCAACTTTTAATTATGAAAAATAAACAGACACCTGGTTGACCACGCCTCGGTTCTTAATTTCAAAAGGTTATACGTTGAGTGCATGCTATAACAATTTGAACTTTATTGCCAAAGGAATACTGTTGTTATTAATAAAATATCTCTTGTTCTTTATGGTACTATTTCGTGCAGGTAATTAGCTGTTGGTTTTACAAAGGATAACAATGTCGAGATTTTAAAAAGTTTTAACTTTACCGACAGCCGTCACAAGATGTACTCACAAAATAGCACTATTTGCTGAATTTTATCGCTTCGTAATCTGAGACTAATAGTTATGTTTTGTTTTTAAATAATATTAGAATAATTGCGCTAAGTTACCCATGTATGATGATTATTTACGACTACCTATATTTGACTGATTAACTACAAGAAAAATAAATAAACTTGAGCGTAGTAGAAACAAACGCTCACGCCGCTTTCATTTCTATGTATGATAATAAAAATGTTAGGCTAGCCTAAATATAGTAAGGAAATAAAGAAACGATGCCACACTAAGAGCAAAACAAACCTGGTTCCACAGCGAGCGACAACGTCCTAACTCCTAGCCATGGTCATTCAATATTAAGTCTAATTCCTGGGCGTATAAAGATTACTTTCGTTTGAACTGTTCAAAACAGATTAAAACACTAACAGAATTCATTGCGGTTAGTTACTGGTTAGAGGTTAATTGGGGTTAACTGGACCGATAAGGTTTCCGAATGATTAAGGTTTCCGTATCATGAGTTAACCATATTGGAGGTGTTTTGAAAACAACCTTTAAAATAACCTTATGAAAAACCCGGGTTATGGTAACCGGTTCCGGTCCCTGGCTGCGACCTCTCGCGCGCCTTCGATACCGCCGACCACCGACTAATCGCGCAAAAACTTACCCATTATGGTGTCCAGGGACCGGCACTTGAATTAATTATGTCATTTATGTCGGGCAGATCCCTAGTAGTTGTGGGCGATAGCGGCCGCGTTAGGTCAGAGGAACTAAAGTGTCTACTCGGTGTTCCCCAGGGCTCGTGCATCTCGAATACACTCTTCAGCATTCTGCTAAATGACCTCCCACAAGTAATAAAAGGCTGCAACATTTATATATATGCTGATGACGTCACAGCCGTTGTCACCGGCGCATCCCATCAACAACTGGAGGCGAACGTTAACAACACGTTATACCAACTTAACCAGTGGTTCATTGCAAATGGTTTGGCCCTGAATAAAAGCAAGACGTTCTGGATGAAGTTTAGCCTCAATGGCCAGAACATGCCCCAGTCGGTGAACGTATGCGCCGGTGATGACCTAGTGCAGCATAGGACTGAGGTGAAACTGTTAGGCTTCACGATAGACAGCGGACTGAAGTGGGACGCGCACATCGATCAGCTGTGCGCCAGGCTGGGCAGCGCGTGCTACGGCTTGAAGCGACTCGCCAGTACCGCGACCAGAGACGTCGTCAAAAGTTGCTATTTCGCAACAGTCCATGCGCTGATATCGTACGGCACCGAGCTTTGGGCCAGAGCGGCGGACTGGGACCGGGTATTTGTATTACAAAAGCGAGCAGTTCGGGCAATAGCGGGTGTTCCAGACGACGTCTCTGCTCGTGAGTACTTTATCGAGTATAACATTCTAACGCTCCCGTGTATACTAATACAACAAGTCGCGATTTTCACACACGCTAACAAACAGGAGTTTGCCTCAAAAGAGGTAAACACGAATTACTGTCTGCGTAGCAACAAAAATGCGGGTAACTTAGTCTCCGTACCACACAAGCTGGCTAAAGCAAAACGGTCAGTCTATGTGCTGGGACCTCTGGTATATGGCCAGCTGCCGGACAATATCCGGGATGCACCTTCTCCCTATACATTTAAAAATAGGTTAAAAAAGTGGCTGTTACAGTCATCCTTTTATGACATAAAAGATTTCGTTGTTGAGATTTAAATTGCCGCATATATGTAAATAGATTTTAGAAGGGATCGAATTTCTCAATAGATGGCGCTTAACCCAAATGAAACTAGATAACGAGATGTTTTCCTAAAACAATGGGGTCAAAGCGTTGACAAGCCATAGTCAGTAACCAACCGGGAAAAGTGAAGTAAAGTGTTTCAGTGTTAAGTGAAGTGTGTCAGTCAGGTGCGTGAACATTTGGTCCTTCGAGCCGGATCAGACCGTGGCGCGAGTGATAATGCAGAGTGAACTCTAGTGACAGTTCAGTTCAGTGCAGTGTAAAGTGGACTCTATTGGATTGCATTAAGGACTATAATTGAGTAAGACCGTTTAAATTATATGACTTTGTAGAAATTTCGCGAAGTGCTTTGGACTTGTAAAATTTTCCGCGACTTTTGGGACTTAGAATAAATTCGTTGTGTTTTGGACTTAGAATATTTCTTGTAGTCAGAGACTTAGAAAAAATTGTTGAAATTTCAACTTAGAAATAAAACAGTGTGTCAAAGACTTAGAATATTTTACATGTGTTCAAGAACATAGAAAAAATGGAAGCCTTATACGTCGTTCAAGCGGATAATTTACATCTTCTTCAGAAAGCGACTGCTAACTTCAAGAAGTGTCCCAAGGCCAGACTTACCAAGTCATACTTGCAAGTCAGAGTTGAGAATTTAGACAAACTTTGGGAAGTTTTCCAAGACACTCATAGAGAGATAGTGAAGATAGCAACAGCGGATCAACGGAAGAATCATGAATATTTTACGCAAGACATATACAGCTATACCGAAGAAGAGTATATGGATACCAAAGCAGATATGATTGCGAAATTAGAAAATGAGCAACCGAGTCATACATCAGGAACGGAGAAGCAATCCATCAGACCACATGGCCAGGAAGTGAAGCTACCTAAGATTAATATACCACAGTTCGATGGAAATTACAATGAGTGGGGGACTTTCAAGGATCTCTACACATCTCTCATTCATACTCAGAGTTCATTGAGCCCAGTGCAGAAATTGCACTATTTGAAGAGTAGTCTTAGTGGTGAAGCGGAGCAACTGCTAAAGCACATTCAGATAACTGAGAAGAATTATGAAGTGGCATGGAAGACCTTACACAACAGATATAATAATAAGAGGATCATAGTAAATTCAATTTTAAATAGATTTTTGGGTCAAAAGAAACTTAGTGTTGAATCTGCCAGAGGTGTCAAAGAATTGCTGGATATTTCGACTGAATGTCTGAACAGCTTGAAGAACAATGACATTAATATCGATAACTGGGATCCAATGGTAGTCCATCTATTGGTGAGCAAATTAGATACGGAGTCACATAAACTATGGGAAGAAGACTTGAAGACATTACCTGTCGAAGAATTGCCAACCTTGGATCAATTCAGCAAATTTTTGGAGGGAAGATTCAGAGTTCTGGAGATGGTTCAAGCTACACACTCAAAAGAGAAGCCTCAAGTTAAAACCAAGTCATTCCATGCAAGGGGCACGTCTAGCAGCTCCACAGACTCCAACCAACAATGCGGGTTCTGTAACGAGGATCACTTCATCTACAACTGCAAAGAATTTGCCAAGCTGGATCCTGAGCAACGATCCCAAGAAGTACAAACGAGGAGTCTATGTTTTAACTGTCTACGGTCTGGACATAGCGTGAGATTTTGCAAACGTAGCACTTCATGCCTGCGTTGTAAGAGAAAGCACCACACACTATTACACGTTACTAAACCTACCCCGGTACAACGAGAAGAGAAACCAGAGCAAGAAAACAAAGAAGTTATTCCAACAATCAACGTAAAATCTCACTGTGCATTACGAAGCAAGGTTACTCTTTTAGCTACAGCACTAGTGAATATTACGACAAACAGAGGAGCGCAAGTAGTTCGAGCACTCATAGATCCATGTTCGGAAGAGTCATTCATATCAGAGGAGATGGTTAAGAAACTACAACTCAAACGAACAAGGGTGGAGGGTCGAGTAACAGGTGTTGGAAAGATGTCTTGTCAGTTCAAAGACGCGGTGGAGATACAAGTGGTATCAAGATTTGATGAGAACCTCAAAGTGAATTGCACCGCTTACGTGACGAATGAAGTTTCTGATGAAATGCCTGCTGCGGAGATCAATAAACAACAATGGTCTCAACTACTTGGATTGGAATTAGCTGATCCTACATATCACAATCCTGCAAATGTCGATTTGCTACTTGGTGTGCATGTCTACACAGAAATTATATTGAACGGAGTCATCAAGGGCGAACCAGGATCTCCGATAGCGCAGGAGACGATATTCGGATGGATCATATCAGGTGGAAAAAACACCGCAGAGCACGGAAGAAAAGGAGTAGTCAGCATGCATTTGAGTACTAACATAGACAACATGCTACAAAGATTTTGGGAATCGGAAACGCTAGAAACTGAGAGTAAAGACACTCTAACGCCTCTTGAGAAAAGAGCTGAAGAGATTTATGAGAAAACACTAGCAAGAGATGAGGATGGAAGGTTCATTGTGGGCTTACCATTCAAACGAGATACACCGATTATTCCTGAAAATTCTCGCACAATTGCTGTGAAAAGACTGAAATGTCTTGAGAAGAGATTAACACATAACAGCAAATTGAAGACTGAGTATGATAAGGTTATCAGAGAATACCTTACATTAAACCACATGGAACCGGTAGACAAACCTGAGAATGATAAAAACACAGCCTACCTACCACATTCTGCTGTAGTCCGCGAGGATCGGGAGACCACGAAAGTTAGAGTTGTATTTGACGCATCCTGCAAAGGATCTAACGGAGTATCTCTAAATGATGAACTTTTAGTTGGACCTACTCTGCTAGAAGAGTTAAGAGACGTCATCATGAGATGGAGACAGAACAAGATATGCTTCGTTGCAGATATAGTGAAGATGTATAGACAGATTAAAGTTAGAGAAGAAGACACTGACTATCAAAGAATTTTGTACAGATTCGATCCAACACAAGAGATTCAAGATTACAGACTGCTAACTGTAACCTTTGGTACAGCGTCAGCCCCATATCTGGCAATAAGAACTTTAAAACAACTGGCCAAAGAAGAGAGAGACACGTTCCCAATAGCATCTGAAATAATAGAGAGAGATTTTTACATGGACGATGTACTTACAGGATTTGATGATGTGAAGTCAACCTTAGAAGCACAGGAACAATTGAACCGAGTGATGAGCAATGGCGGATTTGAATTACAAAAGTGGGCTTCTAATAGCAGAGAGTTTATGTCGGCCATACAACCTGAAAAGAAAGAGAGTTCAAATATCTTAGATATGAATAGAAAGAGCTACATAAAGACACTAGGAATCATTTGGAATCTCGACGAAGACAACTTGAAAGTTACACAAAAGGAAATTGACAAGGAGAATGCTAAACCCGCTACGAAGAGAAGTGTGCTCGGACAGATCGCTTCACTTTTTGATCCGTTGGGATGGTTAGCACCATCTATAATGACAGCAAAGATGTTCATGCAAAAATTATGGTTGGAAAAACTAGATTGGGAAGACGAGCTACCCGCTGATCTGAAAGAAGAATGGAGCCAGTATGAAGAAGACTTACCTGCCTTATCAGAGATACAAATTGATCGTTGGACTGGTTCTATGAGAAATGCAGTGATCGAGCTACATGGATTTTCCGACGCATGTGAGAAAGGATATGCCGCGGTGGTTTACATTCGAGTTATTCACAACGATGGATCTCAATGTCAAGTGTCTTTAATCACAGCTAAAACGAAAGTTGCACCAGTTGTAAAACCATTATCGTTGCCACGTCTCGAGCTATGCGGTGCGTCACTGCTTAGCAAGCTTATGCAACACGTGATGAAAGTTTTGAGTATCGAGTTGCAACAAACATATGCGTGGGTAGACTCAAAAGTGGTTTTAGCCTGGATAAAAGGAGACCCTAATAGATGGACACCTTATGTGAAGAATCGAGTGATTGACATAAGGAACAATTTAGACACACACTGGTTATATGTAAACACCAAGGAGAACCCAGCAGATCCAGCTTCCAGAGGTCTGTCACCTAGCAAGTTGAAACAACATCAGCTATGGTTCAACGGTCCGGAATTCCTACGTGATCCTGATTTTACCATACCCGTCGTCACCATACCTGAAACAGAGTTAGAAAAACGCTTGTTAGTGAAATGTAAGACTACAACTGTTGAAATAAATTCTGAACAAATTGAATTCTTGAAGAAATACTCGTCTCTACAAAAACTTTTGGATGTGGTTTCATATTGTAGAAGATGGCTGAAGATTCTGAAAAAAGAAAAGAATGTTAGCAAACATATAACCTGTGAAGAAAAAGATGAAGCACTTACCTTATGTTTAAAGATGTCCCAGGAAATAGAATTCCCTGAAGAAGTTAATAATCTGAAAAATGGAAAGACAATTAAGAGAAGCAGTCGGCTACTGCCATTCACACCTTATTTAGATGAAAAAGGACTTTTGAGATTAGGTGGAAGACTGAAATATGCAGAACTGAGTATGGATCAAAAACATCCTATCTTGATCACTAAAAATAATGTGTTACTACCTGTTTTGTTGGATGAAGCTCACAAGAAAACTCTTCATGGAGGACCACATCTTATGACACCATACCTGAGAAGCAAATACTGGATTATTAAAGGAGGATCTTCTATAAAACAATTTTACAAAAAATGTGTCACGTGCGCAAGATACAATGCGAAAACGAATACTCAGTTGATGGGAAACTTACCGGAAGTTCGAGTGAAGCCTTCACGCCCGTTTCTTATCAGCGGAGTCGATTTTGCAGGTCCTATTACGTGCAGAATGAGTAAAGGTCGAGGAGCTAAGACATACAAGTCATATAGGGTAGTTTAGCCGGTTTTCGGCCAGTTTACCAAAATTTTGAATTTAAAACTATTTTATGAATAGTGCTCTTAACAAATTTAATGTAATGACTATATTTTTAAACTAGTAATATATTGAAATTGTAATTTTTTGATCGAACTTTATGTCATATAATGCATAATGATTTTTTAAAATAATAAATATCAAAAAGCAGCGATTTAGCTGGTTTTCGGCCATTTTTTTTAGTTTTCGGCCGCTTAATCATCAGTTCTCGGCCACTGTTTATAATTTTATTAATGAGTCTTATTCCATAGTCTGTAGGGTTTATTTTTAAATCAAACGAAAACTATATGAATCAATAAATGTATTAGAAATATTAGGAATATTATAAGGAACTTTTATGTACTTAACTATTATTATATTTATTAATTACTTTGTACTGCGTCAGTGGTAAACAAAATTATGGCCCATCTGATGGTAAGTGTAACCGTAGCATATGAATGTCTTCTAATAAATCACTTAAAACTTAGTAGAAACTTCTCTTGAATAACAAAAAACAAAAACAATATATTAAAATAATGCAAAATCTTCGTCGCTGCTACTCAATCCCGCATCTCCTTTATGATCTGTCTTGTCAAAACCTTCTTCTATATTATCATCAGTTTCCTTCTTTTCTGACTTTAGATTGTGTTTTTTCGTTATCGCTACATTTCTCTTTAACTTTTGCGTCAGTGCCAAAAGTCGCTACTTTCTTGTCTGTTACTTCATTATTACCTAAATGTGGTTCATCAATATTTATCTCATGGTTTGTCTTTATCTGTAAACAAAAAACATTCTTATCATTTAATCAATATTGTCTGCTAGAAATAGTATATTGTAGTAAATATCATTACCTGAAATTAAACACTTTAGAACGGGTTAAGATGATGATAAAGGTCATCATCTTAACCCTGTGAAAATGAGTGCTGTAAAGGGCTCGAAACGTAGGCTCCTAGTGTTAATAAACGCGATTAAGCCGTTCTAAAGTGTCTAATTTCAAAGAATAACAATCGCGAACATAGAAGACATTATTATATTATTACCTGGTTAGTTATAGCTGTATCGGCCTCTATTGTGTCTTTAAGTTTTTCATTAGTCTTGGTAGTCTTTAATGTTCTCTTATTCTTTATTTTCAGTCTCAATATCTTTTGAAGTACCTATTTTATTATTGTTTGTACTTTTTTTATCAGTCTTTTAGACGTCCTTATTTTTTGCTACATTCTTTTGTTTTCTTTCCTTTGTTTGTATCGTTATACTTGCTTCATTTTTATTAAATTTACAATATTACTTTAATGAGCTATATTTATATAAAAGTCCAATAACTTTATTAATTTATTTTTGTTTAGTTTATATGTTTTTTCTAATTTGTATTTTTTTAAATATTTTTTTAGTAAAGGATGATAATAAAATATATCATTATATTTAAGTCTTGAATATAAAATATGTGTAAAATACATTTATTTCTTATTAACAATAAATCTCTAAACATCTAAATGCATGGCCGACAAATACAAAAATTCCCTTTTTCAGCCACTTGGTAAAACACGGCATAAAAAAAAATATTTTTGGCCGCTGATGAAAAGAGGGCCGACAACACACACTTTGTTTGCCTGTTGCCGGCCACTCTGTCAACAGTGGCCGAGAACTCATTATTAAAATTCTGATTTTCGGCCACGTTTTAATCAATGTAATAAATAAACGCGGTATGAAAACTAACATTGTTAAAATTACTTTGGACATGAGATTAAATAAAAACATTACATGAATTAAAAAAGTGTGGATTTTATCTGTTTCTTATCGCTTTATTTCTAAGGGCCGAAAATTAAGGTATGAAGAGTCTGTTTTCGGCCGGCATAAATTAACAAGGCCGAAAACTAACTTGCCATAATCCTGTTCTCGGCCGCCAATTACAAAATATTTAATAGTACGTTTTCATCAAGTATTATTTAGAATACATGTGGCCGCCAGTTAACTACATTAATTAAAATGTATTCAACTTCACATTAAAACAATATAGCTCACGTATGGTTTTATTTTTTAGCAAATATATGCAGTTAAGTTTCACGAAATTCAAGGCTGTTCTCGGCCGGGCGGCCGAGAACGAAATTTTTCGTCAATATGCATTTAGTTACCCGGCCATCAAATTTTAATAGTTTTTACTTTATATTCCATGAATTGCAGTCAAAATATAAATACTTCGACTAATATACTACACACTTAAACATAAGCAATGTTATAAACACCAAAGATACAATATTTAAACTCACCTCGAAAAAAATAGGACGCACAATTTTTTACTTAAAATGGCGACATATCTACACAGTCTAAATTTTGTCGACGCACTGACGAGCCAATTAGAACATTATTAGGCAGCCAGTTTAAAGAGGTGTAGGTGTCAAGTGAAATTACCCGATTAAAGTGTTGTTTTGCATAGGTAGGATAAAGAGTTCTTGTTATTATCGTTTTACTACGTAGTGGCCGACAACCAGAGGTGGCCGGCGAACCGGCTAAACTACCCTATAGCTTTATTCATATGCATGTCTACAAAAGCCATACATTTGGAACTGGTCAGTGATATGACTACAGAAGCATTTATAGCTGCTTTCAAGAGATTTGTGTCTAGACGTGGTCATTGTAAGGAACTCTGGAGTGATCATGGCACTACATTCATTGCAGCTGAAAAGGAACTATTAAAGATGTGGCAGCAAGGTCGCAATGAAATTCCAGAAGATTTACTAAAAAGTCTAGACGATAAAGGAACTCGCTGGAGATATATTCCCCCAGGAGCACCAAACTTCGGAGGATTATGGGAAGCCGGTGTAAAGTCGACGAAGTATCATCTGAAAAGAATAATGCAAGACTCAACACTAACATTCGAAGAGATGTATACCGTCCTTTCACAAATAGAAGCGTGTCTTAATTCACGTCCATTGGCTCCATTGGGAGATGATCTAGATTTTTTGACACCTGGACATTTCCTGGTCGGTGAACCCTTGATTTGCTTACCAGATCGCAGTTATGACCAGAGCAGTATATCCAGCTTATCCAGGTGGCAGTTGACCCAACGAATGCTTCGAGATTTTTGGGTAAAGTGGCAAAGCGAATATCTTTCTCGTTTGCAAATGCGTCCAAAATGGAATACCACAAAAAAGGATTTAGAACTTGGAGAACTAGTGTTGATTAAAGACCCAAGATATCCACCAGCGAACTGGAGAGTAGGTAGAGTACTTAAGAAGTACCCTGGCACTGATGGATTGACTCGTATGTATGACATTCGCACAGCTTTTGGCGTCACACAACGATCGATTACCAAGCTGTGTCGACTTCCTAATGATTAATCAAGGAATACTTCCTTGGCGGCGGAGGATGTTGAGATTTAAATTGCCGCATATATGTAAATAGATTTTAGAAGGGATCGAATTTCTCAATAGATGGCGCTTAACCCAAATGAAACTAGATAACGAGATGTTTTCCTAAAACAATGGGGTCAAAGCGTTGACAAGCCATAGTCAGTAACCAACCGGGAAAAGTGAAGTAAAGTGTTTCAGTGTTAAGTGAAGTGTGTCAGTCAGGTGCGTGAACATTCGTAGATGTATAATAGCCTATTATTACCTTTTGAATATCGATAATAATATATACTCGCTAGTATTAAGTATTATGATATTAATTAATTAATTATTAATTTTGATTTTTGTACTGTACCTACCGATGACTTGTAACAATGTTATTAATAAATTTTTACTTTACTTTACTTTATGTATGTATGTAAACTCTTTATTGTACAAAACACAGAAAAATTAAAATTTACAAAAGGAAAACAGTAAGTTCAAAGGCGAACTTATCCCTTTAAGGGATCCTTATTATACCTAAATTGTAATTTCTCCCTCTTTGATCGACCTTGGATTGGCTTAAAACCGGCTAAGCTGTGCCCATACCTTTTTCCTTTGTCAGTGCCTAAGTCTGTATTTTATGTTCATGGTTTTGTTCAAGGAAATAAACGATTTGTATTTGTATTTTTTTAATAACAACGTACATACGTTATAATTATAAATATTAAATTAGAGTATTTGTCACAAGGCATTCCTTCGAAAGTTAATTATTTCACCTCCAAAAATATGAATATAGCCAAAGCTCCAAAAATATGTACGGATTTTATTTCCGGAACAGTCGTGTATACATATTTTTGGCACTATGGCTGTATTTATATTTTTGTAGCTGACTGTACAAACTGGTACCTTTAGATTAGACTGGGGAGATTGGAAAACTGGGGCTACATGCCGTTCTTCAAAAAAAGGAGTGTAAAAGTTTTTAATGGCTCGGCAACGCGCATGTGACACCTCCGGAGTTGCAGACGTCCATATGCTATAGTGACCGCTTTCCATCACGCTTGCTTGTTTGCCACCGACGTGGTATAAAAAAACAATCAATATTGAATTACGGATTAGCGCACGCAAGTTTTTCGTAGAAATCGCGAAACGTCTGGTTGATGTTACTGGTGACCGAAGAGCTGGTGGCTTCCTCGCACAACGTATCAGCATTGCGATACAACGAGGAAATGCCGCCAGCATCCTAGGTACAATGCCTCAAGGACCTACTTTAGATTTAAGGTAGGTAGAGGTTGGTAGTTAAGTAAGTTACACTTACTGTATATATTTCGAAAATAAATGTTTCTTATTATTACGGATCAATGATTAATTTTATAAGTCCATCCACGTAAACGAATTGGTAAAGTCCTTTTTACCAAATTGTTAATTAAAAGGGATTTCAAAGAATCAGAAATTATAGAATTAGAAACCAACGAGCAATAATTTTTACCGAACAATTAATGAGGCGACGGAGCCCATTCAGCAATGAGTTACACCAGAACAGGACGGGACGGGGCGGGACGGGACGATATGTCAGTTTCTATAGAAAACGTCACGTGACTTCCGAGGGCTCCGAGCTATCACTAGATTATTTCTATTGAAATTAACAGATTGTCCCGTCCTGTCCCGTACCGTCCCGTCCCGTCCTGTCCCGTCCTAGTGTGAGTCACACTTACACAAGACGATATCACACGTCTTTCCAGTCATGTAAACAAAATGTAATCTGTCCCTGAGCTTTATCCAAAAGAAATCCCAAAAATCCGATTGATAAACACAAAAAGTGAAAACCTACACAGAAGGTACATCATTTTTAAAAGTTGTTGAACAATAGTTGTTGGTTTGAGGAGTACCACCTGCATTTTAATTTATTTCTCCTGTTACAGGCAACATCCTGTATACAGACACACACTACATTGAAATACACCTTATTTTCCCATCGCAGATCACAAATAATCACATTTTTTAATACTACGACGGTGACAAACAAGCATACGGCCCGCCTTATAGTAAGCGGTCACCGTAGCCTATGGACGCCTGCCACTCCAGGGGCGTTACATGCGCGTTGCCGACCCTTTAAAAAAAGGAGGATTCGCTGTGTTGACAGCTAAAGGGGCAAGCTTTGCTCCGTGGGTGTCAACACAGTGAATCCTCTTGGAGCGGCGACCTTACTCGCCAACAGAAACACAACACTGTGAGTAGGGTCTAGTGTTATTAAACTGCGTTTTCTGTAAGATGGGCTCTGCTCCAGATTTGAGAAAATTACTTACTTATGCTAGCAAATTTACACTTAAACGAGTAACGATTAATCTTGTCAAAGAATTACAAAATAGTTCTATCATTGTTAAGTCAACTACCTTTAAAATTTGAATATCAAAAGTTTCTAAAACTATTTAAACTCAAAGATAAAAAGCTCGACCCTATTCAAAATGATAACCTCAGTTCTCAAACGATAATTTTACTATTCTGAAATGATAATTTGACAATAGAAAAGTACCCTCTAAGTATTTTGTAAGTGAAACCGGGTTGGAGCAATTTGGAAAGTTCGTCGTTATTTGGAGGTCAGCGTGTGGTTTAATTTAAAAGCTTGTAACGTTAAAAAAATAACGTTTTTGAGTTACCTGTCATACGTTTAAATAGATGTTTTTTTATTCGTTATTAATCAAATAATTATATTAGAACCAAACCCAATCAACATAACTTTCAATAATGTTTAAGAAAAAAAAACCGACTTCATTTGGTTCCCGGTAAAAGTGAAATTAAGAATTTGTTTGAGTTAGCCAGTTTACTTCACAAATATCCAATACACCGCACGTGTACGATTGAAAATTGAGGAGCTTTCTTAATGTCCTAGGGCTTCCATCATTACATTTGAAGTATAATCAAACGGAACTCCCTTGTAGACCTTTAAACAAACAAAATAACAATGTGTTAAATTGGATGACAGACTGTAAATTAACGAGCATATTCATTATGCCATCCCTGATTATCAACATCAGGTCCACTCCAGCAAAATGATGGCCACAGTAAGAAAATGCCTAAGCTAATTATGAACACCCTCTAATCACAATTAACCTGCCGTTCAAATTTGAAGAGTTCTCTGAATTCTTCTAGAACTCCATCATCAGAATATAAATCAAATCAAAAAGATGAATGTCACAACTAGGATAATAAGTAGAGCTAGGTTTATTAACCAGTTCCACTTTGCGATCCCTGGTCTTCATCATCAGATCAAGTTCATCAAAATTTTGACTCCGCCAAAACACTGTTTTAGTTACTTAAGGAAACCCTCAAATCAGAATGCATGTGCCGTTAAAATTTGAGGAGTTCTCTCAATCCCTCATGAAGCCCATCATCAAAATAGAACTATAATCAAATAGGACTATCTTGAAGGTATTTCTTTACAAAGAAAAGATGAATGTCTCAAATCGGATGATAGAGCTGGGAATTAACAAGCAGTTCCACTTTGCCATCCCTGGTCTTCATCATCAGGTCCACTCCACCAAATTGATGATGTTCGTAAAGAAATGCTCGAGTGTCTTAAGAAACTACCCAAATCATCATGTATGTGCCTTTCAAATTTGAGGAGTTCCCTCAGTTCCTCATGGATCCCATCATCAGAAATTGATTTTGAAAAAAACGGAACAAATCTGGAACCATCTATTTTCAGAAAAAAAAATATTTTTTAAAATCGGACGATAGTCCTGGGAATTACCAAGCAGTTCCACTTTGACATCCCTGGTCTTCATCATCAGGTCCACTCCACCAAATTGATGATTTTCGTAAAGAAATGCTCGAGTGTCTTAAGAAACTACCCAAATCATCATGCATGTGCCTTTCAAATTTGAGGAGTTCCCTCAGATCCTCATGGATCCCATCATCAGAAATTGATTTTGAAAAAAACGGGACAATTCTGAAACCATCTATATACAGACAAAAAAATTTTTTTTAAAATCGGATCATAGTCCTGAGAATTACGAAGCAGTTCCACTTTGCCATCCCTGGTCTTCATCATCAGGTCCACTTCACCAAATTGATGATTTTCGTAAAGAAATGCTCGAGTTTCTTAAGAAATCACCCAAATCAGCATGCATGTGCCTTTCAAATTTGAGGAGTTCCCTCAGTTCCTCATGGATCCCATCATCAGAAATGGATTTTGAAAAAAACGGGACCAACCAGGAACCGTCTACTTTTAGAAAACAAAAAAAAAATTCAAATCGGTTCAGTAATGACGGAGTTATGAGTGAACATCCATTAAAAAAAAAAAAAAAAAAAAAAAAAATCAGTCGAATTGAGAACCTCCTCCTTTTGAAATATTGAAGTCGGTTGAAAAACACCTAATTTCTGACCTATTTATTTCGAGTTGAGCACTTGGTCCATGATCATCTCTAAAAATAAATAAACTTCTTTGTTAGGGCCATTTAACTTATCGGTGCAATAATAGTAGATTGTAAGACAAGGGCATGGTAAGAAAAATCTAAGAATGGTGACCGGTATCATTACTGGCCACAACACACTGAACAGACATCTAAAGATCTTAGGTATTAAGAGGGATCCATCCTGTCCGCACTGCGGTAGGGAGGAAACCAGCAAGCATGTGTTAGCAGAATGTACTATGTATGCGGCTGCACGATATAGTATATTCGGCAAAGATACACTGCAGGATACCGAACTAAATGATGTCAAACTTAAAGATGTCTTTCTGTTCTGCAGGAAAACAAGAAGATTTGAGGAAGAATGTAGTATGGGAAGGCAGCCGGGACTGTAACCTGCAGCTCAAACTCCAGGGAAATGAGCTGAATGAATGCGAGAAGTGTTCGATAGCCCACCTGTGTCCGGCCGGGCGTCCCTACACTACATCTACATGACTAGGGCATAAAGTAACCCATTTTAGTCGAGGCTATTTATTGGACGAAGTGCAACGAGGACCAATATAGTAGTCGAGAATTGAATGGGTAATGTAATGTTATAAAAACTAGTAATATTATGAAGTTGTGAGTGTCTCAATTCGTTTAGGTTTTCAAATAACTTTCTTCTGATACTTCTAGGCCCTTACCGTGACGTCTTTAAAGACGTTAAATCGCGTTAAATAACGCGATTCAGTTTAGGTTCTTAACCGTGCTCAGTTGTATGGCAGCGACTCAGTTTAGGTCCTAATTATGACCAGACCCCGTTATCAGTGGTGAAAATTCATTTGAATTTTCTTGATAATATTTGCGAAATTGGGAAACTAAGGCGAAATAAGGATATATGACGGTTTTTATTTTTTGACTTTAAAATTGCTTGCGTCACTACATTTAACTAGAAATATATTATTTGTAAGATTACAATATAAATATTTTACTATGGCGAAGTTGTGTACAACAGGCGAATTAAGTATTTCGCACTTCATGTGATTTTGGCTTGTTTTCCATAAATTTTCACCACTTATAACGGGGTCTGCTTATGACTTGGGCCATTGTAACGAATTCGCCGTCGAGTGGTTTATTATTATTTCCATAATATCAATGTCACGCAGAATAAAGACGCACATTTTTCTTTTATTTTCCTTATAAATGGCGGCTTTCAGTTAATTTTGTGTGCAAACAACAATATTCTTCGAGTAAAGGATGGCTCACACTAGAACGGGACGGGACGATCTGTTTTATAGAATTACGCGATAGCTCAGAACCCTCGGAGGTCACGTGACGCTTTCTATAGAAATTGACAGATTTTCCCGTCCCGTCCCGTCCCATCCCGTCCCGCTCCGTCCCATCCCGTCCCGTCCCGTTCTATTGTGAGTCATCCTTAACACACTCCACTACAATAACTCGATATCGGGTTCTGTGTTTGTAGGCACTTTACGCTACATACGCATTTCTCATACTATAGAGATTGATTTTACTTTTATTAATTAGGCTGCTTATATATTATATATATATGTTTTTATTTGCTTTATCTGAGTATATATAAATATTTATTAGTATATATAAATGTATAAATATATATGTATTTTTTAATTGTGTATGAGTTTTTTGTTTTAGTTCTTTTCGTTTCTGCACCTCCTACTGTTTCTTTATTTCCTGTTTTATTTGCTCCGCTACCCTAAGGTTGTCTGGAAGAGATCGCTTGTTAGCGATAAGACCGCCTGTTGTTTACCTCTACTTTTTGTGTGTGTTTTTATTTTAATTTATATTCTTTTTTCTGTAATGTTTTGTTTTGTAAGGTGTGCAATAAAGAGTTATTGTATTGTATTGTATTGTTATTGTATTGACAGATTTTTCCCGTCCCATCCCGCCCCATGCTAGTGTGAGTCATCATTTAATCCTCCTAGTCAATTCTCTTTGATATTATCGTGATTATCAAAAACCATAGGTGGCTCGGCGGTAAAAGCGTGCTTTCAATCCTGGGATCGCGAGTTCAAACCGAAGCTTGTACCAATGACTTTTTCGGAACTTATGTACGAAATACCCTTTAATATTTACCGATCGGTGAATAAAAACATCGTGAGAAAGCCGGGTTAATCCTAATAAAGGATGACTCACAGTAGAACGGGACGGGACGGGGCGGGACGGGAAAATCTGTAAATTTCTATAGAAAGCGTCACGTGACATCCGAGGAATCTGACCTATCACGTGATTAGATATAAATTGACAAATTATTCCGTCCCGTCCCGTCCCGTCCCGTCCCGTCCCGTGCTAGTGTGAGTCATCCTTAAGGGCTAGTTGGTTGGAATGTCAGATGGCAGTCGCTTTCGTAAAACTAGCGCCTACGCCAAATCTTGGGATTTGTTGCCAAAGCGGACCCCAGGTTCCCAGAGCCATGGCATAAGGCGGTAAAAAAAAAGAAGGATTATCGTTAAGCCCACACTACTCTAAATTCAATTAAACAGCAGACAAATAAATAATTAAATTCCAACTTTTCCGTCCCAGCGGATGGACGCCATTTTCAATGAAGGACGACCATTCTGATCACTTACTTATAGACGAAACATTAGTTGTGGACAGGAAAAAAAACGGTTTTAAACTAACATGGTCATTTACATTATAATTACTATTTAAAACGATAAGATGTATTTTAGTTACGTCGTGAACATGGCACTTGTAACTGCCGAAATATCGAGAGCTCTAAAAAACAAATATACATGGTAAATATCTCGTTTTAAATAGTAATTATAAAAAAACCGACCTCCTGCTACCGCGAAAGCCGGAGGTGGCTGGGAGGTGATGGTAGGGTTCCAATTGGTTGACTGTACAGTTAACTCTAGGCCACAGTAGCTACGTCATAGTGACGCTATAAATCAGATTGCAAGAAATCTCTCACTGCTTGTTTTTGACTTGGTTCCAATTGTGGCCTAAGGTTCCAATTGGTCGACTATACACTGCGTTAAACAAAGTATCTGCAATGTAGGGGATTGCAGATATCATGTATCTAAAAAGTATTCTCGCTTCATTTATCAAGAGACGAGAGAGGATTTGCATGTCAAAGACTACTAGAGGTAGTTAGACTTTTATCTTTATTTTAAAGCGACAATGAAAAAGCTACTTTATGGGGTAGTAAATAGGATACAAATTCGAATATACATATTCGAATGGGCTGTGGTTGTTGTACGTGTTGTAGTTGCAAACTAAACTAAGCAGAATTTTATTTTTTGCGATCCTAACGAGTTCTTCAGGCGAACGTGTTAAAAATTACACTCTTTTTTAGTTTTCCCAAAAAGGAGTTTTCTTTGTCCGGCCACACACGTCGAGATTTGTGGCAGGAATTTAGGATGTGTCAGCCAAAATTCCGATGGTAGGAATTTTTAGTAGAAATAAGTAAAAATTTTAAGAGTATGGATCCTCCGGACACTTTTGGCGGACAAAACTCTACGTAGGTATAAAGCCAGCGTCATTTTTCAACCGATTCTCGTGACATTTTATGATTAGATATAGATACGCTATTTCTTATTTAGTTTTTTGGAAAATGTTCAAAATGGAAGAAATTGTCATAAATAAGGCTATTTTTTGTAACTAATTTAGTAGGTTTAGTTTTATTGTAAGGCCTATCATGTACCTGTGTATTAAAATAAATAAATGATTTGTGTATATTTAGTAGGTACCTGTGTTGTTTGATATGATGCCAACGGCTGCATTCTACCACCGCACCGCTCGCCGTCGGCAGGGTGTTCACCCGCATACCCTGGAGCCTAAATGGTCTCGTACCGTGCGGTTTATGAGGAACTTCCTCCCGCGGACGCTCCGGCTGTGGAATGAGCTCCCTGCCACTGTTTTCCCAAAGGACTACAATATGGGGTTCTTCAAAAAAGGAGTGTTAAAGTTTTTAAAGGGTCGGCAACGCGCATGTAACACCCCTGGAGTTGCAGGCGTCCATAGGCTACGGTGACCACTTACCATCAGGCGGGCCGTATGCTTGTTTGTCACCGTCGTAGTATTAAAAAAAAAAAAAACCTGTGTATTTCAGTATAGAACGTATTGACAAATGGCAAATTAAATCCCGATCCAATTTGGAAAGCAATAACGTTATAACCGTTGGCAATACATATGTAACAACTAGCGTGTGTAGGCTATGTTGTTATCTTACCGTTACCGTTTAGTAATATATAGAGCTATACATTTTGTAGCATCGTGATTAGAACACTCATGGTGATTTAAGAGAGTCATAAAAGTGGCAGACATGGAGACTGGAATTAACGATGTACCGTGAAATGAGATGAGTAGGGATGAAACAGTACAGTTAAATGTGGTGAGTAGGGATGGAAGTGATGGAACAGTACAGTAAATGGGGTGAGTAGGGATGAAACAGTACCGTAAAATAGGGTGATTATGCATGAAATAGCACCTTCAATGGAGTGAATAGGGATTGTGAGGGTAGTTGGGACGGGGAAAATAGGGATGGTATCGGAGAGGGGCGAGTTAAGCGTTTTTATCGTTTTTTGTGCAAAAAACATTTTTTAATCTAGTTTATACTCAGAATCACGAGTCTTTCAACCCCAGTGGGAGAAAAAAAGTGTCCTAAAGTTTCCATACATTTTTTAAACTTTCCATTGCGCTACCGCTATACTAAATCTGTAAAAAAATGGTGGCGAAATGGAAAAAAATCCTCACATAAATCTTTTCTCCTACTACTTCTTCTTACTTACATTCTTTTACTTTTATTGGTTAGCCAATGAGAATGACGAGGCCTGTTGCGGATTTTTTTTTATTTGTATATTTAAGACGAAGCCTGTTACGGATTTTATCTTTGTTTTGTATATTTGAGACGAAGCTTTAAAAAAAATTTAGTAACCCTTCATAATAAAAGTCTCCTACTAGGATCGAAATAGCTCGCGATTCTGACTAGGAAACATGAACATTTCCAATTTAGAAAAAACGTTGTAAAACCACCTAACCTTTTAACAGGTTATCATTGAAAAACTACAATTCATGCTACCAGAACGCTTTTTAAATTAACTTGCCGCATATAAATATCAACTTTTATCGAGGTTTGAATTTTGAATTCATCCCAACTCACCTCATTTAATGGTACACCGATTCATACATGTAGTCCCCTTATTAAAAAATAGGACCAGTCATGACGATATTTGTTTTTAAAAGCCAAAACGTGTCCAATAATATTTTTAATAACTTAATATTTTTAATAAGTCCCATGTTTAACGAAGCAATACGCAATATTGTACGCAAACAAACCATTTGTTACAACAATATACCCAAACACTGTAGCGTGAAGAACTGTCACACGCGTATCTCATGAATAAGGGTCACGAATCGATCTTAAACATGTTTAGTTTCGACTTCATAGACTTGAATAACCCTATATAAGTATTTTTTCTACTCCAGCACTTCTATCTGTCAATAAGATGACTGACAGCGATATTTAAAACGTATACATTACAACGTTGTCTATGGTTTTCCACCTCTAAACGTTGCTCCTATGGATTTTCATACAAATATTTACTGTTCATTTTTTTTCTAGTTCTGCCACCATTCAAGAATTATTGTCATTTTTGCTGCCGTAGAAAAACTATTGTATGTAACAGCGACTCTTGAAGTTTTATATATATTATCTTTGTTATATCACTGTTGCATAAACTACTATTTCTCAAACATCATCGGAAATGTATGCATTTATGTCACGAAATGAAGACATGAAGTTTCTTGTTTATGGCTCCTTTTCGGGGAGGCTCCCCCCCATTTACTTCTTGGCCGGAGGCCGTGAAGTAATGTATGGCGTAAGTATGAACGAAACATTATTGTCCGCTGCTCTAACTTTTTTAATTTGCGTACGTCACTAAACTGACAAAGGAAAAATTACATACAGCGAACGGCTACTAGATACTTGCGACATTAAAAAAACAAATTCTATGGTTCTTTGTATATTTATGTGCGGTTAAACATGGTGCTCGAATAGCTCATTCAAATGGCATCTTTAAAAAGTAAAGAAGGTGGCAAATTAAACTTTTTTTTTGCTTATTAACTATTTACCTAGTAGTTATTTTAATTTTTAAATTTCCTTAAAATGTTTGAGAAAAGCACTATACAAGCCTCGGCCGGAAGAGAGATTGCAGGCCTTGCAATCCCTTACTTCACGGCCTCTGCACCTGCAGTAATGTACTATTAATATGTCTGTTACTCACAGGAAAATTATATTTAAAGCTGTTAACATTATTAGCGGTAAGGTCCGACTTTAAAATCTACTCGTACCAATTATTTTTTCAAACACTTATTTTCTCCTACTAATATCGAGAGAGCTCGCCATTCTAAGTAGTAATCTAAAAAAACAAGTCCACAAAAAAAAGGTGGAGGACAACAACAATTAAAAAAAACGCCCCAATAAAACCTAACCTGTTTAACCTGTCCGACAAGACAAAGTTTCTAAAACTCGCAAAGTAACGTGGAATTGATATTGACACTTCGCTCGAGCAATTCAGAATTGGTCTGACGTATTGAGTGGTGTCCTTGAAAAAACAACATTACTTTTCGACGAAAAGGTCCCTGCTAAACTTTTACAGTCACACTTCACACTTTATAAAGCTGTCAAACTGTCAAGCGATTAATGTGTATTACCGTGGTATTACCTACGTGTGATTGTGTGTGTATACAAGGTAATATCGTTGTAAGAAATATATGATTCGACAATTTACATAAAGAAAATATGCTTTGGGAGATTTTTTTTAAGCCTTGATTCGTGTAAGTTACGACATAATTTAATATCAGTATGTTTAAATAAGATTCAAAAACTTTTTTCAGCAATCGTAATTTTTTTTTATAAGTTGCGAAACGTCTCGTTAACCACCTACCAGTAATTGTGGACCTACATTTTCCAAATCGTTCCACAATACTGATTACGCCCTTTATCGGATCACCAGCATTTTTGATACCGTTATGTATGTATGTATGGATGAATACTGCTCCAGTAGAACCAGGTCGAATTGGATTCATATATTATTCCATGGATGAAACACGCATATCACGCAACGTAGTAAATAAAATATACATTAGACCTACTTAGAATACATATATATCGACCGGGGCACATAGTACCTACCTAACTCTAAATATGTCTTTGAATGTAGTAATTACTTCCCGATGGTTAATTTGGTCTGCCGCGAAAGCTGGAGGTCGCTGATTCGATCCCAGCCCTGCTCTCCGGGGGCCTTGGTCACTTTTTTTGTAGTATATGACATCTCTATTAATTTATAATTTATATCATTTATTACAAATAATAAATGATTTGATTCGTATTTTACAATTGTAAGGTACTAGTGGATTATTTGATTTTTGGGCAGAAACGTCTATTAACGATACTAAATAAAATAAAACAATTAAAATAATGAAATGTGGGTAGTTATGTACTTATTAAACGAAATAAACACACAAAGTAGAACGAAAACGTCAAAAAATGTAGGTCAGAATGACACCAACAATTTTGCATTGATGATGATAAAAGCGATAAATGATTCGTACGAAAAAGAGCTTACTGACGTAAGCATTAAGTATCAAATTCATACACAGAACTACCAACACTACTTAAAACTTCACGTTCCAAACAAGACTATTTGAAAAAGAGTCGCAGCTGCGGCACTTTTATGGCGTCTTTTTTTTCGGCTGATTGGATATCCAGATCGGGTTACTCACGTCAATAAAGTCGAAAATAGCTTGACATATATGAGTGTGCGCAGGACAATCGTCGCGTCCGAATCTCATGATTAAGGGACACGGATTGTTCCGAAACATGTCGACCTATTTTTGACTTTATCGACGTAGTGAGTAACCCGATAGTATAAGTATGTAATATGTATAACCAGCCTTCGGGAGTCAGCCAATATGTATTTTACATACAATGTACCACTCAACATAATCAAAACTGTAGTACATACAGTACATATCTGAACCCCTCTTCAACTCCCCGCCTAATTTAGAAGGCCCGGACCAGCGAATCATAATATTCATAATATTTGTGACGTTCCACTGGTAAAGGTACCTAACGGCTGTTCGGCATTAACTATTATTAAAAACATCCCATAACTCAATGCTATACGATGGAAGCGCCAATTAGGTATAATGTACCTTTTGCCATGTAGCGTCACATTTCATGAATAAAGAATATTTCATGAAAGGAATAATTTAAGTCAAGGACCAGTTGAATGAATTAAGGGCTCTTCAGACTTTGGCGGTGTGATTGGAGCTTAAAGAATGACTCACACTAGCACGGGACGGGACGAGGCGGGACGGGAAAATCTGTAAATTTCTATAGAAAGAATCACGTGATAGCTCGGAGCCCTCGGATGTCACGTGACGCTTTCTATAGAAACTGAAGGATCATCCCGTCCCGCCCAGTTCTAATGTGCGTCATCCGTCATCCCTTATGATTTAAATAGATTTTTTGACTTAAATATAAGATTTACGCAAATATAAAACATATGGGCTCAATTTGTGCATTATTTCAACCCATACAATAAAAAAACGAAAATAATGTTTGGCGGAATAACAAAGTAACATTATTTTCGTTGTTAATATATTATGGAATTCCGCAAATTGACGCCTGATTCAATAAATTACCATACAATAAAAATAGCACAAAAAAAATTGTCAATTGCAGAATTAATGTTCCTTTGATTTCAAACTACAATATGTCGATAAAAAGAGCGACCCAAATTCCATCATTGGATCCTGTCCATATCTGGTGGCGTCCCCTATAAATAACTTAAATGAATAGCTAGGTTTATACTTTGAAATTCAGACTATGACAAGGGTCGTGTTATCTGTACCCTCAGAGTTAAAATTAATTACGAGGGTTCCAGAACTTAGGTTAAGTTTGAAAGATTTGTTGGGGATTGAAATTGTACTAATTGGAAATTACGATACAAGGGCGAAAAATAGATTTGCAACGAGTGGCGATAAATTAAAACACGACCGTAGGGAGTGTTTTAAATCGACACGAGTCGCGAATTAGCGAGCAACTTTGCATTGATGATGGAAACGATAAATATTACGTACGAAAAAGAGCTTACTGACGTAAGAATTAAGTGTCATATTCATACACAGAACTACCAAAACTTTTAAAAATGTTATAGGTTGTTGGCACTTAACGAAGACACGTTCCAACAAGACTATATGAAAAAGTGCTGCAAGTGCAGTACTTTTAATTTTCTTTTCGGGTGAGTTTAATAATATCAGTTACAAAAATACTTTACCGAAAAAACATCCAAACTAACTTATTTATTCAATTAGTATTTTCGGCTCACAATATACACTATAGGTATATATTATCAAGAATTATTGAAATTCTATCAAATACAAAGAATATCAATAATAAAGAATTTTCTCGAAGCATACGAATATAATGATGTACATATTATATACATATTATATTTTAGTTTAGTTTCTTACAATAAATAAATTTGAGTATTGCTGTTCAAACGTTATCTGTAATTTGAGGTATTCCCAACTCTTATCATCGCTTCGAAGGATCATGGGTCTAACACAAAACGATATTCGGAGTCTTTCCTGTGGACTATTAAAGCATTAAGGGCTTAAGAGGCCATCAATACGATTTGTACGGAAAAGCAACAAAAGCTGATTTTTGATGTTGTACTACGAAGAAACGGTGAACTGTATGTGAAAGTTGCTAACTATGTTTGATAGCTCATTTCCTAGTATTAAAAATTTCAGCTTGTAATGTAAGTAAAACTCAGTGTTTTAACTTTTACTATACAATTACTGGCAGTTGTTTTCAGAAAAGCGCGCGGAGACAAAAGTTTGACTTCAATCTCTTTTAAAACGATACATGAAAACACATGTTTTTTCGGGTTGATATAATATTGTAACATGGTTTTATTTAAACTTTCGGTCCCATATTTCCAATTATTTACACACAAACCCAACTACTTCGATTTTGAATATGCACATTTTTCGATAAAAATACACTGCAAACACAGGGATTCTCGCAGTAATTTTGACAAAATATTGGGATGATTTGTATACAACATTAAAGTTTATTCTTTTAAGCTCATGTTGAAGTCGAAAAATACATATTTTTTTGAAATTCCGTATTATTTTTTTAAATATTCAAATGGTGTATAAATTCCGATGCGCGCGGGCTGAGTCCTCAGTACCGCGCGTGCGCTCGTAGAGGTAGGACCCGTGCTGTTCTCTGTGGACTGTACAATATGTTTGTTTTGTTGCGCTAGGAAGTGCTGGAAGCGTTTGGGAAAGTAAATAGACCGCGACCAACCACTGACGAAAGTATTTTACGGTTTTGATTATATTATAGACCTGTATGAAATAAAAAAATCTAATAATTTTATCGAATGTCATTGTACCGCAACCAACCCTTCTTGATACTTTAACCATCATTCGTAACCCACGCCCACGAATTACCGGGCTGTCATATACTTTGATGATCTTTGATCCCCAATAAGTACCTCCTTCCAGCCCTTCCTACATTAGAGCCCGCGAATTATGGGGCGTGGGAACAAAGTGTTTCAATTTTTCAACTGACGAGTGAGTAGCAAGAGTTAAGAGGGACAGTATGGAGAAATGTTATTAGGGTGACGGTACCCATTATGAACACTTTAAGCTGACGGACACGAGTGATGGACACTTCATTCATAATTCAAATATCATATGGTTGTCAATTGGTTAACACAAAATAAATGTATGAACCTTGTTTCCTCATAATGAAAGTGACTGTACGTTGTACGTTACTGGTTCCTGGTCCATTACTGGTCCACCACCCTAGTCAGGGATTATCATATTGCTATATGAGCAAAATCCGGAATAAAACCGACCAAAAGCGTGTCGGGCCAAGCATAATTGAGGGTTCTGACTGAGCGTTATACGATGAAAATATTGTGCAAGCAAAAAGGCATAAGTGCCTTCAAAATATCAAGGCACTAAACTGTATTAATATACTTAGATCGGGTTACTCACGATTATGGGACGCGGACCGTTCCGAAACATGTCGAGCTATTTTCGACTTTATATACGTGTCTGTCTACTTTATATACGTAATATGTCTAATACTCATGGAAGTTTTCTATTTAAAATCACTAAACTGTATGTTAGCAATTAATAGTTTTTGGCAAAAACGGTTAGCCGAATTTGTTCAAAATAAGTTTCATGGTAAGGTTGTCTTATATCCTAACTTCCTGAAACTTTCACATTTTTAGGGTTCCGTACCTCAAAAGGAAAAAACGGAACCCTTATAGGATCACTTTGTTGTCCGTCCTTCCGTCCGCCCGTCTGTCTGTCCAGACCCTTTATCTCGGGAACGAGTAAAGGTTACCAGTTGAAATTAATACCACACACAGGTTGGCGGTCCCTTGAAGCTGCGAATAAACCAAACCTCTACATCAACGCAATCAAAAGATGCGGACGTTAATGGCGCATCTCCCATACATTTGCAATAGGAATCAAAATGTATAGGGTACTTCCCGTTAAGCAAAAATACAGAAAAAAAACCGATATCTGTACAACTGCCATACACTGAGAGTTCCATACCACTTTTGTGCGGAGCCCTCGGTGAGCAAGTCTGACTCGCTCTTGGCCGATTTTTTGGACCTCCCAATACTCGATTAACCAATTTTTTGTTCAAGAAACCTTTAAGTTATTTCTAAGGACCTATCAGATGATGTGCCACAACTAGATATTTGACAAAAAAAATGGAACTCAAAAAAATATGCCTCTGGATTACAGTTAAAATTCATCATCATCATGAACTGCTGAACATAGGCCTCCCCTTTTGACCTCCATATGTACCGGTTGGAAGCGACCTGCATCCAGCGTCTCCCGGCGACCTTCATAAGGTCATCTGTCCATCTTGTGGGTGGACGTCCTACGCTGCGTTTGCCAAGCCGTGGTCTCCACTCAAGCACTTTATGACCCCATCGGCCATCTGCTCTGCGTGCAATGTGGCCTGCCCATTGCCACTTCAGCTTGCTAATCCGAAGGGCTATGTCGGTGCCTTTAGTTCGTCTACGGATCTCCTCATTTCTGATTCGATCACGTAGAGAAACTCCGAGCATAGCCCTCTCCATAGCTCGTTGAGCGACTTTGAGTTTTGAGATGAGACCGATAGTGAAGGACCACGTTTTGGCGCCGTAAGTCATCACTGGTAACACACATTGATTGAAAACTTTCGCCTTGAGGCACTGAGGTATGTCGGACGAAAAGACATTGCGTAGTTTCCCGAACGCTGCCCAACCGAGTTGGATTCGGCGGTTGACCTCTTTCTCGAAGTTGGACCTACCTAATTGGATTACTTGTCCTAGGTAGATGTACGAGTAAACAACTTCGAGAACCGAGCTCTCAATAGAGACTGGGACAGTTAAAATTATAGAATGTTAAAAAAAAATCCTTTAATTACACGTCCCTTTTTTCATCTTATCGGCTTTGTAACCTTCAATATAATATCACCACCCCAAAGTAGAATTCAGTTTGAGTTTAATTTAAAAAAAACTTAAACCCATTAGTAAATAGGTATGCTTAGAAATGTACCAAAATATGAATATTAAAACTTTGAATTGGACCCGGAGGCAGAAAATAAAATCCTATTCGAAAATAACTTCCGATACTATTTAGAGACATTTGACGTTCGAATAAAACTATTTTTAATCTTATGATAAACACAAAACAATTATACAAATTAAATTTTCCAACACCACGTACGTTGATGTAATAGTTGATGTTCTGACGCAAGTATCAATAATGTTTGGTCCGCGCGTCCAGCGTCGCGAGGCCATTAGCCTATGAATCGCTCGCTCCCGTTCGCACTAACCGCACCTGCTATGCCGTTCGAAGGGGATGGCGATAATATGTTTGTATTCCTGATTGTAGTGTGTGTCCGCACACAGATGCGCGTCGGCACGCAACTGGTGGCAATAATATTGAAATGCGAGCGGACGGATTTTGTGATAGCACTCTTAAGCTTGATGCCTTATCTACATTAAGGGGTACTCCCTTTATGTTCGAGTCTCACGAGAGTTTTATAGTTAAAATTACTCCCTTTTTATTGCATTGTATGATAAAAATCATTACTACATGTGCAAAAGCTTTTAACTATTACAGGAAAGAAAAAGTGTGTATTCAGCTGAACTGTAGAGCCAATTTTTCCTGTGACCAATAGTTAACAACTTGTGTATATGTAGTCATGATTTTTATCATACAAAGGGTTTAATAAGAAAATCAACCTCTATAGCTCTTAATTTTTGAAAAGGCCGCCGGAAAGATTTTTTTTAATACTACGATTGTGACACACAAGCATACGGCCCGCCTGATGGCAAGCGGTCACCGTAGCCTATGGACGCCTGCAAGTCGAGGGGTGTTACATGCACGTTGGCGACCCTTTAAAAAAGGAGGATTCGCTGTTTTGACAGCTAAAGGGGCTAGCTTTGCTCCGTGGGTTCCCAGCTGTCAACAGAGTGAATCCTCTTGGAGCTCTAGTGACCTTACTTACTCACCAACAGAAATCCACAACAGATTCAACAGTTTTGTGTTTGACCCACATAAGGTACCGTTTATGCCACCTATAGGCGGAAGTTTTTGATTCAAAGTAAAACGAGGAGTGACACTCCCCTGTTATTACACTAGCAAATATAGCTTGTTATACTTTGCTTAAAAAAATAAAGCGATTACTATACCTGCACCATAAACCGAGAGGTCTTCTTACACTAGAGACAAACTCACAGATAAAATATTTATAGCGTTAGGAATAAGAAGGGCTCAGATCGAAAAGGAATGGATTAGTAAAGTGGAGTGCGAATTTCTGGCATTACGTGAGGAGATAACCGATTAGACGGTAGGTCACCTCCAAACTAGCCAATAAAGTAGGGTAAAGTTCAGTTTATAGTCTGAAAAGTATCTGTAAGATCATTTAAATATAGCCAGAGAGTTATTTATAGCCACAGAATTTATAATAGCTTATCTGTCATTTTACCATTTGCCTTTGTTATAAAGAGAAAAAACATAATTGAACTAAAACCTTTATTAACTTTGTTATGAATAAGGGGGTAAACAAGAGTATTTTCTTATTTGGTAACATATACACAGAATAAGTAATAGTACTAAAGTACAGAAGCTTATCTTTCCTACATTTGACGTTTAGTCTGTCAAGCATGCAAATGTCAAGATGACATTAACATTAGAGATGTCATCATATTGTCCGGTGTGTATGTTGGTATTTGTATAAACATATAAATAGGAACAACATATGTATCGGCACATTATTTGTATTATAAGAACACGTTATTATTGATTATTTATTAGTATGCACAAGTAGACTTATACCCATTAAGTTATTTTTGTTGTAAGAATACTCTACGACATGCCCTCCAAAATATGACGTACGATGATACAGAGAACCTATTAATAGTATTGAAATAGTAACAATTGTACTTTTTTAAATCTTAAGAATCAACTTGTTTTTGTTAAGGACTGTACTGGCTGTATAACGATAAGTTTATTGACTTTGTCCTATTTACCATTTTAAGTGAATAATTTATAGCTAATTTTAACTATATCCCTCTCCATCGCCTGAAACACAGGAATTCCTAGTTCAGGCAATTGCAAATCACCTGGTCTAATTATAATTATTTAGTACCTATTTAAGAGACTACCCTGTACAATAAAATAAATAAATAAAAATAAATAAATTTATTTAGCAGAAAAGGTACTTAACCTACTTACATTTGGATTGTTGTAACACTTTTATTATGGTAAAAACCAAAGATAAGGTAAGTGTCCTCTGACCCCCGTACTAGTGTAAACTGTATTACGGTGGGTCAGTATTCACCGAACTTAACACTTGTTTCTACATTTCGTTATATTTGTATGGATAACTTAGTACTTAACTTATACTAACACTTTACAATGCTTATTACATTAAAATATTTGATTTGATTTGATTTGATTTGAGTATTGGTATTAATTTGTCTAAGTATAATTTAGTATGCGGTGTTTGAAATATAAATTTATCTTAAAGCGCCCGTGAGGTAATCCGCGAGGCGTGAACCCTGATAATTGAAGCCACTTTTAGGCGGAAGATTGTGTGTCGACGTAGTACACGGAGTGACACCCCCTGACGTATATAATACAATGTATTTTAATTTTTCTGTGTTTTGTACAATAAGGAGTTTACATACATACATACATACAATGCTGGTGGTTGCGAAGAAGAAATTATTAGGCACTTAAATTACCCCATATTATAGTCCCATATCTGAGTATGCACGTGCAAATACGAATCCTCAAGATCTTCAGGCACATCACCCGTAACGAGACCATATAACGAATTGTCGAAGGCAAAAGATCCAGTGGGACTTATTATGTCAACCTTATCAAATAGCACCTTATGGCGCTTTCAAGGAAAAACCCACGCGTTACAGGACCTACCTATTATGAGCACTTGCCCGCTAACTTAAAAAACGAGCCATGTGACGCAGTCTTTAGGCGTCAGTTAAAAAACCTTTTGTTGGATAACCCTCTGTACTCTGTAAACCAGTACATGGAATTGAAATTGTAATTGACTGTTTTATTTTTTGTGATTATTTATTATTAGCTTGACTTCAAATAATGTTTTGTACAAATTTTTATTATTTAATTATGACATCTTGCTTTGTCCCTATTTATATTTTGTGTTCTGTTTGACAATCATGATGAGAATTTGTATACTTTGACATTAATTCAATTCAATTCAATTCATTTATTTCGGAAGCAAGTCCATATTTGTTAGTCCAGTAGAAATATGAAATTTTAAATTAAAATATATTTTATTCTTAGTGCTAGTGTTAGTAAAATAATTTAAAAATTAATTAAATAAAAAACATTAACACTAAATTTTTTTTCTTTTTTTTTGACAGATTTTTTTTTAACACTATATATATAACTACTACACTTGTATATATAATTTTCTTCGTGAAATAAATGAACTAAACTAAACTAAACTATCTGTGACACGCTGAAGCATAAACGACAACTTTACTCTGCTAAACATACAGACATGGCGTCCCATCACGAGAGCAGCGATCTACGACCAATCTGTCAAGAGTGCCCGACTGCGAAGACAGATATACTCCACAGCGATGTAGGTTGCAGTGTCGCGTATTCAAGTCCTAACTTTAAGTCCAATTAAAAAGCCGCCAAAAGGCTAATTAAAGTCACCGACTCCCAGGTGAAGTCAATTACAACTTGTTTCCATCTGTTTGTGTACAATGAGCGATTCTAAAGGGGCTCCCTTTAAGTTACGTAGCTTTGGCTTCACTTCCGATATACTGAAACTTTCGGTTGATTTCACACCTCCGGCTTTGGCTTTGGTTCAGATTGATTCAAACGGAGGTTATACAGAAGCTGAAGCCCAGAAAGCCACGGACACGGAGAGCAGAGACGCCCATACCATACTTCGATCGCGCGAAAATGTATCAATATAGACGACTAATAAAATCTATTTAGTCCGTCTTTTAGATTATTAAAAAATATTGGATACGTATTTTTTATTTTGTTCTTCGAATCCAAAATGACGAAAATACAGTGCGTTCAGGTTTCGCGTAACCTCACTATTAGGTACAATTATTACCTACAAAGTCACAAGCCCCCACCCCGGAACTTGCTTTGCTTGCTCTATATCTTCGACAATTTTAGTTAAATTGCAAAAGGGAAAAATACGTGTCTAATCATTTTAGAGGATCTAACTGAAGGACTAATTAGAATGATAGTTTTTCAACCTAGTCGTCATCCCTATTAGTGCGCCGTACAGGAACCGAAAAAAAATTTTAATGACACCCTTTACAACGACGGAGCCATAATTAATCATGTGATAACGAGTGCAGTTAAGGGCTCGATACGTAGGGTTATCCGTTTTACAGAGTGTCATTTCAAACGTTATTTTGATTAAATAAATTGAACTTACGAGGCTTGTGTAATGAAAATAAATAATACATCTACATAGAAATTGCCATAAATTCATAGTAATGATTAAATGATGTAAATTTAATTAATCAACCTTAGAATCCTGAGGTTTGAATAGAAATCGTTAATGATTATTTAGTTGTAAAACACCTTACACCTACAGACACTTTTATCGCTAATAAAATATCTTGTATAAAAGAGAATCAAAATATTATACAAACAAAAAAAGTCTACGTATAACGTAAACCTTGTTACAGTTTAACTAAATAGGGAAGTTTTTACAAAATACAAATTATTGTAGGTTACACAGAAAACTTAGAAATTATCAATCTTACAGTTTTAAATCAAACACTATAATGCTTGGAGCAACACGGCATTCCATCACGTTGGAGGGGAGACGTTCGAAGTTGACCCCTATTCTTATATCAGTCGAGGTTAGTATTAGGTTAATTGTGAGCCAACTCATTTGTACCATTATTTTTGTTTGTTTGTCACAGTACCTCACAGTCCTTACATTTCGAATATGTACCACTTCAAAAATGTTGTTCCACACCTCAATTTGGTATACGTCAAAATATGTCACATGCCTCAAAATTGTATCACAGCTCAAATTCCCAAACTGCCAGCTCACTCGGCTGACTCCTCGTTTCCTAAACCCACACTCGAGTTTTTATACCACCATGTACATACTACTTGTATAACGTATTCATCTAGTAATCTTGATTTGATTTATCCTCCTGACGACTGGGTATCAAAATTTGCCAATTGAAATGTAACTTTGTCAAATTGACATAGAGTCAAACTTCCATTGGGGCTTATGTACTACGTATAGGACGCGGGAAGTCAGGAGGTTAAAACAATAACGAGATTATAAGTGACCTATTCATCAATCCTATCCTATTTTTTTTACCTATCAATCACTTACTGATGTTGATGTGAAAATCATTACCGCTCAGCTCCTTGGCTGCTTCTTTTACCTTTGATAATGATTCAGAAATTGTTTTGAATTTAGCGAGTTTTAATTTCAAGTTATTGATTTTATTTTTTAACTCCATGTTCTCATCTATGGCGTCTTTAATAAGTGTACACGATTCACACGCAGCCTTTTCAGTTGAAACAGTCGGATGCGGTTGGTCCGCGCTGCACGCGCAGGCTGCTCTGGGCTGCGTGCGGACGAGTATAGGCTTAGACGGATCCGACCACACCCTGTCGTCCGTCGCGTCTTTGTGTCTCATGGACACCCGTACTTCATACTCGTTGTCCGGGTACGGGAGTGGTAAAGTAAGCTTGCACGACCCATCATCACAGCGCACCGACGACATGTCCGCCTGTCGCCATTGTCCCCTGAATGCTATCAACCGAAGCTCAACTCTATATACACAAGTATTGCAATAACTCCAACTCCAGCCCGAATCAGCGGAAAGTCGCACATCAGAACTGTACCATTTCAGAAAAGCGTCATGCGAACTCGTTGAATATTCAACATCCCTAACTGGCTCTGGTTTTATAAGCGACCTAGTATTTAAGTTAAACGTTTCATTATAACAAAACATTTGCTTGCACGTTCTAAGCAACAACGAAATGTTTTGATTCAAAACAAATTCAATGCCGTTCGTTAGCATATCTACTTTACATTTACCAAATATCTCACCTGACATACCACAGAGTGGCGCATCTTTATTAAAATCTTTATAAAATAAAGTAAATGTAAATCTCTCGGTAGGATATTGCCAGTTACAGTCCAGTTCTCGCCAGTCATGTATAACGCACCGAAATTGTTCACTCTGCGGGTAATAGTCCACTGTAACTTTTATGTGATCGCGCATGATATCTTTTTTACCTTTTATTCCTTTACCCTTGCACCAATACAACTGATATCCTACTCGGTCCGCGCGTGTTCTGTACACGCGTGTTGTGCTGCCTTCTGTCTGCAGCTGACCATCCTGTTCTATCTGAAGATCTGCATCACTAGGACCGCTGCACGACACTTGGTATTCTTCGTCGAGCGGCACGAAGTAATTATTCTCCCATTTATTTAGGTCACGCTGAGCTTTGGTCAAGCGGACAGATATCGCGGGCAAGACAAAAATAATCACACGGTCGGTACATCCATTGGCACTGCTCACACAGCTGTATTCATATGAGGCCAGATTTTTCGGATACGTCACTGACACAATAGTAGTTCTGTTAACTGCTTCAGAGTCAATATCTTCACCGTTTAGGTAAAGTACTAGATTTGTGTCCTTTGCTGAACAGTAGACTGCTATGAGTTCCCCATATGGTTTCTTATAGTAATATCTGCCGTTGTAGTTATATTTGTAAGCATTTATCGTTATCTTCGGAGGTTGGTTCTCAGTACAGGAGCGCGTGCTGTCCCCATTTTTCTTGTAGACAGTGTAGCCACCAGCAGCTCCGGTCCGCGCCGAGCCACCCAGCAGCACTGTCAGCACGGCTACCAGCACCAACACAGCACCGCTCATCGTGGAACACGTAATGAGCTAGCTTCAGCGTGCTCCATTCTATACATAAGTTTTAGACTTACCCGCATGTACAAGTAAACAGGTGGTTGACTAATCTATGAGTAGGCAACAACTAAAACGTTTGCGGTTTCAACTGCATGACATCAGCTTGTTGTTTTCCTGGAGCGGTGTTGAATGTACCTACTTAATTATATTTCTTAGCTACTAACCTAAATGTACAATAAGTGGATTGTGTTCACATAAATTTGGTTCATAAACAGCTCTACAGTTCAGCTGAACACACACTTTTTCTTTTCTGTGGTCAATACTTAACAGCTTGTGGAAATGTAGTAATGACTTTCATCATACAATGTAATAGAAAGGGGCCCCTTAATGTAGATAAGGATTAAATAAGAAAATCAAGCTATAAGGATGACTCACACTAGAACGGGACGGGACGGGACGGGACGGGAAAATCTGTCACTTTCCAGAAAGCGTCACGTGACATCCGAGGGCTCCGAGCTATCACGTGATTCTTTCTATTGACAGATTGACTATTTCTATTGATTGATTTGAAATTGACAGATTTTCCCGTCCCGCCCCGTCCCCTCCCGTGCTAGTGTGAGTCATCCTTTATAGTCCTTAACCTTTTAATAGTCCACCGGGAAGACTCCGAATTTAACTTTGTGTTTGACCAAAATGCGTCTTACACAACGCTTCGTAGAATCCTAACTTGTAGTCCAATTAAGAATGCTCCAAAAGACTTATTAAAGTCACCCCCAAAAGTGAGGTGAAGTCAATTTCAACTTGTTCCTAGTATGTGTACTGAGCGGTTCTAGAGAAGTTTACTTACGGAGACCTCGTCTGACAGCTACAACGTTGATTGTTCGAATCGAATTGTGACGTGTTGCGAATTTCGTCATTCTAGGTGAAAGAGACCACCTTATATGTATATGGTACTTACCATATACATATAGGGTGGTCGAAAGGAAACTCCGCGTCAACTTAACGTTTTTATTTCAATCCACACAGTTTATGACATTGAATTTAATTATTTTGCACAAGCTGCTTGGCTCGCTGTCGCTTCGCCATATTGAATTCCTTCTAAAACCAACCTTCAATGACCGAATGGTGTGAAAAAACTGATCCGCTCACTCATCGTTCGCTCTAGGTCAATCTTAAAGGCGTTTTTACATCCTACATACATACATACATACTAGTTATGTATTCTGTAGCATTAGATCTAAGACTGTTAACTTAACATTCTGATGACTTGTGGTATTTATATCATAAAGATATTATATTTTGACCTCTAAATCCTATTAAGTTGTATTATTTTTTGACGATGGGGATCTTTTACATCTCCAAACATAATATATTATTAACTATAGAGACTATACATCTCTTGCCATATTACTTAGTACATTTATTTTAATATTGTTTACTCAAGTTTTGGCTGCTGTATTATCAGAATTTAAATTTACTTTTACTTCTCACTATATATTGTAAATGTTTGTACATGCAAATGCTTTATTGTAATGCTTATTGACTTATAAAAGTGCCCTGAGGCCTACCTACTTGCGGAATTTTTTTTTTAAATGCGACATAAATGGCCGTATCTTTTGATTGTGTTGACGTAGAGCTTTGGTTTTTTCACAGCTTCAAAAGACCACAGACCTGTGTGTGTGGTATTATTCAACTTGCTACCTTAACGAGTTTTTGAGATAATGATCGTCGATTTCCTAAATCGTGATCCTATAAAGGATAATTCACATCCGACATCCGAGGGTTTCGAGCTATCACGTGATTATTTCTATAGAAATTGACAGGTCGTCTCGTCCCACCCCGTCCCGTCTCGTCCTAGTGTGAGTCATCTCTTAGGGTTCCGTTTTTCCTTCTAAAATACGAAATCCTAAAAACATTTACGTTTCAATCACACAGTAAATATTGTCCATGTAAACATTGATCAAATGATCATTTCATTGCCATTTTATTTGTACATCCTAAAACCAACGGTGTTCCACATCCGCTTGGACTAATCCTTTGTGTGTTTAATTTCAGAACCGGGTATGATATGAATAATTCATTGAGCAAGCGAAGCGAGTGAGCTTCCGAGTTTTCTGAAAATGGAAAACGGAGAATACGAGGCGATTACAAGGGATATGGAGAAATTCGGTGCCACGGATGAGGTCTCGGCAGCTCAGTTAGAGCGATGGGTATCCCAGAGTCGCGGGTTCACGTGCCGTCCGAGGTCACGCAATTTTACACTTCCTTTCTTTCTAAAAAGTCTATATGTATGTTTGTACATATATTTGTATGTTTGTTTGATCATAACTCGAGTATGTGTTAACAGCGTCGTGAAATTTAACAAACATTTACAAGCTCATTTCGCCGAAGTCAGATAAATAAGACTCGTATATTTTCGGGTGATGCGGCGACACGAGCACGCTCAATGAAAAATTCTAAGCGGTTAAAAGAGATACCTAAGTACAGTAAGTGTAACTAACCTAACTACCTACCTCTACCTACCTTAAATCTAAAATAGGTCCTTGAGGCATTGTACCTAGGATGCTGGCAGCATTTCCTCGTTGTATCGCAATGCTGATACGTTGTGCGAGGAAGCCACCAGCTCTTCGGTCACCAGTAACATCAACCAGACGTTTCGCGATTTCTACGAAAAACTTGCGTGCGCTGGGACCCCATGGACCAAGAGTTTCGACTCCGAATGGTACAAAATGGTACTCTCTGCCCAGGCTCTTATATTTATTAGGTACGTTTTAAAATTTCGGCGCATTCAGCCGCTCCGCCCGCTTTATAGTAGATTGCTAACCAAGGGATGAAAGGCTCATATTTGAATCGAGGTATTTTGACGAATCCGTGACTAAAATATTGCGTTTATAAAATGTAGAAAACGAAAACATAAATGAACTAATTTGTCTTAAATTCAAGCACAAAAGACCCGATTATGAATCCAATAAAAACAAACTATAGGCAGAACCATATCTGGCGTGCGGTAGACGGGGCACGAACAACAGTTGTTTGCGACCTAATTGTGGATATACAGAGTGTTCTCGAGCATTTACTTTAACTTCGTCATGTAGCTTGCTATAATTAAGGATACAGAATGGCATATTCTATTCCTCATTCAAAATAATAACATGTTGCATCAACCGCTAATGTAAAACGGGCATTAGAATAGACTTTCGTCATGTCATGGCGAATATTCATACTCCGCTTACACACATGCAAATCCTATATGAGATAAAATTAAATTAGTAGTTAGTTTATAAATGGAGCTAATAAGAATACCGGTGTCTTTGAGAAATTTCTTTTTAAATCTAACGTTAAAAACACATAACATTAGCATCGGCCCATTTTCCCATACGGTCCAAAACTGAAGACAAATAATTTTACAAAATACCCAAGGGCCTTAGAATTGGACAATTTGTCCAATTAGGCTGTCAAAATGGCGGTCGACAATCGCGAACGTGACTTGGATGAGAATAACCTTTTCCATAATTTATATTGCAATTTGAATCTTATGTTTGAAAGGGTTAGGTTAGAAATTCTGTGCATGTTTTTCTGCGAAACTTTTGAACCATCTTTAAAATTAGACAGAATTGTTATGCTTGTTCAAATATTTCCGTATTATATCCGAACGAGAATAGGCTAGATGACAAAAAAAAAATGTAATTAGTCCGTCTGTTAGATTATTAAAAAATATATGATACGTGTTTTTTCTTTTGTTCGTCAAATGAAAAATGACGGAAATACAGGGCTTTAAAGTTTCGCGTGACGTCACACCTGAGTACAATTCTTACTCTAAGGTGACGTCACCAGCCCCCACCACGGAACTTTGACGCTCTTCATATTCGTCAATTTTTTGTTATCTTGAGAAAGGAAAAAATACGTGTCTAATAATTTTTGATAATCTTTCTGACTGACTAATTAGAATAATAGTTTTTCAACTTAGTCATCATCCCTATTATATTCTAACAGCTAGCCACGGACATAGGTGTACAATTTATAGAGCCTCTAAACCCCTCCAGTTTGCCATACTATCATTATTAATTAATCCGGGCGCGTGGCAGCTGTTCAGCGGTGGGTATAGTTGCTCTTCGTCGTCGCCTGGTGGATCGACTGAATATTTGCGTCTGTATTTTTGCACACACGATTTTGAAGGGTTACTCTGATGAAAAAGTATAGGCTCAGACATCTAATAATGTGACGACTTTAAATAAATATTTGCGGGACAATCTTACACAAATCGACCTAGTCCCACGGTAAGCCCAAGGGCTTGTGTTGTGGGTACTAGACGACGATATATATAATAGATAGATACATATAAATACTTAAATACATAGAAAACATCCATAACTCAGGAACAAATATTCGTGATAAACACACAAATAAATGCCCTGATCAGAATTCGAACCCGGGACCTCCTGCTTCGAAGGCAGCGTCACTACCAACTAGGCTAGGAGGCCGTTATTTGGCACTTATTATCGCATCTTGGAAGTCACCTAGCACTACTTCCCTCGATTATAAATTAATGAAGATTGACGTTTACAAATTGTTGAAAAAACATACAGTTTGGGAGAAAAAGTTTTGCCAACATTTTTTTTTATGTCAATCGGTCTCATTTGTATCCAGGGTCAAAAGCTTGTGTGGAGCAAAACGATTTTGTTAGAAAAGCCACAATTCGAAAAAAAACCCACAAAATTTGTATTAAAATACTTAATTTTTATTTTTACGGGCACTTTTTTATGCTAATCGATCCCATGCCTGGCCTGTATCAATAGTTTCTTACGGGTCAACTTGCGCCAATGCATAGAACAGCCGCAAAATGGAAAAAGTGACGAAGTCAGAATGTGTCAAACTCCGAAAATGACCAAATCAGAAAGTGGTGATTCAAGAAAGTGACCTACTCAGAATATGACGTTCTCAGAAAGTGGCATGTTCAGAACATGACCTACTCGTATCTCGAAAGTGACTTTTTTAGAAAGTGACCTACTCCGCCTAAAGGATGTTTGTTCATAGCAAAACCTCAGCAACTCACCTGTTATCTTCAAGCTGTTGAAATGGAGCTGGGCTTAATTTACGGATTCTATTACAATAACACATTCAAAGCCGACTTTGAAAAGGGTACAGGATAATGTCTATATCTGCATTTAACTGATCCTTGCCTGTGGGTAAACTCGTGTATATTAAACAAACTAATAATGGATATGAAACCGGTAATGGACTATTAAAATACTGTAGCAAAAAGGGTAGGCGGAGCATAAAACTGGTCAGTTCAGTGGCATTTTTTGCAATTTAGGGGTTTTAAGAACGAAATTGTGATATTTCAGTGACAATTTGCTAGTCCAGCGCCCACAACACACGTGAACCCATATCCCACAGTGTACATCAAGGCCCAAAGGGAGGAAAAGGGGCAGGTGAAATTTGTAGCCTGCCGCCACACGTTTTAAATTTAAGTAATTACTGTTACTTACTTGTTTTACTTTAAAGAGAGCGAAAGCTTTATAATGAGATTTTGGAACTTCGATTGTATCGAGTAGAAAGTTTATAATAGCTTTTTAAGTACTGTGTGCGTCGAGAATATGTGGGCAGAAGAGCGCGATAGCGAAGTCGTGCAGTAACGTTTTAACGCGACCAACCCCCCTGTTAAAACTAAGAACAACAAAGTCATAAACACGTCCTTCACTTCTTCACCAAGTAAAGAACGTGTCAAAAAGAGATGTATATGTTTGTTATTTCTCCGATTTTGTAGGTTGACAACAGTTTTGCTGATCTCTTTTGATGCAATTGGTCCAAGCAGCCAAATTAAATACATCGTTGTAATTTGATAGTCGGTATCAATGCATTACAACTTAACTTAGTCGCATATTTTGGTAGTGGTATTTTCAATTAATGTCGTAAGAGGCACGTTAGGTTAGACTTACGCCATTGGAGAAATCCACTGCCAATTTTAAGGCCGCTCGAAACTGTTGTCATTTGACAGTGTTTTTACTACTTCCATACTATAGTTATTCTTGCGACGTCGCACGGTACGCCACTTCGCGTTCAATTGTCATAAATGTCAAGAAAAAAACCGTTGATACCTATCAGGTGAGCGGTGCTTCGCATGCGCGTAACGATCGCCCTCATAGAACACCTCCATATGAATCAATGGTTTGTTATTTTCGCGCCGTTACGCACCGCATCGCCAAGAGGGAAGGTGCAAGATTCTTCTTCCCATCGTTAATCGGCTTATTATGCTGAGGAAGCCCTGGGTCCCCTTTGGCAAACGATCCCAAGTTTTACGAAAGCTACTGCCATCTGACCTACCAACACAAAGGGTAAACTAGGCCTTATTGGAATTACTCTGGTTTTCTCGTGATGTATTCCTTCACCGAAAAGCGGTAAATATGAAATGGTAAAACCAAAAAAAGTCGCACCAAAGCTTGTGCAATGGTCCAAGATTAACGTCTTCAAACAAATATCCAGACTTAGGTAGTGGAAAATACTAGTATTTACTATTATTGAGGACATTAACTCCCGTATGATAAAACAGCTATAACGTTTGTGTCAATATAATAAGATTACTATCGTAAAGTTAATGACTCAAATTACACGAAGTGATTCATCAACGCTCACTTTACTGTTATGCCCGAGTCACACAATGCGAGCTACTCGTACTAGAGATAGAGATGCATTTATTGACAGAAACTGTGTACAAGTAGGTCTTATATATTACAGAAAGGTCCAACAGTATACTCATTCTGGGCGTACAATAATAAAAACAAACACAAACACACAGATAACATTAGTAACTAAGTAAATGAACGTCTTAATCTAAACTATTAAATCTATAGGTAATATTCATTCAAATTATAGAAATACTTGTCTATTAGCCACCTCTTGAGCATTTTTTTAAACCTGACTCCATCTTGTGACTTAATATGTTCTGGTAAATTATTACATATTTTAATCCCTGAGACATATGCAATCTTACTTAAAATATAACTAGAAGGTCTAACCGTTGAAATATCGTATTTATATTACATTCTAACGTTATTTTTAGATACACTTTTCTTATTAAAAATGTCATTTCGTGTCACACGTCAGAGTCAATATTCCATTATCATTAAAGAAATTTGGCAACGGTTCCATATCTATGAGCTTAAAAATCCTACTAGCACAGTACGACTGTGTTTAATAGCCTTTAATTTAAAGTATGACTCCCGCTATAATGGGATGAGCTGAGACAGGTCGGAACGAGCCGGGATAATGTATTAATTTCTATAAAAAGTTAAGTCTATAGGTCTGCCCTCTGTTATTTTACTCAGCAGATTTCAAATAATTTGAGATATATTTTAACCTCCTAAGAAATACTGTAAAAAAACGATGTTAGGGTGTATATTAGGATATAATTATGAGTTTAGGACAAATGCTCATTATGTCAAAGAGTATGCATAAATGAGATACCAAAATTTGGGGATTCCGATATCGATCCTATTTTTCAAGCCACAAAAAAATAACACAATACAATACAATACAATACTCTTTATTGCACACCTCACACATATGAAATACAGTTAAAAGAGAAAATAATAATACAGTACAGTAACAGTAAGGGGTAACAACAGGCGGTCTTATCTCTAAAGAGCGATCTCTTCCAGACAACCTTTGGGTAGTGGAGTACAGATCAAATGAAAAAATGTATTAGGTGGCACAGAGATTAACAAAAGCACACAAACAACACACACAATAAATATACATACCAAAACACTTAAATATGTAAAATATATAAAGTTGTCAATTCTATATATTCGTTTATTTACTTGACTGTATTTACATCACAAGCCTTATCGATCTTACCGTGGGAGCAGGTCGATTTGTGTAAGATTGTCCCACAATATTTATTTATTAATCACTTTGGATGGATCAAGGGTTAGATATTTATTATTATTTATACTTACCTACTAGAAATCAAGCGGCACTATTGTAAATAACTCGCCCAGTGTGCCGCAGCCTTAACATTAACGTTCCTTCAATAAATTAACATTAATACTCGTAAAGTTAACGGTTCAATCATAACGGGCCATCAACGGAACCCGTTCAGAAGGGTTTGTTTACATTAATGTTGTACGGTAAGATGTGGAAAAGTCCGAGATGACAACAGCCTGTTTGCCCACGCCGACAGACATAGAAAAGTTTTATAATTTAAACTTTCATGAGCCATACTGATATTAAATTGCAACGGTTAACACTCACGTATTTTTATCACAATAGGCGTGACATGTTTCGACTGCATCGGGCAGTCATCGTCAGAGTGGTGTTATCACCTTCGCAGCTCAGGCATCACTGCCCGACGGTCTGACTGTCTGTCTGTCCGAGGATGACTGTCCGATGCAGTCGAAACATGTCACGTCTATTGCGATAAAAATACGTGAGTGTTAACCGTTAATTTCAGATAAAAAAAGTTAAATTTGGTTCAGTATTGACCGAGTTCTAAGGTAATAAACATTTAAAAAAAATACACGAATTGAGAACCTCCTCTTTTCTGAAATTTTGAAGTTGGTTGAAAATAGAATTATCGAACGAGCGAGCGAAGCGATTGAGGTCTCCCAATCTACTTGGACAATCCGTCGTGTATGTATGTATGTATGTTTGTTCGACGATAACTCGAGTATCGGATCTTCGTAAAATTTGGCAGGTGGTTAGATGAGATAAATATAATTGTTAAGTTAGAATATGAGGGATATAGGAGGAATATAGGGGGAGTTCATGTTCGGGGCGAACCACTACTTATTATTTGCCAACGGATGTGTCTCGGTAGCGGGCATCCAAAAATGAGATGGGAAGATGAATTTCCAAAGATGTGGATTAGAAGAGCTCGTAACAGAGAGGAATGGAAAATGTTGGAGGAGGCCTTTGTCGGAGACACCCGACAACCTGACTAATATCTGAAAAATTGTTTCTTTTATATCACAAAAATTTGTATTATATAACATTCTCTTTCAGTGTCTCGGTAGCTCAGTTGGTAGAAACATAATTTGATTAGTCATAAGATTAAATATACCTCTTATTACGTTACGAAATGACTTCCTTTTTCATAATCCGGTCTTTATCTTAATAAATAAAATAAATCTTAGGTATATCTCATTATATTTAATGTCCCCGCTCTGAGTCTTACTGTTTTAGATTGAATGCGGCTGCGGGTTTTACCAGGAAGAGATAAAAACATTAGGTATTTAATAAACGTATTAAAACAACTGATACAATTGTATATTATGGGCCTATTCAGTAAAAAGTGTACCATATTGAAGAGAATGGTTCTCGATTTTCCATACAATAAAAAATTCAGTTTTGTAACAACCCATGGGTACAATATGTATAGAAAAATGCGACCAAATGACCAAATATAGGAACATTTCAGAAATAGAAATAGAAAAATATTTATTTTCTCAAACGTGATCGTAAATGTATGCATTTATGTCACGAAATGAAGACATGAAGTTCCTTGTTTACGGCTCCCCTCATTTACTTCTTGGCCGGCGGCTGTGAAGTAATGTATGGCGTAAGTATGAACGATACATTATTGTCCGCTGCTCTAACTTTTTTAATTTGCATACTAACACTAAACTGACAAGGGAAAAATCACATACAGGCAACGACCACTAAGACATTCAAAAAAACAAATTCTATGTTTCTATGTATATTTATGTGCGGTTAAACATGGTGCTCAAATAGCTAATTCAAATTGCATATTTAAAAAATAATAAGGTGGCATATTAAGGTGGCAGTTGTTTTAAATTTAATATTTCCTGACAATGTTTGAGAAAAGCACTACACAAGCCTCGGCCGGAAGAGAGATTGCAGGACTTGTTTAATCCTACCACATACTCGTCCTGCAATCTCTTACTTCACGGCCTCTGCAGTAATGTACTATTATGGCATATTACAGAGGGTACATTACAATACAGAAAGGTATTATTCCGAATCCGAAACAAAAACGATTACTGCCACAAAATGGTCCCGACTCAGCATCGAGCAAGCCTGGGTGGCCAGAGCGCTGGTCTTCCGCTGGGGCCGTCTGTGAGTTGTGTTACGGATTTTAGAGGATGCATACCATAATATTATTATGGAATGTGTTCCGAACGATAGCGCGAGAAGAGATATATTAAATACTAGCTTTTACCCGCGACTTCGTCTGCGTAGCGTTACAACTTTTAGTAATGTATTTTTATTAGCATAAGCATTAAATTCTTTTTATCTCGCTAATAATTCAGAATGTACAAAAAATGCTAGAGATAAATATTGTAATCGGATTTGGAAAAAATAGTAATGAAAGTTTTTTTGTCTAACATTTTTTTGTTTATTTTTTCTTCTAATCACAATACGACACTGATTGCACCCTTAATCGGATCACCAGCATTCTTGTTACTCCTGTATGTATCTTTGTGTCTACTTCATAACAGTCTTTCAGTGGTTGGTGGATACGCTGTAGATATGGTAAAAATTAGGTACGTTAACGTTTACATGAATTATCTTTTAATTAAATAAGTGGTCAAGGCCGAGTGTTTCTGATCACGATTTGGAACACTACCTTACGCTTACTAAATGTAACCCACGGAATGTCATTCGATACCTAATTACAACTAACTTCCTAGTGAAGAAAAATCATTGTGAGGATACCAACATTATTACTTCGCGCATATAAATTTGTTTTATCCAAGGACAATCCCATGATAGGGTAGGCATATGGCTATAGCCGCGCCTTTATTTGCATCTACCTACTCAACATAAGGTCAGAACAAAACACCTGTAAAAAAAAGTAGGTAATGCATATTATACTTTCTTAACCCAGGACTTAACCCAGAGGGTTGAATTGATTATTTCACTTGCTTCCTTCCCTCTTTGCGCTTCTATAGAGAATGATTTTCGTAACAAAAACTATTCTGTCCTTTTCTAGGATTCAAAACATCCTCATGCCAAATTTCACCTTAATCCGTTCAGCGTTTTTAGTGTGAAGTGGTAACAGAATAGAGAACAGCGTGCGTAGCCAAGATGCCAATCGCTCACGCTTAATAACGTTTCGGAGCTACCTCTCTCTATCACTCTTCCTTATTAGTGTGACAATTTTATTTTATTTATTTATTTATTTTATTTCAATGACAATGACAGTTGCGTTTCGTTAGCGACTGAGCGTGGGCGATTGGCATCTTGGCTACGCACCCAGTTACTTTCAAATTTACAATATTAGCGCCCTATCCTAATATTACTACAATATTAGTGCCATCCTAATCCATCAAGTTGTGCATTTTCCGTTATTTTTTTGCCTTTAAACTAAAATAATAATACGAAAAATTTATAGTCTATCCTTGTTCAAAATTGAATCTAAAACCGTGCTGGCTTTGTGACTTTTTCGTTGCGCAAAATCGTTGCGTTTGGCCAATGCTCTTCCCCTGGGCCCGCTATGATGTATATATTATCCGCTTGTATAATGCATGCAGAGTCATGATATATTAAAATGCAAAATGTTAACATTTACACGGTCGAATACTGCCAACGATTATCAATACAATATTGGTGGCGTCCCAATAGCTCGTGTGGAAAGGGTTCGCGATTAAAGTGTCATTTTTGATCCGGGGCTCACATTCAAGCTGTCACCAAATCCGCATCGGGGAGGCTAGGATTCGTCTTGCGCAATTCTGCACCGTTGACCGTCCACGCTACTCGCGTGTTGTATGCGGCGCTCGTCCGCAGCGTGCTGGAGACGAATGCAGTGGTTTGGAGTCCACATGAGAGCAAATATACTCTTATGTTGGAACAGGTTCAGAAAATGTATTTAAGGGCGCTATACAAGAGGATACACTTCTATTACCCATATATGTACCCTACCCTATTCTTGCAAGGTCAGTTAGGCTATGACTCCTTGCAATTGCGTAGATTAATTGCTCTAGCCAAATTTAGTATAGATGTCGTGAGAGGAAAGATCGATTGTGTAGATCTCGTCGAAGCATTCGTGCGTCTTTGTGTCCCTAGCTGGTACATCCGCGCGCGAAAGCACCCCTTGTTTGCGGTGCCGGGATCGCGCACACAGGCTCACGCGCACAATCCAATCACACGCACGCTAGCGTTCCTCAACTCCGTGCACGAAGCGCACCCGCAGTGTGATCTGTTTGCGAGTTCGACGGGGCGACTGATGATAGAGTGCAGGAAGGTAGCAGAGTGTGAGATGCCTGCGAGTACTATAGTTTAAAACTTTAGATTGGATTAATATATATTTATAAGTTTGTACCGTTTTGGCCTAGCTGTAAGGTATAAATGTTATGAAATAATTAAATAAATAAATAAATATTGAGTTGCCGTCTTTGTAGTGGTAGGATTCCGCGTCACTAAGACCATAATGATATTATCCAGAGGTCTCTTCAGTCAGCGGCTGTTACTTCCATTTTCTGAAGCCGCTGGGTTTTAGCTGCACTGATAGCAAGTAGCGGGATGGAGTGACGCTGGTGCTGCGCGAGACGGGGCGGTGTTTAGTGTGGAATGGTACATGCGTCAGCACACTTTCGACCACCCATATTACTCGCACTTCCCGCGTGACCCTCTGCCGAAACTCGGTGAAGCGGCAAAAGTGTGCGCTCCCTTCTAAGATAAGGTTCCAAAAGGATAGCATGATACTCATATTATAAGACGACAATGTGTCACCTTTGTATGACAATTCCTGATAATTGTAAACAGGTACTCGCATTTGACTTTCACTGTCACGCTATCCGTGCAACTTGTCTTTTTATGAACTTATAGCATTTTGTCATTATCCAAAAACATGCGTGTATAACCAACTTAGGCATGTAGGACTTGGATACATGACATAAGATGTCGACTCAGACAATCTAAGGTTGTCCAGATGGAATGCAGGCACTTTTGCAGCAAGAATGGCGAAGGACGGGTTATTATAATAAGTCTTGTATTTGTGTTTTTTCCTGTGTAATTCAGTTTTTGAGTAACTGGTTGTGATATTTTTTTCAGTAAACTCAATTTATATCATTCGGTTACGCATTTCATTTTTTAGATATTATTTAATAACAGCGCCATCTACCAAATCTAGGAGACTTTGCGACGTAGTATGTTACCAAAGAATGAAAATGTTAGATACAGCTCTAAAGAGCCTTAAGTAGTTCTGCATGTAATATATAGATGGCAGTGTAATAAACAGAATATTAACGGGAAAATGTACTTTTTATGGCTCTGCCCATTTCTTTCGATAAACTTTTTAAATGTGTGCACAATTTAAAGCAGCTTTCAAGTTTTGTACAATAAAGGCCGTACCGCTAGCGCCATCTATTATGAGCAATGCAAACTATACATATGTAAAAAAAAAAATGTTACGAAACCGGATAAAAAGTATCCTAAATGTTACTCCGGTACATAAACTATTACCATACCAAATTTCATAAAATTCTGTCTAGTACTTTTTGCGGAGTTAGCGAACAAATTCACAGACAGACAGACAGACAGACAAAAATTCTAAAAACCATTGAAAGATATTTTATCAACGTTTCTGATACGCCCCTACGTATTTTTTTTTAAATATATTTATTGTACAGATTTTTTATTTCTACTCTCTTATTATATGTATTGATTAATTTATTTAAAGTAGGTGGGTGCAACCAAATCTTGGGGCATCCACTGTCCGAGGACGCTAAATCCATATATATACTGGTCACGTTAGGATTAAGTAGAAGATACTTGTTTAATATACATTGTTTTTCTTTCCTGCCTATAACATAATGTTTTACTCTCGAGTTTTTTTTTTGTTTGCTAAATAAATAATTCCATTTATTACATATAGGAGAAAATAAGATTACTTGTAATTCTTACAGAGCGACATCGTCACAGAAGTGACAAAGCTCTTTAAAGAAAGAAAAAACAGTTAAACTCCGGGTTAGAGGTTAACCAATTAGTGCAAGTGAGCCTAAGAGAGTGGGAGCTACCGTCGCTCACCAGGCGGCGCCACTCACGCGTGGGTCCTGTGTCAATATGAGAGAATTGTTGAAGTGACGTTTGAAATGTTCCCGCAGGTCCCACGTTCCACTAGCGCCCCTAGCGTTAATCCTCATTACTAAGGATTAATGACTCACTATAGCGTAAAATCCTTTAGTAAATTTAACACGCGTTTTGGCTAAATGCAAAATTCAATTACCTACCTGTCGATAACGATTTCTGAAATAGATTGAATTTCTATTGACGCGATTACTAGACACGGTTGGTTGGTTTCAGAACGGTTCAAACAAATCGTTTGACGTAAAACGAAATTAAATCAATGTACGTCAAATACTATTTTTGCAGATTTCATTTGAGAGAGATTACCTGATTTTTTTAAGGTAACACAACGATAGTCTTCCTCATTGTATTTAACAAATCGATTCAACTGTCTTATTTTTCAACTAAAATCTCAGCGCTAAGCTTTGATTTAAGAGGGCACTAGTGAACGAGTTCTTATTTTTCAGACGTCTACTCAATATTGATAACAACTACTTGCCTGGTGTTTATATAAATAAATCTACAACATATTTTCTTCAATCAAAACGAAAACACGATCAAAACAAAACACAACAAACTACGAGGAAACGTGGAACAAAGTCTCTAAACTTTTATTTAAAAAAATATAGCCTTTATCTATAAACAGAATAACGAAATCGTATGGGATTTGCGTAACTCAGTGGGAAATCTGGTATAAAAATGTTATAATTGAAAAGAAAAAACAATATGGATAAAATTAATTTAGTGTGGGATAGCGCATTGTTATCGATGGTTTCTAAAATGAGTGTGCGTAGAGCAGCCACCGCGGCCAGACGCATGACTCACGCATAATGGACACAGACTGTTCCGAAACATGTCGAGCTATTTTTACTTTATTGACGTAAGTAACCCGATATAAGTATTTTAATATGTCTGATACTCACGGGAGTTTTCTAATTTAAATTGCTAAAATGTCTTAGAGTAGAACATCGATGCCGTACAAGTATTTAACACTTTAGATAAATGTCGCTACGCGTCTCCCTAAGGCGTATAACCAAATGAAAGAAATAGTGGAAACATTCGCCGGGGTCGATCGGGCGTCGATAGCTCAATTGGCAGAGTGATCTGACCGGTGGCCAGAGAAGCCATGGGTTCGAATCCCACAAATTTTCTTTGAATCATAAAATTGTTCCACGGTTAATAAATAGCAGATCTTCTTTCTCTCAGCTAGATTAGTCTGCCATAGCTTTCCGTAGCTTCCAAGCTATTGTTCAAGCTTTCACATAACTGGAGCTTTTATTAGCGTTACCGGACACGGTATTGAATAGCTATTGTGTACAATCATCGACAGAAGTAGCTTGGTGGGCAACTACATACATCGAGATAGAACAAAAAATGTCATCAATTTGCAAGAAGACAAAGCGTGTTATATTTTTCATCACACTTGCTTGTAAATGATGATATTGTATGCAAGCGTACTTAAACAAAATGAACTGTATTACGCCCATGGCCGTAATGGATTTTGATACATTTTACCGCCCGTCCTAAGCTCCTGCCCCACGCCACACGTAACCGCCGCTCACCGCGGAGTACTGTGGACTGTGCTACTACACTGTTTACTAACCTGTTTAATGTTTAATTATCTGCCGAGTAAGTTTATTTATATCCTCGCAAATGTGATGAAAAACATTGTATGTTTCACGGGCGGTACAATCATAACGAACTCGTGTTCGTAATTTGTCTGTCATCGGCATGAAAATTACGGGCCCTGGACTCATTTACATTACAAGTTGTATCGGAATTTCTTAGAAAGAAGGATTAAGAAGCAGATTGCCGATTAAAAGGTAGAAGTTGCTAAGCGTGCCCCTAAGTATACGAGGGATATTGTGGAAAAATTCATAGCCACTGGTTCTCCATAGCTTAGTTAGAAGAGCAATGAGCTGGTATCTCAGCGTCACAGGTTCGAGTCCCACCCGAGTTCATATTTTTTTCTCACCAAGAAATTTAGCATCATTCATTGAAGTTTCTACTTAAAAATAATAACTTATATCAAATCAAATATCTCACTTGAAATACTGGAAACTCACATCAAAGCAGAATTCCAATCAAACCTATATCACCCTATAAAAAACGTGTAAAGAGCAACATCACCCAACTCCTTTACAGCCGACACCGGGTGGGAATCAAAAGTATGTAAAAAATAATACACCTCAGGTATTGAGGATTCGTTGGTACTTTGTGAGGGTAATAGAGCGTGAGAGGGCTGGTGTAAGTTATGAGCGGTAGCGTTAGCGGGAGTAAAAAATATACTTACTTACTGCACTGGCTCAACGACCCAAAATGGATCTTGGCCTCCGCCACCAGAGAGCGCCACTGTCCTCTGTACTGAGCTAAATCCCACCAATCTGGCCGTTGAAGTCTCGTCAGGTCTTTTTTGACCTGATCCCCCCAACGGTACCGGGGCCGTCCGATCGGGCGTTTGACATATAGGGAAAATATAAAACATTAAAAAATATATAAAACATTATACGAACATGTCATATTCTTTTATGAATGGTACAGCCAATTTTTCACATTCGTTAACCCACGTCGGCGACGCAATTTTTAGCTAGCCTGATTATTTTGGATGATTCACACTAGGACGAAACGGGGCGGAATTCAATTTCTGTAGAACGAATCACATGATAACTTAAAGGCCTTGGATGTCACGTGACGTTTTCTATAGAAAATGACAGATTGTCCCATCCCGCCCCGTTCTAGTGTGAGCCATCCCTTTAATCCCTTAGTTGTTTTTTACAAATCGAACTCGGGTCTTCAGCTTACGCGGCTAAAGCCATAACAACTAGGCTAATTGGTCTCACCGAATGCCGGCGAATGTCTCGAGCATATACTCGAATCTTAGTAACAGGCAAGACGCCCGTGGCCATTTTCTAAGTACAAGCGACGTTGCTTAGTACTTCCATCCAAACCACTTATGGGTTTCGGTATGGCGAGAGGGTTGATTCATGTTTTTTTTAAAGTAGTACCTAACTCAAGATACTACAGAGCTTCGCAGCTACTGCTGCCCCGAAAGCAAGAGGTCGCTGGTTCGATCCCAGCCCTGTTCACTGGGGGTTGTGGTCACTTTTTCTGTAGTATATGATCTCTTTCAATTTTTAATTTTTATTTCTAGTTGCTCTTTTCTAAACGTTTCTTTCGTCCCGGCTCGAGTAATCCTTAAAGGACCAATCACTTCTCGCTTGCACCACCGCCTTTCAGCGTCTTCGCACACCCTTCTCTCTTTTATGACGTGTTCAGCCCTTAAAAATATGTTTGGGATCCATATTTCACTCAAATAAGCTGTGGGGAGGACTGATCCAGATTTTGAAATATTCGGATATTTACTGTTAATCCTATTAACATTTTACTAACATTAAGTTGCAACGGTTCAAAGTCACGTATTTTTATCACAATAGGCGTGACATGTTTCGACTGCATCGGGCAGACAGAGTGGTGTTGAGAAACGCCCGAGCCGCGAAGGTGACAACACCACTCTGTCTATCCGACGATGACTGCCCGATACAGTCGAAACATGTCACGCCTATTGTGATAATGAGCACGCCTAATGTGAATGAAAAATAACGGAAATACATTCAAGTTTCGTGTGGCGTCACAATTAGGTACAATAGTGACGTCACCAGCCACCCCGGAACTTTGACGCTTTTCTTCGTCAGTTCTAGTTATCTAGAAAAAAAAATACGTGTCTAATCATTTTGGATCTTTGAGTTTTCAACCAGACGGAGTACCAATTGACAGGCCTTCCCCTCTGCCATATGGGTATGACATAGTGTCATATTGTATGGACGGACGTATATTTGACAAATCTATTCATACGTCACGTACGAATAGCTATATTTTCACCCTTTATTATAAAATGGTTGAAGCTTAATGTAAATTATTCTCGTTATAAATTCAAAATTTGTTCCTCGGCAACGGTCCAGTCCTTAGCAAACATGTCCAATCCCGTTCAATCTGTCGCGTCGTGTCTTGTTTTTACCCGTGATCCTCTCAATATTTTAGGTTCGGAGACTACATGTTGAATCGGTGTACACTGTCCTAACTCAACACGATGTCACTCTAAACTAATTCTATAGTTCGACGGACTAGATTGACTACTAACCAAACCCCCGTCAAAACTAAGAACATAAAAGTCATAACCCCTTCCTTCACTTTCTCACCAAGTAAAGGAAGTGTCAAAAAGAGATGTATATATGTTTGTTATTTCTCCGATTCCGTAGGTTGTCAACAGTTTTGCTGATCGCTTTTGATGCAATTCGTCCAAGCCGCCAAATTAAATACATCGTTGTAATTTGGTAGTCGGTATCAACCAAGACAACGGAAACAAACATTTCAAAATTTCGCTACACTTTTTTCCTTTAGGCGATAATATACTGAAACAAAAGAAACGTGTACTTAACCCTGAAATCACCTTTCATGTCATTAAATGTGTTTGTTGAACTCTTTTACTAATTACTGTTGCATGTGGGTAAAACGGGTCATTACTCACTAGTGATTAAACTTGTAGATTTAACCTTGTAGAGGTCATACGAGGGTACAACTTGAAATAGGTGTATTTTGTTTCTTTTAAAATAATTTTAATACAGTGCAACTTATTAAGGAGGTACCCAAGGTTTTCATCGATTTTAACAATCTTCTTTTTTTACACTACGACGGTGACAAACAAGAGTACGGCCCGCCTGATGGTAAGCGGTCACCGTATCATATGGAAGCCTGCAACTCCAGGGGTGTTACATGCGCGGTGCCGACCCTTTAAAAAAAAGGAGGATTCGCTGTGTTGACAGCTAAAGGGGCAAGCTTTGCTCCGTGGGTCCCCAGCTGTCAACACAGTGAATCCTCTTGGAGCTCTGGCGACCTTACTCACCAACAGAAACACAGCACTCTGAGTAGGGTCTAGTGTTATTAAACTGCGGTTCTCTGTAAGGTGGAGGCACTTCCCCAGATGGGCTCTGCTCCAGATTTAAGCGAGACGACATTCGTTGTGCTGTGCCCTAACACATGTTTTGTCCCTTTTTAACAACCGCTAAAGTCAAGCTGCCGCTAAAGACAGATGACACGACAAACAATCATTGGTCTCAATTTCGACACATCTGGGTAAACCAAATTAGTAATATCTCTTACCCGTATCACTAAACTAAGTAATTAATAACAAACTTAGTAATTAACAAGATTTGCCGGCAATATTGCTCATTGTGGCGCGAGGGAAGCCATTAGCTAAGTGTGTTGCTACTTAGCGACATTAAATGAAATTATTACTACAATGTATACAGGGTGCGTGTTCCTTTGATGCCTTTAGTGATCCGTTATAGGTAGGCGGGTTCTTGTTTGTTAATTTAAATTGAGCTCCTGACATTTCAGCCATCTTGCAACCGCCATGTTCACAGAATAACCCCCATTCCTCTTACTTAACAATAGCGTATCTTGCTCTGATGTCAGCTATTGTTAACCCCGCCATTGTCACCTAAATGTCTAAAATACAGCGTACTAATTACAAACAAAAGTCTGCGCCGCCAACGCCTTTGTTATTCTGTGAAATACATGGCCTTTATATTGGATTTATCCGTGATAGCTTAGAGATATATTTAGTTAATTTTATATGAATCTAACGATACCACAAAGCTTATAAATAAAGGAGGATTAATACAAGGCATTGGAACAGTCCCTACAGCCTCCTTAGCTTAGGTACCCTCCCTACGAAGCTGGAAGTCGCGGGTTCGAATCCTGATAAGGACATTTATTTGTGTGTTTATCACGAATATTTATTCCTGAGTTATGATCGTTTTCTAAGTATACACCGTGTTTTAGATTGAATTGTTTTAACTTCAAGGGTGCATTTTTTAACTTATATTAAGTTTCTAAAAGACCCTGGTATTACATTCTGGGCCATGACGCCCGAAAGCGATTCAGTTAAGGTTTTTAACTGTGCTTAGTTGTATGGCAGCAACTCAGTTTAGGTCCTAAACTGAATCGCTTTAAGACGTCATGGTAAGGCCCCTGGTTAAGTCGCTTCGACGTTCCCTTCCAACGTGTTGCATGACACGAGAAATATTCGACTTCACGAAGCACCGCCGGCCCAATCGTGGCAGAGCGATATCGACGAATTTCCTCAATTCTCCATTGATCTTTCAATTACAAAGTCGTAATGTTACTCAAGCCTCCATTTAGTACTGACTTATGTTATTATGTTATTTCGAGTTTGTTTCTCGACCGTCAGAGGAGACATTCTATTACATTTTGGATACTTTTATATTATTTTTACTCAGAACCGTGAGCTTTGTCGATCCTAATAGGAGGGAATTGACCCAATTTCCATATCGAACTTCGTTACCGCTATAAAAAACCTATGTAATAATGATAACGCAATGGAAAAAAACTGGTTATTCTCCTATTAAGGGTGACACACACTAATCCAATCCGATCCGGTACGATCTGTCAGTTTCTATAGAAAGAATCATGTGATAGCTCAGCACGCCTACCACGAACATCGAAAATTGGCATTGACGGGAAAACCTCTTTGTCACTCCAGTATGCAAGTGTAACAGAGATGGAGATACGAATCCGCAATCGTTCGATTTTCGTGGTAGGCATGCTGAACCCTCGGAGTTCACGTGACGTTCTCTATAGAAATTGACAGACCGTCCCGGATCGGATTGGATTGGTGTGAGTCATCCTTTAAAGAGTTAAAAAAATGTGAGGGACAAATATGAAAAAAAAAATGCATAGCGAATCCTTTCATCTTTATTTAAGTAACTGCTTTATTTGCGGAGGTTTGTTTTAAAAGTTTTTACACAATTAAGTCCCGTTTTAGTAAATTTATAATGAGTGAAAATCGTGAAAGTTTAAATGAGTGTCTTGAAAATTTATTTTAATACGGATATTCTCATACTCTATATACTGCCTTTTATTTTATTTAATAATCTTGTAAACGTTTCAGACAAGAAATATCAATAAGCACAGACAGTCATCAACGCGTATATTGTTTGAAATTAATCCGCACCGTATTATTATTTGGTGACAATGGCGGCTCAAACAATAGGATAAGAGATAAGCCAGTGCTGTCATTTATACTTAGATAGAGTAGGGGTCCATATAGGTATATTTATTTACATATACATATTAACTAACGAGTAATTTTATAGTTGAAAAAAAATGGAAGTTTCTCCGCGTCGAACGGGATTCGAACCCACGACCTCTCTGAACACCGGTCAGATCACTCTGCCAATTGAGCTATCGACGCCTGATCGACCCCGGCGAATGTTTCTACCCTTCTTTTCATTTGGTTATTCGTCTTAGGACGACGCAACGCGACGGGGAGAATTTTTCCACTTTCATTCAATTGAAAATTTCGTTCGGAATAAGTCATCGATATTTTAACACGTGATACTTTACCGAATTTAAAGTATCGTGAGACATATCAATAATACTCACGTGACAAGACAACTGTGATGGTCGACCGTCGGGACGGCCACACATATCCCTCGACCGGAAGGGTCGTGCGAGGGTTTTGGTCTAACTCAGGGGATGAGGGGAGGGTTAGTTATATAAAACACAGTGTAAGCTTAACAGATCTGGGTCATTTACGCCCTTTATTAAAATATGAAAGTAAACCTAACTTATACCAAGTATCGCGAGATGGTTGGCACGGGCCCTAACGTCTATTCCGCGAAAGGGGTAGGGGGGTGCGTTCCCGCTAGGGAAAAGGGGATGGACAGGCTACCCTGAAGCCCTGGTCGAATGCGTAAGACACGCGCCGACACCGGAGCAACGGGGGGGTGTAAGGGGTACCCTGTAGCCCTGGTCGTATGCGTAAGACACGCGCCGACACCGGAGCCACGGGGGGGTTTAAGGGTCTGGATTCGGGAATTCCTGGTCGTATGCGTCATACACGCGCCGACACCGGGAATCAGGAAGGGGGGGGAAGGAGCGGAGGTCCTGGTCGAATGCGTCATACACGCGCCGACACCGGGGCCCCCGGAGCAACCGCTGCTCTCCGAACGGGCGTCGAGCAGCGACTGCCTGCCTGTGCCTTCGCGCGCGGGCTTTTATTCCTTCCGCCGCAGAGTAGGTGGCCGGCCGCGCAGCGGGGATGCCTGCCGTTGCCGCCGCCCCACGCGTCTCACCCCGAGCGCCGCTCGCCGCTTGTAGCCGAGCCGGTATGTGTTAACGTCGCTCGTGTGACGTTACATTGCCTCCCCCGTCGAGGAGATTTTTACCTGGAGTAAAAATCACTGTAAGATAGTGGTATGAACAGAAGCTCTTTGCTAGCTATTCCTGGGTGTGGGGGAATCAGAAAATCCAAATTATATTAAAAAATATATATATATAAAAAAAAACGCTAGGAACATTTTATACGTATACTGGCCCGTGTAGGCACACGGTAATTGAACAAGGGAAAAAAAATAACGAAAGACAAAAAATAACATCGTTTACACGGTGTGCTTAGCAACGGGGAGGGAAAAAAACAGTGCCTCTTCTGGCTTATAGTGTGTAGTTATTGTGTGTATTCTTTCAAATCTTTTACGTGCGCGGTAACCGTTTGCCTACTCCCGTCCCTATGCCGTAATATGTAAATTACGGGTGATTTCTTTTCTAGTACTACGTACGGACCTATGAACTTGGGTGCTAATTTAGCGCATACTTCCTTACTGGCATCTGAGAGTACCTGATTTTTCTTCAGGACCAGTTGCCCGATGGCGGGTTCCCATCGTTGTCTGCGCTTGTCGTAGTTGTTTTTCTGTTTTTCGGACGCCTTTCGTTGATGCATACGTACTAATGCATATATCTCTGGTAGCTTCTTTTTTTTCTTTAGGTGGGAGTATCCTTTTGAAGATCGTGATAAGGGTCTGATTCGGTCTGTTGTCACTTGCCCCCACGGGATTTGGGCGTTATTTATATGCGTTAGACTGTGAGTTTTCTGTTGCGTAGTCTTGTGTTTTTCGCATATCTCACATTTCTTTACGTAACCTATAACTTGCCTTCGCATTCCTGGCCAGTAGTACCTCTGAGCTACTCTTTTAATTGTCTTCGCTCTTCCTAAATGGCCCGCGTTAGGTACGTCATGATTTTGCTTTATTACCTGATCTCTCTCGTGCTCCGGTACGCATAGCCTCCATGCTGCACTGGAATCTGCTTGCTGGTATGCTGGATTTACTACTTTCCTGTATAAGCTCCCCTTCCTCATACAGTATTCCTTTGTGGATTCGGTATTATTTTCTACTTGGGTTCGTTTAACGTCGTACCAGTCGCTGTCACTTACCATACAAATGGGGTGGCCGGATTGCGCGTCTGCAATGTAGTTTTGCTTCTTTACTAGGACGACTGGTGAGCTGTATGGGCTGTCTTACTTTTCTATCACCCCTTGTTCTATTCTTTTTCGTTCACGGGTGTCTTTGATTTCCAGCTGTTTCGGGTTTCTAGGATAATATCTTTGTTTCGGTGGCTCGGAATGTTTAAGTTTCATTTTGTTTTCTACCCATGTGTTTCCCTGCTGCGCCTTGCGACACTGCTCAAGTTCCTGCTTTAGCATCGCTTGCAGCTCGTGCTCCTGCGCCTTAGTTAGCTCTGGTGCAACCCCGGTGTTATATTGGGACTCCTGCGGTTCCTGTCTCACCTCGTGTGTTGCGTCCCCTTGCTGCTCGGGAGTATTCAGGCTAGTCATCGTGCTCTGATTTGTTGCGGACTCTATGCTGGACTCTTCTCCTCCGGTCGACGCCTCTCCTTCCCATGTTATTTTCATGCCGGCTCGCTTCAGCACGTCCATCCCTATCATGATATGCGCGGCCGTTGGTAGAACACGTAACCAATGTTTTATTCTCACCTTCTTCACCTCCAGGTCTACTAACACATGTTTCTCTACCCGAGCGGTGCCACTGTCTGCCAGTGTTACATTTTTCTGCACATCTTTTGCTTCTGCGCCCCGGTCAACGCACTCCTGGTATGTTTTCTGGTCTATATAGGTATTAGTCGCCCCTGAATCTACTAGGCAGCGATACCATTTACCCATCATTTCTACTTGTATGAACTCCCTATTGTCCTCTCGGCCATGGTCACCTGCGGCTCCTACCGCTTCGTTATTCCCGCTTCGGTTCTTCTTACAGCAGTTTCTGCTTAACACGCCTAGTCTTCCGCATTCGCTGCAAAATAACCGTTTAGCTGACCAGCACTCTCTCGTGGCGTGACCCGGCTTCCCGCATGACCAGCAGCATGTCTTTGCGTCGTAATTCGGGTTCACTCTCGTCCCATCTTGCAGTGCTTCGTCTTGATCAGTGTCCCGTATGTACCTCCGGGGGGTTCCATCCCGGTCTGCATACGAGGTCCTCATTATATTTTCATATTCTGCTGCTATTTGAAGTAACCCCTTCAAGTCCTTGAAATCCTGTCTTTTAATATATAATTTGTACCTTATTTGCATATTCTCGTGGATGCGGTGTAACTTCTGCTCCTCCGTTAGGTCCTTATATCTCCGCATCAGCGTCTGGAGATCGGCTAGGTAGTCAGTGAATTTCTCGGAGTGTCGCTGCTTTCTTGCCACTATCTTTGCCATCAAATCATCTTCGTAATTGACGGGGTAATAATATAGCTTGAATAGCTGTATGAAGTCGTCCCATGACTTCCACGCGTCCACGTTATTTCTATGCCAGAGTAAGGCTTTACCTTGCAATATCCGGGGCAGGGCGGGCAGGACATCCTCCTTTGTTATGCTGCTTGCTGCTATAAGTTCCTCTACTCTCTCTACAAACTCGACCGCGTCGTCTGTCGGCTTGAACGTCAGGTCCCACTCGCGTATTATTTTCCCCACATTTCTGGGCCTACCTTCTTCGCCGCCCATGCCTGTGACACACTGTTTGCCCGGTGTCTGGAGGTCCTCTGATCCTGCTACTCTTACGGTGTCAGCTAATATCTTCCTTAGCTGCTCCACGGTTTTCCCTTCCGATTCCAGGCCTCTGGACTCGAGTTCCTGGAGTAATTCCTCCTTTTTCAGGTGGTAAATCCAATTTGTTGACATGGGGTTATGTGTGTTACTCACTGCTTGTCTCCGGCTGCTGAGATCCGACTATGATTGCGGCTACAACTCACCAAATGGTTGATCGTACGGCTGTGACTCACCCCGAAGGTCGGGGACGGGAGGGCGGGTTCCGGACGGTTACCGGACGGTGGTAAGGCGACGCACTGTCTGGATACGGTTAGTGCACAATCACCTTTACTCCTCCGGAAAAATAACAACAAAAAACATGAAATATATATATATATATGCTCCCTCCCAGTGAGCTATCGAGACCCCTGCCGTGAGTTATTCCGGTGGGCGGGTTCCGGACGGTTACCGGACGGTAGTAAGGCGACGCACTGTCTGGATACGGTTAGTGCACAATCACCTTTACTGCTACGGAAAAACAACAAAAAAAATATATATATATATGCTCCCTCCCAGTGAGCTATCGAGACCCCTGCCGTGAGTTATTCCGTTGGGCGCCAAATGTGATGGTCGACCGTCGGGACGGCCACACATATCCCTCGACCGGAAGGGTCGTGCGAGGGTTTTGGTCTAACTCAGGGGATGAGGGGAGGGTTAGTTATATAAAACACAGTGTAAGCTTAACAGATCTGGGTCATTTACGCCCTTTATTAAAATATGAAAGTAAACCTAACTTATACCAAGTATCGCGAGATGGTTGGCACGGGCCCTAACGTCTATTCCGCGAAAGGGGTAGGGGGGTGCGTTCCCGCTAGGGAAAAGGGGATGGACAGGCTACCCTGAAGCCCTGGTCGAATGCGTAAGACACGCGCCGACACCGGAGCAACGGGGGGGTGTAAGGGGTACCCTGTAGCCCTGGTCGTATGCGTAAGACACGCGCCGACACCGGAGCCACGGGGGGGTTTAAGGGTCTGGATTCGGGAATTCCTGGTCGCATGCGTCATACACGCGCCGACACCGGGAATCAGGAAGGGGGGGGAAGGAGCGGAGGTCCTGGTCGAATGCGTCATACACGCGCCGACACCGGGGCCCCCGGAGCAACCGCTGCTCTCCGAACGGGCGTCGAGCAGCGACTGCCTGCCTGTGCCTTCGCGCGCGGGCTTTTATTCCTTCCGCCGCAGAGTAGGTGGCCGGCCGCGCAGCGGGGATGCCTGCCGTTGCCGCCGCCCCACGCGTCTCACCCCGAGCGCCGCTCGCCGCTTGTAGCCGAGCCGGTATGTGTTAACGTCGCTCGTGTGACGTTACACAACGGGACTGCCTTAAACCAGTTTTGCTATCGAGAGCGCTGCGGGCGGCGAGGCGAAATACTTTAGTACGCCGTCGTCGCGCACGCTATTCGGCGCTTGATAATGGCATCATAAGATGTCTGAATCATGTCGCGCACGCATAGCGACGTGAGTGTCACCCGTAATATTATGATACTTTACTTTAAACTTACTACTTACTTTTAGTTTACTTGTGGCCTGTATTGGTAGATTTAAGTTATTAAAAAAAATTAGCCGACTGGCATTATCAGGGATGATGGCAAGAGACCCGATGGGTGTCCTTGGTTCCTTTGAGTTTGGGACGGATGCTACCTGCGTGGACGCTGGCACCGTCCCATCTCCAACGAACTAATGTAAAAGCGGGCGTAGCGGCTGAATGCCCGAAATTTTAAAACGTAATAAACATAAGACCCTGGGCAGAGAGTACCTTTTTGTAACATTCGAGGTATTTTGCAGAAATCGCAAAACGTCTGGTTGATGTTACTGGCGACCGAAGAGCTGGTGGCTTCCTCGCACAACGTATCAGCATTGCGATACAACGAGGAAATGCCGCCAGCATCCTAGGTATTGTACCTTGTACACTTGATATTTCAAATTCTCGATAAATCGTAATTTTTGGGTCGGTCCTTCGAGTTTCGAATTAACGAGAGGCGACTGTACTTTCTTACGGTAAATGTTGCTAAGCGCCCCCTATGACCCATACGAGTGATATGGTGGAGAAATTCCAGAGCTACGGGTTCGAGTCCCACCCGAGGTAATGTTTCCACTGTTCCTTCCATTTTAAGAAATTTGTCATAATTGTCTTCAGAAACATGACTTGCGCCTACGTCAGCTGTCAGAACCTCCCGAACCCTAACGACGTCATCCCATATCTCGTTTGATAATTAGTCAACGCTAATCCCGGTTGTATGACACAATAATCTGGTATTTGTATTACAAAGACATTATAAATGACATTTACACTCTGTTATGACATTTGCAGATTTTTCGTTAATTCTTAAAAACCGCTGTTTGATTTTGTGGTTTGTGTTCATATTTGTAGTCATTCAGAGCGTTGGTGGCCCAGCAGTAAGACCGTGCGACTTTCAACTCGAAGGTCACAGGTTCAAACCCGGCTTGTACTAAAAAAAAAAACATTTATTTCGGACCACATACAAATCCATATTGAGTTAGTAGTTATTATCACAAAACTTAATACTAATGTTAAAACTTAAAACTTAATACTCATACTTAACTAAGGAGCAGTGCAGGCTTGACCAGTGCTGACAATAGCGACTGTCAATCCTGTCCGCTATCACCCTCAGGATGCTGTTGGTACTGCCGCACAGTCTGCGGCGCGTCGCTGCTGCGCGCCGTCTCACTGTGGCGTGGAAGCCGTCGACGTGCGCGTCCGCGAACATACCAGACGCGCTGCAGGCGCGCGGCAGACGCAACAGCACCCTGAAGGCATTATTATACTGGACCCGTAGGGTGATTGATTTCTGGGAATAGTCGGCCCACAGGCTGCAGGTATAAAGAGATGTACAGTACGCTCTAAAAAGCGTTACTTTTACTTGTGCCGTACAGCCTCTGAACCCGTGTGCTATCATATTCGCCCTTATTGCTAGCGCCCTACGTTCCCTTTCAATATCCGCCGTTGAATCCGCCGCTAAGCCGTTGTGCGAAGTTTTTCGGAACTTACGTACGAAATATCAATTGATTGCATTTCGGTGAAGAAAAACATCGTGAGATTCGTGAGGAAACCGGATTAATCCCAATAAGGCCTAGTTTACTATCTGGGAAGGTCAGATGGCAGTCGCTCTTGTAAAACTTGTGCCTACGCGAAATCATAGGATTAGTTGCCAAAGCGGACCCCAGGCTCCTTGAGCCATCACATAAGCTGGGAAAACGCTGATTTATAATTTACCCTCGATAGAAAAGACTCAAAAAATAAAATAAAAAATAGCACTTTACCCATCATTTCGGAGTAACGATATCAAGTCAAACACAGGTACATTCGTCAAAATTATCCCACCCCTTCTTTCTGACGAAATCTAATAATGTAAGACGGAGAACATTTCAGCAGCACCCGCGCGAGATCTTCAAAAAGCGTTAAGACAATCTAAAATTAAATCTAAACCCAATGAGACTTCCCTTCCAACCGAATAGGGATAAGCTGTCATATTATCTCTCTCTTACAACCTTTCTAATTTTCTCTGCCTTCATTATCCTAAAACGCTTTTAAGTTAATTTGTGAACGCGTAAAAAACAAACTGCAAAATGACTTGAGGAAAATCTACAGTATATTCGGGTGATGTTTTTACACCGAATGGCATTCACTTGAATATAAAACGTGCGTGAAAAGTGAAGAAGTTTTTGCTTTTTAAGTTAGAGTTTTTGTGTTTGTGTAGTAAAAACATTTTTAGGTGAAGCAAGACGAAAGATTCAAGCCAGCAATATTTTATATTACAACACATTTTTACAGCGCCCTGGGAAAACATTTTTTCTTGGCGTGAATCGCATGAACGAGCTATAAAATTGAAAATAATTTCATTGGCGGAATAGTTCGACTACAGAATTCAATATTTACGAAGTGGGAAGCAATAAAAGGATTTACGTAAAAATACAAAATGTTTATTTTGTAAACAAAGTTTCAGTCAAATCGATCCCATGAATCCAAATACGCATATAAAAAACTAAATAAACACAATGATTTCTTTCTTTACTACCAGCGTAGAAAATAATCAAGCTGAGTGGCTGTGTACTGGTTCCATTTGCCTATGACTGCTTGTAACTTTATATGACCCACACGTATTTTACCAGCCAGTTTCTGACGTATACGACTTACCTTTATGGTAACATTTTATGCGTTCTATAGAGAAGGCTGACTGGCTTTAAGCTAATTTGGAAGTCTCTTAGCAAAATAATATTCATTTTTACAAGTATAACGAATGTGTGGCCTTGTAGGTAGTAGCTTTACTTGTGAAGCTGGAGAATCTGATGACAACATTTTTTCTGAGATATCGATGTTATGTAAATATCTACAATACGTTGACATAAATAAAATTTATTTTCTTATTAAGAACTTCACAGCAGTACTAATTCCATCAATGTCAAAAAGGAATTATTAGTAACAATAAACTCAAAGCAACGCAATATACAATTCAAATCCGCTTACTTATTTTCACAAAGACTTTTTCCGCGCCCGAAACATCCATTGATAAGATCATCCGGTATGTTTCCTCTTATTTCCGCACGTATACTTGAGATTCCGATTCTGATGCAAATTTATCGATTTAGAGCAAAGAGTTTCACTGTGGAATCTTTACATGGCGCGTCGTGTGATGTTTCGTTTAAATAAAATTAAATTTTATTCAGATAATGCCAGGTTGGGTAGAAATTGCAAAAGTAGTTTACACTGTTATAGCTTTACATAAAAGATCTTACCTTTCTTATGTTAAATTATTTATTATTATTTCTTTTTTATAGGCATTCTCTAAAAATGCTTGTTCGCGATATTCTCGTAATTATTAGATTAAATTTGCTTAGCTTTACACCGGAGTACAAAAACTCTGTCCACAGCCTTTATGAAGGCAACAAAAGGTCCATTCATCAAAACTTCCACAGTTCGTGCGTAAAAACTTCATATCAAACAAAAGTTGGCTCAGCTAAGTGTTGTTTAAAGCAAAGTTTTATACTGGTCATTATATTGGGACTATAATACAGAATATGATCCTCCAAAAAAAAGAAACATGCTACAATATTAGTATTTGTCTTGGGAACCTTAAAATATACTTACTAAAAACGAAAAAATCAAGATTTATGGTAAAGGTCTCTGTGGACGATGCTCCTCCAATAAATGACTGTTTGTATAATTTAAACTTTCGTGAGTCATACTGATATTAAATTGCAACGGTTAACACTCACGTATTTTTATCATAATAGGCGTGAGATGTTTCGACGAGCGAGTGATGCCCGAGCCGCGAAGGTGACAACACCACTCTGTCTGTCCGACGATGACTGCCCGATCCAGTCGAAACATGTCACGCCTATTGTGATAAAAATACGTCAGTGTTAACCGTTGCAATTTAAAGACTGCAGTTTGATTAAATGAATGAGAAAATCGATATAAATATACGGGAGTTTTCAGAAATCTATTAAACTATTGATATTGCGTATTTGTATTTAGTTATTTGATTAAAATTATTATTTTGAAGGCCAGAACATAGTCTCTAGTCTTAGTATTCTGACGCTTAACCCTTAAATGCATGATGATGCATTTATGACACAGAAACGAGACAAGTGACAATCAAGTTCTTTTGGAATGTAGACTTTGTCATAATATGGTCGTAAGTTCTTATTTTGATATGAATTTGGTTGTCACTTGGGATGTTTTAGGAACAATATGAATAATTCATGCATTTTTCATACAATCCTTTTTTTGGAGAGACCCGAGCTGTACTCATACTAGAAAATCTCGGGAGCTCTTATTGTCAACATTTTAAGAAATATAATTTTTAATCCTATTATTTGAATCCAAAATGGCCGGTCTTCTAATTACCGTTCCTAACGATGCAATAATTACCGCTGCTTCCGAAGGCCTAGTATAAAAGTTGTACGACATTAACTCCTCGACCGCGTTAGCGTATCGAGGGGTCAAAATATGAAAGTTGCCGGATGATTTAAATAAACGGCAAATATAATTTGAACTCCCGATACGCTAACGCGGTCGAGGAGTGAATGTCGTACAATTTTTATACTAGGCCTTCCGGTCACGGAAATTACTTGTAATTAATTATGTAATGAGTTTTGTAATCTAAGATTACATTTCCTGATTTCACTTCACGCTTAAATCATCGAATTTGACGAGTTTCATTTTCATTCCTGTGTAGTGACGGGTTAGGGCTCGTGCACAAATCAGGTGAGATTTTTTCGGAAATTTTATGACTGTTTCTTTTTTTTCGTTTTTTTCACTTTTTTAAATAAAAAATAAATAACTAAAGTAAAATTAAATAAAAATAAAACAAAAAAAAATATAAAATAAAAATAAAATAAAAATTTAAGTAAAAATTAAATTAAAATTAAAAATAAAATCGTTCAGAAATTATAATGAGTCATGCTATTTTTGTCAGTGTTAGTATTAAAAGTACCGAGTTCGATTGAAGATGTGACAAATACGAGGATTTCCGAGAAAATCCGATGGCAAAACATAATGCACTACATCTGTAGGAGTGTATTTTTTTATACTATGACGGTGACAAACAAGCATACGGCCCGCCTGATGGTAAGCGGTCACCATAGCCTATGGACGCCTGCAACTCCAGGAGTGTTACATCCACGTTGCCGACCCTAAAAAAAGGAGGATTCGCTGTGTTGTCTGCTAAAGGGGCAAGCTTTGCTCCGTGGGTCCCCAGCTGTCAACACAGTGAATCCTTTTGGAGCTCTGGCGACCTTACTCACCAACAGAAACACAACACTATGAGTAGGGTCTAGTGTTACTAAACTGCGGTTTTCTGTAAGGTGGAGGTACTTCCCCAGGTGGGCTCTGCTCTAGATTCCACACTAAACGATATGCATCCGATGTGCCTATACCTCTCTTAAAACCACAGGTGGCGCCACTCATGCGTTGGTATTGTGTCCATATGAAAGAATTATCAAAGCGACGTTTTTAACGTCCTCGCCAGACCCACGTTCCACTAGCGCCCCTAGCGGCAAATTTACTCGCTGTGATCGTGAGTTAGATTTGAATTGAAGCAAGAATATGGGGACTATTGCTGTCTTTTTTTACGTACACGGGAACATAGTACACAACCACCTCAGAATCAAGTGTAAGACAAGGACATCTTGCTGCTGCACCGGCCGGTAGTACGACCAAATGCTTCCCGTACCGCAGCGAACATGCTAAATAAAAGCGTGTAAAATTAGGACAAAACTATATAATATTAGACCCGAAACATTTTCTGAAAAGCGACGACCTAAACGATTAGGCAGCCCAGATTTTCCCCCGCTTCCAGATTTAATCACTGGAAGTGAATTTTCTTTTCATTGTTCATTTCATTCAGTTGGAACTACGCAGTTATGACTATCAACAGTATGTTGACTGTAAATGATTTTAAACTTGGGAAAAAGTAAGATTTTAGTTTAGAGTCTAAACACGTTATCTCGTCCAACCAAATGAACTGTCAAGCTTCAAAGAGTTATTTTTAACGTCAACCTTCTTTGAAATTTGCTGTTTATTCACAGCGTCTGGTATCAAAATCTATAAAACTCGCTATAACCCTGACTAAACCTTAGAAGGTGGGACCTTGCAATTTGATACAAATATTCTGCAAAGTGTAGTTACCTGGTAGGGAACTACACAAAGTACAATGTATGCACAGCAAAACTAAGCATTGAAATCTTTGCTTGAATTTCAAGAAGTCAGAAACCAAATAATTTTTGGCGTAAATTGTTCACTATTTGCACATTGTATAATTTTACAATAAACTTGGACAATCCGTCGTTTGTATGTATGATTGTTACATAATAACTTACGTAATCAGCCGTCTTTTTCATCGCTGACAATTTTGGGGCTGCACACTAAGGTTCATAGAAACACAATTGTCGCAATGTCAGTGTGGTGAAACAGGCTGCAGAACGTTGAGAACTTTGGCAGGTCGTTAGATGAAATAAATAGAGTTTTTTTATTTCGAATATGAGCCAAATCATTAAGGTGTTGCTGGCTACTAGCCGCGAGTTCCCCTTCCAGGCGAAACATTGGTTATCCAGAAACGTACTTTGCTTCAAACAGGGTCAGTACTGACTAGGTTAAAAGACCGTTCCGACCCGCACATTAAATCATTAAAGATTGTGGGACAATCTTACACAAACCGACCTAGTCCCACGATAAGCTCAAAAAGGCTTGTTGTGGGTACTAGACGGCGATACGTGTAATAATAGATGCATATAAATACTTAAATACATAGAAAACATCCATAACTCAGGAACAAATATTCGTGATAAACACACAAATAAATGCCCCGACCAGGATTCGAACCCAGGACCTCCTGCTTCGTAGGGATACTACCGACTAGGCTAGGAAGCCGTCATTGTCCTCTTGAACACCACTATACCTTGTACAGTCAAGTTCATAAATACGAGTATATGCGCCGCTGGATGCATAATATGTAAACACCAACACTTTTATTGTCAATGTACTAAGGGACTAGGACTAAGGTACTGGGTAATGCTCATATATTCATGAACTCGACTGTGTTTGTGGCGTGAATAGTTATTAAAATTATAAATTGCAGTGCCCTATGTAATGGATGCAATAAACTATGACGATAACTATGACAAATGAAAATAATGTAAGCAAACAGAACGGGACACTTGGCCAATAAGGTACCTAACAGTATTTCGTATCCATCCTTAAATATGGAATTATGTCATTGGTCCAACAACTGTGTCTTTGTGGTAACACTATTTTAATTTGCAAGGTATAGTCAAACTACTGTGTTATTTATACTGTGATCTCAATTCCGCTGGATTTTAGCCCAGTCTTACGCGAATCCGTTTAAATATTTTTGCGAATTTTGCACAAGGGGAGATTTAGGATATTTAAGTTTTTTATTTTAATATTGTCTTCTGTTACCGCGATTGTTATTCATTGAAATTAAACACTTTAGAACGGATTAATCGCGTTTATTAACACCATGATCCTACGTTTCGAGCCCTTTACAGCACTCGTTTTCACAGGGTTAAGATGATGATGATGAGATGATGACGTAGGATCATGGTGTTAATAAACGCGATTAATCCGTTCTAAAGTTTTTTTTATTTTAGTTAATTCAGTTGATTGCGTATTTGCATTGATTATGTCAAATATAGAAAAGATAAAAGGCGTAGAACTTAAGAGTCTATAACTGCAAAGTTGTTATCATTCAGACGTCTAGATCTCAATATTGATAATAACTACTTGCGAATTTGAATGAATGCTATTGTGCTATCGAATATCGAATATACGAAAATCCCATACGATTTCGTAACACAATGGGAAATTTATTACAATTTTTTTGTCGTACATTCGGATTTGGTATTTATCTAGCGTAGAATAATCGGAACGGAACGGACTACTGTGAGTCATCGTTTAAGGATAAGTGTCAATGTCCATATTTATATATTTATATTTATTTATATGTATATATTTATATATATGTATATGTTTTTTTGTTTATTTATTTTATTTTATTTAGTTTGCTACTATAATGGATGTGCTATTTCCACTTCTCTGTCTATTTTTTGCAACCCCTACAGACTTTTTGTTTTTTTTTATTAGTTTCCGCTACCTAAAGGTTGTCTGGAAGAGATCGCTTTTTAGCGATAAGACCGCCTGTTGCTTGCCTCTTCTTTTGTTCGCTGTATTCTCTGTATTTGCTTCATTTGAGGTGTGCAATAAAGAGTATTTGTATTGTATTGTATTGTAGTCCGTTCCGGGACCGTCCCGATACGGGACGATCTGTCAGTTTCTATACAAAAAGTCACGTGACGTCCGAGGGCTCCGAGCTATCACGTGAAACTGACAGATCGTCCCGTATGGGATCGGAACGGAACGGACTACTGTGAGTCATCCTTAAGGAACTCTACCTACCCACCAAATTTCATTAAAAAACAAAATAAAAATCCGCACTTATAAAAAGTGTCACTATATTGCAAAAATGTTTACTATATTCAATTTTCGGTTTGCAAGCAAAATTACGCCATTTTTACTTACCATTTTATACAAAATAAATAGACTATCAGTAGTATATCTACTATTAAGTACTAGGTATTTTATTTGAGTAATATCAATAAAGTGCATTTTGTTTTGTTTGTGGGTAGATTTTTCTTTTGTGTTTAGTTTAAGTGTGTTTTTTTTATATTAAGGTAGTCAATATTTTTTGTTGTTAGTTATTTATGGACTTGTAATGTATTATATATATTTTTTTTCATAAATTTTATTCTTTGTTTTAACATGCTAGCATTCGTTACCGAGCTATTCAAAAAAATGTTAGTGACCTGAAACTTTTGCTCTCGAGTGTAATTTCGCCAGCACGTGGGTCGAGATTACGTATTTCATCTCAAGATGTCTGTCTTATGCATAACATATTATTTATTTAAGCACCCGTCGTACATGTTAATCCTACTTTACCTTTGACGTTAGCTGAGTGAAGTTAATTTATAAGTTGTTTATGTAACTGGATAATCATGGCTCTAACTGGATATCTTATGATGGCCGAAACAACTGGCTAAACATTATTTTATTTATTTATTTATTTAAAACTTTATTGCACAAAATAAAAGTACGAATGGCGGACTTAATGCTTAAGGTATTCTCTACCAGTCAACCACTGGGCCAAAAAGAGAGGTTTGCTCGGTTCAGGCTACAGAAAATATTAAAATCATGTCACGTTTAGTAATATCTAATGAAGACGAGATAATACATATATAATAAACTTACACATATACTTTATATCATATACATACAAATATACATATACATATATAGTGTATATATATAAATGTAGGTACCTACTATCAAACATCACCATTAAAAAATTTATCCGGATTTTTTTGTAACATTAAAATGTTAAGTTATTCAGACGTCATGCCTTCTCATCTTTATTGAATATCAGTGGTAAGGATAACTCACGCTAGAGCGGGACGGGACGATCTGTCAGTTTCTATAGAAGACATGCGAGGGCTCCGAGCTATCACGTGATTCTTTCTTTAGATATTGACAGATTGTCCCGTCCCGTCCCGCCCGTGCTCTCCCGCCCTGTCTCATCCCGTCCCATCCCGTTCCGTCCCGTCCCATCCCGTCTCGTCCTAATGTAACCTAATTCTTACATACAATAAATAATTTGAACTTTAAAAAGTAAGCTTTGCTCATTTCTCTCATTTTACATTTAGCAGTTCAATCGCTTATCAATCGCTTAGATGCCCTAGTTTAGATGATAGGTTTAGGTGAGAAAACTCGCAAAGCAATAAGCGTAATCCTAGTTATTCTTTTCTTCTCACTTATTAATAATTAACCAATATTAGTATATCCCCGAGACCTTTTAAAAGTACACGTTTTTAAGGGTCTATGTATACTGGTTTTTAAATACAAGTGGTTTGTTATCGGTGGGAATGTAGGAGCAGTAATGGCGTGCATGTTTCACGATCGCGCAACTTTTAAATCGTTTCCGTTATCCTGAGTGACCTCGGCGATCAGAGCTACCAACATGACGCACCCCTGAACTGACTCTGGCGAATGGAGTTGCCAAACGGAGTACGCATGCGAGCAGTGTCCACATAGGCGAAATAAACGCTTGTATTGAGTGCAGGGTGAAAATGGGGAAAATTATATCAGTACGGCTAGCACATTACAGCACGCCTGTTATTTAAGCATAACACGTCAAAAGCGCAAGTTCATACATCAATCACAAGTTATGGACAAGGACAACATAATGAACTCACACAGGTTGTGATGGGTTGTGACAGGTTTTATTGGTTATACATGTTTTAAAAGCCAACCGTTGACGCTCAATAGCGAACGAAATGCAACAGTCTTTGTCGCACTAATGGAAGAGTGATAGAGAGAGATAACTACCCTACACTACGGTGCGTGAGTAGTTGGCATCTTGTCTATGTAATCAGGTCCAATTTCGCAATGTTATTTTCATCGTATCTTAAAAAAGTATTTTGTCATTAACACAATATACTTGATTCCATCTTAAATGGATCACTGTTTTAGTTGAATGAAATGAAAATAGTTTAGTTGAAAAAACATTATGCAATTTTATAATTAATAATACACTGAACAATTGAAAGCTTTGTTGTCCCAAAAAGAATACCACTCAGCATATGTCGAAGCTCCATAATGCAGCGACGCTGGTTTTCAGCCTACGAGTTGCAACTTGTATGCATTAAGAAGAAAAAATCGATTGGCAATAGAAAAAATGAATTAAATAATTTATTATTTATAATAAATGTTTTGATTCAATCTCAGCCCTGGACACCGGAGGGCCTCGGTCACTTTTTCAGTAGTATATACATAACATCTCTTTCGATTGGCCAATTTACTTCACCGTCGACGAAATTCTCAAACAATTACCTGTAACAAATAAAATAATGTTAAGCTTTATTAATTAATAATAACATATTTTAGGGATGGCTAAAGTTTCAAAACCAATTGGCCTCATACATTATTTTGGCTCCAAAACTCTGAGTTTTTGTCCACAGGTGTGGACACAGCATTATAAAGGTCAGTGCTAATGGATGTCTAATCGTTCTGGTTTTCAACAAGTCATGTACACTTAAGTGTGGGACCGTAACTTAAGGGCGCTTTTACTAAACATTTACTTTCTTAAGGAGCCTTCAGCTCAAACTTGGAAAATGTAGTGACAGCGTTTTTATACGGGGTGCCATGTAAGTCGTGAACCGTTATACATTTTTTTAGCTTCATAAACAACTATCAATTGAATGCGATGGATCGCAATAAAAACAGGCAAGTTCTTTTTTATTTTTAACCTTTTTTTTGTTATTCGTTTTTCTTTTAACCGTTATTATAGGGTATTAAAAAGGTTTGTTAAGATTTTTACATTAGTGAATTAAATTGCCTCTTTAAATTGGAATTGTTGCAATCATATAATACCTATTTTTTTTATACTGAATACTACGACGGATACAAACAAGCATACGGCCCGTCTGATGGTAAGCGGTCACATACGTACTTTACATACTAACATATTACATACAAACGGCGGATTTTCCAAGTAGAACTAGACGAGGGATTTTCTCGCTCTAGCAAGCTTTTAGTCACCTTGCTCTATCTTTCCTCCAATCAAAACGCCTGGGAATCTTGTATTCGAATTAAATACATAATAAGCTATTACATCACATCTCACTCAAAGCTTCATAAACTGCACACCTTCAATTGATTTCACAACACCTTCGTTGGTTAACCACTGTTACATCCACCGCCTAACAGCTGCCAAGCACCCATCTTAGCATCTTACACACATCGACCTAGTGCCACGGTAAGCTCAATAAGGCTTGCGTTGTGGGTACACGACGATATATAATAGATAGATACATATAAATACTTAAATTCATAGAAAACATCCATAACTCAGATAAGCACACAAACAAATGCCCTGACCAGGATTCGAACCGGGACCTCCTGCTTCGTAGGCAGTGCCACTACCAACTAGGCTAGGAGGCCGTTAAAGTATGGCACATTAACTAGTAGAATGTCATCAATCTACTAATGTCAAACCTATTTCCGTAGCCAGCTCTTAGACTATTTATATCTAAATGGAAATTTATTTCTGCCAGGTCTCAATTTAATACAGCTGCGTGCGTAGCCAAGATGCCAATCGCTCACGCTTGATAACGTATCGTAGCTACCTCTCTCTATCACTCTTCCTTATAAGCGCGACAATGACAGTTGCGTTTCTTTAGCGTTAGCGTGAGCGATTGGCATCTTGGCTACGCAGCTAGGAACGTTACTTAAGTCTTTAATAAAGCTCTTGTTATGTCAAACACGTTGACGGGAATTTCATTATGTTCCCTTCAGAGACATAGATTAAACAGTACTATAGATACGACACTTTCATTTGTAATTATCGATCTTCTCTCTAGCCCTTTTCGGACTTATACCACAGCTCACCGACTTTGGCAACAAATCCTAAGATTTGTCGTAGGCGCTATAAAACACGTAATCTCACTCCAGTTTCGAATTATTATAACCCTTAAATTGGCAATGTACATCACAGTGTACAATAGTTAATAAAAAATCCTGTCATCAATATATTTATTTTCTAACACTTTGATTGCCAGAAAGTAATAAACAGTTTCGTTGTGAATAGTATAAAAAATGTGTAACATGGCAAAAAAAAACAAATTAATGTCACAGTCAGAAATATGTTCTACGCGGGGGCACTCACCGGTACCTCGAGTTAGTTTTATTAAAAAATCAAAAAGTTTTTTGTATGCAAGTTATGCTAAATATATTTGTATTTTTTAAGAGAAGAGACAAGTGGTTGTTTTGTGTGTATAAGTCATAATAAAAGCAATATTCACGGGTAAATTGCAATATACACCACGGTTATCGTTACCAAGTTTGTAAAGAAGTAAACCGAATGTCATTCGACTTTCAGGACTATGTAAACAAACGGCGTAACTTTGATTTATCACTGTTACTCCATAAAGTTTCACACCACCTCATCAAAAGTCATTGAAAACATACACTATTACAATAGCCTTTGTCGTAAAAACAAAAAATATAGGAAAAATTACTTAATCTTGGAAATTTCATTGAAAATTCAAAATGATTTAAAAGTTAGATTATTCCGACAAAATGCAATGACGTTTTTGTTTCTTTTATATTCTACGTTGTCTATGACGTTTAGGGATGTGACTTAAGTTAGTGACATTGTAATGCCGGTACTCACGGTATCTACCTGATATAGGCATTGTGTACACTACACGGTAAGTAAATGAGCAAAGGATCGTAGCGTAAGGTATAATATACTTAAAATTAAATAAATAGCTAAATTCAGATGCGGATGCATGCAGTGGAAGAAATGCGTGGATCATGTAATAGGAGAAGAGCATAAAATGAAAAATTTAGACGGCATCATCGATAGATAGGGTATACCGAGATGATGTAACGCCACCTTTTATAATAATACTGGTGACTCTAGTAAAACTTCAAGCAACGATCTTTTCATAAGATTAAACCAATTAAAAATATGAAGATGAGATGTGTTTTACTTTCGGTATTTTAGTAATCGATTTATTTTGACTTAAAATAGCACTTCCCCATCACTAGTAAATTCATCATTCAAAGACAATTTCAATATGGCGGTTTGTTTACACAGTCCTGAAAGTCGATTGACATTCATTTTACATTCAACAACGGTAACCGCCATGTACGTTGCCAACTTAACGATAAATTACATTCGAATCAGAAAATTAATTTTTACGGGAATTAAAGCCAAGATTTGGTGTGATTGATTGTGTATTGAACACATTAAACAAATAAAGAATATAGTACTATATAAACATATTTTAAATAAACAATTACACGTAAAATTGTTACATTCTAAACACGAGCAAATCATCGATATGATGGCAATGTACACTTTGGTTACCGACGTTTAGTGTGGATTCCCACCCTATGGAAATCATGAAAATGTATTCAAAGGATACAAAAACTAGAGTTTATGTTGCATGGCCCCAGAAAGTGAAATTGTATAATACACATATGGGTAGCGCGGACTTAGCTGACATCTGTATCACATTTTATCCAACATCATTGAAGACCCAAAAGGTCGAATGTTTATTGCATTAAATTCAATATGCCCCTTTATTTCTTCGTCGATGAAACTAAAAAACGAATTAGCTTTCAACAGTTTTACACTAATGATGTTTTGCTCATAATAGTTTACATTTATATGAAAATAATATTATACTACCTTCTTGGCAGCGGTAAGCAGCGTATACTATAGCGTTCAGAATTGCATGGGCAATTTATGAATGAATTCATTCATAAACTGCCCATGCAATTCTGAACGCGTGTGTACATGCAATAAAGTAACTTTTTGTAAAATAATTGGCAACGTACATTGTGGTGTACATAGATTTTTCAAAAAACCAATAATGCTGGATATTTTTTTACATTTTTCTGAAGACACTCCGAAGGAAATAAATAATGGCATGATATTGTATTGCTACTTTTTATAAATTTTTACTCTTGCTAATTTAAGGGGTAAGGATGACTCACACTAGAACGGGACGGGACGGGACGGGACGGGAAAATCTGTCAATTTCTATAGAAAGCGTCACGTGACACCCGAGGGCTCCGAGCTATCACGTGATTCTTTCTATAGAAATTGACAGATTTTCCCGTCCCGTCCCGTCCCGTCCCGTGCTAGTGTGAGTCATCCTTTAACATAATTTAATCGCGGAAATACAGTGTATATAAAGTCTTTATGAACTAGGTAATAATTAATGTTATCTAATTATTATATTTGAACTGAATTACTTTAAAACAGATTAAATGCGTTTAATACACCTCGAGATTCCGAGTGGTTCAATATGGTACAAACCGGCCAAATGCGAGTCGGATTTGCGCACCGAGGGTTCCGCACAAAGGATGGAAAGGTGCTGGTGGCACGAAACTCTCAGTATGCGGCAATTTTGCAGTTTTCGTATTTTTCCCTGTACTTTGTACAAGTCTAGCTTTTTGCCAAATTTCGTGATTCTAGGTCTACGGGAAGTACACTAAACATTTTGATTCCCATTGCAAATGTATGGGAAATGCGACATAAGCGGCCGTATCTTTTGATTGCGTTGACGTAGAGGTTTAATTTTTTACAGTTTCAGGGGAGCGCAGACCTGTATATTTGGTGTTATTTCAACTTGCTACCTTTACGCTTTTCCGAGATAAAGGGTCTTAACAGCCAGACGGACGGACAGAAAACAAAGTAATCCTATGAGGGTTCCGTTTTTTCCATTTGAGGTACGGAACCCGAAAAAGGAACCCCTAAGGCGCCACTCTATTTGTCTGTCTGTCTGTCAATCGTTAAATATGTTGGGAACTACTTAAGCTATTGATGTGAAATTTAGAATAGTTACAATGAAGACTAGCCCAGAGGCACAAAAAGTAAAATTATCAAAAATATATTTTGCAGTACATTATGGCGCTATACTAGTACATACTAGTGCGATTATGAACACTTTATGTGCCTATGTCAAAAATTCAAATGGCCATAATTATGTACTGTAAAACGTCGTACGATACATGTGCGAATAGGTAATTCGCAACTCGTGACGATTTAAAACACTCCCTTCGGTCGTGTTTTATTCTATCGCCACTCATTGCGAATTTTCTCCTATTCGCACTTGTATCGTCGTATACTATTTTATCTTCTATAAAAATGCCTGATACAGTAGGCAAAACCTACCTTTCGTATTTATTTTTAGATTCGATAATCATACCTATGAGAAAAACAAGCTTTTGTCATTACGTTACGTACAAAGGACAAACAGATTAGTCTGACCCTAATACCCTTTTGTATTTTCACTGTCAATAATAACGTACCTATTTGCTATTGTCAATATTTATACGCACCATTTATAAGCTTATACAGAGTGACGTTTTAGGTACTAGAAACAGGATTGAAATGCAATTGAAGGCGGGCAAAAAAATGGCTAATAAATAATGATAATATTGTTTGTTAGCTTACAATGTATATACTCAAAATGTGCGTTTTTGTAGAGTCAAATCATGCGGAAAAGTACATTTTTCCGCACGATATGATCATAGAGATCCAGTGATTCCCGAGGTCACAAAGGTGACAACACCACTCTGTCTGTCTGACGATGACTGCCCGATGCAGTCGAAACATGTCACGCCTTTTGTGATAAAAATACGTGAGTGTTAACCGTTGCAAAAAAAACATCTTAAAACAGGAAAAAATCAAATGTTATTTTTTATATGCGCTACCAACTGATACGTCGTTTGGAAATGCATCGACGTCAACTTGAAGTCGATGCATTTCCAAAGAATAATCTATTGAAAAGTGATTTCGCTTGGCATTGACTGCAAACGTGTCAGTTTGTAACGCATATAAAAAAATACATTTTTTTATTCACAAATAAAACTAACAAAATATGTAGGTACTTCCAGTAAGTTATAAGCTATCTTAAATCTAAAATAGGCCCTTGAGGCATTGTACCCAGGATGCTGGCGGCATTTCCATTTTGTATCGCAATGCTGCAATCGTCCGTGCTGTATTTCTGTATGTATTGCTGTTGATGCCCCAAATAAACAAAATAAAATAAAATAAAGTACCAATTGCGATACAAAATGGAAATGCCGCCAGCATCCTGGGTACAATGCCTCAAGGGCCTATTTTAGATTTAAGATAAAATCTAAAATAGGCCCTTGAGGCATTGTACCCAGGATGCTGGCGGCATTTCCATTTTGTATCGCAATGCTGCAATCGTCCGTGCTGTATTTCTGTATGTATTGCTGTTGATGCCCCAAATAAACAAAATAAAATAAAATAAAGTACCAATTGGAAGTTTATACGGCCATGCCTTGTATTCATTACGTCATCGGACAACTTTTTATTGAAATACATAATTTTGGCATGTTCGAATGACACAGCTAGCTATCAGTGAGCATAATGAAATAAAAACTTCATACGAATTTAATAAGCGATACTTATATAATACTTACTGTAAACCCAATTCCAACCCTACTAAAATTTATAAAAAAAAAACTATTTCTGCAATTCAGATGCCTTGACTGTTCGCAGATCCCGTCTCCAAATCCACCCTGTAGTAAACAACGTTGGAACAAAGACCGCTAAGACAAAAGGTATCATTCTAAAACGTAGCAAGTCACCAGATGTTTGTATAGAGGTCGGCCATTTTGAAAACCGGGAGTCGGAGCCAATAACGGGCGCTCAAACAAAAAGCTGGAGGAATTGACCGCGTGGATTATTACGCAGGAGATGGCTAAGATTTCTTAACATTAAGATGATAAATAAGATTAAGGTTTCTAGGTGACAAATGATTACATTTTGCATATTGAGTTTGGCCACTCTTGTACACTATAGAGAAAAGATTAATACTAGGGAATGCAAACCGGTAAAAAAATGCATAGGAATTACCGGTTAACCGGTAAATTATCGGTAATTTTCATACAAAATATCTACCGGTTGCTTTACCTAATTAATACCAATAGTTATATCTTTTTATTCTCGGGATTTCGTATATCCTTATATATCACTGGTTCAGTACCTATAGCTGCCATGTTGGCCGTGTTGCTTTGATTAGATATGAAATCATAGTTACGGGAATATTTTTTTATTATTTTTTCTTTTTCCTAGCGTTATCCCGTCTTATGCCTCGGGGAGCCTGGGGTTCCACTTTATTGACACATAAATAAATTATGATTAAAAAAAGGGTAAGTTAATTAAATGAAATCAATACACAGTCATGTAATTTAACTAAATTTAATGTTAAGTGTCGCAATTACTTTGACATTGCAAAATATACTGTAACTTTTCTCGTGAAGTAAAAATATAAAACCGTGCACGCTCCTGGTCCATTATCTCAAAGAACAAAGGCAACCTTACCTAAAGAACCCTACTAAGAACTGACTCCCAAATACCTTTAATTATTCTTTTGTCCAAGGCAACGGAAGATAAGCGCAATTTGTATACAAAGTTACTTCTTTGTTGATCTTCGTTGATCAGTTAAGAACCGACAAAATTCGACATCGTGAGTGTAGTGTGTTGACAGAGTCACATCCCCAGTGATAGACCAAGTGCGTAAAACCAGCACGCCTACTCAGCTTGGGAAAAATGCTTTCGTATGTTAAGCTACCCCCCGTATAGGTCCTCGGTTTAAGTTCCGCTGTAACACTTTAGTTACATCTCTAATTTCACCCTGTATAGTTTAGTTCTACACGTGTCATACTAAGAGGAAATTTTCTACCAATACTATTAGTTTTACACGCGTTTGACAAATATCGAACTTACAATCCTTTTTTTTCTCCAGCACTTCCATCTGTCAATTAGATGACTGACAGCGATATTAAAAAATTATACATTATAACGTTGTCTATGCTATTCCATAAAAATACTACTCCTATGTATTTTCATACAATATATTAGCACTTGATTTTTTATTTATTTCTATAGTGGGCATACGACATGTGCCACATTTTGTCATCTTTCGAGATTTTACTTTTTTCGCTATTTTAGCTGTCGTAGAAAAACTAGCGTATGCAACAGCTCATAATTGTTTGTTCAGTCTTTAGAGATCGGCGTAGGTAACAGATCGCGGCGCGGGCATTGATGCCATAGCCGCGAAGGTGACAACACCACTCTGTCTGTCCGACAATGACTGCCCGATGCAGTCGAAATATGTCACGCCTATTGTGATAAAAATACGTGAGTGTTGACCGTTGCAATTTAATAAGGATATCGCTGGTTCGATGCCAGCCCGGTTCACCGGGGGCCTTGGTCACTTTTTATATGACATCTCAGTTATTTTACTCTATATCTATGGAACAAGTTTATACAATTTTCAAGTAAATACTTGAATAACTGTTTTATTGATCAGATTAAGCCACCTCACTAGATCTACAAACTTCGGCGTGTGTTCAACAACTTAAACGTGTCTAAGTTAGTAATTGTGTTGACTAACAATAGTAAGTTTACAACTTTGCCGCTATCAAGTAGGTACAGCCATCTCTTGTCGATAATAGAGGACCATGTACGCGCAAACCGTCAGATCTCTTTAGTGGGTATCCGCTGGACTTTACCGTAGGCCTTGTCCACAAATCACGCGAGGTTTAGGGGGGTCACGAAAGATCACGTTAGGGGTGGGGTCCAAGCAGACCTCACGTGTATTTTTCTACATAGAACGAAACCAAGAAAAAATACAGGGTGATTTTTGGGTCATGGAGCAGGAGTGAACAGGGTAGGTACTGGGGAGGGCCACGCTGAGTATCATTCACTATGGGGACAACTACGACATCCCGAAAAAAATATACCCTAATTAAGAGTTATTTGATATTTAATTGCTCCTTAGTATGAGTTAGTTGATACTTAACTATAAATTAACTCATAACTAGGATTTGTTTTTCACGATTTCGTGTTTGCCATAGTGAAAGTTGCTCAGTGTGACCCTCCCCGGTACCCTGTTCACTCCTGCTCCATGACCCAAAAAACACTCTGTATAAGTAAAAGCTAAATCACTTCACGCTTAAACTAGCGCGTTTATTTTACGAAAATTCGGAATGCGTAGTCTATAATAGTGGACATTTTTAATTTAATAAGATTTACGAATACGATACTTTTTGTTTTAATATTAGGTCGAGTGAGAAAACACTCGCGGAGGGGGGATTAGCCTCGAACCTCACCAAAGATCACCAAAGGGGGGTAAAAAAACCAGGAAAACCCTTACGTGATTTGTGCACGCGCCCATGCATGTGTATATACAGATCTGGCTAATATGATATATGATGTATATGACACAAGCCTTCTTGAGCTTACTGCGGGACTTAGTCAATTTGTGTAAGAATGTCCTATAATATTTATTTATTTATAGCTTAAAATAAAATTGACATCTATCCCACCTATTTTAAAATGCATTACTTACATACCTATATTGATTTGTTTTGCCAAATTGCTCTCTTGCTGAACTCAGTTTAAACCTAGTGTAGCATAATTATTATAAATCTAGTTATTAAGTGCCTGACATGTCCTATATTGTATGCCCTAATAGGGTATCATGTACTGACTAAGAGTAAAATGTAAGATCCTTTATGACCTAAGGAACATGATAACAATTTAATATGAATATTTTTCTGTGTCATTATAATTTTCAAATTCATTTTCATCCTGTAATGTACTACCAATTGACACCGTAAACACGGGAATCTGGCTCACCGACGACGTACCGTCTACCTTTGTATCCCGGGCGGTGGTCTGACGGCAACCGCCGACCCCCACTCCTGGGTCAGACGTTTACGCTTGAGACAGGTTATGCAAACCTCAATACACTACACATCCCCTAATCTAAACCTGTTATCAGTCCCGTCGGCCGTAGGCCCGTAGCAGCTACGCCGGAGCAGCTACGCCGTAGCGACGTAGCTAATTTAAATATAGCGTGCTACGCCCCGGCTATAGGTACGAATTAATATCAATTACAATTGTAAAGCATGAATTAAATCATTTATTATTTATAATAAACGTTTTGATCCATGTTTTTATGTAGTCACACTACTATATATAAATTATAAATCTAATTAAAGATTTATTTCCAAATAAATATAAACTACTTTAAAAAAATATATATATATTTACATCTCGCTCCCCGCCCTTCCAGGTGCAAAAGTGCCCATAATGCTAGCGGCATTGCCGCGTTGTATAATTATGGACAGCCTTTGCACTAGGAACGACTCTGAGCGCGGGTCTTCGCCCTTCTGCCTGAGTCGGCGGCCCATGTCGCGGATAAAACGTTTTGCATCAGCGCCCCAGCAGCCCGCCGTTTCAACCGCAAAAGGAACGAAATAGTAACTAGAGCCGAGAGGAGCGTATTTCTTGCGCTTTAGCGCGGCTTGTGTTTCGGCTGCCGCTCCGGCTGCACGTGAGGTTCGACCGATGTGACATGCGGAGAAGGTGCTGACGCATGTAGCGTCCCATACTAAACACTTCCCCCTTTCCCATGGTACTAAAGTTAAGCCATCAGGCCTTTTGCCATCCGTGCGGCTAAGACCTGGAGGCTCCAGCACCGATGGGACACCAGCCGACCTAAGGGCCCTCTGGAGAGTGTCGTTGAGGGCATGGTGACGCGGGTGCCTGCCGGCACATCGGCGACAACTTAATGCATGGTGACCATCAGCACCCACCGTGGCACCACAAATGCATGTGTGTGGTTGACAAACACTGCAACCCAGGCGGAGAGCGACTGACACACGTAATGAGTCGCCGTCTAGTAAAGTGCCCAGTTGGGGCGAAGGCAACGCGTGCAGCCATGCCCCTGATTCAGGCTTCGAGACAGCCAAAAAACGAGCACGATCTACTCCCGTGGCGCGGTCCATAAGTCCAGCTAATGTAGTTCTACATCCTACATCATCCCAAGCGCGCTGGACTTTGGGATTCTCTGGCACAGACGCTATTGGGTTGGAAGCCAACCATTCTCTCAGAGCGTCGGCCACATAAGGTATATTTGACTTGTCACCATTTAAAGAAAGAATATTAGTGACAAGATCAACTACCCCATGCGCCGATGCTAAAAAGGCCGGCAAGCTGACATCTTGCGCACGTCGCACACCAATGCCTCCATGGCGGACTGGCAGCGAAGCTTGTGTCCACTGATCATTATCCAGGGAGACGTTTACTATAGTCTCGACCATAGTCTTAAGGGCCGCGTCGAAGGCGCTGATGTCATCAGGGTATAACCAAACTGGGGCCGTGCGCAGCAGATAGGTTAACTTTGGGATGGCGAAGCACTTTTGCATTAATACTAAAGCCACGTGAGGATTAATGCCTTTAAGGCGTTCATTGGCTAAGAGGAGTAGAACTCTACGGGTTTTGAGAGCCTCGGGAACTGCGGAATGGAATATGGGTGCTCCAAGTAAATGAAAAGAATTGGGGTTAAGCTGTCTAAGTCCAGGGAGTAAAGTTATGAAAAATGGAAAAAGGTAAGAGGATTGAGCACTACATGGAAAAAACTCACACTTAGATGTGTTTACTTCCAGCCCTAACTTTCTCAGGCGAGGCAGCAAGAAAAGTAGGTCTTGCTCGACTTCCTCAGGTCTACCGCCAATGGTACCATCGTCTAGATACCAGATGTTAAGAGGCGACTTTAGTTCCTTAATAACTGTTTGTATAGCAAGACTAAAAGTCAAGGGACCTAGAGGATCGCCCTGTTGAGCACCTACTTGAGAAAGAATAAGGTCAGATCCATAAAAGAGGTTAGAAGGTCTGTGATATGCCTGATAAAGAAACGGATAAAGTGTGGGGATGTGATCACTAACTTCTTTTAACAAAGTATCCCTTTCCAAAGAATTGAATGCGTTTTTTAGATCCAGTTTAACAATAACGCTACTTACATTATTTGGGTCCAATGAAAAAGCGCGAACGGCATGTATAGCCGCTTCGCAACCCAAAGGAGTTCCGAACCCCAGCTGATGTGGTTGGAGATAGGAAGCCATTTCCCCTCTAACAGCACGGCACCCGAGCTTGGCCACGAGACGACGCAAAGTGCTCCCCACGGCTATTGGCCTCACTCCTCCTTCTTTCTTCCTTAAAGCGCACAGAGAAGCCCCGTACAAATAGGGACATACCTGGGGATTTAATTTTCCGCTAAGAAGAAAATTGCAAAATCTAGTCAAAGCCTCCATTAACCTCACCCCATTGTCTCCCGCCGTATTAGAAGTTAATTCTTTCAAGTGATCAGGACGAATTCCATCCAGACCTGCCGCTGACCCACTATGAAAAGAACCAATTGCTAGAGCCACGTCCTCTAATTTTACTGACAAGAAAGGGCAGTTTTGAACGGGTTCGACCGGTAAACAAAGGGGATGGGAAGGGCTTGGGTGCTTTGACTGCAAAGCTGTCAAAGTGTCCGGGCCAGGAGGAGCGATTGTATCTTCACTCATAAGGAGCCGGACAGCTCCTCTCAAATCACCCGCATGGGCCTTGGCCTCAATCCTACTAGAAAGAGAATTCGACCGAGAGGACGCTACATAATCATCTGATGATAAGTAAGAGAAAGCATTAATGTTTTCTTTGACTTTCGCAGTGAGGGATCCAGTTCCGGCATTGCAAGGAGCTCTCAAGGCTCTGTACGAAAAAGATAGAAGAGCGTACCATTCTTCCAACCCATTGGTAGATATGCATTTACCTATGATGTCGCACAACTTACCCGCTGCAATACTTCTTGCTCCTTTCGGTATATGATGGAGTACTCGCACTGAATCTTTAAATGATGCGATTTGGTCTAAGTTATAATTATTGGTCTGTGAATCCGGTATTGGTTGTGTGACATTAATGTGAAAAGCGGTGCTGCTGGTGGGCTGCGAAAGTGGAGGGCGAACAATATCATTGTGTTTTCGCGTAATGTGTATCTTAAGGCCTCGCGATGTAAACACTCGGGATGAATCAGGGCAATATGGGCACGTCGAGTCAGACAAAGAACTCATAGCTTAAATATGTAAGAAATTAAAAAATATATATATACAAAAGATACTTAAAAATAAAAAGACTGTCCTCGCACGGTCCTCAGAACAAAAGGGCACTAATATAAGGAGGCTTGGTGGTATCAGGCATGTGTCAGGTCTTTCATGTCTTTCAATTATAAATTGAAAGACATGTAATATACCTACTACAGAAAAAGTGAAGCCCCCCAGTACCTAGGCCACTCCATTTAATTCATTATTTTCAATGTGTACAGTATGGTGGCGCCATCTCTCGCTTCAAGTTGAAAATTATCTGTAAAGATTACCTAGAAGGCACTAGACGTAAGTCTGAGCTGCAGGATTGCGTATACTTAGCTGAGAAAGGATTGCGTATACTTAGGAAATTTCGGACTCTGGCCGTCGGAGCCTAGTGGTTAGGACGTCTGCCGCGAAAGTAGGAGATCGCTGGTTCGACCACAGCCTTGGGCACTGGGGACCTTAGTCACTTTTTCTGTAGTATATGACATGTCTTTCAATTTATAAGATCATATTGTAAGTTTTAAATATAAGAGCCTGGGCAGAGAGTACCTTTTTGTACCATTCGGGGTCGAAACTCTTGGTCCATGGGGCCCCAGCGTACGCAAGTTTTTCGTAGAAATCGCGAAACGTCTGGTAGATGTTACTGGTGACCGAAGAGCTGGTGGCTTCCTCGCACAACGTATAAGCATTGCGATACAACGAGGAAGTGCAGCCAGCATCCTAGGTACAATGCCTCAAGGACCTACTTTAGATTTAAGGTAGGTAGAGGTAGGTAGTTAGGTAAGTTACACTTACTGTATATATTTCGAAAATAAATGTTTACAATGTAATTTATAGTTTCGTAGAAGAAAGATAGGAGCGGAGCGTTGGTGGCTCAGCGGTAGGAGCGTGCGACTTTCAATCCGAAGGTGCAGGTTCAAATCCCGACTCGTACCAATGTATTTCTCGGAACTTATGTACGAAATGTCATTTGATATTTACCAATCGCTACTCAGTGACGGAAAACATCGTGAGGAAGCCAGGCTCATCCTAAGGCCTAGTTTACTCTCTGGGTTGGAAGGTCAGATGGCAGTCACTTTTGTAAAACTAGTGCCTACGCCAAATCTTGGGATGAGTTGCCAAAGCGGACTCCAGGCTCTCTGAGCCGTGGCGGGAAAACGCTAGAAAAAGATAAGAAAGTTCTAAGGAACCCCATCAATTTCTATTTTAATTACGGGACCCTAAAATACACCATATAAAATCACCCTGTTTCAAACAACCATTGCTCGCTGTTAGACCTTCACTATATTACAAGGGTCGAAACGCTCCTGCATACCGGGTAATTTATAACCGGGACCTTTAAGAATTGAGTTATTTGCCAAAAAACGGGTCATGGTACCCTCCTATTTTACAAGTCGTTCTACACAAGGAAACACCCTCTTTATTTTAATCTTCCGAACACATTTTATGTTAAAGTTTTTGCAGGTTTTTTGGGTATTTAGGACTTTTTTCATATCCTTATTGACAAATATAACCCATTGCGGGAATACAAAAATATACAGTACTTTTATTTAAGCAGTTGAATATCTCCAATTCCCAGGATACTTTATAAAGTGCTAAACCCATATAAATGGCGTATTAAAGGACCTAATCACTCTTAAATTTGCCTAACACCGCCGCACGCTAATCTTATATATGCAAAACCATTTATTTAACATAATCTAGCAGAAAGGTTGGTTCATATAAAATGAGAGCACTTTGACATTTCTGTTGTCCCATTTCTAAAGAATATAATAAAAATATAAGCGCCAAGCGTTTGGGGCCATTTTCAAATACCGACAGAAATAGTAGATTACATACCAAGGCCGTTTAAGTGGGAGATGTCTCGGATTCCATGTAATTGTCGGCCGAGGCGAAGCCGAGGTCGACTAACATGTGATCTGAGGCTTTCCCATTTAACGGCCGAGGTTTGTATACTATTTTTCTGCCCGACGGAGCCGGCAGGCGGCAATTTAGTTTTGCGTAAAGTGGCGCTTACCGACCGGAGGACTGAAAAAGTAAGTTAAGTATAGGTAGATTGAGATTTTTGTGTGCGTGACCTCCATTCCGGTTAAACTATACAACGTGTCCCAAAACTCAACGGTAACCCGGCACCACAGGATGGAGTTGCTTATGATTATTCCAGAAAAAAAAAATATCACAATAATTTTAGAAATTTTATTGTAGAAAAAAAATTACATCATCGAGAATCAACGTCCCTGCGCTTAAACTTATTTCGGGTGTTTCCTGTAATAACTTTAATCGCAGGTAGAGCCTCTCAAGCCTAACAACATTAGTTGAGCGACTTTTGAAAATTATGAACTCTGTAGGTTTTCTTTTTTAACATCAGCAATCGTGAATATCAGCCTAATTGACGTCTCTAGCCATAGTTCAAAAATGACAAAATTCCCAGTACATTGCGTCTTGTAAAAAACTTGAAAGTGTAACAAACAAATGCACGTTATTTCTAAAAGTCGCTGAGCTGTTCGATTCGGAAAACTACCAACGATAAAAATTGTTGCTCCTATTTTATTATGTCTCGGTAGCTCAGTTGGTAGAGCGATGGGCTTGTATTACAAAGTCGCGAGTTCAAGTCTCGTAAAGATCGAAACACTTCAAGCGAAAATTATCTTAATTGCGTAAGTGACCCGTTTTAAATATTATTTTCTCAAACATGATCGGATCGGATCGGTGAAATTTATGTCACGAAATGAAGACATGAAGTTTCTTGTTTATGGCTCCCCACATTTACTTCTTGGCCATAGGCCGTGATGAACGAAACATTGTCCGCTGCTCTAACTTTTTAAATTTGCGTACTAACACTAAACTAACAAAGGAAAAATTACATACAGCCAACGACCACTAGATACTTGCGACATTAAAAAAAAACAAATTCTATGGTTATATGTATATTTATGTGCTGTTAAACATGGTTTTTGAATAGCTCATTCAAATGGCATGTTTTAAAACAATAAAATAGGTGGCAAATTAAACTATATTTTCCTAATTAACTATTTACCTGGTAGTTGTAATAATTTTAATATTTCCTCACATTTTTAAATAGAAAACTCCCGTGAGTATTAGACATATTAATATACTTAGACCGGGTTACTCACGTGTCTATAAAGTCGAAGATAGCTCGACATGTTTCGGGACGGTCCGCGCCCCATAATCATGAGTGAGAAGCGCTAGCCGCGATTGCTCTGCGCACACTGCGCGCGACAGCCCGTTGAGCACGCCGGCAGACCGGCGTGGGGGGCGCGGTCGGCGCAGGTGCATGCGGCACCGGTATAGGCGAGATACTACCGTCTCTTTCACTTCTATTGTCAACTGCACTATTGCACACGACACTTACTACGTCACACTCTAAGGTATCGTCCACACTAAGCACCGGCGCAGCACACAAAACCGTTTTCCAAGCAGGGGGTACTGACCACCCACCATCGCGATTGAAATTTGGGTGACGACTGATCTCGATAGCCTCCCGTATTTTCCGCGGAATGAAAAACTTTTCCTTCGCCAGCACGGTTACCTTATCGAATCTAATATAGTGCGCACCCGAATCCATCGAATGATCCGTTACGGCAGAACCCCGAGTATCCCGATTTTTCATACTGCGTATATGCTCAGAAATCCTTGTGGAAATGTTGCGGCCAGTCTCCCCTATGTAGTTCTTCCCACAGGAGCATGGGATCATGTAAACCCCTGGGGTACTCAATGGCTCCTTATCCTTCGGGGAGCGCACCAACTGTCGGAGCTGCATATGAGGGCGGAAAATCGTCTTGATGCAATATCTACGGCGTAACAAGTGTCCGATTTTATCCGTCACACCCTTCACGTAAGGCAAGTATAAAGGCACCCTCTCCACTTCAGCTGACCGGGGACGCGCCGATGCGCTCGCAACCCGATTGCTCTGCCTCCAGTTGTAACCGTTACGCTCCAATACACCCTTCACATGAACTAGTTCACGATCCACGTACTGAGGATCACACAGACTTAGGGCTCGGTTAATCAGAGTCTTAGGCACAGAAAACAAGTGGCAAGGGTGATGGTGTGAATCCGCCCTTAGGTACCTATCCGTATGCGTTGGCTTACGATACACTGTGGTGAGTAATCGTCCACAAGATCTACGTATAACCAAAACGTCCAGAAACGGCAATGTACCTTCACTCTCCTTCTCCACCGTGAACTTGACCTTATGATGTATACTATTAAGGTGCTCCGTGAATTCCTCAAGGCCAGTTTTCGAGACGATAGCGAAAACATCATCCACATAACGCCACCAACATTTTGGAGATAAAGGCGAGTTCTTTAATGCTTCTTCCTCAAACCATTCCATAAAAATATTAGCGACGACAGGAGCTATTGGCGAACCCATGGCAACCCCATCAATCTGAAGGTAGTAGTCTCCATGCCACACTAAATATCCACTCTTCAGACACAGCTCAATCGCTTCCATGTACACGGCAGGTAAGTCAGTAGCCCTCAGTAGGTTCTCAATAATCTTCAAAGTTTCATCTACCGGTACATTAGTGAATAGAGAGGTGACGTCAAAACTCACCATAAGTTCGTCTTCACTCAACTGAATATCCTGTAGCCGACTAATCAGATGCCTAGAATCCCTAATGAAACTCGCGGATTTGCCCGTAAAACCTTGTAACACAAATGACAAATGTTGGGCAAGTTTATAAGTCGGCGAGTCAATCTGACTGACAATAGGACGCAACGGCCAATCAGGCTTATGGATTTTAGGTAAACCATAGATTTTAGGGGATGTCGGGTTTTGCGGGCGCAACCTCTTCAACAAAGACTTGTCCGGTAAATCCTGCAGCAGCTTATTGACCTTGGTCGACACTCTAGACGTAGGGTTGTAATTCACCTTTTTGTACGTAGCTACGTCACTCAACAGGTGAGTTATTTTATTTTCATAGGCTACAGTGTCGATAATAACCGTCGCATTACCCTTATCTGCTGGCAACACCAAAACGCTTAAATTGTCGCGTAGTTCCCGTAATGCCTTAAGCTCACCGTGTGATATGTTGGACTTTGGCAACTTAGACTTACGTAACATAGAGGAAACATCCTGCCTTATACATTCTGCGTCCGCCGCCGGAACCCTATTTCGCATGATTGTATCCTCCACGCTCGTAATTATTACCTCTGTAGGTAAACGTTTGGGGGTAGGAGCAAAATTAAGCCCCCGCGCTAAGGCTCTCTTCGCCGTTTCGCTCACACTACACGACGACAGGTTGACGACAGTTTCGATCGCATCACGTGGAACTGCATTTTGTGTGGGTAGTTTGTTTTTCGTTAACCGAGATAATTTACCCTTATGTCTCTTGGCCGTTTCATACAAAATGCGTTCTGATCTACTGTACGACATTGCGTCCAAACATTCCCACAAGTCACTGTCCAAGTGGTTGCTGAGTTCAATATGCACCGAATACAAATCACAATTGACCAGAGCAATTTTTCGACGGTAGTCTGCAATTATTCTTGCCAATAATTTCTCGTTAGCCGCACGGAAGAACGTTTCATAACGCAGTGAACGTGTCGCGCGCAGTGTGCGCAGAGCAATCGCGGCTAGCGCTTCTCACTCATGATTATGGGGCGCGGACCGTCCCGAAACATGTCGAGCTATTTCCTCACATTGTTTGAGAAAAGCACTATACAGGCGTCGGCCGGAAGAGAGATTGCAGGACTCGTTTTATCCAGCCTCGTCTACGACTCGGCCGTCTACTCCAAACTCGTCCAGCAATATTTTACTTCACGGCCTTTGTAGTAATGTACTATTAATAGTATAAAAATACTTTACTGACAAATCAGGAATATTTAACAACACGAGTAATCGCCAAGTCGGATGCGAGACTGTAATGCTTAATTTATGTAGCTTTTGTCGAGAATTTGCAACTGAACGAGTTCTTGAGCTTTCAATAGACAAGTGGGCTGTGAGGATGCTTGGGAACTAGCCAGTGTCTTTTGTTCTCTGTATCTCTAGCGTGTAAAACTCTTTAGCGAATGATAAATTGAATGATAAAGTGAATTAAATTTATATAACACTAGATCCTATAACACTAACCATAACACTAGACCCTACTCATAGTGTTGTGTTTCTGTTGGTGAGTATAGGTCGCCAGAGCTCCAAGAGTATTCACTGTGTTGACAGCTGGGGACCCACGGAGCAAAGCTTGCCCCTTTAGCTGTCAACACAGCGCATCCTCCTTTTTTTAAAGGGTCGGCACGCGTCCATAGGCTACGGTGACCGCTTACCATCAGGCGGGCCGTATGCTGGTTTGTCCCATCGTAGTATTAAAAAAAAGAGACCGTAATCATGGGAACCAGTGACAATAAAAAGTTGATTGACTCATAAATCACTACTACATGCCCCCAAGCTGTTAACTATTGACCACAGGAAAGAAAATTCTTCGCACAAATCTTCAAAAATAAAAAAACGATAATTGTGTTTGAAGACGTATACGAACCCCAATTGTTAAAATCTGTTAATGGTTTTAACGTACATTTTACTGTAAAATACGAACAAAGTAGAAACCTCACCAAACCACTTTAATTAAGTGAAATTTCCTGTCCCAAAACTCGGATAGCAAAGTTTTGGGGAGAAATTTTTCCAGTAAAGGAAATAGTTATTTTAAATTTGAGAACCTCTCGTTTTGTTTTAAAGTCGGTAGATTTTGGAAAACATTCCAACGAATTGAGAACTCACTCCTTTTTTGCTTTTTTGTCTGTTAAAAATAATTGTAATCAAAGACGGTTTCAAAATAATTTCCTACCCTCATAATCTCCAACTATTTATTATTCATGGAGTTTTATGTACGAATAATTTGTTATATAGGGCTTTCCTTGAATATCGCAAAAGTTTCCACATTTACATAATTGCCTTTGGGTCGTGCTGGCTGTTTTTCTGGTCTGATGAATAATACGTTCTGCTAAAAATCACCCCCCACTTTACATGTACGGGGGAAAAATTCACTTTTTATTTAACCATTTTGTTGGCGTGACTGATATATACAGTATGTATCACAACGAAGAGCAAACCTTAAAACTGGTTGACGGGGAACTCGAGTACAATGTAATGACGTGCATTTCACGTGCCTAAATACATGTTTTATGGTATAAAATTACTAAATTAATTACTCGAGGACCTTATTTTTGCAGTCGGTTAATGGTTTCTGTAACATCTTATAGGGTTTGTTTAAGGTTTTGATTTTTGACAGTGCATGCGTATTGCGTACTGTTCATATGTAGCTAGAGGCAACTAATTAACATTAACGTTGTTATGTCAACGCACATGTGCTTTGAGTTTTGTTTATAAGTAACCTAGGTAATCATTTAAATAATGGCTGTAGTCATAGGCAACGCGCAAGCGCTTTAGTAACTGTTTATTTATAACTAGGTAAGAATACAAACTTCAACAAGTTTTGACGCCTGTCTGTCAGTTGGTAATTTAAGAGATGTCATTTATAAGATTGTAAACAAATAATACAGGAGAGGTGCAAAACAATAATAGTAAATGTATATTTTTATACCTCACGTAAAAACTGTCGTATTTTTGATGAATTAGGTACCATGCTCATATTTATGATCAAATTCAAATTCAAATTCAAATTCAAAAATTTATTCTGCAAGTAGGCCTCAAGGGCACTTTTACAAGTCAGTAAGCATTACAATAAAGCATTTGCATGTACAAACATTTACAATATATAGTGAGAAGTAAAAGTATAATCTAAATACTGATAATACAACAGCCTGATCTAAACATTAACGGGTTTCTTTTTTTCCTTTCGTTCTGATACATACTGTATACAGTGCGGCAGAAAAGCCGTGAAAGCAGGAGGACACTGGTTCAATCCCAGCCCTGGGCACTGCTGGGGGCCTTGGGGGTCACTTTTGTCTGTAGTATATGACATCTCTTTCAACTTATAATTTATATATAGTAGTGTGACTACTTAAAAACATGAATCAAAACATTTATTATATTTAATAAATGATTTAATTCATGTTTTACAATTAAAAAGTAACGAATTTAATAAAACTAACTATGCCATTCTGTTTCCTTAATTATACTAAGCCACATGACGAAGTTAAGGGAAATGCTCAAGAACCCCCTGTATAATGAAACTGTAAGGATTCCTAGTTGCATACGGAACCCTAAAAATGTGACGTAGTAATTTCCGTACATTATTTACGTTCCGCTTGGCGTTTTCACAAACGATTGTTATCTTGGCTGGGCACCCGTTGTTCGGTTGGATGGCTTGGCATCTCGCCAGCTTGGCATGGCCTACTTGTTGCCAAGCTTGACACCTGTTGGAACATGTTGCTGTAATGGAAACCTGTTGGTTTGTTACGGCAACTACTAGCGGTTCTCTGAGCTGTAGACCTCGCGATCTGGTATAAGTAATTTCAACTATACTAGCACTATAACCATTTTTCAACTCACAAACTCCGCTGACAAACTAAGCAGAATACTAAAACTGTCCCCATTTCCCTTGAACCAACGATTTCAAAGCCAGCCCTCATTAGAATTCAGCGACTGACGATGCATCTCGGAATTGCATGAAATATTCCACTCGTTGCGTGTTCTGTGGATTCTGGCATTGACAATGAGCGAAGCGAAAAATACACACCTATTTGGGTTATTCAGCTGAAATGCTTGAAATGGTGCTACTTTGCTCGTAAATTTTAAAATTTGATATAAAACAGCATGTTGATTAATAGATTTAGGTAGTACAGCAACTATTCCGTCATTATGCGACATTTGCGTAATAAAATCATTTTGTTTTGAGACGAATATTTAAACTTAAACGTAGGAGCGAGAGCGTAGTTTAAGAGAGGTATGGGCACAGCGGATGGATATCGTTTAGTGCGGTAGGGCACAGCACAACGAATGTTGTCTCGCTCAAATCTGGAGCAGAGCCCACCTGGGGAAGTACCTCCACCTTACAGAAAACTGCAGTTTAATAACACTAGACCCTACTCATAGTGTTGTGTTTCTATTGGTGAGTAAGATCGCCAGAGCTCCAAGGGGATTCACTGTGTTGAGAGCTGGGGACCCACAGAGCAAAGCCCTTGGCCCCTTTAGCTGTCAACACACCGAATCCTCCTTTTTTTAAAGGGTCGGCAACGCGCATGTAACACCATAGGCTACGGTGACCGCTTACCATCAGGCGGGCCGTATGTTTGTTTGTCACCATCGTAGTATTTAGCATCGCAGTCTTTGTCTAATTTGGCCCTAAATGAAATTTGTTACGTGGAGCAATTGTACCCTGTGTATAATTTAGCTCCCTACGAATTTTATGTGGATAAAATTACACTGTTAAATATATCTTCTTATTCTCTTCGTTTTCCCGGCTTATGCCACGGCTCAGGGCCTTTCCCACGATTTGGCATAGGCACTGGTTTTTTTTAAGCGACTGCCATCTAACCTTCCGACCCAGAGGGTAAACTGGACCTAATTGGGATAGTCCGGCTTCCTCACGATGTTTTCCGTCACGTAAAAGCGATTGTAAAATTTCAAATGATATTTCGTATATAAGTTCCGAGAAACTCATTGGTACGTGCCGGCAGGATTTGAACCCGCAACCATCGGATTGAAAGTCGCACGACTTACCACTAAGCCACCAACACTCTTTCATTATTAAATATATAAAAACAAAAAACCTCTGTAATTTTTAAGCAGAAAAGTCTGCGAACGATACGTATACGAAATTGCTCAGAAAGAAAGGAAAAGTGAAAAAATTCATGGGCGGGACTCGAACCCGCGACCCTGAGATACCAGCTACTCGCTCTTCCAACTGCGCAACCGAGACCCACACCCGTCATCATCATCATTTCAGCCTGTAAGCGTCCACTGCTGAACAAAGGCCTCTCCAATCGAACTCCAGCGCGACCGGTCTACAGCCACCTGCATCCAACGAGACCCACCGATCCTCACGTCGTCGGTCCATCTTGTAGGTGGCCGTCCCACACTGCGCTTGCTAGTACGTGGTCTCCATTCAAGGACTTTTTTGCCCCATCGGCCATCCGATCTTCGCGCTATGTGGCCGGCCCATTGCCACTTCAGCTTGCTAATCCTACGGGCTATGTCAGCGACTTTGGTTCTTCTACGGATCTCCTCATTGTCATTTCTCACTCGATCTCGTAGAGAAATACCAAGCATAGCCCTTTCCATAGCTCGACCCCACACCCGTGGCCGCGAATTTTCTCCCTCGTCATATGCGCCTTAGGCCTAATTCGTGGCCACTGGTGTGCCATCGTTGCTACTCGTCTGGACTCGTCTGTTTTTTGCAAGCGGAGTGTCGATCAATAGTGTAAACACATTATTGATACGATTCATAAACTCGATATATTTAGCCTACTTAACTAAATCCAGTGTACTTAACTCTACAGATTTCAGATTTCAGATTCGTACGATTTGTTTCACGGCCCTTACCATGACGTCTTCACGTGATTCAGTTTGGGTTCTTAACTGTGCTCAGAAAACTTACCTTTACGTCTTAACGCGATTCATTTTAGATTCTTAACTGTGCTCAGAAGTCTTACCTTGACGTCTTAACGCGATTCAGTTTAGGTTCTTCTTAACTGTGCTCAGAGGCTTTACCATGACGTCTTTACGTGATTCAGTTTAGGTTCTTAACTGTGCTCAGTTGTATGACAGTTTAGGTCCTAAACTGAATCGCGTTAAGACGTCATAGTTAGGCCTCAGGTAGAATTTGGGGAACGTTTATAGATAAATTCAACAGCTTTCATACTTTTTTCTGGCAATTAATTAATAGTAAGTAATAATGACTAGTTTACATATAAGAAATCGCGGGCTAAGGTTATTTTATTTTATTCATATATTCTAACATTTAAAATGAAAACGGATTCACAAAGCATATATGTACTTACGTATATTCTGTCAAGAGATATTTCAGTCCCAATTACTCACGGTTCGCAAAGAGGGGTGATTATCGATTAGTTTATATATAATTATTCCATAATTTAATATTTCTTGTGAAGGTCAGCTTTCCATAATCATACGGTTCGTCTGATGGTAGGCGGTTAATGTAATTTATGTACGAGTGTTACATAAAATAAATTACTTCTTATATTCGGTTGTTTTCGTTCGGAAACGGCGCTTATAACAAAAATATTTAAAAAAAATCGAAGTTGATACCTATAAGTTTTTATAATTTTTTTACAGTAAGTAAATTATATTATCGAAGTACATAATATAATTTCACTATAATAACATTTTCAGAGATAAGAAGTTTGCTGAAACAAAAGAGTTAATTATCATGAGGGTCTTTAGCGGTTTTTGAACGGAATATAGAGGGCTAATGATATTTGGGTAGGTACCTATATAAAACATAAAAAGATTCATTGCTCAGCAACTAACTGCTCAAACACCACGAATAAAATTAGAGATGTATTTCCTTTCATGTTTATATACTTAGTCTTAAAATAATGTACTTATGCAAAATATTATACGATTGGTCTCCAAATTGAAGAATTTTTTGTTATATCTCGATATCGAATTCTGTGACTCCAAGAGCCAGAATTTGAATACGCTTTTTGAGTATCAAATATAAGTACCTACGTAGTAAGTTTACGCAGTCAGCGATCAAATGCGATAGCAATGCGGTGCGATGCGGCGCGGAAAAATCGAGTCGATCACGATTCCGATCACGATTGCCCACGTACCATGTGCCAGCTCTCGTGCATCGCTACTCTTTCAACGGTTTATTGACAATTGAAGGCAAAGCGGCATACCACCGGCGTCGCATTCAAACGTCAACGCATCGCACCGCGTCGCTATCGCCTCCATTCAAGCCTGCCGTCAAAACTAAGAACATCAAAGTCATATCGGGTATATCCTTCACTTCCTCACCAAGTAAAGGAAGTGTCAAAAAGACATGTATATATGTTTGCTATTTCTCTGATTCTATAGGTTGACAACAGTTTTGCTGATCTCTTTTGATGCAATTCGTCCAAGCCATTAATCATCAATGCATTACAACTTAGTCGCATATTTTGATAGTGGATTTTCCAATGTCGTTATTAGGTTAGACTTACGACATTTGAGAAATCCACTGCCAATTTCAAGTCCGCTCCAAACTGTTGTCATTTGACAGTTTTTGTACTACTTCCATGCTTTAGTTAAACATCTTTTCTACCATAGATAAAAGAAAAAGGAATAGATAGCTAACGGAGGTGTGTCGCGCGTCGCAGCGATGAGGCCAGATGGCCATATTACTGTTCGACGCGAGCCAGTTGCATCTTAGCCGCAATCGTAAAATATGCTCCGATATTTTCATAAAATGCCGAACTCCTACGTTGTTACGAGCAAAAATATGAATGAAAACAAAAACTTCAAGGACTAAGGAGTCACGTACCACATGTATTGTATTCATTTCATTCGTTTTTACTTGATAAAATCATGCATTTTTACAAATATATCCAGGACCGTATGATTTTACTCTGCCAGACTAATTGGTTGAACTGATCTGTAACAAATTGTACAGGCGTTTTACATTGACGGCTTAGAATAGCAAACAAGTTGTGTCGCGATGCAATGCAATTTGTTACGCAGCCGCGCAATGTATCGAATTGCTAGCGATATCCACAACCACATGATTATTACTTGGTACGGCCGCTTGTGCCTTGCCGGGAACTAGAGAAGCGGTGCACCCGTGCCGATGTGTGTCGATAAATGATTGGCTTGATTTTACTCAAATAAGAAATTACATTTTCGGTTTCCGGTAGGTTTGTGTAATACACAAATTTATTTTGTATCTGTATCTATTTATTATTGTAGTGTTTGTTATCTATTTAAAGAAAATCAAGGGTAACATTGAGTATGTTAAAACCCAAACTTTTTAAAGTTTTATGTCCAAAATTTTTGTTTTTATGGGTATATTTGATGAGACGTCTTTATTTATGGTTTATCTTTGAATATTTGTATTTATCTGATTCCAGGTAACAATATAAATAATGTCATTAAAACAAATTGAAAAATGTTTTTAAAGTACATAGTAGGCGTAAAAATACAAACGACTTATTTATTTATTGAACAAATATTCATTAACATTACAGTTATCTTATCACCATTTCGCTAATAAATTAAATATAAATTAACATAAGCATATAGACCTAAACCTAATATTAAATGTGACATTCACAAAAATTTAGAAAAAAGGCGTGTAGTTCACGCAACTTTAAAAAGAATAAGTATAATAATATAATAGTATATAATAGTATAATAACTTATGTTTTATCTATTCAATTTTAAGGTTTTTTGTCCGACGAGTGTAAGACTAAAATGTCTCTGGGAGAAAATTTACCATTGACATTAACTGTATGGACAAGTGTAATAAAATAACGTTTTTATTTTAATTTGTATTGAATTCGACTCCTAGGCGAGACAAGCGAAAATCAAAAATACTTTGAAAGCAGTTTTTTATGTTCCCCTTGAGTACAACGAGCTAACTTAAGGTTTTAAGGCACTTTCCCTCTAGGGTCTATTATAATTTCCGACCTTTATACAGATGAGTCCTGCTACTGTTAAGTGTGTACTTAACAGTAAATAGCAGGGCTCATTCTGTACACATGTCGGAAATTAAAATACTTACGGGTCTTCTCTGTTTCACCTCACACCTGCTCAGAACGCTTGGATAATTTGATGCTTGGATATTCTTCAACGTGTTATTAACGTTAGCTGGAGGATGGCTCATTATGCAATGATCTTGAATCATAAATAGTTGTTTGCATTCAATGAAACTAGATCTATAAAGTATTAGGGTCTGTCTATCCTGAGTTTCCTAGATTTTGATAGCACGAACTATGAAAGTGTTAAGTAAATGTCATTATTTCATAGAATTTTGACAATGACATAGAATAACACTCTAAAGTTTGAAAGTTCATTTACTTGGAAGATATAACGTGGTTTGAGGTAATTGATTAATCAAAAATGGCCCATACTACACACCACGTTTGGAACCTGCAATACAATATCATCTTGTGGTTACTTTATCAAAGTGCCTTGCGCCCCTGCGAAAGGCAATGCGTATGCGACTGTGCGCGTACCGTTCTAGGATGCTGCCTCTGTTTCAGGCTCTTGAACCCACCATTAGCCAACGTCCATACCACGTTAAACACACCGGTTCTCGTCCGATCACCGAAGTAATACATACACACGGGTTTAACGTCAATATACTTAATATGGTCATGATTATAACTATTGTTACACATCGTTTTCTGCAATATTTTTAACCACGACTGATTTGGTTGTCCTGGGATTTTACTGTATTTATTAATATTCAGAGCGCATCAAATATCAATGGATAACAGTTTATCGACATATACTCCTCTCTAGCGCCGCGTCACACGATCGCTTACCGCGCGCTTTAGCCAATCACAACGCGTCTCTGGCCTGAGTCTGGCCACGCCCCGGAGACATGAGAACTCGTTAAAATTTAGCTTCGTTAGACCCACTTGTTTTCTACACTTATTGCCGCACTGCAGACAACAAGATCGAGACATTAAATATTCATCATAATCAACTGACAAACAGGCCACTGAACAAGATACATTAGCATGATACGGTGTGACGGCCGCGCCTTACATTTATAACGAAGGGGAGTCCTATTTGAGAAGGAATATAATTAGTACATAATGATACAAGAGCGAGAGAGGATGGAAAGGTGATTCGCGACGATTTTAAACACTCCCTGTATTGTACGACATTTTACAGTACATATGTCCCATTGAATATTCGACGAAGACACGGAAAGTACTCAGTATCGGGCGGTGAAGTAACACCATGTGTACTATAATAGAATATTACAATACAAGTTTATATACAAGTGCGAATAGGAGAAAATTCACAATGAGTGGCTATAGAAAAAAACACGACGGAAGGGTTTTTTTTTAAATCGATACGAGTTGCGAATTCTCTATTCGCACGTGTATCGTACAAGGTTTTACAGAACATATATTTCACTTGTTTTCATTCGTAAACAGTAAAAAGCAAACAAACAAATGAAAGTTCGGAATGGCGGCGGTCCGAATCTAGTATAGACACCCACTTGAATTTGATAGCTGTTCCAAATTTTAACTCATAACCTACTGTTTTCAGGAGGTAATGCTAAAATGACAGTTCCATTAATTCCTGCTGCTTGGTAATGCTGGTTTCTAAACTCATTTTAGAGCACTAATGTTATGTGCGTGGATAATAGTACATAACGATACAAGTGCTAATAGGAGAAAATTCACAAAGAGGGGCGATACAATAAAACACGACTGAAGGGAGTGTTTTAAATCGACACGAGTTGCGAATTACCTATTCGCACATGTATCGTACGACGTTTCACTGAAGATATTTATTGGCCCTTTGAATTTTTGAAATGGGCACATAAAGTGCTCATTATCGCACTAGTGCGGTAATAGACCATTGTAATAGAGTAGCATGGCAGTTCATCGACTATAAAGTCAAGTAAGTATTTTGTAATATAAATAGACTAGAAAAATATCCTTCCTAGTCCCATTTACTGACATATCGCGAACAAAACAAGAAAATGTAACTTTCTTGATAAACTCAGTCCACCGCGAATAAAGATCCAATTTGTCCCAAGCCAAAGATGAAAATATTCAAATCTCAGATAATAATCTTTGAGTAAGGTCGTCAGAGCGCGGGTTAACTTTCTCAATATTGAAATTTTGATTGACTCCAACTTTGGATCGTTGTTTTATTTTTAAATTTTATTCTAAGAGACTTCTGGAATATGAAGGTCAGGCCCCAAAACCCACGCTGCCAAGTAGGTAATTTCCTAAAATGACTGAATGAGTCCACGATTTCGTAAAACTAGCGCCTACACCAAATCTTGGGATTAAATTTTTTTTATACTACGATGGTGACAAACAAGCATACGGCCCGCCTGATGGTAGGCGGTCACCGTAGCCTATGAACGCCTGCAACTCCAGGGGTGTTACATGCGCGTTGCCGACCCTTTAAAAACTTTAACACTCCTTTTTTGAAGAACCCCATACTGTAATCCTTTGGAAAAACAGCGGCAGGGAGCTCATTGCACAGCCGGAGCGTCCGCGGGAGGAAGTTCCTCTTAAACCGCACGGTACGAGACCATTTAGGCTCCAGGGTATGCGGGTGAACACCCTGCCGACGGCGAGTGGTGCGATGGTAGAATGCAGCTGTTGGCATCATATCAAACAATTCTTCAGAGCACAATCCCTCCGCATTCAAAGACACTTTGCAGGTGCCGGGTGTTGTAACGGAATCCTTTATAGCCTGTCATCGGCTTGGCAGAGCCCGTAAGTCCAAACCGAGGCCCATTCTCGTTAAGTTCTCCTGTCAACGAACCCGAGATGCTGTATGGGCCGCAAAGAAGAAGTTCAAAGGGTCCGGTAAGACAGTGTCAGAGTTCCTAACTGCATCCCGGCATGCAGTCTTCTTGGAGGCGAGACGGATCTTCGGGATTCAGGACAGCTGGACGAGCGACGGCAGGGTTGTGGTGCAGTGCGGCGACGGCTCCAGGCACAAGATTACTTCTCTAGAGGAGTTAAAGTCTCTGGCCGCCTCAGCGAGCGCTGAGGGTCAGTCTGCGGAGGAACCTGCTGTTTCTTCTGAGGAACCTGCTGCTTCTTCTGTGGAACCTGCTGCTTCTTCTGTGGAACCTGCTGCTTCTTCTGAGGATGGTTCTAGCAAAGCGCCCGCTGCGGCCGCCAAGCCTTCGGCGCCGGCGCAGGCGAGGTCAGTCGATACCAGGCGAGCACGAAATGTTAAAAAGACCCCGGCTGCATCTAGCTCTCGATAGTTTTAGTTTTCTTTGCATGTTTTTTTTTTTGAAGTCTTTTATTTTACTCGTATTTCTTAAATACCTTCAATTTAGCTGTTTACAAGTCCAATATCAAATGTCAATGTAAATTTCTTATTCCAACATTTCATCTGTCAAAATACTACTGCGTTTCGATACTGCTTAGAGGAAGTTGTATTTTTCTTTGCGTAACATTTTGTAGAATCGTATTTATACTTTTGTTTACTGTCTGTTTTTGTTAATTATTGTTAATTAACTGTGGCGAGCAAATGAGGTTTTTGACCACAAGTGTTAGATTAATTTAGTTTTATCATATTATTTAGCATACACATTGATATAGTAATATTTATTATACATATACTCTTTATTCATATTTATAATTTATTATTATATTTAGAAACATATATCAACTTTATAGTGTGCTCCATTTTATATGTCGGACGTTTTTAACGTAAGCCTAGAAAGTGAGTTTTTTTCTTTATCGTCTTCTAGCCATTATGACTCCTTGAGTGATGCTTCTGATATGCCTGACTTGGGCGAGCGACTTCAATGCACTTTTGCTTCTTCCAAGAAATGTTTCAATGTTGTACATATAAATGCGCAAAGTGTGCCAGCTCACTATCCAGAACTACTTTCCACTTTTTCCTCGTGTAATGTTGACGCCATACTTATTTCTGAAAGTTGGCTCAAGCCGTCTTTGCCCTCTGTCCTTTACCCTCTACCTGGTTACCGCTTAATACGCAATGACAGGGTTGGTACTGCAGCTGATGGATTGGGGACAGTGCGAGGTGGTGGGGTTGCCATTTACTTGAAAAGTGATTTGAGTTGTCAAGTGGTTGCTCAATCTCCTCCGGACTACTCGAACTCGGCCGAGTATCTTTTTTTAAATGTTTCGTTGCGCCATTCTAAAGTTCTCCTCGGCGTATTCTACAGCCCCTCATCTCACGTTAATTATTTTGATTCCCTAGAAAAAACTTTAGAAGATCTTAGCGCACAGTTTGATCATCACATAATAATGGGCGACTTTAACACTTGTCTAATCAAAGATGATCACCGAGCTCTTAGACTTAAGTCGGTTACTTCTTCGGTAAATCTTAACATCTTGCCTCTTGCCCCAACCCATTTCCCACATAACGGTCCCCCTTCTCTTTTAGATCTCATTATTACGTCTTCTCTTGATTTAGTTGCTTCGCATGGTCAGTTTAATGCAGCTGGTTTCTCATGCCACGATTTAATTTTTGCTTCCTTTAAAATTCGGCCACCCAAACAAAGACATAAAATTGTTATGCGTCGTGACTTCCGTAGCATTGATTTGCAGGCGCTTCGCGAAGATGTAGACGGTGCTGATTGGGCTAATATCGATGGTATGTCTGATGTCAATTTGAAATTAAGGGCTTTTAATACCACTTTGCTTGCGATTTTTGACAAACACGCTCCGCTAAGGCCGATGAAGGTGAGGCATTTTCCTGCGCCGTGGCTTACGTCGGATATCAAATTACTCATGGCCAGAAGGAACCGAGCCCGAGTCAAGTTTAGGACGGAATCTTCTGAGAAGAATCATCGCCATTACATTCGGTTGCGTAACCACTGTAACAAATCTTGTAGGGACGCTAGGCGCCGCTACATTCATAAATCTATTGAGGATTGTCCTCCATCAAAGCTTTGGAGTTTCTTGAAGTCGCTTGGGGTGGGCAAAGCCCCACAATGCTCCACAGGTGCACTAGATTTAGACTCTATAAATCAGCATTTTAGCACTTCTCCCGTGGCCTTGGATCCAGCCGTTAAAACTGCAACTTTATCAACGCTGGCCAAATTTCGTTTCCCCGTCTCTTCTTCCTTTGAGCTTGGTAATATCACGCCGCAAGAGACGCTTACTATTTTAAAAAATGTTAAGACGAAGGCTGTCGGTGAGGATAGCTTGGGACTGGACATGCTTTTGCTCGTGGCGGATAACATCGCCCCTATCTTATCCGATATTATAAATGTTTCCTTTACTACCGGTACGTTCCCTTCTGCGTGGAAATTTGCTCATGTTATCCCACTTCCTAAAACCTCAAATCCTACAACCTTTTCACAATATCGTCCTATCTCTATTCTCCCAGTTTTATCCAAAATTATTGAACATTTCGTGAACCGTCGCCTTCTCTCGCATCTTAATAAGTATAATTTATTTAATCCGCTACAATCTGGTTTTCGTCCTGGGCATAGCACTGTTACAGCCTTGGTTAAGGTCACCGATGACATTCGTCTTAATATTGAGAATAAAAAGCTCACAGTGTTAGTTCTTTTAGATTTCAGTAGTGCTTTTAATACTGTAGATTTTGATATCCTTCTCGAAAACCTGAGGTCGCTTAATTTATCAAATACTGCTCTGTCTTGGTTCCGTGACTACCTCTTTGGGAGGCGCCAGCGTGTCAGGGTGGATGACCGGGTTTCGGATTGGTGTAACCTCTCCGCTGGTGTTCCCCAGGGAGGAATTCTCTCTCCCCTTCTTTTCTCAATATTTATTAATGGCATTACTGAGTCTTTAACTTCAAGTTATCATCTTTACGCGGACGACTTACAGATTTACGCGGCGAGTGACTTCGATGATTTTCCTTCACTGATTAGCAAAATCAACTGCGACCTCGAGTCGATACGTAGCTGGGCGTATAATTTTGGGTTAAAGGTGAATGCTCGGAAATCGCAGGCTATTGTTATTGGTAGTCCTTATTTTATGTCCAAATTGTCGGAGCTAGTGGTACCCGACTTACGCTTTGACGGAGTAACTATCCCTTTCTACTGTACAGTCAAGAACTTGGGTATCACCATGGACCAAACCTTAAGTTGGACTCCCCATGTTGCCGAGATCAGTAAAAAGCTTTTCGCATCTATGCACTCACTAAGACGTCTCCAAAATTTCCTTCCTCTTCATACTAAAATCACTCTTACTCGGTCCCTTCTGCTTCCTTTATTAGACTACGGTGATATTGTTTTTGTAGATCTTAGAGAGGAGCTACTTGACAAACTCGAACGCTTGCAAAATGTATGTATCAGATATATCTTTGGTCTGCGTAAGTATGATCATATATCCCAGTTCCGAAAACAACTTGGCTGGCTTCCGATTCGTCGTCGTAGAGATGTGCATGTCCTGTCATTGCTTTTCAGTGTGTTATTCAATCCTGCTTCTCCTTCTTATCTATCTGAGAAATTCAGTTTCCTGGCTTCCGGTAGTGGTCACCGTTTACGTTCTAGCACCAACCTTTCTCTCACTTTTCCGTCCAACAAGACGCGTATTTACAGTAGATCTTTCACTGTCCATGCCGTAAAGTTGTGGAATGAGTTGCCGGTGTCTGTGAGGCAATCGCAATCTGCAGCATCGCTCAAGGAGAGGCTAAAGAAGTTGTGGCTTTCCGACCCTTGATTGGAGTTTGTCCTTTATGCTCTGTTTAATAGTTTATATATATATTTATTATTTAATATATGTATATATGTATTGTTGTTTAGTGTATATTTATATATGTAAATATTATATATATATTTTTATTGCGTATTTATTTATAGTGTAGTTACAATGTGTATTCAAAATTTACTTTTTATTTGAAGTTTTGTTACTGTACAATTTTTGCTCTTAGTTTGTCTTTCATCGTTGCCTGTTTTTATCTAATTTCCTCAAAGGTTAACTGGAAGAGATCCCTCATAGGGATAAGTTCGCCTTTGTTGTATCAAATTGTCTATGTTACTATGTTTCTTGTATTTCTTGTGTTATTGTACAATAAAGCTTATACATACATACATACATACAATCCATTGTACAAGCGATAGAACACACATAAGGAGGCGAAGTCTCTCCTTAGGCTTAAGGGTTCGATATCGCTTGTGAGTTTGGGAGCGTCGACAATTCGGACAGCACGTCTTTGGATCGAGTCAAAGGGCCCCAGCTGGTATCCAGGTGCTCCCGCCCAAAGATGGCAGCAATACCCCAGATGGGGTCTGACTTGAGACTTGTATAATAACAGTCTTTGCCCCGGAGAGAAGTATTGCTTAGCTCTATTGAGCACACCGAGCTTTTTGGATGCCACCTTGGCCTTCCCTTCCAAGTAGCTACGGAATTGGACATCACTGGAAATGTCAACACCGAGGATCCCAATACTCTCAGACATGGTAAGGATTGTGTCTGGGAATTGTGGGAACACAGTAAATGAAGTTTTTTTAGCGGTGAACGCGCCAATTTGTGTCTTGGTGGGGTTAAATCGGACAAGATTGTCCTGGCCCCACAGAGAGATTTCAGAGAGAGCATTCTCAATATCTGACACAAGCTTTTCACGACTCTCTAACACAGGCCGCTTACCATCAGGCGGGCCGTATGCTTGTTTGTCACCGTCGTAGTATAAAAAAATAAAAAAAACCGAAGCGATATGTTGGCACGGCCCGTGTAATAGGCATCCCCAGTACTGTCGTCTGCATAACAATGAATATCGCCAATGGACCACATGTCATTGATATGCAGCAAAAACAGCGTTGGGGATAGCACAGAGCCTTGTGGGACACCAGCATTTATGCCCATGCTATCGGAGCAACTTCCGTCGACAACGGCTCGTATGCATCTGCCGGACAAAAATCCATTTGCATAATCCCTCGGGCAGTCCGTAAGATGGTAACTTCGATAGAAGACCCCCATGCCAAACCCGATCGAACGCCTTCGCTATATCCAGGCTGACTGCCAATGCCTCACCTTGACTCTCAATGGCTGAAGCCCAGCGGTGGGTGAGATACACTAGAAGATCACCAGTAGAGCGACCATGGCGAAAGCCATACTGGCGATCACTGATCAGGTCGTGATCCTCTAGGTATCCCAGGAGCTTTGCGTTGATTATGCGCTCCATCACCTTGGAGAGAAGGGAGGTTATAGCGATAGGCCTGTAATTCGACGGGTCTGATCTGTCGCCCTTTTTAGGCACAGGGTGTACAAGGGCGGTCTTCCACAAAGACGGCACCTGCCGTTTGTGATACGAGAGCGTGAAAAGGCGCGTAAGCACTGGATACAACTCGGGAGCACACTGCTTGAGCACCACTGCTGGTATGCCAAAGCTGAACTCAGGCTTCCTGACCCGTGGCATAAGCCGGCAAAACGCTAAGAAAAGAAGAGATAAAATTATTAATACCTGTGGGAACTAGGTACATAAATTCCGAAAACGTATAGGTTGGAGCTGGGGTTTGAACCCACTACCAGTGGGTTGATAGACGCACGCTATCACCGTACGCCACCAACGCTCTAATGATTTTAATGTTTTTATCATACACGTCAATTGAAAAGGAAAACCCTTTCATGTGGATAAAGGTAAAATACGTAAATTAAGCTGTATGGTTAATTCTTGTGGACATAATCAGAAGTTTATCACCTACTCCATAAGAAACATTTGATCAACGTTTTGAGTCTAACCCATTTGAAAGTCGGGTGACACAATGATCTCAAACATTTCACCCATAAATGGTGGCCTGAAAAACTAAATTGCGCAGCAGTTAACATTTATCACTTGTGAGGTCACACCAGTAAGACCAAATAGCGCTACATTGCGTACTGAATTATTTTATAAGGAAAAAAATTGCAAAAAAGTAATTTAAACTTTCGTGAGACTTACTGACAATAAATTGCAACGGTTAACTTATGTATTTTTATCACAATAACAGTGAGTCATGCCCGAGCCGCGAAGGTGACAACACCACACTGTCCGACGATGACTACCCGATGCAGTCGAAACATGTTACGCCTATTGTGGTAAAAGTAAATTTCATTTAGAAAAGGCTTACTTAAAATACAAAAAAGAATGTTTTTTTTGGTAGAGCCGAGTTTTGCAAAGACATCACACTGTCACTTTGAAGCCTGTCAAAAGTAATGTCTAGACTAGACCAAATAGTATATTATTACATTCCAAAACGCGTTATTTACCGAGTGGCGGTAAAATTATGTTTAAATAAAAATTGTAATCATCTCAAAAACTAGCCCTAATCCAATGCACTTAGTATGACATTTTTGTTTCCCTTGGCCTCAGGAATATCCTGTTAAAATCTTTCGCAATGCTCACAAGCACCGTGTATTATTATATTCCGCGACGGTTTGTGTACGAAGCAAAAGGTTAGGTAAACGGTGAGGGAAAACAAACAACTGAAGTTATAATACGTATAGTAACGACGAAGTTTAAATGTATTTGGTATAGAGCTGCCATAACACGAGAGAACGCTTGTCTGATATTTCCTTTGATGATGATGATGATGTGTTCCTGTAATACCTCATTAGGGAGAGGAGATAGGTTTCTAAGAAGATTTCTCCATTTAGCTCGATTTTCAGTGGCTTTTTGCAGCTCTTTCCAGCTGAGATCAATTGAGCTAGCCTCCTTCTCAACTGAACGCCTCCACGTAGTGCGGGAATTATCTTCTTTTTTTTTAGTTTTTGTATTTGGCATACGTCTTCCACTTTCTGCCACCTATCGAGATTTTGCTTTTTTCTCTATTTTAGCTGTCTTAGAAAAACTAGCGTATGCAACACCTCATGTTTGGTTCTTACAACTCTCGAGTCTATTATTATAAATTTCGTTAAAAGTTTTAAGAACCCTTATTATAATGACTGTTGCAGTAAACTACTATTTATCAGCTGATTGCATACCTATGCCATAATATGTATATTAGACATTTTTTTGAAATCTTATTCCAAAAATTACCAAGTTTTAGCCCAAAATCAGCATATACGCGTTTATAAACTAAACAACTTACTAGATTAAAACAGGATCTTAAATCATGACCTGGTAACAAATATTGATTGGACCCGATTCGGAATGTGATACATCCTAATCCGATAAAGGATTCGATAAGCTTATCCGATTTACGATACGAAAAGGATGGGTAGGTACATCATCAATTCGTTTGAAACTAACCCTCTTATACGTTTCGGGATGTACGAGTACTCGGCTTTTGGAAACGTGATCCAAGCATAAGACACGTTAATGACCGAGAGAGCAAAGCGTCCGTTTTAGCTTCGGCACAAATGCTTTCGTGTGTCTGTCCATTTGTTCTCCTCTACAGGTCGCATTTATCAACCAATTCTTGTGAAATTGTATAAACAAGTTTGTTGATTACATTTAAAAAAATGACAATTCAGTTTTTGGAAATTTTGATAATGGGGAAATTGGTACAAAGATTCTAAGCGCCATAGAACCCTCAAAGGCGCTTACGACCTTTGTTCCAATGCCATCTCGCGAGGTCAGCTCACAGAGCCACTATCTAACAAGCAACATTTTTTAAGGATTCTATAAATATCCTGGGTAGATAAAGTGTTTAATGGAGAGGTGCTGAACAGAAAGCAAAAAAACGTCAGTCAACCTATTCGAACCCTAGGCCACTCTAGAACCGTGTCAAAATGACAAACACTAATAGATTTCTTACAATCTGATTTATAGTGTCACTATGACATAGTCCTACAGTGGCTAGGGTTCCAATTGGTTGACTGTACCTAGGATGCTGGCGGCATTACCACATTAAGAATATGCATGCTAAATTTAACCATGCTAAATAATCCAACCCAACGTTTTTGTAATGTCCTTAAGAGAACTCCTGTCATGTAAACTCGACTCCATCTCGCATTTAGGTATTCCTCTGTACAGTTAGAGAACCAAATAATGATTATGTATGACTTGATGTTGTTTTAGGTTTAGTTAGCATTGCTGATTGTATTCGTATCTACATATGTGAATCAGTCTGTATGTTGAATAAACAACACATGTAGAACTCATTACAATAACATTTATTTTCGAAATATATACAGTAAGTGTAACTTACTTAACTACCTACCTCTACCTATCTTAAATCTAAAATACGTCCTTGTGGCATTGTACCTAGGATGCTGACGGCATTTCCTCGTTGTATCGCAATGCTGATACGTTGTGCGAGGAAGCCACCAGCTCTTCAGTCACCAGTAACATCAACCAGACGTTTCGCGATTTCTACGAAAAACTTGCGTGATCTAGAACCCCATGGACCAAAAGTTTCGACCACGAATGGTACAAAAAGTTACTCTCTGCCCTGGCTCTTATATTTATTACGTTTTAAAATTGCGGCGCTTTCAGCCGCTCCGCCCGCTTTTACATTAGTTCGTTGGTGATAGGACGGTGCCAGCGTGTCTACAATTATACAGAATGAAACAAGTTTACCAACAGGTTTTTCTTTTAAACAGTGATCTTTCTCTTGAGCTAACAGATGTCTTGTTTAGAATTTGATTGAACGAGCGAAGTTCTGCCAGTCTACTTGAACAAACCCTCGTTGGATGTATGTGAAAAGCAGATGTTTCTAAGTATGTATGTTTGTTTGACGATAACTTAAGTATCGTTGATCGGATGGTCGTGAGATTTAGCAGGTGCTTACAATACAATACAAATACTCTTTATTGTTCACCAACAAGGAAATAAAAACAATATAAATTAAACACTAAAATATAAACAATATAAATTAAACACTAAAATGGTGACTTCACTGCAGCTGATATAAAGCGAAGCCACCGTCTAGGTCGTCTTCAAGGTGACAAGCCCAGGGCCATTGTGGTGAAATTTTGTGAAACTGACACCCGTGATAAGTTGTGGTTTGATAAGGTAAAGTTAAAGGGCTCTGGTGTAACTCTGTCCGAGTTCTTAACCAAATCACGTCACCGCACTTTCATGGCTGCGCGGGAGCGGTTTGGTGTGCGTCGATGCTGGACCTGGGACGGCGTCGTCTATGTTCTGGATTCGAGCGACGTGCGCCGCCGAGTGGTAAGCCTTGCAGAACTTGAGGCAATTCCACATGCGCAGGCGCCGATTATCCCCTTGAAGCAGAACGCGGATGCCGGATCTCAGGCTGAGGAGAGCAGCAAGGCAAGCAAACAGCCAAAATCTAAAAGACGAGCGGGTGCGAAAAACAAGCCTTAAAATGTCTCTTTTCCTTAGTCACTTAATATGCCTGGTCCTTTTGCTCTTGTAAGGACTTTTTAATTTAGTCGGGTTATTTCTCTTTTCTGATATTTTAGTGTACCCTCTTTACTTCTTTTACTAAATTAACTATTTGATTTTGATATGAAATACAACATGATAAAATATTTTGCTTCACTCCATGTGTCACTTTGACATTTGACGTTGATAAGTGTTAAGTGTTGCTAGTTTACAAAATTGCGTTCCGTTCTCCGTAATGGCTATTGTATTCCTCTTCTGTTATCAAACCCACTTATATTAATTTATTTTCTCTCTACTTGTTAATGTAACATTTGCTTTTCAAACTTCCGATACTTTTTATGTATTCTTCCGCTGTATACTGCTGGCAGGTATATGGAGTTTTATTAAGCTTTGTGTTGTTCTGTTTACTATATATATTTTTATTCATATATATATATATATATTTTAATATTTGTAAATGTCCCTTTTTAACCTAAGTAATGACAGTGATAACTATTTATCCTTCTCGTCTTCAGTTGACTCAGGTGATGACAGTTTCCATAGTTTGCCTCCTTCGCTTCACGACTTCCTTGATTCACAACTTAGTGATGTGCCCAAAAACTTTAATGTGGTGCACTTAAATGCCCAAAGCATTCCTGCTCACTATAATGACCTACTCCTTTCTTTTGATTTGCAGAATATTCACGCCGTTTTGGTGTCAGAGTCCTGGCTAAAACCGGTTCTTCCTTCTACTTCCTTCTCCCTTCCCGGTTTTCATTTAATTCGTCACGATCGCACCGGAAGAGGTGGCGGTGGAGTTGCTATTTACCTTCGTTCTTACATACCTTATACTATCTTAAGTATATCTCCCTCCTCCCCTACTTCTGATACTGCTGAGTATATTTTTCTCGACGTTTCTTTATCCCATACTAAACTTTTACTTGGCGTTTTTTACTCTCCTTCTCTTCATGTTAATTACTTCGCTTCTCTCGAGAAGCTTCTTGAAGACCTTATGCCTTGCTTCAATCACCATATTGTTATGGGCGACCTTAACACGTGTCTTATTAAAGACGATAATCGGTCGATGCGTCTTAGGTCATTAGTGGAGGCGTGTAATTTATCTATTCTTCCATCAGATCCGACACATCGTTTCCCTAATTGTGCCCCTTCTTTACTAGATTTAGCTATTGTCTCTTCCCCTTCTCTTGTTGCAAAATTTGGCCAGCACTCGGCTGATGCCTTTTCATACCATGATCTGCTGTATTTATCATACAAAATTCGCCCTCCTAAATCGAAATCAAAAATTCTTTTGCAGCGCAATTTTAGCAGGTTGGATGTAGACAAACTCCGGGATGACGCGTCAAAGATAGATTGGAGTGCTATCTATCAATCTGATTCTGTAGATGAGCAGGTATCACTCTTCAACTCCTTCCTCATTCAGCTTTTTGATGCTCATGCTCCTATCCGTGCTATAAAGGTCAAGCATCTCCCTGCTCCTTGGCTTACCGCAGAAATTAAGGCTCTCATTGAAAAGAAGAATCAGGCGAAGTCTAGGTACAAGTTCGACAATTCGGATAAAAATAAGTCCAGATATCATTCTCTACGAAATCGTTGCAGCACTGTGTGTCGTGATGCTCAGCGGCGCCATATACATAGTTCGGTAGAAAATGGAGATCCAGTCAAGGTCTGGAGTTTTCTTAAATCTCTTGGAGTTGGGAAATCGCGGACGTTATCTGATAACGTAAATAACATTAATCTCGATCAGCTGAATCAACACTTTTCCTCATCTGCAGGATTTAGTGACTCTATTAAAGTTAATACTTTAAATTACCTTTCTTCTCTGCCGACGTCTTGTTTCTCTCCTTTTACATTTAGTCAGTTCACTGAAGATGATGTCAAGAAGAGCATTTTAAATATCACTTCTAACGCCGTCGGTGTTGATTGCATTAGCCGCAAAATGATCCTTCCTCTCCTTGACTTTCTTCTCCCAATTATTACGAGTATTCTTAACTATTCAATATCATCCAGTATGTTTCCTAGTGTATGGAAGAATGCTAATATTATTCCTTTACCCAAAAAATCAAACCCGTGTTCTTTTTCTGATTATCGTCCTATATCTATTCTCCCGTTCTTATCTAAGGTCCTCGAGCGGCTAGTGCATCAGCAGTTAACTTCTTTCTTAAATAAAAACGACCTTTTTAATCTGTACCAGTCTGGTTTTCGTCCTGGTCACAGTACATCTACGGCTTTAATTAAAGTAACTGATGACATCAGATTGGGTATGGATAACAGGCAACTCACGGTTCTTACACTTTTAGATTTTAGTAATGCATTTAATAATGTCGATTTTGAAATTTTACTAGCCTTCCTACGCTCTCTGAACATTGCTCCTGAAGTGGTGGACTGGTTCGGCAGCTACTTGGTTGATCGTCGGCAAAGAATAATGGTGGGCACCTCTAATTCTTCTTGGTGCAGCACGCTAGCCGGCGTTCCGCAGGGTGGTGTGCTGTCCCCGCTATTGTTTTCCATATTTATAAATACAATTACTCTTAATATTTCTTCTTTTTATCACATGTATGCTGATGACCTCCAAATATATTCTCAGGGCGCATTAAGTGACCTTCCATCTGTCATTGATAGAACGAATGATGACTTGTTGCAGATTTTAAATTGGAGTCGCGATTATGGCCTTAAAGTTAATCCACTCAAAACTCAAGTCATCATAATTGGCAGCAACAAACTTATTTCTAAAGTCGATTTCGGAAATCTCCCTAAAATAGTTTTTGACGACATTCAAATTCCTTTCTCAAACCGCGTCAAGAATCTTGGCCTTATTATGGATCAATGTTTGTCCTGGGTACCGCAAGTGAGTGAGGTGAGCAGGAAGGTGTTTGCCGCTGTAGGGTCTCTCAGACGGCTCCGTAACTTTCTGCCTATTGCTACTAAAATTGCGCTTGCTCAAACTTTACTTCTTCCCATTCTTGATTATGTCGATGTCTCCTATCCCGATCTCTCTGTGGAGCAACTAAACAAGCTTGAGCGTCTTCAAAATGTTTGCATCCGGTTCATATATGGGTTACGCAAATATGACCATGTTTCCAGTTTTCGTTCTCAACTCAAGTGGCTTCCTATCCGTCATCGTCGTAACTCTCATATACTCTCTCTCCTTTACTCTATACTTTTTAACCCTGCAACTCCCCGCTATCTCAAAGAACATTTTACTTACTTAAATTCTGTCAGATGCTCTCATAACTTACTACTATCCGTTCCTTCTTCTTCTACTAAGTTTTTTAATTCTTCGTTTACTTTCCAGGCTGTTAAACTGTGGAACTCTCTTCCCCTTGACGTAAGACGTGCTCAAACTATAACTGCCTTTAAGTTGAAACTCAAGGAATACTATCTGTCTCTTCCTTAGCTTTTCTTCTTTGACACTGTCGTTTCTCTTCTTCACTTATCGTTATGTATACATATATTATGTATGTATGTTTACGTATGTATTTATTATGTATGTATGTTTATGTATGTATGTATGTATGTTTTATCGTATTATTATTTTGGTATGTATATTTATTGTGTGTGTTGTTTGTGTGCTTTTGTTAATCTCTGTGCCACCTAATACATTTTTTCATTTGATCTGTACTCCACTACCCAAAGGTTGTCTGGAAGAGATCGCTCTTTAGCGATAAGACCGCCTGTTGTTACCCCTTACTGTTCTGTATTATTATTTTCTCTTGTAACTGTATTTCATCTGTGTGAGGTTTTCAATAAAGAGTATTGTATTGTATTGTATAAACACTGGTGCTTAGATGAGATAAATCTTTTTAAGTATAAAACTCTCGTGAGACTCGAACACATTAAATAATATTTAAAACGGGTCACTCACGTAATTTAGTCGATTTACCAGTGTACGACTTGCCTCTGTCGCGGGTGGTCGCTCCTGATGACGTTCTTCGTAAAGAACGAAACATGTCGAGCGAAAATCGACTAAATTACGTGAGTGACCCGTTTTAAATATTATTTGAGATAAATCTTATATACTAAGATATAATCTAAGAGAGGTATGGGCACGCGGATGGATATCGTTTAGTGTGGTAGGGCACAGCAAAACGAATGATGTCTCGCTCAAATCTGGAGTAGAGCCCATCTGGAGAAATACCTACACCCTACAGAAAACCGCAGTTTAATAACACTAGACCCTATTCATAGTGTTGTGTCTCTGTTGGTGAGTAAGTTCGCCAGAGCTCCAAGAGGATTCACTGTGTTGACAGCTGGGGACCCACGGAGCAAAGCTTGCCCCTTTAGCTGTCAATACAGCGAATCCTCCTTTTTTTTAAGGGTCGGCAACGCGCATGTAGCACCCCTGGAGTTGCAGGCGTCCATAGGCTATGGTGACCGCTTGCCATCAGGCGGGCCGTATGCTTGTTTATCACCGTCGTATTATTTAAATAAATAGAATTTTGAAATTTGAATATGGGCCAAATCGGTGGAGAGGTTGCCGAGATGCCTGAGATATAGGGGTCGTGAGTTCCCGTTCAAATCAAATCAAATCATATTTATTCATGGTAAAAATCAGAAATACAAGAAAACATTAAAGTACCAAAGAAAAAACAGAATATTTTTACCACGAAATGGACTCGCCTCAGCATAATGCTATCCCGAAGGACAGCGCTGATTTTCTGGCAAGCCCATTTTGTTGGCCACGATCAACACAACTCAAGTCACAAATTTCCAATGACATAAATTGCACGTTGCGACGGAAAACAATAAGAAACCACTACTAGTGATTATGATCCTAGAATTATTAGGCTAGGCTATGTAGAATTTTATTTATAAAGAAAAGACAAGAAATAGTATTATGGGCTCAATAACGCTCGCTTGATACAAAAAGTTGCTATTTGAAGGTTGCAATGGAAATCAAAATGTATAGGGTAGGTACTTCCCGTTGACCTAGAATAACGAAATTTGGCAAAAAGCAAGAGTTTGTAGCACAAAGTATAGGATAAAATCCGAAAACCGTATAATTACCGCACATTGATAGTTCAGTGCCATTTTTAAGTACCTAAGCTCATAAATGGGGGGAGCATCCTTTGTGCGGAACCCTCGGTGGGACCTTAATAAAATTGTATACCCTATTAAAAATTATTTTTGGCCCTTGAAAAACTTTTCCTCTCAACCAAAGTGCGGGAAACGCGAAAATCCGTGTCTAAAAGTGTTATCAGAATAATTCAAGCATCCTTCACTTGAGCATTTCCAGCACTTGTCCCGGAAAAATGTTACTAAGCAAATAACTACGTAAATACCTTGTTAACTGCCACGAAGTCGCAAACCGCAAATTTATCGTTTCGTAACAAGCGGATTGTGGTTTAATGGTGCTTCTAAATTGGCTGTCATAAATAAGAAAGAAAGAAAATAATTTATTCAACAACACATCATTACAGAAAAAAACAATATAGAAGTAAGTTACAAAAAAACAAAAAAAAAACAGCAACATAAAAGCAAATAAAAAAAACCGGCCAAGAGCATGTCGGGCCATGCTCAGTGTAGGGTTCCGCAGTTTACCGTCCGTCATAATAGGCAACCTCAAAAAGTGTTTTAATAGATAGGTACATTGTGCTCAATATGCTTATAATAATAAAAAATAAAAATAACCTTCCATGCCTCCTTAGTTTAAAATTAATAAAAAAAAGTTGTAGGTGAATTATTAACGCCAGGGTTTGCTTAACGTGTTTAGAACTTAACATTGATGTTGTAGAAAGCTTGTTTCTTGTTTATGTTTTAGGATTAGTTATAAAGTATTATAGTATAATAATTACTAGGTGCATATAGCTACCTATTGTTAGATAGCATGAGCGCGATCTCGCCAACAAACTGGTTTCTCAGTTTGGCGGGTTATAATACCAATTAATGTAACTATGTACACCTTTTGAATAATAATAAAAAAAAAAAAAATAAAAAAAAATTAACAATTCGATGATACTTTCGATCACACCCGTCCCGACCCCATCAACTCTGGAAACACAGTGCCATAACCACTTTTTATTTTACCACTTTGTTGGCGTGACCAATATACATATTCGCCTTTGTTGTATCAAATTGTCTATGTTACTGTGTTTCTTGTATTTCTTGTGTTATTGTACAATAAAGCTTATACATACATACATACATACATACATATTTGTACAAAATTACAGCTTTCTAGTACTTACAGTCACTGAGCCACTTGCAAGCGCCATGTTCACGGAGTAACTGTGGTGCTGCGAGTTTTTAGTTGTGGTCTACCCACACGCCATAGCGATTTACATTCTTACGGGTTCGCTTATTTTGCGTGTTGTCACTACTACCACAGCGTAGGGATGTATTCCATACAGTGAGGTAACTTCACACACGGCCAGCGGCTCGGCTCGGTGGTCGTGCTGAGGCCCAGGGTTGTCAAAAACTATGCGAAAGATATTACAGTCTGATTAGCAAACTAATTTCCATTTTACACCCCTTAAGAGGCCATCAATACGATTTGTACGGAAAAGCAACAAAAGCTGATTTTTGACGTTGTACTACGAAGAAACGGTGAACTGTATGTGAAAGTTGCTAACTATGTTAGATAGCTCATTTCCTAGTATTAAAAATTTCAGCTTCTAATGTAAGTAAAACTCAGTGTTTTAACTTTTACGATACAATTACTGGCAGTTGTTTTCAGAAAAGCGCGCGGAGACAAAAGTTTGACTTCAATCTCTTTTAACACGATACATGAAAACACATGTTTTTTCGGGTTGATATAATATTGTAACATGGTTTTATTTAAACTTTCGGTTCCATATTTCCAATTATTTACACAGATACCCAACTACTTCGATTTTGAATATGCACATTTTTCGATAAAAATACACTGCAAACACAGGGATTCTCGCAGTAATTCTGACAAAATATTGGGATGATTTGTATACAACATTAAAGTTTATTCTTTTAAGCTCATGTTGAAGTCGAAAAATACATATTTTTTTGAATTTCCGTATTATTTTTTTAAATATTCAAATGGTGTATAAATTCCGATGCGCGCGGGCTGAGTCCTCAGTACCGCGCGTGCGCTCGTAGAGGTAGGACCTGTGCTGTTCTCTGTGGACTGTACAATATGTTTGTTTTGTTGCGCTAGGAAGTGCTGGAAGCGTTTGGGAAAGTAAATAGACCGCGACCAACCACTGACGAAAGTATTTTACAGTTTTGATTATATTATAGACCTGTATGAAATAAAAAAATCTAATAATTTTATCGAATGTCATTGTACCGCAACCAACCCTTCTTGATACTTTAACCATCCTTCGTAACCCACGCCCACGAATTACCGGGCTGTCATATACTTTGATGATCTTTGATCCCCAATAAGTACCTCCTTCCAGCCCTTCCTACATTAGAGCCCGCGAATTATGGGGCGTGGGAACAAAGTGTTTCAATTTTTCAACTGACGAGTGAGTAGCAAGAGTTAAGAGGGACAGTAAGGAGAAATGTTATTAGGGTGACGGTACCCATTATGAACACTTTAAGCTGACAGACACGAGTTATGGACACTTCATTCTTAATTCAAATATCATCATATGCTTGTCAATTGGTTGACACAAAATAAATGTTGAACCTTATTTCCTCATAATAAAAGAGATTGTTCGTTACTGGTTTCTTGACCATTACTGGTGCCACCACCCTAGTCAGGGATAACCATATTGCTATATGAGCAAAATCCGGAAATAAACCCGCCAAGTGCGTGTCGGACCACGCATAATTGAAGGTTGTGTACCGTTATACGATGAAAATATTGTGCAAGAATAAAGGCATAAGTGCCTTCACAATACTTCACATATCAAGGCACTTAACTGTATTTTTGTAATTATAGTTTTTGGCAAAAAAGGCTTAACCAAATTTGTTCAAAATAAAATAATTTTCCTAACTTCCTGAAGTTTTCACATTTTTAGGGTTCGGTACATCAAAGAGAAAAAACGGAACCCTTATAGGATTACTTTGTTGTCCGTCCGCCCGTCTGTCTGTCCAGTCCAGACCGTTTATCTCGGGAACGAGTAAAGGTTGCAAGTTAAAATTAATACCACATACACAGGTCTGCAGTCTCTTGAAGCTGCAAAAAACTAAACCTTTACATCAACGCAATCAAAAGATACGGTCATTCCCATACATTTGCAGTGGGAATCAAAATGTATAGGGTACTTCCCGTTAACATAGAATCACGAAATTTGACAACAAGCAAGAACTTTTAGCAAAAATACAGGAAAAAATCTGAAAACCGTATAACTGCCGCACACTGAGAGTTCCATGCCACTTTTGTGCGGAGCCCTCGGCGGGCAAGTCCGACTCGCACTTGGCCGGTTTTTTAGACCTCCCGATACTCGATTAACCAAATTTTTGTTCAAGAAGCCTTTAAGTTATTTCTAAGGACCTATCAGATGATGTGCCACAAGTAGATATTTGACAAAAAAAACTGGAACTCAAAAAAATATAGTGCTTTTAAAAATAAAGTTGATTAAAGTGAGTCAGAAGCATTTTTTACTTATTACCATTTGTTTCTAGCGAAATAACACATCTATCACCCACGCCGTACATTTTGTAAGTATTACCGTTTTACGTCTATAAGTTTTCTTCGGTTTTGCTTTTAACACATAGAAGACAAATATGTCGTCATGTTCACAAACAAGAAAAGTATTTACTTCCGTAAATTTCAAAAATTGACTTAGTTAAGTTTTATTTTTTACTTTCTACCTACTTCCGGAAGAAAAGTTTTTAGGACTTTTGCATATATTATATATAAATATCCCATTCGAACGTAATTTGAAAATATTAGGCTATTATAATTTAATGTCTGTGAAAACCGTATCTTACCTGGGTTAGTTTTCAAGATTCGTCGATCGAGTTCTTACGCCCTTGACAGATAGCAACAAGCAATGCCAAGTTTGTTTCCTTTTATTCGAATAAACAGTACAATATTTGTATATTTCGGGTTTTTTTATGTACTTACTCTAACATCCGCATCCCTATCCGTGAATGTGTGCCTTTTGATATCCGCATCCGCGGATGTCACAAATCCAGTATCCGTAACATCCCTGTCTAAAATATATCCAAATCACCATCACCCACCAAAATCAATCACCAATACCTATTAGTAAATAGGTATGCTTAGAAATGTACCACTAACAAATTCCTATTCCAAAATAACATCGGATACTATTTAGAGACATTTGACGTTCGAATAAAAATATTTTTAATCTTATGAAGTTATGATGATACAAATTAAATTTTTTAACACTACACCACGTACGCGAAGTAATAGTTGATGTTTGGACGCAAGTATCAATAATGTTTGGTCCGCGCGTCAAGCTAAAGGCCTTGCGAGTTGCGACGGTGCTACATACTATGAAATCTATGAATGAATGCTCGCTCCCGTTCGCACTAACCGCACCTGCTATGCTGTTCGAATAGGATGGCGATAATAAGTTTGTATTCCTGATTGTAGTGTGTGTCCGCACACAGATGCGTGTCGGCCCGCGCAACTGGCGGTAATAATATTGAAATGCGAGCGAGCGGATTTTGTTATAGGACTCTTAAAATAGACCGCCGAATTTTCATAGAAATTCGGCGGCATTTCCTCCCCGCCTCCTTCCCCGCGCGCCCCCCATCGATGACCCAGAAATCGGCGGAGTTAACCCACTGTATAGAATACATCCTTACGCTGTGCTACTACCGTCCGCTTTCTCACTTGAAACTGGATCACGACACACCACACTTATAGTATCAACCCGTGAATTTTCGTTACATATTGAAAAAAACGTAAGCTCATGATTCATCGCAATAGGCGTGACATGTTTCGACTGATTCGGGCACTCATCGTCGAGTAGAGTGGTGTAGCCTTCCCGGCACAGCCAGCGCTGCCTCTATTAGGATGAATATCAGCTTTTAGGCAAGAAAATTACACTTTTTTAGGGTTCCATACCTGAAAAGGAAAAAAAAGGGAATCCTTATAGGATCACTTTACTATCCCTCCGTCCGTCTATCACCCTTTATCTCGGGAACGCGTAGCATTAGCAAGTTGAAATTAATATCACATATAGAAGACTGTGGTCCCTCAAAGATGTGAAAAAACCAAACCTCAACGTTAACGCAATAAAAAGATACGGCCGTTTATGTCGCATTTTCCATACATTTGCAATGGGAATCAAAATGTATAGGGTACTTCAGTTGATCACGAAATTTGGCAAAAAGCAAGACCTTGTAGTACAAGTACAGGCGAAAATCCGAAAATCGTATAATTGCGCGGAGAATTTTTCCATTTTTCTTTCAAATGTAAAATTAAAAATTACGCAGATGTCTCTGCTATACAAACTTAGTTAATACAGACTTTAATGTCCATGATATTGTTACAAAATGCTTTTACTTAATAGACGAACTGTCCTTTTGTCACATTGTCCTTTTTTAAATAAAATAACGAATGTTTTTTTTGTGACAGTAAATTATTTTTCTCTCTCTCTGTCTATAATTAATATTTTCAACTCTAAAATGGATACATTTCGCGCCGGCCCGTTTGCGAGCGACTAACTTAATCAAGTCCAATATAGTCGTGTCTATTACGGGGTATATTACCGTCACTGCGTGCAGAGCTTGATCAACTTATACACCGACGTCCGTTAATTATATTAGCTGCGGTTAAGGGACGGCATGGGACGGGACGGGGCGGGAAAATCTATCAATTTCTATAGAAAGCGTCACGTGACATCCAAGGGTTCGCGACAGGGGACAATATCTTTGACCATGTGGTTGATTGAAACGGGGTCTTTGCTCCATCAAATCATGTTTTATACTGGTGACCGAAGAGCTGGTGGCTTCCTCGCACTACGTATCAGCATTGCGATACAATGAGGAAATGCCGCCAGCATCCTAGGTACAATGCGTCAAGGACCTACTTTAGATTTAAGGTAGGTAGAGGTAGGTAGTTAGGTAATTTACACTTACTGTATATATTTCGAAAATAATTAATGTTTTTTAACATTTAGGAGTAACTAGGTCACATTGAATAACTTTTGCCGTGGATCCAACTCCTAAATCACAAATAATGTCAGTTAGATACGGGGAAGTCAGATGTGGATGTTTGGGACAGCCATTTTATTGCGATTCCGGGGCTGCCCCATAATAAAGGACGACTCACACCAGTACGGGACGGGATGGGACGGGGCGGGGCGGGAAATTCTGTCAATTTCTATAGAAAGAATCACGTGACATCCGAGGGGCCCGAGCCGCTCCGAGCTATCACGTGACGCTTTCTATAGAAATTGACAGATTTTTCCCGTCCCGCCCCGTCCCGTCCCGTACTAGTGTGAGTCATCCTTAAGATTGGTGATGTTAGGTATATAGCCACATATCACTAGTTTTCTATAATGCGTTCAAAAATCACATATTAAGACCCCCATTATGATAAACTGTTTAGTTACAACTTTCTTATCCTCCTGATTTGTAGACGGTTGAAAATTACGTTTAGTACGCGGTAAGCCGCAGGAAAAAGCTAGTTACGGAATATTTATTATGAAGCCAAATTAATAATAATAAGGATCCGTAGCTAAATAATCGTAAAATATGAAATACGGTTCATTAATCACGACAGGTACAATCAATTTTGTGAAAATTGTGATTTTCGTTCGCTGCTTGTAGGTACAAAATTATTTTATGCCACACCTGGGCATAAAAGCCGATTTCTGCCCAAGTGTAGGCATAAAATGATGTACCTAACACGTGAGGTAATAAATAAAGCCCCTGATCGCATATTTACGTCCCTCGCTTGCAGCTCGGGTCGCAAACATCTGCGATCTCGGCCTTTCTTTGTTTTACCGCATTAGTTAGGTAATGTACGATTAAAGTTCAATTTCACGTATACGTAATCATAATTCTAATCATTTATTCGTTGCAACCATGGTATTACATTAGGTGTTCTTAAAAACTAGTACAAACATGGACCCTACTAGGGCGTAGCAACCATTTGTCATAAGTGGGTACTTAATTCTAAACTCTAACCTCTCCTAAGCACACAAACACACAATCTAGGAATGTAACATTACAATGTGTAACATAATCATATGTGCAGCGTGGGTATTTGATACGGGCGAATAATTAATCCAGCTATAGTACCTGTTCATATGAATCGTACGGGATAATAATTTCGTTAAATTGTGTTATTAATTAGGTGTAATGATTTTTCTAAGGTGCGACAGAGCTGCAATGTATGTCGTCCAACTTTGTTTGACATGACAAATGACACTGACATGATACTCGTATGACATTTAGATAGCTACGTTAATTTATGTGAATGCATTGCGTGCTGAATTTTTATGTATGAAAAAAAAAACATCTCAATTTCCTAAAGAAGTTAATGTAAATAGGTTCCCTAGGTCCAATAGTAATCGTTATTAAAATATTCGCCCGTATCAAATACCCACGGCGCGACCGAAAAGTTCGGCTGGTTTTAGGCCGAAACCGAACCTTAGGCCAAAACCGAAACCGAAACCGAAACCGAAACCGAATCTTCGGTCTAAAACTAATTCGCAAGTTCACATTAAACCAATCAAGTAGAGAGCAAGCTGTAATGGAAACTATATTGGACATAATTGTATTAACTGGCGCCTTCGAGCCGTATCGGGAGGGTGATAGCGATTTTCACTATGTTACGTAATTGTGTGTTAGAGTTATCTGAACAATTAAGGATGACTAACACTAGGACGGGACGGGACAATGTCAATTTATATAGAAAGAATCACGTGATAGCTCGGAGCCCTCGGAGGTTACGTGATGTTTTCTATAGAAACTGACAGATCGTCCCGTCCCGTTCTACTGTGAGTCAAGATTTCCTTAAGAGGAAAGGATTGACTGTAAATTTACTAAAACGGGGCGTGGTCCCGGAGAGAGAGACTTTCCACGCGGGCAATGTCGCCCTTGAAACGTCGGAGGTTCGTTTTCAAACTTTTACACGATTGAGTGAGACCCGTTTTAGGAAATTCATAATGAGTGAAAATCATGAATGAGTGTGGGATTATAAGTAATCAAACATTACGTTACAAAGGGCGAAAAAGAGGTAATTCGCGAATTATTTCTTCGCACGTGTATCGTACGACGTTTTACAGTAAATATGGCACTTTGAATATTCGACTCAGGCATGTAAAGTGCTCATTATTGCCCTAGGTCGGTAAAGTAACACCATCTGTGCTGTAAAATATAAAAAATGTATTACACATAAATTGAAATTAACTCTTCTGAATGAATATGTCTGTCAAGACCCTTAATCTCGAGAATGCGTAGAGGTAGCCATCAGTTGAAATGAATACCACGTACACAGGTCTGCAGTCCCTAGAAAGTGTGAAAAATCCAAATCTCTACGTCATTGCAATCAAAAGATACGGCAATTTATGTCTCATTTCCCAATCCTGTTGACCTAAAATTACGAAATCTGTCAAAAAGGAAGAGCTATTAGCAAACATACAGAAGAAAATCAAAAAACAGTATAATTGCTGCACAATGAGAGTTCGGTACTACCATCCTTTGTGCTGAACCCTCGATGGGCGAGACCTACCTCTAATCGCACTTCCCGGCTTTTTTTTAAATCTACTAATCTCTTCTAAAACCCATGCAGTCAAATGCACGACCGTATCGATTCGAAATATATTTTAGCACTGATAAGAGATAACGTTTATCACCCACTCGACTTACTGAAAGGTTGACTGCACCAATATATAATACCAGCGTACAGTAAACCAATTGGAACCCTAGGCCACTCTAGAACCATGTCACAATGACAAGCAGATGACTTGGCATGGGCACAGCGGATGCATATCGTTTAGTGTGGTAGGGCACAGCACAACGAATGTCGTCTCGCTCAAATCTGGAGCAGAGCCCATCTGGGGAAGTACCTCCACCTTACAGAAAACCGCAGTTTAATAACACTAGACCCTACTTATAGTGTTGTGTTACTGTTGGTGAGTAAGGTCGCCAGAGCTCCAAGAGGATTCACTGTGTTGACAGGGACCACGAAGCAAAACTTGCCCCTTTAGCTGTCAACACAGCGAATCCTCCTTTTTTTAAAGGGTCGGCATGTAACACCCCTGGAGTTGCAGACGTCCATAGGCTACGGTGACTGCTTACCATCAGGCGGGCCGTATGCTTGTTTGTCACCGTCGTAGTAAAAAAATCTGGTCTATAGCGTCACTATGACGTGTTCCCACAGTGGCCTAGGGTTCCAATTGGTTAACTGTTCATACATTAATCGTGTAGTCCTACTTCAAATAAAAAGTTTGAGCGCGTCTCAGGCGCAGCTACTATAACCCAGGAAAGATACGGTTTTGACAGACATTAAATCATACAGGATGATTATTTTATCACCAGCCAAAATCTACATAGTGAATGTGTAGGTCATACTTACCAACTTTTATTATGGGGTCAATGACGAAATCGTGAAATAAAAATTGCCTGTTTCATACATTCCGGCCGGTGTGATCCGTCCAATTTATATGAAACAGGCAATATTTTTTTTAGCAATAGCCTGACTTTCCCAAATTACGTTCGAATGGGATATTTTTAGATATGATAAGCAAAAATCCTACAAATTTTTATTCCGGAAGTTGGTAAAAAGTAAAAAAATAAAACTTAACCTAGTCGGTTTTTTATTGACGGTACGGTAATCAATATATTTCTTGTTTGAAAACATGACGACTTAAGAGCAAAACCGACGAAAACTAACGTGAAAAAGTTAAATCTACAAAATGGCACGGGTGATAGATGTGTTATTTCATATAACCAGTTTTTAAAATTATCCTATACTTATACACATCACAATCATACACTATTGAATAGTATCTACCTGTTGTACACATCATATACGCAAATTATATCATATTTACACAATTAAAATACAGATTTAAAGACACTGACAAGACTGACAGTGCTGCACTGATTGTTCGGTCCTGTATTAGGTTTAAGTATTAGGTTTAAGTAATGGTTTCTGACGGAAGATCAGCGCTGCGTTTTTCGCAGCATTATGCTGAGTCAGCACCTGGTTCGTACCACAACACATTGTCTACAAGCATGTTTTCTTGTTATAATTTGTGAATGTCAAAATGTTTATGCTTACTTTATAGTTGTATACTTTTTGTGATGATGTTATTGTTTGTGGATGAATAAAGATTTTTATCTATCTATCTATCTATCTATTTCGCAAGAAACAAACGGTAATAGGTGAAAAATGGCCCTGACCCATTTTAAACGACTAAAAAACATATATACGTAAAAATCAAGAAAAACAATTTAAACATGTGTCTACACATTTATCCATACCAAACTCAGAAAGAAAGGAAAAGTGGAAAAATTCAATACCTCGGGCGGTACTTCAATCCGCGACTCTGAGATACCAGGTCATTGCTTTTCCAACTGCACTACCGAGACCACACCCGTGGCCCCGAATTTCTCCTTCACGTCCCACGTATGCGCCTTAGGGGGGTTTAGCAACCTCTACCGTAAGAAAGTTCCGCTATATACCGCTCGCGTTGCGTTCAGTTTTGTTAAGCCATGTTTACACGTTGCGATCGTGGCCAACAAAATGGGCTTGCCAGAAAATCAGCGCTGTCCTTCGGGATAGCATTATGCTGAGGCGAGTCCATTTCGAGGTAAAAATATTCTGTTTTTTCTTTGGTACTTTAATGTTTTCTTGTATTTCTGATTTTTACCATGAATAAATATGATTTGATTTGATTTGATTTGATTTGAAGTGTAACTTACCTACCTACCTCTACCTACCTTAAATCCAAAATAGGTCCTTGAGGTATTGTACCTAGGATGCTGGCAGCATTTCCTCGTTGTATCGCAATGCTGATACGTTGTGCGAGGAAGCCACCAGGTCTTCGGTCACCAGTAACATCAATAATACAGCATAACATTGAATTTGCTTCGCTAATGTTACCTCGTAACTCAAGGTTTCCAAGTCAAATATTGTAAGGCGATCACGACCCACTTCGTAACAATCTATTGGATATTCGACTAGCAATGGAAATTTAATACTCCCGGTTTCTTTCAGAAGAAACGCTTAGAAAGAACTTCTGAGGTATTATTACACACTTTTAGCTAACTCCGTTTCATATATTTGTTGTTATTGATTTACTAGGGCAATTTTTCTTCAAATTTGTCCCCCGCGCCCTTCTTTTTATTCTGAATTTTTCATATGATTTCTACTCAAAATCGTGAGCAAGTTAGATCCTAATACAAGAAGAAAAGTGTCTCAAGATTTTTTTCCCACTTATTACCCTTTTTCATATACTTTTTTTATGCTATAGGTGGCAAACGTGCAGACAAATCGTCTGATGGTAAGCGATTAACGCCGTCCATGGATACTTGCAACACCAGAGTTGTCGCAAGTGCGTTGCTGGCCTTTAAGGTGGGAGTACGCTCTTTTCTTGAAGGTTTGAAGGTCGGAAATACCGCTGGTGACGGTTCGTTCCACAGTTTAGCTATGTGGGGCAGGGAGTTTTGGTAGAAACGCACAATTAAGAAATGCCAACCATCTAAATGGTGAGGATGGAAATGTTGGGTAGTTCGACATTTTATGGCCGTAACGCAATGGAAAGTCTAAAAATTGTATATAAACTTCGGGACAATTTTTTTTTCGAAAATAATCCCTTCAGAAGTTTAAAATATGTCCCTGTTTACCTTGTGAACCACAGCTCAAAAACTTATAAAAATAATCGTGAAACTAGAACTTTATAAAGACTTTCTTGGAAATTTAACTATGGAACTCTACACTGAGTGTAGCCCGACATGCTCTTGGCCGGTTTTTCATTCGAGAAAACGGAGACGATAAATGCGTTTAGGGATAAAGGATGTCCATGTGTGAATACAAATGTCCCCATTTATCTACTTAACCCCTTTGCTCATTTCTTTGCGGTTTTCAGTAAAAATACGGGATACCACAGCAATGTATATTATTATTAGAGATACCGACGTTGGTATCAATCAATCAATCAGCCTATTGCAGTCCACTGCTGGACGTAGGCTCCCCAAGGGTGCGCCACAAAGTATGGTCGTTCGAGACCCTCATCCAACCACTACCAGCTACCTTTCTCAAGTCATCGGTCCACCTGGCAGGAGGGCGTCCCACACTACGTTTGCTGAGACGTGCCCATTCGAGAACCCTTATGCTCCAACGGTCATCGGTTCTGCCACTGCCACTTAGAAATACGGACGTTGGTGGCCCAGCGGTAAGTCGCTTTACGATGAAAGAAAACAACCGTCTGAGGTCAGATGGCAGTCGGTTTCGTAAAATTAGCGATTAAACCAAATCTTGGGATTAGTTGCCAAAGCGGCCCCAGGGTCCCTGGGTCATGGCATAAGCCGGGAAAACGCTAAGAACAAGAGATTCTAAACGCGAAAGTAACTCTGTCTGTTTTTTACGTCTTCACGCTTCCTTTGGCTGGATTAAAAATAAAGGTATGAGGATAGGTCTGACTCCTTGCAAAGGATAAAGGATAGTTATTGCCACAAAAACGTAGAAACGCCGACGAGGTCGTGGGCAAAAGCTAATCAATCAATAGATATGAACGTCTTTAGATGACGATGTAAAATTTTACGATTTTTATAAACAAGTCCTGAAAGTATACTTCTGAGAGAGTTGTGCCCTAATAAAAAAATATCAAGAGAACTACTAAAATTTCGTGAGATTTGACTGAAACTACTTTTTCCCTACGTTTGCTGCGGAAGATACTTTTGCGGGTGACTGTACCACTATTTCCAATAGAATATTCCAGCTAATCATCACATTAACTAATTAATATACTCTAATAATATAATTGAAGGCCAACCAACTAAAAACTTGGATAGATATACATTTTTCCTCAAGTGGAAGACAGGACTAAACTTCTGGTGACCTTTTATACTACGATGGTGGTATACAAGCAATCGATCCAATCTATATTAAGCGACTGCTACAGCCTTTATACGCTTGCAACTCCGGTAGTTTCACGCGTTGACGAGCCTACAAGTTTTTTTTAATAGGCTATGACAGTGTCACTGTTGGGCAAAGGACTCTCCCTTAGATTTTCAAAACGCCCTATGTTGTGTTTAATGGCCTCTGGGCCTGCGTCGTCCAAGCCTACCTTGTGGCATTCACCATCTTACTTAGCTCGCGCAGATTCGCGTCCACAACATCCACTCATCGGTATCAAGCTCGACCGACCGGGCGCCTAGCTGTCGGTTTTCCCACAAAGGCTCTTTTTACTGCTTAATCGCCTCCCATTCACTCTAGGTGGCCGAGCTACAGAAGTCTTTACGCCTTTGCCACACCAATGATTTGGTTCAGCGAAAAGTTCTTCTATTTACTTCGGCGTTCTTACGGATTCTCCAGCTGCCATCGAGTCTCTGCGTTTGGCCGAGGATTTTGCGAATCTTTCTCACAGCCACCAAAAGTGTATACTCCTCAAAGTTAGTGTCCAGGCTTCACCGTAGGTAGGTTAGGACGTACTCGTATTACGATCTTGTAAATTCGGATCTTAGTTGGCATTCACTTGGTGGCTATATTAACCCGCCTTTCCGGATGCATGCGATGGACGTGGCCGGCCCAGTCCCACTCAAACCTAAGGCCTTACCAGACGCCTTAACGTGATTCAGTTTAGGTTCTTAATAGAATCATGTCAAGACGTCATGGTAAGGTCCCTGACAGTCTTCTCATCTTCATCAGTTATGCCTGTTTTTGAGGACAGCGTAGTCCTCCGTATGTGATTCATTTTCAAGGCCCAATATGCTGCGCTTTATTGCTAGTAGGCAAGGCTGCAATTTGAACAAGTAATGCTTTAAAGTAATGCTCATATGTAAATCGAAATCCAGGTCAAACTTTGGTATATACACACATCGCTCTACTAATTGAGAAACAGAACTGATGTCGCCTTTTACTCCTTCAAATTTTACCTTAATAAATCGTAAATTGAAAGAGATGTCATATACTAAAGAAAAAGTGACCAAGGTCCCCGGTGAGCAGGGCTGGGATCAAACCAGCTACCTCCTGCTTTCGCGGCAGACGCCCTAACCACTGGGCTACCCGATCACGGCGAATAAATCGTCCAATGCCCGGATCTTATGATGGAATTAGCCACATTGACTTTATCCAAATATAACTAATACCTTATCTAAATATATTTCAGCATTAAGCAGCGTTTATCATCTTTGGTACAATCTCGTATCCTCACCGTTTTTGGTCACGTATGCCGCCGAGGAGAGGTGGCTATTGAGCGACTTGTGGTGCAGGGAAAGGTGGAGGATACCAGAACACGAGGATTATCGCCTTTGCAGTGGACTGACCAGATAAAAATGTCAATAAATGGCTCATCATAACTACATGAATGCAAGAAGAAAGCGGCCATCAGAGAAGAATAGCGACGTGTTGTCAAGCTTGCCACCAACACCTGAAGTGATGATCACGACCACTCTTACTAGAGTGATACCGACAAAGAAGAAATATAACTAGACTACCTACTCCTACTACCGACCTAGACTTAATCTTCGTTGTTATATAAGAGTAGGGTATAATTTCCTTTAGATTAGGTAATAAATATCTATCCGCTTGTATCTTAAACCCTTAGGAAACTGGAACAGAGGCTGTTTAACGCGATTAGTTTCTCAATATGGTGTCCTCCATGGGGAATACAGCTCAGAGAAGTTCAGAGAGAACTTATATTAGGGGCATGAAGAACCAGTAATAGAAACTTATACTCGTATTAGGAAGATCCAAATATGAACATGAATACTACTAGTATTTTCATATAAAGTAATTCCTAGGCATTTTGGTATATCAATTTATGATTATAAAATATTTAAGTTAAAATAATATTGTTCATGCTTGCAGCCCGTTTCAACGCGCGGACATTGTGACAAATTTCACAACATGTCTATGGAGCTAATATATGTCACCGACATTGTCAGCGTGGAGAAACAGTCGGCTGGTGTCTGTGTGCAAAAAGTGTAAAAAGTGGGTTCTGTTGGAAACTGGTAGACTTTGATCAACGGCTTCCAACGCGTTGAAAGGGAGACGGCAAAGTGACATCTTACTATACAAATTATTGTCACTTGCGGGGGGAAACGTGCACACAGACACACTTCTCACACACTAAAATCATTCTGTAATAACGACACTAACACATAGAAAATGATACAACTTCACTAAGGCCCACTTGCACCACCCAGGGTTAGCGGCTAACCCGGAGTTCAGCTGTCAAATTCCATACAAAAAAACGCCTAATTTTGGGTTATGTGGCTAACCCCTGGTGGTGCAAGTGGGCCTAACAAGTTTTTCACACTTCAATATATTTTAGTGGACTCCAAAAGGGCAAAAGCCATTAAACGTGATTACTTTCTGAATGTGGCGATTCAGAAGTTCTCCTCAGAGAAGTTCAAACTCTATTTAAATAGCCTGACGCGGGAATCTACTACTGTCTACATATTAAGGAACTAAGGGATATGCCTATATGTTGGAATAATCAATTAATTATTGTTAAAAGTCCATGACTAATAAGCAAAAAATGTCCAGAAGCGCGCAAGTACAGAAGAAAATCCAAAAACCGTTTAATTGCTGCACACTGACAGTTCCGTGCAACCAGTATATTTAAGTAAGTACCTAAGATCACGGCCGTTTTAACATTGATTTCTTGACTTTTATTAGAACATGTATATAGACAAGTTGAGATAATAAGCAGTTATTATTACGATGGCGCGGGAGCGTGAACTTGAAAAAATTATGAAGTGGTGGAGAATTTTCCCCGTATAAAGAAGATACCAAATGATACAATTTGTATTGAAGAGTTGCCGCAAAAAACAGATATGAACTAATTGTAAAAATTGTCGTAATAAAAGTACAAAAGGTTATTGAGTTTATCCCTTTAAATAATAAATTACAAGTTCAATGATAGCGTCTTCAAATACCTTTCTCAGATAGCTAGGTGTTTTAGGGAACAGTCAAGCATTGTAAATGCTGCCTTCCACAAGCTGTTAACTATTAACCACAGGAAAGAAAAAGTGTGTGTTCAGCTGAACTGTAGAGCTAATCTTTTCTGTGGCCAGTAGTTAACAGCTTGTGTACATGTAAGCATTATTTTTACATGCTTTTATTTCACTTGCAATGCATGTATGTTTATCCGGGTGGAATCTTGCAATTTAAGTTTGAACCAGTTATCTTCAACCGATTGAGCTGTTTTTTATACACGCTTAGTTTAGACGACAAAGTATGATTAGTAATGTGATGCTAGGCGTGGCTTGATTTTGTTGTTATGTATTTGGCCACGCCTAGGCACGCGCATGCGCGACTTAGGAGGACAAGAACATGATCTCACCTGGCTGGCCAAAGTTTTTAAATAATTGTTTGGCTTGATATTACCTGCAACAGAAAAATACAACCATAAAATATGCATACGTAAGATCTTCCTAACAATATAAACATAATAAAATTGATCGTAATAACCTAACTTTTATGTTTTTCATGAAATCTCCGAGATTAACTTATATATCTAATATGTTGTATGTTACGATAACACGACCGTTTCAGTAGTGAATGGTTTCAGTGGTGTTTGATGAGGTAGTGTGAAAATACAAGGAGAAACAGTGACAAAACATGTGACGCCTTTTGTTTACATTGTTAGAATGTTCCATTGACGGCAATTTTATGTCTAAAGCGGACTAAAACACTACATAACACATACATATAAAAATAGTCTCGAAAATAAAATTAAATGTAAAACTGCGTTGAAAAAATTGTATATATCAAGAGCGGACGGCGATGTCTGACTCATCTGTTGCACCCTACCTACTTTTTTATTTTATTTTGTTAAATGTGAATAACTGTATTAGCTGTAAGCGTAGTGACGCATTTGTACCACGCATAAACCTCTACAGGTTTCTGTGGCGCATCTTAGTTTTTTAAGTCATGTGTATTCTTTTTAGGGTTCCGTAGCCAAAATGGCAAAAACGGAACCCTTATAGTTTCGTCATGTCCGTCTGTCCGTCTGTCCGTCTGTCCGTCTGTCCGTCTGTCACAGCCGATTTACTCGGAAACTATAAGTACTACAGTGATGAAATTTGATGGGAATATGTGTTGTATGAACCGCTACAAAATTATGACACTAAATAGTAAAAAAAAGAATTGGGGGTGGGGCCCCCCATACATGTAACTGAGGGATGAAAATTTTTTTTTCGATGTACATACCCGTGTGGGGTATCAATGGAAAGGTCTTTTAAAATGATATAAAGTTTTCTAAAAAACATTTTTCTTAAAGTGAACGGTTTTTGAGATATCAGCTCTCAAAGTCGTAAAAAGTATGTCCCCCCCCCTCTATTTTTATAACTACGGGGTATAAAATTCTAAAAAAAATAGAGGTGATGCATGCTAATTAACTCTTTCAACGATTTTTGGTTTGATCAAAGTATCTCTTATAGTTTTTGAGATAGGTTGATTTAACTGTAATTTTGGTTAAGTTATTGTGCTTACACTGAAAACGATGGCTGAACCTTATAAGTTTAGGCTCCATTCACCAGGTGTATAAATTGACATAATAAGTTTATTATATTTGCTGCTACGGAACCCTTTGTGCGCGAGCCCGACTCGCACTTGGCCGGTTTTTTAATATAAATAAATAAAAATAAAAAAAACTTTAGAACTGACTAAACTATTTACTAATATATCATCAAAGATTGTATGTCAATTTATCATAACTTTTCCCATAATCTCATTTGGTCGTATCGGATCATCAAATGGTATACAGCGTTTCGCATAAATACTTTTCGCATAGTTTTATTTGGCATACCTAATTTATGCCAAATGATAATTTTGCCATATGAAACTATGGGGAATATGAATTTGGTAAAGATTGGTATGCCAATTAAACTTCATGCTATACATTTTTTGGGAAATAAAATTATGAGAAACGTAATTCGGCGAAATTTCAGGACTTAACTATGGTGCACGGATAAAACTATTTATTTTAAGTTAAAGTTCCGTCAATGTTATTAATTTCAATGAGTACTTGATCGAGTGTGTGTGAACCTAGCATATCAAATGTTAGCATCTCACAATTTTATTAGAGTTCTAGTAGCGTGCCGAATAGTTCTAGAGTTCTAGATAGTTTTTTTAAATAGTTCTGCACATTTATGTTGTATCTATTTGCGTATTTACTTTTTGCGGCGGGACGGTGGGTACATTAATTGTATGCAAGAAATACGCAAGTAAGTATAGCGGGTTGGCACTAATAAACTAGCACGTTTGGCGGAATAGCAAAGTAACATTATTTTCGTTGTTAATATGGAATTCCGCAAAGTAACGCCTGATTCAATAAAATTCTTGATTCTGAACAAACTTTTCAGGTTTTTAGTAGGTTATGTTTCACGTTGTATATCGATGTCATTATAAGCGGATGTATAACGATATATATAGAGCTGTCAATATCGCAAGCGAAGCTAAAATCTGGGGCGGCTCTCAAGGGACGCCGGCCACTTTACACCCAATGAACGTCAAGTAAATGCGATTGCTTCAGAATACGTTCAAAGTCAATCCATGTTTCGATACTATGTATGTATTATAGATTTCAAAGCTTGTGGTTAAACGGTTGAACCCATTCTATACGGAGATCTCTTTTTTAACCTATGATTATGCAAGAAATGCTGGTGATTCGTTTAAATGAGTAATTAGTATCAGTTTTTGATTAGAAAAATTCAGAATAAAATTTGGCGGTTTTTTTTAACAAGTCTAACCCTCCTTACAAAAAAATATATTTCGCGTCAAAAAACTCGAATCAGGTAAGACTATGGACTTCTCCAATTTATTTTAAAATGAACACAGATATTTGTTCCTGAGTCATGGATGTTTTCTATGTATTTATGTATTTGTATATTGTATATATCGTTGTCTGAGTACTCGCAACACAAGCCTTTTTGAGCTTACTGCGGGACTAAATCAATCTGTGAAAGAATTTCCTGTAATATTTATTTATTGTTTATTATTTTTGTTATTGCTTTCTTACTCAGGCACACGACGTATTATAACGTACGTCGTACGTCTAGTGGCGAACCAAGACAAGATGATGGAGTGACATGAAGCCCGGAATTATCCCTTGTCTCCTCAGGGACAATGGGGCTCTGTCCGGATCTGATTAATTTGGTATATTACTGTATGTTGTACGGTTTCATGTACAATAAGGATGTCAACACATATTTAATATTAACCTACGTAGGGTAAAAGTATAAATTAAAATAGATAATTTGATTTGTTTCAACAAAAAGTTGTAGGGTAAAAGTACCAGTGCTCGACACTGCACTTCCACACCCCACCCGCTTCCGCACCCCAAAACACTCTAAAAATAAATTTTAGGCCATTACTGTAACTGTGAAATAATCATGAACTTACTGTCTAACCAAATTTCTTCATAGTAATTTGTATGGGAATTTCAGATGAAAATAGGCACGGAATTACCCGAGCTTAAATTTAGGGTGGTATCATCCGATTTAGAAGGTGTGCGATATTCAATTTTAAAATCGCACACCCTACTTTACCAGTATTCATCATCATCATCATAATTTTAGCCTGTAAGCGTCCACTGTTGAACATAGGCCTCTCCAATCGAACTCCAGCGCGACCGGTCTACAGCCACCTGCATCCAACGAGACCCAGCGATCCTCACCAGGTCATCGATCTACCTCGTAGGTGGCCGTCCCACACTGCGCTTGCTAGTACGTGGTCTCCATTCAAGATTTTGTTTACCCCATCGGCCATCCGATCTTTGTGCTATATGTCGGTGATTTTGGTTCTTCTACGGATCTCCTCATTTCTGACGTGGCCTATTAGAGAAATACCAAGCATAGACTTTTTCCATAGCTTGTGCGTGACATTGAGCCTCTAAAAAAGACCTTTAGTGAAGCACGACGTCTCAGTCTAAAAATGTTTGCATGGTGTTCATTAACAGCTGGAGAAGGCTGGACAATTGTAAACTTTTTACCATGTATACCTATACCATGTACCCTTTTCAGCAAATAAACCATTCTTATTCTTATCAGAGTCGTAAGTCATCACTGGTAACATACCTACATTGGTTGTACACCTTAGTTTTCAGGCACTTTGTACGGAGGAGGAGGGGGATTTTGGACGAGAAGACGTTTTGTAATTTACCGAATGCTGCCCAGCCGAGTTAAAATACCATTTCTGTAACCTTAATTAACAATTCATGGTACCGTACACTTAAAAAAACTAACCTTGACACCTTTCCGAGTGCACACTGGCACTAATAATGTTAAAAACGGTCAAAATTAATGAAAAACTTTAATTCAACAATAACTAAAAAACCGTGCCACTTTTACTGGGGTCATGTGAAGTTGGTTTGGTACCTCTGGACCTGGTCTACCTCCAGTGTCACTGTGACGTGTCATTTATGGGACACTCTGTATGATACCTACCATTGGACTTCTCAGATTATAAAAAATATATACCAATACCTAAACGCTTCATGATAAAATCGCTATATTGTCGCCTGAAACTTGGTAATGACGTCATTCGCAAGCATGAATTAATTATGGCCGTTTCGAAGGCCCAGTACACTTTTACTTGAATTTCTAACTTAAGTATTGATTAGGTACATGCAGTTTGTTCCATACGGAAATTCTTATGTAAACTAGGACATATTGATAGAATAAATAAATCTACTTAGTCAAAATGCGTATTATAGAGTAAGGATAGATCTTAATGTTAATTCCTCGACTTAAAAACAGAATAATTGTAAAGCGTGCCTGTATCAAATAAAAGGGCCATATGTACTTCGCCCTTGTATCGTATGTACTAAAACTGATTCATAAATCAATGTATGGCATAATCGCAAGTATAGCAATTATTATAAAGCCATAAGTACTTGTATTTAATGCTGAAGAGAAATGTTTGATGCTTACATTGTAAACAGACATGACAAACCATGTCCACGGTGTTAAAAAATGCCTCACCTTGTACTCGGAATATTAAATATTCCCGACCATTCGTGGAACTACAAAAAACACCCTGAACCATTGATATACCTTATGCTGTTGCAATAAGGATCAAGATTGGTTAACAGTGTCAGCGGGCATCGCATGTCCTAATCTACAACAATGCAAACATTTTCAATCAACTATTGTTACACTGCACGCCAATGACGACCTTATATCGTTTGAGATAGAGTTTGAATTCTTTAAGTTTCGTTTTTAAGTAATTCACACTTGCAGTGCTAAGTGACAACATTGGAAAAGATATTAATCAAATGTTTGAAATTCAAAATGGCGGTTTTGAAGTGTGTTTGGGTTTTAATTCTTTTATCGCGTTTGTATGTGTGGTGTATTCTAGAAGTTCGTTGAACTTTGCTAAGGGAAATAACTATGTTAGGCGAAACTATGGTCTGACAGTGAACCCTTCAAAGACCCAAGCCATTATAATCGGTAGTAACAAATTTATGACGAAAGTTGATTATAATAGTCTCCCTCCGGTTCTCTTTGATGGGATTCTAATACCTTTTTCTAAACAAGTAAGAAACCTGGGTATAATTCTGGATTGTACGTTATCCTGGATTCCCCAAGTGAGCGAGGTGAGCAGGAAGGTGTTCGCTGCAGTAGGATCCCTCAGGCGGCTTCGTAATTTCTTACCTATCGCCACTAAAATTGCGCTTGCTCAAACGTTGCTTCTTCCTATACTGGATTATGCAGACATATCTTATCTTGACCTTACCGAGGAGCAACTAAACAAACTTGAGCGTATTCAAAATCTTTGCATAAGGTTCATTTTTGGGTTACGCAAATATGACCATGTTTCTTGTTTTCGTTCTCAACTCAAGTGGCTCCCTATCCGCTATCGTCGTAACTCCCATATTCTTTCACTTCTCTATAGCATTCTTTTCAACCCTGCAACCCCCTGTTATCTCAAGCAGCGTTTTAGTTATCTCAATTCTCTTCGTTCCTCTCAAAACTTGCTTCTGACTGTGCCATCCTCCTCTTCCAAATTTTATAATACTTCTTTCACTTTTCGAGCAACCCGGCTGTGGAACTCTCTCCCTCTTGATATAAGGCGTGCTGAATCTGTTGCTTCTTTCAAATCTCTCCTTAAAAAGCACTATTTATCACTTCCTTAGTTCCTGTTCATGTAACTATTGTTTTCCTTTAATTTGACTGTGTAAAATCAGTAATCTGCTATCATCATTTCGCTTAATTAGTTTGTATTTGTATATATGTATTTATATATTTATGTATTTTGGTATGAACATATATATATGTATGTATATGTAATTTGTGTGTGTGTTTGTTTTCTTTTTTTTTGTAGATTTGTTTTTTCTGTTTATGTCATATATTTTTGGTTCTCACATAATACTTTTTCCAGTTTTGCACCACCTACTGTATGTATACTTTTCTTAGTGTATGTCTCCTCTACCCAAAGGTTGTCTGGAAGAGATCGCTCTTTAGCGATAAGACCGCCTGTTGTTTGCCTCTTTTTCATGTGTAATACCAGTTTGTGTTATTTTTGTTGTTTTGAGGTGCAATAAAGAGTTATTGTATTGTATTGTATTGTTGTATGTTAATCCAGTCATTGAACTGACAGAATGTATTGAAATTGTGATTAATTGGAAAATTATTTACTTATAATGACAGATTTTTTTAGCGTAACGAGTATATCGTGAGTATCGTAACTAGTATTATGTAGGCAACAAAATCCAACAAAATATCGTTAAATGCTAATCGTCTCAAATATGTACACACATGGTACGAACGTTTTTGTTGCAAGATTTTCGACCCCAAATGGTACAAAAAGGTATTCCTAGGCTCTTATATTTATTGCGTTTTAAAATCTCGGCGCTTTCAGCCGCTCCGCCCGCTTTTACATTAGTTCGTTGGTTATGGGACGGTGCCAGCGTGTCTACGCAGGTAGCATCCCACACTAGCATCCGTCCCAAACTCCAAGGAACCAAGGACACCCCATCGGGTCTCTTGCCATCATCACTGAAAATGCCGGTCGGCTCAAGGAGAGCAGGCACGTTGATGGTGGCAAGAGACCGACGGATTATGTCATTAAGTGAAATTACAAATTGAAAGAGACGTCATAATTATACTACAGAAAATTGACCAGGGCCCCAATGCTCAGGGCTGGAATCGTACCAGCGACCTCCTTCTTTTGCACGAAAAAAAAAAACATTCTGTATTATTAAAATACCTAAGTGACAGTAGTAATTACGTGCATTCTTCTGAAAGACTACTAAGGATTTGAAATGAACAACGGCCTAATAAAAATAAGTAACAATGTTTCATGCGAACAGTTATTTCAGGGTACGATTCCGATCTGTTATGAACGCTATAATTTCCCGTAAGACTCCTCCATTTTTCTTGTCTGTACTTTGGATATTAAATACTGTATTATTCAGTATAAGGACAACTTCACTTGGCTGTTTTAATATACAATTACGACTTTCTGGCCTAACTAGGCAGTGACCCTGTTTACGAAGCAGGTTTCGGTTCCTGGTCAGGGCATGTTTGTGCGTTTATCGCTAATATTTGTACCTTAGTTATGGATGTTTTCAATGGATTTAATATTTATATGTATCTATATATTACATATATCGTCGTCTAGTAGGTTCATGTATCCAAAATTTTCCTAAAGTTTCTGTGTGTCACCATAACTCTGGAGTGCTTTAACCGATTTCGACGAATTAGGTATTGTTAGAATCCTTATGTTAACGCAAGTAACATAGGCTATTATGACGAAGTAACGATAAATAATACGGCGGACTATGTACTCCATAGTGATAAAAAAATGTACAAACTATTTATATGTTTGTATCTTATTATAGTTTAGCGAGGTTATGTAAAATACAATAAACACGCAAAGAATAATAAATGATCCAAGCCCTATGGGCGTGGTATCAAAAGTAAAGCGTTTTTCATGCTGATCATAAATATATATCCATCTTATATGTTTCAATATATTTTTAAAGAGAAAACACGAAATATTCTTCATACCCGTAGCGCTATTGAAAGTATGCCTCGCATCTACACAAGTAATAACCGTTGACATGATGCTTACGATATTTCGGCCCCCGGGGTGTGTATAAATAAAATATAATGTGTACTAAAGATACCATGAATAAATCAATAAGGACTGAAGCGACTTGTATGGCGCTCAAGACCGTATTTATTTTAATGAAATCTATCACAGAGAGGCTTTGTTAGAATTATTATGATACTGCGAGTAACATAGGCTAAAATATGACGACAAAAAAAACAATATGGCGGTTTATGTACTCCATATTGATTTGATAAATGAAAAGTTTAGAAGACGGACCAAGTAATATGTATGTAACTATGTGTTTGTAACTTATTGTAGTTCAGGGAGATTAAAAAATAAAATAAAATATACAATCTCACACAGATCGACCTAGCCCCAACTAAGAAAAGCTTGCTGGTACAAGTACGTAATTATAATTCATTACATTAAGGAACTATCTGCAAAATTACTTTCGACTTGTCAGTTCGTATTTAGCCGGCAGTAGTGTTTTTTTAGACTAAGCAGGTGGCGCTGCAGTCGGGGTTTTTTAGTGGAGCACCTTCCGTTGTTTCAGTATCCTTTTTTAACAATTTAAGCATAGGTACCTACTGAATATATCAAAATCAATCGAAATAGTATGGCCGTTTAGAGAATATGGCATGTTCGAATATAAATATCTATCATATAGCGTTTCTATCGTCCTCTTTCGACGGTTTAACGTTATGAATTTATTTAATCGTATGGCGAATTTACACATTGTAGGCAATTCATTATAAGTCGACATCCAGGTCGCGCAACCAGTCGATCGCGTCAGATGTCAGGTTAGTGTAGAGGTCCTCCGGGTCACCTTGATATCTCCGCTTTGGGCATCGCTCTACTATGTGCCGGACTGTTTGATCTGTTTGTTTGACGTTATGAATGTTCGTTTGGCTTCGGTTTTTTCCGGTCCTTATATCTACATAAAACTCCTTCTAGCATTAAATATAAAATCACCACATTTACAGTTATAGACACACGGTACGGCCCCTGAGACCATGTGTGTCTCGGTAAAAAAAAAACTTTTTATTACATTAAAAACACAACATAAGCCTATATTACATTTAAACTTAGTGTTAATCTTTAAATTTTAAGATTATAATACTAAGTACTTATACTGAGAAATCTAATCCCCTCTACTACAACTAACTATTATTTCTGAAATATATTTAAACATTTTCCATACTTAGATTACCTAATCAGTGCTTTTTTATATTCTTAGCTCTACTAGGGTTCTCAATTACATAATCAATAACATCTATAGGAAAGCTGTTTAGAGTTGTAGTTATGTAAGTAGCTCGTGTAGGGTGTAACGTGTAACCCAAAGTCCCGGGTTCGAGTCTCACCAATTTAACCACATTTTCTTTCTAAGAAACAAAGTTGTGAACTTAAATAACAAATGTTTAATATTTTATTTTTAACATCAACGTTTTACATAAACACAATAATTAAATAAGTCTTGTACCCTTACAAAAACATTTTAATGTTCTAACTTGGCTTTATCCTTTAGTGCATATTTGCACGACGCTGTTTAAATACGTGGACAGAGTTAATAGAATAGAATAGAATAGAATACTCTTTATTGCACACCTCGGTACATGAGAAAGAACAAAACATTTACAAGGTACAAACATTTGATTAACACAGAGGCAAACAACAGGCGGTCTTATCGTTAATGTGCATACAGTAGTTCATCTTACGAATTGGTGATTTTTGGTACAAATGTAAGCACGATAAATAATTGTGTCTGTCAATAGATGGTGATGATGAATCTTGTTATGTATAAAAAATGAATTGTTTGACATTACAATTGTAAAGCATGAATTAAATCATTTATTATTTATAATAATTGTTTTGAGCCTTTTACTTAGACAGAACAATTGCACTTCGAAGGAGACTAAAGACCCATGTAGACGGTACAAAAGCTGGGAACTTATGTGACTTCAAATACTTTGGTATTTGATGCCTCGTTTGAATTTATTGGAGTTTGGTAGGCTGCATTGTTGCGTGCAAGTTCTAACACAGCATAAACAGGGCTTTACTAAATATTCTTAGGTAGATTACTCTCATTGTTCCTACACTTTGTCCACATAAATGTCATCTGCAATTTCTGTAAAAGCTTGCGTTGGCGGGGATGAAGGACCTCAGCTAAATAAAACGATTTTATATAAAATACTTTAGAGTAGTTTAGTAAATAGTATTATTATAGAATTCAGCTTAAACTGAGATCCAGCAAATAGCAAAAATAGCAAAGAATACATGACTAAAGGATGACTCACACTAGCACGGGACGGGACGGGAAAATCTGTCAATTTCTATAGAAATAATCACCGGATAGCTCGGTGGCCTCGGATGTCACGTGACGCTTTCTATGGAAATTGACAGATTTTCCCGTCCCGCCCCGTCCCGTCCCGTCCCGTTCTAGTGTGTCTTAAAGAATGACTAGTGTGCTGACCACGAGTTTGAAATCTACTGTAGAAATATAGTCGGTAGCGTCTACGACAACGCACTTTAAGTGCATCTTGCTCGCTTTTGCGGGTGGAATTGGGATGCAACTGTAGATAACGTATCGAAATCTATCTTTCGAAATCTATGGACCACTCTGAAAATCAGCGCTGGATAGGTACAGTTTATTTATTTAACACAAGCTGAGACTGGAACCCTTTGGCGAGACGAGGGAATCTAAAAATATTTTTTTTTTTTGTTTCTTCTGTATCTTCTGTTTTTTTCTAATTTTATTTTGCTGCTTGTTTGTTTTAAGAATTTAGAGGAAGTATTAAAGTTTTTTTTCTTATGTTTATCTTTCATAAGGATCATCCCCAGTTGTGGCAATAAATCATTTTTGCTGCAATACAAAATTATGTAATTAAGTATTAAGTATACACGTTGAAATTTAATCGGTAATCAGGAACCAATTTTTCTAATTCAGTGATCGATGGTGATCATATTTATGTGGCACTTACATGGAACTAAGTTTTTTTTTATCATACCTAAATTAAAAGGTAACATTAAATTTCAATTGAAATGTATTGTCACCCTACCAGCGGTGTACTTTAAAGAGTTTAAAACCTCTTTGTAAGTAAGCCATGGCTAAAAAAAACTAATTGCGGGAATAATTTATTGACGTCTGCTGTGTCAATTTCCCCGCCATCGCGATGGCACTTGACGTACACTGATTCCTTTTAATAAAAGTAGGGTGTCCATGTGCCCAGTGGTTTTTAGTTTTAACGATATCATTTACTGTTATTAATTAGATGGTGAAGTAAATTCCATGAGATCTCACGTATTGAATGCTATTTAGGTTAACAATTAATATTTTTCAACTCCTGATTACCGATTAAATTTCACCGTGTATACGTATAACATTAAATACTGGGTGTTTCTAAGTAATTTAGAGTCGGTTCAATAGCCTCATATGTTTAACTGTTGGTTGTTAAATAAATAAGTGTGTTTAAGCTGTAAACTGTGTCGGGTGTAGTAATCAACTTCTGAGTAACAGTACTGGAGCCTCGGGGAGTTTAAATATACCATTTTTCATAGCATGTCTTATTTTCAAGTAATAATTACCCAAGCCTTTTTTCTCTGAGAAATCGTAAAGGTCCTACACGCAGCAACATGCATGCGAAGAGGCTTGTGCAAAAATTGGGGCAAAAATGTATTGCGTCTACACTATAGCGACTTGATGCAAAAAACCGGCCAAGTACGAGTTGGCCTCGTGCACCGAGGGTTCCGTAGAGTAAGCATCAAAAAAATCGATACAACTGAAAGGTGTATAGATATACCTAAACGTTTAGTTGCAAATGCATCTCGTAGTTTTGACGTTGTGTATAAATTGTGTAAAAAGTTCATGTTTTTTCCTTCGTAAACTTCAGAGATAAAGGAGGGGGCTGGTATATATTTTTTTCAATTTTTCGTTTATTAAATCAATAAAGGTAGTGTTGGATCAATGAAATTGTGTAAAAATTTGAAAAATTGTTTTAGAATGTGCAAATCAAGCCCTTTCAAATAATACCCCACATGAAACTAAACCCTACTAAACTTTTAATTTCTGCTTCCTCTTTTATCGAGCATTTTTCATTGAAAATTAATTTAAATATATGATAAATCTCTCAATTTGTCTAAGCTTTAGTAGTTCTCGAGATAATTATTTCAGGATGTGACAGACAGACAGACTGACTAAGTCACACCATAAGGATTCCTTTTTTACCATTCTGGTACGGAACCCTAAAAACGATGAACGGGGTTTTACTTGTGATATTCTTACGCATATTAATAAACCAAAAAACCAGTCTCAACTCACTATAAGCTTTTAAAAAATAAAAATAAACATATCTTCGTTAACAACGTAGCAACTATTCATACTTTCTAGTGATACCATATACAATTATGAATCAGCTTTATTTACGTCACGAAGGGTAGACTCCAATTATTTGGTGATATTGCACAGAAAAAAATACTTAAATACGTTGCAAAAAAGTTGAAATTATATTAATACTTGACATTGAAAAAAGGTACAGTTTGCAACGTTTTAAAGTATATTTTTCTGTTTAGTATCACCGAATTAGAAGTATCACCAAATTGTGCGAGTTAACCCTAGTTCATTACGATTTAATTAAGTAAGGAAAATGGTAAATTAAACTGCCCGAGGGCCCTGTAAAGTTAGAACACACACAGAAAGTTACTTCTGTAAAAAATAATGAAGAAAAAACAAAGGTTGGTCTACAATGCCCAGAGGAGCTTATAAAGCTAGTAATACCCTGAAGGGCAGGGTTTTTATAATAACCTTCAGGCAATGTATTACAAGATTTATGAGCCCTCTGGGCATTGAAGACCAAACGTTGTTTTCATTTTAATTTTTATATTTTTGTATGTAGGTAGTTTGCATAATACAGGCTATGTCAATAAGTGCTCAAAAAAGGGTCTAGGTGGAATGGTGGAAAGCAGAATGTTTAAACTATGGGATGTTGTTAGGAGGGAGACAAACATACTAAAAGTCCTTGCCCCTCGGACCTGAGACCGTGGAGGGGGGGGGGGACGAAGTGTCATACGAAATTTTGGTTTACTACATATTGAAAGCTTATAAAATTCTCTACAACTTTTACTTATACATTTTTTATCTATGTATTTTCGTGAGCTCCGAAAAATGGTCGACGTTGATAAAACATACATATGAGTATAATCAAATTGACTAAGAGTTTCGACCCCAAATGGTAGAAGGTACTCTCTGCCCAGGCTCTTATATTTATTAGGTTTAAAAATGTATTTATGTACAGCCATCAGACCGTGTCACATATTTGCGGCATTAATAGCTAAATATACTATTTTTGGTGTCTGTACGTGTGAACCGGCTGCCGATGTTAGCGTTAAAGGATGATTCACACTAGCACGGGACGGGACGGGGCAGGACGCAAAAATCTGTCAATTTCTATAGAAAGAATCAAGTGATAGCTCGGAGCCCTCGGATGTCACGTGACACTTTCTATGGAAATTGACAAATTTTCCCGTCCCGCCCCGTCCCGTCCCGTTCTAGTGTGAGTCATTATTAAAGCGGCTACGAATAGAGAACCTATTACCGGGTTACCAATTAATCTATTAAGTAGTTAGGTCTGCCCGAGACTTCTTTTTTTGGTTCGCCAGAGACCGAGATTGAATAACACGTAAGTACCCACCAAAATCGCAAAAAGTGTCAAGACAGAAAAGTTCGGCCAGGGACGAGAAATTCGGCCCTTTAAACCCGAAAGCCGAGACTGAGATCTTGGTTCGAATTTTGGCTGAGACTGAGACCGAGACCGATATCTCGGTCGGACCTTACCTATGGATGCTCACGATAAACCTCAAACACCCATCAATAACTTTGAATCGATTGACGACTAATCGAAGATACAAGGTCAAACTCGTAACACCAACAAAATGCGTAACTTTAAAAAAAATTACCCGCCCGGCCTTTCGTTACAAAAGAAAATACGGAGTCAATACAATTTTTTCATGGCAGTTTACAAACACGCACCAATCCCCACCGCCACTTAGTGGGCCTAGATTAAATAGGTAATAAGAACTGCAACTCTGAAATCAAATCCATACATTTTCCGTTACCGCGATACCAAGTCTATCAAAAATTGGTAACGGAATGGAAAACCTTAGGACACTTTTTTTCCTATAAAATTCTAAAGAGCTTGTGATTCTAAGTAGTAATCACATAACAATTTCCAAATCAAAAAAGTGGGGGGGACAACTTTGAAAAAGATGACCTTTATTTATCTTGCAACGTATGTGTGTTTGTTTTCGGAGAACTATGACATGGGTCATGTGGCACGTGAAGATGCTAGAAGCTTTGAAAAGCTTGTTATGGTTGGCTGCGCCGAAGTAAAGAGGAGCAGGGGGACCTACACGATGGTCAGATGCCATCCGCGACGTCACAGGCGTCAACATCCAGGGAGCTATTCAGCTAGTCCAAGACCGAGGAGCTGGGAAAGCAGTAGTGAAAGACTGGGCTCCTGATGGTCACGACCTTCAGCCCTGCGGAACCGACGAAGAAGATGTGTTTGTGTTTGTTAGGTTTAGGATAGTTATTCACTCTAGGATCTTCATACTACTAGCGGTTATAGTGGTCGATGGGTACGAGGGAATGAGATCGAGTGATGTGGTTATTTACTGCCAGAAGGTATTTGTGATTTAGGTTAATTGGAAATTTGCATATTTTGAACAGTTTATATTAATTGCCTTTGCAACTGTTTTTCGTTTTTTTTATTGACTAGTAATTTTAGAAATCTGATTTGTATTGTTTCAGGTTTATATATTATGTATATCTATGTTATTAAATCTTGCAAGTTGGATTTGACCAACTTCCCGTTATTTGAATAAGCTGAAACTTCACATGCTCGTGTAAGTTGGATGACAATACAATGTTATGGTACCAAAGTACAGTCAGCGATAAAAACATGTAGTTTTTTATTATTATTAAAAAACTTATTTCGAGTGAAGTATCTGCTCAAACGAATAATCCACGACCACGTTGGCAACACCACATGTCGTCGGGTTGGCACTAATTCACCCCGGCACGCGCCCGGAAGTTGAATATTTGATACATTTCCGTTTCCGGCGTTAATACGTAACGGATGGCGTGCCTAATCTGTTTAGGGGTGAAATATTTTTAGGTGATTTCAGGTATACACCGTTTTTTATTATTTCCGATAACTTTAAGGGGAGATTCTTCTGGTTAACTCAAGTTAATTTCTTTAAGAAACTTTTATCTTAATTATTATAGTTTTTTTACTGAGCCAGTTTTTGAAAAAGTTAGCTGTTTACCACTATAGTTGCCGATTTCTAAGTCTGAACTTTTGACACATCGAAATACCCGTAGAACGTGAACGCGCAAGACACTTTGGAATTATAAACAAAATCCCATAAAGATATTACAGCTAGTCATGTACATAAACACAATATTTCACTTTTCATAAACATGATGTAATGAATGTTACATTTTTTCATGCATTGGTTATTGAATATTTTACGATAACAATTTAGCACGCCAACAGTTACGGTCTACGTCGTTTTTTTTTTAAATTTAGTGTTGGGACCATGTCTGCTGTTCCAATTCATATAACTGTCTGTAAATCGATAAAAATCGATCTTGTAATCAATAGGCAATACAGTAAAAATCAAAACAAAACTATTAAAATTAAAATAAAACTAAGTACGATGTGGAAAAAATGTTATTTAAAATAAGACAAATTAACTATGAAGGTTTTTTGTCTTACATTTTAAGAAATCAACAGTATTGATTTCTGAACGAGCCTAAGATGATTTTGGAAGAAATCGTATGTCAAATGCGCAGTTTGTCGAAATTTCTCGGTCTTATCAAATACAAATCCGTAGTAGTAAAATCGAATCAAACAATTCATCGCACAAATCAATAATCGCTGAATTTGACAAACGATTTGTCTTAGCCTCATCACTAAGTACGTCAATACTCAAGTGTCAAAAGTTCAGACTTAGAAATCGGCAACTATAAACTGTGGTCATGTATAAGTCAAGCTTTAAAATTATTTTTTTTTTAATTTGACAAAAAGTACACACCAAGTAGCTCGTATTAACGTACAAAGTAATTTATCGAATTTAACGGAAATAAACATAACACGGTGTATTTATGGGTTATGTGTATTAGGGTGGATATATCTTGACAAACTTTGTAAAAAAAAAGTATTTTCGGGGACCTCGAAGAAGACAGTTCTTTTAGCCTCTTTTTTATTTCTCATTTATTAATTTTCCCTTCTTTTTCCTCACTTTTGAGTTCGAATTATAGTTTTCACGGTTTAAATATGTTAGATACAGGCAGAGTTACACAGGGATCTAACATTAAGTTGCATAGTATAAATTAATAACACCAAAATAAACACAGAATCTATAATAAACAAACAAGCTTTAGTTACAGCGTCAACATGAGTGATAGATTCATTTAAAAGAACACGTCAACTTCTTCTAGTAAAACGGACAGCAATAAAGATTGCTTTTGATATGAAACCTTAATACACCTCCTCAAAAGCAAATTGTATTGTAAGGTCCATACAATGTTACACATATTTGCAAAAAAAACATGAAGTTTATATTAATAGTTAATTTTCAATTGTAATATAATAGAAAACTGCATGTTACTAATAAGGGAACAAAATTAAACGACATTTCTAATTGAGTAAAATAAAACTAATTAACAAGGTTTCAGACCTAAACCAATCATACATTTGTTATGTTTAACACCGGGCAGTGGTTTCGTCAACACGTCTGCCAGCATTGATTCCGTGGGTACATGTCCCAATACTATAGTTTTATTTTCTTTTAAAACACTCCGTATAAAATGGTACTTTATATCTATATGTTTACTACGAGCATGAAACACGGGATCCTGAGCAAGAAACATGGCAGATCGACTGTCGGTATTTAGAGATATATCAGCATACCTTGTTAAGTCCAGTTCTGTTAGCAGACTTTGAAGGTATAGTCCTTCTTTTACAGCCTCCGCAAGGCTTACGTACTCAGCTTCGCAACTCGAGGTGGAAACTGTCCTCTGCTTCTTAGAAGACCAAGAGATGCTAGCTCCTCCTAAAATGAAAGCGTACCCGGAATAAGATCTCCTGTCTATAAGGCAATTTCCCCAATCTGCATCACAATATGCTTGAATTGGCTTACCGGTTTTACTGTATATAAGGCCATAATTTGCCGTACCCTTCAGGTATCGTAAGACTTTTTTAGCCGCGTTCCAATGACTCACATCAGGATTACTCACGAACTGAGCGAGCTTGATTACAGTATTCGTAATGTCGGGCCTAGTTGCCACCGATAAATACATAAGTGACCCTATTAGTTCGCGGTATGGCCATTTTTCTTTATTTTCGCTTTCATTTATTTTGTTAGTTATAGGAATAATAGGTGACAAATCACTCGGAGTTTTGCAAGGATTGCAATTAGATAAATTGAATTTTTCTAACATAGTTTTGACATAGCCCTCTTGTGACAACATAATTCCATTGTCAACTCTCCTTACGTCAATTCCCAAAAAGTATTTAACTTTTCCATAATCTTTAAGGTCGAATTCATTTCGCAACTCGTTTTTAAATCGGTTTATCCATTTTTCGCACTCGGATGCAATCAGTATATCATCGACAAAGATTAGAACAAATAAGTGTTTGTTTTCGTGTTTACTTACATAAAGACATGGTTCATTCAAAGTTTGCGCTAATCCCATGTCCTTTAATTTCTTGTCAAGTCGAATGTTCCATTGCCGACCTGCTTGCTTCAACCCATATAGAGATTTCTTTAGTAGACATGTATCGCCACCGTTTTCTAAACTTTGAAGCATTTCCTTTGCGTTCTTCACCACTAAAGAGTCCTCGTTATCGTCATATGCCAATTTGAGTAAACATTCTTTTAATAAGCGAGGAATTCGCATATAAATTTCTTCGTCAAGATAGCCGTTCAAATAAGCAGTGCTTATATCCAGTTGGTGGATCTCTAAGTCCATCTCTGCTGCAAGGGCCATCATTAGTCGTACTGTTTCCAGTCTGGCAACAGGCGCAAAAGTTTTTTCATAATCGACCCCAAATCGTTGACTAAATCCTTGAGCCACTAGTCTGGCCTTTTTCTTAGTACTTTTATCTATATTAAGCTTATTGGTCAATACGTATTTACAACCAACGACGTTCACATTTCGTGGCTTTTTAACGATAACCCATGAACCCTTTTGCACTAGACTTTTTACTTCAGTAAGTATTGCGTTCTCCCATTCTAATCGTTCTCCGCTTCGCAGGGCATCATCTAGAGATAATCCTATAGTTACACCTGCAAATTCAATACAATCTCTGAATTCTTCTACCGGGTCTCTGAATTCTTCACGTGTATTCTCTTCGTTCAGCTCTAGGTTACATTCTTGTACTTTAACATAATTGTAGACCTTTTTGGGTCGTCCTGGTTGGCCGGTGTGCAAAACTCTCGGTCTACCAGGCCCTCTTTTTAATACAACTTCACTTGCTTCATTAGTATCTCCGTCTTGCATCTCTATTTCTTCGGTGAATTCCTGTTCTATCTCAACATTTTCTAACACAGGTAGCGAATCCATTTCCATGTCGACTGTGTCTTGTGCACATTCTTCAAAATCCCGAGCCGGTATCAAATTTTCTGTCACTATTGGCAAAATTTTAAGCTCATTTTTCATTTCTTTATCCTTAGAAAAAACAATTTCGACCTCATCTTGATTTCTATCTACAGTTATAGATTCGTGAACCTCTATAGGATTTCTTTGAATAATAGAGTCTGTAAATTCCTTATCGTCTTTTAATAAAATATTCTCGGGAGACATGTTCTCACTAAATTTGATATCCCTTGAAATTATAAATTTTCTTTCTTGAGGTACCCACACTCTAAAGCCTTTATTAGTCTTTGGATAACCCGTAAATACCCCAAATATCCCACGGGCATCAAATTTGTCTTTGTTTGGATTTTTATCTAGAAAATATACCTTCTCTCCAAACTTTCGCAGGTAGTGGATCTTTACTTGTTTTTGGGTCCATTTTTCATATGGTATATCACCTCCTAGACTGGATGTTGGGCAGCGGTTCCTAATGTAACATGCCGTATCTACGGCTTCGGCCCAAAAACCTATGCTCAACTCACTATTTAAGAGCATGCACCTGGCCATCTCTATCAGAGTGCGATTCTTTCTTTCAGCTATTCCGTTTTGTTGCGGTGTGCGCGGTACTGTGAGTCGCCTTTGGATTCCTTCTTGATCTAAAAACTCATTGAATTCTGAATTACAGTATTCAAGACCGTTATCTGACTGGAAGAATTTAATCTTTAATCCAGTATAATTTTCAGCATAATTTTTATATCGCTTAAATGCTTCCAGAGCTTTAGCTTTAGTTTTAAGAAAATATACTTCGCACCAACGTGTGCAGTCATCAATGAAAGTGATAAAATATTTAGCACCAGATTTTGACTCACACCTCATAGGCCCCACTATGTCAGAATAAACAATGTGCAATCTCTCACCACATGGACCGCTTGTTTCAGAAAAGGGTAATACAGACATCTTACCTCTTGCACAAATATCACAATCGCGCACTGTGTTTATATCAGTCACATTTTTATTTACCTCGAACCCAGCTTTCTCTAACAATTTAGTGACATCTTTTGCGTTAAGATGCCCTAACCGTTCGTGCCAAAGACGAAAATCAATCTTGCAGTCTGTGACTGCGTTTGCGGATTCACATTCTTGTAGGCAGTATAAATTACCTCTACGGTTTGCAGTTAGTCTCACGTTGCCACTTTTATCTAATACAACGGCTGCATCTCGCGTGAATAATACATCATAACCATTGTCAGTTACTTTTGCCACTGACAGCAAGTTAGTCCTTAGTTCTGGTACATACAAGGTATCTTTAAATTCAATAGATTGTGCTGAGCTCTCCGTTAATGCCGACAGTCTAACTACGCCCTTACCTTGAACCTCCGCGCTTGTGTTAGTAGCTAACTTCAATTTACCGCAGAACTCTTTAAGTGTACCTCTAAATAAATCAGCACTGTTGCATAAATGGGACGTGCACCCTGAATCCAATACCCAGTAATGTTTGAGATAGTCAATAATGTTGCATTCTTCTACATCTGAAACGTTTAAAGACATTAGTCCCTCATCTATATTATTTCCATAATGCCTCGGTTTCGGGTTGATTTCCCGACAATCCGTGGCTTTATGACCAAAACGATTACACCGGTAGCAGTTTATTACTTTCCTTTCGTATCCATCGGTCCTGTCGTTCCCTGAAAGATTGTGAGATCGTGACGTTCCTGGATTCTCTTTATAATTAACTCTCCGATTATTCCAAATTTTCTTTTTATCACGTACATACATTACGTCATTTTCGCCTGCATTTATCTTTCTAGACTCACATTCCTCTAAGATTTTCACTTTCAGAATCTCTGGTTTTGGCAAATCATCGCGGCTTTCGATAGCACAACGAAAATTAGTAAAGCTAGATGGTAACGTATACAAAAGCATTACAGACAGAAGATCATCGTGGATATTTATGTTCATTGACTCCAGCTTGTCTACTGTGTCGAAAAACATGCCGATTTCTTCATGAATATCACCGGATTCACTTATTTTATGTATTAATAGACGTTTTAACAACATCGCCTTTCTAGCAGGTCCATGCGATGCGTAAATAGATTGTAGACGTAGCCATACATCCCTTGATGTCTTGCAGTCCCTAACATGGCGTAATTCTGATGAACTGATACACAATATTAGATCAGCTTTTGCTTTGGCATCTTCGGTTTGCCATTTTTCTAAAGCATCCGCATCAATTGCAGCTGGTTTAGTTATCTTACCATTCGTATATTTCCACAGATCATTTTTTATGAGAATAGCTTCTGCTTGTAGTTTCCAGCTTTCATAGTTTTCTTTGGATAAAGCATCAATACGTACGGTACTCATCTCTCCTTTTGAAATAGTAAAATTATAGTTACCGATGTCACTCGCTAAGCGTTCTTTTGCAACCTACTCCTGGGACCATAACCAATGTTAGATACAGGCAGAGTTACACAGAGATCTAACATTAAGTTGCATAGTATAAATTAATAACACCAAAATAAACACAGAATCTATAATAAACAAACAAGCTTTAGTTACAGCGTCAACATGAGTGATAGATTCATTTAAAAGAACACGTCAACTTCTTCTAGTAAAACGGACAGCAATAAAGATTGCTTTTGATATGAAACCTTAATAAAATAAAATAAATTACTCGTAATAAAAAAAGTCTAAAACCTCGACTGCGTAAAAACAAATATAACTGAATAGATCCGGTCACCACAAAAGAACAAACATACATACATGCGTAGGCATATACATATAGACTGTTAAACACGTTACCCTTCTTTGCGTTTCGCAGTCGGATAAAAACGGAACGGAATGCTAACCTAGTTTTCTATCCATAAAAAACTCTTCCACGTTTTTTTTAACAAACAGGCATAAAACTAAACCGACTGTTTAATTGAAAAAGTTGGTAATCTTCAAAGAATCCTCAAGTTCTGAAAAGTTTCGACAAGTTGCGACTTGTTTCGAGGATCCCGGTTTTATTTATAAACAGAATGTGGAAGCGGGAAATAGAGAAAAGGCTGTGGGATACAACTTTTGCCGAATAGAACACGGCGAATAGTAATTTATGCAACAGTGATATAATTAATAAGGTTTCTTAATTCAAGGGTGGACGTTACAAAACGGGACGTCGAATTTTGTAATATAGACCTAACTTATTATGTCCGGTTTCACTCTCTAAAATGATGGAGTCGATCTGTTGGGATGCTGTTGTGTTAAAATGGAAATAAATAAGCTAATTATTTAATTGTGGTTTATTTACAAGACCTGAGAATTTTGAGAACCATATAGTTGCATACACTAGTTTTTCTACGACAGCAAATACATTTTTTTTAAGGGTCGGCAACGGGCGTTTAACACCCCTAGATTTGCAGGCGTCCACAGGCTACTAAATTCCGAAAAACTCGATGGTACACAAGATCTGAAGACGAGAGTACCTGCACGTCCACTATGCCACTGTAATTGTAGTTTTTATTTACCTCGCGATAGTCAAGGGGAAAATTTTGTATTACACTCGGCGGCAATGTTGTTTTAACTCTCGTGCCTTGAGACCCTCGTAAAATTCAAGAGTCCAATTATTGAACCACGAGCGTAGCGAGAATTTTGAAAATCTTGCTTGCTCGGGACTCATTATAATCCTGAGAGTTAAACAACAACTTTGCCCCCTTGTAAAAAAAAACTATTTTCAAAGGCCTCTTAAGTGTTATTTACAATGATAAAATATGGCGTCATACCTCATGCTAACGAGGTCTCAAGCTCACAGAGTCACTTGTATAAACATAATACGTGTATCTGGTTACTCACAAGGAATATCCTCCAGACAACCTTGAGGTATACAGCATACGAAAATACGACGCTTTTCTTAATTCTGTGACACGTATTTAGAAACACACGCAACGCTCATATTTCAACTTAATTACTGTAGCCTGACAAACGAACATGCGCATATGATTAAAAAATTTAAGGTAATATGACCTGAAATCTGAAATTGGCAGTAGATTTTCCAAATGTCGTAAGTCTAACCCTTTAAAATGCCTCTTGCGACATTTGGAAAATCCACTGTTACAATATGCGACTCAATTAAGTGGTAAAGCATTGATACCGACTACCAAATCACAATGATGTATTTAATTTGGCTGCTTGGTTGAATTGAGTCAGAGAGAAGTCAGCAAAACTGTGACAACTGACAACTGTGAGAAATAACAAACATATATACACCTCCTTTGGACACTTTTTTGGCTTGGTAAGGAAGTAAAAGACGGATGTATGACTTTGATGTTGACTTTAAAGATAAGTTTTGACAGCAGGCTTGGGTAGGCCTGTCAATTTCTACGCCGTCCGGATTAAAACTCAGAGACTTAACTTCCAAAAAGGATTTTCAAATATATTTTACAATAAATTAATGTTGAATACTTTAATTACCTTTGAGCACATTAAGGAGCGACTGGCTGGATTAAGTACGGTAATCCCGTTAACAGATCTGATTAAAAATTCGGTGAAGTTTTCCTGTAGATATATTTTGCTGTGCGTAAAAATATTAAAGGCTTTGCCCATCGAGCAACTGGTTCCAACATGTTGGCAGGGAGAGGGCAAAGCGACATCTTACTGTACAAATTATTCTGTCACTTTTTACGGGGAAACGTGCCCACTGACGCACATCTAACGTAGAAAATGATACAACTACACTAACAAAACTAAAGTATTGAATCAGGCGTTACTTTGCGGAATTACATATTAACACTGAAAATAATGTTACTTTGCTATTCTGCCAAACGTGCTAATCTATTAGTGCCAGCTAATTTCATCCCAGGTGTATATGAAATTGTATCCCTGTAACTTTCAGGAAACATTGCCAAAGGCAATCAATCTTGATTTAAAAAAATAACAGTTGCGTAAAAAGGATACCGTCATGAAATTCAAATAAAATATATGTGTAAACGTGGTCTGGGGATTTTCCGGGGTTACTTTTTTCATATACCCGGGATGATTTATTATGATATATTGGATTTTTATTGACGGTTTATTTTGAAGTGCAGATTTCATACAATTCAAGAAAAAAGGATGTCAGGCCTAGATTGTTGGAGTTGGAGTAAAAAGCTCTGGAAACTTAGCAGGAGGCAGCTTCAAACGGCCTCCTAGCATAGTGGTAGTAACCCTGCCTACGAAGCAGGAGGTCCCAAGTTTCAATCCTGGTCAGGGCATTTATTTGTGTGTTTATCACGATTACGAATTATTTTTTCGTTGTTTTTTTAATTTCATATGTATTGGCTCTGTGCTTCGCCTACTTAGTTATGTTTTGTTTTGCTATCTCCTACATTCACAGGTTGTCTGGAAGAGATAGCTCTTTAGCGATAAGACCGCCTATTGTTAACCCAAATTTTATGTATACCTACTGAAGTTTTTCTTAATTGTTTCATGTTGGTGTGCAATAAAGAATATTGTATTGTATTGTACCTATTGTATTGTACTATTTGTTCCTGAGTTATAGATGTTTTCTATGTATATATGTAAGTGTTAATATGTATCTATCTATTATATATATCGGCGTCTAGTATCCACAACACAAGCCTTATTGAGCTTACCGTGGGACTAGGTCGATTTGTGTTAGATTTTCCCAGTATATTATTTAAATTTATTTATTTACGCTGAACCTAAACTGAATCGCGTTAAGACGTCATTGTAAGACCCCAGCGTGCGTAGCCAAGATGCCAATCGCTCACGCTTAATAACGTATCGTAGCTACCTCTCTCTATCACTCTATCGATTAGAACAGAAGGCCTACCACGAACCACGAACGAAGTTTCACCTCTCTGTCGCACTTGAGTGAGAGATCTCAAGTGCGAAAGGGAGGTATACTTTCGTTCGCGGTTCGTGGTAGGCGCTCTGGCCCCAACTTCACCACGGCGACAGGTGCGACAATTTATTATTACGTTTCAGGCATCTATGGGCTACGGGCGCGGCTTACTATTGAGCGGGCTGTATGCTTGTTTGCCGCCAACATATAATTTATAAATAAAATTATAATTACTTATTACCATTAAAAACGAATACTTATGTGACGAGCTCTTGACACTTGTCACAAGAAACACTACATATGTCACGAAATTCCGACATAGGATCATGCTTACGTCAAAAACTACAGACAATTCTTTAAAACACTATTAGATCTCGTTACAATTGTAAAAAAGTATTCACCAAGAAATTATCTATTTACGTGATACATTACGATTTTAATTGAATTATAGAAATGGTGACATACACAGAGCTACATGGCGTCGCATCACCAGAGAAGCGGTGGCAAAAGACCCAACCTAGACATGACCACGACCACTGCCAAGAGTGCACGACTAAGAAGAGAAGAAGAACACAGCCCGCAAATGGTGACATACAAGAACACAGCCTCCAAACATAGAGCTACATGGCGTCGCATCACCAGAGAAGCGGTGGCAAAAGACCCGACCTAGACATGACCACGACCACTGCCAAGGGTGCACGACTAAGAAGAGAAGAAGAACACAGCCCGCGCGATGGTGAGCGGTTTCTGTAACGTATGGACGCCTGAAACGCCAGTTATTCAGTCATATTAATATACTTAGACCGGGTTACTCACGTCTATAAAGTCGAAAATAGCTGTTAGTGTGGACGATACCTTAGAGTGTGACGTAGTAAGTGTCGTGTGCAATAGTGCAGTTGACAATAGAAGTGAAAGAGACGGTAGTATCTCGCCTATACCGGTGCCGCATGCGCCTGCGCCGACCGCGCCCCCCGCGCCGGTCTGCCGGCGTGCTCAACGGGCTGTCGCGCGCAGTGTGCGCAGAGCAATCGCGGCAAGCGCTTCTCACTCATGATTATGGGGCGCGGACCGTCCCGAAACATGTCGAGCTATTTTCGACTTTATAGACGTGAGTAACCCGGTCTAAGTATATTAATATGTCTAATACTCACGGGAGTTTTTTATTCAGTCATTTTAGGAATTTTCACATATGTCAGCGTAGTGAAATTGGGGCCAGAGAGTGGGGGTGTGGACTGAAGGCCTAGTATAAAAATTGTACGACATTAACTCCTCGACCGCGTTAGCGTATCGGGAGTTCAAATTATGTTTGCCGTTTATTTAAATCATCCGGCAACTTTCATATTTTGACCGCTCGATACGCTAACGCGGTCGAGGAGTTAATGTCGTACAACTTTTATACTAGGCCTTCAGAAAACAAAAGACAATGATTTGGGTCCACGCGGAGTGTTCTATAGGTCTGCTACGGTCTATATAAAGAAAATGGCTTGCTCCTTTGCTCTTGAAGTTTATACAACACCCAAGTTGAACCATTGAAGTATTGAATAGCTTTATGTATTCACACACGGAGCCAGGACAATGGCAACGCATTGTGAATTCATTCCTTTGGGGCTTTGCATTCAGCCTTACTTATACAGGGTGCGTTGGGTGTTGGGGACCAATTTAATTCCTTGGTACCGATATCGTGACAAAAATGGAATTATCAATAAATAAATATGGTTGACTGGTAGATAATGCCTTAATACATTAAGTCCGCCTTGCGCTTTACTATCATTCTGCACAATCAGGGATCGTTACGTACCGGCCGAACTAAAAATCGAATTCTCCAGCCCAGGATTCACTATAACTCTTGTATATTCTCAGACACTATTAAGACCAATAATTCTTGAAAAGTCTAATAAAATGTTTATCGGCTTGGGAAGCCTAGTTGGTAGTAACCCGCCCTAAGAACCTGGAGGTCCCGGTTTCGAATCTTGGTATATATGTGTTCCTGGTCCCTAGTTCAGGAGTAGGCCCATCAGTGAGGGAATGTACCCACCATATTTATTTAATATTAAAATTATCATTAACAACCGATGTATTGAAATTTGTATGAAATTAATAGCAATGCACGATAGAGAACTCAATAAAGCGTGTATTGTGGGTACTAGTCAACGATATTTGTAAAAATCCATAACCCTGGATCAAATAAATGCCCTTATTATGATTTGAACCTGGGACAACTTTGAGTACGCGACACGCTTGACTAAGCTACGCTGAAAAATCTCCTTCGCCCTTTGGAACTCTAAAGGCTTATTTCAAACACCCACGTCGAAGTATCCAGTCCCGGACAATGGCATTTCATTGTGAATTCATTCCTTGTGGGGCTTTGCATTTGTGCGACCTAATGCAGAGTGCATTGGGTATTGAGGACCAAATTATAATTTTACAAGTTTTTATCGAAGAAGAAATGACGCAGCAATTTGCTTACCTTTTTTGTAAGATTATTTGTTTTGATCTTTTTTTATCAATTAGGAGCCCATAGACAAGCAAAGTGCGAGCGAGTGCAAGTGTTGCACTTGTTGTATTTTCTTGTAGACTTCAAGCTTATATATTTAATTTCAGATTGTAGCTGTACAGGGCAGGAAACTTCTAGTAAAACGCACGGTTGAGGACTGCCAACCGTAAGATGGTTGGCAGTCCTCAACCGTGCGTTACATTTCCCATACATTTGCAATGAGAATCAAAATGTATAGGGCACTTCCCGTTGACCTAGAATCACGAAATTTGGCAAGTACAGAAGAAAATTTAAAAATCGTATAATACCGCACGCTGAGAGTTCCGTGCCAGCAGTATTTTTAAGTACCTACCTAAGGTCATAAATGGGACGGCGATTTTCTTTGTGCGGAACCCTCGGTGGGCGAGTTCGACTAGAACTTGGCCGGTTTTTTTACTTCATTTTCCCTAATGTTATGTTTCTACCGCTATAATAAGATAATTAATGTCTAAAACGCTGTTCTCATGTAAGTGACTTGTGTCTTTTTTGAGAATAAATATCTTTAAACCTAACCTAATATTCTAGTTCTTCCTAATTAGAATATTAACACAAGGAACATGTTACAATTGACAGTGAATTGTTACAAAGAACATGTTATGTATTACATTTTTATATTATTACATAACATGTTCCTTGTACAATTCACTGAATTCATTTGAAACCTTCCATTCCGTCATTATTTATTGGAAATTACAAATTGACATGTAATTCAAAATCAATACTCTAATCCATTCTTAAACCATTTAGAAACTAAACTCTATTCTTTAAACACTACGGTTAATTTTCCAGCAATTTTATCGACTAACTTACGTCCTTCTGTTCGTTTCTGACATAGCGTGATGGGTAACTATTATGACGAATGAAATGACAAAAAGTTGTATGTTCGCTGAATTTGGAAGGCGCTTAAGTCGTTTTGAATTTGCGGGTTTCGAGGTGCATGTCAGAGGTACACAAAAACGATTTAGTAAATGGTACGTTGAAAGTAAAAGTCGTATAAAGGGTGATAATCTTTTAGAAAGCTTCAAGGAAACAGTTGTAATGTTGAATACCCAATTTAGATATACTCGTATTATTGGTGTCACTCCGCGTTTCACATTGTATCAAACCCGGTCTAAAAATCATTCTGTATAAATTGAAAGAGATGTCATATACTACAGAAAAAGTGACCAAGACCCCCGGTTCCCAGGGCTGGGATCGAATCAACGATCTCCTGCTTTCGCGACAGACGTAACCACTAGGCCACCCGACCACGTCGGCCACAGTCCGAATTTCCTAAGTATATGCAATCCTTTCTTATTTTAAAACGGTCTTATTCGGTCTAAACTGTCATAGTTCGTGCAACGGGCATCACCTTATGGTACGGTCAGCTTCATAAATATAATTATATGCATCTGTATTCAATATTGACCCTTCTTTCCCTGTAATTAAGTTCCGAAATGTAAAGATATTTAAAGACGTGACTGTACTTACAGATTATTGACCGAGTGAGCGAAGCGTCTCCGTTTGAACTTGGTTTTTCAAATGTCGTAAGAGGCACGTTATTAGGTTAGACTTACGACATTTGCGAAATCCCCTGCCAATTTCAAGGCCGCTCCAAACTACTGTCATTTGACAGTTTTGGTACTACTTCCATGCTTTAGTCATTCTTCCGTGTTCTAGAGTCACATAGGGCGCCTGTGTGCATAACACTGCCACTACACAGCGGCGCACACAGGACAGTGTGCAGTGTAAGACTGCCTTTACAAACTACGGTATTTGGTCATACCGCAAGCACGTGTACAATCTCCAATATCAGTTCCGATATGTTATTGTGATAGCTCGCAGAGCACGAGTGAACCAGGGCTAGTTCCACGAAAATCGATGCGGATTTGTTTGTCCATCTCTGTCACATTTGCATATTAAAGTGACAAAGAGAGTTTGAGAGAGAGAGAAAGAGGGTTTTCCGTCAATACTAATTTTCTCGAGTGGCGTTTCGAGTTTCTGTTCTCGAGTGGCGACCGCGTACCGGAAGGCGCAGCGTGGGTAGGCCCCCTACTTAATTTCGTGAATTCATACTAAATCGTTTTACCATTAGGAATACGTGTAGGATTCAGATATCACGCGCCGATTTCACCGTATCGCAGCATAACATTCCATTCAGCTGTGACGAGTATGTTACACAGATACCAGCTGTGCCTAGTTTGGGGCCGAAAGATATTCTTGATATTGTGATTCTTAATTCTTGCTACTGTTTGTTAACCCATTCACTGCTAAGGATTTTTCGTAGCGCTACGCCGTAGCCGATAACATGCATTTCCCGCTTTGTAGCGGAAATGGCGCGTAGCGGGGTGACGATTAGCAGTTAACAGTGAATGGGTAAATTTTTGTATGTTTGTTAATCTTTGTATGCTTGTATTAGATTAAATAAATTAAGATTCTACACAAATTATATAGTTACAGGGTCGATTCATTTTATTTTATAACACGATGGTGGCAAACAAGCATACGGCCCACTTCACGGTCACAACCTATGGACGCCTGCAACTCCAGGGGTGTCACCGAGCCATTAAAATCTTGGACAACCCTTTTTTTGAAGAGCCCCATACTGTAATCTTTCGGGAAAACCTCGGCAGCTCGTTCCACAGCCGGAACGTAAATTTTGGAAGATTGAAATCCAACACTAGAACGGCCCACTAAGCAGAAGGTCGCTGGTCGTTATATATAGTAGTGTGCCTACTTAAAAACATGAATCAAAACATTTATTATAAATAATATAAGCTTTTTTACTTAAACCGGGCCGTGACGTGATCGAGCCGGGCCGATTGTCAGTTTCTATAGAAAGAATCACTTGATAGCTCGGAGCCCTCGGATGTCACGTGACGCTTTCTATAGAAATTGACAGATTTTTCCGTCCCGTCCCGTTCTAGTGTGAGTCATCCTTAAGCCGGGGCAGAAGAGAAACATATGAGTAATCATAAAGAAATTACATTTTACACATTACGCGTACGTAATACATACATAGTACCGGAATCAGAGCATCTCAAAAACCATTATACTGTGACCTTCTTTTACTAACAATAGTTAAAAAGGTAGAGATCAAAATATACTGGAGAGTGAGCAAAACCGTCATTTGCATAATGGAGTTAAAAGCTCTTTGGTGTCGCACTTAAGTCTTTGTTTAATACGTGGTAGAAACCCCTTTGGCACTTTAAGCCCGCTTTTGTTTTTGGTCGCTGAAACAATTTTGGGTTCTAAAAATTATTTCTTTGGGCCATTTTAGAGTATGTACCTAAATTAAATAAATAAATATAAATATTGTGGGACAATCTTACACAAATCGACCTAGTCCCACGGTAAGCTCAATAAGGCTTGTGATGTGGGTACTAGGCGACGATGCATATAATAGATAGATACATATAAATACTTATATACATAATAAATATATGAACTAAATCGCGTCTATGACGTCTGGTTTTTTTTTTGTCTGAAACGCTTTTGTCATAACTGCCTTGGCATAATCGATTTTCGCCCAATCTTAATATAGCAGAATAAAACGCACGCTGAAAGTTGCGTGCAACCAGTATTTTTAAGTATCTAAGGTAATTGGGGGGTATTGTCTGTGCGGAACCCTCGGTGGGCGAGTCAGACTCGCACTAGGTCTTTGTTTTTCAATCCTTTAGGTTTATCGCTTAGATGTAGGTGTAGGTGTTGCAAGATAGCACTATTAAACAGCAGTAACTGAAACAGTTATTTCCATAATAATAGTACAAAAACCGAGATTTTTTTTTATTTGATGAGAGGGATACAATATACCTACAGTACACATGGTGCTACTTTACCGCCCTAGGGCGGTAATAAGCACTTTACGTGCCTGCGTCGAATATTCAAAGGGCCATATGTACTGTAAAATGTCGTACGATACACATGCGAAGAGGTAATGTACTATAATTTTTAGCAAAAAAGTGGGAGCAGTAAGTATACTGTTTGATAGATATTTGTTTACGCGTATACTTGTAAGACAAAATGGTCATGTTTTCCCATTGTCGTGTATCTCTTTCCCGCTCGTGAAATATTCATATCTAGATGTCTCTTTTGCTCACTTTGTTACTTTGTCATCGTTAGCGCGTAATCATACCTGTATGATGGTGACCAAAGAGCTGGTGGCTTCCTCGCACAACGTATCAGCATTGCGATACAACGAGGAAATAGGATGCCGCCAGCATCCTAGGTACAATGCCTCAAGGTAGGTAGCTAGGTAAGTTACACTTACCGTATATATTTTGAAGATAAATGTTGTAAGTACCATATTATTTAGTTCTCCTTATTATTTGGCTCTGGTATCTTGGTTTTTACATTATAAACACTGAATAAAAATATAATCTAATCACTTCTACTAGAATCCATTTTGAAATTTCCAATAGAAATCCCTGAAAATTACACCGTATGTGAGTACCGATAAGCTATAGTTTAGAATTCAATACGTATATTATCTGCTAAACAGTATTGCCCTATATTTTACGGTAAATACTCTCCACCCGTGAACCATGGTAACACAGAGAAGCACAAATCAGTACTTTGACTCGACTAGAAATAAGCGACGATCCGCACAGTGAAGCATTAAAGGACGATCAAATCAAAGGTTTGTCCGCTTATCTTTCTTAGAATGTCACAATCATGGTTTTTCGTAGTAACATTTTTTTTACTATATCGTGTTGGGTGTTGGGTGTCTATGAACAATTTATATGCTTGTGCATGGACCATATGAGTGGCTTGTGTATGGACCATTAGAATGAAAGAATGCTTCATGAAATACTTTTTGTTCTCATTTATTAATTAAATAAAGTAAAACATATAACAAAACATATCGAATTCCCTAAAGATTTTTATCTTATTTTTTTATTCCTTTATACAGTTTGTCATAATCATCATTTGTCCTAAAATTGTTTTTCCTAACATCGTTTCAACCTACTCTGTGAGGGGTCACGGTTTTAACCTAACCTAACCGAGTTTTTTAACAGCGATTCGGTTCAGGGGCCGCACCATGACGTCTTAACGCGATTCAGTTTAGGTTCTGTTTAGGCTCAGTTGTATGGAAGCGACTCAGTTTAGATCGTCAACTGAATCGCGTTAAGACGTCATGGTAAGGTCTCTGTTCTGTATTAAGCTGACCTACCTGATAGTAAATAAAAAATAAAAGTTAAAAATCTCTGTTAACCAACGCTAGGTACTGATTATCATCGCTATATACCACCCATGGTATGGCAAGTAATGGTTATCGCCTCGTCCAATGCCACCGAATATCGACCGGCGTGCCCACGGCGCGGGGTATGGATGAGAAAGGGCACAAGTCACTTATGAACTTGGAAATTTGTATAGAATCCCACAAAGTTTACATAGATTTGATAGCACCGACTATGAAAGTGTGAAAACGTCGTATTTCAGAGGAGTTTGACGTTTAAAAAGCACTTTAATGTTTGCAATTGTAAAGCATGGATTAAATCATGTATTATTTTTAATAAATGTTTTGATTCACGCTTTTAAGTAGTCACACTACTGTATATAAATTATAAATTGAAAGAGATGTCATATACTACAGAAAAAGTGACCAAGGTCAGCAGGGCTGGAAACGAACCAGCGACCTCCTGCTTTTGCGGCAGACCTGCTCACCGGGGGCCTTGGTCACTTTTTCCGTAGTATATATCTCTTTCAATTTATACTTTAAAATACGGCAATTTATTTGCTTGGTGAAGAGATTTTTCAGGTGAGGAAATCGAACTAATGTTAATAAAGCTTAGTTTATCCTCTGCGTTGGAAGATCAGATGGTAGTAGTTTTGTGTGTGTGTGTGTGTGTGTGTGTGTGTGCTTTTATCTATCTATACGTTTGCAACGCCTACTGTCGCAGATTAGTTTTCATTGTTTCCGCTACTCAAAGGTTGTCAGGAAGAGATCGCTTTTTAGCAATAAACCGCCTATTGTTTGACCTCAATCTTAAATCGACTGGTTGTATTTTTTGTTAGTTATACTTTTCTTGTATCTTGAGGTGTGCAATAAAGAGTATTCTATCTATGGCAGTCGTTTTCGTAAAACTACCACCTACGACAAATCTTGGGGTTAGTAGCCAATGGACCCTCGGCTCCCTGACCCATGGCGTAAGCCGAGAAAAACCGCTAGGATGAAATCCAATATCAAGCAAAAAAAGGAGAAATACCATTTATGTCTCTTGTATGGATAACCCGGTTAGTAACCGGTTATTAACCCAATTTCATTAAAATAAAGACCGATTTGCACACCCTACGTAAGGTAAAAGTACTAGTGCTCGACGCTGCACTAGTATTCGACATGGGCACTTTATGTCAAAGGCACAAGGTTTAAATTCGAATTTAGAAAAATCTTCGTTGTTCAAAGGAGGGTGGTCAGTTTTGTATGGACGCTGGCCTAATTGGTTTTTAGGCCAAGCATACAAAAAGTTTTAGAATATGAAAAAAGCTTTCAAGTGACAAGCCATATGTCATTTGAAAGCTTTTTTCATATTCTAAAACTTTTTGTATAGCGGAAAATCTTAAACACCTGTGTGCAACAGGTTATGGCAAAACAAAAACATTACATCAATAAGTTTTTTTAATGTTATAGGGTTTTAGTTCTGTACAAGTTTTTTAATGTTTTATCATAAATATACATGAGCTAACAAATAATATTGATTGATATAGGTACTATAAAACAATTACTACTATTATTTAAGCAAAGGGTTCAAATGCAAAATCCGTTTGGATAGCAGAACCAGAATGACACATCAAAACATATGAAAAGGCATAAAAAAACAAAAACATGACACAAAATCATCGACAGTAAGAAAACCTTCATAGTCTAAAGCGATATAGGAACTTAGTTTCAAAAAGGTACATAAGTAGTAACGATTCAACTCATTAAACTATTTTTATGCAGCGATAATTTTTTTCACACAAAGATTTGGGATTACCTGCCATAGTAAAAGTTTTAGAACTTTTAATAAGCTATCCACTGACATATCGCTTGTCCTTATTGGTTAATAGGCCAAACTGACCACCCTCCTTTAACCTAGGTATATGACTTTGACATAAAGTGCCCATGTCGAATACTAGTACAGTGTCGAGCACTAGTACTTCTACCTTATTAACTCATAGTAAGCACATTGGTAACGTTATTAAATATGTTTCCTAAAAAATAAACAGACAGAATACATTCGTATTCCCCTCGCGTGACTATAATGCCCTTCTTATAAATCTTTTCATGGAATGAATAATGACTATTCAGACTGAGGGACGTCGAATAAGTCACTGTCGGGCCCTTTTCAAGGTCCGTGTCACAACATTCATACTTGCGAAGAAAAATAGTTTTGCAATTCGGGAGAAAGAAAAATATTAATAAGACTTGCTTTAGCAACACAATATTGCCTAGTTCAGAAAATCTGTTTTATTAGACTTCAGGGTGCGTAGCCAAGATGCCAATCGCTCACGCAGTTGTTAACGAAACGCAACTGTCAGTGTCACGCTAATAAGGAAGAGTGATAAAGAGAGGTAGCTACGATACATTATCAAGCGTGAGCGATTGGCATCTTGGCTACGCACGCTGTAGTCAACTAGGGACCTTTATAGTTTCGCCATGTCCGTCTGTCTGTCCGTGGGTAAGCTCAGTGACTTTAAGCACTACAAAGATATAATTTGGTATGAATATACATACAGGTCGTCCCAAGGGATAATATGTCCTATGGGAAATGAAGGGAAAGCACCTTAACTATCGTAGATAGGACATTATGCTGAAAGAAGACTATGTTATTTTTTAAAGTTAGTAATACTGCATTCATAGTTTTAAAAAAATACTAGTCAGTTTCTATTCAAAACGTCACGTGACTTCCGGGGGTTTCGAGCTATCACGTGATTCTTTCTATAGAAACTGACAGATCGTCCCAGATCTGTTCGGATCGGATTGGATGGGTGTGAGTCGTCCTTTATGATATAGGTCAAATTCATGTTTACATATCAAAGATATACTTACGCCATTATTTTTCAGATACCCCCAGTTTTTTTATTGATTTAGATTGTTTCGTGTCTTCTGATCCCACTAGAAGCAAAAAGGGGTCACAGGTTTCTTCCAATCCCTTACAATTTAGCCTAGAGGGTATTTCCGAACAGCCAGTGATAAAAAATTCCTTATTTCCCTAGTGAGCAAAATTGTCTTTACAAACAAGGACATTAGGATAAGTGCGAAAAAGAGGAAATTCGCAATGAGTGGCGATAGAATAAAACATGACCGAAGGGAGGGAAAATCGACACGAGTTGCGTATTACCTATTCGCACGTGTATAGTACGACATTTTATAGTAATATCGCTCTTTAAATTTTCAAAGTAGTCATATAAAATGCTCATTGTCGCACTAGTGCAGTAATATAGCACTATATGTACTATAATAGCTATTTATGCAACGAGAGTGGAATGTAGGTGATTTCCGATGAGTGTAAAGACTTATCCACAATACTTTCGATTTGATTTGGCTGCTGGCCCCGTGATGCTAAAATACGAATAAGAGATGCTTTTTGATAAATAAATCATATTGCCTGAACAAAAAGCTACTAGAAAATGGAAAAACACCCTTGACCACTAGTCATAAGGGTGAGTTTTATCATTGACACCAAATATAAAAAATATTTTCTTAAAAACTTCAGTCTGCCTTCAAAAACGCTTAGTTAAACGGCAAAACTGCGATTTTCGAGACATGTCACAATTAGCTTATTACTCAAGCTAAAAGATTGCATGAAATTCCAAGTGACAACAGATCGCTAACTGGGTAAAACGGAAGACCTTGTAATGAATAAAGGAAAATTCACGAAATTTCCGGTTTGATTTAGCTACTAGCCCAGTGATGCTAAAATACGATAAATAGGTCTTCTTTGATAGCTGAATCATGGTGCTTGACCAACACGCTACTAGAAAATGGTAAAACACCCTTGACAACTAGTCATAAGGGTGAGTTTTATCACTGAAACAAAATATTAAAAATATATTTTTTTAAAACTTCATTCTGCCTTCAATAAGCCTTAGTTAAACGGCAAGACCAAGATTTTCGAGACATGCCACACTTAGCTTATTACTCAAGCTAAAAGGCTACAAGAAATTTGAAGTGACAACAGATCGCTAACTGGGTAAAACGGAAGACCTTGTCATGAAAAAAGGAAAATTCACGAAATTTCCGGTTTGATTTGGCTGCTGGCCCTGTGATGCTAAAATACGATGAAGAGGTGTTTTTTGATGGCTGAATCATGTTGCTTGACCAAAGCGCTACTAGAAAATGGTAAAACACCCTTGACAACTAGTCATAAGGGTAAGTTTTATCACTGAAACAAAATATTAAAAATATATTTTTTTAAAACTTCATTCTGCCTTCAATAAGCCTTAGTTAAACGGCAAGACCAAGATTTTCGAGACATGCCACACTTAGCTTATTACTCAAGCTAAAAGGCTACAAGAAATTTGAAGTGACAACAGATCGCTAACTGGGTAAAACGGAAGACCTTGTCACGAACAAAGGAAAATTTACGAAATTTCCGGTTTGATTTGGCTGCTGGCCCAGTGATGCTAAAATACGATAAAGAGGTGTTTTTTGATAGCTGAATCATGGTGTTTGACAAACACGTTACTAGAAAATGGTAAAACACCCTTGACAACTAGTCATAAGGGTGAGTTTTATCACTGAAACAAAATATTAAAAATATATTTTTTTAAAACTTCATTCTGCCTTCAATAACCCTTAGTTAAACGGCAAAACTGCGATTTTCGAGACATGTCACACTTAGCTTATTACTCAAGCTAAAAGGCTACAAGAAATTTGAAGTGACAACAGATCGCTTACTGGGTAAAACGGAAGACCTTGTCATGAATAAAGGAAAATTCACGAAATTTCCGGTTTGATTTAGCTACTAGCCCAGTGATGCTAAAACACGATAAAGAGGTGTTTTTTGATAGCTGAATCATGTTGCTTGACTAAAGCGCTACTAGAAAATGGTAAAATACCCTTGACAACTAGTCATAAGGGTGAGTTTTATCATTGACACAAAATATAAAAATATTTTCTTAAAAACTTCATTCTGCCTTCAATAACCCTTAGTTAAACGGCAAAACCAAGATTTTCGAGACATGTCACACTTAGCTTATTACTCAAGCTAAAAGACTACAAGAAATTTGAAGTGACAACAGATCGCTAACTGGGTAAAACGGAAGACCTTGTCACGAACAAAGGAAAATTTACGAAATTTCCGGTTTGATTTGGCTGCTGGCCCAGTGATGCTAAAATACGATAAAGAGGTGTTTTTTGATAGCTGAATCATGGTGATTGACGAACACGTTACTAGAAAATGGTAAAACACCCTTGACAACTAGTCATAAGGGTAAGTTTTATCACTGAAACAAAATATTAAAAATATATTTTTTTAAAACTTCATTCTGCCTTCAATAACCCTTAGTTAAACGGCAAAACCAAGATTTTCGAGACATGTCACACTTAGCTTATTACTCAAGCTAAAAGACTTCAAGAAATTTGAAGTGACAACAGATCGCTAACTGGGTAAAACGGAAGACCTTGTCATGAATAAAGGAAAATTCACGAAATTTCCGGTTTGATATAGCTACTAGCCCAGTGATGCTAAAATACGATAAAAAGGTCTTCCTTAATAGCTGAATCATGGTTTTTGACGAACACGCTACTAGAAAATGGTAAAACACACTTGACAACTAGTCATAAGGGTGAGTTTTATCACTGAAACAAAATATTAAAAATATATTTTTTTTAAACTTCATTCTGCCTTCAATAACCCTTAATTAAACGGCAAAACCGAGATTTTCGAGACATGTCACACTTAGCTTATTACTCAAGCTAAAAGGCTACAAGAAATTTGAAGTGACAACAGATCGCTAACTGGGTAAAACGGAAGACCTTGTCACGAACAAAGGAAAATTTACGAAATTTCCGGTTTGATTTGGCTGCTGGCCCAGTGATGCTAAAATACGATAAAGATGTGTTTTTTGATAGCTGAATCATAGTGTTTGACAAACACGTTACTAAAAAATGGTAAAACATCCTTGACAACTAGTCATAAGGGTGAGTTTTATCACTGAAACAAAATATTAAAAATATATTTTTTTAAAACTTCATTCTGCCTTCAATAACCCTTAGTTAAACGGCAAAACTGCGATTTTCGAGACATGTCACACTTAGCTTATTACTGAAGCTAAAAGGCTACAAGAAATTTGAAGTGACAACAGATCGCTTACTGGGTAAAACGGAAGACCTTGTCATGAATAAAGGAAAATTCACGAAATTTCCGGTTTGATTTAGCTACTAGCCCAGTGATGCTAAAATAAGATAAAGAGGTGTTTTTTGATAGCTGAATCATGTTGCTTGACTAAAGCGCTACTAGAAAATGGTAAAATACCCTTGACAACTAGTCATAAGGGTGAGTTTTATCATTGACACAAAATATAAAAATATTTTCTTAAAAACTTCATTCTGCCTTCAATAACCCTTAGTTAAACGGCAAAACCAAGATTTTCGAGACATGTCACACTTAGCTTATTACTCAAGCTAAAAGACTACAAGAAATTTGAAGTGACAACAGATCGCTAACTGGGTAAAACGGAAGACCTTGTCACGAACAAAGGAAAATTTACGAAATTTCCGGTTTGATTTGGCTGCTGGCCCAGTGATGCTAAAATACGATAAAGAGGTGTTTTTTGATAGCTGAATCATGGTGTTTGACGAACACGTTACTAGAAAATGGTAAAACACCCTTGACAACTAGTCATAAGGGTGAGTTTTATCACTGAAACAAAATATTAAAAATATATTTTTTTAAAACTTCATTCTGCCTTCAATAACCCTTAGTTAAACGGCAAAACCAAGATTTTCGAGACATGTCACACTTAGCTTATTACTCAAGCTAAAAGACTACAAGAAATTTGAAGTGACAACAGATCGCTAACTGGGTAAAACGGAAGACCTTGTCATGAATAAAGGAAAATTCACGAAATTTCCGGTTTGATATAGCTACTAGCCCAGTGATGCTAAAATACGATAAAGAGGTGTTTTTTGATAGCTGAATCATGGTGTTTGACAAACACGTTACTAGAAAATGGTAAAACACCCTTGACAACTAGTCATAAGGGTGAGTTTTATCACTGAAACAAAATATTAAAAATATATTTTTTTAAAACTTCATTCTGCCTTCAATAACCCTTAGTTAAACGGCAAAACTGCGATTTTCGAGACATGTCACACTTAGCTTATTACTCAAGCTAAAAGGCTACAAGAAATTTGAAGTGACAACAGATCGCTTACTGGGTAAAACGGAAGACCTTGTCATGAATAAAGGAAAATTCACGAAATTTCCGGTTTGATTTAGCTACTAGCCCAGTGATGCTAAAACACGATAAAGAGGTGTTTTTTGATAGCTGAATCATGTTGCTTGACTAAAGCGCTACTAGAAAATGGTAAAATACCCTTGACAACTAGTCATAAGGGTGAGTTTTATCATTGACACAAAATATAAAAATATTTTCTTAAAAACTTCATTCTGCCTTCAATAACCCTTAGTTAAACGGCAAAACCAAGATTTTCGAGACATGTCACACTTAGCTTATTACTCAAGCTAAAAGACTACAAGAAATTTGAAGTGACAACAGATCGCTAACTGGGTAAAACGGAAGACCTTGTCACGAACAAAGGAAAATTTACGAAATTTCCGGTTTGATTTGGCTGCTGGCCCAGTGATGCTAAAATACGATAAAGAGGTGTTTTTTGATAGCTGAATCATGGTGATTGACGAACACGTTACTAGAAAATGGTAAAACACCCTTGACAACTAGTCATAAGGGTAAGTTTTATCACTGAAACAAAATATTAAAAATATATTTTTTTAAAACTTCATTCTGCCTTCAATAACCCTTAGTTAAACGGCAAAACCAAGATTTTCGAGACATGTCACACTTAGCTTATTACTCAAGCTAAAAGACTTCAAGAAATTTGAAGTGACAACAGATCGCTAACTGGGTAAAACGGAAGACCTTGTCATGAATAAAGGAAAATTCACGAAATTTCCGGTTTGATATAGCTACTAGCCCAGTGATGCTAAAATACGATAAAAAGGTCTTCCTTAATAGCTGAATCATGGTTTTTGACGAACACGCTACTAGAAAATGGTAAAACACACTTGACAACTAGTCATAAGGGTGAGTTTTATCACTGAAACAAAATATTAAAAATATATTTTTTTTAAACTTCATTCTGCCTTCAATAACCCTTAATTAAACGGCAAAACCGAGATTTTCGAGACATGTCACACTTAGCTTATTACTCAAGCTAAAAGGCTACAAGAAATTTGAAGTGACAACAGATCGCTAACTGGGTAAAACGGAAGACCTTGTCACGAACAAAGGAAAATTTACGAAATTTCCGGTTTGATTTGGCTGCTGGCCCAGTGATGCTAAAATACGATAAAGATGTGTTTTTTGATAGCTGAATCATAGTGTTTGACAAACACGTTACTAAAAAATGGTAAAACACCCTTGACAACTAGTCATAAGGGTGAGTTTTATCACTGAAACAAAATATTAAAAATATATTTTTTTAAAACTTCATTCTGCCTTCAATAACCCTTAGTTAAACGGCAAAACTGCGATTTTCGAGACATGTCACACTTAGCTTATTACTGAAGCTAAAAGGCTACAAGAAATTTGAAGTGACAACAGATCGCTTACTGGGTAAAACGGAAGACCTTGTCATGAATAAAGGAAAATTCACGAAATTTCCGGTTTGATTTAGCTACTAGCCCAGTGATGCTAAAATAAGATAAAGAGGTGTTTTTTGATAGCTGAATCATGTTGCTTGACTAAAGCGCTACTAGAAAATGGTAAAATACCCTTGACAACTAGTCATAAGGGTGAGTTTTATCATTGACACAAAATATAAAAATATTTTCTTAAAAACTTCATTCTGCCTTCAATAACCCTTAGTTAAACGGCAAAACCAAGATTTTCGAGACATGTCACACTTAGCTTATTACTCAAGCTAAAAGACTACAAGAAATTTGAAGTGACAACAGATCGCTAACTGGGTAAAACGGAAGACCTTGTCACGAACAAAGGAAAATTTACGAAATTTCCGGTTTGATTTGGCTGCTGGCCCAGTGATGCTAAAATACGATAAAGAGGTGTTTTTTGATAGCTGAATCATGGTGTTTGACGAACACGTTACTAGAAAATGGTAAAACACCCTTGACAACTAGTCATAAGGGTGAGTTTTATCACTGAAACAAAATATTAAAAATATATTTTTTTAAAACTTCATTCTGCCTTCAATAACCCTTAGTTAAACGGCAAAACCAAGATTTTCGAGACATGTCACACTTAGCTTATTACTCAAGCTAAAAGACTACAAGAAATTTGAAGTGACAACAGATCGCTAACTGGGTAAAACGGAAGACCTTGTCATGAATAAAGGAAAATTCACGAAATTTCCGGTTTGATATAGCTACTAGCCCAGTGATGCTAAAATACGATAAAAAGTTCTTCCTTAATAGCTGAATCATGGTTTTTGACGAACACGCTACTAGAAAATGGTAAAACACACTTGACAACTAGTCATAAGGGTGAGTTTTATCACTGAAACAAAATATTAAAAATATATTTTTTAAAAACTTCATTCTGCCTTCAATAACCCTTAGTTAAACGGCAAAACCGAGATTTTCGAGACATGTCACACTTAGCTTATTACTCAAGCTAAAAGGCTACAAGAAATTTGAAGTGACAACAGATCGCTAACTGGGTAAAACGGAAGACCTTGTCACGAACAAAGGAAAATTCACAAAATTTCCGGTTTGATTTGGCTGCTGGCCCAGTGATGCTAAAATACGATAAAAAGGAGTTTTTTGATGGCTGAATCATGTTGCTTGACCAAAGCGCTACTAGAAAATGGTAAAACATCCTTGACAACTAGTCATAAGGGTGAGTTTTATCATTGACACAAAATATAAAAATATTTTCTTAAAAACTTCATTCTGCCTTCAATAACCCTTAGTTAAACGGCAAAATTGAGATTTTCGAGACATGTCACACTTAGCTTATTACTCAAGCTAAAAGGCTACAAGAAATTTGAAGTGACAACAGATCGCTAACTGGGTAAAACGGAAGACCTTGTCACGAACAAAGGAAAATTTACGAAATTTCCGGTTTGATTTGGCTGCTGGCCCAGTGATGCTAAAATACGATAAAGAGGTGTTTTTTGATAGCTGAATCATGGTGTTTGACGAACACGTTACTAGAAAATGGTAAAACACCCTTGACAACTAGTCATAAGGGTAAGTTTTATCACTGAAACAAAATATTAAAAATATATTTTTTTAAAACTTCATTCTGCCTTCAATAACCCTTAGTTAAACGGCAAAACCAAGATTTTCGAGACATGTCACACTTAGCTTATTACTCAAGCTAAAAGACTTCAAGAAATTTGAAGTGACAACAGATCGCTAACTGGGTAAAACGGAAGACCTTGTCATGAATAAAGGAAAATTCACGAAATTTCCGGTTTGATATAGCTACTAGCCCAGTGATGCTAAAATACGATAAAAAGGTCTTCCTTAATAGCTGAATCATGGTTTTTGACGAACACGCTACTAGAAAATGGTAAAACACACTTGACAACTAGTCATAAGGGTGAGTTTTATCACTGAAACAAAATATTAAAAATATATTTTTTTAAAACTTCATTCTGCCTTCAATAACCCTTAATTAAACGGCAAAACCGAGATTTTCGAGACATGTCACACTTAGCTTATTACTCAAGCTAAAAGGCTACAAGAAATTTGAAGTGACAACAGATCGCTAACTGGGTAAAACGGAAGACCTTGTCACGAACAAAGGAAAATTTACGAAATTTCCGGTTTGATTTGGCTGCTGGCCCAGTGATGCTAAAATACGATAAAGATGTGTTTTTTGATAGCTGAATCATAGTGTTTGACAAACACGTTACTAAAAAATGGTAAAACACCCTTGACAACTAGTCATAAGGGTGAGTTTTATCACTGAAACAAAATATTAAAAATATATTTTTTTAAAACTTCATTCTGCCTTCAATAACCCTTAGTTAAACGGCAAAACTGCGATTTTCGAGACATGTCACACTTAGCTTATTACTGAAGCTAAAAGGCTACAAGAAATTTGAAGTGACAACAGATCGCTTACTGGGTAAAACGGAAGACCTTGTCATGAATAAAGGAAAATTCACGAAATTTCCGGTTTGATTTAGCTACTAGCCCAGTGATGCTAAAATAAGATAAAGAGGTGTTTTTTGATAGCTGAATCATGTTGCTTGACTAAAGCGCTACTAGAAAATGGTAAAATACCCTTGACAACTAGTCATAAGGGTGAGTTTTATCATTGACACAAAATATAAAAATATTTTCTTAAAAACTTCATTCTGCCTTCAATAACCCTTAGTTAAACGGCAAAACCAAGATTTTCGAGACATGTCACACTTAGCTTATTACTCAAGCTAAAAGACTACAAGAAATTTGAAGTGACAACAGATCGCTAACTGGGTAAAACGGAAGACCTTGTCACGAACAAAGGAAAATTTACGAAATTTCCGGTTTGATTTGGCTGCTGGCCCAGTGATGCTAAAATACGATAAAGAGGTGTTTTTTGATAGCTGAATCATGGTGTTTGACGAACACGTTACTAGAAAATGGTAAAACACACTTGACAACTAGTCATAAGGGTGAGTTTTATCACTGAAACAAAATATTAAAAATATATTTTTTTAAAACTTCATTCTGCCTTCAATAACCCTTAGTTAAACGGCAAAACCAAGATTTTCGAGACATGTCACACTTAGCTTCTTACTCAAGCTAAAAGACTACAAGAAATTTGAAGTGACAACAGATCGCTAACTGGGTAAAACGGAAGACCTTGTCATGAATAAAGGAAAATTCACGAAATTTCCGGTTTGATATAGCTACTAGCCCAGTGATGCTAAAATACGATAAAAAGTTCTTCCTTAATAGCTGAATCATGGTTTTTGACGAACACGCTACTAGAAAATGGTAAAATACACTTGACAACTAGTCATAAGGGTGAGTTTTATCACTGAAACAAAATATTAAAAATATATTTTTTTAAAACTTCATTCTGCCTTCAATAACCCTTAGTTAAACAGCAAAACCGAGATTTTCGAGACATGTCACACTTAGCTTATTACTCAAGCTAAAAGGCTACAAGAAATTTGAAGTGACAACAGATCGCTAACTGGGTAAAACGGAAGACCTTGTCACGAACAAAGGAAAATTCACAAAATTTCCGGTTTGATTTGGCTGCTGGCCCAGTGATGCTAAAATACGATATAGAGGTGTTTTTTGATGGCTGAATCATGTTGTATGACCAAAGCGCTACTAGAAAATGGTAAAATATCCTTGACAACTAGTCATAAGGGTGAGTTTTATCATTGACACAAAATATAAAAATATTTTCTTAAAAACTTCATTCTGCCTTCAATAACCCTTAGTTAAACGGCAAAATTGAGATTTTCGAGACATGTCACACTTAGCTTATTACTCAAGCTAAAAGGCTACAAGAAATTTGAAGTGACAACAGATCGCTAACTGGGTAAAACGGAAGACCTTGTCACGAACAAAGGAAAATTCACAAAATTTCCGGTTTGATTTGGCTGCTGGCCCAGTGATGCTAAAATACGATAAAGAGGTGTTTTTTGATGGCTGAATCATGTTTCTTGACTAAAGCGCTACTAGAAAATGGTGAAACACCCTTGACAACTAGTCATAAGGGTAAGTTTTATCACTGAAACAAAATATTAAAAATATATTTTTTTTAACCTTCATTCTGCCTTCAATAACCCTTAATTAAACGGCAAAACCAAGATTTTCGACTCATGCCCCACTTAGCTTATTACTCAAGCTAAAAGGCTACAAGAAATTTGAAGTGACAACAGATCGCTAACTGGGTAAAACGGAAGACCTTGTCATGAAAAAAGGAAAATTCACGAAATTTCCGGTTTGATTTGGCTGCTGGCCCAGTGATGCTAAAATACGATAAAAAGGTGTTTTTTGATGGCTGAATAATGTTGCTTGACCAAAGCGCTACTAGAAAATGGTAAAACATCCTTGACAACTAGTCATAAGGGTGAGTTTTATACTTGACACAAAATATAAAAATATTTTCTTAAAAACTTCATTCTGCCTTCAATAACCCTTAGTTAAACGGCAAAATTGAGATTTTCGAGACATGTCACACTTAGCTTATTACTCAAGCTAAAAGGCTACAAGAAATTTGAAGTGACAACAGATCGCTAACTGGGTAAAACGGAAGACCTTGTCACGAACAAAGGAAAATTCACAAAATTTCCGGTTTGATTTGGCTGCTGGCCCAGTGATGCTAAAATACGATAAAGAGGTGTTTTTTGATAGCTGAATCATGGTGTTTGACAAACACGTTACTAGAAAATGGTAAAACACCCTTGACAACTAGTCATAAGGGTGAGTTTTATCATTGACACAAAATATAAAAATATATTATGAAGAATGATAATCACGATAATCGACAAATTAAAAAAAAAACCTTACCTGAGAAGTTAACGTAATTGATGAAGATTTTTCAAATCTAGTATTTTCTGAATACTAATCTGTGCTATTTCTACTATTTTTTGGTCTTGTTTGAATTGGCTTGGTATCCGCTTATTTTTAATACAAAATTCATAGATATCTGTTAGCTACTTTTTGTGATTTTTGACAATATTTGGTTTTCATAGAGAATTACATTTCTTTCAATTCTGGTTCGGAACGGTCGGACATTTCGCAGAGCTCGTTATGTGAAATAATTGATCACAGTGAAAATGGTTTATTCAGAAATTCTGACTTATATGACTACCTACCGAATAAACGAGGCTACATAGTTACACGAATGACTATTCCGAACCAGATTATACGAGAAATCCTTATAGAAGATTTCAAAGGTTTGGATCCTGGTGAGTAATTGTCGAATTTCATAGTAGACCACTTGCTTCACACCTACAATGGTAATAAATTCAACGTCATTAGTGTGGCAAAATCGAGTATAATATTCGGTGACGTGAAAAAACTACCGGGATTTGTAAACTCGGTGAGCCTAAGTTGGGAAAAAAATAACGTGTTTCCACTATGCCTACACCGCCACTTTACAATGGCAATTCTGTCACTAACAAATCAAACATTGACCATCATTGATCCTTTTTGTCTAGAAACAAAACTAAAATCTTTGTACATGAAGAAAATAAACGAATTCCTGACAATGAAAGGTATAACAAACCATGTCAGGCAAGTGATATCATATAAACATGTTTTGCAGAAAGATCACTATAACTGCGGCCCGATTCTCGTCTATCTATTCAGCCTTCTCGTCCAAAACAAACCTCTCACACAAGAGATAGACTTTGATGAGTATAGAAAAGAATTGAAAAATCGCTTGCTGGATTACAGCGAAAATTTAGAAAAAGTGTGCCTTTTTTGTGCTGGGGACTTAAAAACACCAGAATTTAAGTGCAGATGCTGCAAAAGGGGTATTCACAAGTTATGCTACGTAAGCCGCGATGATAGGAGACAAGGGTTGAAATACAAAAAGAAAGTAAGGGATTTTCAACACATGTGCGACCTATGCTATAAAATACTAAAACCAAATAACAATTCACTTTAAAAGTTCACTCATCAAAAAACACCTATTTTGTGAATTTTCCTTTAGTCATGACAAGGTCTTCCGTTTTACCCAGTTAGCGATCTGTTGTCACTTCAAATTTCTTGTAGCCTTTTAGCTTGAGTAATAAGCTAAGTGTGACATGTCTCGAAAATCTCAATTTTGCCGTTTAACTAAGGGTTATTGAAGGCAGAATGAAGTTTTAAATAAATATATTTTTAATATTTTGTTTCAGTGATAAAACTCACCCTTATGACTAGTTGTCAAGTGTGTTTTACCATTTTCTAGTAGCGTGTTCGTCAAGCAACATGATTCAGCCATCAAAAAACACCTCTTTATCGTATTTTAGCATCACTGGGCCAGCAGCCAAATCAAACCGGAAATTTCGTGAATTTTCCTTTTTTCATGACAAGGTCTTCCGTTTTACCCAGTTAGCGATCTGTTGTCACTTCAAATTTCTTGTAGCCTTTTAGCTTGAGTAATAAGCTAAGTGTGACATGTCTCGAAAATCTTGGTTTTGCCGTTTAACTAAGGGTTATTGAAGGCAGAATGAAGTTTTTAAAAAAAAATTTTTATATTTTGTGTCAATGATAAAACTCACCCTTATGACTAGTTGTCAAGGATGTTTTACCATTTTCTAGTAGCGCTTTGGTCAAGCAACATGATTCAGCCATCAAAAAACACCTCTTTATCGTATTTTAGCATCACTGGGCCAGCAGCCAAATCAAACCGGAAATTTCGTGAATTTTCCTTTATTCATGACAAGGTCTTCCGTTTTACCCAGTTAGCGATCTGTTGTCACTTCAAGTTTCTTGTAACCTTTTAGCTTGAGTAATAAGCTAAGTGTGACATGTCTCGAAAAGCTTGGTCTTGCCGTTTAATTAAGGGTTATTGAAGGCAGAATGAAGTTTTAAAAAAATATATTTTTAATATTTTGTTTCAGTGATAAAACTCACCCTTATGACTAGTTGTCAAGGGTGTTTTACTATTTTCTAGTAGCGTGTTCGTCAAACACCATGATTCAGCTATCACAGAAGACCTCTTTATCGTATTTTAGCATCACTGGGCTAGTAGCTAAATCAAACCGGAAATTTCGTGAATTTTCCTTTATTCATGACAAGGTCTTCCGTTTTACCCAGTAAGCGATCTGTTGTCACTTCAAATTTCTAGTAGCCTTTTAGTTTGAGTAATAAGCTAAGTGTGACATGTCTCGAAAATCTTGGTCTTGCCGTTTAACTAAGGGTTATTGAAGGCAGAATGAAGTTTTAAATAAATATATTTTTAATATTTTGTTTCAGTGATAAAACTCACCCTTATGACTAGTTGTCAAGTGTGTTTTACCATTTTCTAGTAGCGTGTTCGTCAAGCAACATGATTCAGCCATCAAAAAACACCTCTTTATCGTATTTTAGCATCACTGGGCCAGCAGCCAAATCAAACCGGAAATTTCGTGAATTTTCCTTTTTTCATGACAAGGTCTTCCGTTTTACCCAGTTAGCGATCTGTTGTCACTTCAAATTTCTTGTAGCCTTTTAGCTTGAGTAATAAGCTAAGTGTGACATGTCTCGAAAATCTCAATTTTGCCGTTTAACTAAGGGTTATTGAAGGCAGAATGAAGTTTTAAAAAAAAAAAAATTATATTTTGTGTCAATGATAAAACTCACCCTTATGACTAGTTCTCAAGGATGTTTTACAATTTTCTAGTAGCGCTTTGGTCAAGCAACATGATTCAGCCATCAAAAAACACCTGTTTATCGTATTTTAGCATCACTGGGCCAGCAGCCAAATCAAACCGGAAATTTCGTGAATTTTCCTTTATTCATGACAAGGTCTTCCGTTTTACCCAGTTAGCGATCTGTTGTCACTTCAAGTTTCTTGTAACCTTTTAGCTTGAGTAATAAGCTAAGTGTGACATGTCTCGAAAAGCTTGGTCTTGCCGTTTAATTAAGGGTTATTGAAGGCAGAATGAAGTTTTAAAAAAATATATTTTTAATATTTTGTTTCAGTGATAAAACTCACCCTTATGACTAGTTGTCAAGGGTGTTTTACCATTTTCTAGTAGCGTGTTCGTCAAACACCATGATTCAGCTATCAAAGAAGACCTCTTTATCGTATTTTAGCATCACTGGGCTAGTAGCTAAATCAAAGCGGAAATTTTGTGAATTTTCCTTTATTCATGACAAGGTCTTCCGTTTTACCCAGTAAGCGATCTGTTGTCACTTCAAATTTCTAGTAGCCTTTTAGTTTTAGTAATAAGCTAAGTGTGACATGTCTCGAAAATCTTGGTCTTGCCGTTTAACTAAGGGTTATTGAAGGCAGAATGAAGTTTTAAATAAATATATTTTTAATATTTTGTTTCAGTGATAAAACTCACCCTTATGACTAGTTGTCAAGGGTGTTTCACCATTTTCTAGTAGCGCTTTAGTCAAGCAACATGATTCAGCCATCAAAAAACACCTCTTTATCGTATTTTAGCATCACTGGGCCAGCAGCCAAATCAAACCGGAAATTTCGTGAATTTTCCTTTATTCATGACAAGGTCTTCCGTTCTACCCAAATAGCGATCTGTTGTCACTTCAAGTTTCCAGTAGCCTTTTAGCCTTAGTAATAAGCTAAGTGTGACATGTCTCGAAAATCTCGGTTTTGCCGTTTAACTAAGGGTTATTGAAGGCAGAATGAAGTTTTTAAAAAATATATTTTTTATATTTTGTGTCAGTGATAAAACTCCCCCTCTGACTAGTTGTCAAGGGTGTTTTGACATTTTCTAGTAGCGCTTTGGTCAAGCAACATGATTCAGCCATCAAAAAACACCTCTTTATCGTATTTTAGCATCACTGGGCCAGCAGCCAAATCAATCCGGAAATTTCGTGAATTTTCCTTTATTCATGACAAGGTCTTCCGTTTTACCCAGTTAGCGATCTGTTGTCACTTCAAATTTCTTGTAACCTTTTAGCTTGAGTAATAAGCTAAGTGTGACATGTCTCGAAAAGCTTGGTCTTGCCGTTTAACTAAGGGTTATTGAAGGCAGAATGAAGTTTTAAAAAAATATATTTTTAATATTTTGTTTTAGTGATAAAACTCACCCTTATGACTAGTTGTCAAGGGTGTTTTACCATTTTCTAGTAGCGTGTTCGTCAAACACCATGATTCAGCTATCAAAGAAGACCTCTTTATCGTATTTTAGCATCACTGGGCTAGTAGCTAAATCAAAGCGGAAATTTTGTGAATTTTCCTTTATTCATGACAAGGTCTTCCGTTTTACCCAGTAAGCGATCTGTTGTCACTTCAAATTTCTTGTAACCTTTTAGCTTGAGTAATAAGCTAAATGTGACATGTCTCGAAAATCGCAGTTTTGCCGTTTAACTAAGGGTTATTGAAGGCAGAATGAAGTTTTAAATAAATATATTTTTAATATTTTGTTTCAGTGATAAAACTCACCCTTATGACTAGTTGTCAAGTGTGTTTTACCATTTTCTAGTAGCGTGTTCGTCAAGCAACATGATTCAGCCATCAAAAAACACCTCTTTATCGTATTTTAGCATCACTGGGTCAGCAGCCAAATCAAACCGGAAATTTCGTGAATTTTCCTTTTTTCATGACAAGGTCTTCCGTTTTACCCAGTTAGCGATCTGTTGTCACTTCAAATTTCTAGTAGCCTTTTAGTTTTAGTAATAAGCTAAGTGTGACATGTCTCGAAAATCTTGGTCTTGCCGTTTAACTAAGGGTTATTGAAGGCAGAATGAAGTTTTAAATAAATATATTTTTAATATTTTGTTTCAGTGATAAAACTCACCCTTATGACTAGTTGTCAAGGGTGTTTCACCATTTTCTAGTAGCGCTTTAGTCAAGCAACATGATTCAGCCATCAAAAAACACCTCTTTATCGTATTTTAGCATCACTGGGCCAGCAGCCAAATCAAACCGGAAATTTCGTGAATTTTCCTTTATTCATGACAAGGTCTTCCGTTCTACCCAAATAGCGATCTGTTGTCACTTCAAGTTTCCAGTAGCCTTTTAGCCTTAGTAATAAGCTAAGTGTGACATGTCTCGAAAATCTCGGTTTTGCCGTTTAACTAAGGGTTATTGAAGGCAGAATGAAGTTTTTAAAAAATATATTTTTTATATTTTGTGTCAGTGATAAAACTCCCCCTCTGACTAGTTGTCAAGGGTGTTTTGACATTTTCTAGTAGCGCTTTGGTCAAGCAACATGATTCAGCCATCAAAAAACACCTCTTTATCGTATTTTAGCATCACTGGGCCAGCAGCCAAATCAATCCGGAAATTTCGTGAATTTTCCTTTATTCATGACAAGGTCTTCCGTTTTACCCAGTAAGCGATCTGTTGTCACTTCAAATTTCTAGTAGCCTTTTAGTTTGAGTAATAAGCTAAGTGTGACATGTCTCGAAAATCTTGGTCTTGCCGTTTAACTAAGGGTTATTGAAGGCAGAATGAAGTTTTAAATAAATATATTTTTAATATTTTGTTTCAGTGATAAAACTCACCCTTATGACTAGTTGTCAAGTGTGTTTTACCATTTTCTAGTAGCGTGTTCGTCAAGCAACATGATTCAGCCATCAAAAAACACCTCTTTATCGTATTTTAGCATCACTGGGTCAGCAGCCAAATCAAACCGGAAATTTCGTGAATTTTCCTTTTTTCATGACAAGGTCTTCCGTTTTACCCAGTTAGCGATCTGTTGTCACTTCAAATTTCTTGTAACCTTTTAGCTTGAGTAATAAGCTAAGTGTGACATGTCTCGAAAATCTTGGTTTTGCCGTTTAACTAAGGGTTATTGAAGGCAGAATGAAGTTTTTAAAAAATATATTTTTTATATTTTGTGTCAGTGGTAAAACTCCCCCTCTGACTAGTTGTCAAGGGTGTTTTGACATTTTCTAGTAGCGCTTTGGTCAAGCAACATGATTCAGCCATCAAAAAACACCTCTTTATCGTATTTTAGCATCACTGGGCCAGCAGCCAAATCAAACCGGAAATTTCGTGAATTTTCCTTTTTTCATTACAAGGTCTTCCGTTTTACCCAGTTAGCGATCTGTTGTCACTTCAAATTTCTTGTAACCTTTTAGCTTGAGTAATAAGCTAAGTGTGACATGTCTCGAAACTCTTGGTTTTGCCGTTTAACTAAGGGTTATTGAAGGCAGAATGAAGTTTTAAAAAAATATATTTTTAATATTTTGTTTCAGTGATAAAACTCACCCTTATGACTAGTTGTCAAGGGTGTTTTACCATTTTCTAGTAGCGTGTTCGTCAAGCACCATGATTCAGCTATCACAGAAGACCTCTTTATCGTATTTTAGCATCACTGGGCTAGTAGCTAAATCAAACCGGAAATTTCGTGAATTTTCCTTTTTTCATGACAAGGTCTTCCGTTTTACCCAGTTAGCGATCTGTTGTCACTTCAAATTTCTTGTAACCTTTTAGCTTGAGTAATAAGCTAAGTGTGACATGTCTCGAAAATCTTGGTTTTGCCGTTTAACTAAGGGTTATTGAAGGCAGAATGAAGTTTTTAAAAAATATATTTTTTATATTTTGTGTCAGTGGTAAAACTCCCCCTCTGACTAGTTGTCAAGGGTGTTTTGATATTTTCTAGTAGCGCTTTGGTCAAGCAACATGATTCAGCCATCAAAAAACACCTCTTTATCGTATTTTAGCATCACTGGGCCAGCAGCCAAATCAAACCGGAAATTTCGTGAATTTTCCTTTTTTCATGACAAGGTCTTCCGTTTTACCCAGTTAGCGATCTGTTGTCACTTCAAATTTCTTGTAGCCTTTTAGCTTGAGTAATAAGCTAAGTGTGGCATGTCTAGAAAATCTTGGTCTTGCCGTTTAACTTAGGGTTATTGAAGGCAGATTGAAGTTTTAAAAAAATATATTTTTAATATTTTGTTTCAGTGATAAAACTCACCCTTATGACTAGTGGTCAAGGGTGTTTTTCCATTTTCTAGTAGCTTTTTGTTCAGGCAATATGATTTATTTATCAAAAAGCATCTCTTATTCGTATTTTAGCATCACGGGGCCAGCAGCCAAATCAAATCGAAAGTATTGTGGATTTTCCTTCAGCTATGACTACGTCCCTATTTTCACTTAAATACTCAAGTTTGCATGTTTAATATTTATATTGGAGTGTCTTGTTTAGTTTTATATCGTTTTTTAAGCGATTCATCCTTGTGGAATATTTGACTTCTTAATTTGGTCAGGTTATAGGCGGCTGCTAACTTTGGCTGCTAACTTCACACCGGTTACGAAAATCCATTCCCGCACTAGTGCGAAATAGTGCACTCTTCGAGCATTGTAATAGTGCGTTGTGTATTAAGGGCGGTAAACGAGAAATTACGAACGATAGTGCATTCGTAATTCTTGTACCGCCCGTGATACATACAATGTTTTCCATCACATTTGCGAGGAAATAAATAATCTTACTTGGCAGATAAATAAACAATAATGATTAGTAGAGAGGTAGTGTAGTAGCAGTAGCAGTCCACAGTACACGGAGGTGAGCGGCGGCTATGTGCGGTGTGCGCGTGGGGCACGAGGCCTTCCGGGAGGCGGGAGGCCCAGGTAAAGTACTATTAAAATCCATAACGACTGTGCGCTTAATATAGCCCAGCCAACAGTATGTTTGCATAAGTATACAATTTACGACCAAGTGTGGTGAAAAAACTATTACGCCATTTCACTCAATATCCGAAAGACAAAATCTTTCCAAAAAGTTAATACAGCTTTTCAGTCCTAACAACTTGGGCAATTAACGAGTTTAAAACCTTCGAAATAACCAAGGATCTATCTCATTGCACAGCGTTCCGTATAAGCCGAAGGCTTCGACGGCCTCCTGGCCTAGTTGGTAGTGACCCTGCCTACCAAGCAGTTCCCGGGTTCGAATCCTGGTCAGGGCACTTATTTGTGTGTTTATCACGAATATTTGTTCCTGAGTTATGGATGTTTTCTATATATTTATTACTATTTATATGTATATATCTATTATATATATCGTCTAGTACCTATTAAATAATATTTAATATTTAAAACGGGTCACTCACGTAATTTAGTCGATTTTCGCTCGACATGTTTCGTTCTTTACGAAGAACGTCATCAGGAGCGCCCACTCGCGACAGAGGCAAGTCGTACACTGCGGGCTAATGCCCTATCTGCTCTGGTACTTGCAGCTGGCGGTGGAGCGAAAATCGACTAAATTACGTGAGTGACCCGTTTTAAATATTATTTAATATGTTCGAGTCTCACGAGAGTTTTATAGTTAAAATCGTCTAGTACCCACATCACAAGCCTTATTGAGCTGTATGGCCATTTGAATACTGTAAACCGTCGTACGACACACGTGCGAAGATAGTTCGCAACAAGTGTCGATTTAAAACACTCCCTACGGTCGTGTTTTAATTTATCGCCACTCGTTGCGAATTTCCTCGTTTTCGCCTTGTATCGTAATGTACTATTTCAATATGAGTTGCTCTTTGAGTGCGCAAAGTTCGTTTTAGCAAACAAGTGTTTATTACTTTTCCATTTTTTTTTTCATTTTTTTCCATATCACGACTGCTTACCAAAGAATATTTTCTCAAACATGATCGTAAATGTATGCATTTATGTCACGAAATGCAGACATGAAGTTTCTTGTTTACGGCTCCCCCCATTTACTTCTTGGCCGGCGGCCGTGAAGTAATGTATGGCGTAAGTATGAACGAAACATTATTGTCCGCTGCTCTAACTTTTTTAATTTGCGTACTAACACTAAACTGACAAAGGAAAAATTACATACAGCCAATGACCACTAGATACTTGCGACATTAAAAAAAACAAATTCTATGTTTCTATGTATATTTATGTGCGGTTAAACATGGTGCTCGAATAGCTCATTCAAATGGCATCTTTAAAAAATAATAAGGTGGCTAATTAAACATTTTTTTCCTTATTAACCTTAGTAGTATTTTTAAATTTAATATTTCTTTACAATGTTTGAGAAAAGCACTATACAAGCCTCGGCCGGAAGAGAGATTGCAGGACTCGTCTACGCCTCGGCCGTCTACCACAAACTCGTCCTGCAATCTCTTACTTCACGGCCTCTGCAGTAATGTACTATATTGTTATTTGACTTTACCGAGACGTAATAAAACAAATACCTGCTATTAACGCAAAACTTTTAAAGATATTGATATTTCACATTTCTCTATTTACCTCTTCATTATGAATTTCACAATAGCATCCGACGTTTGAGTTTTAAAGAGCACATAGTATTAAATATAAATAGTAGAGACTTTTAACATTATTTCAAGGAACTTTGAAGTTACATATAAATAAGTTTTGTATCAATAACTTGATGTGAAAAATAAGCTTAAGATTATGTTCCAAAATTACGATATGAATTCGCTTGTTGCTCGGCCTGCTTAAATAAATCATATTTCGACTTTAATTTTGAATATCTTCAAGTATACTGAAAGTCAACTGGCCATTTTCGTGTGCAGAGATCGAAAAACATTTTTTTTAAGGTAGGTAATGTTTTACTCTCTCAAAATAACGAGCTCGTTCATCAATCTAGGAGAAAAAAACTACTTTAAAAAAAGGTCCCAGAATTTTCAAAATCGTAATCGTTTTTGCACATGTGTTTAATTTTTTTAGGGACCCGAAATTTCAAAAATCGAATCTGCAGTGACTAATTTATTAAGGTATGTTTTAAATGTTTAACCATAGCATTCAAGAGCATATCCTAGTATAGAGTCTACTAACGCAAAGTACAGACATTTTAGGGTAGCGATAGGAACTCTATAACGAAGATGGTAGAATTTACCTAGTAATATTCTCAATTTATTGCAGATATAATCGACATGGCGAGACCATACCTACGCGTTATAATATGAACTGAATCATTTACATTCGGTTAATTAATTAGTCACGGACCCCTAAAAACTTGGAGACCCCTTTTGTTAATACTGTCTTAGAAAAGGAAGTTTTTGTCTTTCCGAAACTTCTGTCTGCACAATATGGCGTCCGGGCTTTGGAAATGGGTCACCCTAATTGGCCAGAATATTAAGTAAAAAAAAAAATTTTTGTAGTTTAGTAAAAATATGATGTAACATAAATTCTGGTACTTAGTTTTTTTTACGATGGGCCCACATAGACTGTCTGCCCCATACAAAAAAGTGTTATTTTTGACACGATTTTTTTTCCCTAGTTGGAATCCGATACTCATTACGCCCTGAAACTGATCACCTGCGTTTTATACTTGAGAGACCACAGAGGTCAAATTGTTATCATTCAGAAATCTAGATCTCAATTAGGTAAACGGGAAACCTGACTTTTAACAAAAACGTCGATATTTTTATTTTCAAAGATAGGTCTACTAATAATACTATAAATAGATGTCAAATACTAAACCACGAGAAAGACCAACACCATCGGGGGCCAATCCGAGGATCGAACTCGGGTCTTCAGCTTACGCGGCTAACGCGTTGATGCCTGTACTTAGAGAATGGCCACGGACGTCTTGCCTGTTACTAAGATACTCGATAAATTCGCCAACATTCGTAGAGACCAGTTGGCCTAGTGGTTATGGCGTTAGCCGCGTAAGCTGAAGACACGAGTTCGATCCTCCGATTGGCCTCAGATGATGTTTTTCTTATTAGTATATGACATCTGTTTCAATTTAATGATGCTGATGTTACTGGTGACCGAAGAGCTGGTGGCTTCCTCGCACAACGTATCAGCATTGCGATACAACGAGGAAATGCCGCCAGCATCCTAGGTACAATGCCTCAAGGACCTATTTTAGATTGAAGGTAGGTAAAAGGTACGTACTTAGGTAAGTTACACTTACTGTATATATTTCTAAAATAAAAATATTTGAATATATAATTTACATGTAATAATAGTAGTGTTATTACTTTAATGACAAATCAAAATATTAATAAAATAATTTGATCTGTTTAAATAAAAGTTAAAACACAACTAGATTGTCTCGAACATTTCCGAATATTCGATACCGCTAAGTGCCCCTTAAGTTCATAAGCCCCGATAAGATAGCGTTTATTTTGGACAACGGCCGTTTCCATTGTTTGGGAAACTCAAATCTTGCGCTTTCGTGGCATTTTCCTCGAACTCTAACTTGGAACAATAAGAACAAATACGTAATCAAAATAATAGACCCTTAGGCTAAGTATAGGGAAATTCAACGTCAAATTTAGTACAACTTTGTTGCTTTGGCGTCGGATAAAGGGTGACTCACACTAGCACGAGGCGGGACGGGACGGGAAAATCTATCAATTTCTATAGAAAGAATCACGTGATAGCTCGGAGCCCTCGGATGTCACGTGACGTTGTCTATAGAAATTGACAGATGTTCCCGTCCCGCTCGTCCCGTCCCGTCCCGTCCCGTTCTAGTGTGAGTCATCCTTAATTCGCTGCCTTAACTTAAGTGGCTGCCTATAAGGCGCCGTAGAGACACCCATGTACTCTCTCTTCTTTTTAGTGTCCTTTTTTATCCTTCTCCCTCCTATCTATCGGAGAGGTTCAACTTTTTAGCAGTCGGCAGTGGGCACCGGCTACGTTCCAGTGCGGATCTCTCTCTGTCAATTCCACCTCATGCGCATCGGTCTTATGACAAATCTTTTACAGTTTATTCGGTTAAACTCTGGAATTCTTTACCGCCTTCTCTCCGTCAGTGTCAGTCGGTCGCATCGCTGAAGGCGAATTTAAAGAAGTTGTGGCTTTCGGACGAAACGTAAGATATATGCGGTTTTATATACTTGTATATGTATGTATGTATGTATGTATTTATTATTGATGTATGTAGTTTATGTATTATGTATTGTGTATTTATATATTTATGTATGTATGTGTTTATGTATTTATATTTAATAGTTTTTGGGCTAGGAACTAACTGGGTTTCTTCTTTTTTTTTTAAATGTAATTTATACAATACACATACACATGTCTACCATCTCCAGTTCTCCTTTAATTGCTCAAAAGTTAACTGGAAGAGATCCCTAAATGGGATAAGTTCGCCTTTGTACAAATATTTGTGTTATTTATCTTGTTTTTTTCCCCTGTTTTTGTGCAATAAAGTGTTTTACTACTACTACTACTACTAATTCGGTCACACTTATTCACGCCACTTATTTATTTAAATAATCTGATTATCTTAGGATCTCCATCGTAGGTAGGTATGTCTGAGGCGAGTACACTTCATAATTCCGAAAAACTATATACCGGATTTTTAAATCTCGAATTTTATAATACCGAGTTCGATAAACCCGACCTATAAAAACTACGATCATAAATATTCCAAGTCCACCACGAATATTTTAAATTCCGAATAGATAAAAACCGATTTTTAAAATTCCGAATACAAAATAATATGTTTAACTACATCAAAAATACTATAACGATTTAAATTAAAATTGGTACGTATATAGGGGTTTTGGTAGATAAACGATCAAACTGGGTCTTATCTCTAAAAAACGCGTTTTATTCGCTTTTCATATTTTTTCGAGCTTAACTCAGTCGGACACATATTATTGACTTAAAGAAGTTTATCTAAACACAATAAGCAGTAGGAAGAAATCTTAAATGGATAAGTTTGCCCTTTGCCATACCTTTTTGTTAAACGTATTTTTCACCCCACTAGCTCGGAAAATCCTCCTTTATCCTTTAGAAAACCACCCTTTCTTTTCAAAACGTATTTTATCCAGTAATGGAGAACATAGCTTGATGCAACTTTTACTTGTTTCTTTATGTAAGGTGAACTTAATGACAGATGCCATTTTCTACCAGACATTGACTGAACATTAATTGAGTTATAATTAAATGATTGCTGAAATTTGGAAACTTTTTTTAACACTACGACGGTGAGAAACAAGCATACGGCCCGCCTGATGGTAAGCGGTCACCGTAGCCTATGGACGCCTGCAACTCTAGATGTGTTACATGCGCGTTGTCGACCCTTTTATTAAACGAGGATTCTCTGTGTTGACAGCTAAAGGGGCAAGCTTTGCTCCGTGGGTCCCCAGCTGTCAACACAGTGAATCCTCTTGGAGCTCTGGCGACCTTACTCACCAACAGAAACAAATATAATTAAACTGTGGTTTTCTGTACTTCCCCAGATAGGCTCTGCTCGAGATTTGAGCGAGAAGACATTCGTTGTGCTGTGCCCTACCACACTAAACGATATGCATCCGCTGTGCCCATATCTCTCTAAAAAACACACTAACATGAAACTAGCTTACGATATGTAAGCAACAACTGGGTGCGCCAAGATGCCAATCGCTCACGCTCAGTCGCTAACCAAACGCAACTGCCATTGTCACACTAATAAGGAAGAGTGATAGAGAGAGGTAACTACGATACGTTATTAAGCGTGAGCGATTGGCATCTTGGCTACGCACGCTGTGCGTGTAAGTAAATAGTTATTCATTATATCAGAGGGCAACGTTATTTTTACCTCTTGAGCTTTTATTGAGACCGGAGCAAGCAAAAGATTCCATAATGGTGTTTCCAAAATGTTGGATGCTTTTCCGAGCCTCGATAACAATACATGCTGGCTCGCATTTCCAGTAAATACCTGCAAAATACTCTTTGATAAGTATTCAATAACCCGCGTTTTGTTAAAAGGTTACAGTAATGGCTTCCTTAATCTTCTTGAGCGAAAAAACTTGGGGGTTAAATCCACTAATTTTGTCGGTAGAGAAAAGGAAGCCATAAGGACTGCCAATTAGGCAATGGCTACGTAGTCGATATGAGATGACTAAAATGAGATAAATTACAGGAAGAATAAAAGGTTATACGATGTTTTCTTTTTTTAGAGCCTATAAAATAACCACTAAGTGGAAATACTCGAGCATGTCAGATGTAAATGTAGAACATGTGACATACGGTCGGGCAACGTGTTCTACGAAATAAAAAATAATAAAATAAAAATAAAATAAAATTCATTTATTTCGGACCACATACAAATCCATATTGAGTTAGTAGTTATTATCACAAAACTTAATACTAATGTTAAAACTTAAAACTTAATACTCATACTTAACTAAGGAGCAGTGCAGGCTTGAACAGTGCTGACAATAGCGACTGTCAATCCTGTCCGCTATCACCCTCAGGATGCTGTTGGTACTGCCGCACAGTCTGCGGCGCGTCGCTGCTGCGCGCCGTCTCACTGTGGCGTGGAAGCCGTCGACGTGCGCGTCCGCGAACATGCCAGACGCGCTGCAGGCGCGCGGCAGACGCAACAGCACCCTGAAGGCATTATTATACTGGACCCGTAGGGCGCTGATTGATTTCTTGGAATAGTCGGCCCACAGGCTGCAGGTATAAAGAGATGTACAGTACGCTCTAAAAAGCGTTACTTTATCTACCGCACTCCAGTAAATAAAGGTAACGTTTAGTCTGTTGCAACTTTGTGACGGTCACTTAAGTTTCGCTCACATCCTCTAAAATTTCAAATGGACACATTTCAAGACGTAATTTAACTAATTTTACCCTAAACTGACGCGTACGGGTATATTTGACTATACTTTTGTTATTCGACAAGATCGAACTGATATTAAGAACTCTTATTCGGCAGAAATACTTAATTAACAAGATACAGGGTATCCCGCCTTATGTTAGACTGCTGCGCCGGAGTTACAACAATAATAGCCTCTCGGTCTCCCCTACTATTAGCATAGTTTTTGGTTTTATTCTACGCAAACAAAGTCAAGGCCATAAGCTAGTTAAGTACAAATGTGACAGACAAGTAAAACTACGTTCACTGTTTAAGCAGTCTTTTTTTTGTCGATCTCTACGCGAGACTAATGGCACCATTCAATTTTTCTCCTGAGACTTTGGTTACTTTTTGAAATTCAAAAAGCATTATTTTTAGGTTACGTAGCCAAAATTGCAAAAATGGAAGCCTTATATGATCACTTTGTTGTCCTTTGATGTCACTTTGATATTTGTCTGTTGTCATATTATTCTTGAGAAATAAAGAGACAGTCATTACTCGATCTGGTTGTTTGATTGACGCGTCCCTTATACTCGTACTTTTACATGGCGCAGCCGGTAGGATACCAGGTGATAGTCCTTATATAATTTAGGTACGAGACCCTTTATCTCAAGAACAGGTAAAGGTACAGTCAACCAATTGGAACCCTAGGCCACTCTAGAACCATGTCAAAATGACAAGCAGTAAGATATTTCTTACAATCTAATTTATTGCGTCACTATGACAAAGTCCTACAGTGGCCTAGGGTTCCAATTGGTTGACTGTACTCGACCCCGCCGGCGATGGCGAGACGAGCTTGACTCCTTTTTGCAACAATGGCCAGAGACTGCTCAGGAACGAGAGGAGTGGAGAAGGTGGGGGGAGGCCTTTGCCCAGCGGTGGGACAGTATAGGCTTGCAATAATAATTATAATAACAGGAGACATGACAGCCACGACCACTCTGCCAAGAATGTAACGACGAAGAAGATATACAATAAAACCACGGTATCGCCATCAGGCTTCAAGGAACACAGGGGGGGGGAGTCAGCATACGTACCGTTCCCTCTCTGAAGAAGTACAAGTCCAAATCTATCCCAGTCCAAATATATCTAATATAGGCGGTAAGAGAGGTATTGGCACAGCGGATGCATATCGTTTAATGTGGCAGGGCACAGCACAACGAATGTTGTCTCGCTCAAATCTGGAGCAGAGCCCATCTGGAGGAAGTACCTCATCAGAACTCCACCTTACAAAAAACCGCAGTTTAATAACACTAGACCCTACTCATAGTGTTGTGTTTCTGTTGGTGAGTAAGGTCGCCAGAGCTCCCAGAGAATTCACTTTGTTGACAGCTGGGGACCCACGGAGCAAAGCTTGCTCCTTTAGCTGTCAACACAGCGAATCCTCCTTTTTTTAAAGGGTCGGCAACGCGCATGTAACACCCCTGGAGTTGCAAGCGTCCATAGGCTACGGTGACCGTTTACCATCAGGCGGGCCGTATGCTTGTTTGTCACTGTCGCCGTATTAAAAATGGCGGGTCTGTGTTGTGACTAGTCCGTACAAAATAGATCGAAATGTGCAAGATTTGTTAGTGTAGTTGTACTTTCTGTGAAGTGTCATTACAGATAGTTTTTTGTATGTATGAGAAGTGCGTCTGTGCGCACGTTTCACCCCGCAAAAGTGACAGAATAATTTGTACTTACGGTAAGATGTCGCTTTGATTTAACATGGAATACCTGTGTTGCTCGTAGGGTATACCAAATATGACATTCCAAATTTGATAATAGTTTTATTTTATCGCCAAAGATACGAATTATCCTTGTTCAACACACTTTCACACTTTTTTCTGAAAATACTTTTAAACTTACTTGAATCACATATTTTACAGAAGCGTAATCAAATTATAATTAGGAACTAAACGGTAAAAAATTTATGAAAACTCGAGAACTATTTTTCGCCACACATGTTTGAAATGAAAGTTTTCACAGAAACTTATTATACTTACATTGAACATCAAATGGGAATAATTTGTGTCTTTAATATCAGTATTGGTCAAGCCCTTTTTTAAATGTAATAAAATTACAAATTCAATTTACATATTTATAGGTAAAAACTCGTTTCCCTAATTAGTGCCAACGCCAACAACTGTATAATTCACGTCGTTATTTTTCTAACTAAATTATTTATTATTAAAAAACCTACCTGCTCACACCGAATCCAAGAAACAACACACAACACTTCACAACACACACTCCACTGAACACTTGTGCTCACGCCAGTACTCGTACACTTGTGAATTCGACAGTACACGCGGCGCGACCGCCCGTTTCAGCGGTAGAACTCAAACTGAAGGACCGACAACGAAGGGCTGAAGTTAAAGTTTCAGGAGATATTAGAATAGATTGAATACGCGTGTGTTATATCGTGTTGACTACTTTCTTTCAAGTGCATTCTTTATATTAAGGAATTTCATATGCTTGGAAGGATAGTATGGAAAGATCAAAACCGTCTAAAAATTGGTGGCGGCTGGCGGTGAGTCGGTGACGAAATGATTTTTTTCTTAAATATGCAATGAAATATTGATGTTATGTTCCTTATAATAGGCCGTGAAGGATGGCGTTTCAGGTGGGGTTAGGGCAAGAGATTCTTAATGGAATTTCATACGAATGTTAAAGGTCTAGGCCGGAAAAGTCCTCTTTTTTAATTTCCATTCCACATTTTATGGCGCAGGCATCATGACATTCTGCCAATACCAATGCGTATAAAAAATGTATTTTCTATTAAAACTGAGTTAAAATATAGCTAAATCTTAATACACACACGTTAGTTTTAGTTTTTGTCTTGTGTTTAATTTTTAATTTCTGTAAAAATAAATCTTTGATTTTTTTGTTGTTTATTTCATTGCATGTTTAAAAAAAGCACTATACAAGCTTCGGCGTGAATAAGGCAGCAGGCATACTAATAAATTCTTTACAAGGGGGCAAAGTTATTGTTAACCTCTGGTGAGCGATTTACGAGCTACGAACCTAGCGAGTAATTCAAATATTGGAATGATCTCAAGTCCCGAGAGGTGGACAAACTTTGCTGTCGAGTATAATACAACATATATATATCATTACTATCGCAAGGAAAACACACTGTATATTTATAACTGAATACCATCGTTTAATACTAGCTAACGTAAAGAAACAAGTCAAACTTTATAGTCATATTACTTTCCCCTCTAGTGGTTAAAGTACGTTTTTACCCGCTCGTTTTAAAGGATAAAGGAAGGCTTTCCGAGTTAGTGAGGTGAAATATTCGTTGCAAAAAATAAATGGAGGAAAAATATATCGTGACATTTAAAGGATAATGGGGCTTATCTGTTCTTTTATTTGATGTATTTCGGATGAGGATAAAATCCCTAGGATAATATGAGGATAATAGAGGTTTTTATAAAAAATAGAAACGAAGTCTATATATAATACAGTTCAGTAATAGTAGATTAATTGACCGAGCGAGCGAAGCGTCTCTATTTCAGCTTGGGTAAAAATGTTGTCTGTCTGTCCGTGTGTTCTCCTACAGGTCGCATTTATCAACCAATTATTGTGAAAATTTGAAAGCAAGTTCATTAATGTTAGTTCAGGAGGTCCCTGGTTCGAATCCTGGTCAGGGCATTTATTTGTGCGTTTATCACGAATGTTCCTGAGTTATGGATGTTTTCTATGTATTTAAGTATTTATATGTATCTACCTATTATATATATCGTCGTCTAGTACTACACAAGCCTTATTGAGCTTACCGTGGGACTAGGTCGATTTGTGTAAGATTGTCACATAATATTTATTTAATAACATTTCGTTGATTCAGTTTTTGGAAATTAAAAAAAAAACGGGAATTGGTACAAAGGTCCTAAGCGCCATATACACAACGGCAATTATATAGGACCTTAATGCCAATACCACTACCATCTGGCGAGGTCTACTCGCAGAGCCACTAGTAATAAATTACGGATAAAACACACGTATTTATAGTCACTACGCGCGACTGGTTTAGGAGATCTTAGGATTCCATTAACAAGTGTTGAGTACCGTACGTAACGACCCAGGGCGTACTCACACGGTACTCAACGTGCATGTCCTATCCAAGGTACAGTCGCCATCAGATACTTCGAGCTACCGAGGTGTTAAAAAACATGTGAACACGCCTTTATTAACAAAGCGTTATAGTACATGTGTAGATATTTGTGAGTACCTCAGCAGTTCCAATATATCTGATGGCAACTGTACAGACGCGTTCAGAATTGCATGGGCAGTTTATGAATGAATTCATTCATAAATTGCCCATGCAATGCGCTATAGTACATTCACGTTTAGCTAAAATATATACAGTAAGTGTAACTACCTACCTCTACCTACTTACCTTTAATTACTTACCTTAACGGCCTCCTAGCCTAGTTGGTAGTGACCCTGCCTACGAAGCAGGAGGTCCCGGGTTCGAATCCTGGTCTGGGCATTTATTTGTGTGTTTATCACGAATTTATTCCTGAGTTATGGATGTTTTCTATGTATTTAAGTATTTATATGTATCTACCTATTATATATATCGTCGTCTAGCACCCACATCACAAGCCTTATTGAGCTTACCGTGGGACTAGGTCGATTTGTGTAAGATTGTCCCACAATATTTATTTATTATTTATTTATTATTATTTTTTTTTGTATGTCTTTCCCATCACGGAACAATGGTGTTCCGGACCTTTGGGAGGCGTACGCGGAGCCGAAGCCAACACGCAGAGGCCCTTTCGACAATTTAATGAAATGTAAGGGGTACACCGAGCGGATGTTGCACCTGCCCGAGTCATGGGACGCACGCAGAGGCAGCACCCGCCAGGGTGTATAGACTATTGAGATTTAATGGAATCTAAAATATACTGGACTATTAGGTGAAAGTGGTGGACTAAATACTGGGTTATGGAGAGAAGAAAAAAATCGGACGTCTGCCTAACAAAATGGTAATCAATTTTATTTCCGGCAGACGGTGACTCGCCCACATAAGATGGGCCCCCACAAAAAGCGACATCTAGGATGGCTCGAGGGCAACACCGGTATGAGGGCTGGGGGTAGAGAGGTGTCACTGGACTTTAAACATATAGCCAACTCGCCACTTAGGTTTCCACATCTACCCTCGAGAACACAGCTCTCGCGACCCCACTCTGGACGGCCGGTTAAGGCAAGCCAGAGGCGGAGGACTTGGTCGGACGACGGAGTCCCCCAGGAGCGCTCAGGTACGTGGGGTCGCTACTCCCCAACAGCTCGCCACAAGCTGCCCTGCGTTGACTGATTGCACCGGTCGAAACCAGTGGGCGATGGGTTCGTCACATCCCTACGCCATTATTATTATTATTTATTATTATTGCATGTTTGTATGTAAATTTGTACGATTTGTATTTTTGTTATTTGTTGTAATTCCAGTACCCTTGGCCGGATCGTCGCGAAATTTGACAGGTAGTTCGATAAGACGGTCGTCACTCTTACTGGTGGCCTACGTCTCTTTCAATTTATAACACTCAAGTATTTTAATCACTATGCGCGATATGACATGATATGAGTTCGGTGATGAACCAAGTCTACAGTCAAACAATCCCGGGACTCCAAGGCATCGGGATCACCCTGAACCGGTTTTATATTCGAGAGCGCTTCCGAAACATATCGATTAAATAGTAGTTTATGCAACAGTGATATAATAAGGGTTCTTAAAACTAGAGGGTCGCCGTTACGAAACGAGGCGAAGACGAGCTTTGTAATAATAGACCCGAGAGTTTTAAGAACCAATTATGAGCTGTTGCATAGGTACCCTAGTTTTTCTACGACAGCTAAAATAGCGTAAAAACCAAAATCTAGAAACGTGGCAGAATAGGGAAGATTTTGTGCCCACTAAAGAAAATAAAAAAAACAACAACAGTGCTCATATATTGTATGAAAATCCATAGGAGCAGTAATCTTATGGAATACCATAGACAACGTTATAATGTATACTTTTTAAATATCGCTGTCAGTCATCTAATTTGCAGATAGAAGTGCTGGAGTAGAAAAAATTCGTAGTGTTCTCCGTAATTTTATTATAATACAGCATAAATACTGTTATATTAACGATACTTACCTACTTGTGACCCCATTCTCATTTCAATCAACTAAAAAAGCATATTGTCCTCGAAAGGAACGGTTTTGTACCTACATCAGAACAAACTTTATTGTTATACAACCTTCATAGCGTTGACCTTTACAACAAAACGTAGCCCAAGTTTGACAGCTGTATACGTGAGGTTGACAATGGGATATTCAGTACAATTATGTAAGTATGAAATGAAATATGAATAGCGCCCTTAACTAACCATCAGCCCAGTGGATGACACTTTAAGAAGGAAATTCAGATATTTTCGAAGAAAACTACTTAACTATTATACATACTTAGATACTATAAGTATATGCAAATTTATAAACCGTTTCTTTCTCAAGGTTATAGGAAACATAAATATTATATTTCTCAAAATATTAAATAAATAATTCAAATTTTCCGTGACATCTCAAATTGTACCAGTGGATGACATGCAAAATAGCAAATGGCCCAGTGGATGACTATGGAAAATTGGAGTCGGTGTCCCAGTATATGACAGGGCGTTGCATCAGATTTTCAGAGATGATTACTGACCTGCAGATAATGGTAAAGTAGGATGCTTTACCGTTTGGCCCAAAAAAGCTGTTCCTTAAAATCATATTGTCTTCTGTAATCGCGATTGAAATTGAACACTTTAGAGATTAATCGCGTTTATTAACACCATGATTCTCTCAGTCACCATCTTAACCCTGTGAAAACGAGTGCTGTAAAGGGCTCGAAACGTAGGGTCATAGTGTTAATAAACTTGATTAAAGGATGACTCACACTAGAACGGGACGGGACGGGCGGGACGGGAAAATCTGTCAATTTCCATAGAAAGCGTCACGTGACATCCGCGGGCTCCGAGCTATCACATGATTCTTTCTATAGAAATTGACAGATTTTCTCGTCCCGCCCCGTCTCGTCCCGTCCCGTGCTAGTGTGAGTCATCCTTAATCCGTTCTAAGGAGTTTAATTTCAATTCCACAAAATCATAACATGGGTGTCATTCAGTAACACAAGCTATAATTTGGTCCCTGTGTATGACATGCCTCCAAAATATGAAGATATACAAATATACATGAAACGTCTGGTTGATGTTACTGGTGACCGAAGAGCTGGTGGCCTCCTCGCACAACGTATCAGCATTGCGATACAACGAGGAAATGCCGCCAGCAATAGGTACAATGCCTCAAGGACCTATTTTAGATTTAAGGTAGGTAGAGGTAGGTAGTTAGGTAAGTTACACTTACTGTATATATTTCGAAAATAAATGTTTTTGCCAATATATACAAATTATTCTGATGTAGCGTGATGAAGGCACCGCATTACTCTCTGTATGAAACTACGGCGACACCATCTTCGAACCTGCCACTAGGAACACAGGTACAAACAGCTACACTGGTCACCGATCGACCTTATGTCCTTGCAATAAGGCTTAAAATCGGTCCGTTAATACTGGCGATGGTACGATCGATCAACACAATGGACCTTCGGTACAAAGGACTCCGTAACCTAGAGATGTATACAGGGTGGAATATCTAAATTGTTTCTTCTTCTTTTACCGTTTTCCGTCTTATGCCGCGGCTCATGACGGAAGCCTTGGGTCCGCTTAGGCAATCTTAAAAAATTATCTCAAGATTTTGCGTAGGCACTAGTTTTACGAAAGCGACTGACCTTCCAACCTAGAGGGTAAATTCCCTACATAAGCCTTGAAGAAGATCGCATTTCAATACGTAAAAGTACATCCTTAAAGATTAAAGTATACTCTTAAGTATAAGTATATCTGTGGTATATATTAAAGTATATTCTTTAAATTGTCTGTGGGACACAGATTGTAACAAGTATGCTGGTGATTTGTTTAAGGGCGTAATCAGTATCCTGGAGAGATAAGAATCAAAATATGACGCTAAAACATTTTTTTATGGGGCAGGTGGCTGAATAGGCCATCCATACAACTTTTCTTTCCGTCAAAAATTTTCTTTTCCTATTTTTTCTTAATCATTCTACATTCTACAGTAACACTAGCATTTTTATTACATCTTGTAGACTCAAGTGTGTGGGTAATGATTAGATAATGATCAGAATTTCTTCATCTTTAAACCTCTTAAATGCTAAAAGTGTCACCGAAACTGAGCAGTTCCATGTATTCTCGTTAAACTAGCGTCTAAACCAAATCTTGGTATTAATTGACAATGCGGACCCCAGGATTCCTTAGCCTTAGCATGAGAGGAAAAGCAGAACATGGTTTTCATCGCCTAGAGATTGAATTTGTTGTGGAGCTTTATATTGAATCCGAAATTAATATAGCTCTTTGGAACATATACGTTCTTATATGTTCAGTGTATATAAAACAGCTTTACATTTCGGTACCAATAGTTCACCCTGTAGGCTAACATCCGCATTCTCTACAAATATGTATATACTACCCAAGGGATATAGAAGTTTGTTGTGAAAGTTTGGGCAAAGATGGCTAACTAGGCGTAAAAATATAGTTGTAGATAATGTTGATATATATTTTCCTTTACATAAGATAATATTTTTATATCCTGAGTAACAATCTCAATAAATAGAAGAAGATGGGTAATATGGAAAACGAGACGTATTTAGTACGGCTCCATACAACATACTACACATACTCGTACATAAACACCGTCTTATGCACATGTAGTAACTACTTTTCATAAATAGGTAAGTATTGGGAATGAAATCTAATACAAGTTTGTTTGGATATCTCGTGTCTCTCTGGTATACATCTTCTGCTTTTTTAAATAACTTACATATCGGGTATTTTTATACAAAAACTGCTGCCTCAAAAATGTACATACACGGTAGAGTTAAAATATCATTTTTTTTAATATAGGTCTACATGTATCCCATTTACCTAACCCACACATTGCCTTTAAATATTGTTTTTGGGCTATAAATGCCCTGTTCATATCACTGTTCGTATCATATCATATATGTCACCTAACGATCTGCCCTATTTCACGAGTTATGGAACCCTCGGTGCGCGACTGTGATTTGCAGCTACTGTTTTTATTTCCTTTTATATCACCTATTTAACTAAACTCGATAACGTCCTCCATTTTATTTACGCTGTCATTTTTCCCTCGGCCGCAATTGAGAGCCAATGATCTGGAAAATCGTGGCTATTTAAGGGTCTTTGAGGCGTATTCGGATTCTATGAACATGATACTGATAAATATACGCAGTTTTTAATATTGTCTTCTGTTACCGCGATTGTTATTCATTGTAAAACAATTTAGAACGGATTAATCGCTTTTATTAACACCATGACCCTACGTTGCGAGCCCTTTACAGCACTCGTTTTCACAGGGTTAAGGTAATGACTGAGAGAATGCCAATGTTGACGAGGAAAATTCTCATTCTCTCAGTAATAAACGCGATCTGTTCTAAAGTGTTTAATTTCAGTGATACGCAGTTTTTTTTTATTGCTCATACCTTAAGGGCTCATCTTTAGCTTAAATTAACTTCTCAAAGACACTGGCATTCTAATTATTTAGAGAATAATCATAAGTTTAATTTTATCTCATACGGTATTTGCAAGTGTTTAAACTGAGCATAAGTATTCCACAAGACATTGATAATTATATCATAGCTGTCATCACTTACTTAGTAAAAATGATTCTAGAATAGACTTGAGTAGAAATAATTTATTCGTTGACACAAAATATACAACAAAAAAAATAGAAACAATAATAAAAGAAAATCCACGAAATGGACTCATCTCAGCAATCTCAGCATAATGCTGGCGACTCTAATGCCCGTTTTACTTAAGCGGTTAATAAAACATGTACTTATTTTTGTATGGACGTTATGTGGAGTTATGATACTTTTTTTTGTATAGACGCTCAGCTCCAAGCTCCAACACAAAAAGGACACAGTCAAATGACCTAATATAGGTACTATAATAATATCAAATCTTCTCCAATTAATCTTCTCCAGGAATGGTTTCAAAACAATTTGCTCACTGTTAATATCGCCAAAAGAAAGTACATAATATTCCAATCAAAACACAAAAAAGTTAATGCGGATGTCTCATTTAAATTAAATAATGTAGTACCTAATAGAACAATCTAAAGAGGAAAAATACCTTTGACATACACTAGCTAACAAACTAACCTGGAAACCACACATTAGTACCTATAGATAAAATATGTTCCAAATTGTCGTTGTTGAGAGGCTGTCTTTATAATACTGCATACTGTTTTCCCAAACATGTTAGATACACCTTATATAACTCGCTTGTGAAGTTCCACTTGAACTACCTCATAGAGATATGGGGTAGTGGAAATAAAACTACGCTTAAAACATTACAAATTGCCCAAAAAAAATTTATAAAAACAATCTTTCGTTATGATTTACTGACTTCCACCGCAAAAATACACTCGGAAACAAAAATGTTGAATCTTAATCAATTACATTTTTACAACACGTGTATTCTCATACGAAAGATACTTAAATGAAAAAAAATACACTCAACACTGGCCTTTCAATAGAGAAAGGAATAAGTACGACCTTTACGGAATGCTTGCAACTTGTCTCTAAAACCAGCGCGAACACAATTTGACAGGAAGAATATAACTTTTGAAGGGGCACAGTTTTATAATAAATTACCAAAATATATTAAAGAAAGTGAAAGTTTCAAAATATTCAAATACAAATTAAAGGAATATTTAATTAAAAATATCTAACTCCTAACTCCGACCCTGTAAACTTTGTGAAGTACCCACTCAAACTTAAAATTGTATTAATTGCTTTTAACTAATGCTCACTGTTTACCTTATGCATAAATGTATACCTATATTTTCTCGCTTCTTCGAAATGTAAATTTCTTTGAGAAAAATAAATTCTTTAACCATAAATCAACATCATATTTTAAAAATCCGAATGCACCTTCTACACGTGGGCTTTTAATAAATTAAACAAAAAAATAACGACACTGAACATCCCACGACATTGGAAGCGATTCATAAAGCTTTTTGTTTACCTCTCGTTCTAACTAATTTAGATAGAAAGAGAGGCAAATTCTAATATTTCAATTTGTAGATTTAGCTAATACTGCGAGTCTCTATACGCGTGAATAAAGGTTGAATTCGCGCACTAGTGCTCAATGACAGTTTAATTTTTACTAGAGTTTTGGAAATCTCCCGCATCCCGCATGCGGACGCTATTGACCTTAAATAAATCCGTCATGGTATTAAAATGTACTAAAGTTATGGGGAACTTTCCCTCCATTATACATATACGACTCTGACCCATTTCTATGCATAGAAAAATTGTATGCAGGAGTCACTTAACTCTGCAACGGACTGTACCTGTCACATTTTCGTATTTATATCGGTAGTTGGACGCCGTAGGTCGTGGATCCAGCCAGCCAGCCAACAAAACTTGAGTAAGACACTTAAACCAAAGCATGAACATATCGTAACAAACTCGAGTGATAGCAGCAGCCCTGCCCAAGCTTACCATCTTCTTTATTTACCCAAAAATTTTGTTTGTCAACATTGCGGAGGTGAGGTGTAGAATAGTAAATCGCTAAAAAAGAATAAAATATTTGTAAATACTAAATTTATATTTTTACTGTACTAACAAATATGGACTTGCTTCCGAAATAAATAAATTGAATTGAAAACACTAATACAAATATTCGATGTCTCAACATTTTTTGTCTTCGGCTCTTCGTCTACAAGAATAGCAGTAATCCGATCCCGTGGCCCTTCTAACTGATTCGATAAAATACCTTTCCTTTGTGAGCACAATGTTACCTACAAAATATTCGTTGACGCAAAAAATTTATCTTTCAAATATTCGATGACACAAGACGTGAAAATCGTTTACCTTGGATTCGGGAGTATTGGGAACTAGCAGAGTTTATATTATAAAATACAACCTATGATAATGGGTCAAACACAAACGATGTTACACATGTTTCCTGTGGATTATCCAAAAGTATAAATTGAAATAGGTGTCATATACTATATAAAAAAGACCAACACCGACGAAGGCCAATCCGAGGATCGAACTCTGGTCTTCAGCTTACGCTAGCCGCGTAAGCAACCAATTAAACGCATGAAAGGGTAGGTAGGCCATTTTTTTAATGTTGTCCCCCCAGCTTTTTTTATTTTGAAATTTTTATGGGATTTCAACTCAGGATCGCCAGCTCTTTCGATCCTAATGGATCACCACTCTGTCTGTCCGACGATGACTGCCCGATGCAGTCGAAGCATGTCACGCCTATTGTGATAAAAATACGTGAGTACGGTATTTGTTTCATACAAAAATAGGTTTCGTTCTTAATATTTTATTTTATTTTATTTTATTTTATTGGTTTACCAGTAACTGTTACACTGACGCTTACCAAACATTGATTACATACTTATAGCTAAGTGTACAATAAAATGGAGGTAAACACTACATGCAAATTTAAATGTTGTATTAACAAAAATCAACAAATAATAGCTAAGTAAGTTTCATTTGAACACTATTTCGTGAAGCTTACGTCTAAATTTGTGTAATGGAGTACAAAACATATCAATTGTGTTGTACTTGTTATGCAGCTTACATAGTCTTGGGACAGGTGAATTTGAGCCTAAGACAGTCCTTCGGAAAGGCGGAGATAGGAAGTTAATGGGATTTCTAGGGTTTCTAAAAGGTACTTTAAATTTAAATTTGGTTAGTAAATCGGGGCAGTTTATATATCCACTTAAATTTTTTGATAAGAACATAAGATCGGAATAGTTTCTTCTGTCTTCTAGTGAGTTTATTTTGAAATGTTTAAGTCGAGTAACATAGTTTTTGATCCTCCTCGTATTGCCTGTACAGTACGCCAAGTGGTTCAGGAGTCTTTTTTGAATACGTTCTATCCTTAGACTGTGTACTGCGTAATGGGGACGCCACACAACCCCACAATACTCGAGCGTGCTACGTACTAATGAGTTGTACAGAAAAACTTTTGTTTCAACCTTTCGAAAAGATTTTGTGTTCCTAATTACAAAGCCAAGTGATTTTGATGCTTTTTTTATTATTGAATCTATATGAGGAATAAACGTTAATTTTTCATCTATAAGGACTCCTAGGTCTCTGACAATGTCTACTCTAGTAAGAAATAAGCCGTTGATACAGTATTTGTGCTTTAATGGATTTGGCTTCCGGGTAAAAGTAATTTGCGAGCATTTATTAATGTTAAGTTCCATATCATTATTATTACACCAATCGACCAATTTGTTGATGTCATTCTGCAGCCGTAGGGCATCGTCTATGCTACTTACTACTCGTGCAGGACAGGTCCCAGATGTGAACCTTGGGGTACACCAGATGTTATATGCAAAATTTCAGACTGATATCCATTAACTACAACGTAAAAATATCTGTCAACCAAGTAAGACTCGAGCCACTTCAGAAATACACCCGTAAACCCGTATATAGAGAGCTTTTGGATCAATATATCGTGAGAAACTTTGTCGAAAGCTTTAGAGAAATCAGTATATACCACATCTACTTGTTTGTTGGAATCTACGGACTCTATAGTATTCTCTACAAAAGTGACCAAGTTACTACTGGTAGATCTTGCAGAAATAAAGCCGTGTTGACAGTTCGAAACGTATTTTTTGAAGTAGCTTTGAATTTTTGGACAAATTAATGATTCGAAAACTTTGGCTAAAGTAGGCAGGTTAATATTGTCTTCTGTTACCGCGATTGTTATTGATTGAAATTAAACACTTTAGAACGGATTAATCGCGTTTATTAACACCAAGACCCTACGTTTCGAGCCCTTTACAGCACTCGTTTTCACAGGGTTAAGATGATGAAGTCATGATGAACATGTCACGCCTAAAAATCCGTGATAAAAATACGTGAGTGTTGACCGTTGCAATTTAATTAAATGATGATCTTTTAATTAAATGATGATCGTTTAATTTTAAAGGTGTCGTTCTTGTCGTTCTTTGGTTTATTAGTTCATTATTAATAGGCCAATCTAATAATACGAAATTATTACCTAAATCCTACTCTAAACCCAAAGGATCGAGTTCTACATAAAGAGCATAAAATATTTACAAATATCCCAATCCCTAGCGTTGATGGCACAGCGGTAAGACGTGCGACTGGCAATACGAAGGTCGCGGGTTCAAATCCTGCCGGCTCGTACTAATGCAGTATACTAATGCAGTATACCACTTTTGTATAGTGCCTACACCAAATCTTGGCATTAGTTGGCAAAGCGGACCCTAGGCACAAACCCACACATGAGCCACACAGACTGTAAAAACAACAACGATAAGTCAGGTAAAGTATTTATTTATTTAAACTTTATTGCACAATGAAATTAATGTATCTACAAATGGCGGACTTAATGCCTTTAGGCATTCTCTACCAGTCAACCATCGGGCTAAACCAAGAATGTTAGTTTGGTGCAGGATAGTAGAATAAAGATATGATAACTAAAGACATGTCAAACTTAATAAGTATCACTTTTACAAATAAGTATTAATTTTAGATAACGCAAGTGAAAACGAGGAAGATTAGCTATAATCTTGATTAAATGAAAAGAAGAGAATTACCTTAATGTTGTATTTGGAAGTTATTTACATTAAAAAACAGATAAATAAAAACAGAGCTTCTTCTACTGATCTCAAGCAACCAATTAATGACAGCAAAAATATGACACAATAACAGTAAAAATATTAAAACATTTAAAAACCTATGCGGCCTGATGATGCAGCCTACTAAAGAGTCCGCAACAATAATATCATTGGCTTCCAACCTTAGAGAATTGATGTAATATTAAAGAAACAATCCTTTCTAGCTGAATCTATGAAATAGCCCATTATAAGCAGTTCTGTTTAAATAGGGAAACATTGAATGACGCATGACAATTTGTCCGCGGCTCTCAGCCTACAGGACTAACCGGGTAACACAACCTCTCAGCCAACTCGATCGTGAGTAACTCAATAACACAATTTGCCTTAAAGTACCTGTGACCTAGTCCTGTCATGTACGAGAAATACGTATCCCGGCATTTTCAGAAGAAAGTGCACCATTTTAATAAAAATGTGTCCTCGATTTTCCATACAAAAAAAAATATCAGTTTTATAACGGCCCATACAAAATATATGAAAAAATGCGTGACGAAACTGACCACAAAAAACGGGACACTATTTTTCTTTTTTTTTTAATCCATAGTCCTCGTGATTCTGGTTTTAAAAAACCCAAAACTTCCTATATTAAAAAAAAGAAAATGTGTTTGAAAATGCCCATCCGTTTTTAAGAACTGAAACCCCACATAGGGCTACATCTTATTAGTAATGGTCTACTGTAAATATGTTTTTGATTAGAACTTAAAAAAAAAACAAAACAATTGTAAATCATGACTTAAATCATTTATTAATTATAATAAATGATTTGATCCACATTTTTAGGTAGTCACACTACTATATATATATATATATATATATATATATAAATTATAAATTGAAAGAGATGTCATATACTACAGAAAAAGTGACCAAGGCCCAAGGTGCCCTGCGAAAAAAAATCTTTCTAAACACCTTTTCTTAAAAAGCTATGATATTGATGGACTCCAAACAAAACTCTGAGAATCAAAGATTTACATACAAAAAGTGACAGCAAAATGGGTCAATGAGCTTTTTAGGTTGGTTCAATTGTTCTAAAAATGTATACTTATCGTCAGAAAGAGTTAAGAAAGGATATAGAATATAGTTGCGTCATTAATACAATTTACAATGTCTGAGAATCTAAATACTTTCAGCATGACCCTTGTATATAGGCCCAACCCTCGCTGCCGTATCGTCGGCATTGAAGGTAATATATTAAGTTAATTCTTAGATTTATTATGATGCGCACCGTCTTTACATCAAAGGCGACTTGACATCTTAATGAACTGGCTTAATACGTGTTTAATGTACGCTTGTACGGTCGGCTTCATGACTATATATGCATCTGTATTCAATTTTGACCCTTTTTCCTCTGTAATAAGTTCCTAAGTGTGAAGATATTTATAGACGTGACTGTACTCAGAGGCAGTACAGAGTACTCACTGTCAGAGGCAAGCTATTAATATAGGACACTGTTAAGAGGGCGCAGAATCTTAGTGTTGGTAATCATCATTTTAAAATGAGTTTGAATGACCTGAAATGAGCTGGTACACTACCTCATTTGAGGTGAGGTACTCACACATTTGCAGCATCACAACATCGACTTATCAGCAGTTAAGGGCGGATTTTTATTTTGTTGTCGTTTTTTTTTCGCGTCAGATTTGAACGAAATTTAGTAGGTAGGTAGGAAGAGTTCCTTATTCTCTTCAAGATAGACCCCAATTTCCCAGTATGTCCCACATTTTTTTCATTTTTAAATTTAGTACCAATTTTTCGTCGCAAATTGTCGAGTGGCGCCCTCTTTGGAGGGATTGTGTTTTCTAATAACCTGCCTAAGAAGCAGGATAAATTTAAGCAATGTATTGATTCAGCCGTAGCGTGGCGCAGGAGATGCAGGAGATCTTTTCGTACTGGCGGTACCTGTGTAGACTCGGGCTCTTAGTCAACCTTACGTGAATCAGCATACATTACGTCGTCGGGTAACTTAACAAATTAATTAGCACGCGAGCCTTTGATGTACTTACGCGTCTGAGTGATTCAGAGAAGACATGCTTAATGTATATTACCTACCTGTGTGTTTAGCATGAGATGCGACTTAGCAACTGATAGAAAGCACTGATATTTTTTTCGTTAATTAAAAATTAACGAAAATGTTTACGATACGTGTTTTTGCTAAAAATCTAAAATGGCTCAACTGACGAAGTTCAAGATAATTTTCCTTGAAACTCTTCTTATAGCTCTATTTCTATTTTCATGTTTTTTTTTATCTTTTTTGGACTTGCTGTGCAAAAGTTGGGGGGGAAAATGTGTACCCCGGAGCGATTATTTCCGAAAATATCCACTTAATCAAAGAACGTTTTTAGCAACCCCTATTCTTTTTCAAATACCTATCGAACGATACCTCACACTCCAGGGTTTAAACGAAAAAAAAAACATCCCCGTTTTACGTGTAGGGGAGGTGCCCTAAAACAAATGTTTTTTCCACTTTTTATTTCACCACTTTATTGGCGTGATTGATATGTATATTCGTACCAAATTTTAGCACTCCAGCACTAACGGTCACTGAGCTTACCCGCGGACAGACAGACGGACTGACATGGCGAAACTATAGGGTTCCTAGTTGACTACGGAACCACAAAGGAGTGCACTAGATTTAACCCTTTGACCATCATAAGTAGGCTTTATAAACAGATACATAAAAGAAGATTTCGTAGCTTCAGCGCGTCGCAAGAAGACCATCACGGCAGATGAAATCGGATTTCAGGGCAGTAATCAACGGATCTTCGTTAATGATCACTTGACTCCTACGTACAAGCAGCTGCTGACGAAGACGAAGAGTACTCTGAAATCGAAAGGATATGAGTACATATGGGTTAAATTCGCTAAAATTCATGTGCGCAAGAATGTTTCGTCCAAAGTATTTATTATTAATAGTGATAATGATTTAAACAAATTGCTTCAATCAAGTTCGTAATGTACTTAGTTTTCTCATTATCAATTCATTGGCTATTTAAAGTGGTGAAGCTGTTCTTTATATTAAATGTGTTATTGCTCACGCAAACTTTGAGTACCTTTGTCCGGCCTAAACCGGTCGGGAGTTGTTATTGTCTAGGCCTGCCGCTTATCGCCGATTGCATTTTTTGCATCGTGCTACTGTTATTTTTGTTGTTGAGCTCATTAAAAGATATTTATCCTTGTCTAACGTATCCGACAGTCGTGCTTGTTTATATCTTACTCTCTCGCGCTGATGTGAAGCTGTTTATGTCTGTGGGCGATTATTTAAATGATTTTACAACTTTGAGTTTCTGGATTGCTACTCCTTATTACTCAATTGACGCATTTTTTATGTTCAATTCATTATTATGTCTTAATATAATGTTTTTAAATATATATTTTAATAGAGGACGATAAATTTAGATATCCAACAATTTACTACCAGAATGTGAGGGGTTTACGGACCAAAACATTGACATTTTATAGGAATTTGAGTTTGGCTTGCTATGATATTATTATGTTGACGGAAACGTGGCTTCTCGATGGAGTTTTAGATAGTGAGCTATTCGATGACCGATATATGGTTTGCAGACGTGACCGTGATGCGGCGCTCACCGGTCAAGGTCGTGGCGGCGGTGTGCTCATCGCTGCTCGCAGGGATCTGGCCATGGTGCCATGCCCTGAGTACCACTCCTCAGCTGAGGATTTGTGGGTCACCTTGTCTATATCAGATGACTCTAAAAAAATAGTTAAGGTTCACCTATGCGTCCTATATTTATGCAATCAAAATAGAGGATTTACGTTTTCCCAACAACTATCTAATTTTTGCAGTCAGCTTGAGAATATTATAATTAATCACCCCAATGATAAGTTCTTGATTGCCGGGGATTTTAATATGAGTAATATAGAATGGTTGAGCCAAGATTCATGTTTAACCCCCGTTAATTATATAACGGCGGAGGAGCGTGGTTTTATTGATGATTTAAATTTGCTTAACTTGTGTCAATACAATGGGGTCCGTAATCGCTATAACAAAACATTAGATTTAGTATTATGTAACGATATCGTGTGCGTTAACAATTGTTGTGATCCTCTAGTTCCAATTGACCCTTACCACGAAGCCCTAATTATTTCACTGCAATTTTCTGTATTAAAGTCTATTAAACCTGCATCGCGCTATAAATTTTATTTTAACAAGGGGGATTATACCTCGATAAATAACGAGTTATTCTTAATTAATTGGGTAGGTGAATTCTCTATTAGATCACTTGATCAATGCATTGAGTTTTTTTATTCTACTTTTAAAAAACTAAGAGATAAATATATTCCGTATAAGGTCCTTAACACGTGTACCTTTCCGCCATGGTTTTCAGCATCTTTAAAAAAAGTTATTAAAGAAAAAACTAAGTACTTGAAAAAATATAAAATTTATGGCAATAAATCTGATCATACCTCTTATTGTATTTTAAGAGACCGGGTTAAACGAATTGAACGGGAGTGTTATTCGACATACATTAATCGCATTGAGAGCAATATTACTCGGAATCCTAAGCAATTTTGGACCTATATTAAATCGCGGAGCAATTCTCATGGTATACCTGGTTCCTTGAAGTATGGTGATAGGGTGATTTCAGGTGGTGCAGATATATGCAGTGCTTTCTCTGACTATTTCTATACAACTTTTTCTACTTCTAATAATAGACCAGATAGCTCAGATGTATTGCCTTACAATAGTAACTGGAACTCACCGACTGAAATATTTAAAATTGAAGTTATTCCGGACTTCATTCTTCGGTTACTTCTTAACCTTGACTCCTCTAAATCAGCAGGTCCTGATGAGCTTCCGGCTCAGTTTTTAACGAATTGTGCTAAAGGTTTATTGAAGCCTGTTGAACTGCTGTTTAAACGGTCACTTAGTGAGTGTGTCGTTCCTAATATATGGAAATCTGCATTTATTACTCCGGTTTACAAAAAGGGGTCTCGGATTGATGTGGTCAATTACAGACCTGTGTCTAAACTGTGTATTCTAGCAAAGGTTTTTGAAAAAATAGTGTATGCACAAGTTTATGATGCTATTAGACATTCTTTTAATCAATGTCAGCATGGTTTTATGCAGCGGAAATCTACGGTGTCCAACTTGGTTTTATTAAATGATTTTATTACAGATACAATGGATAACGGTAGTCAGGTAGATGTAATTTACACGGACTATAGTAAGGCGTTCGATCGTATTAACCACAAGTTGCTTATGATGAAACTCCAACGCCTAGGGATAAATGGCGACTTGTTGAGGTGGTTCTCCTCATACATCAGTAATCGTTCTCAAGCTGTTGTTATAAGTAATTACGTTTCTGGTTGGGTTAAGGTTCCGAGCGGTGTCCCTCAAGGATCTTTGCTTGGCCCTTTGCTCTTTAATATATTCATTGATGATATCTCTGTATGCTTTCAGTTTTCTAAATTGCTTTGTTTCGCAGATGATATGAAAATTATTGCTCGGATTAAATCAGATAACGATGTTGCTTTAGTTCAAACAGATCTCGATCGTCTTGCTATTTATTGTAATGAAAATAAGTTGGATCTTAACCTTTCTAAATGTCATGTGGTTACTTTCTCTCGTCAGCAATCACCGATTATTTCTGCTTATGCTATAAATAATCAGTGTTTATTAAGAGTACCTTTTCTAAGAGATCTAGGTGTAGTGCATGATTCTAAATTACTATTTGACTCTCACATTGATAGCATTGTAAAGAGCGCTACTAAGTCTCTTGGGTTCATAATGCGTAGTTCTTCCGATTTTATACAGGCAAAAACTTTTAAGATCCTGTATTGTTCGTTTGTAAGAAGCAAACTTGAGTATGCTTCCCAGATCTGGAACCCTTGCTACAACGTTTATATTGATAGGATTGAGCGGATACAAAGAAAATTCATTAAGTTTCTCTGCTTCAAATTACGTACCCCATATAACTCATGCAATTACATTAGCGTGTGTAAGAAACACCATTTGTTACCTTTGTCACAGCGTCGCGAAATTGCTGATATTATATATTTCTTAAAAATTACTAATGGCAGCATTGACTGTCCTGAACTGCTTAGTAGTATTATGTTCAACACTCCTAATAGAGTTAAAAGGTATTATCCCCCTATTTCTGTTCCCTTTGCACGCTCAAACTACAGACGTAACAGCTTCCTCGTTCGCGCGGGTAGAACACTTAACAGGCTAACAAGAGAGCATGACATTGATGTGTTTAATCAAAGTACGCAGTCTATACGCCGTACTTTAATGCTAAAATTCTTTGAATGAGCTTGCCCTTTCTTCTTTTTTCTTCTTTTTTATTCTATTTTCCATTTTGTCTCAAGGATTTTGTATTGTCATAATTTCTGTTTTTTTTTTTTTTTATAGCTATGTATGTATTTGCCTAGTCTATGCAGAATCGTAACTTTATATAATTGTTTAACCAGTGAAGTAAACTTCTATAAGATTGCTATCAGTGAAAACCTGTAATTGGCCTCTTGTTTTTATACAAATCGTTAACATTGTGTTACGTGCTGTTGGTTTTCCAATAAATAAATAATAAAAAATAATAAATAATAATAATCATTTAGTAGTAGATAACCGTGATCTCAGCATCCGCTCGGTATAACATAGATTTCAGCACATTATAGAAAGTGCCTCCCCTACAGATGTGCAAGTTGCGGAAAGTTTCCAAAAAGTTGGAAAAAATCTAGGAAATTTCCTGAAAATTACACAGAAATTTAAGAAATTTCCATTTTACGTTGCGGAAAGTTTCAATCCCCATACAAAAATGTGGGAAGTTTCTGAAACTTTCCTATGCGAAATATTTCACAATATTGGAAAGTTTCCCTCGGCACATCAGTAGCCTCCCCTTGTTGTCTTCGTCTCCGCGTACGTCTCCCAAAGATCCGGAACACAAAAGTAAGTCGAGTAATAAAAGACATTTTAATATTAATGTTTTAATGCTTTCAACTTATTTAACTAAGATACACGAAGACCAAAAATTAATGTGCCCGCCAAAAACATCATAATCAACATTAAAAAAAAACTGAATTACCAATTAATTTTAAAAGAGTACTAGGTTTCAGAAAAAGTTATACTTATATAAAGTAATATTTGACATAAGTACATTTTAAATACATTTTATAACAAAAAAATAAACTGGATCCAAAATATAAACAAGAATGTTTTTATTTAAGGTTGTAGTTTTGGTACCTAATTAGTTGTAACTATATGTCTCTGCCAAATAAGTAATAATAAAACACTTGGACAATCTGCTTTCCTCAAAGAAATATGTTTTTGATTTGATAAAAGCATGGAGCAATGACACAAGGACAGACAATATCTAAACTTGCCTGGAAACACTACTTTGTATAAACAGTGTCGGTCCTAGTATTATTCGTCCATGATCATAACTTAACCTAAATTATCCAACACATATTATAGAATCAATGTAATCAATGTAATGATTTTTATTGGCTAAATACGTTAATAATATACAGGATGGAACTATTTTTTGACTCCCCAGGGAAAATTCTATAAAACTTTGAATTAGCTAAATTTGCTGAAAAGATAATTATATTAAGTTTTCTTGAGCAAAAACTTCATTATTTTAACTAAATTTAGAGTACAAAAGAATCCACAGATTTACAGTTTCATTTCTTAGGAAAAAAAATAGCATATGTAACAGTTTATAATAAAAGGTATTAAAACTCGAGTGTGAGTAAAAGTACTGCAAATTTAGTTATGATGATTCAAAACTTGTCAAAATCCCCAAAATGTTGTTGTTAATTTCGAACTAAACGTCATCTCGAGAGGTCGAATTATTTTTTCTTGTTTTACAGAGAAGTTCAAAATTTAAAAAAATAGAGTTGAAGAAATCTGTTGTTATTTAGTAATACTTGCAAGCATAATAACATTTTGACATATATTTTCTAACAAAAAGTTTATCATTGTAGGGGTCTTAACATGCGGTTTTTGAAATCATCATAGAGAATATATAAAAAAATGTTATCATTCAGCAAATCAGTTATATCCAAGTTTTTTATTGTACCACATATTAGATAGCTAACACTTAACGAATGCTATTTATAATTATAACTTTAAACAATATTCAAGTTTATGGATAATTTTAGATATAAAAAATCAGAAAAAAAATTAATGCCATATTTAGGTACATATGTAGGTATGTATATGTGTGTAAAGGTGATCATTGGAGTACATATAATGATGACATCATGAGAAATTTTAGTTTATCGTTTAAAAAATAATTTTATACTGACCAATCGATTTGTATAAAACTAATTTCCTAAGTCAAATAGTGGCGGTTTAGGAAATTATATTTTATTTATAAGTTTGCAGTCCATAGTAATATTCTATGTTTAATTTTATATAATTCAGCCATCAATCAAAAAGTGTTTTATAGTACAAATCATAAAGAAGTCATTTTGTGAGAAATTCATGTGTTTGTATCATTGTGAAGTGTTATTATTACAGATACCAATAAAGTAATACAACTAATAAAGATAATATTAGTTTTAAATTAATTGCATTCGTTAGCAGCAGTTAAATAATTATATTTATAGAATATACCGTATGTTTCCTGTAATAGGAGCAATAAATTTAATCGTAGTTAGTACTTCTCAAACCCAACAACTTTTGTTCGTTCAACAACTGCAAAAAATTATGCACTCTGTAGGTTTTCACTTTTTCAAACAAACTTCTTAGTATTTTCAATGTACCTACGTTAGGATCAGTCTAATGGGGGCTGTCTAATGAGGTATTGTCGCTCACCAGGCGGCGCCACTCATGCGTGGGTCCTGTGTCCATCATGAGAGAATTGTCAAAGTGACGTTTGAAATGTTCCCGAGGGACCCACGTTCCACTAGCGCCCCTAGCGGAAAATCGACTCGCACATTGACGTTTCTTGTCGTAGTTAAAAAATGACAAAATTACCAGTACTCTCTTTTAATAAAAACACACGTTCATTTTAAAAGTCGCTGAGCAAAGGTTGTTCAGTTTGGCGAGTACTACCAACGATGAAATTTATTGCTCGTATTACAGGAAACACCCGGTATATAACACAAAGTTATAAATTACATGATATTGAAAAGTATTCTAAAGACAACGAATATTTTTACAGTCGTAAAGCATGAATTAAATCATTTAGGCTGGATTTGACCAAACTTTTTAACAAACGCTTACTCTTGAATACTAATGTCAAAATCTCATAGTAATTTTACGTTTGAGTGCCGTTACTATATGAGGGTAGGCGTTAATCTCAGAATAAAAAATTGGTAAAACGAGGCCTTAGTATTTATAATAAATGTTTTGATTCATGGTTTTAAGTAGTCACACTACTATATATAAATTATAAATTGAAAGAGATGTCATATACTATAAGGCGCCCAGTGCCCAGGGCTGGGATCGAACCAGCGATCTCCTGATTTCGCGGCAGACGCCCTAATCAGTAGGCCACCCGACCTCGGCGGCCAAAGTCCAAAATTTCTCTCAGGAGATCGCTGGTTCGATGATCTTTTTCAATTTATAAATATTTTTACTTCGGGACGATAGTAATTGAAAATATTATCAAGATATATGAGATATTTTAAACAAACTATTATTTACAATAAGTTCGCACTGTAATATGGAAATCCTCATATTTTAAACTAAATTAATATTAATAAGGTTTTTGTGTATTAATTGTCGATAAAATCATGTTTTGCCCAAAATGTGAGATTCGAGAGTAATTGAAAGAATTTTTTAGTGTAGTATAATTTTCTATGTAGATTGATTATATGATGATTGTAGACAAAAGCCGCAACAATGCTCCGGAAGTTACCAAGATTGCAAACTGCGAAGTGGTTCAGTCATATGTCTATTTGGGTTCCCTTGTAACGAGTACCGGAGGATCTGAGGCTGAAATCAAGCGCAGAATAGCAATCACTCGCACCGCTATGGATAAACTATCCAGGATATGGAAGGACCGCAACATCACAAAAGCCACAAAGACTCGCCTTGTGAGATCATTGGTGTTCCCCATCCTGTTGTACGGAGCGGAAACATAGACTGTGAGGAAGAGGGAAATAAACTTATTGACGCATTGGAGATGTGGTGCTGGCGAAGGCTCCTACGCATATCTTGGACACAACATCGCACCAATGAGTCAATTATAAAAGAGCTCCACATCAAAGAACGACTGTCAACCCTTGTTCGATCCCGCATACTAACGTTCTTTGGGCATGTGACACGAAGAGGAAGTGATTCTGTAGAGAGGCTAGTAGTACAGGGCCGAGTCGATGGCTGCAGATCCAGAGGGCGATCTCTGCGTTGGACCGACCAGATCACGGCGCTAACCCACGAGTCTCTCAACGAGTGCGCAAGGCAAGCTTCCACCAGAGACAGATGGAGAGCGGTAGTGAGACGATGCAGGGAAACACGTGCGACCACGACTACTCTATCAAGAGTAAACGACTGAGAAGAAGAAGAATTTTCTATGGCTTAGTGTCGTCATCACAGGTTGGGTTTTGCATGAAATGTGTGAGAAGTGCGTCTGTGTGCCGTCCCCCCGTAAGTGACATAATAATTTGTACGGTTTGCCGTCTCCCTTCCAACTTATAGGAGGCCGATGTTGCTCGAAGTTTTGCACTGACACTTTTGGCAGTAACTTGTATAAACATGGCAGTTTTCACTTAAAACTTTGTCACAGACTTAGTGTGGTCCAATTATAGTTTGGTTTCATAGATTAGAAGAAATACCAAGCAGAACCAAATCATTAGCAAACAATTGCATTGATGATTATACAAATGTTAAATGTTTCGTACAGTCAAGTGTAAAAATATGGTGGTGCACATCTTACTTAAAAATATGTCCCATAGCACCTTATGCCGGTGCAATAAGAGCGTAGTACCATATTTATAAGTCGATTATGTCGAACCATATTTTTGCACTTGACTGTACGAACGTACAAACGAGCTTATGCTGGTAAGTGTCAAATTCATACACAGAACTACCAACAATGTCAAAACTTCATAGGCTGTTGGCACTTAACGAAAAGTCACGTTACAAACCAGCGCTTTTATGGTTTTTTTTTTCGACTGATTAGGTATCCAGTTATTTAATTAATCTATGTTTGGTTGAGACAATATTTGAATTGAAATATATATGAACTGTCAAATTAGCTATAAAGTCAATAGCTAATTCCGTCAGGTACCATTCCGTAGTCCATATGTTGGAACCACATGCTCAAGAACACAGTCACACTCACAGCTCTTAAGAATTATTTGCAAAAATCTGTAGTTTACACAGTAGAGGACTATTTAATAATCAAACATGCATGGCTCTTACCAGAAACTGTAAAGAAACCAACAAAAAATTAAATTGAATTATAAAATGTTTGTGTATCGTGTAAAACCATTAAATTTTGTTTATTCTTTTTTTGTGGTCTGTTTCACTATTTTCTTTTGAAATGGTTTCTTGTAGAACTACATACTGTCAATATTTTTACAAATTTTGTAATTTATTTCGAAAAAATAAGTCCCGCCGAGATTCTTGCCGGTAATAATCTTCTCGGGCTGTGGTGTAGAGTTAGGACCGGTAGTACCTACACTCTGTGTAAAAATATAGTATCTAATCTCAGCCAAAAGAAGTTAAGTGGGTGAAGCTTGTTTTTTTTTCCTAATCCATTTTACAGTTTTATTGTCATGTTTCCTTTTAACTATTTTAGAAGAGATAATTATATCAGGAGAGATACCCTCCATACTTAATTCCTTAGCTGCTAGGTCGTCATTTAATATTTTAGGCGCTGGTTTTATTAAAATATCCTTAGGTCTAGCTGTTTTGCTAGTACCAGCTGTCATATTAGGTTTTAAAAAGGATTTCACAGGAACATTTTCCACTATAACTACGTTTTCGGTCTTTCTTTCTTTAGGAGATCTATTTGTTTCTTCAAATTCAGTTGTGTGTGTTGGATTTATTTTGACATAACTATTTTTTTCAGTATTAGTTATATCTTTCTTTATAGCAATCATTTGACCAGTGCTTAATCTTTTGAAAGTAACATTGCCGAGATTGCCATCTTTGATTCCCTTTAAACTAACTTTAAGCGCATTTGCACTGTCAAATGCAACTTTATCATCTGTCGGTTTCCAAACAACATTACCTATTTTAACCGGCATTTTTATTTTATTCTCGTTTGCATTTGTTTTATTTCCTTCCTTATAGCTTATATTATCTGTTACATTACTTATTTTATTGACTTGTACATCTTTTAAAAGTCTTACGTTTGAATTTACATTTGCAATAACAGATCCTTCGTTCAAATATCCTGATTCTTTACCAACACTGAGATTATCACTATCTCTCTTTTTAGGGTCTACAGTTATCTCACTATCTCTTTTACTCTTTTTAGGGATGTCTACAGTTATAACAGCATGTAGGCCGTTATCTACATTTCTCGCTTCTGGTTTTATATCTTTGAAGCCTATTCTGCCGTCGCTGTGTTTATAAAGCATCATACCTAGTCTGTCATTGATTTTTCCATGTTTCATGGCTGTCATTTTATTGGCTATGGTCATAGATACGTGTGAGATGTTGAATTCAGTGAGCAGTGTGTTGACGGAAGAACCGCTATGGTTTTCTATGCTCGGATCGGCGCCGTGCTCTACTAATACCTCTATGGTTTTGATGTATTTTTCTGGCGTCTTTGTCGTATTTCCGGTTTCTGAAACAAAAAAAAAGTGTAATCACACCTGCTCGTAAATGGTGATATTATTTTATTTATTTTATTTTATTTATTCAATAAGTTAACACGACATTACAGCATACGCCAATGCGTCATGAAACTAAGACTAATACAAATGATTAAATATAGACACAAAAACAAATAAACACATCGTCATGAAAACAAATTTAAAAACATAATTAATTAATTAATATTTAGGCGACGTAACAGCGTGGCTCCGTTGCGTCGTCTGAACCGGCGTAGGATTCTATGCAAGCATACTTAGACCTAATGAGCCACGTGCGTAATGGATTTCCATAGTATTTTTCCGCCCGAATGCTCTCCCCGCTCACCCCGGTATATTGTGGATGTGCTACTACACTACCGCTAATAATTATTGTTTATTTATCTGCCTAGTAAGTTTATTTATTTCCTCGCAAATGTGATGAACTGATGTATTTATATGTATGTAATATTAGAGCCGACTGGCATATCCAGAACTGAAGGCAAGAGGCCGGATGGTATGTCTCTGGTTTGGAGTTTGGGACGGGTACTGGTGTGGGAGGCAACCTGTGTAGACACACTAGCCCCGTCTCATCTCCACTGAACTAATGTAAAAGCGGGCGGAGAAAGCAAAGGTGGGAAAGTACAGTGGTCTCGGCGCCGAATATTATTTTGTTCCTTTCGGCGTCGAGACCTTTGGTCCGTGGGGCCCTAGCGCTCTGAGTCTCTTCAAAGACCTATCGAAGAGACTCACAGACGCCACAGGAGACCCAAGAGCTGGCAGCTTCCTCGCTCAACGGATCAGTCTAGCAATCCAGCGAGGAAATGTTGCCAGCGTGCTCGGTACCATGCCGCAGGGGCCTGTTTTAGATTTATTTAGTTGTATTTTAGTTTTTATCTAGTTTTATTTTAGTTTTTATCTAGTCTTATTTTAGTTTTTAGTTTAGTTATACTTCTAGATTTAATATGTTTTAGTTTAGTTTATTTTCCAATAAATAATTACTTATGTTGAAAAAAATACTATATAAGTATGTATATCGTCGTCTAGTACCCATAGTACAAGCTTTGCTTTGTTTGGGGCTAGGTTGATCTGTGTGAGATTGTCCTCAAATATTTGAATTCTCGGCAGAATGTTTTGTATAGAAAATACACATGGCGGGTCATGATATCAAGATAAATCTAAACAGCGCGATGTAGGCTTCAACGTGCGTGGATCAGCGCCATCTAGCGTGAAATTAGTGAACTAATCATACCTTTAGCGTATAAGCAAGCTTTGGCCACGGCGCGGTAGAGGGCAGTCGCGCCGCAGTCCGGGGCAGGGGTGTCCACTAGCGGGCCGGCGCGGGTCGCTAAGAGGTCCACGTTGGCAGGAATGGCCGCTTCTGCCGCTATCATAAGGGGATTGTAACCTGAAATTCATATAAAAACTTTTATATTAAGAGATCGCAAAGCGTTCCTCCATTCTACCTCTATTCTAATATCAATCGAGATGACGTTTAGTTTGAAACGAATTGTCAATTGCATACAATGACGCACGCAAGTCGCACTTTATTTTGATATCGAACGTTATGAAAATTGGGGCCAACTCTAGTTTGTCTCTGAATTTCAAAAATAAAAATGTCAAAAATTGTATGTTTAAAAAGTTTTCATTGATAAAAGTAGTAATGGCGGTCGATATATATGCAGTTTGAACTCATTATGGAGAGTTCACGATATGTGTGTATATAAAGCACTGTATGTGCTTGTAAATAAGGCAATAAAACTCGAGGCGGCAGCCGAGTTTCATAAACCCACATTCAAGTTTTAATACCTTTTATTATATACAATCACATAAACTACTATAACATTTTCACAGAATCACAGATAAGAAAGTTATGTCACATAGAAGATAAGATGTAACAAAAAAGTTTATCAATATGGGGGTCTTAATATGCGGTTTTTGAATGCATCACAGACGGCTAATGATATGTGAGTATATAAACATATAAAAAAGCAACGCTTACCCTGGTGATCAAACATTTCATTGATGCATTTGTACATAAACGTCGTGAGTTCTTCATCAGACTTAGACTCGAGCTCCGGCTGCCAGAAGTCCCCGTTGGTTTTGAGCACGCGTCTGTAAATTAAAATTTTCGAAATATTAAGGTGAACGGCCCAGTGGATGACGGTATAAGGTAATTTACACATTATTACAACTAACTTATATGTATGTATATATTATGTTTTATAACTATTATAAAACATACCGACTGCATGCTTATGCAAATATGTAATCCTATAATTTAAACTTTCGTGAGTCATACTGATGTTAAATAGCAATAGCAGTCGTCGTCGGACAGACAGAGTGGTGTTGTCACCTTCGCGGCTCGGCTCCACTCTGTCCGACGTTGACTGCCCGATGCATTCGAAACATGTCACGCTTATTGTGATAAAATAGGGGGGGTTAACCGTTGCAATTTAATATCAATATGTAATCCACTTCATTCTGCATGCTATGCGGACAATATAATGTATTATATGTTTACCATTGTCAAATTATTTCAGTTTTTCACTACCTATGAAATTGTACCAGTGAATGACAGCCAAATTCCTTCTACCCACCATCCGGCTTCCAAAATAGTAATTTAATCAACATAATTAGATACTAACACGCAATAAAAATAGTTTAATAAATGAACTAACAGTTTTAATAATCAATCACTAAAAACACACATAATTGCGGTTATGATCTTGACTTTCATTGTATAAGTTCTTAACAGATTCGCTAAAAAAGTCGAGTAACGGAAGCTCTCTCAAATAGTGTATTACTCGTATTTATTGAATCGAAATATAGGCGTGACATGTTTTGACTGCATCGGGCAGTCATCGTCGGACAGAGCGGTGGTGGTGAGGTAGAGGCGCCTATTGTGATAAAAACACGTGAGTGTTAACCGTTGCACTTTAATATCAATACGGTAGCTCCCATTATAAATAAATAAATAAATATTATAGGACAATCTTACACAACTCGACCTAGTCCCACAGTAAGCTCAATAAGGCTTGTGTTGTGGGTACTAGACGACGATATATATAATACATAGAAAACTCATGAACAAATATTTGTGATAAACACACAAATAAATACCCTGACCAGGATTCGAACCCAAGACCTCCTGCTTCGTAGGCAGAGTCGCTACCGACTAGGCTAAGAGGCCGTTAAAATCCGTCCCATTGGTTGACTGTATGTCCTTACCTCGCGTGGTTGTCACAGTAAGCCAGCAGAGATTTCAGTTGAGGAGAATCCATTTCGGCGGCTAAATGTAAGCTGCAGCGACGGTCGTTGTCACAGAGCAGGGGGTCCGCGCCATTTTGGAGTAGTATATTCGTGCAGGTGACAGAGACGTTCTGTCGTACTGCCATATGGAGAGCCGTCTGGAAAAACTTTAAGGCTTAATTTGGCTGATGCGGGGCTGTGCATATCTTTTTTTTTTTTCGTTAAATTCCACACGTTTCTTTGTAAATTAATAGTAGTTACGAGGTAATCGCTTTTTGTCAAATTCGAAATAAATGTTGTTTTTCGCTAATATTATCTTCTGTTACCGCGATTGTTATTCATTGAAATTAAAGACTTTAGAACAAATTAATCGCGTTTATTAACACCATGTCCCTACGTTTCGAGCCCTTTACAGCACTCCTTTTCACAGGGATGATGATTGAGAGAATGTGAATTCTCCCCGTCAATCAAAAAAGTTACTTGTGCAAACTACCTACATACAAAAAAAAAACATAAAAAACAAAGGTGACCAACCCGCATTGTAGACCATACAATGCCCAGCGGGGCTTATAAAGCTAGAAATAGATAGCCTGAAGTGCATTCCATAATTAAAATTACCCTGTGTGGATTAACATACGTACAACTTACGAACGCTTCCCTAAATGGCTTTTGGGGCAGAAAGGCGCTCCTTTCTGCCCCAAAAGACACAAAAAAACACACACAAGAAATCTACCCCATTTTGCCTCTTTTAACATCTTTTTTTTGGTTATGATGTTAATAAACGCGATTAATCGGTTCTAAAGTGCTCAATTTCAAAGTTAACATTAGTTTCTTAGAGAAATTGACTCGTGTTAACCTGAACAATCTCCCCTTAAAGTAACGTAAATTAAATAGAACATGTTGATGAGTAAATTTACCCGCACTTGGTATTTTATCAACTTGAACATTTTGCGCACTAGGGATGTGACTCTGTCGACATACTACACTCACGATGTCCGCGTAAGCGAATATCGCCGGCTCAAAACTCTGACATTATGAGTGTAGTGTTGTGACAAAGTCACATCCCTGGTGCGCAAAATGTTTAAGTTGATAAATTGATAATAAAGACTCCTAGTTACCTTCCCCTAGGTTCCATTTCGTCTATTACACGCCGTCTAATACTTTGATATCATTCTCTCTGATTCTAGGTACTTAACCGGGGAGTACCTAGTTTATCGAATAACGGTTAAAAGACTCCGTCACTGTAGGTTAAGGAAAATTACGCACAGTCCAAAATTACAGGAAAAAAACCTCATTGTAGGCTTAACGCCAGAACAGAAAAAACTTCGAATTTAAAACTTATTTTAACGCAACAGAGTTCACATTCCATTAAAATCTACGGTCGAGTGAAACCCTTTTTGTTACTTGTACACTTATATGAATGTACAGAATTGCATCTATCAACAAAACTTATCATCTCAAACCAAAATCGACTTTAATGCTTAAGAAATAAAGTGTATAGTCATTGGTAAAAGATCGCAATTGTGGTCAGTATCTATTTGTCGTAACTTACATTGCCTGTTACAAGGTAAAATGAACTTTAATACTAGAACGTTAAAGTCGAAAATAGATTGTAAGCGTCATCGGGGACTTTACCGAAAGTACCTTAATATGAACTCAATATCGCTGATAAATAAAACAAAAACATGTTTATGAATGACATATATTAATGGGGTATTCCAGGCGCTTTTGACCTTTTTATTATCATGTTTACTATCTGTAAACGTTATTTAACGACGTTAACTAACATTATTATTGCAAACATGAAAATGACATGTGGTTAAGAATTATATTTAAGTTTATACAGTGTGTAAGCCTAATACGGGCGATAAATTTAACCAAACATAGAATTCATTAGTGTTATCAATAATCAAAACATATTTTTAAGTTACACTTATTACACACAATGCCTTTTGTAAACACACAAAGCAAGGAATAAATGATATGATGTGATATGATATTATGACCTCATAATTAATTTTTTAATAAAATTTTCAGCAGCAATGTCTACTATAAAAAATTTGACGCTGACAGCTGTCAACGAATGTTTAACACGAGTGTTTTCTATGGATAAAATTTTAATTGCAATTCCAGTTAAGTTACCTAATTACATTTCTTATGTCCTATACTAACCACCGTTAAGAGGTTCGCCCGTATTCGATTTACACACTGTATACCCACGTGTCATTAGCCCTCAATAATGCGTTCAAAAACCGTAACTATACAAATACATACTTTTTTGTTACAACAAATTTCTTACCTGTGAAAATGTTAATATAGTATAGTACACTACGATAATAATAATAAATAAATAAATAAATATTATAGGACATTCTTACACAAATTGACTTTTAAGTCCCGCAGTAAGCTCAAGAAGGCTTGTGATGTGGGTACTAGGCGACGATGTATATAATAGATAGATATGTACATATAAATACTTAAATACATATAAAAACATCCATAACTCAGGAACATATATTTATGACACACAAATAAATGCCCTGACCAGGATTCGAACCCGTGACCTCCCATAGGCAGGGTCACTACCAACTAGGCTAGGAGGCCGTTAAACAAATTATTGACGACCGGTTGGCGTAGTAGGTGACCCTGCCTGCTAAGCCGATGGTTCTGGGTTTGAATCCCGGTAAGGGCATTTATTTGTGTGATGAAACTGATGAACACAGATATTTGTTCCTAAGTCATGGATGTTTTCTATGTATTTATGTATTTGTATATTATATATATCCTTGTCTAACACCGGCCTTTTTGAGCTTACTGCGGGACTTAGTCAATTTGTGTAAGAATGTCCTATAATATTGATTTATTTATTTATATACATAATTAAACGTGTCACCAGCATTTTGTTACATCCTGTATGCCACTTGCCAAGGAATCCGTAGTCAAACCACGTTCATTATGTCTTCCAAGCAAACAAACAGTCAATTTGTGTAGAATGTCCTATAATATTATATGATGATGATGAGCTTACCAACTCAGCAGCCGGTAGGTCCACCGACTCATGCCGCGCCCGCAATGACGCACACTGCCTCCGCACGAGGTCCACGTCGTTATGCAACACTGCCAGGTGGAGAGGACTGAAAAAAAAACAATAATCAGACATTTGACACTCCGGCTGTGGAATGACCTCTGCCGAAGTTTTTCTGAAGGACTACATAGGGAATGCAAACCGGTAAAAAATAGTATGGGTATTACCGGTTAAATATTTACCGGTTGCATTCCGTAGGACTACAGGGGTTCTTCGAAAAAAGGAGTGCATAAGTTTTTTAATGGGTCGCCAACGCGCATGTGACACCCCTTTAGTTGCAGGTGTCCATGGGTAACTGTGACGCTTTCCATCAGACGGATCGTTTGCTTGTTTGCCACCGACGCCTCCAACTCCAGGGGTTACATTTTCAATATAAATTGCATAGTACTTACACTATCATAAAGTTCCAACTGATATCAGATAATACACTATCTTATCATAATTCAACAGCTCATACAATTCTAGGAACGACACTTCAATTTCCCAGAAATAAAGTACTTCATTCATAATCATAATGAATAAAGACTGTATCAATAAACTATATCTATAAGGAAGTACCGATTTGGTTGAAAAGGGACTTTTTCAATACAATGTTGCAAACAAGTATGGTCATAAATACACCATTAAACTAGTGCCTGCGCGATGTTTAGGGTTAGGTTACCAAACATACCTTGGTTTTTTACAAGCTTATTTAACTTGTAATGTATGTTTGTTTGTTTGTCAGGGTCAAAACTTGCAAGCAAAATTTGATTAAGTTCGCATTATTCCAATAAGCTGAAACTTCACATGATTATGAAGGTTGGATGACAATAATTGACAATACAATGTTCTGTGGCCCTAGCACAAGAGTGTCGCGACAGTATCTCGCGGTCGAGAAAGACAACTGTCACTGTCTAATCCGAATAGTTAGAAAGTGACAGGTGTCTTTCTCGACCGCGAGATACTGTCGCGACACTCTTGTGCTAGGGCCACTGGTACCAAAGCGCTTTAAGATACAGATACAGGCTTTAGGTACAGATAAAATATTGAGAATTAAATGTTAGACAAAAAACTAATTTTTATAAGATTACTTTGTTGTCCATCCGTCCATCTGTCTGTCAAGACCCTTTATCTAGGGAACGCATAGAGGTAGCAAGTTGAAATTAATACCACATACACAAGTTTGCGGTTCCGTTGAAGCTGTAAAAAAACCAAACCCCTATGTCAACGCAATCAAAAGATACGGCCGTTTATGTCGCATTTCCCATACATTTGCAATGGGAATCAAAATGTATAGGGTACTTCCCGTTGACCTAGAATCATGAAATTTTGCAAATAGCAAGAGCTTGTAGCACAAGTACAGGAGATACCTTTCAAGCAGATACCTAAGGTTATAAATGGGGTTGGGAAGCCTTCTTCGTGCGGAACTGGAACTCTCGGTGGGTGGGCTCTTAAGTATTGGCTGAAGGCTTGAGCCATTTTTTTATGACCACAATAGATAAAGAACCTCCTTCTTCCTAGCTTATGCCAGGAAGCCTGAGGTCCGCTTTGGCTACTAACCCCAAGATTGCGTGTAGGAGCTAGTTTAACGAAAGCAACTGCCTCTGACCATAGAAACCCAGAGAGAAACCTAGGCCTTATTGGGATTAATCTGGTTTCCTCACAATGAACCTTTACCGAAAAGTGATTGATAAATATCAAATTATACTTATATAACTAGGTATGAGCTCACTACTTTCGGATTGAAAGTCGAACGTCTTACCGCTGTGCCACCAACATTCCCTGCAATAGCTAAGAACCATCCTAATAAAAAATATATTTTTAAAAGCCTTTTTTATCAGGATGACATTTAACACGAATAGTGAATGCCAACTGCGAAAAGTTTGTATAGAAATTAATAGTTAGCCAGTAAATTACCGTAATTTCATACACAGAAATGAATAGTTACCAATAATTTTCGTACGATAAAGTTTTTTAAATATAGGTTTAAAAAAAAGTTACTCACTAATATCCATCCTCATTTTGCTCGAGGCACAATTTAAAGTCAATGAATGCCTGATGCCAAATCAGCTTCATCCGTTCCTCATGTGTCACATTCTTCAGGACCTCCGGCGTCGCAATATGGAAGTCATCCTCAGGCTTCACCGGAATCATTATCACACTACCGTCTCGGAGCCTGATCTCCGTAGAATTCAAAGTATTATCGCAAACTTTTTTCTTTTCCGTATACTTGTCTATATGGTTTAAGATAATACTTGCGTTCTCAAGGACCCCGGGTAAACTAGGCAAGCTTGACAATGATATGTCACTAGAGGTGGAAATATTACTGTCTTCATCAACATGTGTTCTCAAATCCGGAAACGTCTTTTCTTTAAATTTCTCTTCTGCTTTTTTCTTTATTATATCGTTTTTCACGTCACTCAGGTTTATAACACATTTCTTCACTTCTTTTTCTGTGACCACGTATGGCGTTAGTGGCTGTCTTCGCATACGTTTCCTTAACTTTTCTTTTGGGAAATTCAATCGAGTATCATCTGTTTGACTCTCTGTACTTATAAGTTGTTTTCTCGATTCAGATATTTCCATAGTAGTCTGCGTAGAAATAGAGTTGATTTTTCTTTTAACGCTTAAAAGCGCTAATATACCTCTAACTTTAGTTTCTTCATTGAAGACTGATGATAGCGCGGTGAGAACTGTTTCGTAATTTTTCTGTCCAATGGCGGATACGACGTTATCCGACGAAGACTCAACGGTATTACCGTTCTGCGTACATCGTGCGATCGTCCGACACGACTTGTTGAGAAGATTTAACCTGTTCACAATCAATATGTCCTGGGGTTCCCCTTTCAAAAAGTCGCAATTCGGCGACGAATATATGACCTCGTCTTTGTATTGCTGAATAGACGTCATTGGAATAAAGTTACTGTACAATTTCGACGGATGATGAATAACCATTTTGTTGTTATTTTTAATTATTATCGGTTTTATTAACTTCTTTGCTGACGCTTCAGACATTTTTGTAGTTTGTATTATTTTACTCAATAACGAGAGAACTTCATATTTGTAAACAATAAAATCACTGTAATTCACAAACACAAATTAAATAGTTGTTTTTGGCCGCATTACGCAGTGTTTACTTTGATGTACGTACGTCAAATTAAACTAAATTACGGTTAGGGTATCCCCCAAGCAATCAAGTCAAGTACAAAAGTCCCCATGTTGGGATGTTTGTCGTTCGTTCGACGACCTTGGGGGTTCCGTTTCACCTAATAGTTTAACCATTTATTAGCAAAACATGACGATTTTGTACGGTTAAACTTTATTTTTATTCGTTTTTATAATAAATGTTATAGATATTTTACTTGTGTTTTACTATAGAAATATAATTCAAAAGGAATTTTGGTTATGATGCAAGTTACAAAAAGTTAAAAAGTCAAATGACTGTCGTAATAGCGTATATCGAAACGCAAAACATTACGCACTTTTGACAACTTTTCTTTAGGGTTACCATTAATAAGAATAAAAAAGCGGCAAAACCCAACTAATGTATAGTCTGACAAGCGAGCGAGCGCAGGAACAGTAGGACAAAAATAACTATATCCATCCCTGTTTTCAGGGTGGTAATTACTAGCGTAAGAAAAAGACAGTATGATGCTCTCTATCCTACTGTTACTGCGCTCGCTGGGTTGTCAGACTATAATACATATGCATATATATATATTATTTTAAAAGGTTATAAACCATCACCTACTCTATTTCTCGAGGTGATACTGTTAAAAATAGGTTACAGCTTCAAACGAACTCAATTTTATAGCTTCTATTGTGAGAGTCATCTTGCACAAAGAGATAAAGAACGGAATACAATAAAACAAATAAACATTGTCTTTTCCGAAATTTCTAAAAGTCGAAAGGGATGCGCCATCCATAGAGTGCAGTATAGATTGCGCGTGTAAGCAGTGACAATGGATTTGTAAACAACGATATTTAGCAGATTTGATAAGTCTGAGATTCAGATAATAAATTAATGCTATATGTTTATATAAAAATTCTTAAAACTAATTTAAAATCGTTTTGAATTCGTAGCAAAGGATGAATGTGACGTATAATTATAATAGTAAAAAAAGAAAATGTGTCTATAGCCGGTAAATACCCTAAAATACAACTTGTGAAATGCCTATGATAATTTTATGACATAATATTGAATTTGCATCTCTTTCCTTAATATCGAAAACGAAAGAGACAGGGCCATAAATGTTGTGCGTCAGAGATTGTACGTGCCAGATTAGATTGATAATGAACATTGTGCGATATGCTATTTTTAACACAACTATTTCAAGCGTTTAAAATACCAGTTTAAAACAAATTCCACAAATAATTTGATAAATAGACATAATATTGCTATATTCTTGTTACAATAGTACCTATAAATTGTACAAAAGACGAGTACTTTTTTCCTACTGCTACTGACGAAATTGATTAGCCAGCGTATAAAAAAATATTTACACGATTATTATGTAAGAATATGAAATAAAGTTCTCTATGAATGGAATAACATGTTTTAGTATCCTGCGTCGAAAAAGTATAAAGCTAAACGTAAGAATTCCACCTACTGCCAATCAAATCATAATTTAAAACAAAAATGTATAATCTCATTTACAACTATGGTGTCATACCTCATACATAACAACAATTACAATTAAAAATACTTCAAAGTTTATTCAGACTTAGGTAATTGCAGTGTCGTTGCATGCGTGTTTCAGTAACATCAAATCTAAAAGGTTTTTTTCTATAAAAATCTAGTGTAGATAGTTAAAACACTTTTTTAAATCAAACAACGTAAATGCCGCAAAAATATGTTGTACTTATTTTTTTGTGTCCATCTTTCCGATCATGGAACATGTTGATCCAGACCTTTAGGAGGCGTACGTGGAGCCGAAGCTAACATGCAGAGGCTCTTTCGACAATTCAATAAAAATAAGGGGTACACCGAGCGGATGTTGCACCTGCCCGAGTCATGGGACGGATGCAGAGGCAGCACCCGCCAGGGTACATGATTATGATGTCCATATTATTAATAAAGAAAGCTTCCATTTAACTCCACCCCAGGATCTGTACTTATTCGTGCATAGTCAGAGATAATCATACTGTCTTTTCTTAGGTTTGTATTGCCACTCCGAAAATAAGAGACGAATATAGTCTTTCTTAAATTACTATGCGATTTGGTTTGGCAGACTATATATAATCACTTTTTATATCTAGCTGACAGATACATGTTCAATGAAAGAACTGAACATTCATTAACTATATTATTCAGTCATAATGTCAATGAAAACAATTCATGATATAATTGCAATAGGTATAATTCACTGTTCAACTTGCCACCGGTATGAAAAAAGAATAGTTATTAAAATCCCGATGTCATTACATGACAATATTGTTTTGTGCGTGACATCAACGCTGGTGGAACAACCTATACTAAATATGAGCGCTATTTAAAATTAACGTTGCACCATCCGCGCAAAACTTTGCTCAATTTACTCATTGCCTTCGAGGATTCATTACCTTACTCATACACACGATTAATTTTCGAAGAAGTTGCGTTTTACAAAAAGGCTGGCAACACCGATGATAAAACGCAATGAGCCTCGCGACCTAGTATTTCCCACGTGCAAGATCCCACATCTTTATGAGGAAATGTTGCCAATGAAAATATTTTTCACAACAGGATAAGTATACCCACAGGAAAACAAAATTGTCACAAGTATCTAAGAAATAAATCAACATTTTCGTGATAGAAAAGGACTGAATTATTTGTTTTAGCAAAGTATAAAATTAAAATACAAGAATTATATAATATGTATGCCCCCTTATCCATTGGGTGCTTTTATCGGTCGCGACGATTTCCACGACACGACTGGATTGTGAGCATTAGTGACCTAACGGTATGAACGTGCGACTTCCAATCTAAAGGTCGCGGGTTCAAATCCTGGCGGCTCGTACCATAAGTTTTTCGGAACTTACGTACAAAATATCATTTCATATTTACTAATCGCTTTTTGGTGAAGGAAAACATCGTGAGGAAACCGGACTAAACTAAATACCTACGCCAATTCTTGGAATTAGTTGTCAAAGCGGACCCCAGGCGCTACATGAGACGTGGCATACGCCGGGAAAACGCTAGGAAGAAGAAGGAGCGCGTTACATTTCTATGACCTAAAACCATAATATCTACTATAAAGAGTATCTACCCTTCGATTTGGGTAGATACGTGTCGTGATCCTATATACCTACATATTGTGTCGTTTTTAAGTGCACCGGGAGGTCGCACAAAGTCTGATGGCCGAATGTCGTGATTCACTTGTGGTGATGATTATTTTGTATAATCACTTAGTAAATACTTACTAATTCGTTGAAAATATTATAATGTAAACAGTAATTATATAAACTTTATTAAGATTTAAGTCTGAACGTGTGAATACCTTTAATTGGTAGTGGGTAGTTTTATTTTTGTGAACCGGCAACATCGGGTAGAAATTGAATGTTGACGGGGAAGGTAGATATAAAAGCGGCGATCATTCCTGGATCGCCCTCTGTTCGATTTGTGATCTCATGGTAACAAGACCTAAAGCTGCAATATACGGGATGTGAAAGAAGACTGACTGAGTTTTATTACATACGGGTAAATACCGGGTATTTACCTGGGTGGGTAAATACCCGCGACCCATCTCTACTGTGTAGTGTCTTGCACTACATCTACACTTATAATTTATACACTCAATTATATATATAAGGGCATTTATTTGTGTGATTAACACAGATATTTGTTCCTGAGTCATGGATGTTTTCTATGTATTTGTATATTATATATATCGTTGTCTGAGTACCCGTAACACAAGCCTTCTTGAGCTTACTGCGGGACTTAGTCAATTTGTGTAAGAATGTCCTATAATATTTTTTTATTTATATACATTATTAAACGTGTCACCAGCATTTGGTTACCTGTATGCCACTTACCAAAGAATCCGTAGAGTCGAACCAAATACATTATGTCTTCCAAGCAAACAAACAGTCAAACTTTAAAGTATTATTTGAAATGGCAATCTTTTGTGAAATTATGACGTTTGCACGCTTGCAGTCTGTGGTATTAATATTAATATCTAGGAAACTTAGCATATACAGGCTGATTCATGAGTCGTAAGCAGGATTAACCCGGCGATTTCAGTGATTGATAGATAAGCTTCGTCGGCAGAATTGGTGAGAAGCTCGTGGGCTATCCCTCAGGGAGTCGTGCCTTCTGGTCGCTCGCCAAAGCTGCCGAGGGAAATTTTTGTCGGTCGTCCTTACCACCACTGCGAAATGCTGATGGTGATCTGGTCCACAGTGCAAAGGAGAAAGCTGATCTCTTGGGCAATCTCTTTGCCTCGAACTCGACCATGGACGATGATGGCAGTACCGCACCGCCTACCGTCCCGCGGTGCGGTTTCTCCATGCCCGGTATTATATTCAGGCAAACTGATGTCCGGCGGGAGCTGCTATCATTAGACGTCCACAAGTCGAGCGGGCCAGACGGCATACCAGCAGTGGTGCTCAAGCGGTGTGCTCCCGAGTTGTGTCCAGTGCTCACGCGCCTTTTCACGCTCTCATATCACAAACGGCAGGTGCCGTCTTCGTGGAAGACCGCCCTTGTGCACCCTGTGCCTAAAAAGGGTGATAGATCAGACCCGTCGAATTACAGGCCAATCGCTATAACCTCCCTTCTCTCCAAGGTGATGGAGCGCATAATCAACGCAAAGCTCCTGGGATACCTAGAGGATCACGATCTGATCAGTGACCGACAGTATGGCTTTCGCCATGGTCGCTCCACTGGTGATCTTCTAGTGTATCTCACCCACCGCTGGGCTTCAGCTATTGAGAGTCAAGGTGAGGCATTGGCAGTCAGCCTGGATATAGCGAAGGCGTTCGATCGGGTTTGGCATGGGGGTCTTCTATCGAAGTTACCATCTTACGGACTGCCCGGGGGATTATGCGAATGGATTGCCAGCTTTTTGTCCGGCAGATGCATACGAGCCGTTGTCGACGGAAGTTGCTCCGATAGCATGGACATAAATGCTGGTGTCCCACAAGGCTCTGTGCTATCCCCAACGCTGTTTTTGCTGCATATCAATGACATGTTGTCCATTGGCGATATTCATTGTTATGCAGACGACAGTACTGGGGATGCCTATTACACAGGCCGTGCTAACATCCCTCGTCCCGTTGTGTTAGAGAGTCGTGAAAAGCTTGTGTCAGACATCGAGAGTGCTCTCTCTGATATCTCACTGTGGGGCCAGGAAAATCTTGTCCGATTTAACCCCACTAAGACACAAGTTTGCGCGTTCACCGCTAAAAAAACCCCATTTACTGTGGTCCCACAATTCCAAGACACAGTCCTTACCATGTCAGAGAGTATTGGGATCCTGGGTGTTGACATTTCCAGTGACGTCCAATTCCGTAGCTACCTGGAAGGGAAGGCCAAGCTGGCATCCAAAAAGCTCGGTGTGGTCAATAGAGCTAAGCAATACTTCTCTCCGGGGCAAAGACTGTTATTATACAAGTCTCAAGTCAGGCCCCATATGGAGTATTGCTGCCATCTTTGGGCGGGAGCACCTGGATACCAGCTGGGCCCTTTTGACTCGATCCAAAGTCGTGCTGTCCGAATTGTCAACGATCCCAAACTCACGAGCGATATCGAACCCTTAAGTCTAAGGAGAGACTTCGCCTCCTTATGTGTATTCTATCGCTTGTACAATGGATTGTGCTCTGAGGAATTGTTTGATATGATGCCAACGGCTGCATTCTACCACCGCACCGCTCGCCGTCGGCAGGGTGTTCACCCGCATACCCTGGAGCCTAAATGGTCTCGTACCGTGCGGTTTAAGAGGAACTTCCTCCCGCGGACGCTCCGGCTGTGGAATGAGCTCCCTGCCACTGTTTTCCCAAAGGACTACAATATGGGGTTCTTCAAAAAAGGAGTGTTAAAGTTTTTAAAGGGTCGGCAACGCGCATGTAACACCCCTGGAGTTGCAGGCGTCCATAGGCTACGGTGACCGCTTACCATCAGGCGGGCCGTATGCTTGTTTGTCACCGTCGTAGTATAAAAAAAAAAAGCTATTATTCCATACTAGACTTAACGAAATTAACGCTAAATTAAATTAATTATAATCTCCCGATTATGAGGTAATTGATAGTTAAGTATCAATTAACTCATAGTAAGGAAATTAAATTAAATTCAACTTTAATTTCGTTAAGTCTAGTATGAAACAATAGCTTATCGACCACTGATATCGTGGGATTAATCCCGCTCACGACTTATGAATCACCCTGTATGCTAAGTTACCTAGATTTTGTTAGTATTCGGGGCTGTATAAAATAAAACCAACATATAAGTGTAAACTTTTACTAATAATCAGTACAAAACTAGCCGCCATTTTTACAAATTTTATTTCATAATACTACCATCCAGTTGCATAAAGTTCCATTATTAATGGCCATGTATTCAAGTAACACAGGCTACTACCGACAAACCGGTTTTGAATTGTATGGAAAAACCGGTTAATAACCGGCTATTTGGCCGTGTCTTCAAGCAACACAGGCTTCCAACTAGGGTGTGCAAACCGGTTTTGAATTGTACGAAAAAACCGGTTAATAACCGGGTATTAACGAAATTTCATACAAAAAAAACCGGTTTGCACACTACTTCCAACACGGAAGGGAGACGGCAAGGCGACATCTTACCGTACTAATTATTCTGTCACTTGCGGGGAAAACGTGAATACAGACGCACTTCTCACACACTACATACAAAACACAATCTGTAATGTCGACACTAACATAAAGAAAATGATACAACTACACTGACAAATCTTGCACACTTCGATATATTTTAGTGTACGTACTAGTGACAACACAGAAGGCCTACCACGAACCACGAACGAAGTTTCACCTCTCTGTCGCACTTGAGTGAGAAATCACAAGTGCGAAAGGGAGGTATACTTTCGTTCGCGGTTCGTGGTAGGCGCTCAGAGCCGCGTATGCCCATTTGGGCCTGTACTTCCGCAGAGGGGAAAAGTACCTATGCCAAATCCCCTCCCTCGAAGGCCCATATGCACAACAGTAGCGCTCGCCCTACCGGAAGACTTAAGACACATTAGTAAAGTTGACAAACAGTAGGTATGCCATGGCGCAACCATATTGCTCACCAGGCGGCGCCACTCATGCTTGGGTCTCGTATCCGTATGAAATAATCGTCAAAGTGACGTTTGAAATGTCATCGCCAAACGTTCTACTACCGCCTCTAGCGGCGAATAATTCGCGTCAATCAACATATAACCCTTAAATGCATTAATTAACAGTATTGATCCTAAGACATCCCAAGTGACAACCAAATTCATTTTAAATTAACAACTTACAACGATATGACAAAGTCTACATTCCAAGAGTACTTGATTGTCACTTGTCTCGTTTCTGTCCTAAATGCATCATCATGCATTTAAGGGTTAACATAATAAATCGAAGAAGATGTCATATACTACAGAACAAGTGACCAAAGCCCCCGGGGAGCAGGGCTGGAATCGAATCTGCTACTTCCTTCGCGGCAGACGGCTTAACCGATCACCAGTCAGGTCGGAAACTGGTTAGGGTGTCTGCCAAAAAAGCAGGAGGTCGCTGGTTCGATTCCAGCACTGCTCACCGGGGACCTTGGTAAAATTTTCTATAGTATATGACATCTTTTTCAATTTATAAGTTATATAAAGTGAAACATAAGTCATAGCATTTATTACAAATAATAAATGATTTGGATTCATGCTTTACAGTTGTACCCCATGTAATATATTTTCTCCGTTCTGTCCAATCATCAATTTTAGTTCCCACTAGGGAATGCAAACCGGTAAAAAATAGTATGGGTATTACCGGTTAACCGGTCAATTTCATACAAAATATTTGCCGGTTGCATTCCACACCACGCTTTCCTTAATAGAGTTTTATGCAACTGGATATAAGGCACTACAACTTATTACTATATTTATGTACCGTCCGCATATAAAAGATCTTAATAAGACATAAGTTACCAAATAGTACAGAAAAAAAACAATAGTCGTAACCAACACACAAATGAGCCAGTTGGATTCGAACCCGGGACCTCCAGCTTCACAGGCTGTTGAAGGCAGGCGAAAAAACAACTTAGGGAAATATTTTTCCGGAAATGATATAAATTTCACAAAAAAAAACAATATAAAAAATTGACAAAAAAAAAAATGCTCAGTTATAAGGTCTTATACACACGAACGGTAAAATACGTATACTTAGAATTAAATTAGACAATGATTATAAATCGGTGGGTACCAGTCTTTATGTTAAACAGTCTTAAGTTTTTAATGCTTCTGAACCACTGATGAAAAAAAAAACACATTTTTACAAAATTAAATTCCAGATTTGTATATCCACTCCATAGATGGCGTGAAGACCGCATGTTCTCAGTGATATCCATTTAGAACTGCTGGTCAATAGATGGCGCCACCCGTTTAGAAAACAAGATGACGTCGGGCGGAACTCTTTAACTCTGGGATACGAGCCCACCGCTCTGTCAACTGAGCTACTGGGAACACACCCGTGACCCCGAATTTAGGGCGGCCAAGGGAAGTTTTTTTTTAATTTTTCCTTTTTTTCTAAGTTTACTATCGGTTTCTGGTTTCTGCTTATAAACAATAGTTTACCAATACCATGGATAATAGTCGCGGTTATACATTTTTCTTTTTTACTATTTTGAGGGCGCCATACGAGAGATATGGTGAAGAAATTCGGGGCCACGGGTGTGGTCTCGGTAGCTCAGTTAGACGAGCTGGTATCTCAGAGTCGCGGGTTCGAGTCCCGCCCGAGGTCATAATTTACAATTTTCCTTTCTAAGATTTTTTCTTATTATTCGTCTGTCAACACACTAGACAGTTTTCTGTCATGATTAGGACCAACAACAGAGAGAGTTATCTCATTGGATAGGTTTTTTATCCACTTAAGGCATATACTTCGAGCAACTTCGAGCAACACGTTGGAAGGGAGACGGCAAAGCGACATCTTACCGTCCAGATTATTCTGTCACTTGAGGGAAACGTGCACACAGACGCACTCACACACTACATACAAAAACAATCTGTAACGAAGACACTAACACAGATGATACAAACTAATAAATCTTACAGACCGACACAGAACTGTTGCCGTGAAACACGAAACCGGGCGCACGGCTACGGATTCACGAATCACGGACACGACCGCGAGCCCTAGTACGTATGCCGACTCCCCTCACTGAGTTGCTCGAAGGTTATATCAAATCACGTCAAAAAGAGAGAACATTTTGCAGTGTTTTTTTAAGAATCTACGATTCTGAGATCAATTAATCGTTGAAAATAACATGATTTCTGATTGTTTAGCCACAAAAAATATTAATAAACAAAATTATATTCACAGTATTACATTTTATTCTTAATTTTACTGGTATTTTTTTAAGGGGTCGCTTACAAAATGCTTTTACCAGTTTTGGTGTCATGCTTTCTTTACCAAAATCAATGTAGATCGACTCCATCTATTGGAGTTTAATTTAAGTTAGCTGATATCAAAATCGATGCAAAATTAGCTTGGTCTTACTCTACTTTGATTTCATTTATGTTTATATACAGTTGTCAGATAATTAAGAATAAGATTTTTTCCCATAGAAATGCCAACAAATTACAATAAAATGCAAAAAAAAAACTTTTTCAATACTTGTAGGCATTTGTATAAAAAAAATCCTGTTCCTAATTATCTGGCCGACTGTATTATTCGAATTTTCGATTTTGTGATTTTATATCTTCAAATACATATATATGATTAGATTTCTTACAATACATTTTTTATACACAACTTACCAAAAATGGAGTATAATGGAAAATGATCAAAATATCAATAAAAATTAAACTTACTGACTATACTTATTAACAAAATATACAATTAGCAGTCTGCAAGGTGGGGATATGATCTTTATGTGTGACCGTTTCCAGTAAAAGGTACTTTGCCGGAAGGCTGCCATAAATGCAATTAAAATGGACCTTACGAACTACATAGTACCTTTTACTAAGACAAGTACATATGATATTCTTAAGTAACTAGATTAGTTACTAACTTCAATTGCTATTATTAAGTTAAATGATAAAAGGTACTTCATTGTCGGTTGTTTTTATAAATGAATCTTCCTCCTAGCTTTGTCGGTAGTGACTCTGTCTACGAAGCAGGAGGTGCCGGGTTCGAATCCTGGTCAAGGCATTTATATGAATATTTTGTTCCTGTGTTATGGATGTGTTTTATGTATTTATATGTATCTATCTATTATATATATTGTCGCCTAGTACCCACAACACAAGCCTTATTGAGCTTACCGTGGGACTAGGTCGATTTGTGTAAGATTGTCCCACAATATTTATTTCTTTATTATCATCGTTATGGTATTATCTTATCAGCTAGCGACAATGTGGTACCTTTTGCTACAAACGATCACAAATACGCTACCATTTCTAGACAACTCTACTACAGCAGACCTGCAAAAAGGCCCACAAATAGAGCAATATTTTATTAAAATAATATCTTCTTAAACATCTTTGATTATAGTATTTAAGTAGCATTCTCCTATTTTAGCGACCAATTAATGTTGTAGCTGTCAACTGTGTTTGCGAATATTCACGTCTACATGTATACGAAGTATTTATGTCTAAGCCTTTCTGTGTTGCAATTTCATTTTGTACAATCAAAAATACAAATATTCAGGTTTCTAACTCTATCTCTATTCTAATTAGCTCTGTATCACATTCAGTTGCTGGATTTAACTCACCATCATTTGTGATATTTTCATCTACATCATTTGATTTTTCATCAATAAATGCCTTTACATTAGCATCACTTGTCATATCTTCCGTACACTGATCACCATCGCTGCCTTGAAATGCATTTGAACAATCATCATCTTTATCAGAATGATTTTCATTTAATAAAGAAGCTTGTTGTCTTAATTCATCAATCACTTTAGTTTCACTTGAATTACAATTTTCATTAACAATTGCATCAGCTTCCGTTTCAAGTTTTTCTCTCGTCTCAATTTTGTCATTACTCATATCATCATTATTATACGTATTTTGTGTAGCCTCATGATTATCTGTGAATTCATCATTCATACTTTCATCAACATTTTCACTTTGATTTTCATGTGTTTCTTTATACTCATCTTTCGATTCTTCTATATCTTGACAATCATTAATTTCATCGTTACTGACATCATTAGTTTCATCTTTTGCATCACACATATCTTCATCATATTTATCTGCTTTCTGCCTCGTCTCATCTTCATAATCAGAACTCTGTTCAATGTTATTTTCTGTATTAGCTTGACTTGCTAACATAGATGATAACGTTCTTATATAAGCCTCCATATTAGATGCTAGGGCCGCCATGATTTGGTTTTCAACTGTCAATATATTCGACATACTCGTTTCTGGCTCTAATCTCATACTGCTTTTCAGTAAATTCGCCAAAATTGGATTCGCTCTAAGCGTTGCCTCTCGATCTTGTATGTTGGTGCTAAAGTTCTCTTTCTCGACTTGTGTACTGTTCTTATGGATCCTTTTATGGATGATGAACACATCGGGGTCTTTGAAGCATTTGGAGCATTCGTGGCATTTGTAGGTGACCTCTTTTGGAAGGTCTGTGTCTCTTCTCAATAACATTTCTATTTCGGAGAGAGAGCTACTGGATGGACTTGGATTTGTTGATTCAGGCATTTGTGTTGGTTGTTCTGTAAAAAAAATAGAGTCAAAGTCTGGGATCCTAATACCTTAGGTCACTTGGAAAGTTTTGAGATGCTCAAAATCTATCCATGGGACGCACCCTTATTATGTTTTTAAATAGCATTTTGTAGTATTAATTAAACACCGTTAAGTTATCACATTTTCTTAAATGTAATTAGTATGAAGTTATTTTCCTAAAGAATCGACTCGCGAACAAATGTTTGTATGAAAATGTGAAATGTATGTGAAATGCCTGACACTACAATCTGTAGGATCTTCTCTATATTGACATATGAGATTCATGGGTCTTCTCCCACAAATATTTCCGCAGACACACAATTTCTTAACTACTGATTTTAGCGATTGGCCGCTTCTATGGTTCTAATCGAGGTTACTTTAGGAGTCACAAAATCGTCGAAAAATCACTAAATTAGAGGAAACAGATTCCCCTTTTGGCGACTATAATCATTGCAAACATTTTGGGTTTAAAATATCAAGTCGTAAACAAAAATAGAACGAAAATGTGCTCGTGTTGCAAAAAAACGTGCGAACGGACTGTTCCGAAACATGTCGAGCTATTTTCGACTTTATTGACGTGAGTAACCCGCGGACTCGATGGAGGCAAATTATTCACTCCAAGTGCAAGACATCCAATGATGACCACGATCCTCAGTCATGAGGGAACGACAAGAGAGAGAGAGAACCCGCTATAAGAATTTTACTGTCTTAATTTCTTTAATTTTTGTGTCTTACCACTGGGTGCGCCCTCAGACGCGCCGGCGGCTTGCATCGCGAGCATCGTCTGCATGTATATGGCTTGCGCCATTTGCTGTTGCACCTGTAACAAATATCATATTCAGGGCCCGTCATTTTCATGGCGGTGTCGTTATAATGACGTATGGTCACAGGATGTTTTAATACGAAATGAGTTAATGACAGATAAAGTCTATCAACGTTCGATTCTAACGTCGAACGTAATAGTTTTGACTTTGACTATTCAATGACAGCATTATTCTTTTAAACGTCAAAGCTAAAACATGATGTATGGCTTGACGTCATCATCGGCATGAAAATTACGGGCCCTGAAGGCCTACCACGAACCACGAACGAAGTTTCACCTCTCTGTCGCACTTGAGTGAGAAATCCCAAGTGCGAAAGGGAGGTATACTTTCGTTCGCGGTTCGTGGTAGGCGCTCTGGTCATATTGATACTTTATTGAGTACACAAAATAGGTTCTGTAGTGTTTCTGTCTGCCCGCCTAATGGGCTCGGCTAGGATGGTTCGAGGACTGATAGCAGGTTCTGTATATAATCCTGGAGTGTTCTGTAGTGTTCTTACCATGAGATCTATCGCAGGCTGGCTAGGAACCCAGCAATCTGGGGAGCTTCGAGTGTAAGGCACCGGGGACTCTGATGGCAGGTTCTGTATAGCATCCTAGTGTTCTGTACTGTTCTTACCATGGGATCTATCGCAGGCTGGCTAGGAACCCAGCAGCCTGGGGAGCTTCAAGTGTAAGGCACAGGTTGGTAGCCTGGGTAGCTTCAAGTGTAAGGCACCGGTATTCTAACTAGCTCCATCTAGAGAATAGCTACTAATTTAATTTTATCTCATATGGGATTTGCATGTGTGTAAACGGAGTATGAGTATTCGACATGACATTGATATGTCAATAGTTGTCACTTAGTTGGTAAAGTCAATTCTAATGCCCGTTTTACATTAACGGTTGATGCAGCATGTAATTATTTTGTATGAGAAAAAAAAACGAATTTAATAAAACTAACTATGTCATTCTGTTTCCTTAATTATACCAAGCCACATGTCGAAGTTGAAGCTCATGAACATCCTGTATAAATATCTAACAAATATAGTGAACTAGGCTTCAATTCTAAGTAATTTTATATCTACACACACATACACAATATACCCACCGTTACACACTAATAAACACGCTGTAAACTGCTGACTACAATAATTATACATCTTGTCCATAACTTTAGAATGAAACTGAATTGTGTTTAAATCACTCAAAATTTCACATATCTTTGTTTTATATTTTTCTTTTGTTTTTAAAATTTCTTCTTATAATTAATAAATCCTAAACTTCAGCGTAGGTAACAGATAATTTATAAATTGGTATACGATGTAACTGACCCCACGAGACAGGCCTAGCCTAGTGTGGTGGTCATAGGTAAAACTAAACTTGTATAATTTTTGGCAAATAAACAACTTTTACTTTTACTTTACTTTACAGGGTCTCTGATGGCAGGTTCTGTATAGGATCCTAGTGTTCTGTACTGTTCTTACCATGGGATCTAACGCAGGCTGGCTAGGAACCCAGCAGCCTGGGGAGCTTCGAGTGTAAGGCACAGGGTCTCTGATGGCAGGTTCTGTATATCATCCTGGAGTGTTCTCTACTGTTCTTACCATGGGATCTATCGCAGGCTGGCTAGGAACCCAGCAGCCTGGGGAGCTTCGAGTGTAAGGCACAGGGTCTCTGATGTCAGGTTCTGTATAGCATCCTAGTGTTCTGTACTGTTCTTACCATGGGATCTAATGCAGGCTGGCTAGGAACCCAGCAGCCTGGGGAGCTTCGTGTGTAAGGCACTGGGGACTTTGATGGTAGGTTCTGTATAGCATCCTAGAGTGTTCTTTACTGTTCTTACCATGGGATCTATTGCAGGCTGGCTAGGAACCCAGCAGCCTGGGGAGCTTCGTGTGTAAGGCACTGGGGACTCTGATGGCAGGTTCTGTATAGCATCCTAGAGTGTTCTGTACTGTTCTTACCATGGGATCTATGGCAGGCTGGCTAGGAACCCAGCAGCCTGGGGAGCTTCGAGTGTAAGGCACCGGGGACTCAGATGGCAAGTTCTGTGAAGGGATAGCATCCTTCCGGAGGGTTCTCCACTGTCCTGTAATATAGTTTTTAATAGTTTAGAGGTTTGACATTTTTACGGATCCAGATTGTCTCGCCATCTTCTTTTCGGTCTGCTTCTTCCCCGGCCTACGCCAATTCACTACTACCCCATAATAATGCTTATGCTTTTATGTTAAACCGAATCCACGTCATTTCGATGATTTTCAGTTAAGAGGGGGCAGAGTGTTTTCAACGTAAACGACAGTTACGGTTAAGACTGTGGCGTCCTCAATTATTTGCAAAGACATACAAGATGCATGTAATTATTATCTCAAAGAGTGTGTCTACCATATTCGTGTATTTATAATCTACAATAATGTACAGTTTAGTAAATATGTCTACGCAAAGACGCAGCAAAATTGAGAAAAACGCGTGTCAGCGTTTATGCCAAAGTGAATGAAAAATCATTTGCTTTATTTTTAAAAACTAACTCTATCCAATCTCAAATATACAAGCTACTGAATTCGTATAGTCTTATTACATAATACTGGTTCATTAATTAATTATGATTTTTTTAAAACGTCCTAAAAATCCGCCATACAAAATTACTATGGAATCTGATCGTTGAAATATAACAAGTGAGCAACACCCGAAATAGTCACTCGGCCCCGAATGTTCGAAGCGACACCACGTCTCTCTGCGGAGCGTCTACATCTTGAAATAAATCGATGTTCATTGTGTACGTATACTGCGTTATAGGTAGCAAAACGGTATAAGAATTTTTTTACCATTTTTTGTGTTTCCAAAGGAAATAGGCAATAGCAACCAGTTCAAAATGAATGACATACAGAGTTAGTTTCGTTTATACCTCATTGTATATAGTGTCACTTGGACCGTAGAAGATGTCCAAGGTCTGATGACGGAGTAGAAAGGTGGCCACCGGAACTCAGGAAGTAGTTGATGTAATACCCCCGTGTTTGGACTCATTTGTATTGTTTTGGCGGGCACTTGGACCGTGACTGGTGTCCAAGGTCTGATGATGAAGCAGAAAGATGACCACCGGAACTCAGGAAGTAGTTGATGTAATACCCCCGTGTTTGGGCTCGTTAGGTTTGTTCTGGTGAGCACTTGGACCGTGAGTGGTGTCCAAGGTCTGATGATGGAGCAGAAAGATGACCACCGGAACTCAGGAAGTAGTTGATGTAATACCCCCGTGTTTGGGCTCGTTAGGTTTGTTCTGGTGAGCACTTGGACCGTGAGTGGTGTCCAAGGTCTGATGATGGAGCAGAAATATGACCACCGGAACTCAGGAAGTAGTTGATGTAATACCCCCGTGTTTGGACTCATTTGTATTGTTTTGGCGGGCACTTGGACCGTGACTGGTGTCCAAGGTCTGATGATGGAGCAGAAAGATGACCAGCGGAACTCAGGAAGTAGTTGATGTAATACCCCTGTGTTTGGGCTCGTTAGGTTTGGTTAGGCGAGCACTTGGGCCGTAGGTGGTGTCCAAGGTCTGATGATGGAGCAGAAAGGCGGCCACCGGAACTCAGGCAGTAGTTGATGTAATACCCCCGTGTTTGGAGTCATTTGTATTGTTTTGACGAGCACTTGGATCGTGAGTGGTGTCCAAGGTCTGATGATGGAGCAGAAAGGTGTCAACCGGTACTCAGGAACCAGTGGGTGGAATACCTTCGTGTTCAGACTCGTAGATTTTGTTTTGACGAGCACTTGGGCTATACATAGTGTCCAAGGTCTGATGGTGGAGCAGTAAAGTGTCAACTGGTACTCAGGAACCAGTTGATAGAATACCTTCGTGTTTAGACTCGTTAGTTTTGATTCGACGAGCACTTGGGCCATGCATGGTTTCCAAGGTCTGATGATGGAGCAGATATTTACAAATATATTTAAAAATTATAAATTATATTTATTACATTAATATTTATAAATTTTGTAAGGTTGACTCCGATTTGGATAAAAATCGATATCTGAGGATCCGGCGGGGTGATTAACATGAATCTTGAGTCAAATTTGTTAAATATTGTTTAAACCGACGCCATCTTGAATTTTGTAAGATAAACTCCGATTTGGATAAAAATCGATATCTGACGATCCGGCGGGGTCCTTACCATGAATCCAGAATCAAAATCGTAAAATATTGTAAAAAGCGACGCCATCTTGGATTTTGTGCGATAAACTCCGATTTGGATAAAAATTGATATCTGAGGATCCAGTGGGGACCATGACATGAATCTAGGATCAATATTGTAAAATATTGTAAAAACCGACGCCATCTTGGATTTTGTAAAATCAACTCCGATTTGGATAAAAATCGATATCTGACTATCCGGCGGGGTCCCTAACATGAATCCAGAATCAAAATCGTCAAATATTGTAAAAAGCGACGCCATCTTGGATTTTGTAAAATCAACTCCGATTTGGATAAAAATCGATATCTGACTATCCGGCGGGGTCCCTAACATGAATCCAGAATCAAAATCGTCAAATATTGTAAAAAGCGACGCCATCTTGGATTTTGTGAGATTAGCTCCGATTTGGATAAAAATCGATATCTGAAAATCCAGCGGGGTGATTAACATGAATCTTGAGTCAAAATTGTAAAATATTGTTAAAACCGACGCCATCTTGGATTTTGTAAGATCAACTCCGATTTGGATAAAAATTGATATCTGACGATCCGGCGGGGTCCTTAACATGAATCCAGAATCAAAATCGTAAAATATTGTAAAAAGTGACGCCATCTTGGATTTTGTGAGCTTAACTCCGATTTGTATAAAAATCGATATCTAAGGATCCGACGGAGTGATTAACATGAATCCAGAGTCAAAATTGTAAAATATTGTAAAAACCGACGCCATCTTGGATTTTGTAAAATCAACTCCGATTTGGATAAAAATCGATATCTGACTATCCGGCGGGGTCCCTAACATGAATCCAGAATCAAAATCGTCAAATATTGTAAAAAGCGACGCCATCTTGGATTTTGTAAAATCAACTCCGATTTGGATAAAAATCGATATCTGACTATCCGGCGGGGTCCCTAACATGAATCCAGAATCAAAATCGTCAAATATTGTAAAAAGCGACGCCATCTTGGATTTTGTGAGATTAGCTCCGATTTGGATAAAAATCGATATCTGAAAATCCAGCGGGGTGATTAACATGAATCTTGAGTCAAAATTGTAAAATATTGTTAAAACGGACGCCATCTTGGATTTTGTAAGATCAACTCCGATTTGGATAAAAATCGATATCTGAGGATCCGGCGGGGTCCTTAACATGAATCTAGAATCAAAATCGTTAAATATTGTAAAAAGCGACGCCATCTTGGACTTTGTGAGATTAGCTCCGATTTGGATAAAAATCGATATCTGAGGATCCGGCGGGGTGATTAACATGAATCCAGAATCAAAATCGTAAAATATTGTAAAAAGCGACGCCATCTTGGATTTTGTGAGATCAACTCCGATTTGGATAAAAATTGATATCTGACGATCCGGCGGGGTCCTTAACATGAATCCAGAATCAAAATTGTAAAATATTGTTAAAACGGACGCCATCTTGGATTTTGTAAGATCAACTCCGATTTGGATAAAAATCGATATCTGAGGATCCGGCGGGGTCCTTAAAATGAATCCAGAATCAAAATCGTTAAATATTGTAAAAAGCGACGCCATCTTGGACTTTGTGAGATTAGCTCCGATTTGGATAAAAATCGATATCTGAGGATCCGGCGGGGTCCTTAACATGAATCCAGAATCAAAATCGTTAAATATTGTAAAAAGCGACGCCATCTTGGACTTTGTGAGATTAGCTCCGATTTGGATAAAAATCGATATCTGAGGATCCGGCGGGGTGATTAACATGAATCCAGAATCAAAATCGTAAAATATTGTAAAAAGCGACGCCATCTTGGATTTTGTGAGATTAGCTCAGATTTGGATAAAAATCTATATCTGAGGATCCGGCGGGGTGATTGACATGAATCTTGAGTCAAAATTGTAAAATATTGTTAAAACGGACGCCATCTTGGATTTTGTAAGATCAACTCCGATTTGGATAAAAATCGATATCTGAGGATCCGGCGGGGTCCTTAACATGAATCTAGAATCAAAATCGTTAAATATTGTAAAAAGCGACGCCATCTTGGACTTTGTGAGATTAGCTCCGATTTGGATAAAATTGGATAAGTGATTGGTAAATTTCACGGCATTACCTACAGATAAAGTTTTTTTGTGACAAGTAGGTATCCGACGTTAAGACACACCCAATACGGCGGAGGTTGGACTTTTGACCGACGGCCTACGGCAAATTAGGTTATGATTATAGGTTTTCGTTCAATGTGCTTTTTACATTCAATATGTATCTAATAGCATTTACCTATCTAAAAACTCGGCATGTTGTAACGCTTTAAAGTAAAAAAGATGTAGTTTTTAAATAAGTCAATGTTTAATTTTTTTTTATTTATCTACTTTCTGAATTGAATTATGTTTTTGCGGTACATTAAATAAGTTATTACATCTATGAAGTAAGTTAGGTCTCTAGCCGTCACAAGTTCACACATGTTACAATAATATATACCTACATAGTTATTATCTGGTGTTACCAACTATATTTTCTATTTAATAGTTTCCGTTTATTAGTCTATAACTTCCTACCGGTTTTAAAAAGGAAACAAGTTCAGACCGCAGAAATAAAATACTTATGAGCATATTACAGAGCCGAGTGGAACTTATTGGGACATAAAATACAGTAATTAGCCGTAATATTTATCTATAAATAAACATATACATATTAATACATTTTTTTCATTACTTTAAACAATTTATATTCTTGTAATTATATTTATTTTTATCTCGCTCATAATTTGCGTTAACTACCTAGTTATCTTGAGGTAGTTATTTCATTCATAATCTTCTTTTAAAGATACTTTAAGTATTAAAATCATTTTTAATTTGTTTCTAGTGTTTTGTTTTCCTTTTAATGTCAACTTACGTATTAAAAATGGTTCAATTAGGTAGGTAGATCGTTTTTTTACGGATATCCGCCGCCGTGCTCATTTTACTTTTCTTTTGTGAGTTAGCTTACCTACTACTTGCCTAGGTATATTTATTTCGACTGACTACATATGTAGAAAGAGAGAGATGGTTTAAAGCCATTTATTATCAATAAAGACTTCCGTCACTTATGTGATAACATTTTGACTTAAATATAACGGTTTGGTTCATCTAGTAACGACTCATTAAACGAGTGCGTGTATTAAATCTTAAAAACAGAGATCTACTTAAATTCTGATAAGAAGTCTAAGTTATAGATTGGATACGTGATTAACATGAATCCAGAATCAAAATCGTAAAATATTGTAAAAAGCGACGCCATCTTGGATTTTGTGAGATCAACTCCGATTTGGATAAAAATTGATATCTGACGATCCGGCGGGGTCCTTAACATGAATCCAGAATCAAAATTGTAAAATATTGTTAAAACGGACGCCATCTTGGATTTTGTAAGATCAACTCCGATTTGGATAAAAATCGATATCTGAGGATCCGGCGGGGTCCTTAACATGAATCCAGAATCAAAATCGTTAAATATTGTAAAAAGCGACGCCATCTTGGACTTTGTGAGATTAGCTCCGATTTGGATAAAAATCGATATCTGAGGATCCGGCGGGGTCCTTAACATGAATCCAGAATCAAAATCGTAAAATATTGTAAAAAGCGACGCCATCTTGGATTTTGTGAGATTAGCTCCGATTTGGATAAAAATCGATATCTGAGGATCCGGCGGGGTGATTAACATGAATCCAGAATCAAAATCGTAAAATATTGTAAAAAGCGACGCCATCTTGGATTTTGTGAGATTAGCTCCGATTTGGATAAAAATCGATATCTGAAAATCCAGCGGGGTGATTAACATGAATCTTGAGTCAAAATTGTAAAATATTGTTAAAACGGACGCCATCTTGGATTTTGTAAAATCAACTCCGATTTGGATAAAAATCGATATCTGACTATCCGGCGGGGTCCTTAACATGAATCCAGAATCAAAATCGTCAAATATTGTAAAAAGCGACGCCATCTTGGATTTTGTGAGATTAGCTCCGATTTGGATAAAAATCGATATCTGAGGATCCGGCGGGGTGATTGACATGAATCTTGAGTCAAAATTGTAAAATATTGTTAAAACCGACGCCATCTTGGATTTTATGAGATTAACTCCGATTTGGATAAAAATCGATATCTGACGATCCGGCGGGGTCCTTACCATGAATCCAGAATCACAATCGTAAAATATTGTAAAAAGCGACGCCATCTTGGATTTTGTAAAATTAACTCCGATTTGGATAACAATCGATATCTGACTATCCGGCGGGGTCCTTAACATGAATCCAGAATCAAAATCGTAAAATATTGCAAAAAGCGACGCCATCTTGGATTTTGTGCGATAAACTCCGATTTGGATAAAAATCGATATCTGACTATCCGGCGGGGTCCTTAACATGAATCCAGAATCAAAATCGTCAAATATTGTAAAAAGCGACGCCATCTTGGATTTTGTGAGATTAGCTCAGATTTGGATAAAAATCTATATCTGAGGATCCGGCGGGGTGATTGACATGAATCTTGAGTCAAAATTGTAAAATATTGTTAAAACGGACGCCATCTTGGATTTTGTAAGATCAACTCTGATTTGGATAAAAATCGATATCTGATGATCCGGCGGGGTCCTTAACATGAATCCAGAATTAAAATCGTAAAATATTGTCAAAAGCGACGCCATCTTGGATTTTTTGAGATTAACTGCGATTTGGATAAAAATCGATATATATCCAAATCGATTTTTATCCAAATCGGAGCTAATCTCACAAAGTCCAAGATGGCGTCGCTTTTTACAATATTTAACGATTTTGATTCTGGATTCATGTTAAGGACCCCGCCGGATCGTCAGATATCGATTTTTATCCAAATCGGAGTTAATCTCACAAAGTCCAAGATGGCGTCGCTTTTTACAATATTTAACGATTTTGATTCTGGATTCATGTTAAGGACCCCGCCGGATCGTCAGATATAATTTTTTATCCAAATCTGAGTTGATCTGACAAAATCCAAGATGGCGTCGGTTTTTCATTATTTTACAATTTTGACTCTGGATTCATGTTAATCACTCCGTCGGATCCTCCGATATCGATTTTTATCCAAATCGGAGTTAAGCTCACAAAATCCAAGATGGCGTCGCTTTTTACAATATTTTACGATTTTGATTCTAGATTCATGTTAAGGACCCCGCCGGATCGTCAGATATCAATTTTTATCCAAATCGGAGTTGATCTTACAAAATCCAAGATGGCGTCGGTTTTAACAATATTTTACAATTTTGACTCAAGATTCGTGTTAATCACCCCGCCGGATCCTCAGATATCGATTTTTATCCAAATCGCAGTTAATCTCACAAAATCCAAGATGGCGTCGGTTTTAACAATATTTTACAATTTTGACTCAAGATTCATGTTAATCACCCCGCCGGATCCTCAGATATCGATTTTTATCCAAATCGGAGCTAATCTCACAAAGTCCAAGATGGCGTCGCTTTTTACAATATTTAACGATTTTGATTCTGGATTCATGTTAAGGACCCCGCCGGATCGTCAGATATCAATTTTTATCCAAATCGGAGTTGATCTTACAAAATCCAAGATGGCGTCGGTTTTAACAATATTTTACAATTTTGACTCAAGATTCATGTTAATCAACCCGCCGGATTCTCAGATATCGATTTTTATCCAAATCAGAGTTAATCTCACAAAATCCAAGATGGCGTCGCTTTTTACAATATTTAACGATTTTGATTCTGGATTCATGTTAAAGACCCCGCCGGATAGTCAGATATCGATTTTTATCCAAATCGCAGTTAATCTCACAAAATCCAAGATGGCGTCGGTTTTAACAATATTTTACAATTTTGACTCAAGATTCATGTTAATCACCCCGCCGGATCCTCAGATATCGATTTTTATCCAAATCGGAGCTAATCTCACAAAGTCCAAGATGGCGTCGCTTTTTACAATATTTAACGATTTTGATTCTGGATTCATGTTAAGGACCCCGCCGGATCGTCAGATATCAATTTTTATCCAAATCGGAGTTGATCTTACAAAATCCAAGATGGCGTCGGTTTTAACAATATTTTACAATTTTGACTCAAGATTCATGTTAATCAACCCGCCGGATTCTCAGATATCGATTTTTATCCAAATCAGAGTTAATCTCACAAAATCCAAGATGGCGTCGCTTTTTACAATATTTAACGATTTTGATTCTGGATTCATGTTAAAGACCCCGCCGGATAGTCAGATATCGATTTTTATCCAAATCGGAGTTTATTTTACAAAATCCAAGATGGCGTCGGTTTTTACAATATTTTACCATTTTGACTCTGGATTCATGTTAATCACTTCGTCGGATCCTCGGATATCGATTTTTATCCAAATCGGAGTCAACCTTACAAAATTTATAAATATTGATATAATCAATATTATAAAAGTGACGTTTTCTGGGTAAAGAAAGATACCACATTGTCGCTTATTGATAAGAATGATAAGGCGCTTCTGTCATAAAGAATCACTTGGAAAACCTTATCAACAGGCGACAATGTGGTACTTTTACCAAGAAAACGACACAATTTTGTAACGATTTCATAATATGTGACGTTTTGCGGTGAAAGGTACCTTATGGACGATCGGCGCTTACGCTGTTAACAAAGACGCTGATAATAATGCGCTGCAACGCGGCGTAAGCGCCGACCGTCCATAAGGTACCTTTAGCCGTAAATAGCCACATATGAAATCATAAAAAATGTGCTTTTATTTAGAAAAAGGCACTTTGCCATTCTGCCGGTTGTCGATAAGGCGCGAATGTCATAAATATTAGTTTAGAAATGAACCTTATCAACAACCGACAGAATGGTACCTTTCTTTAGTACTAAATACAAACACAAATAATAAAATCATTTGGAAAAACCGAACAAATATTAGGTGAATTAATACAATATCTGTATCAAAGGATTATAAAAATGAGGAATTCTAAGATTTCTAAGTTATAACCTTTTAACGCCCGAATAATGACGCGCCGGTGTAGTAGTGTGCGTGCGCGCACGCACACAGATAGCGAGCAGTGCGGGGCCGCTAAATGCCTATTTCGTGTCCGCGGCAAACACTCTGCCCCCTCTTAAAGATTCTTGTAGTTTTTTCATATGTTTTACATGAATCTATCTACTCGTATCTACACATACAAAGTAGAGTAAAAAATATGTAAATTGAAGATATTTGAAAAAAAAATGAGTTGGGAACTCTGACAATTGATAACAGAACAAATTTGCAATGAAAAAACAAATGCATTTTCATTTTTTCATTTCAATGATTTTAGAATTTTTGTCTGTTTGTCTGTCTACCTGTTTCTTTGTTTGAGTATCACATGGAAACGGCTGAATGGATTTAGATGCAACCTTCAGGCAGGTGAAGGGGATCTCCTGTCAGGTTATAGGCCGAAAAAAAATATTACTATCCCACAATTTTATACAATCATTTCTGATTTGAATACCACGCTTCCACGCCAACAATTGTTTGTTATTTTCTGTAAAACGTGTTGAACTGCCCCGTGGTTTACAAATTATAAATTATAATCTATTTTTTTCCGGTGAAGTATTATTTTCTAGAAACAAGGGTAGGCAATTAAAAACGTGAGCCGATGAAATTGAGGACATGGCTGGACAGACTACCACTCAACAAAAAAAGGGAGAAGAATTTCCATTATTTTTCCTTCCTTGTTGAGGCTTTTGCACGAAGGCACACAGAATCGGCTGTATGTATATATAAAAAATATATAACAAGAAAAAACTAAAACTAAATATAATTTAAAAAAAAATTGTATGCTGGGCCATTTATGACCTCATGTTCATGTACTTAAAAATACTGGTGGCACAGAACTATCAGTGTACGTACGGCAAGTATACGGTTTTCGGATTTTTTCCTGGACCTGTGCTACAAGCTCTTGCTTTTTGCCAAACTCTAGGATAAGATATTTTTTAACATTTCTCGTGTTCCAAAATACACCATCATTTTCGTGGTCACTATATTAAGTGATATTTAAAAAAATAATAGAGACTACATCTGTATATAATCTTTTTAACTATAAGCTACTTCGAAATACACATTTTGCGTCTGCGGCTATTTGCGTATTATAAGTTTTTCGTAATGTGCATTTTGCGAGTAGTGTGCATTTTCCGATATGTACATTTTGCGCGTGTACTTTTTGCTTCGTGTACGTTCCGCGTGTTTCACAATATGCGTTCGGTACATTGTGCGTCTAATGTACATTTTGCGTTTTGTGCATTTTGCTCCGAAGGGACCTGCTACCCTTAATGTGTGGTATGACAGTGAACCATATTGCCGTAAGATTATATTCAAATGACTTAAGTTGATTATTCACTACAACTTATACATATATTATAAAAAGACTTTGTGAATTGAATTTATATTAATTAGCTTTTGGAAGGGGTTTTCTTTTTATAGCTTAGTTTCTTTTATCTTTTTTTTTCTAGGTAGGTAAGTATTTTTTTTTTGTAAGTTCTTCTTTTATTTCGTTTTTAGCTTAAGTAATTTAATTAATGTGTTTTAATCAAGTTCATTTAAATTTTATATTATTAATAATGTTTTTTTAAATTGCGTGTTAAAATTAAGCACTTATGAACACTTAATCCCTAGACAATTGAAGAGGTTACAAAAATAACATCCTGAATTCATCATTCTCATGGTCAAATAAGTTATATTGTTTATAACTTGTTTGATTGTTTATTTCTGTTGATACATTATAAATTAAATAATGCACACAGTCTTTTCTTCCAAATTGTGCAAATGTTCATTCAAATTGTACAAATTGTGAAAATGTTTTTTTTTTCATGTTCATAAAGCTAAACATTGGAGTTCTCTTTCTATGACTTTTCAAAAACCGCATGCATAATTCCGGGCCTTGCTGATAACATTCTTCTCTCAAATTAAGATTGTTTTTAGTAAAAGGTACCACTTTGTTGCTAGCCAATAAGGTGCTAATGAAATGAAATGAAATTTATAAATGAACCTTATCAACAAGAAAAAGTGGGACCCTTCACTGAAACCACAGACAATTGACAGTTTAAGTTAAGCAATAACAGAATCTTTTATAAACATAAATATGGATTATAATTACAATTACATTGACTGTGAAATTGTTTTAACCCAGTATAAAACCGGTACAACATTATAATACCCGGTATAAAAGTTCTTAGGTTTGAGGAGCACTACCTTAAATAAATTGCTCCTGTTACAGGAAACACCTGGTATAATGACATGTGTACAAATGCCATGAAGTGTTAGCAAAATTATACACAACACTACTAAACCTACATGTAATAAATAGTGATACAACTATAACCTTGTTGCATGTAGTAGTTATGCCCATGCTCCATATATAGATGTAGACTACTTTTTAACTAACAGGTTTTACTAGAAAATATAAATATGATTAGATATATGTAGGTACTCTAGATCTCATTTAATTATTTGCTCTCACTTACACTCATTCTTACACTAAGCAGTTAAACTAACGATATTAACTGTGAGGTATAGTCTAACACAGGTATATAGTGGCGTTAGATGGCTTATAATAAAAAATTAGTCTAAAGATGCATTTGTAATACATTCAATGCTAGCATCATTTACTGCACTGTTTGATTGTTTATTGACTGTGGTAATTACCTTAATATCGTAATTTCGCACACTAATTGCATGTTTGTTAGCAAAACAAAGTAATTATGCGAGATTCCGTGGTATTTAGGCAAGATAGATGAGCTAATGACGTGCCTTTTCTCAACTTACCCTTATTTTTTCCCACGCTCGTTATAGTGTAATCCTCCGGCTTAAAATGCAAACTGCACACTTTAGAGTACTTAGTATAAGGCTTTCCTCTCTTCAGTATACGATTCCATAGCTTGGCGAGCTCCTCGTCTCTTGGAAATTGATGAAACGATACGTTCTTGGCTTTACCGGCCATCGAAGTACAACGCGGCACGGTGCAGTAATATGGCATCTTGGCGCTTGCTGGAACCGCGCATCAGCTCAGTAATTATCATAGCTACGTTATGCTCGCATTGTTGATACGGTACAGGTGGAATACTTATAAAAACAAACAAAACTTCGCGCATAAACACCAAGCGCCGACATGATCAAAATAAAGAAAAAATATTTAGTGTTACCATATGAAAATATTAGTCACAAGTAGACAGCATGTTGTCTGTGGAATCGAAGCGGCTCGCTTTCGAATCGATTTTTTGTGCGAGTACTTAATCGATTATTGAGCCAAAAAAAAATTACATTATTTATTCGCACATATTTATTCGATACAGTAAAGTTTATTCAATTTTTTTATCATTCATTTTAGAATAAAAATGAAATATTACAAAATATTAATAGAAAAATATAGTGTCTGAATGTGAGTTTTCAAGTCACGTTATTACAACTAGAGCAACATTAAATTGTTTATGTTTAAGAGGAGCCATTTTTCTGAAAAAAAGTGGTGATACATGTCAAATATTTCAACTAACTCAACTTTTCAAGGCTATAGTGTGATGATTTCGATTCCCACAAACGTGATAACGATTGCAACAAATAATCAGTTTTAGCGGCGCACCGTTCCCGTTAGTTTCCTGTTGGATGTGAGATACTTTGTCCACGGGCGGCATTTCACATTGCTGCCGGAGTTGTCGGTAACAACAAAGACACACGGTCCGCGATGGGTTATTACTGCACGGTGCCCCAGTGCACCTCGCTGGCTGGGAAGACGAAGAATGTGAAATTCCACCGGTTCCCTCGCGACGGTACCATGGCAGACAAGTGGAACCTGATTCTGAAACGCGGGAAGCCGTATACGAAATACTCCAAAGTTTGCAGTCTCCACTTCACTCAGAATGACTACAACGTCACGAACATGGGTAAGTAAAACGCCCGCCGGGTTTTCCCAGCCCTGGTTTGCGCTGTTACTACTTATACGCTAGTTTTCTCTTCAAATGAGTCATCATACTGTCCATTTTATTTGTTTTAATAATGTAATCGTCAGAATCGGCTTCCGTCCTGCCAGTGATTACAAACGTTTTTATGTTTATCTGTTTTTATATGAATCTTGTTGGTTCATCCCAAAGTTTTATAGTTGTTATGCAATGGGATGACAATGGTATTGTTATCTTATTTCATTTGACCTTTAACAGTATTTATTATCTAAAAAATCGCATTTTTCTAAGGTCATTCCTTGAAGCTAACTTTGTAATCATGTATTTATTTGTATGCTGATTCATCTTCAATATTGTTGCTATGTGATAAACAGTAGCATTCTTTTTTTAAATTTTATACTGAGCTCTGTTGATTTAAAATGAATTGTTAAAAAGTACATTGATTATAACAACTCATTTCATATTATTAAACACAGTTACGGTTTGAATACATTTTATATAAGAAAATGGATGTTTAGTATGAAAAATAATATTCTTTTTTTATCACTATAAACTAGTGTATACAAATCATATGTTTAACCAATAGCTGATAACGGGTGATTTTCTAAGAAACACTATCGTCCTGATAACCCCTTCATGCGAGTGAACTACATAAACCTCAATAACAGAAATCTTATGGGAAATTCCAAAAACCTTATCAACTTTATAAATAACGTCTTTCTTATAAAACAATCTGGTGTCATAGGTATCTTATTATTTTGTTTTATCCTATTTTTTTATTTTCTCATTCTATCAGACTTGCACTAGATGGTTATGTCTAGAGATGAACTGAGTATTCGGCCAAAAATTATATTAAACATATTACATTAAACATATCACTAGAAAAAGATGAAAACAACTGAATTTTCTTTCTTAAGCTAAGGATTTTTACAAATTAGTTGTATTTATAATTATATTTCGATGCATATTTATCTCTTTTTGGTAGTTCCTTTGAATTTCGGAAAAAGGATGTCTTTATCTGATGAATTACGAAACAGTCTACGCTAGTTATTTGCTTTGTTTATTTGGTAAATATTTGGCAATGTAATCAAATTATTTGGCCGAATATGAACATTGTGAAACTTGCTATATATGTCGAATACGGATAAAAAAATTAAAATGTTTATTTGAGACAAAACAAGAAGAATATAAAAAACCATGAAATTTAAATTAACTAACTAGAAATAATAAAACTGTTTCACAATTGTTTACAAGTAAAAGATAGGAGCTAGCCCCGTGCCACATGGTGGCATTGCCCCGCTGAATAGCGATTCTAATTCGCTGGGCAATATAAAAACTCGCCTTCTGGTCACCTGTGACGTCCATGAGGCACTTGGCAAGCTCCTAAAAAATAAAATGATCTCCGGGACCCTAGGGCCCGATCCGAACATCCAATCAGTTCGAACATGCAGCCAGAATCTATGGCTGGCATATTTGCGCCGTTTGAGGCACTCGGCAGCTTCAGCAGCCGCTCCAGCTCTGGCCGGCGTTCCTGGAAGGTGGGACAGCGCTAGGGTATCTACACATAGCGTCCCAGACCAAACCGACCCAACTTCCAAGGAATGAGGGTCATGCTGTCAGGCCGCTTGCCATCCCTAGATAAACCTGTAGGCTCCAAGATGGCGGGGACGGCACTATTAAGAGAAGATATCATGAGACGTGTCTCTTGGGATTCGGCCAGTGCTCCTGTTGCAGGAAAGGCCATGGTTGCCTGCGTTGATCATTTGAAAGAAGCGTGCCTAGATTTTTAGATGGTAAGACCTGTAGCCAAGACCCTGACTCCTATTTAAAGCAAGCAAGAGCAGAATACCAAACATTTATCTTATTGAGGCGCTTAAAATGTCTTGACAATATTACGACAATATCAGAGATATTTTGCCTAACACAATCTCGGTATAGACCAGGACTTTCTGGCCCCTATTATGCACTGATAAGTGTGACTTCTAAAATGATTGAATGACTGGAGTTGCGGGCGTCCACAGGCTACATAAACTGCTTACTGTAGGGCGGGATGTGTGCTTATTTGTCACCACTTTAAATAAAATTGTCATGTATCTTCAATAAATTGGTATTATTTTTTATGAAGATTTATGGCAATTGTCACTGGAAACAAAAGTGTTTTGATGAATTTTTGGTAGTTTTTGACATGAGCCTCAGGATTTCGTGACGTTTGTAGAGTGTTCCTTCTGTCAAATGTCAAGCTTTTTCGCAATTTTTGCCTCTTTGCAATACTTCTCTCCTTCATTAACAGAAATGGACAATGCAAACCTCTTTGCTATCATGATGGCACACAGGAAAGCTCTTGATAAAATCTTTGGTCTTTAAAACAAGGGGATAGCTTTTTATTTCACGTCAGGGTTAGCTTAACCCTGTGAAAAAGAGTCCTGTAAAGGGCTTGAAACGTACGGTCAGAGTGTTAATAAACACAATTAATCCGTTCTTAAGTGTTTAATTTTAATGAATAACTGTATTTACTTGTTAAGTGGCAATTTCATTGCATAGTATAAACCATAGTTTAAAAAGCAATAGTGCATTGAGTTGTCACCCTTTGTTTCGTCATGCATAAACTAGATTATACCAAGGTATATATAACCAGGAAAGATACTCGTACATGACAACTGGATAAGATCTGGAAGGACCCCGCATACAGAGGCAGACCAAAATCAAATTTGTTCCCTGGTGTTCTCAATTTTCCTGTAGGTTCTGAGATGTGGACTATAGTGGAATCGTATTAGCGTTTGAGATGTGGTTTTGGCGCCAGCTTTTACGGATTCCATGGACAGCAATGTGTACATTGTGTACTAACCAGTCCATACTTGACGAGCTACGCAGTAAACGCCGGTTGGCAACGATATGCCAGGACTGCCTCCTTACGTTCTTCGAACACCTCTCGACGTACCCCAGAAAGCCTAGAGAGAGTCATAATGACGGGAAAAGTTGACGGCAAGAGACCGAGGGACCCTCGCCCTCCTAATAACTGCACCCATGCAATTAAATCTGCACGAGACAATGCATTTGGCGAAGGATAGAAACCTATGGCACGCCCGAGTTGGTTTTTATCAATTCTTTTGCGAGCCGTCGCGACCCCCTAACTCACGACTCACACTTTGAAAAACACTGCACTAGTCAAACGAGCGAGCGAACCGCAGGACCGCAGACCTGTGTATGTGGTATTAATTTCCAATGCGTTCCCGAAATAAAGGGTCTTGACAGACAGACGGACGGACGGACAACAAAGTGATCCTATAAGGGTTCCGTTTTTTTCTTTTGAGGCACGGAACCCTAAAAAAAGTCCCATAATATTTAAAAAAAACTACAAAACAGACCCAAAACCGCTCATAGTATTCTAAAATATTTAGGACCGTGCTTCATATTTACACATCGTCAAATTACTTAATTAGTGAAGTAATAACAAATGAGACACAAAAACATTACTTGACATTTATATTTAAAAACAAACTTGCAATGAGTGAAAAACAATCGTATTCAAATTAGCTGCACTTACTAAAAAAAAACTTGTTTTTTTATACTATAGTCTTTGTGATGTCGGACTTAAAAAAGTATGTGTATGCGAATTCTTACGGTCGGGATTCTAAATTGAAAACTGGATTTTAACCAAATTACAAAGTAGGAGCTTGTTAATTTGAATTTTTTTTTTGTATTTTAAGATGCAGTTAAGCGTCTAGTTTATATAATATTATTATATATTTTCGTTTAAGGTTAGGATTTTTACAATACGTATGTAAAATACAAAAAAAAATACAAAACAAATACATATTATAAAAAACCTAACCTAGAGTGCCGCCGGCAACAGGACTGGGCCCAGGCTGCCGGTGGTTAGGGCCGCAAAGAGAGGAACCTTCGGACTATGCGCGCAGTGTCCAGTATTACCGCCTTCTGCATCTGACCCTTGATCCAACCACAACTTCGTAGCGAGAGCCTCTCGAGATGTTGGTCGAGACTCTTCGCTATAAGACCGTTCGCCGAAACAACTATCGGTACAATGATCGCCGAATCAACAAATACAAATAGTAATATATAATATTACTATTTTATTATATTATTATTATTCTAAAGACGATTGGACAATACATTTGCTTTTTGTCTGCGAACGAATTTCACAATTTTATAAGTGAATGAAAAATGGAAATCGGATCGTGGCGAAATTTGGCAGGTCGTTACATAAGATCAATTTAAAAAAAAGTTGGAATATGAGCCGAGTCGGTCCAGGGGTTTTCGAGAAATAGGGTCGCGAGTTCGCGTTCGGGTCGAATCACTAGTAATGATAAGATAAGATAAACTAAGATATCTTTACTGTATTTGAAGTACTTATGCTAGGTAGGCACAATGGACCCTGACAGGGTATCGCAGATTATAACACGTAGTTGGTCCCAAAGTTCTCTCACAAATGAAAATAGTGATAAAAACAATGTATCAATTTGAAGTACATTTAAAAAAGAATTAAATTAACTTATTTTTTTTAAATCTACGACAGTGACAAACAAGCATACGGCCCGCCTGATGGTAAGCGGTCACCGTAGCCTATGGACGCCTGCAACACCAGGGGTGTTACATGCGCGTTGCCATCCCTTTAAAAAAAAAGAGGAGGATTCGCTGTGTTGACAGCTAAACGGGCCAAGGCCTTTGCTCCGTGGGTCCTCAGCTGTCAACACAGTGAATCCTCTTGGAGCTCTGGCGACCTTACTCACCAACAGAAACACAACACTATGAGTAGGGTCTAGTGTTATTTAACTGCGGTTTTCTGTAAGGTTGAGGTACTTCCCCAGATGGGCTCTGCTCCAGATTTGAGCGAGACGACATTCGTTGTGCTGTGCCCTACCACACTAAACGATATGCATCCCCTGCGCCCATACCTCTCTTAATTATTCAAAATGACCTTGTTTTTAATACAGTCCGTTAATCGCCGCAACCAGTCGTCTATCGCAGCACGCACCATATTCATGTTTATTTCAGCGAATGCTTTTCTTAAAGATGACTTCAGGCTCTCCAAATTTTTATGGGGTTTAGCACAGAGCCTAATACGTTTTCGTTGAATAACGAATACTTATTAGGTACAGTCTCGTCTATAAATATCTATACATTTCGGAACTTGTTACAGGGGAAGAAGGCTCAAAATTCAATACAAATGCATATATATTTACGAAGCCGACCGTACATGTTTACAAAATATTAGGAGGCTCCTGTATAAGAACGGCACTCACATTGTCACTGTCAGTGACAAGTGTTAACTATTTAATTAACCACTACATGTTATTCGAATGTACTAGTCATATATATTGCAAGTGTTGTATTAGGCTGCTTAAACGCGCCGCAGTAGGCTCCTAAAACGTATGCGCGCACAATGCGCGATGACAGAGCCAGAGCGTAATGGCGGGGGTGCCACTAATCCGCATCCCGCGAAAAGGCAGCCCAATAATCGGCGACCCAATAATTGGCGACCACGATGTACATGGATTATTGGGTCGCCGATTATTGGGCTGCCTTTTCTTGGGTCGAGCAATCTCGAAGCGGGCCAATAATCGGCAGCCCAATAATCCATGTACATCGTGGTCGCCAATTATTGGGTCGCCGATTATTGGGCTGCCTTTTATCGGGTCGGACAAGCTCGGTAGCGGGCCAATAATCCGAAGCCACAGTTTTTGCAATACAATAATCGGCAACCCAATAATCCGCAACCAAAAAAATGGACATGAATTATTGGGCTGCCGATTATTTGTCTGCTTTTTATACAGACTCCTTAGATCGAATGTAAAGGCAGGTCGGTTTAGGTACGACGACGAGCGAAGCGAGGAGGAGTGTTAGGTAGAACTGCGACCTAACAGCAAGAACTGACTTTTTCGCATCCCGCGAAAAGGCAGGCCAATAATCGGCGCCCCAATATTTGGCGACCACGATGTACATGGATTATTGGGTCGCCGATTATTGGGTTGCCTTTTCTTGGGTCGAGCAATCTCGCAGCAGGCCAATAAGCGGCAGCCCAATAATCCATGTACATCGTGGTCGCCAATTATTGGGTCGCCGATTATTGGGCTGCCTTTTATCGGGTCGGACAAGCTCGGTAGCGGGCCAATAATCCGAAGCCACAGTTTTTGCAGTACAATAATCAGCAACCCAATAATCCGCAACCAAAAAAATGGACACGAATTATTGGGCTGCCGATTATTTGGCTGCCTTTTATACGGACTCAATGGCGGGAGGCTGAGTCTGTGTGTTTGACGGAATGTTGGTAATTTGGAATAGTTTGATATGGCCAATAAGTCTATTGTGTAAGAATACAAGAAAGCAAGTGTAATTGAAGACAATAGTTTGTGTGCTGGACCCTTTTTCCTGAGGACTCAACCGAGTGGTTGTTTATACAAGTGACATTACTTTCGGTCAATTCATTCATGCCAGCTCGCTTGAATCGACTAGTATAGTTTCACGAGAGTTGAAGTGAATGATTACACAGCTACGATTACAAAAAAAGTGAATGAATGAGTGAATGTTAATGTCAATGAAAACACTTTAAGATATATTCGGAATAGGTAAAAACTTTTTGGTCTATCCTACAATTCACTGTTGATCTTGCCATCGGTACGAAAAAAGAACAGTAATTTCAAATCCCGATGTCATTACATGACAATGATGTTGTGTGCGTGACCTCAAGTCTGGTGGAACTCCCTATAACACCAGTTGTATTTATTTAAACAGCGGCAAAAATGTCATGACACAAGTCGTTGTCCAATTAGTCCATTTTCATGAAATAATGATATTTATAGACGGGCTTTTCCCACCGTATCTACATTGTTGGTCATACAGGATAAATGTCTCATCGGACGAGTATTTCGTCACTTGAACATATTTATTGTTTCGCTCATTCAATACTTTAGATTTTTTTTACCGCCAATCAGTATAATTTGGAACAAGTAAAAATAAAAATAAAACCAGCCAGCGTACTATTGTCTATAAAATCGGCAAAAAAATCACGTTTGTTGTATGTGTGTTCATGTATTATTAAATATTTCTTTTATTTTTTATATAGTTATTTATTTTAAAAGTAAATATTTAAAGCGTCTACCTGTTACCGTTATCAATATCGAGCAGAAACTAGCAAAAAGTCTAGTTTCTTGTATGGGAACCTCCTTAAATATTTTATTCAGTTTATTTAGTTTTTGTTTTTAAAATTCAACTGTCTAACTATCACGGTTCATTGGAAATCTTTGGGGGCCTATGTCCAGCAGTGGACGTGTTTCGGCTGAAACGATAAGTCGTAAGAGCTGCGAAGATAGTTCTTTTTTATTGTTGTAAGCTGTATCTATGAAAACCCCTTTTAAGTTCGCCCCTTGTGTTACGGACGGTAAACTACGGGACTATACTGAGCATGGCCCGACATGCTCTTGGCCGGTTTGTTTAAATATTATGACGTCATATTTGCGCGAGTTCAGCGTAATGACGATACTAAAATATATAATGCGTTTGGCAATCAAGATCATTGCTGGTCAGTGGTCACTTATTTGAGTTTAATTATAATGGGCATGCATGGATATGACATACATGTTACGGATGAGTTAATAATATAGTACCGAGTAGTGGGTAAAGCCGACTATTCGACGTTATTTGCAGTCGGTAATTAGTCGGCAAAAACTGCAGATTAGTCGGTACTCATAAGCTGCTTTAGTTAAGGACAAGATAAGAAGAGAGATGAGATATAAATGTGAATTTTACTGGAAAAAAATAGTAATGTGAAAGGATGAGAAATATAATATATACGGAATAGAGAAATATTAATTTTAAATTTCTTAATACTGCATTCAACATTTTAAAACATTTTACGTACGCTCCATTTTGTACAAAGTGTTCGAAATTTTTTTTATTATATTATTTAATGGTAATGGAATGAAAAAAAAAATGAGTTTTTTTTTCTCTTAGTTGTATCAAAAAAGCTCGTGATTCTGAGTAGGAAAAACATTAAATTTACCCGTTTTAGACAATATTTTTTTGGATATTTTTTTTGCGAAAATGTCCTTTTACAGCCTACGTCTACAGCCTACCTTTTACAATAACATCCGTTTCAAGCAAGCTTTCCACAATGCAAATGATCACATTCGATGTTAAAATTAAAATATTTACCACCGAATTATACTTTAATTCTGTATCTAACAGGCTTTATTATCTAGGACGAAAGGTCTAAATTGGAATGTCAAAGGAAACCGAAATAAAAACAAGAGTGATCGCACCACGGGATTTCCTAAGCATTTTCCTCAAGATTATCTGATGAATGGTCAATTTGCGCCGTTATGTCGGTCTGGAGCCATTTCGATACTTACCGCTATATAAATAAGACTCAAAATGCTGTGAGCTATCGCCGATTCTAGCTGACCATTTGAGACGTTTAACTTCAAACTCGGCTAAATCTATTTGTCAGATTATGCAATTTTGGTACTTGAAAGCGGGCGGAGCGGCTGAATGCGCCGAAATTTTAAAACGTAATAAATATAAGAGCCTGGGCAGAGAGCACCTTTTTGTACTATTCGGGGTCGAAACTCTTGGTCCATGGGGTCCCAGCGCACGCAGTTTTTCGTAGAAATCGCGAAACGTCTGGTTGATGTTACTGGTGACCGAAGAGCTGGTGGCTTCCTCGCACAACGTATCAGCATTGCGATACAACGCGGAAATGCCGCCAGCATCCTAAGTACAATGCCTCAAGGACCTACTTTAGATTTAAGGTAGGTAGAGGTAGGTAGTTAGGTAACTTACACTTACTGTATATATTTCGAAAATAAATGTTTATAATATTAAAAAAATGTATTTAGAATAGATAATAACACAAGGAAGATGTTTCTCTACCTAGTAGTCCGACTTCGATTTTTTTAAATTCTCGATCGAAATTCAAAATGTAGGCCACAGGGCTGTGCCAAGGCCTTTCTTTCATTATAAAATTCCTTGATTATATTAATCTAAGTACAAATATGTATTTCTAAAATGGTACGTAGTTACAGGTACCTATACAATGTATTGATTAGGTACTTATGGTCATTCATTTCATTATACAATGTGTTACAAAAATACTGACAATTTTTATATACACATAATTGTAACCCAAAAAAAGGCCCTGGGCCCTGTTTAATATACATTACAAATTGTAAATTGTAGCTGACAGGTTAAAATTCTAAAAGTTTCTGTCTAATCAACATAAATTAATTACAAATTTGTCATAGTGGAAAATTGACAAAATTGTATAATTTTACATACATCTGTTTGTTATGATAAACATTTTCACCTTACAGATGTATGGAAAATGTACTTTATTAAACGCCGTTCAAATAAATAAATATTGTGGACAATAAGGGTACTAGACGACGATATACATATATAATAGATACATATAAATACTTAAGAGTGCTATCACAAAATCCGCCCGCTCGCATTTCAATATTATTAGCGCCAGTTGCGCGCCGACGCGTATCTGTGTGCGGACACACACTACAATCAGGTATACAAACTTATTATCGCCATGCTCTTCGAACGGCATAGCAGGTGCGGTTAGTGCGAACGGGAGCGAGCATTCATTGACCGACGCGAGGCCAAAGGCCAAAGGCCTCGCGACGCTTGACGCGCGGACCAAACATTATTGATACTTGCGTCAGAACATCAACTATTACTTGGCGTACGTGGTGTTAGAAAATTTACAAGTAATTTGTTTTGTGTTTATCATAAGATTAAAAATAGTTTTATTCAAACGTCAAATGTCTCTAAATAGTATCCGAAGTTATTTTGGAATAGGATTTTGTTTTCTGCCTCCGGATCCAATTCATAGTTTTCATATTCATACATATATTGGTACATTTCTAAGCATACCTAACTACTAATAAAAAGTTTTTTTCTTTTTCAAAATTTAAACTCAAACTGAATTCTATTTTGGGGTGGTGATATTATATTGAAGGTTACAAAGCCGATAAGATGAAAAAAGGGACGTGTAATTAAATAATTTTATTTAAACGTTTTGTAATTTTAACTGAAATCCGGAGGCATATTTTGGGCTTTTTTATTATTTGTTGTAAAAAAATCATTTTTTGAAAATATGAAAAGTTTTAATTGTTTTCTATTCAGAATCGCGAGCTCTTTCAATCGATTTCTCCTACTAGGATTGAAAGAGCTGCGATTCTGAGTAGAATAAATATAAAAATTTCTAATTTAGCAAAAAGTGATTTTTGTACAACAAAAAATAAAAATGCCGTTTTTTGAGTTCCATTTTTTTGTCAAATATCTACTAGTGGCACACCATCTGGTAGGTCCTTAGAAATAAGTTAAAGGTCTCTTGAATAAAAAAATTGGTTGATCCAGTATCGGGAGGTCCAAAAAACCGGCCAAGATCGAGTCGGACTTGCCCACCGAGGGCTCCGCACAAAAGTGGCATGGAACTCTCAGTGTACGGCAGTTTCAGATTTGGATTGCGTTGATGTAGAGGTTTGGTTTTTTTGCAACTTCATGGGACCGCAGACCTGTGTATATGGTATTAATTTTAACTTGCAACCTTTACTCGTTCCCGAGATAAAGGGTCTGGACAGACAGACGGGCGGACGGACGGACGGACGGATAACAAAGTGATCCTATAAGGGTTCCGTTTTTTCCTTTTGAAGTATGGAGCCCTAAAAATGTGAAAGCTTTAGGAAGTTAGGATATAAGACAACTTAACCACGAAACTTATTTTGAACGAATTTGTTCAAAATAAGTTTCGTGTTAAGGTTATCTAGCCGTTTTTGCCAAAAACTAATTATTGCTAACATACAGTTAAGTCCCTTGATATTTTGAAGACACTTATGCCTTTTTGCTTGCACAATATTTATGTCGTATAACGCTACAAAACCCTCAATTATGCTTGGTCCGACACGCTTTTGGCCGGTTTTATTCCGGATTTTGCTCATATAGCAATATGATTATCCCTGACTAGGGCGGTGGCACCAGTAATGGACAAGGAACGAGTAACGTACAGTCACTTTTATTATGAGGAAATAAGTTTCATGCATTTATTTTGTGTCAACCAGGGACCGGAAAACCCCTCTTTAGGCTTAAGCCTATCGAGTTGGTTACCTAATCATATCTGTTACCCAATGATACTGTAACAGCAACATTCAGTAACCGAATACAAACGGTAAGCGAAATGTTGCTGTAACAGTAACCATAACCCGGTTAACTGCAAAACCCAATCCCGATAGGGTTTTTGTTTGGGGTTTTCTTTAGGTTACTGTTAACCTTATTATAACAAACGATTATACTCTTTACGTGTAATCAAATTAGATTCAATATCTAATAACAGTAGAGGCTGGCATCGGCAAAGACAATTCCGTGTCAACAGTGAACGATAGAAATGTCGTAAAGGACATATAAAAACCTCGTACTTAGGACATTTGTATCTTGCACTGTTTTTTGGGTCCAACAGGTAGAATAACCCAGGTTTGTTTCATAGTTGTCACTTCAATCAATTTTGAACTATAAGCCGTTACACTAGAGTTGTATTAATAATAACAAGCGGTTTCTACGTCTTACACTTTCAAATTAAAGCGAAGACGGCAACGCGACGGCACGTGTTAATAATTTCTTATTTTTCTTCAAATACACAACAACCCGTTAGATTGAACTAGCTTATTTCATCAAATAAAATGTCATCATACCTTACAACTTCAATTCACGTTATAATAAATAAAAATACTTCTATTAATTACGTGAATTTCTTAAGCTTTCGAAAATTAAAAGTGTAGTACTAAACAAAATTGCAATTAATGAAACTGCAACATCATTACGTTTGCTTGCATGTTGTGATTTAAAGTTATTCGTAGTGTTTATTTTGACGGATTTAACTTGTTCAACGAATTTAGTGAATATCTCTTACGAGTCTTACGACTAACGTCGGTAGGTGATATTTTGTTAAGTTATTTAATCAAAACATTCAAAACCATTGTAGTAGGAACGAATAGGAATAAATCGTCTAATACCGCACGTGCAATGATAATTAAACAACTTAGGTAGCCAAGTTTACAAGTCGGGCTCGCGTGTAATTTAGATCCGAGTATCCGTGGTACTCGTAGAAACAGATCTTAAATACACGCGGACCTAACCCATCCTTATCCGTTACCATAACGTTTTAGGGCATTTTCAAAAATAGGGTACCGTTTTCATTTCTTTTTGAATATAGGAAGTTTTGGGTTTTTTGTAACCAGAATCACGATTACTATTGGAAACAAGAAAAATAGTGTCCCGTTTTTTTTGTCAGCTTTGTAACGCATTTTTTTCATACATTTCGTATGGGCCGTTACAAACCTGACAAAAAATTTTTTTTATGGAAAATTGAGGACCCATTTTCATTAAAAGGGTGCACTTTTTTCTGAAAATGCCCTTTAACGCATTTCAGTTAAGGTTCAGGTTCAGGTAAGGAACCTGTGTTGAGTTGTATGGCAGCGACTCAGTTTAGGCCCTAAACTGAATCACGTTAAGACGTCATGGTAAGGCCCCTTGGCGTGTAAAGTAACAGTGCATGATAATTAAAATAAAAAGTAGGGATACAAACAAAAAATTAGACATACTCGTAGTACATATTATGATCAATGTGAACAACAATCAAAATACAAAATATTCAGCAAAAACAATTCTACAACGATAGTAAAAAATAATATCGCACTTTTGTCTTCAATCTTCATAATAGGTAGGTCTTCCCATCACGGAACAATTGTGTTCCGGATCTTTGGGAGGCGTACGCGGAGCCGAAGCCAACACGCTAAGACCCTTTCGACAATTTAATGAAATGTAAGGGGTACACCGAGCGAATGATGCACCTGCCCGAGTTATGGGATGCAGAGGCAGCACCGCCAGGGTGTATAGACTATTGAGATTTAATGGAAACTAAAATATACTGGTCTATTAGGTGAAGGTGGTTGACTAAATACTGTATTATAGAGAATAAAATCAGACGTCTGCCTAACAAAATGGTAATAAATTTAATTTACGGCAAACGGTGACTCGCCCACATAAGATGGGCCCCCACAAAAAGCGACATCTAAGAGAGCTCGAGAGCAACACCAGTATGAGGGCTGGGGGTAGAGAGGTGTCACTAAACTTTGAACATATAGCCAACTCGCCACTTAAGTTTCCACATCTAGTAGTTAGGTAATTATTAGGATTAGCTTTTGGAGCCGACGTGCTCATATTAACAAAGGCTCGTTTATAAAACAAAAAAATGGCCTTGCACGTGCAGACTACGGACGGTATCGTTATAAAAATTATGGCAATTTAAAATGATAATATTGAAAGCAGCTCTAGAAATTCCTGCTTCAAAAACTTTACTTGCATTGTTTTTACTAATTACTCTCATGAGACAATGACATTTAAGTGCACAAAGATGAATACCGACCGAGTGCAGGCTTATTGTTATTGCCCTTATCGGTTCCACATAAACAATGAATCTCGGCAATGTCTAAGCCGCGATGCGTTATATTATCTTGGTCTGGTATTTTACATTAATATTCTTACAATTTACGTAATCCAGTCAAATTATTATTACACATATTTTGAGTTGATACTTTGTATCCCGATACCTATACCTACTAATTGGTGTCACGGTAAACACTTCCGCTTTTCTATGTTTTCTGTGTGTATGTACACGAATGCATAGAATGAGCAGAAATCTAGATCCTGGATGGCTTTATGGATCTAGGGTGCCATGAAACATTGCTATTAAAGTAATATAAATAGTTAAATACGGTATAAGAGGGCAAGCGTACTGTTGGCTAAAAAGCTATCTCAATGGACAGCGACAATGTGTAGAAGTTACAAAAATAGTTAAAAACCTTAACAAAACGTATAATTCGCCGTTCATCATTAACACATGCGGCGTGCCATCGGGTAGTATACTATAGGTAGGGCCGTATTTGTTTTTACTTTACATCACCGATTTACCTGGCGCCACACAAAATGACACTATACTATTTGCAGATGACACAACCATAGTAATTAAAGAAAATACAGATGGTTCTCTATGAAATATTATTACATGTACCTACATTAACAAATGTAACAAATTGGTTAGAAAATAATAATCTCAAAGTTAACTTAACCAAAACACAACTGGTTTAATTTCAAACTTATAATAGCAAATCAATTAGATTATCTGCCGATTTTAATGGTGTAAGTACAACTTAATGAAACGGAAAGTGCAGTTTTTCTAGGAATTAAGAATGATAAGTTTTGTAATTGGAAAGCCCATATTAATACCCTTTGTACCCAGTAGATTATATTTTGTATCGTCTGCGAGCAACCGTCTCTGAGGCGGCAGCAACGGCAGCCTATAACGGTTATGTATCGTCGCAAATCTGTTACGGAATAATAATATGGGGCAACTCATCAGATGCTGATAAGGTTTTCTTAGCCCAAAGAAAGTGTTTACGAGTAAGATCTTTGTGTGGAGCATATTACCTAGATAGTTGCAAGCCATTATTTAAAAAAGTATACTACCCTTGCCATCCTTATATGTATTTGTTATGTGTATATTCGTAAAACATAATATAGAATTGTTTAAAATGAAAGGAAGGGAAAAACGATATAAATACGATCTAAATACCGACACATCAGACATTAAAACTATTTCAAAAAATACGTGTGGCACTCGGGGACTGCCGCGGTAAAGCTATTGCATATCATTTTGTATCAACTTATGCAATTATAATTATTTATTTATTTTATTCATGCAGTATTTCTTTTTCTTTGATATTAATTAAAGTTACACTTTTTGAGCGTGGTGACCGATAAGAAAACAAATTTTTCTATTATTTAATAAATAAAAAGTTAATATTGTTTAAAATGTTTTTATTATTTTACAATACATGTGGGTTTTATTATCTTACAGTAGCTGTTGGTTATTCAGGAATATTTATCATTAAAACTATAGGTTTATGATAACTGAAATAAGAAACATAAGTTTGCGACTTAATATCCTCTAAATACCTAGAAAATACCGCGTCAATGGTGGTCCCATATTTTGTTGTAGACTCTTGTGGATCATTATTCATTTTCAAATTCAATGTTTTTGATAGAAAAGTTGTCAACATTATTTTACAATACATGTGGGTTTTATTATCTTACAGTAGCTGTTGGTTATTCAGGAATATTTATCATTGAAACTATAGGTTTATGATAACTGAAATAAGAAACATAAGTTTGCGACTAACATATTTGATTTTGGCGGGACTAAAATAATAGTGTTTATTTTGACGTTTGACATCGCCGTATCTCTGGTAATAAAAGCTACTGTCCTCAATATTTTGTATAGAATATGACACTTAGCGACATTCGTTTGGAGATATATCCTTTCCCCGATAAAGAACTTTGTAACAAAGTGAATAAAGTCGGTTTCGGTCCGTCGGAGGTCGGAGTGGGGAGCGTCAGGTTTTTTTTCGTTACGGAATTTCTGGATTCAGTCCCCGCGCTCAAGGCCCGCGATAGAAGCTATGCAATAGCTTAAAAAAAAATTCTAACTCTATGGCCATCAAATTATATTATAATTATTCTTCCTGTTACATATGAGAGTTCTTAAAGGAAATAAAATCAGTAGAAAACTCTTTTTCATTGTTAGATTTTGTATATAATTAGATATTGTTATTATAATTTTAGTATTATAAATTTACGAAAACGGGGCTTAATCGTGTATAAACTTTGAAAACAAACCTCCGACGTTTCAAGGGCGACATTGCCCCCGTGGTCCCGGAGAAAGACTGTAATTTTAGTAGTATTTCCGTGAATATACCTACTTAAAAAAGTTATACCCAGAGTATCTCGAGATGCGATATTGTAATGTAATAAAATAAATTATAGATGTTTAATTACTCATTTATTGTCGGTACATTTTCAAATTAATTTAAACACATTACAGAAGCGTCTTGTCACACACGATACCGGTTTTCTGCTCTGTTTGGAACATGCCATTAGGCCACGTGTAATTAAGACACGACTCGTGTACACGGAGCCACGTGTCAGCGTGTACTCTTGTAATCGGGAGCCCTAATCTCAAACTCGTACGATTATACAAATTTTGCTCATTACTACGATAATACGAGATACGAAAAAATAATATAATAATAAGTATCCAATATCAAAGTATGTCATAATCATTTGGAGCACCGCTTGCTGCACTTGCTTACAATTAACTCAAATACATACTTTTGTTTTGCCAATGGTAGCAAATAGCGGTCTCAAGTGAAAACACGTCAGACGTCAGCGTGCGTAGCCAAGATGCCAATCGCTCACGCTTAATAATGTATCGTAGCTACCTCTCTCTATCTCTCTTTCTTATTAGCGTGACAATGACAGTTGCATTTCATTAGCGAGTGAGCGTGAGCGGTTGGCATCTTGGCTACGCACCCAGGTAAGAAAAGAAAGTAATTGCCGGCAAAATCGTATTAAGATTGGTAATAAACAAGACTTTTATTGTCGCATTATCACTCTTGACGCATATATGAGAAATTAAGGAAAGACAAAAACTATTCACCGTTTTATAATGTAAACAGTTTGAAATCACGATTTCCACTTGAAACTTATCTGCTATGAATAGCATTGTAGTGTCTTTTGTTAAACCCAATCGCTAATTACCTGCAGAAAATGAAATGCAGTAATACAAAAACCTGTAATATAAATTACAAATTTATTGTCTTAAGAATAAGGGTCAAATTGGAATAGGACGCATTTCACATAAAACCTTTTAGAAATGAAATATGATCTGACCACCTGGGGACAATTGTATAATTTATTTTGTAACTTAAAATATTAGCGGAACTCTCTTTCTAATAAAAGGGATTGAAAAGAGACTTCCGCTAATATTACAAGCTACAACTGATTATGCAATAGGCCTCCGGTAGCGTGTTTTGCAAGTCTTAGTTAGAGGGTGGTATTTATTATATTATTTTTGCTGTAGTTGAGTAGTGTATGAACTAAGCATGGATTAAAAATTCAAGAATCCAAATGCATTAAAAATCCAAAAAGTAGGCCAGTTGTCGATTGTAAGAAATATCGGGAATAGAATACAGTGTAGCTAACGTTGCCGGTACTTGGTAGCGTAGCGACTGAAGCTTGCACAATATCCTCAAATCGATAAGAAATCTGTTCCCACTTTTTTTAATATCTACCTACGTAAGTTGCAAAATTTAACACAAGCTACAATAATCAAATCAACTTTTAATTATGAAAAATAAACAGACACCTGGTTGACCACGCCTCGGTTCTTAATTTCAAAAGGTTATACGTTGAGTGCATGCTATAACAATTTGAACTTTATTGCCAAAGGAATACTGTTGTTATTAATAAAATATCTCTTGTTCTTTATGGTACTATTTCGTGCAGGTAATTAGCTGTTGGTTTTACAAAGGATAACAATGTCGAGATTTTAAAAAGTTTTAACTTTACCGACAGCCGTCACAAGATGTACTCACAAAATAGCACTATTTGCTGAATTTTATCGCTTCGTAATCTGAGACTAATAGTTATGTTTTGTTTTTAAATAATATCAGAATAATTGCGCTAAGTTACCCATGTATGATGATTATTTATGACTCTACCTATATTTGACTGATTAACTACAAGAAAAATAAATAAACTTGAGCATAGTAGAAACAAACGCTCACGCCGCTTTCATTTCTATGTATGATAATAAAAATGTTAGGCCTAAAATGTTAGGTTATAGTAAGGAAATAAAGAAACGATGCCACACTAAGAGCAAAACAAACCTGGTTCCACAGCGAGCGACAACGTCCTAACTCCTAGCCATGGTCATTCAATATTAAGTCTAATTCCTGGGCGTATAAAGATTACTTTCGTTTGAACTGTTCAAAACAGAATAAAACACTAACAGAATTCATTGGGGTTAGTTACTGGTTAGAGGTTAATTGGGGTTAACTGGACCGATAAGGTTTCCGAATGATTAAGGTTTCCGTATCATGAGTTAACCGAATTGGAGGTGTTTTGAAAACAACCTTTAAAATAACCTTATGAAAAACCCGGGTTATGGTAACCGGTTCCGGTCCCTGGTGTCAACCAATTGACAATCATATGACATTTGAATTAAGAATATCCATCACTCCTGTCTGTCAGCTTAAAGTGTTCATAATGGGTACCGTCACCCTAATACACCTAAAATTTCTCCATACTGTCCGTCTTAATTAAAACTATGTATTACTGAAAGTATCTAGAAGGGTTGGTTGCGGTACAATCACATTCGATAAAATCATTTCAAATTTTTATTTCAAACAGGTCTATAATATAGTCAAAAATGTAAAATGCTTATCTCAGTGGTTGGTCGCGGTCTATTCACTTTTCCAAACGCTTCCAGCACTTACTCGTGCAACAAAACAAGCAAATTGTATAGTCCACAGAGAACAACACAGGTCCTACCTCTACGAGCGCGAGCGCGGTACTGAGGACTAGGCTAGCGCGGATTGGATTTTATACACCATTTGAATATTTAAAAAAAAATACGGAATTTAAACAAAAAGTGTTTTTTTTCGATTTCAGCATGTTCATAAAAGAATAAACTTTAATGTTGTATACAAATCATCCCAATATTTTGACAAAATTACTGCGAAAATCCCTGCGTTTGCAGTGTATTTTTATCGAAAAAAGTGCATATTCAAAGTCGAACTAGATAGGTATCTGTGTAAATTATTGGAAATATGAGGCCTATAAGTTAAATAAAACCATGTTGCAATATTATATCAACCTAGAAATACATGTGTTTTCATATATCATGCTAACAATAATCGAAGTCAAACTTCTGTCTCCGTGCGCTTTTCAGAAAACAACTGCCAATAATTGTATAGTAAAAGTTAAAACATTGAGTTTTACTCAAATTAGAAGCTTACAAGTTAAACACTAGGAAATAAGCTATCAAACATAGTTAACAACTTTAACAAACAGCTCACAGTTTCTTTGTATTTCAACGTCAAAAAACAGCTTTTGTTGCTTTTCCGTACAAACCGTATTGATGGCCTCTTAAATACATAGATAACATCCATAACTCAGGAACAAAATTCGTGATAAACACACAAATAAATGCCCTGACCAGGATTCGAACCCGGGACCTGCTTCATAGGCAGGGTCACCACCGACTAGGCTAGGAAGCCGTTGTACTGACAAGTTTACATATTTTGTAAATTGTAATACAATTCCGACTGGTGTTTAATGCTACGTCCAAACTTGATTTGAAGTGTGATATACGATGAATAATCTTTGAATAAGCAAAAATCATGGTTCCAACAACGAGTTGTGACAGTAATAGTGAAGATATTGATAACGGATATGTAGGTAATTCAACGGAATCGGCGAGTTTTTTGTAAAAACTTTTTTTTTTTTAATCGGAAGGGTGAGCATGACTACCGGCGAATAATTACTTTTAGAAATGGGACGAACATAATCCAAAAACAAATGAAGAAACAAACGACTGTCCATTTTCTAAAAAAATTATAAAACTCTTTTGTTGCCCAACTCTGGCGCTTGGCAGCTGTTCAGCGGTGGGTGTGGCACCACCGCTGAACAGCTGCCAAGCGCCCGGATTAATTACGGATGTACTTCCCCAGATGAGCTCTGCTCAAGATGTGAGCGAGACGACATTCGTTGTGCTGTGCCATATCGTTTAGTGTGGTAGGGCACAGCCTGTGCCCTACCACACTAAACGATATTATATTCTAGTTCGACGACTGGCTGGCATAGTTGGTAGTGACCCTGCCTGCTAAGCTGATGAACACAGATATTTGTTCCTTTTTTTTTTAATGGGGAGGAAAAATCCGTTATGGATACTTCTGCACCGCAGGGACAGTGCAGAAGTTATGTCGGAGTCTCACCGACTAAAAAACCCCCCTTTTTCCTCTTCGACGCAATTAGGGTGGCTCTGGGATCTCGATAGAACTCGCCAGTGCCACCCTTGCGTCACGCCGCTGAGGGTTCCCCCTTGTTTTAGGACGATGGCAGTCCCTAGCTGCCATCGTCTACGACCCCGAGGACTCCTTTTAGTCGCCTCTTACGACAGGCAGGAGATACCGTAGCCGTATTCTAATGCCCGGGCTACAGGGCACAGATATTTGTTCCTGAGTCATGGATGTTTTCTAAGTATTTGTATATTATATATCGTTGTCTGAGTACCCGTAACGTAACACAAGCCTTCTTGAGCTTACTGCGGGACTTAGTCAATTTGTGTAAGAATGTCCTATAATATAAAAAGAAAAGAAAATGTTCCAATTTAATGATAGGAAAGGTTAATTCTCTTAGCATCAAGTCTGCAACGTTTTGACAGCAAAAAACGGCCAGCGCTATTTTTATCACACAATCGAAAGTGCGCAGTATTATTGTTTGTTATGTTAGTCACCGCCATATCATGCTACATGGTATGTGGTGACCGCGGAGTCGAAAGCTTTGGACTGATTCATAACTAGCGGTTCCCCTCACCTACTCTAACTCGCGACTCCTTTGTCCTGGCAACCCTTTGATTGATTCACCTCATATTGGAACATAAAATTATCATTTATTTAGGAAACTAAATAGGCACAAAACCGGCACATCCACGCCGTCTTGATTGACAGGACGGCGGGTGTTCCACAACTATACTACTATAAAAACTTAAAATTAAATTATTCTTATCGAACCTTAAATACAACTATAAAAAAAGACACTCGCTAACTTACAAGTAAATTAAATCTAAAATAGTTTATTTATTTATTGAACAAATATACATTTCTTAGCATTACAGCTTTGACCATTTCGCTAAAAAATTAAATATATACGAGGAAAAATAAAACAAACACATTAATAGTGGTTAAGAAAAAAAAGAAAGGAGAAAAACTTAAGTATATAGACATCAACCTAAGATTAAATGTGACATTCACAAAAATTCAGAAAAAAAGCGTGATGTTCACGCAACTTTAAAAAGAACAAGTTGCAGTCCTACTTTAAAAACATTTAAAAAGGCCCCCGAGGCAGTGTGCCAAAGGTGCTGGCAGCATTCCATCGCTGTATGGCTATGCTTAACCGTTGCGAGAGAAAGCTACCAGATCTCTGGTCACAGAAAAAAAATAAGTGTCTCATCTATAATCTGTACTTTTAGGTATTAACAAAAATGTAAACAAACGAATTGGCCAATGTGGTTACAACAATATCATAATATGGAGTTATGTCATTGGTCTAACACTCGATCCACGTGGTTTTGTAAATTTTTTTTAAATATCTAAAATTACAGACTAACCACCTGCCAAATTTCACGGAGATCCGATCATCGATACTTGAGTTATCGTCGAACAAACATACATACATTCATACATATAAAGTTTGTACCTGGGCGGTTTGATAAGTAACTTGTTTCGGCCACTAATAGATGGCGTTTGCGGTAACTATCTATTTATTCTTAAAGTTTGATAACTAAATATAATTAATCTGTGGCATCAAGTTATCTCCGGCGGGAATTTTAGATTTGACAGCTATTGGAAAAAAAGTAATCGAAGTAGATCGGCGAAATGGAGAAAATTGGAATTCGTGGTGTGATTCAATTCTTTTTTTTGGAAGGTAAAACAGCAAAATAAATTCATGAAAAAATTTCTCCTACGTTGGGCGATTCTTGTCCTTCATACGAAACAGTTCGGCTTTGGGTAAATGAGTTTAAGCGTGGCAGGACAAGCATTGAAGATGCACCTCGACCTGGTGCTCCAAAATCAGCGGTTTTACCAGAAGTCATTGATAAAATCCATGATTTAGTTTTAGCTGACAGACGATTAAAAATACGGGAGTTAGCTGAAGTTTCAAACATCTCGACTGAGCGGGTGCATTTTATTTTGCACAATGAATTGCACATGAAAAAGCTTTGTGCAAGATGGGTGCCGCGGTTGCTCACTCCAGAACAAAAGCGTATTCGCATGCAAACATCTGCTGGAAACTTGGAGGTGTTTAATAAAAATCCAGCAGAGTTTCTTCGACGTTTTGTAACCATGGATGATACCTAGATTCATCACTATATCCCGGAGACAAAACAGCAGTCTAGACAATGGATAAGTCATGGTGAGCCAGCTCCAAAGAAAGCGAAGTGCGTCCCATCAGCTGGAAAAGTCATGGCGTCCGTGTTTTGGGATGCGAAAGGTATTATTTTAATTGACTACCTTGAAAAGGGAAAAACTATCACTGGGGCATATTATGCCTCGCTTTTAGACCAGTTAAAGGTAGCGATAGCTGAAAAACGTCCAGGGTTGGCCAAGAAAAAGGTGATGTTTCACCATGACAATGCTCCGGTGCACACATGTCGGCTTGCTGAACAAAAATTGGCGGATTTACGGTATGAAATACTTCCACATCCTGCTTATTCGCCAGATTTAGCTCCTTCAGATTATCACCTATTCCCAAAGCTCAAAAATTTTCTGTCGGGGCGAAAATTTCAGTCTAATGAAGAGGTGATACTGGAAGTAAACGCATATTTTGAAGACCTGGAAGAAACCCATTTCCGTGAAGGCATCGAGAAGTTGCAGAAGCGTTGGGATAAGTGCGTTGAACTTCGGGGGGATTACGTAGAAAAATAAAATATATACAACACCTATACAAGTTTTTTATCATATCAAACCAAATTACTTTTCAAACCACCCCCTCGTATGTATGAATGTATGTATATTTGGACAATCTGAAGTTTCCATTTCAAACGTCAGATTATCCAAATAGACTGGGAGAACTTCGCTCGCTCATTCAATAAATCTGCAGATTTTGACTTTTCCTTTGGTTACAACAATGTTATCAGATGGAGTCATGTAATTGGTTCAACACTCGAGTCACGTACTAGATATCTATTAAAGTCTACTACACCTCAGAACTCACAAAAAAATTACTTTCAGGACAATGGAAGACGCTAAGCAAAGACGCCGTGCCCTCCCAGAACCTGCCCAAGCTGAACCCAGACGGAACCGTCATGGTGATCCGCAAGAGCCGCACCCTGAAGTACAAGGACAGCAGGAAGGATGAGCCTATGTAAGTATGCATATTCGTACTTCAGTGTTTAAGAATATAGGACTCAGTACAGTGCCTTGTGGGACCCCGAATTTTGAAGACAAGCATGTAAGTATTTATATCTATAGAAGAATAGAGGACCAAGTATACTGCCCTGTGGAACTCCAAATTTTTAAAAATAAACATCATAATGATTGTATTTAAATTCTGAGTTGCACTCGCTGAAGAAGAAGTACAGAATACATCAAAATATATCTACACTTTTGTAACTTAATTAATTTTGTAATTATCTTAATAATCGGGTTCGAATCCTGGTCAGGGCATTTATTTGTGTGTTTATCACGAATATTTGTTCCTGAGTTATGGATGTTTTCTATGTATTTAAGTAGTTATATGTATATGTCTATTATATATATCGTCGCCTAGTACCCACAATACAAGCCTTATTGAGCTTACCGTGGGACTAGGTCGATTTGTGTAAGATTGTCCCATAAAATATTTATTTATTTTTATTTATTTAATACAAGGGAGTAAGGTGAAATGTTGTTAACATGATGTTTGACATCGACAGTATAAAGAGTGAGTAATTAGTAGTATGAGTGGGCAGTTAAATGTGTATTAAAAAGTTCTACTTGTTCACACACACTTGTTCTGTATTTTGAATTCCATAAGAATAGGCGGCCAAACATATTACCCTGCGGCACTCCTTAAAATCCTCAAGTCACTCAGCATTTAAACAAAATCTTGTTTTATTCTATTCTCTATCAGGTTTTAAAGAGATGTGTCTTTAAAAATAATAATATGACTGTTGTATTACGTTACGTAACGGTTTACCCAATCAAAGGCTTTTGACGTGCCAACACGATTGTATTTTGCGAACAATGCTAAAGCGACCAAGGTCCCGTTTACCAAAAGCTTGTTTTGATAAAATTTATCTACTGAAAGGAGTGTAATAGAGACTTCCGCTTTTTTCACAAGCTTTTGATATTACTTGAGTTAACCGTTACTAAATATTATCCAACAAGTTTGAGTGTGACAAGGTTATTTTTTTTTTTACAATTGTTGCAGTGACAAGACAGAGAAGTGGTCCCCCATCGCGATGAGCCACGCGCCTCCCCCCACGCCCCTGCCGGAGGCGCCACTGGATTCTGAAAGCAGCGTAAGTAGCAAATATTAAAAAAAAACGGCCAAGTGCGTGAAATTGGAGTGAATTTTTAGGAGCAAATTTGAGGCAAAGGCCCGCCAAACAGCCAAAATAAAAAATGAAATTATTTATGTTTTAATTTAAGCACAAATTATTGTGGATTATGAATAATTTAATTCAATTTCACGTATATTTAATAATTCAGAAGGTTTTAATCCACGTATTCAACTAAATACGAAATTGCATTTTAACGCATAAGTTATTATGCGGCTAAAAATTGTATACTAAAAAAAAACAATCTAATGACAAAATTTGAAAGTATTATCATTATATGTGTACATAAATTAGTCTCGTAGGGTACAAACTTAACTTGATGGGGTTATCTATTATCACACTAGTTCAATAATATAATAAAAAGAACGCTTTTAATATCTTGGATTATGAGCCTAAAAGCGGTACGATAATAACCTCGTTACGAGCAAGTGTGTTGATATTAGTACATTACGATAAAAGTTCGGAAAGGTGGAAATTCGCAATGAGTGGCGATAGAATAAAACACGACCGAAGGGAGTGTTTTAAATCGACACGAGTTGCGAATTATCTATTCGCACATGTATCGTACGACGTTTTACAGTACATATGGCTCTTTTAATTTTTGATTCAGGCATATAAAATGCTCATTATCGCACTAGTGCGGTAATGTCTCGTGTCGATTTAAAACACTCCCTTCGGTTGTGTTTTGTTCTATCGCCACTTTTTCCGAATTTTCTCCTGTTCGCACTTGTATTGTAATGTACTATTTCATCACACCTGCTCGTAAATGGTGATATTATATGCAAGCATACTTACACTTAAAGAGCTGTATTCATCGTATGGTTTCAAAGGATTTTCATACTACTTTACCTGCCCCCCACGCGCTCGCAGCACGTAGTCACTCCGGAGTACTGTGGACTGTGCAACTACACTACCGCCAATCATTATTGTTTCTTTACCTGTCTAGAAAGTTTATTTATTTCCTCGCAAATGTGATGAAAAACATTGTGTGTACCACGGGCAGTAAGGGTCTTACTAACTCGGGTAATTTAAAGCTTCAATAGACCCTCGTAAGTAATGCCCTTCTTACCGCCATAGATGCAGTAGTAATTATGTATGTGTTGTTGCCAGCTTGCCTATCGTCTTCAAACCCTCCACGCCATCGCCAACGGAGTCTCGCCGCTCCCACCTCCACATGCCCCCCCTCCGCATGCCCCCCCGCCGCCGAAGCCCCCGGCCCCCGCCGACCAGCCTGACCAGCTCAAACCCAAGAAGGACGCGTTCATGCAGACGGACCCCGTACAAGATGAGGAAGAGGAGAACAACCAACCGAACAACAGCTATAGCGAGACGAGCGACAACTCCTACCATTCGCAGGCTGAACCTATAGGTAACTATAATAATAATAACTGACGGACGGAGACATTGACGGAGTTTGTAGGAACGGCCTCCTAGTCTAGTTGGTAGTGACCAACCAGTTCGAATCCTGGTCAGGGCATTTATTTGTGTGTTTATCACGAATATTTGTTCCTGAGTTATGGATGTTTTCTATGTATTTAAGTATTTATATGTATCTGTCTATTATATATATCGTCGCCTAGTACCCACAACACAAGCCTTATTGAGCTTACCGTGGGACTAGGTCGATTTGTGTAAGATTGTCCCATAATATTTATTTATTTATTTATCCCTTAAAATGCAAAATGGCTGCCACAAGAATCAACAGCTGAATTTGACGGGAACACATGCATACAGGTGCCGCGAAAACGGAACAAACTAAAATATGAATCACGATGCGTCTGTATTCAATTTTGAACCACCTTCCCCTGTTATAAGTTCCGAAATGTATAGTCATTTATAGATGTGACTTACTGTACACTCCCCTCTACATGTAGCTAAGCCGGCACCGTTGGCTAGACGACAAAAAAAAATATATTTAGTCCGTCTGTTAGATTATTAAAAAATATACCATACGTATTTTTTCTTTTGTTCGTCAAATGAAAAATGACAGAAATACAGGGGTTTAAAGTTTCGCATGACGTCACACTCACACCTGAGTACAATTCTTACTCACAGGTGACGTCACCAGCCCCCACCACGGAACTTTGACGCTGTTCATATTCGTCAATTTTAGTTATCTTGAAAAAGGAAAAAATATGTGTCTAATAATTTTTGATAATCTATCTGACGGACTAATTAGAATAATAGTTTTTCAACCTAGTCATCATCCCTATTGCTAACAATTTCTTTCTATTACAGCGGACTACCAACAATACAAAGAGCCAGAGAAATCATACGAACCAAAGCCGTACGAACCGAAGCCGTACGAAACGAAATCGTACGAAACAAAGTCGTACGAACCGCCAAAGGACTACACCAAACAGAGCGAGGATTACATACCGCAAACGGACGAGGAATACAATAAAGAGGCAGAGAAATACGCGCTGGGACAGAAATCTCTGAACGGCTATGAGAAGGAATACCACAAAAGTTTGGATTACCAGAAGATGGGGCAGATGTATGGGTTCGGCGATAAGGAGTTCAGGAGCTACTACCCTAATGGGTACACAGACAGGTGAGTTATTTAATTTCCTTAGTTAAATGGCGTGGGAAGGCCCCCAACGAGATGAACCGAAGTTGGGGGGTTTTTTAGTGCTAATTTATATGGCTGTTTGGTTGGAGGGCGTGGAAAAGCGTCCGACGAGGCGGAACGCCGACGTGGTTCGCTTTTTAGTTACTTAGTGAAAGGGCGTGGGAAGGCCTCCAACGAGGTGTAACGACGACCTGATTGTTATTTTTAGTTACTTAGTCGAAGGGCGTGGGAAGGCCTCCAACGAGGTGCAACGGCGCCCCAAATAATTTTTAGGTATTTGGTCAAAGTGCGTGGGAAGGCTTTCAACTAGGCGGACCAATGACTTTAGTAATTTTACGTGCGGGAAGGACTCCAACGAGGCCGAATTCGGTCAATTAGCATGTAAGTAATAGGGAGAAATACGCCCTGGGCCAGAAATCTCTGAACGGCTATGAGAAGGAATACCACAAAAGTTTGGATTACCAGAAGATGGGGCAGATGTATGGGTTCGGCGATAAGGAGTTCAGGAGCTACTACCCTAATGGGTACACAGAAAGGTGAGTCAAAGCGTGGGAAGGCCTCCAACGAGGCCGGACGAAGCCTGGATTAAGTTTTGGTTACTTAATCAAATGACGTGCTAAAGCCTCCAACGAGGCGGAACGCCGACGTGGTTCGCTTTTTAGCTACTTATTATTTATTTTTAGCTACTTAGTCAAATGGCGTAGGAAGGCCTCCAACGAGGTGTAACCACGACCTGATTATTATTTTTGGTTAACTTAAGTAACAAAGTTGTCAAGGGGCGTGGGAAGACCTCCAACGAGGTGCAACGCCGACCCAAATATTTTTTTAGGTATTTGGTCAAAATGCGTGGGAAGGTTTCAACTAGGCGGACAAATGACCTTAGTAATTTTTAGTTGCCTAGTTAAAGCGAGCGGGAAGGTGTCCAACGAGGCCGGATTCGGTCAATTAGCATGTAAGTAATAGAGAGATATACGCCCTGAGACAGAAATCTCTGAACGGCTATGAGAAGGAATACCACAAAAGTTTGGATTACCAGAAGATGGGGCAGATGTATGGGTTCGGCGATAAGGAGTTCAGGAGCTACTACCCTAATGGGTACACAGACAGGTGAGTTATTTAATTTTGTTAGTTGAATGGTGTGGGAAGGCCCCCAACGAGGTTTTTTTTTTTATGCTATAGGGGGCAAACGAGCAAACGAATCACCTGATGGTAAGCGATTAACGTCGTCCATGGACACCCGCAACACCAGAGGTGTCGCAAGTGCGTTGCCGGCCTTTAAGGTGGGAGTACGCTCTTTTCTTGAAGGTTTGAAGGTCGTATCGGTCCGGAAACACCGCTGGCGACAGTTCGTTCCACAGTTTAGCTGTGCGAGGCAGGAAGTTTCGGGAAAAGCGCACAGTTGAGGACTGCCAACCATCTAAATGGTGAGAGTGGAAATATTGTCGCGTAGGGCGATGGCGGAAAGAAGCGGCAGGGATTAATCCGAACAATTCCTCGGAACACTCCCCATAATACATGCGATAGAAAATACAGAGTGAGGCCACATCTCTACGCAGCGCCAAGGGATCAAGCCGATCAGAAATACGTTGGCAGTTGACAATTCGAGCTGCTCTCCGTTGGATGCGGTCTAGAGGAAGAAGCTGGTACTTAGGTGCCCCTGCCCAAAGATGAGAGCAGTATTCCATATGCGGGCGAACCTGCGCCTTATAAAGCTGTAGGCGATGGGCCGGCGTGAAATACTGCCTCGATCTATTGAGCACACCGAGCTTCTTCGAGGCCAATTTGGCCTTACCCTCTAGGTGGCCGCGGAACTGGACTTCACTCGAGATGTCAACGCCAAGGATTGCAATACTGGCTGTGGCAGATAGGGGAGTGCTCTCAAAACGAGGTGACGCGACGAACGGAAGTTTTTTTGCGGTGAACGCGCAAACCTGTGTCTTTGTAGGGTTAAAATGGACCAAATTAAGTCGACCCCAATCTGAGACTTCTTTTAGGGAGGTCTCAATTTCGGACACAAGTTTGTTCCGGCTCTCAATGACGTTTTCCCGGGAAATATTGGCGCGGCCGGTGTAGGAGGCATCACCCGTACTATCATCAGCATAACAATGAATGCCGCTAGTTTGCAACATGTCATTGATATGCAGGAGGAATAGCGTGGGTGATAGCACACAGCCTTGAGGGACACCAGCATTCACAGACATTGAGTCTGAGCATTCACCGTCAACTAGGACCTTAATGCTTCTGTCTGCTAGAAAACTGCTGACCCATTCGCATAATTTCCCGGGGAGCCCATAGCATGGAAGTTTCGAAAGAAGTGCTTTGTGCCAAACGCGATCGAAGGCCTTCGCTACATCCAAACTAACTGCCAGTGCCTCACCTTTACTCTCTATCGCCTGTGCCCAGCAATGTGTCAGGTAAACTAAAAGATCACCAGCCGAACGACCCCTACGGAAACCGTATTGTTGGTCACTCAGCAGCTGGTGATCCTCTAGGTACCAGAGGAGCTGACGATTGATGATGGACTCCATAATCTTAGAGAAAAGGGAGGTTATAGCTATCGGCCTGTAGTCGGATGGATTTGAGCGGTCGCCTTTTTTAGGGATCGGGTGCACCAAAGCTGACTTCCACGAAGTCGGGACTACGCCAGAAGAGTAGGAGAGCCGAAAAAGACGCGTTAAGACCGGCGCCAACTCAGGAGCACACATCTTGAGAACAATTGCAGGGATTCCATCAGGCCCACTGGACTTATGGGTGTCGAGGGAGCGAAGAGCCTTACGCACAAAGCTTTGGCGGAACTGTACATCTGGCATACAGCTCTCGCACCGCGGTATAGTCGGCGGCGCTTGTCCCCCGTCATCCAAAGTCGAGTTGGACGCAAAAAGCTTACCCAGTAGATCGGCTTTGTCTTTTGCGTCGTGGGCCAACGAATCATTTCCCGTGTGCAGAGGTGGAAAAGACGGCGTGCAGAAATTCCCCTGGATAGCTTTGGCAAGAGACCAGAACGCACGAGTTCCCGAGGGGAGACGCTCTAGTTTCTCGCCAATCCTACCAATGTGCAACGACTTTGCTCTGGCAATGGCTCTTTTGAAGGACCTGGAGGCAAAGTTAAACTCCTTTTTTAAAGCGCTGGTCTTTACATCCTGTACCGCCGCTGCATTTACCCAGGCTTGGTAGCACTCCAGCTTTCGGCGAGACGCCTTTTTGCAGGAGCGATCAAACCAAGGCTGGGTTTTGCCACCAACAGGTACCGCAGAGGATGGAACGAAAAGTTCCATTCCCTGAAGCACCACGTCAGCAACAGAGTCAGCAGCGATATCAGGATCATCCGGCGTGAAGCAAACCTGCCCCCACGGGTAAGACGCAAAGAACACCCGCATCCCGTCCCAGTCTGCTGACTTATAGTGCCACACACGGCGGCTACAAGCAACTCGCCGACGCGGCGGGCACGTGAGAGGCACTGTACTCCGGATGAGGCAATGATCCGAGGAACCGAGAGGGGCTGCAACGGATACATCATAGCCAACCGGGTGAGAAGTCAGCAGAAGGTCCAACAGGGAAGGTTCCTGGCTCTCCACATCTGGGATTCGCGTAGGCGCAGTAACCAGTTGTGTCAAGCCGTAGGTCAGAGCAAAGTCGTGAACAGATCTCCCCGCATGATCAGTCTTGCTGGAGCCCAGCCATTCGGCATTATGGGCGTTAAAATCGCCAAGAACGATGATCTCAGCGGATGGGATCTGCTGCTGCACTGAATCCACAGCCGTTTGAATCTGCTCCAAGAGTCGGTCAGTTTCGGCATCACCGCTATGGGACCTATAGAGGCACGAATAGACGCGAGGATGATCATCACAATCAACACGTAGCCATAAGGTGGAAAGGTCCCTACCTTCAAGATTGCTGAGGCGACGAGAACTGATATCGCCTCTAACGTACACACACACTCCAGCCCTAGGCAGAAAGGAATGCTCTAGTTCGTACCCAGGGTAGGAGAGGTATTTTGTGTCCGCTGGAGACGATATCTGCGTCTCTGTCAGAAAAAGCAAGGCCGGCTTAGCTGTCTCGAGGTGATGATGGACAGCATTAAGATTAGAATGCAAACCCCTGATGTTGCAGAAATCCACAGCGAGCGTGGCAGGGGCTGCCGTAGCCGTCTTGCTCTTGCCTCGGGAGGATGGCGGATGGCGGAGCGCGGATTTGCCCCCCCCAGAGTACGAAACGGGGCGCTCTCGGCGTCCACGCTCAGGCACGACAGTACCTGAGCATGGAAGCCCAGAAAGGGATTCTCCAGCGCTAGAGCAGCTGGTACCCTCCTGGGGTAGCTTATTAATCTGCGCTGTCATCGTCATTAAGGGGGAGGTTGGGGGGATTGGAGCTCTGGAAACCTTACTCACCGTGAGGAACACAACACCACATACCTACAAAGTAAGTAGTGATGTTATTATGGCTTCGGTATTCTGTAAGGTGGAGGTACTTCCCCAGTCAGGCTGCTCCAGATTCAAGCGAGATGACGTTTCGCTGTGCCCTACCTCACTTGTTGGACGTAGTTTAAGGACATACCCGGGTCCAAAGTGTAAGTGAACCGAAGGTGGGGTTTTTTTAGTGCTAAAGGGCTATTATCCTAAAATTCAGATAGGTGAGTCAATGTATATGGCTGTTTGGTTAGATGGCGGCGAAAGGCCTCCAACGAGGTGTTACTACGACCTGATCCATTTTTACTTAGTCAAGGGGCGTGGGAAGACCTCCAAAGCGGTGCAACGACGACCCGATTCATTTTTAGGTAGGTACTTAGTCAAAAAGTGTGGGAAGGTTTCCAACGAAGCAGGATCCGGTCAAGTAGCATGTAAGTAGTTCAGGAGCTACTACCCTAATGGGTACATAGATAGGTGAGTCAAAGCGTGGGAAGGCCTCCAACGAGATGCAACGACGACTGAATTAACTTTTAGTTACTTAGTCAAAGGGCGTGCTGGAACGACGACGTGGTTAACTTTTTAGTTACATAGTTGAATTGCGTGGAAAGGTCTCCAACGAGAACGGATCTGGTCAAGTTGAAGAGAAGACATGAGGAATACGACAGATAGGTATGTTATACTTACTTTGTAACTAACGTGGGAAGGTCAGCAACTAGGTGGATCGACGATCTGATCCTTTTTTTAGTTGCTTCGTTTAAGCGTGCGGGAAGGTCTCCAACGAGGCAGGATCCGGTCAAGTAGCATGTATTTTATTGCGTAGTGGCAGTCGATTTTGACATGATATTGTGTATCGATATGAATTTATACATTGTTTTTTAAATCATCTTTTCTCATTATAAGAACGCAATATAATGCTTAGAAATAAAGAAAATCATGTTGGCTGATAATCGAAGTCATGACTCTGAGATACACGCCCGTCGCTCTAACGACTGAGCTATCGAGACTTACCCACTTTCTGCGAACTTCTCTACTATACACGGTGAAATTTTAGAGGTTATTTTCCTGCGGCAGGGCGATTTGCAATCGGTAGTACTTTCCAATTTAAATATACAAACATACAAATAAAATATTTTCGAAAAAAAAATTTCAAAAAATAATCCTAAATCTCGAACAAGCGAAAAACAATAGTAACGCACTAAAACTGCAAGTAGACAGATTTTTTTTCAGTTTTAAGGGTCTGTAAACTGTACGTAAAAAAAGTGAAGGAAAAATAAATGGAACTACTCTTTAGGTTATTTAATATTTTGTTTCATTCACTCAAAATAAGTAGTTACTACTGCAGTGCTACTGGTGTTAGGTCACTTTCGAGTTTCGTTCGACGGTTTTATAAATCTGGCATTTCTTAACATAAATAAAAAAAAAGATTACACATCGATTGTACATCCATGGCAAAATAATTTAGTTGCGGGAAAATAACCACTAAAATTGAAGGGGTGTGTACAAAAACAACATAACTAACATTTTTTTCGGATTTTCGTTTTTGATGTCATCTTGTTGTTCAAGTCCAAAAGATTTACGAGAGTGGTAGTCCAAAAACTATTATGTTTGTCAAAATATGCAATTAAAATATCCTCCATACTACTATGTACTTAAAAATTTACATTAAAAACACTGAATTAAGAGCAACAGTCAAATAAATGATATATTTACTTAAATTTAGAGAAACTTAGTGGATGTCATAAGAACATTTAATATAAAAAAAATATTTTAGGAATAGTAGATTACATACCAAGGCCGTTTTAGTGGGAAATGTCTCGGATCCAATGTAATTGTCGGCCGAGGCGAAGCCGAGGTCGACTAACATGTGATCCGAGGCTTTCCCATTTAACGGCCGAGGTTTGTATACTATTTTTCTGCCCGACGGAGCCGGCAGGCGGCAATTTAGTTTTGCGTAAAGTGGCGTTTACCGGCCGGAGGACTGAAAAAATAGTTACTCAACTTTGCACAAAAACAACGTAACTAACCTAAATTTTACAAAAACTGCATAAGCGACAAAGTATATTTCATATCTTTTACGCAAAATAGAAAGTCTCAAAACAAATAAATAGATATTTCTAACTTTGTGACCATATATCTACAACCTCCCTGAAAATCAAGCTTCAATCGTTATTATTCAAAGAGAAAATTAGTTTTATCGCTCTCCTGTAAAATTATACTCAGTGTAGTTATGTTCTTTTTGTAAAAATCCCGTCAATTTCACCGTGTATTATTTGTATGCACGAAAGGGGTAGTAGATATTAAATAACAATTTTCCCTCTCACAGTGCAGAGATCCTCCGCAACCAGCAAGCCAACCTCCAGATACTGCAACAGCAGCATCGGGCCACGGAGAACCAGAACTTCTTCACCGAGGGCATCAAGCAGGAGGTTGATCTCAGCGGGGAGGACCTGTATGACCGGAGCAAGGAGGAGATAGGTGGGTTGATTCACCATTATTTTGGGCACTAGTATTAGTAATGGACACTTGTACCAGTAATGGACACTAGCAGCAATTATAAGCTATTACACCAGTAATGGACGATTGTACCAGTAATGGACACTTGTACCAGTTACAGTTAATTACACCAGTAATGGACGCTTGTATCAGTAATGGACACTAGTACCAGTAGTAGTCAATTACAGCAGTAATGGACGCTTGTTTGTTTGTACTAACAGTAGTGAATAAGAATGTACAGTACTAAAATATCTATGGGTCCTGCCCAAAATAAATGATTTAATTTAATTTAATTTAAAGGCCTTCTAGCCTAATTGGTAGTGACCCTGCCTACGAAGCAGGAGGTCCCGGGTTCGAATCCTGGTCAGGGCATTTATTTGTGTTTAATACGAATATTTGTTCCTGAGTAATTGATGTTTTCTATGTATTTAATATGTATCTGTGTATTATATTTATCGTCGCCTAGTACCCACAACACAAGCCTTATTGAGCTTACCGTGGGACTAGGTCGATATGTGTAAGATTGTCCCATAATATTTATTTATTATTTATTATTATTTTTAGACGCAAGTATGTACGAGCAACGGCGTCTGGCGCAACAGCGGGCTCTCGACATAAACGCGCCGACGCAAGTCAAGCAGGAGCCCGAAGGTGAGCCCATTACTAGTGCATACCCAGTCATGGACAACAAGATCCAATACTGTGTTCAATTACAGATGTACTGTGTCATGTTATTTCTGTCAGTGTCGAGGAAGAATCCACGAAAGTTTTTGAACACAATTCGCAAATGTCACTAGCTGTCTAGTTTTGGTTATATTAATTGGTAAAAAAAAATTGGCGACGGGTTGGCGTAGCTGGTAGTGACCTTGCCTGCTATGCCGATGGTCCTGGGTTCGAATCCCGGTAAGGGCATTTATTTGTGTGATGAACACAGATATTTGTTCCTGAGTCATGGGTGTTTTCTATGTATCTGTGTATTTGTATGTTATATATATCGTTGTCTGAGCACCCATAACTTTAAAAAATTAAATTAAAATATCTTTATTTCGAAGCATAGCTCCATAGTTGTTAGCAACAAGACAAAACTTAAATTAAAATATATATATCTATATATAAACACAAGCCTTCTTGAGCTTACTGCGGGGCTTTATTTTTTTTTCGAATAAACTGCAAAAAGTCATTTACTGGCCGGTTTTTTTATTACATTAAACTTTGAATAAATCACTCGAGAATTAGCAGTCAGCGGGCGACGCGCCATTTTGACCGACAGCCTAGGTGACGAGCTAGTGACGTCCCAGCATTCTTAGTGAGGGGACACGCGTGGAATATTATGGGTCTTTTAGAACAAACGGCCCGTAATTTTCATGCCGATGACAGACAAATGACGCCAAGCTTCATCATGTTTTAGTTTTTACGTTTGAAAGAATAATGCTGTCATTGAATGGTGTCAAAACTGTTACGTTCGACGCTAGAACCGAACGTTGATAGACTTTATCTGTCATTAACTCATTTTGTATTAAACCATCCTGTGTGTTTATATACGCCCTTACGGAAGAAACTGGCATGAAAACTACGGGCCCTGGTCATAATCATAACCTATTATATTACAGGCTGTGAAAATGTGATGCAACCGCAGGGGAGTCCGTACGGGTACTCCGACGGACTCAACGGAGTACAGGGTAAGTTTATTTAAATAGGTTAGACTAAAAATAGTAGATTGTATATCAAGGGCATAAAGTAACCCACTTTACCAATTAGGACCAATATAGAAGTCGAGGATAAAATGGGTACTCATGCCCGAGGTATACACTCTGCTTTTCACTTCGATTGTAAGGAAAATCGCGCGGCGAGCGCGCTCCACCTGCTATGTTACTTTATGCCGTAGTGAATGAAAAGCGATTTTGTGTCGCCTAGCCACGACACAAAGGTGAATTTTTCGAGCAAGAGAAGTAATATACAATCTACTATAGTGTGTCAAGGTACAATTCTTACCTAGTAGTGACGTCACCAGCCTAGTAGAAACTTTGATGCTCTTTATCTTCGTCATTTTTTTCGAATTTAACTGAAATAAATAAATATTATGGGACAATCTTACACATATCGACCTAGTCCCACGGTAAGCTCAACAAGGCTTGTGTTGTGGGTACTAGGCGATGATATATATAATAGATAAATAAATATATACATAGATACATATAATATAAATACTTAAATACATAGAAAACATCCATAACTCAGAAACAAATATTTGTGATAAACACACAAATAAATGCCCTGACCAGGATTCGAACCCGGGACCTCCCGCTTCGTAGGCGGGGTCACTACCGACTAGGCTAGGAGGCCGTCAAAAACACGTACATTATCGCACTAGTGCGGTAGTTAGGTAATGTACTATTTATTTATTTAATATTGAACTATTTGTAGCAGGATACTACGAGCAGCTGTCTCGGCCCGGCCCGGAGATGCTCATCGCGAAGCAGAACGCGCTCGCGGCGCACACGCAACTCTGTAAGTGTACACACTACGTTTTCATATCTCACGCTTTGAAACTGGGTCATTTACCTATGGTGCGGGTGGGAAATGATATTATACATATTTTATGCCACACCTGGCCATGAAATGCCTTTTTCCGCACGCTTCTGCCCAAGTGTAGACATAAAATGATGTACCTAACACGTGAGGTAATAAATAAAGCCCTTGATCGCATATTTACGTCCCTCGCTTGCAGCTCGGGTCGCAAACATCTGCAATCTCGGCCTTTCTTTGTTTTACCGCACTAGGTAGGTAATGTACTATTCTTTAGTCTTTTTAGTCTTACTAATTGCATTCAAAAATCGGTTTAAAATGTATGCATTGTAAGATTTCTTTACTGATATTTATCTCCTGAATCCTATAAATGACGAATTTAAATCGTTTTTTTAATTAAAGTTTTTTCGTGAGTCGTCTTACAAGATAATGTTTAGATACCTATATGTCTTTTATAAATACACCTGTATTTTTATTTCCTCATGTTCGCTATGAAAAGCAGAGTGTTTAACTCGAATGAAACGCCAAATGACTTCGACTGAAATAGGTGCCTTTCACCCCTTTGTTATCAATCTACTAATTATAAGCAGAAATTAGGGTCTGCTAAGAGTATCAATATTCTTAAACATTGAAATTAAAATTCAAAAACTTTTTGCTTAGTCATAATTTTACCGCCACTCGGTAAATAACGCGTTTTGAAATGTGATAATGCTACTATGTGGTCTAGTCTAGACATGATTTTTGACAGACTTCAAAGTGACACTGTGATGTCTTTGCAAAACTCGGCTCTACCAAAAAAAAACTTTTTTTTGTATTTTAAGTGGGCTTTTTCTAAATGAAATTTACTTACCATGTATCAAAGCATATACAAAATAGAAAACAATTTTTTTTTACTTTTTTTTTGTTTTTTTTTTGGTGGAAACGACCAAAAATCATATGACATTTTTGTTTCTTTTATTCAAATCTCTCGCAATGCTCACGGGCACTGTAGTGCGGGAAGCACAGTTTGACTTGTATGAAAAATCTACATTAATTCGCACTGTAGAGAAATTATGGCACGTTATTACCTATGTTACGAAAATAATATATTTAAAGAATTCTCCTCAAAAATATCTATATTATAGCAATAAACACGAATTAATAATTCAATCCAAAAAATATATGAGAACAATATATCGCACTGTGGAGATTTTATATTCTCGTAATCCCATTCAATCACTTATTAATAATTTATAGTTTTCTCCAGGTTTGCCTATTTACCCTGCTAACCACAAATTTTTAAAACCTTAATTTTTGGTTTACGAAGAACATTACAAGCAAAGTATATATATCAGTTATATGTAAATTAAGATATATTTATTGACAATGTTATACACAAAAATCTCCGACATAAAGTTATCCATTATTTTTCTGTCAATAATTTAAGCTTAAAAAAGTTATTAGTGGCGTAGAGTATATGGACAGATGGATTTTTTTGTGTTTTATAAAACCTCGTAAACATGTAAATATAAAACAAAAAATTCTCTCAGCTATGTATAATACTGCATGAGTAAAATCATATTTAGAATTCTGCGCTGTTTGTATTACCCGCGCGAGATTTCACAGGCAGGTGGCCAGGTGTATCCATTCACGATACAAAGTACGGTAATCAACTTTCTACCTTGTGCTTAAAGCGCACATTTATTCGTACATGATAGCAAGCGATCGTCGTCAGCGGCGGCGCTGTTTGATGTTCGCCCGCTTCCGAGTGATAGAAGCCGTAGTAAATGAAATAAGGTTTAATTTTCAACCGACTTTAAAATTTCAAAAAGGAGGAGTTTCTCAATTCTTGTGTGTTATTTGTTGATGTTTGTTACCTCAGAACTTCGTCAATACTGAACCGATTTAAAAAAAATCTGATTTTATCTCAAAGTCGATGGTTCCAGCTTGGTCAATTAATTTCTGATGATGCTGGTTGCATGTCTCATGTTTACGTTGAGTTATAAATTGCATAGAAAAAGCGTATTTAGGGTCGTCATTTAATGAGACGTCATCTAAATGTGAATTACGTAATAATAATCTTTTATCCTTTTGTATCTATGCTTATACTAAGTAAAACATTCATTTTTAATAACTTTTACCATGATTCACAGCAACAGAATAAGAGTCGACTGTCCTTTACAAGTGACCAAAATTGCGGTTTACAATTTACTAAAATAGACCGAGAGTACTTTACAAAGTCTCAATTCAGAAAGTCCTAAATTTTATCTAAAATAATATCCTCCTGAGGCCTGGATAAAATATGACTACACTCGCATAAATGCCGAGAGTCCGTTGAGCCCTGAACTTTTTATAGGTTATTTTAAGGTCTAAAATGAGTTTATCGGATTTTCGCTGGAACAAAGTTGATTATATACCTACTCAATGCGGAACTTTTTAGGCATATTTTTAATTGAAAATTATTTGGCCTTTACAAATGCTTCTTGGCTTTTATTCGATTAAGATTATGTACTTAATATGGCTAATATATGTCAATTTGTATGAAACCGGGTATTTCTTTAAAAATTAAATTAAAGTATAAGGGACCGTTAATAGTTATTTATTATACAAGGGTGCAAAGTTGTTGTTTAACTCTCGGGCATATATTGAGACCCGAGCAAGCGAAAGGTTCCACTGGAATCTTGAGCTTTACGAGGGTCTCAAGGCACGAGAGTTGAACAAACTTTGCCGCCGAGTGTAATACAACATTTTTCCCCTCACTATTGCGAGGAAAATACAGACTACATACGATTATAAATCTTATCCACATGTAAGTTATCTTGAAGAAACCATCAAAAATCAATTTCAAAATTGGTCATAGAGTAGGTACGCTCCTAATACTTAGATATTACCAACAGCTTACCAAGTGCGTGATAAGACATGATCACATGACCAATTTAAGGTGTGACCTCCGATTGCGCATATTTACTAAGGGCATATAGGACTCACTTATACTGGACTAGTGGTAAGTGATAGGAATTAGATTACTTTGCCCCACATGTGGATAAAATGCGTTTTTCCAGGCTAGTTTTAAAGCACAAAACAGCGCTTTCCGAGCTAGTGAGGGGAAAAATATTATTTTATGCAAAAATAACAATAGAAACTGAACCAGTCTGTTGGAAAAAACATAAAAAACCTACTTATTAAATCTTATACAGTATAAAACTGCTATGGCAAAATCAGTCTAGTTCCCTCATCACAATTAAAAGTTCTCGCATGATCAAAGTGACTTCTATGCTTATATTTACACAACATAATACTCAAATATTTATACAACAATGGTCTAACAACAATTGTCAGAAACCCTTTATATAAAATATTTTTTTTAAAACTTAATTTAAACTTAAAGAAAACAATGTCTTCGTGTACGTAACTATCTAGTTGAGTATTTAAAATGTATATTATGTAGGTAATAAGGAAAACTTTTTTAAAACCAGTGTGAGGTCCTTACTGTTAATTCTAAGTAATTATTAAACATCACTAGGCATACTCAATTAATTAAAAACTGGCATCTAGTATTGAGAAATATCCTTAATAGTATTATGGAGAATCACATAACAATATAATCATTTAACATATTGTCGAGAAAAATAAAAATAAAGTATAGCATATTGACAGTCATTTAAAATGGCAGAAACATAGCGACCTAAGTATACTACTAACATAGTCCGAGAGGGCTTTACAAAATTCTTATTAATTTAACTCGTAATTGTAATTTATTGAATCTTGCGTCATTTTGCGGAATTCCATATTAACAACGAAAATAATGTTACTTTGCTATTCCGCCAAACGTGCTAGTCAATTAGTGCCAATCCGTTATACCTGCTTGCGTATTTTTTGCATGCAATGAATGTTCCCACCCTCCCGCCGCAAAGAAATACCAATAATAAAAAACTCGACACGTGTTTCGTCTCTCTACGAGGCATCCTCAGGAGATGCAGGAGATCTTGTCGTACTAGGGTCCGACAAGTGAATGATGTCATTCATCATGGGCATGTGCCCAGACTGGTCGGCCATATTTATAACCTGGCCACCCCCCTACCTCGCAAGCAAGATGCAAATATTCGTAATAACGGTGATGACGCTACATTCAACTGTTCGTTAACAATCACACCCCTCTTGTTGTACCTAATTATTTCTAACTAAAATATTAAAAGAATGATCGTCAGACAGGTTATGGCCATTATCCAACAAATGCTTCGCAAAATTTGACCTTTCTGGATGGTTATGCCTGTATGCCGCAAGATGCTTCTCATACCTTGTGGTGAAATTACAGCCCGCTTGCCCAACAAACACCTTATTACAATACTCACAGGTTATAAACCAGACTTGTTCCCATTCTAGATTTTATCTTTCCCATTACAAAGTTTCGAGCGCAAGGTATTATTTGTCTTAAAAGCCACATTAATGTCGTTAGATTTCAAAATTTTGTAAATCGAATCTGACAATTTACCAACGTACGTAATGCTCGCTTTAAACTTCCTAATGGGATTAGAGGATTGTGCTGCATACAACACATTTTTGATCAAATTATTTTGCTTCTTTCTGATTACAACCCAATATCGCCCGATTTTAAGCGCAAAATTTTAGGGACTTTATAACGGACACTCCGCGTTTATGCATAGCTTTGTTTTTTAGTGCTCGGTCTCTTTTACACGTGTCTCGATTTTGGCCTTTATAACGGACTCAGGGACTCGTGAAGTTGTTTCATTTTGCATGAAAAACAATGTTCTTTTGATAAGAAAATAATACTAAAATAGTCATTAGGTATATATATATTTTTTAAACGAAATTTATTTATTTATTTTGAATATTAAATTTTACGATTGACATAATCCAATCCACAACGTAGGCTTCGTCAAGTCATTATAATTGTATTGAAAAGAAAACTAAACTAGTAAATATCATTTTTTCTTTGAAAAAAAAATGAAACATTTTATTTCTTAAAGTAATGACTATCAAAATGAATATCTAAATCTGATTGCTTGTCCCATTTTACAGTAAGCTATAAGTCGGATAGAAAAAGCGTCGTCATTTAATTAGTCGTCATCAAAATGTGAATTACGTAATAATGATCGTTTATTCTTCTGCTGTTTATGCTTATACTCACTTTTAATAACTATTACTATTATTCACAGCAACAGAATAAGAGCCGACTGTCCTTTACAAGTGACCAAAATTGCGGTTTACAATTTACTAAACAAACTGAGAGTACTTTATAAAGTTCTAAATTTTATCTTAAATATTATATTTACATCCAAAATAATAATGTATTTTCAATAAACACACAAACAAACATCCCAATTATTCAGATTTGTATTATACAAACTGTAAACAGATTCAAATTCGAGATTAAACTTACCTTCGCATGGATGATGGGTTACCTTGATTAACATTTCACGATGGACTGAGCGAAATATTCATTATTTTTATTTAGGTTCTTTTTTAAGAGAGAATTATAACGAATATATTTTAGATTCGTAGTTAGAGCCATTGGTTCTCCAAATCACGCCGTTTTAGTACTTACTGTTAGTTAGCTTCAAATATTTAGTCCTGTATAAAAGACACCGGTTTTTTTCGATACACCTCATTTAAAAAATTCAAGTCTTTACTCATGTCACTATTTAATATTAAGGCCTTTATAAAGGACTCGGGGGCTCACTACATTACATTCATGTTAAGTGGTAGGTATACTGACCCGACTTTTAAAAAGGAACATTTTGAATAAAAACAATGTATTTATGCTACATAATATGTGGTTTTATTTTCACAAGACTGAATGTGTATTTATACCTATGTATATACCTAACTTAGCTAAACCTCATTTTGTGTGTTAAGTAAGCAACATTAACAAAAATAAAATTGGCATAAAACAGGGATCTGTGAGCTTTTGATTCTAGACAATCCACTTACAATAAAAAAAAACATAACTAAACTACAATTCTTACAATAAAAAAAATACAACAACTAAACCTGGTTCTTTTAACATGTGGATGGGATATTATAACTAATCCTTTTAGACCTGCTTACACAACACAAAGCCGCTAACCCGGAGTTAAGCTGTCAAATTCCATACAAAAAAAGCTTAACGCCCGAGTTATGTAGCTTACCCCTTAAATAAGGAGTGACTCAGCTTTTGATCTGCACAACTCGCCGTCATGTTTTATTTGTCACACACAGCCAATCGCGTGGTCGCCTGGTTCTAAAGGTGGCATAACTGTATTAGATGAGGATCCATCTTTACTTGTTCACATCAGTATTTTTAAATTATTGGGCTCTGTTCAGTTGTTAAACAGTGGGCCAAGGTCAAGGTCGGTGTCACTTGCCGATAGTACTTTAAAACACTTTCGCAACCAGGCAAAACTTCGAACAATACCCCAGAAACCGACAGTACTCGCTAGTCGGGCAACGACGTGCAACTCAATGCCGCACGCCGCGAACTAGATGGCAGCACCTACGTTTCGTTGGTTTGCTTGCTGATAAAGTTATTTTCGATTTTATATAGTGTAAATAGTATATAATATATGGAGAAATTTATGCAATGTTATTCTTCAATAAGTATTGCTTTTTCTTTCATAAAAAACAGAGATGTCCATTTTCTGCGCTTAGCATTATTTCTTGTTTGTTAACGAAAATTCCCTATTTCTCTCTAAATAAAGAAGTCTCTTGGGAGAAAATGCCAAGGTCATCTTAAAACTACTGTTAGATTATATTGTATTTGTTTTCTCCCACTGTACGAATTTCTCAGGCATAAATAATAAAAATAAAATAATTTGTGTCCATTAATACTACAATTTTGTATTTTATCGGGAGAAATTTAAATCTTGTATTAATATTATCATCATAAACCACTATGTAAGATATCTCCACGGTGCGAATTATTCTGTACTAAATATACAAGAATTTAAAAAAAGTCATATATCTAAAAAACGGAAGTTGATATCGAATCATAACTTCACAGTTAGGTATACAATACGATAAGGAATTAACCCATACAGAGAAATTTGGATGTCCATTTAATGTGACTTCAACTTTTAAATGACTCCACTACTGTGTATATATGTATGTATTTAATATATATTAACATAATTTTGTACATTTGCAGGGCAGAACACAATGAAGCGACCTTTTTTCTATAGTGACAACCCACATTACAACGGGCCGCCCTTACTGCATAGATACGAGGTAACAAACTACATACCTACTCTGTCTTCTCAGTAAGGTTAGAAAGGGACAGCCTCTGTTTGTGGTAGGGACTATTTTTACGAAGAGTTTGTCACTTCCCACATGGCCTACTATATACCTACTCTGTACTTCTCAGTAAGGTTAGAAAGAGACAGTCGCCTCCGTTTAGAGACTTCATAGAACCGCAATCAAAAACTTATTTTGTACTAAGACATAATAAAACAAAATTGACATTACCTCTGAAACTAGATTCAAACCATTCACAATTTTTTTAACACAAAGTACAGTCAAGTGCACAAATATGTTTCGACATAATCGTCTCATAAATATGGTACTACGCTCTTATTACACCGGCATAAGGTCCTATGGGACATATTTTTGAGTAAGTAACCACCATATTTTTACACTTGACTCTACCAAGATTATTCTAGAGGGCAACACTGGACGAAAGTTTGGGTTGTAGAATTGGCGAAACGCACATTAAGCCTTAATAAAAACCGACCAAGTGCGAGTCGGACTCGCGCACCAAGGGTTCCGTACCATTATCTATAAAAATATCAAAAAAATCACGTTTGTATGGGAGCCCCCTTAATTATTTATTTTATCCTGCTTTTTAGTATTTGCTGTTATAGCGGCAATAGAAATACATAATTTGAGACAATTTCAACTGTCTAATGACGGTTCTTGAGATACAGCCTCGTGACAGACGGACGGAGCCTTAGTAATAGGGTCCCGTTTAACCCTTTGCGTATGGAACCCTAAAAATAATTGCATATACTTAGGAAATTCGGACTTTAGCTGCCGTGGTCGGGTGGCCTAGTGCTTAAGGCCGCGAATGCAGGACGCTGGTTCGATCCCAGCCCTGTACACTGGAGGCCTTGGTCACCGTTGTATATGTATCTTTCAATTTATAAGTATAAATTAAAGTATAATTTATCACAGAACTCGTTAATTTAATTTATATTAATATTTTTTTCAGGATATACCAAGAATCCTTCAGTGAGTGACATTCCAAAGGAGGTGAATAATAAATATATTATAAAAGTTAATAATAATTATAAAACTATGTTCTCTTAAAGACGATAATCTCTCGGTTTTCTTTTGTAATAACATATTTTTTTATTGTGTAACAGATATTTCTAATAAATAAATTTACAGTCCTTTATTTTGCAAATATTTCAATATTATAAATCAATTATTTTAAATTTCGAGGTGCCTTTTTGCCTCTTTCTTACAACTGTATTTGTTGTAACTTGTACAGCGAATTTGTAACCTGTTACTCTAAAATGCGACTCGCAGTTTTGCCAACTTGACAATCGTCATTTGACACTAATCATTTGTCGTACATTTTTTACTTTTGACCAAAATGTAAGTAAAATTGTCACTCAAAAATTTTATTTAGTGACGAATTGACACTACTTAGAAATCGACTACAATGACAATTGTCACTCAAAAATTTTAATGAGTGACAAATTGACACGTAAAGGCGACAATGTGTCACCTTTACCACTTTGATTTGTACCTATATCAAAAATGCTAAGTTTCTTAGCATATTATATTAAATACGATAAAGGGTTTCATGTTATATATTTTTTCCTTCTGGCTTTTACATGTTTTAATTATCGCAACGAATGATGATTCGCATGGCAGCTGTCAGTACAATACATTACCTGTCAAAAAGTGACAAAGATGACAGATAATATATTCAAATGACAACTGTCATACACATCAGCATCCGCAGCGATATTTATAGTTTAATCGCGAAATTATTGACCTCAATTATTATAAATTAACATGAAATGGGTGTCCTTAAATATGTGACAAATATACAATTTACGTTTTGATATTTTTGTTTGGTAAAAAAGACAACATTGAACCGAAGTCTTATCATGTGATGGTTACAGTTAGCAAATGAAAATTTCGGTTACCATAACCGGTTTTTTATACAATTAAAAACCGGTTTACATTCCCTAGTTAGAATTAATAGCAATAATAAAGGACTGTAGCCAAAAGTCACTCTAAGCAATGTAATATAAAATAAACGTTGGGAATTGTACAAATTACAATTAAAAATGATGGCATTTTCCGCTTAATCTTATGTATCATTATAAAACTATGTACAATAATTAATAAATATGATTGAATATTTATAATTTTGGATGATTTATAAAATATCCGACATACAGGGTATTTTTTCACTAGCCGTACTCTGCGAGGTGAATATAAATAATAGAATACTTTATATTGCACACCTCAAAATATATGAAAAGCAATATTTACAAAAATTAAAGCCGATTTAAGATTGAGGCAAAGCAATAGGCATTCTTATCGCTAAAAAGCGATATTTTCCAGACAAGCTTTGTGTAGCGGAAACAATGAAAGCTAATGTGGATATACGGGTATTACTACACAATATTATGAAACTAATAACAAAATTCTGAAACAAACGAACGAATACATTTTTCATCAAATGTTGATAGTTTTTGACCCAGTAACAAATGTTTAGTAGAACTTGCATTATCATATCGCAGAGTATTATAAACTGATGAAAAATCACCCTGTATAAAAAAGGTTTAATTGCTCACGATTGTTTAAAAATCATTCATATATTTAAAAATGGAAAATGTTATCATTTTGCTATATTTTATATGTATTGCAGTTGGCTTAGGAGGTAAATCAAAAAACTAATGTTTTAAGGGTATTTAGACGACCATATACGTAGAGATTTGTCTGCAGAATCTGTCTGCCAGATGTAACCGGCGGGCAAATCTTTAATTATATGGCTGGCTTTAGAAAAAAAAGTTTGTTTGACACCTTCACGATGATTTTTTTTACCAAATTGACAAATTTTTCACTGTGTGATTAATTCCTATTTTGATTCAATCAAAACTTATTGTTCAAATCAATATATTCAGAGACATGTCTATTATTTTGTTTGTTATATTTTTTTTATAATTATGTTTTTATTTTTAAAAATCTAAATATATTTATGTAACGCGATGATAGTTTAGTTATAATATATAGTTACCATTAAGTCAATGGATATGCCATTATATAAAAGTCATTTATATACTTAGATACCGACATACAATTGTAAGGGAAGATATATGGACTCTTGTCAGTTTGCCAAAAAAAAATGCTGACAATATGACAAAATAATGCCTAATTTAAAGTCAAAGCCAAAAAAGCTTAGACCTATTTTTTTACTATTACAGATTTCGAATGTACCAACTAATATAGTTTTGACAAGGGCCCATGTTATATACGATTCAATGGGTGATTTCATCGAAAATGTACTAGAATTGTTTTTTATTTTCAATATACACGCTATGTAAATTTATCGCTTATATGCGATATAATATTTTTTTTCTGTCTTACCTTTATGTATTTGATTCTGATCTAAGCAAAACTCGAAACAGTATGTGTTAGAGAGGGAAAATAAACCATCTCACTCTAACATTATAACTGATCCGATCATAATCGTACTACGTTGTGTTTTTATCAAGAAAATCAGTATATTTTCTTTGAAATCATGATATTTACAAAAATATTATTACTGACTGATAAAAACTTAACTGACATAATTACAAATATGTCTTGTCTATATGACAATCAGATCTGAATGTCAGTTTTGACAATTGTCATCTTTGCAAATGTATGACAGTTTGTGTCATTTGTCGTAACAAAATTGTCGGTTGAATTGTTTTTGTAATATCAATTGTGGAGTGCCAACAGAATACAGTTATTTAAAAAGAAAATAATAAATTATGACAGCCGGTGGGGGTAATCTATAAACACCTATAATCGGACATAAAAGTAAACGTTAATCAACTACAAATATCTTTATTTTTAAATCTAGGCATTACAATACACTAATGAACTTAACTTGAGCATTAAATCTGTCAGTATAGAATTTTCATACAAACGAGACGATTTTCACTAATTTTGTATGTAAACAACAGCACCAGTAATGGACAATGTACCAGTAATGGACAACGGACTAGTAATGGACAATGTATCAGTAATAGACAATGCTCTAGTTAAGGTCAGTGTACCAGTAATGGACAATGTACCAGTAATGGTCATTCACTCTTATTGTGAGGAAATAAGAACGGCGCATACAATTATTTTGCCGTCGATCGTACTTTGAGTTAAGAACGAAGTGACCATCACTGGTGCCGTAAACGTAAAGCGTTCATTTTTTAAGGGTTAAATACGTCATTAAATTTTATAAGCGCCCACTTGATACGACGCACTAAAAGTTGCTTGTAGTTGACCCCTGCAGAGTATACAAAATCATTCTGTATATTATAGAAAAGAGACTATTAATATGTCAGGTTACAGGCATTTATCCTTGTAAGGCTTAATGTTCTATTTGTAGGACCAACCACCAGACATTTTTTAAACTTTTTTTGGTTGGTTAAAATACTGTGTCCTATTTTTAGGACAACCTACATTTCTAAACTCTTTTTTCGTAGCTTGACAGGCTAAAATACTGTGTCCTATTTTTGGGACAACAGGTCCTATAAATAGGCTAAGCATTACGAGATCGAAAAGACCCCCTGGAGTGATATTGATCGAATTTACAAGCGATTGCGGTATCGTAGGTGTAAGATACATTATATTTGTCACAACACTTGTTTGGTTCGATATATTATCTAAAATCGACTATAGGCCTAACACGCGATTTGTCTACTCCGATTGGGGGTCGATTCGACCCCCTAGGTACTAATTACTTGATAACTCTTAATTTTTTTGGTTCATTACAAAATATACTACTATTTGAGGTCTATCGTCGAAAAAGAATGTCTTAATTCAAAAAAATCTTGCCAAAGTTTAAAAAAACACGCACAATTTAGCGTGTTTGTGTCATGATTAAACAGGTTTGAAATATAAAATTTGGCAAATATACTAGTCGATATATAATTTCGTTACCCATCCTAACAATGAATTTTTATAAAAAATACTTTTTTTTTGCCTCTTTGACAAGTGTAAAGCTCACGTCATAAAAAAATGGTAAATCGTCAGTTGCTCGCCATTTTGCAATTACTGTTTACCTATAAATATAAATAATTTTAGTATATGATGTCATTTACTGGCCACTATTTATATTTGGCCATGTTACACCGATTTGAATTCTGTCTACCTAAAATTTAGTTTTGGTATAAAAAAGGTGGCCAGTACATAGAGCTGTCATAAAAGTACGCCTGCATTAGGGCGTGGAAACCGGTTTTTAATTGTATAAAAAAACCGGTTATTAACCGAGTTTTTTTTAATCGGTTTGCACGCCCTGGCCTGCATATTCTTTTGGTAGATGGGAAATAGTATGATGACGATTTAAACTAAAGGTTATATTTCAAACCGTAATGTGACTTTATATATTTTTATTTGGTGCTCGTAATATTAGTTTTACTTCCGAATTTTTTGCATTTTTCGTAGTTGTTAGTTATCGAGTACAATGTTTCTGAAATATTGTCGCGCACAGTAGGATGATCGCTAGAGTATGTAGCAACGTTTGATTAAGATTATTGGGGTCGAATTTAACCCCAGGGGAAAGGGGTTCCCAAAATTCACCAAAATTTTGGTGATTTTTGGGGGATGATTGTCGCCAAATTTCATTCAAGATATTTTTTTGTGAACTTTGGGGGTTGATTGTGTCACTAATTTTCACCGAATCATTCTATTTGGTGAAATTTGGCGATTCATTGTGTCTCCAAATTTTACTAAATTTTTTTTAAGAACTTTGGGGGTTGATTGTGTCTCCAAGTTTCACCAAATGTTTCACGCGGGAGGTCGAAATGGCCCCCAAATTTACCTAATTATGTCATTTTTAGGTGAAATTTGGTGTTTGTGATCCCATTTTATTACCATATTATAAGTAGGTTAAGGAAGGTGGGTAGATATTTTTGAATAAAGTGAGAGCGCATTCCGGACTCTTGTATCTATTGTAAATTGAAAAGATATTTATATTGAGAAATATATATTTTGAATTTTATATTTGCGGGATGGACCGGGAATTTTTGTATAGTGCATTTTGTTTCCTTATGTCTTAGAGCGTCCGTGGGCTACAGTGACTACTTATCAGACTATGCTTGTTTGCAACCGACAACATTAGTTGTATAATTAGGCTGATGTTTAATCAACTTTGCAATAACATCAATAGAACATTGAAATTAAACACTTTAGAACGGATTAATCTCGTTTATTAACACCAATCACCCAACGTTTCGAGCCCTTTACAGCACTCGTTCTCTCAGTCATTATCTTAACCCTGTGAAAACAAGTGCTGTAAAGGGCTCGAAAAGTAGTGTCATGGTGTTAATAAACGCAATTAATCCGTTCTAAAGTGTTAAATTTCAATGAATAACAATCGCGGTAACAGAAGACAATATTATGAATAGAACACTTTGAAGTACAAATAATTTTAAAGACGTACATATTTTTTACCGGGTTTTTCAAATCTATAAATTCTTACCCCTACATGCATAAAAACGTAACAGACGTTTTAGTTAAAATATGTTTTTTTTTTTAAACTTTGAAAGGGAATAAACTTTGTTTGATTTGCGTTTATTATAATAAAGTGTTTAATTGATAGTGGATATAAAACGTGAGAAAACAATTTGCACTAGCCACAAGCCAGTAGATTTTAAAAATGTAATCCCATAGAATTTACGGTGAGTATAAAAAAAATACATGTCAGAGTCCGAAGGTCGTGAGTTCAAGACCCCGGCTCGTACCAATGTGTTATTCGGAACCTATTTTTATGGGGTAACATCATATTCACTGGCGTTAAGCGCTCTTTATTGACCAAAGCTGTGAAATTCGATGCAAAGAATTATGAATACATAATATATTATGAATACACACATTTTATTGACAAATAACATGATTTGTTGGCCTACAATTACTTTTGGGTCACCACTAGGGTTTTTAATACCGGTATTGCTAAAAATTATCAATACCGGTATTGATAAAAGTTGTACTTCACGTCCTATTCAGAGACTACCGCGAAAAATGTAATCTGTGACTTTCGCTCGAAAATGTGAGAGCAATAGAGAGGGACATACAACATTTCGTGGTAGGATATCTTTTCATAAATATACTGATTCTCTAAAAAATATCAATATTAGGCCAAAAAATTACCATAAAATATTACCTTGGGAAGGGGGTTTGTCAAAAAATAGCCAAAGTATGATCACATTTCTGGATAAGCCTTATTTTGAATCGAATCTGTGGTGGCCCCTTAGTCACCATTTTCATACTTTTTTTTAAAATAAATAAATATATTTAATATATTTATTTATTTTAAAAAAAGAAATGAGGGAGGTTATGGTTTAATGTGAAATAAAATGTGTGTACGGTTCTCGTTCCATATACGAATTGGCACACTTATACAAAATGATTACTTAATGTAAAAAGATAATTTTTTTGTTTTTTATTATATATTTTTTTGTTTTTTATATATTTTTTATGACTTCACGCTTGGCTGTGATTTTTTGAACCGCTTAAAGTTTAATATTACATCATATTGTTTATTATATTGAAATCAAATTTTATACAGGTTTTACCAACCCTAAGCTATATTATGCGAGGTGATTAACTGATTATGTACGACATACTAAGCAACTTAAGGGTTGGCAAAACCAGGTATCGTGTACCGGTAATGTTTTCATACCGGTATTCAATTTCGGTATCTCGGATTATGCATATTTGTGATTGTTTTACTAAAGACTACTTTGTTGCTTGTTGATAAGGTGTATTTTTAAACTTTAATTTGCGCCTCATCGGTAACGACAAAGTAGTAACTTTTAGTAAAACAATCATATTTTAGCATTTCATTCCGATTGTTATCCTTATATAAACACCAATTTATAAAATCAACGCTGAGCGGTATTTCGATTTTTAGTTATACCGACCCTTGGGCAAAACACCCTGTTTTTTTTTGTATGAGTTTTTTTTTCTATATTTGGTATGAGTGGCCTGTTTGTGTATGGAACGTATAGGATAGGAGGAATAGAGTAAAGAATGCTAGAATACAATCTTTTGTTTATATATTTTTTACAGCAGTGGCCATTTTCAAATAAAATAAGTGGAAAATTTGTTAGAGTTTTATTGAAGTTACCCTCAGCATGGTTCCTCCTCGCCTCAAATGTATGGCTATTCGTACGTAACGTATAAATAGCTATGACAGATAAATGTTAGTCCTCCAATGAAAATGCTTGTTGGTCATAATAATATGCTTTTGGCAGAGGGATAGGCCTGTCAAGGCGCGCTGTACGAACAGGGATGACGACTAGGTTGAAAAACTATCATTCTAATTAGTCCGTCAGTTAGATTATCGAAAATGATTGGACACGTATTTTTCCTTTTTCCATTTAACTAAAATTGACGAAGATAAAGAGCATCAAAGCTGGTGACGTCACTACTACCTAAGTAAGAATTGTACCAACAGTATATCATGCAAGTACGCGAAACTTGAACGCACTGTATTTTCGTCATTTTTAATTTGACGAACAAAAGAAAAAATACGTGTAAAATATTTTTGAATGATGTAAAAAACGGATTTCCTAAATAGATAGATATAATATAATAATAGATTTTTTTTAGTCGTCTAGCCTATTGTCGACGATAACAAACTCAGTCGGTATTGAACCCTTAAGTCTAAGGAGACTGCCTCCTTATGTGTGTTCTATCGCCTATACATTGGGGTGTGTTCTGAATTGTTTGACATGATGCCAACGTCCACTTTTCACCATCGCACCGCTCGCCATCGACAGGGCGCTCATCCACACACCTTGCAACCAAAATGGCCGCGCACTGTGCGGTTTCAGAGGAATTTCCTCCCGCGGACGCTCCGGCTGTGGAATGAGCTCCCGAGGTCTTCCCGAAAAATTACAGTATGGGGTTCTTAAAAAAAGGAGTGTACAAAATTTTAATGGGTCGGCAACGCGCATGTGACCCCCCTGGAGTAGCAGGTCTCCATAGGCTACGGTGACCGCTTTCCATCTGGCAGGTTGTATGCTTGTTTGCCACCGTCGTGGTATAGAAAAATTAAGTAATTACTACTCCGGCTGAATGCATAGATGGATTTGCACAAAGTGGATACTACCAACTGGATAGTACGGTTGGCTTCGTAAATAAATATGCATCTGTATTCAATTTTGACCCTTCTTACTCTGTAATAAGTTTCGAAGTGTATAGATATTGATGGACGTGACTGTACCAACCGGACTTCAGGCTGATATTAAAAATGGCAAGGATGTCTCTGGAATAGGTTTAAAGTTGTTACATTTTTAATTCTTCATTAGGAAACGTGCTCAAACTACGTGACCATTTTTTTTAGCTTTTTCACTCCCTCTCTCTCCATTGGTAACCAAGCGTAGTATATGCCAAGACCTCCTTAGTTTTCAAATATGGCCTTTTGGCCGGCCGGCGCGCGTCTGTCTTGATTGATTGTAATATTAATCAAGTTGTCTACAATACATATGAACATTAGAAGTTTTATCAAAACAAAGGAAACATTATTCTAACTTTGCTCAAAAAAAACGCTCACTACATTTTTTTACTAATATGGCACACTATTACTGTTCAAATTGCGTTGATGGACTGACGAGCCAATGAAGAATTTAAAGAGGTATTGGTGTAAAGTAAATATATGTTATTATACTGATATTGTGAATAAGTACGGAAAAGTTTTCATGTTATTACCGTTTTACTACAGTAATGGCCGAATACCAGAGGTGGCTGGCAAACCGGCTAAATAATATGATCTATGGTACAATTGTTTTCCTAAGCGCTTGGAACTTATAAAAGGTCGCTTTTTAGCGATAAGACCGCCTGTCGTTTGCCTCTTCTTTTGTTCGCTGTATTCTCTGTATTTAGGTACTTCATTTGAGGTGTGCAATAAAGAGTATTTGTATTGTATTGTAAAGTTCTCAGAAAGGAACGAAAAGTGGAAGCCAGTAGGAGTTTAGAGCGATGAGCTGTTATCCCAGTCGCGGGTTCGAGTCCCTTCTCTGACACTAAACCCCTCAAGTAATTACTCGACCCCCCGTAATTTTATTGAATATTACTCATTTATTCACATACAATATTGTGCTCAATTGAAGGGATGTGTACAAAAACAACATAACCATTCTTTTCGGATTTGTGTTTTTGAAATATTAGTTTTATCACTCTCCTTTAAAATTATGCTCAGTGTAGTAGTTATGTTCTTTTCAACCGACTTCAATATTTCTAAAGTAAAGGAAAAGTAAACACCCCTTCAATTATGAAACAATTCAATAAAATTAATATGCGTACTAGCTGTGCACAGGTCAAAAGCCAGTTCCATGAATATTCCCATTTTATTTGGATTTAATTTAAATAATCAGGTGTCCCGTACTGTTGTGGTCAAAGACATTAAGCTTTGACAATGATTAGTTAAGTCAGGGGACATCAAGCCAGAGTCTCGATGCTTAGATAAATAAGTGCTCCTAAAACAAAGTTTTGTACGAAGCACTAAAAAGAAAACCGGCCAGGAGCATGTCGGGCCCCGCTCATTGTAGGGTTCCGTAGTAACCGTAAGTCACAATAACTGAACCCAGAAGGGGTTTAAGTAGATATCATGACTATAACTAAAAGGGTATCTTCGCAACAGTCTATGACTCATGTAGGTACGCCCTTTTACTATGAGGATATGCATATTTTACGTATCTAATCTATCCAATCATAATAAATCAGGGCTGGGATCGAACCAGCGACCTCCTGCTCTGGCACTGGGGGGCCTTGGTCACTTTTTCTGTAGTATATGACATCTTTCAATTTTATAAGTAGTAGTGTGACTACTTAAAACATGAATCAAAACATTTATTATAATCAATAATTTATTTAATTCATGTTTTACATTGTACAGTATGGTGGCGCCATCTCTCGCTACTGTTTGAAAATAATATGTAAAGATTATTTAGAAGGACAGCACCAGACGTAAGTCTGAGCTGTAGGATGGCCGCACCTTAAGCGATTCAAAAATAAGAAAGGATTGCGTATATTTAGGAAGTTCCGTGGTCGGGTGGCCTAGTGGTTAGGGCGTCTGCCGCGAAAGCAGGAGGTGGTTGGTTCGATCCCAGCACTGGGCACTGGGGGCCTTGGTCACTTTTTTTGTAGTATATGACATCTCTTTCAGTTTATAATTTATAAAACTAGACTACGTGCGACTGCTTTAGGTACAATTGTACTATCCAATGATACCTCACACATTTAGGCTTGAAACGAGAAAATAATCACCTCCCACTTTACGTGTATGGGAAATACCCTAAAAAAGTTTTTAATTTTACCACTATATTGGCATGTTTTTTTTTTGCTCTGTATTTTATGTTTAATCACACCAAAAAAAATACTAAATTAAGACCGTTTTTAAAGCAACAAGGGCTCTTAAGTTGAATTTACGGTCTAATCAAAAACATTTATTCTCGAAATATATACAGTAAGTGTAACTTACCCAACTACCTACCTCTACCTACCTTAAATCTAAAGTAGGTCCTTGAGGCATTGTACCTAGGATGCTGGCGGCATTTCCTCGTTGTATCGCAATGCTGATTGATTAACATGATTGACATGATTGACATGTATATTAATACCATATTACCGTTTTCTAATACTAACGGTCACTGAATAGGTAGACGGACAGACATACTACACGGTGTAACAAAAAAAATTGAAAACGTTTCGAAAATTGAAAAAAAAAAACACTTTGTATGTGTAATCGCCATACAAAGTGAAGTTTCTTTTTCGGAGAAGACAGACGCCCGTACCGGACCGTGATCTTGGTCTGGTAAGATGCAGGTTCGATCGCCTGTTAATGGTTGTTTGCCTTACGGCGTCTGTAGAAGTTACATGTTTTCTCCAAATACAAAATGTAAAAAGCCGGAAACCCCAAATGAAAATGCAGAAATTATTTTTGATTATGGAGGTACCAATTAGGTACAAAATTTTAAATTGATATAATCCAGTAAAAACCCATGGGATCATCGCTAACTAAAATACACCCGCCAATCTGACAGTCAGGTTGGCGGGTGTATTTATTGTAACTGGTTTTCGTAATAACTTCAATTACGCGGAGGTACTAATTATTTTAACAGAGGTACTAAATTGTATCAATTAGGTACAATACTTTGGTATAATAATATTACTTTCTTATATTTGTTTAGATACACCCGCCATTCTGACTCACGACTTCGGGACTCTAAATAGCATTTCTATGATGAGCAGATGCATTTTTCTGTAGCAATAGATGCAAGCATTTGAAATTCCATGCTAACTCGACTTATTTACATAATGATGACTGTGAAGCTAGGAAGCGCTTAAATATAATTAACATGCTTTGCACATTTGCGATTGTTTGACTTAGTATTTAAGGCATTTATTTTTGCTGACTTGTGAATACTGTAATATGCGCCACGTTTGCGAGCAAAGGTATATTTGCTCCAATAGACATTATACACTTATTTAAACACATTATAAATTTACTAAAATGGGGTAAGCCCCATTTTAGGATTAAGATCCTGTAAACCCTTGAAAACTAAACTCCGACGTTTCAAGGGCAACATTGTCCCTGTGGCCCCGGAGGAAGACCAAGAGGACAATATCGCCCTTGAAACGTCCGCGGTTCGTAAAAATACGTGAGTCTCAACCGTTGCAATGTAATGTCATTATGACTTACGAAAGTTTAAATTCTATGATAAAATGGTAGCGAAATGGAAAAAAAAAATCTAGGGACACCTTCCTTCTTCTACTAGGATTCGAAGAGCTCACAAATCTAAGTACAAAACATACAAAATTTATAATTTTGCAGAAATTTTGTAAGAAAAAATAAAAACGCCCCTATCCAACAATACCTCACGCTTTAAACGAAAGAGTTGATACGAAAAAACCACACATCCCACTTTACGTGTACAAATATGCAAGAGTATAATGGTAATGACATTATAGTAGTTTATGCAACAGTGATATAATAAGAGCTGTTGCATACGCTAGTTTTTCTACGACAGCTAAAATAGCGTCAAAAGCAAAATCTAGAAACGTGGCAGAATAGGTAAGATGTTGTGCCCACTATAAAAATAAAAACAACAGTGCTCATATATTGTATGAAAATCAGTGTTCTTATGGAATACAATAGACAACGTTATAATGTACTTTTTTTAAATATCGCTGTCAGTCACCTAATCGACAGATAGAAGTGCTGGAGTAGAAAAAAAAAATAGTACATCGGTATTTTATTTAACTTATAGATAGATCATCACACCACCAATTCACAGTTACTCATTACCAAAATTACATATTCAATAGAACGTAATATAAATTAAAAGTCAAAGGTCCCAAAAAACGGGACCGGTGCTTGAGCACCCCTGCCTCATTTCCTTGGTTTACCCACACGAAGTTGGTTTGTCAGTCGTTCCTGAACCATTGTGTGTCACCGTGGTGTACAAAAAAACAAGTGAGTACATACATATTTATACACATGTTATTAAAGTGCCCGGAAAAAGCGAACTCATAAACCTAAAGTTGTTTTTACAAAAATTATATCCCCTTTGATTTTGGGTTGCAGGAATTAAAAATAAATAAATAAGTATTTGGAGACAATCTCGCACAGATCAACCTAGAGTCCATCTATGCTAAGTTTCCTGGATTTTGATAGCACAGAATTAAACGTCATATCGGGTAGCCCAGTGGTTAGGGCGTCTGCCGCGAAAGCAGGAGGTTGCTGGTTCGATCCCAGCCCTGCACCCTGCTCACCGGGGGCCTTGGTCACTTTTTCGGTAGGAGGTATATGACATCTCTTTCAATTTAATATTTCGGATTTTATATAGCCTATTTATGTGGGCAATGTGGGCATAGGCCTCCCCTCTTCTCCATTCGGTCCAATTATCTATTTGATAAAAAAAATTAAATTATTAAATTATTTTGATTTAGTATATCTACCTACTCGTATTTGCGAAATGTTAGGGCTCGTCCATGATTTACGTGAGGCATTTAAACCCACTTGGGGGTTAATAAACAATAAAAAATATAAGATCTTGGAGTTTCAAAATATCAGTTTTTAATGTTTTAATTCTAAAATGAAAAAAAATTACCTAGTTAAAATTACATTTTATTAAAAAATCAATTGGACATCAACCATAGACAAAGTAAAACCTTCAGACCCATATTTTTGACTTGTTTGTTCGGCTTTGTGCGTCTATTTCGAGGGGTAAGCGGTCAAACCCGATAAGTCGAGCAAACCGATTTTTGAAATTCGAACTATGTGCAATTTACATAATGTTGTTATTTCAATGAAATAAATTATCTCGACTTACCGGGTTTGACCGCTCAACCCTAAATGTTTTTATAAGTCTAAGACTTAAGGATGACTCACACTAACACGGGACGGGGCGGGACGGGACGGGACAACGCGGAACGGGACGGGACGGGACGGGACGGGACGGGCGGGACGGGACGGGGCGGGACGGGAAAACTTGTCAATTTCTAAAGAAAGAATCACGTGATAGCTCGGAGCCCTCGAATGTCACGTGACGCTTTCTATAGAAATTGACAGATTTTCCCGTCCCGTTCTAGTGTGAGTCATCCCTTATCCACACTTGCCTTTTTATCAAATTACATTCGTGGATAGAGTCAAACCACGTCATCTTTTCTCAGCAAATGAACTGTCAAACTTGAAAGTGTTATTTTAAACGTCAAACTTCTATGAAATTATGACGATTACTTAACACTTTCACAGCCTCTGCTATCAAAATCTAGGAAACTTAGCGTAGGTAGACTCTAACCATCCTAAGCCGGCAGTTACATTGACACCATAAATAAGGGCTCATCCATAAATCACGAAAAAAATAACACAATTGAAAAAGGGATATTAATATACTTAGACCGGGTTACTCACGTCTATAAAGTCGAAAATAGCTCGACATGTTTCGGGACGGTCCGCAGAGCAATCGCAGCAAGCGCTCCTCACTCATGATTATGGGGCGCGGACCGTCCTGAAACATGTCGAGCTATTTTCGACTTTATAGACGTGAGTAACCCGGTCTAAGTATATTAATATGTCTAATACTCACGGGAGTTTTCTATTTAAAATTGAAAAAGGGCAGCGAAATCCCATAATTTTACGAAAATACTATAATTTTCAGGTTCCATAACAAAAGACAGTCGGGACCTATCGTATAATCATTTGTTTTGTTCTGTCAGTTTTTAACCCCGTTTTTTGCACATGCATATATCATGTCAACTCCACTTCAAAACTGAAATGACATGTTTTCATAAATCTTCAACGGCACTTACGTCATTTTAACTGAGATCATGTTATGATATCTTAATAAGCAATTTGTAGCAAGCGCGCGTTCGACCTTAGTAGGGGCCATAAAACAAAACATTATACTCTTATGAAGGCTTTTATCTGTTGTAAACAGTATCATCTTTTGTTAGTCCACAGAGGCTTTGTAAATATAATGCATAGGTACCTATTATAATTCGCATGAATAGAAACGGAGCAGCTGTACTAAACGCAAGACTGACTTGAGTGATAATGCTATTCTCACACAACTTTCACTCTTCTTTTCACTTTTGTGTGTAGATAAAGTAGTGTATGCAATATGCAACTATGCAAAAATTAGGCATTAAAACACTCATGTGGTGTTATTATGAAACTCTCCCACGGCTCGTGTCATAAACCAACACTTGTATTGTTATGCCCTTCATTATGTAACTACAGCATAAACTACTATATTTTTTGAGCCTGATTCCGTGTTCCATTGCTAGGCAAAGACCCCCACCATCACGAAATTCGACTCTGTAGTGTCTAAGCTTATTTAAATGTAAAGATATTTTTGTAACACTCAATTGCAAAGAAATCTTTGACCTCAAGTGTACATAATAAATAATTAACAAATCAACATATATCACTGTATCAGATGACGTAGTCTAATATAAATAGAACGACAGACTATTACGTCGAAATAATAGTCTGTCGCAAACATGTGTCAAGTTTTAAACGTAAATTTAATACAAATTAGGATGTTTAGACGCGGAACAGTTAGTGATTATGATTATGTACACTTCCTAGTTCGGTTCTGAGACTTCTGAGTCGTAGACGACTGAAAAAATCTATTTAGTCCGCCTTTTACATTATTAAAAAATATTGTACACGTATTGTTTCTTTTGTTCGTCAAATCAAAAATGACTAGAATACAGTGCGTTATAGTTTCGTGTAACGTCACTATTAGTTACAATTCTTACCTAGTTGTGACGTCACCAGCCCCAACCCCAACTTTGATGCTCTTTATCTTCGTCAATTTTAATTAAATTTAATAAGGAAAAAATACGTGTCTAATCATTATCGATAATCTAACTGACGGACTAATTAGAATGATAGTTTTTCAACCTAGTCGACATCCCTTTTACATCGGCATGCATGCATACTCAAAGAGGAAAACTTTGGTACAAAGTGTATCATGGAAAACAAGTGACAACCTTGGACTAGTGGTTCAACGACCTTGCTGTCCAACTCCACATGGTTATATCTAGATCATGCACGTCAGTCTGTCATATGCCTAGTAAATTAATACATATTAGCATAGATATAGGATAAAAGAACTGGATACCCAATCAGTTGAAAAAAAAGTGTTCCGAATCTTTTTCATATACTTCTTCGGAGCGTGGCGTTTTGTTCAGTGTCAACAGCCTATAAAACTTAACAGTGTTGTTAGTTCTGTTTACGAATTTCACAATCATATACACATCAGTAAGCTCTAAAGGATGACTCTAGCACGGGGTGGGACGAGACGGGCGGGACGAGAAAATCTGTCAATTCCTATAGAAAGAATCACGTGATAGCTCGGAGCTCTCGGATGTCACGTGACGCTTTCTATATAAATTGACAGATTTTCCCGTCCCGCCCCGCCCCGTCCCGTGCCTTTATTCGTACGAAATATTTATCGTTTGTATCGTCATCAATACAAACGCTAATGTCATTCTAACCCACATTTTTGACGGTTTTGTTCTGCGTTGTGTGTCTATTTCTTTGAATCCTAATATGCATTGACTGCCTGCAATTGGTCTTCTCTCTTCTGGCATATGTAGTCAGCTTGTGCTCAGTAGGTGCTTCTTTAGGCTGAAAGCCTGTTTTGCTGAACCTATCTTATCAAAATATAGCTAAGGGATTGAGAAAACACTCTGTAATTTGTACTGACTGGATAAAAATAACAGTTGATTACTCAATAATAATAAATAATTACATCCATTGCTACCTGCGTCAACTTAACGAGTCAATACATTTGCAACCTTATTTTAAGTACATACGGTGCAATGTTGCATAAATATCGCGACATATAATTATTATTACGATGTATTGTTAGTATAATAGCCATTTGCATTTCCTTAGTATATCGAGTAATGTCACAATGGTAGGTATAATGGATAACTCACACTAGCACGGGACGGGACAATCTTACAATTTCTATAGAAATAATGCATCTGTATTCGATTTTGAACCTTCTTCCCCTAAGTGTATAGATCTTTACAGACGTGACGTATATGTGTACGGGACGTACGTAAATGAAAGGCGGGATAATAATAGTACAAGACCAAACTTTATTTCCAGTCTACAGTTCTGTCAGTTCTTCTCGAACCTTATATACAAATCTGTGAAAAATCTTAACACCGCGATGTAGACAATGTATGAGATGTTATTAGCGACATCTATGAGGAAATTTGGGCAACTTCATTTTGACAGTAATGTTAGTATAATATTGGCAGTATTGGCACGCAGGTTCATCATTTGTTTTTTACTGTTTTTTTCCAGAACCATGAACTTCTCCGACGAAGTAAGCCCGCTCCTAACCTCAACCCAAGTCTCAGAAAAAATGGACAAGTGGACCGAAGCCATAACAAGAGGAGACAAGCCAGCTGTGGACGTTTATGGAAAACCTACGGAATCCCAGCTCAGGGAGCTTGAGAACGTCAGGAGTTTGAGCAGGGAGCTGCAGGATAATCTGCATGTAAGTACAAGTACACAGTGAGCCACTGGTGCACAGTGAACCACAATAAAATGGTGCGGTGAAATGCAGCTGTCGCCAGGGGGAATGTACTCGAAATCTTCTGTGATCTCTGAGGTGTCACGTGACACTTTTTGTATAACACATTATCCCGGCCAGGTCTATTGTGAGTCATCCTCTGATTTACCTATATAATAGGGATGACGACTAGGTTGAAAACCTATTATTCTAATTAGTCCGTCAGTTAGATTATCTAAAATTATTAGATACATATTTTTTCCTTTTTCAATTTAACTAAAATTGACGAAGATAAAGAGCATCAAAGTTACGGGGTGGGGGCTTGTGACGTCACTCCTAGGTAAGAATTGTACCTAGGTGGGACATTATACGAAACTTGAACGCACTGTATTTTTGTCATTTTTGATTTGACGAACAAAAGAAAAAATACGTGTACAATATTTTTTTATAATCTAAAAGACGGACTAAATAGATTTAAATGTTTCAGTTTTGCAATTGAATTCAACTTGGTATCCAAAAAACATAAGTTGACAAAATACCTATCAAATGAGAAAACTGTCAGCTGTGATTATTTTTGGTCCAATTTAGCCCATGGTCCTTTCTCGAAACAGCTGTGAAAGTTTGGGGTCGGGCATTTTTATGACTTCTACGTCATGTCTTGAGAATCTACTTCCATCGATAGACTCGGAAAACCCGAATAAAATATTAGAACTCATATTTGTGCGTGGAGTGCATAAGCCAAGTGCGATATTTTTTTTTTACAGGTGTACATTGAAAGAGATGTCAGATACTACAGAAAAAGTGACCAAAGCCTCTAGTGCCTGGGGTTGGAAACCGGGGCCGGGGCCCCGGGCACTGAAGCCCTGGTAAATTTTTCTGTAGTAGGTACCTATAAATATAATATCTCTTCCAATTTATATTTCATATATTTTAGATTAAAGGTAGGTAGAGATAGGTAGCTAGGTAAGTTACACTTACTGTATATATTTAAAAAAATTGTAATTTATATATTTTATAGTGTGTGACTATGTACTTAATTTGTATTATGCTTTAGTTATTCTTCCGTGGTTTAAACCCCACGGCCTCGATACCAAATTCACCCAACTTATCTAAATTGTAAATCTGTTAACATCCCTGGGACTGTTTTCAAAGAAATAAATGATTTGATTGACAATTTAAAGCACCAGTACCTTTTTGTATCATTTGGCCGGTGATTTGGGGACGAAACTCTTGGTTCGTGGGGTCCCCAGCGCACGCAAGTTTTTAGTAGAAATCGCGAAACGTCTGGTTGATGTTACTGGTGACCGAAGAGCTGGTGGCTTCCTCGCACAACGTATCAGAATTGCGATACACCAAGGAGATGCCGCCAGCATCCTAGGTACAATGCCTCAAGGACCTATTTTAGATTTAAGGCAGGTAGTGGTAGCTAGGTAAGTTACACTTACTGTATATATTTTGAAAGTAAATGTTTTATTATTTAAAGAAATAGCAAATAACTTGGCTTGCTTTTCGTAAAACACCACATATTCGCAACGATTGCCTTCTATAATTACCAGTATATCTTTGACTATAAACCCTAACAATTATTACGTATTTCAAGACCAAGTTATACTAGTGATGAGGTATAATGCCTTGTGATAGTCAAAGGTCCTATTCTGACCATTGAGTAGTAAGACCGCGCCGCGAGCGGTCAAGTGATTATAGTGTTGTGACTTAGTGATCGGGTGGTCAGAAATAGTGTTGTTATTGTAACTACTGTAAGTACTGAATTTTACGTTAATTTACCGTTTAGAGAAAACAGTATTTGCAGCGAAGAATCGTTTTTATTATTATTCTTGACTGACTTGACTTGAGCTTTAATTCGGTAAAAGATTTTTTTGCGAAAAAGGATTTGTTTCAGTTTTTTGTTTTGTACTTATTTCACACGTTAATAATTTATTCCAGTAAGTATTAAGAAATGTATATATATTATAGTCAGTGTAATTTATAGTAACCCCTATAAAATATTACATTTTTAACAGGGAAAATAATTGTTATTAAAATATTTCTAAACTTATCAACATAAAATATAATTTGTAAATACCTATTTGTAAAAAAAAATGTGTTGATAGATGTATTTCATTTTAAACAAAATTAATCCTAATCCTAATCTTATAAAGAAGAAAAAATTTATAACTTGACATAGGCTTTCATTAAATTAAATGATGTATGTGGGTAGGTAGGAAAGCCTACCCTGTGTTATAACCTACCTATTTAAGTGATATTTTATTATGAAGTTAACTTGACGTAAGACAATACAATCCACCTTACCAATATTTTTAACAAAGATGTTAATTTATTTTTTAATTACAATATGTATTTGTAGCAACCTTATTCCTAGCGTTTTCCTTTTCGTAATAACTTACTTTAATATACTAATTTAAATATGATTAAAATTTTAGTTTGAGACGAGAAGACTTGTGATTGAGAGTCCAAATGAACTTTTTTTTTACAATAGTTAAAAGCTTGTTGGCATTTATAAGTACAGGGCGTTCCAAGGTTATGGGACATGAAGGGAAAGTACCTTGAATATCCTTGATAGGATGTTTTGCTGAAAGAAGACTTTATGTTATATTTTTATAAGTTAGTGATATTGCATTTAAAGATATTTAAAAAAAACTTCGGCAGTTTCGTGTGTGTTTTTACTTTGAATGAAAAGATTAATATCACTGTGTTCTTTTCTTTTAAAATTCTATCTTACTTAAGAATAATGAATATTTTTTTCCATTATTTCGGCAGGCATCATAAAAATAGGTGTGATTTTTATTTTCACATTTAAGTCGGTTCGATTCCCAGATGAAGCAAGTAATTTTTAGAATATCTTTTAATGCAGTATTACCAACTTTTAAAAATAACATAGTCTTCTTTCAGCAAAATATCCTATCTACAATATTTAAGGTACTTTCCCTTCATGTCCCATAGTCTTGGGATGCTCTGTTTAGACAGATTGATCTGTATGATGAAAATCATTTATATTGATATAAAAGCACCCTTTTATGTAGATAAGGGTGAAATAAGAAAATCAACCTTGATTATATGACCCAAGTATACAGTGTGGCCAAAAAGTAACGGAAAAGCCGGCGCCAGGCAGCATTTGGGACCCATATAAACCCCCCTAGACATTTTTTGAGACGATCAAATTGATTTTATAACATTTAAAACTTTCGCGATTTAAACACATATTTAAACATAATTATTAAACGGGTCTAACGCGAATTAATTTGTTTACCTTATTTATTAATTCGCGTTAGACCCGTTTAATAATTATGTTTAAATTGATTTTATTTTGAGAAATTAAAAAAAAATTGTACGATGTGGTCATTGTAGATTGACCCCAGATAATGTAAACACGTCTGAACTTCGTACGAACTTTTTGGCCACGCTGTATAAATTCCTATTATAAATATATTGATCGCATATCGCATATATTAATGCTCCTGTTATCTTGGATGGAAAATAACGGATGTTATGATTTCAATGTGTCTATCAAATTAGTTCTTGAAGCTTCTACTCACTACGCAGGATGTTAAAATATTTATTTAAATATATTCAATCACGAAATCAGGACGAACCGGATTACAAAATTAGCAATTTAAAAAACTATAAAAAACTAAAATGAATAGCAATGTCATTCTGATTTTTACATATTTGTGTTTTTTGCAAATAAGGCGGTTATGCCTTAAGTTTCATTTAGAAATTAATCAAATCGACAATCGTCGAAGTGGTAGGTTTTACTAAAAAATAACCACATTTAATGTTGGGTTTCGAAATTATAGTACTTAGTTTATACGATTGTACATAATGCCTAATTATGCATAGTTGCATACACTAATTTATTCTCGGGTTCACGAATCGTAGGGGCCTGCCTGCACTGTTACTTGTAAAATATTTATAGATTATAGAAATTAAAATAATGCAAAAACAAAATTAACACGTGCAGAAACAAATTGTTTACAATTTACACCCGTAAACAGTAAAAAGCCAACAAACAAATGACAGTTCGGAATGACGGCGTTTCTATCCATATTGACACCCACTTGAATTTGACAGCTGTTCCAAATTTAAACTCATAACCTACGGTTTTCAGGAGGTAAAGTTAAAAGTACAGTTCCGTTAATTCCCGCTGGTTGGTAATGCTGTTCATTGCCTATGCTAATGTGCTAAAGTTTATGAATGCATTTTAGAGCACTAATAATATGCGCGTAAATAAATATATATATTTAAAAGAAGTATAACAAGTTATTTGACTTCATCAAACCTAACCAGTTATACTTCCTATATGAAATCACGCAAGTCATTAGCGAAACCGCAAATAAACAGAGAAATATGTATATTTCCCTAATATGTTTATAATGGTTTAAAAATGGCCCTAAATTCTCATATCCTGTATGTTCAGGTTAGACGGGCCGAAGGCAAATAGTATAATTTTGTACTTTTCATTATTCATATGGTCGTTATCATATTTTTGTCCTATATACAGTATGTATCAGAACGAAAGGCAAAAAAAGAAACCCGTTAATGTTTAGATCATAAATATGAGCATGGTACCTAATTCATCAAAAATACGACAGTTTTTTATTATTATTATTTTGCACCTCCCCTGTATTATTTGTTTACAATCTAATAAATGACATCTCTTAAATTATCAACTGACAGACAGGCATTAAACCTTGTTGACGTCTGAATTTTTACCTAGTTAGAAATAAACTGTTAACAAAGCGCTTGCGCGTTGCCTATGACTACAGTCATTATATAAATTATTACCTAGGTTACTTATAAACAGAACAAAAAGCGCATGTGCGTTGACATGATGACGTCAATATTTATTAGTAGCCACTAGCTACGTATCAACAGTACGCAATACGCATGCACTGTCAATAATCAAAAACGTAAACAAACCTTACAGGGTATTACAAAAACCGTTACCCACTGCAAAAAGAAGGTCCTCGAGTAATTCACTTAGAAATTCTATGCCATAAAACAGTCATTACATTGTACTCGAGTTCCTCGTCAACCAGTTTTAATTAAGCTTTGCTCTTCGTTGTGATACATACTGTATATATAGACAATTACCAGCATTTTTGTTACAGCCTGTATATTTTACTATCGATACGAAACATTAAAAAAATATTTAAAAATTAAATTCAAATAACTCTAAATCTAAATACTTAGAACTACAACTAAGAACGTTTTAAATAGAAATTAACTATTATTTTGCTGACCGCCATACTCGTATTGTTACTCCGTTCATTAACATTTATGTATGTTACCTTTATACCTACTATAGTAGTTTATGCAACAGTGATATAATAAGGGTTCTTAAAACTCGAGGGTCGCCGTTACAAAACGAGGCGAAGCCGAGTTTTGTAATAATAGACCCGAGAGTTTAAGAACCAATTATGAGCTGTTGCATACCCTAGTTTTTCTACGACAGCTAAAATAGCGTAAAAAGCAAAATCTAGAAACGTGGCAGAATAGGGAAGATGTCGTGCCCACTATGGAAATTAAAAAAAAAACAACAACAGTGCTAATATAAATGTATGAAAATCCATAGGAGCAGTGTTCTTATGGAATACCACAGACAACGTTATAATGTATACTTTTTAAATATCGCTGTCAGTCATCTAATTGACAGATAGAAGTGCTGGAGTAGAAAAAATAACATGTTGACTTGTGTTGAATTAAAATAGATGACGTACGCGTTATAAATTGTATACTGTAGCATAAAAACTAGTTTATATGATAGGTACAGTCAACCAATTATAACCCTAGGCCACTAGAACCATGTCAAAATGAAAAGCAGTAGGAGATTTCTTACAATCTGATTTATAGCGTCACTATGACATAGTCCTACAGTGGCCTAGGGTTCCAAAGCAACAGTCAATAAAAAAAGAAGTAAATAATATTGCCATTACTGGGCTACACCACCAAAATCGAAAGATTGCGGATTTGTATCTCCATCTCTGTCACACGCATATATTGGGGTGACAAAGAAGTTTTTCCGTCCACGCCACTTTCCGATGTTCGTGGTGGACGTGCTGTATTGTTTTTTAATTTTTAAAAACGTGTTTATAGTAAAAAAAAAGCAAACAGCCAATAATAAAACCGCGACTATACGCACGATCTGCAGTAATCAGAATACACGGTGCCCGTGAGCATTGCGAGAGATTTTAACAGCGTATTCGTAAGGCTAAAATAAACAAAAAAATTCATATGATTTTTGGTCATTTTGACCAAAAAAAAATTCCAAAACAACCTTTTTTTTTCTTTTTTATATGCTTTGATACATGGTAAGTAAATTTCATTTAGAAAAAGCCCACTTAGGTAAAATACAAATAAATGTTTTTTTTTTGGCAGAGCCGCTTTGAAGTCTGTCAAAAATCACATATATTATCACATTCAAAAATGCGTTATTTACCGAGAGGCGGTAAAATTATGTTTAAATAAAAATTGCAATTATCTCAGAAACTAGCCCTAATCCAATGACATTTTTTGTTTCTTTTAGCCTCAGGAATACGCTGTTAAAAACTCTCGCAATGCTCACGGGCACCGTGTATATGGACAATTTTCATTTCAACTTTTGCTGACATTCATCTATTTTAGTTTAAAGTAAAGTATTTAATAATTCTACGTTTTGTATTTTATAAAATTTGCGAAACTTGTAACTCTTGATTGCAATTAGCTACAAAAAACCTGTATTTACTGTTAAAATAAGAAAATTGCAATTTCGGATCTGCATTAGGGCTTCCAATGCCGCTATTTTTAGTATATTTGCATACTGTTTAAAACAGTCGAAAAAGGTGATACAATCTTGTAATATATCTACACTAACGTCACTAACACATGTAATTTACCCTTTTTCTGCGAATACATTTTTGTTTGTTTGTTTTGTTTGTTTTTTTGTATGGGCTATCCCGGGATCCCCATATTATACATAAAAAAATACCGATATTAGAAGTCCTCATCTGTATCTCTTTTCTCGAGTAAACAAGTAAAATGAGAGAAAAAGACCAGTATCTCCCTCGGCTCCCTCCCTACTTTTATCACGAAATACGAACTATTACGGAATTTTAAATAAAATTCATTTATTTTCAAAATATATACAGTACTAGCAACCCGCCCCGGCTTCGCACTGGTTATTATTATACATATAAACCTTCCTCTTGAATCACACTATCTATTTAAAAAAACCCATCAAAATCCGTTGCGTAGTTTTAAAGATTTAAGCATACATAGGGATATAGGGACCGAGAAAGCGACTTTGTTTTATACTACGAGTATGTACCTAGTGAAGTGTAACTTAGCTACCTGCGTTGAATCTAAAATAGGTCCTTGAGACATTGTACCTAGCTGACACGATTGCTTTTTTGAATATATTGTGTATGTGTTGATAAATGGCATATTTCGTCCGCAGGAACTCGAAAACTCCGTCCGCATTGCCGACATAGAAAACTCAGCCATGAATCCCACCGCCCCTATCCTGGACTACTCGGAAGACCACGAGTTCGTGTCAGCCAACCAGTTGGACAACTACTATGCTGAGGAGGACCGAGTGGACGCCAAGGAAGAGGAGAAGAGACGGCTGACCAAGGGTACGGCGCCCAAGACTGAGATGCAACAGTTTTTTAAGGGGCAGAGTGTGTTTTTGACCGGTGGCAGCGGGTTTTTGGGGAAAGGTAAGTCGCTTTGTGTGGTTTTTTTCTACTATTTATCAGTAGGGCGTGCAAACCGGTTTTAATTGTATGAAAAAACCGGTTAATAACCGGATATTAACCGAAATTTCGTACAAGTAAAATCCGGTTTGCACACCCTATTTACCAGACGCCATAACATAGGTATATCTTATACAATTGTGAATCACGAATCAAATCATTTATTGTAATAAATGTTTTGATTCGTGCTTTTTGTTTGTTCTCATTTTAGGACACTTTATTTATTTAAGATAGTCTAGTAACCATAAAGGATAATGCAGCACTTTATGAAGAGTAAGTAAAGTAGGTAAGGTATGTTATGCCAAACGATACATTTAACTAAACAATTATTTTGGTAAAATTAAGTTTGACCATTGATAACATTGCGATAAGTTGTATAGACAATCGATTTTTCTGGAAAATGTTCCCACCATATTTTAAAAGAGGTATGGGCACAGTGGATGCATTTTGTTTAGTGTGGTAGGGCACAGCACAACGAATGTCGTCTCGCTCAAATCTGGAGCAGAGCCCATCTGGGGAAGTACCTCCACCTTACAGAAAACCGCAGTTCAATTACACTAGACCCTACTCATAGTGTTGTGTTTCTGTTGGTGAGTAAGGTCGCCAGAGCTCCAAGAGGATTCACTGTGTTGACAGCTGGGGACCCACGGAGCAAAGCTTTCTCCTTTAGCTGTCAACACAGCGAATCCTCCTTTTTTTTAAAGGGTCGGCACCGCGCTTGTAACACCCCCAGGGGTTTGCAAGTTGCAAAAGTCCACAGGCTACGGTGACCGCTTACCATCAGGCGGGCCGTATGCTTGTTTGCCACCGTCGTAGTATTAAAAAAATAGTTTGGCATGTGATATTTTGGGAAACATTTTTTGGCCAAAGATTAGTAAATGAAAATCAACCTTTTTTTCTAATAAGATTAGTCGAAAGATACATTGATATTGCAATTTGTACCTTCTTTGAATATTATGATCGATATGTGAATACATTATTTTGTTCCAACGTAGAGTGACAGCATAAGGTCACGCGGTAAAAGTATGGCGGATATACTTACATGATTAAGTATTGTTTGTCACTCAGTAAAAAATTAACGGAGATGAGCCAAGGTCAACGACTTCAAGCATAGTTCATGCCAAAGACAAGTTAATATTAAGGACTGTGTGTTTACCATGAGTTGTACTTAACCGTAGGTGTTAGCGACTACGCATTTCTGAAGTATGTCCGTCTCGCTCCTGCCAGAGTAGTGGTAGGATGCATTTCTTTGTGATGTGTTTATATAAATATATTGTAAATTGAAATAGATATCATATACTAAATAAAAAGGAGGATCGAACTCGGGTCTTCAGCTTACGCGGCTAACGCCATAACCAATAGGCCAACTGGTCTTATCGAAATGTCGGCGAATTTCTCGAGTATATGCAATCTTAGTGACAGGCAAAACGCCCGTGGCCATTTTTTCTAAGTACAAGCGACGTTGCTCAGTACTTCCATCCAAACCACTCAGGGTTTCCGGTATAGCGAGAGAGATGCCGCTGTCATCAATACAACTTTAAATTTTTTTATAAATAAATAAATAAATATTACAGGACATTCTTACACAAATTGACTAAGTCCCGCAGTAACCTCAGGAAGGCTTGTGTTACGGGTACTCAGACAACGATATATATAATATACAAACTATTACAAACACAGAATATTAAATAACATAATTTGTTATGTGTCAACAAAAAAATTTATTAAATAAATGTAATTATTTACACAATAGATGATATGAAATAAAATACAGAGGATTTCTGGAAAAATCATAGTCAAAATCGCGACGTACACTGCGACAGAAAAATTGCCAACACCGTATTGTCGTCCCGTTTTCTTACATATATTGATTTGAAAGAGACGACACTACGATATAGACACTTTTTAATTTGGGAATTATAGTAGTAAAACACTTTACTGTACAAAACCAAAGAAGAACACATTAAACACAAAATATAATTTATACAAAGACGAACTTATTCCTTTTAATGGAGCTCCAGTTAACCTTTGAGCAATTAAGAGAGAATAAGAGATAATAGACATGCGAATAGTTTTAGTGTGTGTACCGAAATTACTAGTTTATATTTTAACTCGTCTCTACCTGTATTATCTAACAAAAACTGCTTATGGCAAATCTTGCTTATTCATTATTACGCATAACTACGCGTATAATACAAGGTTCTATCGATTTAGAATATTGTAATTTGCGATACAAAATATCTTTAAATTGCTTATGTATAATAACGGCCTCTCTATTCCTAGCCTAATCAGTTTCACCTGCTTAGGAAGTTTGAGGTCCCGGGTTCGAATCCCTGAAGACTTAGTATAAATGTTTACATGTCATATTTGACATTAACTTCTCGACCGCGTTAGCGTATCGAAGGGGTCAAAATATGAAAGTAGCCGGATGATTTAAATAAACGGCAAACATAAGTACATGTCGTATGATTTTATACTAGGCCTTATGTATACCTACTTACTTATAGGTTTTTAATATCGCTGTCAATCATCTAATGGGAGCTACCGCATTGTCGCTCACCAGGCGGCGCCACTCATGCATGGGTCCTGTTTCAATATGAGAGAATTGTGAAAGTGACGTTTGAAATGTTCCCGCAGGACCCACGTTCCACTAGCGCCCCTAGCGGAAAATCGACTCGTGGTAATCCTCATTGACAGAGACCTAATTGACAGATAGAAGTGCTGGAATAGAAAAAGTATATATTATAACGTTCATGTCTATGGTATTCTATAACACTGCTAAACGATGCTCCTATGCATTTTCATACAGAAACATTTATACCATTTCGAAGGAGGAAAGTGTAAGGTAAAACATAATTCATATTACTGATTACGCATTTACCAGGATATAAAAATCTTACATTTATCCGACGTAAAAGAGTAAAAAAGCCTAAAGGAGTAAACCCGGCTCGAGTGACGTCAAACTCGTTAGTAGGTACGTCAAGGCTTTCCGGCTCAGCGTCAACTTATATGTTCCAGCGGTCAGGGTCAAAGTAACGTGACGGGGCAATCGGTTGGGGCCGATCATCGGGGATAGGCCCCGTTCTACTACCTGGACTCCCTAGGTTCCCTTAGTCGATTGGCTCGACGAATCGCGCCGTGTAGCTCATTAGGGATGCCAGTACAGTCAATACGCAACGTTATTCTGAGTTTATAGACTGAGAGCTAGCCACGGAACTAGGTTTACAATGTCTTCTCTCTTCTTCACATTACTCTGCCATACTAGGAGGGTGTCACACCCCGTTTTGCGTTGACACAAAATCTTCAGGGCTCGCGCAAAGCGTACCTCACGAGTGCGTACAGATATATTTATATTTCAAACACAGCATACTAATTTATACTTTTACAGATTAATACCAATAATAATAAATAATCAATAAAAACGTGTTCTTATAATAGCTTCGAAAGAGGTCCCAGAGGACCCATATCCCATACTCGGGAGGTAAGGTGCTAAAATTCAACCATTTTTGTAGTATGCCAGAAAACGTGACGTTTTTAGGGTTCCGTGCAGCAAAAGGGAAAAACGGACCCCTTATAGGATCAGTTTGTTGTCCGTTCGTCCGTCTGTCACCTTTATCTCGGGAACTTTTAGAGTTAGCAGATTGAAATGAATACCACATATACAATTCTGTGGTTCCTTGAAGCTGTGAAGAAACCAAGGTTCTACGTCACCGCAATCAAAAGATACGGCCGTTTATGTCGCATTTCCCATACATTTGTTATGGGAATAAAAATGTATAAAATACTTGGCAAAGAGAAATATGCCAAAAAGCAAGAGCTTGTAGCACAAACAGGAAAAAATCCGAAGACCGTATAATTACCGCACACAGAGTTCCCTGCTACCAGTATTTTTTAAGTACATAAATGGAGGGTGGGCCTAGCATCCTTTGTGCGGAACCCTGGTGGGTGAATCTGATAGACTTGGCCGGTTTTTAGTAGAGGCGAACACGTTACGCAAATTAGTTATTTTCATAACTCGTCCGGAGTCTTTTGATTTGTGTTCATATTATTTTTATTCGATAATGACGTCTTTGCTTAGTTTAAAAATAAAGGATGACCCACACTAGGACGGGACGGGACGGGACAAACTGTCACTTTCTATAGAAAGAATCACGTGATAGCTCGGAGCCCTCGGATGTCACCTGATGTTTTCTATAGAAACTGACAGATCGTCCCGTCCCGTCCCGTCCCGTTCTAGTGTGAGTCATGCTTAAGTAGATGCGATTCGTCTTTAGGTAGCTTAATAAAAAAGGCAGCTGAATGTCATTTGTCGACCTGAATGAAAAAAGGAATATGTACCTATGTTTTATTTTTGACAAATGGATAAGATACAGTTGGGCATTTTCGCCGGAGATATAAAAAAAGTTGTGTTAATTTAATATTTTTACATCTCAGAATAACGAGCTTTTTAATCTAGGAGCAAAAAAACTACGAGAAAAAATTGGTCTCAATTTTTTTATACGTTTTAAGTAGGTACCTACTGTCCATTTTGTAACCGCTGTACAAAGCAAAAAATGGTAACGGAATGGCAAATAAGAATGGGACTCTTTTTTTCTCCTAGTTGGATCGAAAGAGCTTGATTCTGCGTAGGGAAAACATTAAATTTACTTAACTGTTTTAGAAAAAAGTTTATGGATCTCTTCTCGCAACAAGGCCCAGTTATACATCGGACATACGTTTGAGTATTGATATATTTAAGTAACATATAAATATATCATTTTATTTAACTCGTCCATTAAATAAATAAATAAATATTAAGTATAGGACATTCTTACACAAATTGCCTAAGTCCCGCAGTAAACTCAAGAAGGCTTGTGTTACGGGTACTCACACTCAGACAACGATATATACATAAATACATTGAAAACATCCATGACTCAGGAACAAATATCTGTGTTCATCAAACAAATAAATGCCCATACCGGGCTTCGAACCCAGGACAATCGGCTTAGCAGGCAGGGTCACTACCAACTACGCCAATCGGTCGTCTAAACTATGTAAATTATAACGTTTATAACCGTTACTTAACTAACTCGTCGTACCTTGTTGGAGGCATTCCTATACAGTGTAATAATAATTTATTGTTGGTTAAAAATCTACGTTTATTCATTTGATCGATATATTTACATTTAAATTGCTAAGTCATAGTTCTAATCCATTTAAGTCGTATTCACTTGCTTTGCTTGCATTACTTAAACAGGCATTTGAAATCTAAAATGTATTAACTGTAGTTATAAAGATAAACGAAATTAAGTCATAACTTTAAACATATAAAGTCCAAATTCATATAAAATACGCGTGTCACTTACCGCCTGATGTTAGAACGAGTCGTGGCAAAGTTATAATAAATGCTGGTGGCAAAATGCGGAACTAACGGTTTTTAGTATAAAAAGAGGTATTTTAGTAGATGCTAGCGCCACGGCCAGGTAAAGAATTAAAGTAGTAGTTGTCACTTGTTGAGATGGTTTTCCAATATGACCATGGCCATAACCTTATGTGTATAGTATAGTATAGTATAGTATTATTTATTGCAAACCATGGTACAAAATACAGTTCTTATAATAAAATATGAAATATGAGATCACATGGCACCCTGCAAGGGTATGGCAATTATTATTAATATTATTATTCAAACTTACTTAACTAAATATAATATCTGAACTTATGCTAACACTTAATCTTAGTAGTTTCGGTCATTTGGTAGATCATACCAGATTATCATGCATAAACTCGTCTATGGAATAGTATGTTTTATTTATGAGGTGGGACTTGATTTTTTTTATAAATATATGTGTTTTTTGTTCGGTTTTTATGTTTAGTTTAGCGAGGTAACGCAGCCAGCCTAATGGGCACCCTGCCTGGTGGCAGCGGTATAGGGGACGTTTGTACATATAGTTTAGGTCCCAATAGTTTTTAAGGTAGGTTTAGATTGTTTTTTTTTTTTTGAGCAAATATTTTAGTCTTAAGAAAATTATTTGTTTGAAGTGTATATCTTTTGAGCTTAATAAAGGTAGTTAATTGTAGATATTAATGGCTCGGTAATACGGACCTTTTTTATACATTTCTAAAATTGGTTCAGGAAGGACAAGATTATTTTTGCGGCGCGCACTCTTATTAAATTAAAATAGGTGTATATTGTTTTTAACGAAAGAAGCTATTTCTAAAACATACAGAGAGGGGAGAGTCAATATTTGGAGGTTTTTAAAATCTACATATTAGGTATCTTTTTCATCTCATTATACAGCGTGAGTATTTAATTGATACGGGCGAATATTTTAATGACGATTACTATTGGACCTAGGGAATCTATTTACATTAATTTCTTTAGGAAATTAAGATGTTTTTTTCTTAATACTTTCAGCACGCAATCGGAATTCCCTAAAAAAACGGGATACTCTTTTTCTTTTTTAATTCAATAGTACTCGTGGCTCTGGTTATAAAAAACCCAAAACTTCCTATGAAAATGGTACTTACCCTATTTTTGAAAATGCCCTTATACAAAAATAATATTTCGTATTATTTCGATATTCTTTATATTTGTGGTCATGAGTGCAGAACTGCATACCACAATGGTTGCGCTTTCATCGTCTACCGTATCACCCCTCTCTTTCCCACTAGTTAGAACGTATAAGCGACAATTGAAAGGTGCAACTATCATAGGCCCGCGTATGTTGCAAAAGCCAGGCTTCTGTGCAATACTTATCTATCCATCTCTTTTTATCTGAGTAGGTCAGTATGATTTATCTAGCATTACAGTGCAATACTTAGCAACTTAATGCTATTATCCGTGGTTTATATGTGTTTTAGGCGTTTTAGCACAAGAACTTATTCGTTAGGCACCATTTATGAACACTTTAAGCTGATAGTGTACCAGTGATGGACACTTTATTCTTAATTCATGTTAAGAATACCGACCGGCCGGTTGGCGTAGTTGGTAGTGACCATGCCTGCTAAGCCGATGGTCCTGGGTTCGAATCCCGGTAAGGGCATTTATTTGTGTGACGAACACAGATACTTGTTCCTGAGTCATGGATGTTTTCTATGTATTTGTATATTATATATATTGTTGTCTGAGTACCCGTAACACAAGCCTTCTTGAGTTTACTGCGGGTCAATTTTTGTAAGAATGTCTTATCATATTTATTTATATTTATTAGTTGCAAATTGATATTCGGTAAAATGGGCAGTAATTTAGAGTAGGTACCTATACTGGGTGTTCCAAGACTATGGGACATGAAGAGAAAGTACCTTTTAAAGATCATAGATAGGATATTTAGCTAACAGAAGACTTCAAGATATTTAAATACTAGCTTTTACCCGCGACTTCGTCTGCGTAGCGTTACAACTTTTAGTAATGTATTTTTATTAGCATAAGCATTAAATTCTTTTTATCTCGCTAATAATTCAGAATGTACAAAAAATGCTAGAGATAAATATTGTAATCGGATTTGGAAAAAATAGTAATGAAAGTTTTTTTGTCTAACATTGTCTGTTTATTTTTTCTTCTAATCACAATACGACACTGATTGCACCCTTAATCGGATCACCAGCATTCTTGTTACTCCTGTATGTATCTTTGTGTCTACTTCATAACAGTCTTTCAGTGGTTGGTGGATACGCTGTAGATATGGTAAAAATTAGGTACGTTAACGTTTACATGAATTATCTTTTAATTAAATAAGTGGTCAAGGCCGAGTGTTTCTGATCACGATTTGGAACACTACCTTACGCTTACTGAATGTAACCCACGGAATGTCATTCGATACCTAATTACAACTAACTTCCTAGTGAAGAAAAATCATTGTGAGGATACCAACATTATTACTTCGCGCATATAAATTTGTTTTATCCAAGGACAATCCCATGATAGGGTAGGCATATGGCTATAGCCGCGCCTTTATTTGCATCTACCTACTCAACATAAGGTCAGAACAAAACACCTGTAAAAAAAGTAGGTAATGCATATTATACTTTCTTAACCCAGGACTTAACCCAGAGGGTTGAATTGATTATTTCACTTGCTTCCTTCCCTCTTTGCGCTTCTATAGAGAATGATTTTCGTAACAAAAACTATTCTGTCCTTTTCTAGGATTCAAAACATCCTCATGCCAAATTTCACCTTAATCCGTTCAGCGTTTTTAGTGTGAAGTGATAACAGATAGAGAACAGCGTGCGTAGCCAAGATGCCAATCGCTCACGCTTAATAACGTTTCGTATCTACCTCTCTCTATCACTCTTCCTTATTAGTGTGACAATTTTATTTTATTTATTTATTTATTTTATTTCAATGACAATGACAGTTGCGTTTCGTTAGCGACTGAGCGATTGGCATCTTGGCTACGCACCCAGTTACTTTCAAATTTACAATATTAGCGCCCTATCCTAATATTACTACAATATTAGTGCCATCCTAATCCATCAAGTTGTGCATTTTCCGTTATTTTTTTGCCTTTAAACTAAAATAATAATACGAAAAATTTATAGTCTATCCTTGTTCAAAATTGAATCTAAAACCGTGCTGGCTTTGTGACTTTTTCGTTGCGCAAAATCGTTGCGTTTGGCCAATGCTCTTCCCCTGGGCCCGCTATGATGTATATATTATCCGCTTGTATAATGCATGCAGAGTCATGATATATTGAGTTGCCGTCTTTGTAGTGGTAGGATTCCGCGTCACTAAGACCTTAATGATATTATCCAGAGGTCTCTTCAGTCAGCGGCTGTTACTTCCATTTTCTGAAGCCGCTGGGTTTTAGCTGCACTGATAGCAAGTAGCGGGATGGAGTGACGCTGGTGCTGCGCGAGACGGGGCGGTGTTTAGTGTGGGATGGTACATGCGTCAGCACACTTTCGACCACCCATATTACTCGCACTTCCCGCGTGACCCTCTGCCGAAACTCGGTGAAGCGGCAAAAGTGTGCGCTCCCTTCTAAGATAAGGTTCCAAAAGGATAGCATGATACTCATATTATAAGACGACAATGTGTCACCTTTGTATGACAATTCCTGATAATTGTAAACAGGTACTCACATTTGACTGCGTTCACTGTCACGCTATCCGTGCAACTTGTCTTTTTATGAACTTATAGCATTTTGTCATTATCCAAAAACATTCGTGTATAACCAACTTAGGCATGTAGGACTTGGATACATGACATAAGATGTCGACTCAGACAATCTAAGGTTGTCCAGATGGAATGCAGGCACTTTTGCAGCAAGAATGGCGAAGGACGGGTTATTATAATAAGTCTTGTATTTGTGTTTTTTCCTGTGTAATTCAGTTTTTGAGTAACTGGTTGTGATATTTTTTTCAGTAAACTCAATTTATATCATTCGGTTACGCATTTCATTTTTTAGATATTATTATTTAATAACAGCGCCATCTACCAAATCTAGGAGACTTTGCGACGTAGTATGTTTCCCAAGAATGAAAATGTTAGATACAGCTCTAAAGAGCCTTAAGTAGTTCTGCATGTAATATATAGATGGCAGTGTAATAAACAGAATATTAATGGGAAAATGTACTTTTTATGGCTCTGCCCATTTCTTTCGATAAACTTATTAAATGTGTGCACAATTTTATTTAAAATTTCGAACATTAAAGCAGCTTTTAAGTTTTGTACAATAAAGGCCGTACCGCTAGCGCCATCAATTATGAGCAATGAAAACTATACATATGTAAAAAAAAATGATACGAAACCGGATAAAAAGTATCCTAAATGTTACTCCGGTACATAAACTATTACCATACCAAATTTCATAAAATTCTGTCCAGTACTTTTTGCGGAGTTAGCGAACAAATTCACAGACAGACAGACAGACAAAAATTCTAAAAACCATTGAAAGATATTTTATCAACGTTTCTGATACGCTCCTACGTATTTTTTTTTAAATATATTTATTGTACAGATTTTTTATTTCTACTCTCTTATTATATGTATTGATTACTGCATTCAAAGATATTCTAAAAACAATACTTAATTTACTTCGGCAATTTCATGTATGTTTTTAATTTGATTAAAATGATTAATTTCACGTTGTTCCTTTCTTTTAAAATACTATGGTGCCGATGTGTGCACTACCAACATTACCCAAGTGGCTCTTAACAGACTAGATCGTCTTTTAAATAATGGAATTCGTTTCATTTTCGGTTTACGTAAATTCGATCATATATCGCACTATCGTCACCAACTTAAATGGCTTCCTGTACGCCAGCGCAGGTCTTTTAGAATTTTATGTACCCTTTTTTCTATCTTTTTCGAGCCCTCCGCCCCTGACTACCTCAAGTCCAAATTTAATTTTGTTGCCCCCCGCCCGGGCTGTGATCTCCGTTCCTCCCGGTCTCTTAAGCTGTCAGTACTCCCTCACCATAGTGGCTATCTCTCATCTTCTTTTTCTGTACAGGCTATCAGTCTCTGGAATGCACTTCCCCTGACAATAAGACAAGCCCCAAGCAAAGCTGTTTTCAAACGCATGCTCCACAAGCATTTGCTGGATCAAGGCCAGCATAAGTAGGATAGTTAGTTTTCGTCTGCGCATATGCATTATTATTATTATATATATATATGTATATTTGTATGTATGTATTGCTATTATATATGTTTAACTGGTATTATTTATTATAATTTAGTATTAAATATGTTAGAAATGTAATGTTGTAAATAAGGTAATTTACTAGCTCTGCTCTCTCTGTCTAAATTTCTAACTGCACCCACTTTTGAAAATCTCTGTTTGGCCCTATGGTCGACTGGTAGAGAATGCCTTAAGGCATTAAGTCCGCCTTTTGTACTTCTGTTAATGTGCAATAAAGTTTAAAATAATAATAATAATAATAATATGGTACTTATAAATATTTATTTATTTATTTTTAACTGGACCCATGTCCATTACTGGTCCCTAGTCTATTACTGGTCCCTTGTCCATTACTGGTGCCGCTACCTTAGATAGAGTTAATAATAATAAAAAAAAAAAAAATAAATAAATAAAATTCTTTTAATTCAGACAAACTGTCCATAGCATTACATTTTAACCAAAAAGATAAAAACTATATTAAATTAAAAATAAAAATAAAATTACAAAAACAAAAAAGATACAAATAAAAATTAAATTACTAATAAAAATTGAATTACAAATAAAAATTTAATTACAAATTAAAAAGTCAATTTAAATATGTTGAAAATTAAATTAAATTAAGCTATAAACTATAAAAAATGTCAACAAAATTATCCATGTCACTTACATAAGATCATAAACGATGCCTCTAGAAATAATGTGTGATCGTATTTAGTAAAAGGTACCACTTAGTCGTTTGCCGATAAGGCGTTAATGTCATAAAGTTCAATTTAGGAATTAACCTTATCAACTAGTGGTTAGCCCCGAACGTGAACTCGCGACCCCTGTATCTCGACAGCCCTTCAACCGAATTGGCTCATATTCTAAATAAATAAAAAAACTATTTTTCATCTAACCACCTGCAAAATGTCACGACGATCCGATCAAAGATACTTCAGTTATCGTCGAACAAACAAACATACAAACAACGGATTGAAAGAACTCCGCTCGCTTCCTCACTGATGCTGTGCTCCGCCTTAAACTTAAGTTTGTGCATGGTGTGATTTTGTCTCGCTTTTCGTGTGTTTTATGCTTTAGTGTGTTTTGCCGTTTTTTGTTTCCACAGATTTTTCATGTGACATGGTAAGTCCGTTTTGCTTTTAAATGTGTGACTTTCTGTTTTGGTAAATTGGTGGATGTTGGTGGCTTGTTAATAGGTACTAAAAGATAAATTATTAATATACCTCTTTACACATTTAATTTAGGCAAAATTATCGTTAACATTTTTTTAAAGCTTACTGTAAACATATTAAAATAGAACTTACAGTAGAAAATTGTTTGTAACCCTTCATACATCAATTAATTACCTGTTATATTTTCTATTTTTAAATTCCATAAAATAGCAATTAATGAATTTTTAAAGTGATCCAGTTTATTAGTAAAAATTGCCATTTTACATTGAATGGTAGCGCCATCTACCGGATACTTTATTAACTAAGCAAAACGTATGTTAAAAATCCCATACAAGCATTATATCTATGTTTATATTTTTCAGATGGACGCATCAGTTTGAAGGCTAGCAGAGTCGTGGAAAAAGTGGTTCTTTAGGGTTCTAAATCTAGAATTTATACAAAATATTATTTATGAACTGTTCGAAATTACCTCCATTTTCTTCGGACCTTAGCAAATACCACGATGGAGTATAATTTTGTTTTTGTAACAGAGATATTAACTGTTATTTTTTAGCACTCAATGACACTTTAATTTGACTTTATAATTTCCGTACATACAATGCAGGCTAGCCAAAATGTATTTAAATTTATTTATTCGGTGATTGTTTTAAGTTAACCACATTAGTCTGTAAGTGTCAATAATAAATAAATTATTTATTTGAAATCAAGTTTCAATTGTTTTATTTCTTTAACCCAGCGACATCTAGCAATGAGTAAGAAAAACTGTCACATTATGCCAACGTACTAATGACATCTTGTGGTGAATAAATAAACTAAAAAAAATATCTGGAGACGGTCACACACAGATCGAACTAAGTAAAGCTTGTACTAGAGTTTGTCTATGATAAGTTTCCTAGATTTTGATAACACACACATTAAAAGTTGTATGTAAATGTCATAATTTTGTACAAGTTGTAAAGTTTAAAATAACACTTTCAAGTTTGACGCTTCTTTTTCTTAGAAGTGATAACGTGGTTTGACTCTATTGATACCAGGCGACGATATACATAATTACATACTTATATACAGGACCCGTAATTTACATGCCGATGCCAGACAAATGACGTCAAGCTTCATACATCATGTTTTAGGTTTTACGTTTGAAAGAATAATGCTGTCAAATAATATTTAAAACGGGTCACTCACGTAATTTAGTCGATTTTCGCTCGACATGTTTCGTTCTTTACGAAGAACGTCATCAGGAGCGCCCACTCGCGACAGAGGCAAGTCGTACACTGCGGGCTAATGCCCTATCTGCTCTGGTACTTGCAGCTGGCGGTGGGAGCGGCGCGGGGGGCGACACGGCGGACGATCTACCCTCGTTCTCATTATCATCGCTTTTGCCAACCGGGTTGCAAACAACACTCACTACGTCACTCGCTAAGGGCACGTTCACACAGTCCACTGACGCGGTACCCAAAACCGTTTTCCAACTGGGAGGCACTGACCAACCACAATCACGGTTGAAGTTCGGATGACGACTTATTTCAATAGCCTCCCGTATTTTCCGCTATTGAAATAAGTCGTCATCCGAACTTCAACCGTGATTGTGGTTGGTCAGTGCCTCCCAGTTGGAAAACGGTTTTGGGTACCGCGTCAGTGGACTGTGTGAACGTGCCCTTAGCGAGTGACGTAGTGAGTGTTGTTTGCAACCCGGTTGGCAAAAGCGATGATAATGAGAACGAGGGTAGATCGTCCGCCGTGTCGCCCCCCGCGCCGCTCCCACCGCCAGCTGCAAGTACCAGAGCAGATAGGGCATTAGCCCGCAGTGTACGACTTGCCTCTGTCGCGAGTGGGCGCTCCTGATGACGTTCTTCGTAAAGAACGAAACATGTCGAGCGAAAATCGACTAAATTACGTGAGTGACCCGTTTTAAATATTATTTAATATGTTTGAGTCTCACGAGAGTTTTATAGTTAAAATAATGCTGTCATTGAATAGTGTCCAACTATTACGTTCGACGTTAGAATCGAACGTTGATCTACTTTATCTGTTATTAACTCATTTCGTATTAAAATAGCCTGTGTGTTTATATACGTCATTATGACGAAATCGGCATGAAAATTATAGGCCCTGCTTATATAAATCAATCCATAGAGTCCGTCTTTTCTAAGTTTCCTAGATTTAGGTAGCACGGACCGTAATTTCATAAAGGTTTGACGTTTTAACACTTTATGTTTGACAGTTATTTTTGCTAGGCAGACATAGCGTTATTTGACTTTATATGTATATACGTAGAAAACGACCATAACTCAGGAAAATATTCGTAATAAACACACAAACAAAAGCCCTTACCAGGATTCGAACCCGGGACCTCCAGCTTCGTGGGCCTTCACTCTCAATAGAGGATAAGGAGGCCGTTGAATAGAAGCAAGTTATCTTACATGTAGTGTTATCCCACAGGTAAACACACATATCGAAAACGAGACTTCAGTTAATATAGTGATTTTGTATTAAGGGCTACAAACGGCTTCTTGGTGTTTATGTAGAATGAGTTTTACCGATACACTTGATGGTCTTAAATAATAAACAACAGTAGATACATCTATCTCATTCTACCGCATACGTGCGTCCTGTAGGTCTGCTGTACCTCTGTACCTGTGCCATACACAAGATATTATGCTTGCTGAGCCAAATTTGTTTCGGTGTTCAGAATTAGTACAAAATAGTAGTTTATGCAACAGTGATATAATAAACCCTTATTCTTTTCTTAAAACTTGAGGGTCGCCGTTACAAAACGAGGCGAAGCCGAGTTTTGTAATAATAGGCCCTCAAGTTTCAAGAACCAATTATGAGCTGTTGGCGATGTTGCACACCCTAGTTTTTCTACGACAGCTAAAATAGCGTTAATACCAAAATATAGAAACGTAGCAGAATAGGGAATATGTTGTACCCACTATAGAAAAAAAAAAACAACAGTGCTCATATTGTATGAAAATCCATAGGAGCAGTGTTCTTACGGCATACCATAGACAACGTTATAATGAATACTTTTTAAATATCGCTGTCAGTCATCTAATTGACACGTTTCTTACTGTCAAGAAAATGTTGAAAATTTAGACTTGTGGACAGAATTTGGTAAATACAAAAGATATGGGTATTTTGAGTCAACTGTAGCGCCATCTGCATATCATTTTGCACGTTTAATCGTGGAGTCAAAACACTCAAGACACACACCACTTCAAGTTACAACGTTCACATTTCGCTATCCACCAAGAGATGGCGCTGATATCAATTATTTTCTTGTTACAGTTACAATGGAAAAACTCCTGCGGTCGTGTCCAGACATCGAGAACATCTATGTGCTGATCCGGAGTAAGAAGGGCAAGGATCCAAATACTAGGCTCAATGAAATTCTTGACGATTTTGTAAGTGACTTTTTTTAGGGTTCCGTAGTCAACCCCTTATAGCCTTATAGCCTACCCTTAAGACTCTGCTTCTTTTAGTTTCTCTTGCCTCGAAGGTTGGACGTTGTCATGTTGAATATATTTATTATAGACAGATACATATAAATACTTAAACACAGAAAACATTCATAACTCAGGGAACAAATATTCGTGATAAACACATAAATAAATGCCCTGACCAGGATTTGAACCCGGGATCTCTTGCTGTGTAAGCAGTTTCACTACCGACTAGGCTAGGAGGCCGACATTAACTTACAAAGAGTCTTCCTGCCAACGCATAGTTGTTCCACAAGTCAAACTTATTCCTCTTAATTTGCCCATTGCAGCTATTCCAGACAGCTCACAAAGAAAACCCTAAAGGCATCTTCAAGGTCCTCCCCATCGTGGGTGACATGGAACTACCGGGGCTCGGCATCAGCGAAGAAGACAGGAAAACACTTATTAGCAAGGTGGGAGACAGATCAATATAGGTTGTCATTTCCAATTTACACAGAATACAACGATAAAATTCCACTAAAATCTTTGTGAAACCGGCTGATCTAATATGTCGGATCAAATCTCATACAAAGTGATATCATAACGGTATGCATTATTATCTGATTTGTCATCAGTTTAATTTACACAGTAATTAGGATATATAATGATAGTTACATTACGCGTGACTTTATAATTTAATACGATACAATAAACTATACTTTAGAATGTTTAAAAATTAATTTCTTAATTCAATAATTCATCTGTTCATCCCCTCGTCTCGAAAAAACCAGTCGTATTTATTTGTAATTATGTTACTAATACTTTTCCCTACTTGCTACTAGATGTCTCTACTAAAACTATCGCCATCTATACGCAGGTGACGATAATAATCAACGCTGCGGCCACCGTCAAGTTCGATGAGAAGCTGTCGATAGCGACCAACATCAATGTAAGGGGCTGCAGGGAGGTCATCGCGTTGGCTAAAGAGTGCAAGAAATTGAAGGCACTGACGCACATTTCGACTGCGTTTTCTAATACACATGTCAAATATGTGGAGGAAAAGTGAGTTGATTTTAGCGCCATCTGGTGATAGCAACTTGGAACTATTTGAATTAGTTAGTGACAAGATAGGCGCCATGCATGCGTCTTGTGTCAATATGAAACAATTGTCAAAGTGACGTTTGAAAGATGGCCGTCAGACTCACGGTCCACTAGCGTTCCTTGCGGCAAAAAGACTCGCGGTAATTCCATTGAGCAAATTTTGAAACCATACAACGTTGTGTGCAAAATTACTGTAGATGGCGCTATTTTATAATTTAAACTTTCGTGAGTCATACTGATATTAAATTGCGAAGGTGACAACACTACTCTGTCTGTCCGACGATGAATGCCCGATGCAGTCGAAACCAAGCGAAACAAATAGTTTACAAATTTTTGCACTCACTGAATTATGTCGAGACAGAGGACTTATTAGTTAAGATACTTTAGTTTTATACTTGGATCTTTAGACACAAAATATTTCTATTGTATTGTTATGTACCACTAGAATTTTTTCTTTTTTTAAGCTTAAGCTAAGTAAGAGATGTTATACCAAAACTTCTTTTTAGTTTTTATTTTTGTAACTAGTTCTGATACACTAATTTTATCTGGTTCCCCGCGATACAGGCGTAGCCTAGTGCGGAGACCCCTGGTATGTCTGTAACTTTTATATTCTGAAATAAACGATTTTTTATCTTATCTTTATCTTATCTTTATGTATAAAAATACGTGAGTGTTAACCGTTGCATTTTAATATGGCGCTATTTATTATAGTAATTGCTTTGAAAACCGAAAACTGAAATTTTAAGTGCAATTTTTCTATACCTTTAAACACAAAGGACATTAAAACTGGTTTGGGCTATTTAGGGAAATGACAGAACAGGCGAATGAAAATGCGTTTTTTCTCTCTGGTTAATATGTATGTTGTTTCAGATTCTACGAACCCCCAATGACTGTGGAGGCGCTCGAGGCGATCTCTCAGATTGATGAAAACCTTCTAGAGGATATAACACCTAAGTAAGCGATTAATCATAAATTAATATTGAATTCGTATTCTTTAAGTACATAAAATAATGTCGATTAAATTTTTTACAAAATGGCGGGAATTGGTACAAAGGTCCTAAGCGCCAAAGACCCAAGAGCCGCTTACGACTTTTGTGCCAATACCAATACCAGCTCACGGAGCCACTAGTTTTAGTACTCAACGAATACATACGTATTCTCAACTCCTATGTTTCCAGACTCCTCGGCAAGTATCCTAACACATACTGCTTTACGAAAGCGATCGCCGAAGAGGCCGTTCGCAAATATGGGGAAGGAATGCCTATCTGCATCGTCAGGCCGTCTATAGGTGAGCTGGTCAAGCAGTTTCCTCTGTACTAAAGCAAAGATATATATATATATATATAGATATATATATATATATATATATATATATATATATATATATTTATATATATATATATATATAAATATATATGTATTTTTATAGAAAAACCGCGACTTTAAGGGATGATACTAGAACCACAGCGTAAGGATGTATTCTATACAGTGGGTTAGCTTAGCTCCGCCGATTTCTGAGTCATCGATGGGGGGCGCGCGGGGTAGGAGGCGGGGAGGAAATGCCGCCGAATTTTCATACAAATTCGGCGGTCTATTTTAAGGGGTGTAAAATGGAAATTAATTTGCCAATCAGACTGTAATATCTTTCGCATAATTTTTGACAACCCCGAGCCTCAGCACGACCACCTAGCCGAGCCGCTGGCCGTGTATGAAGTTACCTCACTGTATGGAATACATCCTTACGCTGTGGTTCTAGTATCATCCCTTAAAGGACGGTACGGGGCTGAACGATCTGTCAATTTCTATAGAAAGAACCACATCCGAGCTCGGAGCCCTCGGAGTTCACGTCACGATTTCTATAACGGACAGATCGGACCGGTCTAGTTACTCTAGTTACGTTCCAGCCCGTTCTAGTGTGAGTCATCCTTTAATGAGAAAATTGATGTTATAATTCTTAGAAATAAACAAAGAGTGGAATTTTTCACTAGCGCATGTACGTAGATAAGATTAATAGTACATTATTGGCGAGGGACGGAAAGTAAGGGATTGACTTGACGGGCGAGGCTTGCCGAGGCCTGGCTTAGCTGAGCTCACTCTGTGTCCGTCCCTCGGCAGATATAGTGCTTTTCTCTGCCATGCGCGGGCACCGGCGACCAGCGCCGTGTGGGGCGAGGTCCCCGGGGCCAGAAGGTCATTTTGTCCCTAGGAGTAAAATTAACCATACAAATCCCATTATTGTCTGCTGCGTGCGCGCTCCAGCAGGCCGCGGTGCGGACACAGCAGTTGGATACTTTACGTCTTCTATTTGCAAACAATAGTAGATTACATATACCAAGGCCGTTTAAGTGGGAGATGTCTCGGATTTCATGTAATTGTCGAAGCCGAGGTCGACTAACATGTGATCCGAGGCTTTCCCAGCTAACGGCTGAGGTTTGTATCCTATTTTTCTGCCTGACGGAGCCGGCAGGCGGCAATTTAGTTTTGCGTAAAGTGGTGCTTACCGGCCGGAGGATTGAAAAGTCCATTATTGTCTGCCGCTGGAGCGCGGACGCATGCTCAGCGGTTAGAGAATTGGATACAGTCTTCTATTTGCGAACAAAATGCGACCATTTCCGAGCATGTATGAGAAAAACATTTTCATATGTATTCGTTTTCAATGTTCTCAGTGGTGTCAACGTATGAAGAGCCTGTGCGCGGCTGGACCGACAGCGTTTATGGACCATCTGGCCTCATGATCGGAATCGGGTGTGGGGTACGTACTGTTAACCAATTGGAACCCTCTAGAACCATGTCGAAATGTCAAACAGTAAGATACTTCTTACAATCTGATTGACATCGTCCTACAGTGGCCAATTGAATCGGGTGTGGGGTACGTAGTTCTAAGTACTCAAACTTGGAAGCGGTTTACGATTTTGTCCCTCTTGCTGTTGAAACGGATCAACCCTGGTGCTCGGAGGCTAAACGTTTCGTGCAGGCTCTCGGTATGCGAATGAGAGATAGGGGTTGCGATATTAGGTCTGGTTCAGTGGATATCGCTTGCCATCCAACGCAGGAATGCAGCGGGTATTTTCGTCACGTTTGGGCCGGGTACTTACCAGACTTAAACAAGATATAACACTTAAAAGTTTTGCGCTTTGCACAAATTATTATAAACATACCTACGAGTAGAACAGCGTCCGTCCGTCGTCGCATCGTTAGTAAACGGAGCATGGGACTTATGCGACCCTGATCATCGAGACGAAGAGTTAGCCCATGTGCAGAAGGTTTCACACCAGAATGGGTACAAAGGAAGCATAAGAAAAGGGAAAAGCATCCAGCTGTCAATAGGCAACCAATGTTTCTGCCGTTAGTACGTCAAAGGGGTAACGGACAAAGTTGGAGCAGTATTGATGAAATTCTCCATTTAATATAGTAGTGTTACTACTTTAATAACAAATCAAAAAATAATTAAATAAAATAATTTGATTTGTGTCAACAAAAAGTTATTTTGATTCCCATTGTAGATGCATTGTAGTGTAACAGATTGTTTTATATGTATATGAGAAGTGCGTTGGGTGCACGTTTCCCCCTACAGAAAGTGACAGAATAATTTAAACGGTTTCCTTTTCAACTTAGTCATAGTCATAGTCATAGTTTATGACTATGACTACTATGTACTTGTTGAAAGCTCTTGTTACTTGAGGCCCGGAGATTCATAAATTTTTAGCCCGGAGTTGCTTAATAAGAGCGGATCGATTTCTTGACTCCCTTCCTTATCTACCTATTTTTTTCAGGTACTCCGTACAATGTACATGGACACCGACAAGCAAGTTGACCTAGTGCCCGTAGACTACGTAGTCAACTCTCTTCTCGCTGCCACTTGGTATACCGCCAAGAACTTCAGAGAGAAGTGAGTAAAGACAGTGAGTCGTTTAACTTCCAAATCCATCTGTCAGATTATGCGATTTTGGATTTATGTTTTTATACACGTCGTGAATCGGAAAAGTGTCTAAAAGTCTGAAGTGTGTAAGTAAGATTGCCGTCAATGGAACTTCCTAACAATGTAAACAAAAGGCGTCACGTCTTTGTCACTGTTTCGCCTTGTATTTTCACAATACCTCATCAAACACTGAAACCATTCACTACTGAATTTTATTTTTCTGCTTCCCAGCCAAACGTCAGACATCCCGATCTATAACTTCGTGTCTGGAGCCCAGAATCCGCTAAAGTGGAGCGAATTCATCGACATGAACCAGAAGTATGGGATCGAGAAGCCAACAACTAAAGCGGTTTGGTACGTAAAACATACATATTTTATACACACAAATACAAGGAAATTGAACAGAAAACTTCCATCTCTTATTTTGTGTTCCTGAGTCACAAACATATTGAATATAGACCGCTTTGTAGGCGGGTTACTACCAACTGGGGTAAGAGGCACATTTACCTATCAAAGGTTCTGTTTCGGTTTCGGCCGAAATAAGGATCAATACCGACCTTCGGTTTCAGCAAAAAAACATGTTTCGGTTGGAAACAAATTTTTTGTTTTGACTGCAGGTACTACGGGTTGACACCGACCAGCAACTACTTGGTGTTTCTGGTCCTAAACTTTTTCCTACACTTCTTGCCAGCTGTCATTGTGGACTGTTACTGCGCCTTAGTCGGTAGGAAACGAGTGTAAGTACCCACATTTTTTTACATGAAATTTCAATACAATTTCTTTGCAAAATAACTTGCTCGGTTACAAAAGAAGAAAGGTCACAAAATGTAAATTACAAATCTTCATATAAAACATGTCTATTATTACTACGCAATGTACGAACATCTATAATACCCTCATCTTATAACTCCTCTCATTTTCTTACTATAAACACGTCTATATGGTAATATTGAAATGGGAGCTACCGCATTATCGCTCACCAGGCGGCGCCACTCATGCGTGGGTCCTGTGTTAGTATGAGAGAATTGTCAAAGTGACGTTTGAAATGTTCCCGCAGGACCCACGTTTCACTTGGCCCCTAGCGGAAAATCGATTCGCGGTAATCCTCATTTTGTTGCCATTTCTCTTATTTATTTATTTTGCAGAATGCTAAAATTCTACAACAAAGTGATGCGCCTAGCCAGAATTCTATTCTATTTCACGATGCAAGAATGGCACTTTTCCGACCGCGGCGTTCGGGCCATATGGGGTAGCTTAGACCCAGCAGATCGGGTGGTCTTCCCGTTCAATATGTCCGAGATGTCTTGGGACTACCATGCTGAGACCTTCATTGTTGGTAAGTAACAGTGACATTTTGTTAACACGGTGTTTGGGCCATATGGAATAGCGTAGATGCTGATCGGATGGTCTTTCCGTTCAATATGTCCGAGATTTCTTGGGACTACCATGCTGAGACCTTCATTGTTGGTAAGTATCAAACAGTTACATTTTGTTATGGCGTGCAGACCCTATCGGATCCATGGGATCGGGAGGTGTTCACTGTCAATATGTCAGAGATGTCTTGGGACTAGTGGTTTACAGTTGTTAACATGTAAAGCAACTTGCGGCAGCTCCGTAGTTCACCTCCCTCACAGTATTAAGGAATTATGAAGAAGTTCGGAACTTTGGAACCGTTACTGATTTAAATAATAATGTATCCTTTTTCACAGGCCTCCGCGTGTATCTGGTTAAGGATGACCTGTCAACTCTCCCAGAGGCCAAAAAGAAGTGGGACAGGTAAAGTTTATAGTTTATATTGTTATCATTTGAATTAAAAATATTACCAGCCCTGTGGAATTCTGCGCGAACTCGATTCGACCGTGTTTTGTCTTGTGTCGGTGCCAACTCACGGGCTTTCCACACAATTGGTGCACGTCGCCGCCAGTATTACTCGTATACAAGGTGCCCGTGAGCATTGCGAGAGATTTTAACAGCGTATTCCTGAGGCAAAAAAAAAAATAACATATTAAGTGCATTGGATTAGGGCTAAGGGATAATTGCAATTTATATTGAAACATAATTTTACCGCCACCCGGTAAATAACGCGTTTTGGAATGAGATAATGCTACTATGTGTCTAGTAGACATGATTTTTGACAGACTTCAAAGTGACACTGTGATGTCTTTGCAAAACTCGGCTCTACCATAAAAACATTTTTTTTGTATCTTAACTGGGCCTTTTCTAAATGAAATTTAGTTACCATGTATCAAAGCATATAAAAAAAAGAAGAAAAAAAAAGTTTTTTTACGGAACGGCGAGCGTCAATTGTTTTTTGCGTCTTGTTCAAACCGGTTTGTAAAGAGAATGTCATTGGACTTTCAGGACTGTGTAAACAAACCGCCATATTGAAATTGTCTTTGAATGATGAATTTACTAGCGATGGGGAAGTGCTATTTTAAGTCAAAATAAATCGATTACTAAAATACCAAAAGTAAAACACATCTCATCTTCATATTTTTAATCGGTTCAATCTTCTGAAAAATCGGTGCTTGAAGTTTTACTAGAGTCACTAGTCTTAATTATAAAAGGTGGCGTTACATCATTGGTATACCCTATCGATGATGCTGTCTAAATTTTTCATTTTATGCTCTTCTCCTATTACATGATCCACGCATTTCTTCCACTGCATGCATCCGCATCTGAATTTAGGTATTTATTTAATTTTAAGTATATTATACCTTACGCTAAGATCCTTTACTCATTTACTTACCGTGTAGTGTACACTATGCCTATATCAGGTAGATACCGTGAGTACCGGCATTACAATGTCACTAAGTTTAGTCACATCCCTAAATTTCATAGACAAACGTAGAATATAAAAGAAACAAAAACGTCATTGCATTTTGTCGAAATAACGTCACTTTTAAATCGTATTGAATTTTCAATGAAATTTCCAAGATTAAGTAATTTTTCCTATATTATTTGTTTTTTACGAGAAAGGCTATTTTAATAGTGTATGTTTTCAATGACTTTTGATGAGGTGGTGTGAAACTTTAAGGAGTAACAGTGATAAATCAAAGTGACGCCGTTTGTTTACATAGTCCTGAAAGTCCAATGACATTCACTTTATAGGTACACCTTTTCTATAAGAGATAAATATATTTTCTCCGTCCGTTCTTAAGTAGTATAATATAATCTGTAATATAACTATCCATTTTACTTCGCAAGCCATCTGTTGAACGGCTGGGAGCATTTTCGTGCTTAACTATGCTCTAAGGTGCTCTAAATGCCCTGAAGTGTTTTATTTCATTATCAACTGTTCATTTTTTTATTTTATTTATATAGGTTTAACAACAATTATTTGTAGATAATACATGCATACAATCGCCATCAGTTATATAGGACCGGCCAATATGTTCAAAAATATCAGAACAAGACTCTTAACGCGTTGACAATACTCATACTCATAAGTAATCAATTTATTTATTCATGACCCAACAATAAAACAACACATGTGTCACTGTCACGAAAATGAACAATAGAAGCGTTTTCAGATATTTCTGACTGCCTTGGCTGCTCAGCCAAGCTGCTGTTGCCAAGTTGGCTGCTGGATGGCGACTGTACCTAGAGCTTGGCAAAAAAGAGTAGTAAACAAATCAATATATGTCAGAAAGCGAGTCCTACTTTTTCATGTCTACTCTGTCTGTCTATTTGCCAAGCTGTATTATGACATGCTTAGTGTAATAACTTAACTCTTTCCTTTTCAGACTGTACTACCTTCATCAGTTCGTTAAACTGGTGTTCTTCGGTCTGGTTCTGAACCTGGCGTATCTTGCGTTGCGGTCCGTCTCAAGATTAGTTTTAGGATAGTTTAATATTAACATAGTGTACGTGGGAACAAATGCGATGACGCTGCGACGCGGCGCGAAAAAACACTTGCTAAAGTAAAGTAGCACCATGTGTACTGTACAAAATTAAAAGCGGTTTGTTTTTTAACATTTATAACATTTGAGGGTGAAGCGGTATAAGCGGCGTCTCGTTTTAATGTCACGCGTTCCTTCGCACACGCGTAGTGCCTCAGAAAAAAGTAGGATTAAAATTTGGCAACACCATAATGTTGTCCGGTTTTCTTATGATACCTCTACATGCTCGGACTCTCGGCCGAATGTTTCGGCCGCGGGCGAATGCACCCTAGTACACGCTCATTCGAGACAGACTATATAGAGAAAATTTAAGCCAGACCAGAGACAATTTAAGCTTTTTCAGGTAGTTTGGGTGAGTTAAAAGGTGTCTTAAATAATTTCACTTTGGGTGAAGCTATTTAAAAATGTAGTTTAAATAACCAAAGCTATTTAAAACACCGTTTAACTCACCCAAACTACCTGAAAAATATTAAATTGTCTCTGGTCTGCCTTAAACTCTATATAGTCTGTCTCGAATGAGCGCGTACTAGGGTGCATTCGCCCGCGGCCGAAACATTCGGCCGAGAGCCTGAGCATGTAGAGGCACCATTACGTGGGAACAAATGCGATGAACATTCAAGAAACTCGGGCGAGGCTCGGACCAGAGACAATTTAAGCTTTTTCAGGTAGTTTGGGTGAGTTAAAAGGCGTCTTAAATAGTTTCAGTAACCAAAGTTAGTTAAGAAACCTTTTAACTCATCCAAACTACCTTAAAAACGCTTAAGTCTCGAATCAGTGTGTACTGTCCCGTCTATAAATATCTATACACTTTGTAACTTATTACAGGGGAAGAAGGGTCGGTCAAAATTGAATACAGATGCATATATATTTATGAAGCCGACCGTACAGGGGTTGCATTCGCCAGAGGCATTCGGCGGAAACATTCGGCCGAGAGTGTAGAGGCGCCATTACATATTCTTATATTGATTTGAAAGGGACGACAATAAAATGTTGCCACTTTTTAATTCCTCGCACTGCAGTACACCGCATTAGAATATTATGTTTATATAGTCTGACAACCCAGCGAGCGCAGTAACAGTAGGATAGAGAGCATCATACTGTCTTTTTCTTACGCTAGTATTACCACCCTGAAAAAAGGGATGGATATAGTTATTTTGTCCTACTGTTACTGCGCTCGCTCGCTTGTCAGACTATAGTAATTTAAATTTGTAAACGACATTTATAAAGGCCAGGGCTTACAGTAATCTGAAATTCCGTCCAAAAACGAATGAGATTAAAACCTAGATATTATTAATTAACTTTTTCTGTAATGTAACAGTTTTCTGAAATCTTTACATTCAGACGACACTTTTTTATTTTGATAAATGTATTTATTTACTGTATCCTTATATTTTTTCTCAAATGATTGTATGAAACATGAGATATGAAATGTGATTTGTTAGATTCTGATTGAAATATGTATTTATATTTCTTGCAAGTCTTGCTTTTATGTTTTGCTCAAATACTTTAATTCCAATAAACAATTTTTATGTAAATAGCCTTTGATTTTAATAATTATTTAGGTATAATAAAAAAACACATTAAGAAAGAAGCGATTTATATCCATAAATTACAACAAATCATACTTTTGTAAAACCATTATATACAAACAAGACAGTACACTTATTTTGTACAATATACCTCTAATTATATATCTACATTTACATAATATAATAGAGAACATACTATTTTTTTTTATCTGTGACAAAAACTTATTTTTCATCCTAGCGTTTTTGCCACGGCTCAGGGATCCTGGGATCCGCTTTGGCAACTAATCCCAAGATTTGGCGTAGGCGCTAGTTTCACGAAAGCGACTGCCATCTGAACTGCCAACCCAGAGTGTAAGACAACACAGAGTGGTTTCCTCACGATGCTTTCCTGAAAAGCGATTGGTAAATATCAAATGATACTTCGTACATAAGTTCCGAAAAACTCATTGGTACGAGCCGGCAGGATTTGAACCCGAGACCTTCGGTTTGAAAGTCTCGACAAACCGTTGGGCCACCAACGCTCTTCAAACTGACAACAAAACTTAATATACTTATATAGCGGAACGGTCCGCGTCCCATAATCATGAGTGAGAAGCGCTCGCGATTGCTCTGGCCACACATGTCGAGCTATTTTCGACTTTATAGACGTGAGTAACCCGATATAATTATATTAATATGTCTAATTCTCACAGGAGTTTTCTATACAACAAAACTTATGAAAAACTTCTAATTTTTAACACATTTTTTCAGTTCCATATATACATATTATTTTAGGACTTCATATAGTCGGACCATGCTTAGTCTTCCTGCTAAGTTTTACTCCAAGTATTTTCATACAATGTCACAGAGTGCCAAATCAGTGCAAAGTTAGCGTGGCCGCACTCTAATTACGTTTGAGCAAAAAAACCATCGCTATTCCAACTGAACTACCGAGGCCTAACTATAACTACCATATCCCTCGTAATACGCCTTAGGGGGGTGCTTACCAACATCTACCGTAAGAAAGTACTTCTTAATGTGTACGGTACGGGTGAGGTCTCGGTAGCTCAGTTGGAAGGAGCGATCTCAGAGTCGCGGGTTCGAGTCCCATCCGAGGTCACATTTTTCCACTTCTCCTTTTTTATGAAAAATTTGGTAATTTTCGCAAACTTTTCTGCTTAAAAACAATGTTAATTAACACTCCTTCATCATGCATTTTGGAATGATTCCGCAAATTGCACATCAGTAATAAAAACCTTCATAATTTCATTGAAATTAAACACTTAAGAACGGATTAATCGCGTTTATTAACACCATGACCCAACCCTACTATGTTTAATTTCAATGAATAACAATCGCGGTAACAGAAGACCTTCGAATTATCTTACCTAGAATTATCTTCGTAATTTCAACAACATTTGAAAGAACGAAATTTAGGTCATACTACAGGGTGACTTCAAAATGGTAATACAAAATCAATGTTTTACACACATTTCCCCTAAACTAAGCCTCTCAATTAAGTATCATGCATTTAAAATAATCGTAAGAATATTTTTTTAAATTTTTAATTTATCCTATTTTGTTTGACTTAACATGGTTAACCTACCATAATAATTAACAAAGAAGTTTAATAAATCACTTTCCTCTTTAGTTGTCAATCAGCTACCATGGTATTTATGAAGAAAACGTGTTTTGATTATTAAGTGACACTTGTCAAAGAAAATAAGATTTACCGTAATATTTTGATTTCACTATTAAATAAAATGCCTCGACCTTATCCTTATACTAATATTCAAAAGATGGATATGCTTGATTTTTATTTAACATCGCGAAGTACTGTGCGAGCTCAGGTATTATTTAACGAACGTTACCCTGATTGTCCAACACCTACACGTGTGTTAATAAACAGTACCATCCAGAATTTACGAGACTATGGTCAGTTTGCAGTTCCGGTGCATGCTCAAGCTCGAGGCCGACGGCCGCGGTATTCACAAGCTTTTCGGAGACGAGTGCTCGAGTATTTTAACCGCAACCCAGAGGCTAGCACAAGGGACGCTGCTGCGAGATTCGGCACGAGCCAATTGTTTATTTGGCGGCTAATGAAAGCTGAAGCAAAACATCCGTTTAAATTTCAAAGGGTTCAGGATATCGTATTAGCAGATTACCCTAGAAGAGTTATTTTTGGTCGTTGGCTGCAGCAAAACTTACACCTAAATATCTTATGGACCGACGAGGCAACTTTTACAAGAGTCGGCATGTTTAACGTCCACAATGAACACTGGTGGGCTGATCGTGATGCAAATCCTCATGTAACTCGCCGAGACTCTTACCAGACTCGTTTCTCTGTAAACGTTTGGGCAGGCATTCTGAACAATTGTGTAATTGGCCCATATTTTATTGACGGGAACTTAAATGGACCGAAATATGAAGATTTCCTGAGAAACGTGTTACCGATTTTGCTACAAGATGTGCCGGAGCAAAATTTGGATAATCTTTATTTCCAGCAAGATGGTGCACCAGCACATTTTGCTCTAAGTGTGCGAAATTATTTGGACAGACAATTCCCTGAGAGATGGATTGGACGCAATGATCCAGTCGCATGGCCGCCTCGAAGTCCCGATCTGACGCCACTCGACTTCTTTTTGTGGGGCGAAATCAAAAGGAGAGTGTACACACGGGAATCTAATACCGTCCATGAACTTCGCCAAAAGATAATTCAGGCGTTTGATTCAGTAAAAGCCAATGAATTTATTCTAGGCAGACTTAAGATCAACCATAGACGGCGGGCGGACTTATGTGTCCGGGAAGGCGGTGGTCATTTTGAACACATCTTAAAATACGTTTAGGAAAAGTAGGTTCACACTTATCTACTTAAACGTAGATATTTTAAGCTTGTAATTTACGGTAGTTTAGGTACATTAATAAATGATTTTATTTAAACTAGCTCCGTTTATTATTTTCACAAATTTATCAGGGTACTTAAAACTAAACAACAAACAAGTTAATATTGTCTTCTGTTACCGCGATTGTTATTCATTGAAATTTAACACTTTAGAACGGAATAATCGCGTTTATTAACACCATGATCCTACGTTTCGAGCCCTTTACAGCACTCGTTTTCACAGGGTTAAGATGATGACTGAGCAGCTTAACACGACATGTGCCTTAACCTTGTGAAAACGAGTGCTGTAAAGGGCTCTAAACGTAGGATCGTGGTGTTAATAAACACGATTAATCCGTTCTAAAGTGTTTAATTTCAATGAACAAACAAGTTAGTTATACGACTGTCACTCATAGTGATATCGATAATAACTTGCTTTGATGATAACATCGAGTGACAGGTATGACAGTCAGGTATTGAATGTAGTGTAACAACACTTCGGGACTTTAAATATTTGTTTTGTTAGAAAATTAGCGATAATTAAATACAGCTAATTTTAACAACGGGGTGCATGTATTATATAGTTTGGCATTAACTGAGCCACAACCAAGTGTTTTGTATTACGATTTTGAAGTCACCCTGTATAATAGCGTATTTTATATTAGGCCATCATTTTGATAAGTCAGTGTTAAAAACACTAACTTAAATGAATTAACAGTATTGATCCTAAAACATCCTAAGTGACAACCAAATTCATTTCAAATTAAGAACTTACGACGATATGACAAAGTCTACATTCCAAGACAACTTGATCGTCACTTGTCTCGTTTCTGTGTCATAAACGCAACATGCATTTAAGGGATATACAGGATGGTATTTCAACGGTGTCCAAATCTGCAAGCTAAATACGTATAGGTGTGCGAGGTGGGGCGGGGTTACAGTCATGTCGTACTATGCAAAGTTGAGTTAAGATGTACAACAACAGACCTATAAATGGTCATACTGACGAACTTTTACGGGCCATAATTGAAATTTCTAAGTGAACACAAAGTGACGAAAAAACGTCTGTTTTTATGTATTTCAGTAAATCAGTTATTACATTTTTTTAAGTAACAGCTTTTTGTAAGTTTTCAGGATTGAACCCATATAAAGCAAGCCTAGTCTACCTATAATACCTACTCGCTGCGTGCGATAGAGAGGGAATAAGTTTTTTCTTGGGAAAAGCTAGGGTGCCACTAATCCGCATCCCGCGAAAAGGCAGCCCAATAATCGGCGACCCAATAATTGGCGACCACGATGTACGTGGATTATTGGGTCGCCGATTATTGGGCTGCCTTTTATCGGGTCGGACAAGCTCGGTAGCGGGCCAATAATCCGAAGCCACAGTTTTTGCAATACAATAATCGGCAACCCAATAATCCGCAACCAAAAAAATGGACACGAATTATTGGGCTGCCGATTATTTGTCTGCTTTTTATACAGACTCCTTAGATCGAATGTTAAGGCAGGTCGGTTTAGGTACGACGACGAGCGAAGCGAGGAGGAGTGTTAGGTAGAACTGCGACCTAACAGCAAGAACCGACTTTTTTCGCATCCCGCGAAAAGGCAGCCCAATAATCGGCGACCCAATATTTGGCGACCACGATGTACATGGATTATTGGGTCGCCGATTATTGGGTTGCCTTTTCTTGGGTCGAGCAATCTCGCAGTAGGCCAATAATCGGCAGCCCAATAATCCACATCGTGGTCGCCAATTATTGGGTCGCCGATTATTGGGCTGCCTTTTATCGGGTCGGACAAGCTCGGTAGCGGGTCAATAATCCGAAGCCACAGTTTTTGCAGTACAATAATCAGCAACCCAATAATCCGCAACCAAAAAAATGGACACGAATTATTGGGCTGCCGATTATTTATTTGGCTGCCTTTTATACGGACTCAAAAGCTAGAACAAAATCTGCTTTTTTTCAACGCGGTTGAAAATTTCGTACAAATGGAGGTAAGCAAGAACTTAAATCTAAGACTCTAATATATTGCATTATATTACTTATTATATAAAGGAACCTATGAATTATTCTACGCTTATTTTTTTAAATTGTTCCATATACACAAACAAAAAACAGGTATATTTTGTATAAAAATTCTACAAAATGTACCAGTTTTAACTGCTTTTGACTATTTAATAATTGATATATAATTATTTAATAAACAAAACAATAAACATCATACAATTTTAACTTAAATTTGTAAACAGCAATTTTTTTTGTATAGACAATGACCGACAGCCAGTCCGGTTGGTTAGGTCATAGATGGTCTAAGACCAAATAACCCGAGGGCATTAAAAATTCGACCATGTCTGTACAATGGGTCTTCTTCGACATCCCTAATATCCTTCTTCCTAAAATCACTTGCCCTAATTGTTTTGTCCTAATATTTATAATCCCTAACGATCGATTGTCTTAACGATTATTTGCCATAATCGAATAATTGCCCAAAAACTTCTTCACTCATAACCAAATCGCTGTTAGAAAAGTCGGTTAGGTTAGAACTGAACTCACAAAGAGTCGAATTGCTGCTAGAAAAGTAGGTTAAAACGATGTTAGGGAAAACAAGATTAGGACATAAGTTTAGGACAAATGATCATTATGACAAACAGTATTAGGGCAAGCAAAAATAGGATAAAAAAACTCTAGGGATCCCGATATAGATTCCTCTACAATTTAACACTGCCAAATATACGTAAGAAATAATCGTATATTATCTAATATATAATCGGCTATAATATGGATGATATATTAATTGTACATTTATAAAATTTGGCATATTAGTTACATATCGTATGTATGGTATACTCGTATATACAGGATGACAAAAGTGTTAGGTTAGGGTATTATTTAGAACTAGGCCATGATAAGAGATTTCCTAACTCGAGTTAATATTATACTTATCCATACAAACGGAAAAATTGTTACATATTTTTTATGTTCGTTGGAAACAAATAAATCAACAATACGTACGTTGTTATCCCGAAGCTAAGAACATTGTCTACTATTGGCTATAACATTTTATCGTCAAGGAATTTAAAACACTTATTTTGTACGACATACCACATTATATATATTCATCATCACACTATAACTAAAAAGTGTTGAAATAGCGATAAACCTTTAACCACGGAATATTAAAATTTATTTCATTTGTCATATAGGTACCTAGTTAAACAGTACAAAACGTGATCACTCATGTGAAGATATAAATTTATGTTGGCTGGCATAACCAATTTCGAATACAGAATAATTTGATACAATAAAAATCAAACCATTTTATCTCTTCAACTGTCAAATGTCTATGAAATTATGACGTTTACCTAACACTTTCAGTATGTGCTATCAAAATCTATCAAATTCAGCATCTCAGACGGACTCTAGGTAAAACATATTGGTTCCGTTTTCACTGCAAAAAAAAAATTTAAACTAGGTTTTGCAAGTTTAATTGGCTTGCCGAATCAACCGGTTAATTTCGTTAAATTTTAAAACTTTTGAATTAACCCGATGTTAACCGGTTTCGTGTCTTGGTCGTAGTAACAGTTTATACCTATAGAATTACACATAAATTCTAAATTCGTTCTAAATTTAAAAATTATTAAGAAATATGTATAACACATGTTTAGGTACATCCTGTGTCAGGCAAAATTATTCATGTCAATTAATCTGTGAAGGTCATTAATTAAAAAGTTAGGTAAGATTCCTAAGACCATTTTCGCGTAGCATATCGGAATTTAACAGTTGGCCTTATTGACTATGCCACCCTGTATGTTTTCAGCTGCTACGGTTAACAGTACATATATATTGTGAGTTTTTTGTATGTTACTACAATTTTTCTCACTAACATCAAATATAAGGGAAGGTTCCCATCATTGGACCGGAGCTTTAATTAAACAATTTAAGAACTTCTGTCTAGCATACGTCGGTTTAAAATTATTTAGATGGTTCCATCAACACGCCAGTCCAATGATGGCAACCTTCCCCTAACTAGTTAATTTGTTCAATGAAAATACAGGCTGTAACAAAAATATTGGTGATCCGTTTTAGGGCGTTGAGTAATATTGATAATAAAAAAATAAGAAAAACTATTTTTCGTATACACTGCAGATTTTTTTATTTTACTTTTCTAAGCGATAATTATTAAGTCCATTAAAGAAACACCACTATTTTATACACCTGCCATACAATTTTAAATTTAGAAGATATAAATTGAAAGTTATGTCATATACTACAGAAAAAGTGACCAAGGCCCCCGGTGAGCAGGGCTGGGATCGAACCAGCGACCTCTTGCTTCGCGGCAGACGCCCTAACCACCGGGCTACCCGATCACGGTTTTGCAATTATATAAGCTCGTAGACTTACAAAGGCATTGTTTTTATACAATAGCATTGTCTTCTTAGACTTACAAAGGTATTGTGTTAATACAATAGTAGTGTCTACTTTTGTTTTCGTAAACGCTAACTAGGTACTTACAAAAAAAGTTAAGACGTTTGCATGCATGGCCATATACGTTCGGGCAAACAGATCTCCATATTAGGTATATATGTCCGTCGGGCATCCCCCAGACAAATTACCCATACATTTATCGGCAGATCCGGAAGATATACATATACGTTTATGGCAAGCATATTGCATTTTCAACTTTATCCCTTGTTGAATCAGAGTAAAAAGGATCTATTTATAGCACCCAGAGTCCCTTTTCTACTAAGCAGATTTTTTTAGTATCGAGCCGATATGGGCTATTTCAGAAATAGGGCAACATTTCCTTTTTTTTGAAAATATAGGAAGTTTTGGGTTTTTATAACCAAAATCACGAGTAGGTACTATTCTTTAAAAAAATAAAAAGAGTGTCGTTTTTTTTTGGCCGTTACAAAACTGTATTTTTTTTTGTATGGAAAATCGAGGACCAATTTTCATTAAAATGGTGCACTTTTTTCTGAAAATGCCCGTATAATAGTTGTGCCGCTAGGCTCCGCTGCTTACATTGTTACAATAGATAAGACCATTTTTTTCTCTTATTCGATAAGCATGGAACATATTTGTCACCGCAGAATCGCGAGATTGTAAACAACCGGATAGGTTAGGTTAACTTAGTTTATAATATCCCTAGTCAAATTATAGTCCGTCGGAATTTCACAATTTAACAGTGACGTATTAGCACAATGCATTTGTGTTAATACAATGCCTTTGTATACGAGATCCGTTAAAGATTTACCGCCTAATTCATAAAAAAGTTAAAAGCTTTAGTTAAATCATTTTTTCTTCCATTCTGACAAACGCGATTGTCAAAGTGACAGATAAGGAGAAACAATGTTGAAGTGCATTTACGAGTATAATTATATTATAATCCGTCGGAAGTTCACAATTTAACGGTAACATATTAATACAATGCATTTGTGGTAATACAATGCCTTTGTATACGAGATCAGTTCAAAGGATTTAGACTATGCTCCACCTACTGTTTACAGTTAGAACCGGGTTGGTTATCGTAAGTTCAACGTCCTTAATCTTCATGGTCTATTGTGTTGATCGTCACATACTTCGGTAACTTTACCTAATGTTCATGTCCCATCGTCAGAAGGGCGGGTAAAAGAGCCCCCACGGTCAGGATGAAGACCTCGCAGAGTTGCAGCCCTCCGAAGCCCTTCGGAGCCTCACCGAGTAGGGCGTGGGTGTGTGAGGAATGGGTGAGCTCGGGCAAAACGTGTACCGTTGCTACATAGAGGAATGTGCCCGCGGAGAACAGCATAGCGATGCCTATTGACAAGAAAAACCTTTAAATATTAAATTGCAACGGTTAACACTCACGCAGTGTTGTCACCTTCGCGGCTCGGGCATCACGCGAAGGTGACACCACTCTGTCCGACGATGACTGCCCAATGCAGTCGAAACATGTCGACCGGTTGGCGTAGTTGGTAGTGACCCTGCCTGCTAAGCCGATGGTCCTGGGTTCGAATCCCGGTATGGGCATTTATTTGTTTATTTGTTCCTCAGTCATGGATATTTTCTATGTATTTGTATATTATATATATCGTTGTCTGAGTACCCGTAACACAAGCCTTCTTGAGCTTACTGCGGGACTTAGTCAATTTGTGTCCTACAATATTTTTTTTAATTTATTTAATGTCACGCCTATTGTGATCAAAATACGTGAGTGTTAACCGTTGCAATTTAATATCAGTATGACTCATGAAAGTTTAAATTTTAAGTACGTATAAAACAAATATGGCAAGTAAAAAACTAAGTATTTTGTTTTGAAAACCCTACGTTCGTATATACAGTAAGTAAGTAAGTAAACACTTTATTGCACAAAACAGGATATACATTAACAAAATGGAATCAATAGAAAAGTACAAAGGCGAACTTAACTATACAGTGTCTATTATGATATCGCGATGTCTCAGATAGCAAGTAAAAAATAAAATGGTCAAGTGTGAGTTGGAATTGGAATTGCGCACGAAGGGTTCTGTGCCATCTATAAAAACGGCAAAAAGGCTTGTTATATGGAATGCCACCCTTAAATGTTTAGGTAGTTTGCACAAGTAACTTTTTTGATTGATGGGGAGAATTCGTATTCTCTCAGTCATATTCTATCATCAATATTGTTTTATGTTACCGCGATCATTGAAATTAAACACTTTAGAACGGATAAATCGCGTTTATTACACGACCCTACGTTTCGAGCCCATTACAGCACTCGTTTTCACAGGGTTAAGATGATGACTGAGAGAAAAAAAGTTACTTGTGCAAACTATCATATCGGTCTACCATCCACGTATACATTTAAAACTTCGATATGGCATTATATTCTGGGGTAACTAGCGCCTAAGAGCAGTGTGGGACGCATTGGAAAGTATGCATCAGTCCTTTAAAATATGTCTAGGGCATTGTAAAAGCCTCGAAATGTCGGGATTTAGTGAACATACGCGATTCAATGCGTTTTAAAGTGGTATTGTCAAGCGCGCAGCACTTTACTGAGTCAAGGCACATGTGAGGTAAGGTACGTAAAAGGTTGCAAGTCACCAAGTCGTATAAGGGCATTTTTACTTTTTTTCGTAGAAAAATCATTTTTTGCTAAATTGGAAATTTTTATCTCTGTTCTACTCAGAATCGCTAGCTGTTTCAATCCTAGTAGGAGAAAAAGTGTCCTAAATTTTCCATACATTTTTCAAACTTTCCATTGCGCTACATACTAAATCTATGAAATGATGGTGGCGAAATGGAAAACAAATCTTGGGACCCGTTTTTTCTCCTACTAGGATTGAAAGAGCTCGCGATTGTGAATAGAAAACAATAAAAAAAATTCAAATTAAAAAAAAATATTTTTTACAACTTACCTGTGGCGTTGAAGTCGCTGAGCGTTTGCTTGCTCTCGTTGCCGATGCCGAAGTACGTAAGTAGCGCTAACAATGGCGCGGCGCACGAGAAGATTAACAGATGTTTGCGGATGCGATTCCTGCAAAACGTAATGTTTATCACTGTGCTTAGAATACTATCCAAGGTGTAATGCTGGTGATTTATGGGCGTAATCAGTAATGTATTTTGATATGGAAAAAATTGATGCCAAGAAACTTTTGTGTGCGTTGTTTCAACTGATCAACCCTGCATTCAAAGACTTTTTCTTGCGGTTTTTTTTTACAAATAATCATTGTGTTAAAAAACCTTTTTTTTCTTTTTTTACATGCTTTGATACATGGCAAGTTCATTTCATTTAGAAAAGGCCCACTTGAAGTTTAAATAAAATTGCGATTATCTCAGAAACCAGCCCTAATCCAATTTACTTAATATTACATTTTTGTTTCTTTTAGCCTCAGGAATACGCTGTTAAAATCTCTCGCAATGCTCACGGGCACCGTGTATATCTAAGTAAGGATACTTCTAAGGTCTAGTAGTCTATTAGTAATAGTCTAAGTTTTGTGACGAACTGGTGTCTACACTAAAATGTCACTTATAACTTTATTGTGAAGAAAAGAAAGGTACGGGTGACAGTTACCTGTCCAAACCAGCGTGCAACAGGAATGTGACGAGGCCAAAGGCCGCTGGCGCCTTATGTAACATGATCGCCAGGAATACAATGATTTCCACGTCCCTATGGGATGTGGTCGCCGCTGCGCCCAGAGCTACACCGTCAGCTGAAAACAACAATACGATTGGAAATACACTCTATACAAAAAAAAACATACTAGGGCACTATTTCCTTTTTTTTTAATTAAATTAAATATTCATTTATTTCAGATTAAAAATCCATATAATTTGTTAGTTTGCCTTCACTACTTATTAACTAATTATAGTAACTTAACTAGGTACTTAATAGGTTTTTTAATATAGGAAGTTTTGGGTTTTTTATAACCAGAATCACGAATATTGCTTTGAAAAAGAAAGAGTGTCTCGATTTTTTTTGGTCAGTTTCGTAACGCGTTTTTTCATACATTTTGTATGGGCCGTTACAAACCTGACAAAAAAAAATTGTATGGAAAATCGAGGACCCATTTTCATTAAAATAATGCACTTTTTTAAAACGCCCCTAAACCTTCCTCTTGAATCACTCTATCTACTACTGGCTCTGTGAGCTGGACCTCGTAAGATGGTACTAGTATTGGCACAAAGGTCGTAAGCGCCTTCGGGGGGGTCTTTGGCGCTTAGGACCTTTGTTACCAATTCCCGCCATTTTGAAAATTTCCAAAAACTGAATCGACAAAGAAATTGTATGTAATCAACATAATTGTTTACAGAATTTCACAAGGATTCGTTGATAACGGAGACGCTTCGCTCGCTTTGCTCAAACGTTCAATTAAAAAAAACCACATCAAAATCCGTTGCGTAGTTTTAAAGATTTAAGCATACATACATAAAGACAGCGGGAAGCGACTTTGTTTTATACTTTATACTACTTATGTAGTAACATATACCGACTGCATGCTTGTGCAAATATGTAATCCACTTCTTTCTGCATGCTATGCGGACCAAAATGTATTACATTGTCAAATTATTTCAGTTTTCTGCTACCTCTGAAATTGTACCAGCGAATGACAGGCAAACTCACTCTCGCCATCTGGCCTCCAAATTAGTAATTTAATCAAAATAATTAAATACAAACACGCAATATCAATAGTTTAATTAATTATCTAACAGTTTATTAATCAATTACTAAAATATCGCATAATTGTGGATATGATCTTGACTTTCACAATACACGTTCTTAACAGACTTACTAAAAACTAGTTACGGAAACTGTCTCTCAAATAGAAAAAAGTGCCCCAAAGCGGTCCCCAGGCTGGGACCCTGACATAAGCCGGAAAAACGTATTAGAAGGCCATTTATGTTGCATTTTCTTAATACCGTTTAATCGTTACGTTACGCCCGTCACGATTTGGCAAGAGTCGCGCGATAAGGAATTGGCGATAAGGCATGTTTTATTGTATGCCTAATGAAGAAATTTACACATTTTCAATAGCATCACTTAAATACTAATCTATTTGATGTAAGTTTAATACCAAAATGGTCACGCACTGTGCGGTTTCAGAGGAATTTCCTCCCGCGGACGCTCCGGCTGTGGAATGCGCTCCCTGCCAAGGTTTTCCCGAAAGATTACAGTATGGGGTTCTTCATAAAAGAAGTGTACAATATTTTAATGAGTCGGCGACGCGTACGTGACCCCCTGGAGTTGCAGGCAGTCCATAGGCTATGGTGACCGCTTCCCACCAGGCGGGCCGTATGCTTGTTTGCCATCGTCGTGGTATAAAAAAAGTTTAATGTGTAATTAGGGTTCCGTACCTCAAAAGGGAAAAAGGAACCCTTGTAGGATCACTTTGTTGTCCGTCCGTCTGTCTGTCAAAAGTTCAAAACCCTTTATCTTGGAAACGCATAAAGATAGCAAGTTGAAATCAATACCACATACACGTATGTGGTCCCTTGAAACTGTGAAAAAACCAAACCTCTACGTCAACGCAATCAAAAGATACGGCCGTTTATGTCGCATTTCTCATACATTTGCAACGGGAATCAAAATGTATAGGGTACTTCCCGTTGACCTAGAATCACGAAATTCGGCGAAAAGCAAGAGCTTGTAGCACAAATACAGGAAAAAATCCGAAAACCGTATAATGCCGCACACCGAGAGTTCCGTGCATCATAAATGGGGGTGGGGGGAAGGATCATGCCTGCGGAACCCTCGGTGGGCGAGTCCGACTCGCACTTGGCCGGTGGATATTTAAATGTAAATTTTTGCATGCCTACTACCATAAGGCATAGACATTATCTGGACAAATCATTGACTATGCCATCTTTATATGTACATAATGTTCTGAAAATAAACTTAATTCATTTCATTTCATTACATTTCCTGAATAACCGGTCGAATAATACATGATAAAAGAAATTTCATCATTTAACAGATAGAAAAAGGTACTAAATATTGGAATAACTCGCGTCGTGGACAGGTATTTGAAAAAGAGTAGGAGTTTATTCAAATATTTTTTTTATAAAGTGAATATTTTCGTAAATAAACACTCCGGAATTTTAAACAATGTGTGTCTCTAACTTTTGAAATGCAAGTCAAAAAATATGAAAAAAATACATGAAACTAGAGCTTCCAAGGATAATTAATTTGAAATTGAACAGTTAAGTCATTGTAGAATTTTGCAAAAAAACGTAGGTGCGATGATATTCCTTTTTTACTAAGGCTGGATTTGACCAAACTTGTTAACCAAGAGTAACGCTCACTCTTGGATTATAATGTCAAAATCCCATAATAATTTGACGTTACTATATGAGAGTTTTATTCTCGGAATAAAAATTAGGTAAAACGCAGCCCTTTTTAAGTTCGCCTATCGTGACGGACGGAAACTACGGCCTACACTGAGCATGGCCCGACATGCTCTTGGTTTTTTCAACTTACCGGCAGCATGGACCACTAATCCAACTGTGGCTGTCATGTTCCTCTCCTGAGGGTTACCCGAGTCGTTGTACCGTGATGACATCTGGTCCACGAGCAGCATGAAGACGAATCCTGCAATTAAAAAATTATAAGTCCATACTCGACTTGAACGTGGCTCAGTGGTAAGCGCGTGTGACTTTCAATCCAGAGACCGCGGGTTCAAACCTCGGGTGAAGTGAAACCAATGAGTTTACCGGAACTCAAAAGTATCAATATACGATTGAGCACCCGATATTTCGATACTGTTGCAAGCGTCATGTTCACGGAGTAAACTAATAATATCGGGTGCTCAATAAAACAAACATACATGGTAATTATCCCGTTTCAAATATTAGTTATAAGACAAAAGTATCGTTTGATGTTTACTAATCGCTTTTCGGTGAAGGAAAACGGCCTCCTAGCCTAGTCGGTAGTGACCCTGCCTACGAAGCAGTAGGTCCCGGGTTCGAATCCTGGTCAGGGCATTTATTTGTGTGTTTATCACGAATATTTGTTCCTGAGTTATGGATGTTTTCTATGTTTTTAAGGATTTATATTATATAAATATCGACGTCCAGTACCCACAACACAAGCCTTATTGAGCTTACTGTGGGACTAGGCTGATTTGTGTTAGATTGTCCCATAATATTTATTCACTTATTTAAAAAAAAAAAACATTTTGAAAAAACCGGACTAATCCCATTAAAGTCAGATGGCAGCTTTCGAAAATCTAGCGCTTGACATCAAATTGGACCCCCGGATTGGGTTAGTTGCCAAACTGGACCTCAGGTTCCCTAAGCCGTGGCACAGAATAAGTAATAGAAGTAATAGTATTAAAGTACAGAAGCTTATCTTTCCTACATTTGACGTTTAGCTTGTCAAGTATGCAAATGTCAAGCTGACATTAACATTAGGGTAGTCCTGCTGTCGTTCGAAATTCAAAATGTTTTCCTTGACACCGGTCGGAAGGCGGAAGAGGTCTAAAAAAGCGTCATTTGTTTTTGCCCGACATCCGCTTATACTTGTTGTTCAAATCGCTCAACTGGTAGTTTAGTTGGTAGAGCGATGGGCGTGTATCCCAGACTCGCGAGTTCGAGTCTCACGAGGCCATCAGTTTTCCACCTTCCCTTTCTTTCATAGGTTTCACAGTTAGCTTAAAAATAACTTACCAAGAACCAATGTGATCCCAATGACATGATGGAGATCATCATCATGAGCAGGAGGCTGGGCTGTGAAGTCCTTAGTGACCACTGTTGGAGTGGACCGTTCACTAAACAACGAACGCACACCCTCAGGTATGATTACAGCTAAAGCTGTGCCTACGAGGAGACCAGCTCCGAACACTGTGACTTTCTTCAGTTTGTCCTGTGAAAAAGAAGACATGTTTAATACAAAAAAGGAATCTGCCACATGCTTCGTCAACATACCATTAGACACAAACCGCACAAGCCTCGTCAACTTTATAAGTAAAAACCACTTTAACACTAACACAAACCTCAACTGCAACACGCTTCGTCAAATCAGACACATGTAAATGCAAAACCCCGCCCCGAGCTGTGCCCGGCTCAAAAGTCCCCATTATGCTGACACTTGTTGGACCAGCCAAATTAAATTGAATTTTAAATTTTATAAGATAAGATAAGATAAGATAAGAATAGCCTTTATTGACCAAATAATATTTCATTACATATTAAATTAGTTTACATGTCATTTATATTAATTTTTCTATTTAAATTTTATAATAAAGTTTAAGTAAATTGGTATGAAATGCAATAAGAAAGGAAAATGGATAGAAATCTAATAAAATTGTTTGGATAGAAATCTAATAAAGATGTGTAAAAGTTTTGAGGGTACAGTCAATTACAAAGATATGAATACAGACGAAGTGCGAAAAATATGTATACATGACTTTAGGGTCATTTGCCTCAACATTACCCTAGTTGACTGTACCAAAGCAAAAAAATTTTTTCTTAAACAAAATTGTATTAACCAAATATTTTCAGAAATAATCACTCTGGAAGTCTAAAAAGTATCTCTATTTTAAGGTCCAAAAAACGTGAAGAATATTAACTATTTTTATAATTTTACTTTGGAGTATCAGTGCCACTTTTAGCAGGTTTATTGATAACGAAATTGTGATATTGCAGTAAAGTTGCCATAAGTTTGGACAATTTGCTTATCGGCCAGGCTGTGACATTATGCTTCAAACTGGGACATTTCCCAGCGTACCGGGACATATAGCAACATTATATCACAGTGACAGATTGCTACCCCAGCACTCACAATACACTTGAACCATAAAGGGGCATTTAAATACCCATTTCTAATATCTGGTATTTGTTATCGCTTCGCTTTAAAGCACATGGTTCAATACAGAAAGCTCTATTAAGTTGTATACTTTAGATTCAAGGGTGCATTCTTTAGCTTAAATTAAGTTAATTTCTCACAGACACTGGTATTCTGATTAGCTCCATTTAGAAAATAACTACTAATTTAATTTTATCTCATATGGGATTTGCATGTTTGTAAACGGAGTATGAGTATTCGACGTGACATAGTTGTCACTTACTTAGTCAAGTCAATTCTAATGCCAATTAGCGGTTGATCCAAAAAAAAAATGTAATTATTTTGCATGAGAAATTTAAAAAAAATGACAAATTTAATAAAAATAACTACTTATGCCATTTTGTTTCCTTAATTATACCAAGCCACATGCCGAAGTTAAAGCAAATGCTCAAGAGAATTGGTTTAATTTTAGATATCATCTAAAATTGCACAAATAAGCCAGCACATCACTAATACGGATTTCACTGACAACTATGAAATTGCCGGTATCCTGTTACAGGCTACCATGTAATTACACATTACGTTACACATTGTTATGATGAAATCCTTCCACATTGTAGGTACTCATTGTAATGAAATCAGGATAGCAAAACAAAACAAAATAGACAAAACTGTACTGAACCTGAAGCCCTAGTACAAGAGTTCCACAATGGTATCTCGCTGTTGAGAAAGACAGCTGTCATTGTCTGATCCAAACAGTTAGAAAGTGACAGGTGTTTTTCTCGACTGAAAGATACTGTTGAATCACTCTTATGCTAGGTAAGGGCTACTGCAAATTTTTGATTGACAAATGAAAATCACAGTGAAACCGTGATAAATTAATGTCATGGAACTGGCAATTTTGTTTCTATTTTAAAAGTTTTTGATTCGAGATTAAGCAAACATTTTATAATTACTCATTGTGGAGGTTTTTCATTATAAAGGGAAATGGAATCAGCCATTTGATTGCAACTGACCTTTCTAGTATAAAAAGGTTCCAATTAATCTGCTTTTCAGGTCATATGCTATACGACAAAGCAGAAAAATGGTCTAAATAAGTGACCTACTTGTATCTACTCGGCTGCAAGCGGAAAATAAGAAAGCAAATAAGAGGCAAGAGGGCTATACCAACAGGCACTTCACATTGAGGAACATTTTATAAACATAATCTGTGTAAACGCTGTAAACAAATGTCTTAAACGGAAATAAAGGCTTATTTCATTTTATTAATCTGCTTGTACCATATTGACAGATTTTATAAACCAAAAATATGTTTACTATCTCATTATAAACAACTAAATCTGAAGCTATAAGTTTGCATAAAAACATCATTAAAATACATATATATTTAGAGATTATTTTAACATTAAAAAGTTAAAATATAATATTGTAATACGTTAAACAATTTAGTTTCGAAATCATTGCTAGTATTTCAAGTAAACAGACTGTGACAACTACAAAAAGGCAAAGTAACAGATGTTGTAAACGCGAAGTATCATGTCTCAAATTTCACTAATTTTAAACCAAAAAGTGAGCTAAACTAAATGGAATACATACCTCAGACATTGTCACGTTCAGTGGTATACTCCCAGCCACATAGGAGCCCACTAACATCACCAAAGCAAGCAAAATAAGGACCCATGTTCCATCCATATTGACTAGTTCAAAAACTTTAATATTAATACGAAACGTAGCGAGACTAAGTTTTGTTCTGAAAGGAAATGGGTTTCAACTCTTATCTAGTGTTTACTGTTCATGGCTTAGCCCACTAGTTATACAGTAATAACAGTAAATTTCGTTATACTTTTAGTGGAATCATTCCGTAGATTGAAGATTGGCCAATTTTATTTGACGTCCATGACAGCTGAACTGACAACACGACATAAGCTGTATTTTTCTGTTAAGAAAGGGCTGTTTCAGGAATGGAATAATTCAATAAAAATTGACTAATTACTTTTAGTTTAACTTTATCGTAATACAGATATAATAACGGAGAAATAGTAAGGAAATCTGTAGTTTTTGATAAATTTTACAATATTATAAGAAAAATACTCTTGTCTATTGCGCTACTTATTTTCGCTACGTGCCATAAGATGGCACTGTTATAAAAATAACTCAAAACATGCATAATATATTTTTTTGTAAGTATTATACGTACCTATAGCGCAGCTCGAAACCTCGACAACTCGTGTTTCCTCAGGTAGGTTAGATACTTATAAGACAGATTTTTTGCCGCCATAGATCTATCTTAGAGCCAATGTGGGATGTGGATATTTTGGGAAACATTTTTTGGCCAAACATTAGTCAACCCTCCCGGGTTTCCAGCGGCAGCGGTCAAAGTTTCTCAAGTGTTAAAACAAAGACCATGGGTGGCCACGGAATTTTTTTGTCAAAGTTGTCCCCTTTTTTTAGGATTTCGTAGTCAACTAGGAACCCTTATAGTTTCGCCAAGTATGTCTGTCTGTCTGTCCGTCCGTCCGTGGATAATCTCAGTGACTGTAAGTACTAGAAAGCTGTAATTTTGTACGAATATGTATATCGCACAGCTAAACTGTGGAACGAACTGTCGCCAGCGGTGTTTCCGGACCGATACGACCTTCAAACCTTCAAGAAAAGAGCGTACTCCCACCTTAAAGGCCGGCAACGCACTTGCGACACCTCTGGTGTTGCGGGTGTCCATGGACGACGTTAATCGCTTACCATCAGGCGATTCGTTTGCTCGTTTGGTCGTTTGGTCACGCCAACAAAGTGGTAAAATAAAAAGTGGTTAAATTTTTTTTTGGGTTGGTACCTCTCGTACCTACACGTAAAGTAGGGGATGATTTTTTTTTACGTTTCACCCCTAGAGTGTGACATATCATTGGATAGGTATTTGAAAAATAATGAGGTTTTTTTGGGAACAGTTTTTGATAAAGTTAATATTTTCGGAAATAATCACTCTAGAAGTTTAAAAAAAATGTCCCCCCCTCTAAGTTTTGAACTATGAGTTAAAAAAATATGAAAAAAATTACAAAAGTAGAACTTAATAAGAACTTTATTTGGATTATTATTTCGAACTTGATTAGTTCAACGGTTTTTGAAGAATTCTGCAAAATCATTTCTGAATTAAGTAAGTTTGTAATGCAAAATATATGCAAAAAAAAATTACCTTTAGTACTTATTAATTTATCATCCCGCACGTATCTTCCTTCTAATAAAAAAAGAATGATTCAAATCGATTCACGTGATCAAAAGTTACCCTCGAAAACCCAACATACATCTCTAGTCTAGTTTGTGTAAATTAGTAACCCAATTTCCCAAGAGATGGCGCTGTACAGTGGTCTACTTCGCGCTGTTAAGATTTTTCCGGAGTTGATGGGGTCGGGACGAGTGTGGCCCGACATGCTCTTGGCCGGTTTTTTTTTATGAATATAGATAGATTTTTATTTCATGAAAGATAATTACATTATATATAAAGGTAATATATTATATATTCATAGAGCATAGGTACCTACTTATATATTATAAGTTACCTAGATTAACTGGAAGAGATCCCTCATAGGGATATGTTCGCCTTTGTAGTTTTCTATTTATTACTTTTTGTAAACGCTGTTTTGTGCAATAAAGTGTTTGTTACAATTGTCATAAACTCTTCCCCAAGAAATTATCTATTTATTGACGATACTTTACGATTTTCTTTAAATTATCGAAATGGTGGCAAACAAACACACATCCCGCGCGATGGTGAGCGGTTTCCGTAGCCTATGCACTTGTCAGCGTGGTGAAATTGGGGCCGTGTAGGAAAAAAAAGTGTCATAAGATCTTTTTTCCACTCCGCTAACATTTTTTCATAGACAAAAACCACGAATTAAAATTTTACTATAAATAATTTGATTAAAATCATTTATTCTCGAAATATATACAGTAAGTGTAAATTACCTAACTACCTACCTCTACCTACCTTAAATCTAAAGTAGGTCCTTGAGGCATTGTACCTAGGATGCTGGCGGCATTTCCTCGTTGTATCGCAATGCTGATTTGATTTGTTTTTAGGATTATATTGTTGTATGATTAATATTAACCGCATTGGCCTATAAATAACAGGATAAAATGTCGATATACATAGATTAATAGTGTTTTTCTATTTTCCTAATACTGACCTATTGCGATAAATACAGCGTGGGTATTTGGACCCAGGGAACCTATTTACATTAATTTCTTTAGGAAATTAAGATGTTTTTTTTTCATACATAAAAATTCAGCACGCAATGTATTGCATCCACATAAATTAACGTAGCTATCGAATCGTCATACGAGTATCATGTCAGTGGCATTTATCATGTCAAACAAAGTTGGACGACATACATTGCAGCTCTGTCGCACCTTAGAAAAATCATAACACCTAATTAATAAAACAATTTAACGAAATTATTATCTCATACGATTCAGAATATGAACAGGTACTATAGCTGGATTAATTATTCGCCCGTATTAAATACCCACGCTGTATAATAATTATGTATATCAGTTAACAGTAATTATGTATAGTATAGGTAATGCTATTTTTAGGGTCTGTCTGTCCGTCCGTCCGTCTGCGGCTTAGCTCAATGATCGTTAGTTTTTTTTAATACTACGACGGTGACAAACAAGCATACGGCCCACCTGATGGTAAGCGGTCACCGTAGCCTATGGACGCCTGCAACTCCAGGGGTTTTACATGCGCGTTGCCGACCCTTTAAAAACTTTAACACTCCTTTTTTGAAGAACCCCATATTGTAGTCCTTTGGGAAAACAGTGTCAGTAGTAGTAGTGGCGTTAGTACCTAGTAGAAAACTGTAATTTGGCATGAATATACCTACATATCAATCATACCGACAAAGGGGTATAATATAAAGTCGAAATACTTTTATTTTTAAGGTATCTCCCACACGTAAAGTGGGGAGTGTTTTTTTTTCGTTTTAACCCAAAAGTGTGAGGAATCGTTGGATAGGTATTGAAAAAAGAATAGGGGTATATTGTATTTGACGAAAATCCCATACAGTTTTGTAACTCAGTGGAAACCATTTTATAGGGCTTGCAGTATCGGAACTAATTTCCAATTCCGGAATTCATTTCGAGATTGGCCTTCAATTCCGGAATTCCGGAACTGGTTCCGGGATTTGAAAAAATATGATTTTATGGCAATTTTTTTAAAATACCGGGTTTTTACGATTAGTACATAACATTGTTGGATTTATATTTATTAATCAATAAAAACGTGTAATCTTACGCTACTTTAAAGAAACAAAAGCAGGGTTTTAACAGAGTTGTTATATTTATTTTTAAATAATCAATAAAGGATCTCACAAACCTAGCTAAAATTGTCTATTTCGAAGAGTTGGGTTATAGTTTAAAGTGGTGTAGCAGCAGGAATTACCTACTTTAGAAAATGTTATGCTTAATTTATCAATTTCTCGGTTGTTAATAAGGTTAATTTCCGAATCAATAATTTAGGCATTTGTACCTTATCGATTAACTAAGTGGTACTTTTTGCCGGAAAACGTCAGCCTTCGTTCTTCTTTCTTTTGTGTCAGATTAATTCCCAAAAGTGCTAAAAAATAATATTTTTATCACTTATTTTTGCGTAGCTAAACAAGTAAGGTTATCAAAATAAAATTTGTCTTCAAGCTAAGGCTAAAAAAACAATGTAAGGCAATCATCGCTCCATTTTTTTGGAACTTATGTCGAACACACAAAGAAGACATTTAAAAAAATATGTTAGATTAGAGGCCAAAATTGTCTATTATGTATTGTCGAATACACATAAAACTTAGTTACCTACAACGTTACGATTACAAATTAATATTAGGCTGGTAGTCATGTTATGGTATGGCGACAGCGGCAAAGTTTTTGAATACAAATCTTCAAATTACATAGATTTTGCGCGCAAAACACTGAATTTAAGGCTTTAAAACTCACAACCCTCACAACAATTTTTTAACAGTGTTGCAATAAGAACTCATTATTTACCGAATTTAACCTCATTAAATACCGAAAAGCAACAACTGAAAAAGATAAAGGTAAGATATTTTTCGCTTCAACCTTTTGGTCTACTACCGTTAACAGAGAACAATCGAAAATGTATTTATCCTGCTCTAAAGCACTTGCTTCTTTGGGCGAAAGATGTGCAGATTCAAAGTATTGATGCTTGTGGTACCTAAGCCTTCTGAGTCCAAAAGTAAGGAACATTTATCTGCACACGGAATATATATAATTCATCAATCTAATACATTAAGTGGCAGTTTTGCGAAATAACTATGCCAATTGAAATTAAACACTAGAACGGATTAATGGCGTTTATTAACACCATGACCTGACGTTTCGAGCCCTTTACAGTTTTCTTGCCGCTTCTTTCTGCCCCATAAGCCAGTTAGGGAAGCGTTCGTAAATTGTACGTATGTTTTACAGGGTTTTTTATTTATTATTAAATTAAACGCGATTAATCCGTTCTAAAGTGTTTAATTTCAACGAATAACCATCGTAGTAACAGCAGACAATATTATAACATTTATACCCATGTCAATATTAAACGTTTCCGTCAAATAGTAGGGTTATTTTCAATTCCGGAATTTTCGAGATTGAGGGTGTCAATCCCGGAACTGTAATCTCGGAAAAATAGTCCGAGATTCCGGGATTTCGAGATTCCGGAATTCCGGGATGCAAGCCCTACATTTTAGGTCATACTGGGAAATTGGGTCTATCTTGAAGAACTCTGTCCACCTACCAAATTTCATTCAAATCTGACAAGAAAAAAAGACAACCAAATAAAATATGCCCGTATAATACTCTAAGGCTCATAAGAACTAAAATATGTTGTTGTGGTTGTTGTTGTCCTATGGCACCCCAGAGGTACAGAGGGCCGTCACAAGCTCGCGCCATCCCTTCCTGTCCTCCGCGACCCTTCGAGCCTCGTTCCAGCTCAGTCCAACTGCACGCAGCTCACTCTCGACGGACCGTCGCCAAGAGTTTATAGGTCGCCCGGAACCACGCTTCCCATCTGAAGGCCTAGTATAAAAATTGTACGACAGTCGACACTAACTCCTCGACCGCGTTAGCGTATCGGGACTATCGGGAGTTCAAATTATGTTTGCCGTTTATTTAAATCATCCAGCAACTTTCATATTTTGTCGACTGTCATATTAATGTCGTACAACTTTTATACTAGGCCTTCTGGGGTTTCCAATCGAAAGCGATGCTTGCGTTACTCGCATTTCCTCGACTAAAATATATATTAACCAAACATTTTAAAATATTACCTAACATTATGTATGTACTTATTTCACTAAATACAATGTTTGACATGTTTCCTGCTATGAGTAACTCATGACTATGAATTGTTATATTTGCTAATACGGGATGAATATTTTACCCTATGCATCACTAATATACGATATGCTTCTAACTCTGACGTGTTCAATGTAAAACCCAGTATGAATGTTTGTATGCTAGCATTTATAAAAAGGCTAGAAACTGTGTATTTAAATCAAATTAATAGTATAAATATGATGAGGTTATCATTAATGTTTTTTTCTGTGATTTTTCTGGGTTTCTCTGGTGTAAATTGTGAAAACTGTGAGTATTTTTAATTTGTACAAGCTTTTATATAATTGGTCTGCTTGTTAACCTAATCTAATTGAGATATAAAATAATTAAATATTAAAAAAAGGGCCAAGCGCGAGTCGGGCTCGCGCACCGAGGGTTCCGTATAAACTTTATGTTGCAACTTCACCTAGAAGTAGAAATTTGACGTCAGCCACATGTATCGACAGATTCGGTCACTATTTTGCACGGAGTTAGTATGAGAATTGGTTTTTCCTTAATATTTTTTTATCAAGTTAACCAATTTTTTATACTTTATTTATAAGACGGTACATACAGCATAATACCGTATAGGTTTAAAGAAAAAAAGATCAACCTAAGTTGTTTAAATTACAAATGTAGTTCAGAAAGGTTTATTTATGAAAAAATAAATTATGAAGATAGGATCAATTTTATACTTTTCCTGTAATATTTAGGAGAAGCTTAATGTTGTGTACAAACTTAGTTCAGAAAGGTTTCTTTAATTTAAAAAAAATTTGGATAGGATACATTTTATGATTTTCCTGTAATATTTAGGATAATGTATGTTGTGTACAAAATTATTCATATTTTTACCTTCATAAATTCTCTTTCAATGTGTCTGGATTATCTTTGTAAGTATTTAACTATTTAAGAGATTTAATGATTTGACAGACAGACAGACGGAGTCGCACCATAAGGGTTCCTGTTTTACCATTTTGGCACGGAAACCTAAAACGGTAAAAAAATCGTGTCTGTTGTATGGGAGCCTCGCTTAAATATTAATTATAAATATTATTTATTTAGTGAAATAATTATATGTGAATATTTCAAGCGTCCTCCTATTGGTGTTAGTGTTACTAATATCGAGCAAAAACGAGCAAAACACATTGTTGCATGGGAGCCGTCTTAAATTATTCTGTACCCTTATGGTGCGACTCAGTCTGTCCATCCGTCTGTCTCTCTGTCTGTCACATCGTTAAATATCTCGAGAACTACCTAAAAAGCTACTGATTTGTTTGAAATAGTTATAAACAAAGTTAACGCAGACATATTAAGAGAAGATCCCGGGCTCCGAGCTATCACGTCTTTCTATTGAAATTAACAGATCGTCCCATCCCATCCCGTCTTAGTGTGAATTATCCTTAACTATTCAATTGTTATTTCAGCAACGCAGAGCAAAGCAATAATGTTTGAAGAAGGAGACGATATTATAGTACGACAATCCTGCAAAGTGCCATTGACATCAGGTCAAAAATATATCTTGTCTTGGTATCAACTGAAAGGTACGAGTAAGGGTACGGCTTGTCTTGTTCGGAATCTTTCCAGTGGAATTTTCAAAAGTTAAGGGCTATAAAGTTTAATTTTCTTATTGAACCCTTCCAAATCCACATTAAAAAGTACTCATTTTCTATTGAATTGTATGATAAAAATCATGTTATTAACAAATGTCAGTTATACACAAAGTTAATCCAGATACATTGAGAGAAGATTTTTTGTATATTTTTATTTATTTTCAATGAAAAATGCACGATAAAAGAGGAGGCAAAACTTAAAAGCTGAACAATTTCTTGTGATCCCGTCGTTAAAAGCGGTCCTAAACGCGAGTCGTAGTAAACGGATCCACTTTGAAAGTGGCTTGTATGACAACCAACCATATGCCTAAATGCCTATATTGAGGTCGCTAAAAACAGTTGGTAGTTTTATGCGGAGTGCCAAATATATTCTATTGTAATATAACATTTAAAACTTTCGCGATTTAAACACATATTTAAACATAATTATTAAACGGGTCTAACGCGAATTAATTTGTTTACCTTATTTACCGACGTTTCGACACAGGTTTCACTGGTCATGGTCGCGGCTGACTGATGTCCCAGCAAAATGTCAAAACAGAGATTTGTGTAACTACCCAACGAACCCGCGTTAGACCCGTTTAATAATTATGTTTAAATTTATTCTATTGTATTTCTAAATAATGAACGCGGGTTCTTTCTTACCACGAGTTTTTATTAAATATCAAAATTCAATAATTTATTCTGCAGTAGGCCTCAAGGGCACTTTTACAAGTCAATAAGCATTAAAATTGGGATCCCGTGATATTTCTATTTAGGCGAAGGACGGACTTTCTTAGGACGCCACTTTCTTATACGTCACTTTCTGAGGATGCCACTTTCCATGCAGGTCACTTTCTGAGTACTCCACTTTCTTACTGTGTAGCGTTAATTGCTCATAGTATCTTGTTAAATAAACAATTGAAATTATAATGTGAGCAAGATCAACCATCATGTTCAGTCAGTTGTTTACGAGAAACTGAAACCGTGGAAGAACCCGTTCATTAGTTAGAATGTCAAATAACCGCCGTAGTTTAAAAGCTGGCCAAGAGTATGTCGGGCCATGCTCAGTGTAGGTTTCCGTAGTTTACCGTCCGTCACAAGTCAGAATAGGCGAACTTAAAAAGGTTTTTAATAGATACCATGCTCATAACAATAAAAAAGGAGGGTCTTCGCAGCTCTTACGTATCGCCCTTTTAACCGAGATGATACGATTTTAGAAAAAATCTAAAATAGTTAAACGGACCAAGTTCAAAATAATTTCAATTGAAACTTAGCATAAAGCTATGCTTTCATGATTTTTTTTCATGATGAGGTCTTGAATTTTTCCTTGAATTTAATTACTTACTTACTTGTTGTAGAGTACAATAAGTTTTGAGTTCTACTACTACAAAAAAAATTCTTTCAGGTTCAAAAAAAGTGTTGCTGGAAAGGTCACAGCACCTAGGCGACGGTAACGTAGTAGATATGAAATTAACATGGACTCTGGAGCCTACGGACAACAATACTCAAATCTACTGCGTAAGGGACAGTATATCATACGAAAATGCTTCAACTGGAGGAAAAAACAAATATGGGGTAATGTTTTCTAAATCCATTAAACCTCGTAAGTACATATTTTTTGTTTAAACCCGAGAATTGAACCAACTAAAATTATTATATACTCGCTCGTATCAATGCGTTTTTCGGAACTTATGTACGAGATATCATTCGATAATTATTTTACTAATCGCATTTCTGTGAGGGACCACACCACGCCATGAGGAAACCGGACTAATTAAATACTAATTAAAGCTCCTCACGTCATCACCACGTCACCATGCCCTTAACGACATCGTTCGGAGGGCGCTTGTCTCGGCGAATGTCCCGTGTGTCCTGGAGCCTCCGGGCCTTAACAGGTCAGATGGCAAAAGGCCGGACGGGTTGACCCTCATTCCGTGGGAGAAGGGCAGATGTTTGTTGTGGGACGCCACGTGCGTCAGCACATTTGCAGCGTCTCATCTTGGCCGAACTATACGCTCGGCAGGTGCGGCGGCCGAGCAGGCTGCGGTTCGCAAGCGGGAGAAATATGCAGTTTTAGCAAACTATTTGTTTGTCCCGCTTGCGGTGGAGACCACGGGGTGTTGGTGTGTCGAGGCCAGGGCATTTTTCAAGGAAGTGGGACGACGCTTACGGGACAGAGGTCTAGACCCTCGCTCCGGGTCTTTCTTGATGCAAAGGTTGTCCATCGCGGTTCAGCGAGGCAACGCGGCGAGTGTGATGGGTACCTTTGCATCTGGAGTACCGCGGGGCGAGTTAGTTTTGTAATTATATTAAGTGTGTAGGTAGTGTTTAAGTTTGTTTTTTTTTAATTTATTTTAGAACTTAATTAGCGTGTATGTACCTTTTGTAGAGTCTAATTTTATTTTTATTTTATGACCTTTATTATTGTATGACTTAGAATTTTAAGATTGTATAATTAACTGTAACGTTTACGAATACCTAATAAATGCATTAAAGCTCTAGTACAGTCACCTGCAATAGTATATGACGCGGTGAAGGCCGCAAAAATATGTGACACAGTCTTGTTTGTACCGCCATAAGAGCGTGTCACATATTCTTGCGGCCTTCACAGCGTCATATACTATTGCAGGTGACTGTACTAATTAAATTTAGTATTGGGTAGCGCATTGTTGTCGATGATTTCTAAAATGCCTGTTGTAGTGTTGTACAAGTGTTTAACACTTTCGGTAAATGTCCTAAGGCGTATAACCAAATGAAAGAAATAGTGGAAACATTCGTCGGGGTCGATCGGGCGTCGATAGCTCAATTGGCAGAGCGATCTGACCGGTGTTCAGAGAGGTCGTGGGTTCAAATCCCGCTAGAAGCGGAGAATTTTTCCATTTTTCTTTCAATTGTAAATTTCGTTCGCAGACGTCTCTTCTTAATACAAAATTAATTTAATCTCAGTAAGGTTTACCCTTCGGGTTGGATGGTCAGAAAGGACACTGGTCCTCCGACAACGGCTGTTTTACCTGATCCATACAATACTTTTCAGATAATTCCTTCGTTACTGTGACTCCGTATACCAAATCTAGAAACTTCAAAGTCAACGACACGATGACTTTGATCTGCAATGGAACCAAGTCTGTCGATGGACAAAACCTCACGTGGTATATAAAAGGTAGGATTACCTAGCTCCCATTTTCTGCCGAGCCTCTCTCACTAATTTAAAATAAGTAACTTGGTTATAACTAACAGATATTAATAACTAAATGTAGTTAGACTCCGAAAGCGTGATAATGTATGAAATTAAAATATAGCTGCCAGTTCCTTAGTGGTCATTCAAAATATAGCTTAAAACCATCTCAATTCCTACCTAAGGCTTTCGTATGAAAAAAAAAAATAGAGCCTGGACAGAGAGACATTTTCAACCGACTTCAATATTTCAAAAGGAGGAGGTTCTCAATTCGATCTCAGTTCTCATAACTCCGTCATTACTGAACCGATTTGAATTTTTTTTTTCTAAAAGTAGACGGTTCCTGGTTGGTCCCGTTTTTTTCAAAATCCATTTCTGATGATGGGATCCATGAGGAACTGAGGGAACTCCTCAAATTTGAAAGGCACATGCATGCTGATTTGGGTGATTTCTTAAGAAACTCGAGCATTTCTTTACGAAAATCATCAATTTGGTGGAGTGGACCTGATGATGAAGACCAGGGATGGCAAAGTGGAACTGCTTCGTAATTCTCAGGACTATGATCCGATTTAAAAAAATATTTTTTTGTCTGTATATAGATGGTTTCAGGATTGTCCCGTTTTTTTCAAAATCAATTTCTGATGATGGGATCCATGAGGAACTGAGGGAACTCCTCAAATTTGAAAGGCACATGCATGATGATTTGGGTAGTTTCTTAAGACACTCGAGCATTTCTTTACGAACATCATCAATTTGGTGGAGTGGACCTGATGATGAAGACCAGGGATGTCAAAGTGGAACTGCTTGGTAATTCCCAGGACTATCGTCCGATTTTAAAAAATATTTTTTTTTCTGAAAATAGATTGTTCCAGATTTGTTCCGTTTTTTTCAAAATCAATTTCTGATGATGGGATCCATGAGGAACTGAGGGAACTCCTCAAATTTGAAAGGCACATGCATGATGATTTGGGTAGTTTCTTAAGACACTCGAGCATTTCTTTACGAACATCATCAATTTGGTGGAGTGGACCTGATGATGAAGACCAGGGATGGCAAAGTGGAACTGCTTGTTAATTCCCAGCTCTATCATCCGATTTGAGACATTCATCTTTTCTTTGTAAAGAAATACCTTCAAGATAGTCCTATTTGATTATAGTTCTATTTTGATGATGGGCTTCATGAGGGATTGAGAGAACTCCTCAAATTTTAACGGCACATGCATTCTGATTTGAGGGTTTCCTTAAGTAACTAAAACAGTGTTTTGGCGGAGCCAAAATTTTGATGAACTTGATCTGATGATGAAGACCAGGGATCGCAAAGTGGAACTGGTTAATAAACCTAGCTCTACTTATTATCCTAGTTGTGACATTCATCTTTTTGATTTGATTTATATTCTGATGATGGAGTTCTAGAAGAATTCAGAGAACTCTTCAAATTTGAACGGCAGGTTAATTGTGATTAGAGGGTGTTCATAATTAGCTTAGACATTTTCTTACTATGGCCATCATTTTGCTGGAGTGGACCTGATGTTGATAATCAGGGATGGCATAATGAATATGCTCGTTAATTTACAGTCTGTCATCCAATTTAACACATTGTTATTTTGTTTGTTTAAAGGTCTACAAGGGAGTTCCGTTTGATTATACTTCAAATGTAATGATGGAAGCCCTAGGACATTAAGAAAGCTTCTCAATTTTCAATCGTACACGTGCGGTGTATTGGATATTTGTGAAGTAAACTGGCTAACTCAAACAAATTCTTAATTTCACTTTTACCGGGAACCAAATGAAGTCGGTTTTTTTTTCTTAAAAATTATGTAACATTTGGGGTTGAAACTCTAGGTCCATGGGGTCCTAGTGCACGCATTTTTTTGTAGAATTCGCGAAACGTCTGGTTGCTGTAACAGGGTGCGTAGCCAAGATGCCAATCGCTCACATTCAGTCGCTAACGAAACGCAACTGTCATTGTCACACTAGTAAGGAAGAGTGATAGAGAGAGGTAGCTACAATACGTTAGTAAGCGTGAGCGATTGGCATCTTGGCTACGCACGCTGTTGACTGAAGAGCTGTTGGCTTCATCGCACAACGTATCAGCATTGCAATACGAGGAAATACCGCCAGCATCCTAGGTTCAATGCCTCAAGGACCTATTTTAGATTTAAGGTAGGTACAGGCAGGTAGGTAAGTACGTTACACTTACTGTATATATTTTGAAAATAAAAAGTTTAAAATATAAAAAATCTCATTTCCAGGACCAGATTTAAAACCACAACTAGCTGAGAATCAAACATATAATGCGGAGACGAATGTCAACGTCCTACAATTGCATTTGAAAGAGACACACAACGATAAGCAACTGTTTTGCGCGCAAGACTTTCATTTTCAACATCTACCCACTGAAGACGGCACAATAATAATTGATAGATATCGGGAGTTAGCCAAATCAGATCTGATGGACCTTATTCTTGAAAACGAAATAAATTCTGAGCTAACTGGAGGTGAGAATAATACAGTAGACGAAAACATCGGCCAAGTAAACAGTTCTAATAAAAGAGAAGGTGAGAAGATAAAGAGTAATGTACCTATAGAATAGGATAATCTTGACAATTATAGCAAAGCTGAGGGTGTTAATAAAGTAGAAGAAAAACAAGAAGGTAACAGCTAGTATTATGCTAGTCTTATTAATGTACAGAAGAATCAGCTAATAGTTATAGCTAGCTCACAGAGCCACTAGTATTTATAATAGATATTTTACAAGTAGCACTAATAACAATGCAGGTTATTTCCCTACGGTTTCTGAACCCATTTTAAAGCACGTATGATATGTGTTTAGATAAAGCAGTGTATGCAACTACACATAATTAGTCATTATGTACAATCGAATAAACTAACTATTGTTACCCTGATGCGTGGTAGTAGCGGTTCCAGCGGTGAGCGCTGACCTGTCGACACCTTTTAGCTACTCGTAGTCTAGTGATATAGCGCAACCGAATATTTGACCGCAACCGAACCGAATGTTCGGCCGAATATTCGTTTTCGGCAAAGTCCATATTCGGCCCATCTCTAATTTGTTTCTTTTACGCCGCTCCGCGTCGCACCATCAACGGTTACACTCCCCCAGGTACGCTGCGTAAGAATACTTACACTTGAATCTGCCGGCTTGCCTTGTGATGTGATGGTGGCATAGTCACATGATTGGTCAATTTTGAGTTGATTCGAAGGTCCATTTGTGGTGAACTCAAGCGCAGTGTATGTCAACTCAGGAGGGATCTGGAAAAACCAGGGTTAAAATAAAATCAAACTTCCGCTTCCCAACGTTTTCCCGGCTAGTGCCCCGGCTCAAGATTTGGCGTAAGCGCTAGTTTTACAAAAGCGACTGCCTTTATAGTAGCAAACATTACTCAAAAAAGCGAGGACCCGGCCCGGAATCAACTTTTACACGATCTCTAACAGCAGCCCCCTCCATTCAACCTAAGCTACGCAGACGACATGGTCCTGCTGAGCGCGTCAGTTTGCGGTCTCAGGCGGCTGTTACGAACATGTGAGGAGTACGCTGTCAGTCATGGGTTGAAATATAACGTGGAAAAAAAAAACAATTCATGGTATTTGAGGCCGGCAATAACAAACTGTCCAATATAGCACCTGTCCTGCTTGGTGGGACTCGTTTGGAACGTGTTTGTAGTGTTAAGTATCTTGGGCACGTAGTTACGGCAGACCTCAAAGATGATGAAGACATGGAGCGGGAACGGAGGGCGTTGAGTGTGAGGGCTAACATGTTGGCTCGCAGGTTCGCGCGGTGCTCTAGCGGCGTAAAGTTAACTTTATTCAAAGCATACTGCACGTCGCTGTACACCTGTAGCCTGTGGGCTAGCTACACGCAGAAAGCATACAACGCACTCCGCGTCCAATATAACTTATATAACAACGCCTTTAGGGCGGTGATGGGGCTGCCTCGCTACTGCAGTGCGTCGAGCATGTTTGCAGAGGCCCGTACGCCATGCTTTCATGCCACCATGCGCGTTCGAGCCGCATTCATGGTACAGCGGGTGCGGAGCAGCTCCAACGCCGTCCTGGCGATGATCGCGGCCAAATTAGATTGTCCATATATAACGCACTGCTGCGACAGACATGTAAAAACTGGCATAGGCTAGATTTGTATATAAGTATTAGTTGTTAGTATTATTAGTTATTATTTTAATTAATTATTGTAATCTGTACCCTTATCTTATGAGCCATGCTTGAAATAAATGCATTTTATTTTATTTATTATTTTTTATTTATAATGCGTCATCGTGGTGTATGAAGTTAAGTTAGTTAATACATCCCTACGCTACATTAGGTAGGTAGGTACATACAAAGTAGTAATCAATCCGAATTGACGATTGAAGATTGACCGATCAATTCGAATTAACGATTAGTAATCGTCAATCTTCAATCAGTGGATTTAGAATTAGTTTCGTCAATCGTCAATTCGAAGTGACTATTTGTACGTGAAGATGTCGCTATGACGTCTCCCTTGTTGGGAACCTGTGTTGCTCGAAGGTCGAAACTTTAGTCAACGAGATAATACATACGTTTGTAACCACATTTAGGATCTGTTCATGCTCTTGTTTCGGCAACTGCCGGCGCCGAACCCACACTGCTGCGAGGAGGATCACAGTGACCACTACTATCATTATCACAGTAATTGCAATCACGAGGGGGGTGCTTAAAGTCGCAACATCTGTAAAGGGAATAACGGAATAACCACCGATTAATCCTTAGTCCAACGTCAAACATAAAAGAACAGGGTGCGTAGACAAGAATAAGATGACAATCGTTAAACGTGAAACGCAATTGTCTTTGTTGCACTAATAAGGAAGAGTGACAGAGAGAGATAACGCTACGGTAAGGAGTGTGAGCCATTGGCATCTTGTCTACGCACCTACTCAGGTAAAAACATGTGACGACGCCCGTGCTTTTTAACACGCTTTTATTAGCTTCACCTGTAACTATGTATGTAAGAAAATCTTGGAATTTTAATTTGACCCACTTCCCGGTCTCCGATTATGATGAAATTTTGCACACGCTCTGAGTTCTGATGACAATACATGACTAGCTAAGAAACTAGCGTGTTTTTTAGTTTTTTTTAACTATTTTCGTTAATGCTTTCTGCAAAGGATGTCTTGGCGACATCGATTTCATTATTCATTAAAATAGCATGGCGTTTATAACTTTTTAGAATTGTCTAACATCCGAGGGCTTCGAGCTATCACGTGATTCATTGTATAGAAATTGGCAGATTTTCCCGTCCCGCCCCGTCCCGTCCCGTGCTAGTGTGAGTCATCCTTAATGTAGCCACGAAAAGTTGATCTATCATACTTAAAAAATTACTTTATTAAGCTACAGAAGACCTTTTCGAACGTCATCATCATCATCATCATTTCAGCCGAAAGACGTCCACTGCTGGACATAGACCTCCCCCAAAGATTTCCACAATGACCGGTCCTGCGCCACCCGCATCCAGCGGACTCCTGCGACCTTCACCAGGTCATCAGTCCTCCTTGTGGGGGGCTACCCACGCTGCGCCTTCCGGTACGCGGTCGCCACTCAAGAACCTTTCCGCCCCAACGGCCATCGGGTTTCGGTTTCGTGTTCGAACGTATTAAACTGACATTTGACATATCCATACGTATATCCATTAGTATATCATATTGATCATTTCCACGAAAGTTTGCATCGAACTGTCACTTTAAACATGTTCGAATAGGTCTCCTGTTCGACAAATTGAAGATACATATTAAATAAAGTGACGTATTTGTCATTTGCCTTCGATGCAACTATTAGCTGATTCTTCTGTACATTAATAAGACTAGCATAATACTAGCTGTTACCTTCTTGTTTTTCTTCTACTTTATTAACACCCTCAGCTTTGCTATAATTGTCAAGATTATCCTATTCTATAGGTACATTACTCTTTATCTTCTCACCTTCTCTTTTATTAGAACTGTTTACTTGGCCGATGTTTTCGTCTACTGTATTATTCTCACCTCCAGTTAGCTCAGAATTTATTTCGTTTTCAAGAATAAGGTCCATCAGATCTGATTTGGCTAACTCCCGATATCTATCAATTATTATTGTGCCGTCTTCAGTGGGTAGATGTTGAAAATGAAAGTCTTGCGCGCAAAACAGTTGCTTATCGTTGTGTGTCTCTTTCAAATGCAATTGTAGGACGTTGACATTCGTCTCCGCATTATATGTTTGATTCTCAGCTAGTTGTGGTTTTAAATCTGGTCCTGGAAATGAGATTTTTTATATTTTAAACTTTTTATTTTCAAAATATATACAGTAAGTGTAACGTACTTACCTACCTGCCTGTACCTACCTTAAATCTAAAATAGGTCCTTGAGGCATTGAACCTAGGATGCTGGCGGTATTTCCTCGTATTGCAATGCTGATACGTTGTGCGATGAAGCCAACAGCTCTTCAGTCAACAGCGTGCGTAGCCAAGATGCCAATCGCTCACATTCAGTCGCTAACGAAACGCAACTGTCATTGTCACACTAGTAAGGAAGAGTGATAGAGAGAGGTAGCTACAATACGTTAGTAAGCGTGAGCGATTGGCATCTTGGCTACGCACGCTGTTGACTGAAGAGCTGTTGGCTTCATCGCACAACGTATCAGCATTGCAATACGAGGAAATACCGCCAGCATCCTAGGTTCAATGCCTCAAGGACCTATTTTAGATTTAAGGTAGGTACAGGCAGGTAGGTAAGTACGTTACACTTACTGTATATATTTTGAAAATAAAAAGTTTAAAATATAAAAAATCTCATTTCCAGGACCAGATTTAAAACCACAACTAGCTGAGAATCAAACATATAATGCGGAGACGAATGTCAACGTCCTACAATTGCATTTGAAAGAGACACACAACGATAAGCAACTGTTTTGCGCGCAAGACTTTCATTTTCAACATCTACCCACTGAAGACGGCACAATAATAATTGATAGATATCGGGAGTTAGCCAAATCAGATCTGATGGACCTTATTCTTGAAAACGAAATAAATTCTGAGCTAACTGGAGGTGAGAATAATACAGTAGACGAAAACATCGGCCAAGTAAACAGTTCTAATAAAAGAGAAGGTGAGAAGATAAAGAGTAATGTACCTATAGAATAGGATAATCTTGACAATTATAGCAAAGCTGAGGGTGTTAATAAAGTAGAAGAAAAACAAGAAGGTAACAGCTAGTATTATGCTAGTCTTATTAATGTACAGAAGAATCAGCTAATAGTTGCATCGAAGGCAAATGACAAATACGTCACTTTATTTAATATGTATCTTCAATTTGTCGAACAGGAGACCTATTCGAACATGTTTAAAGTGACAGTTCGATGCAAACTTTCGTGGAAATGATCAATATGATATACTAATGGATATACGTATGGATATGTCAAATGTCAGTTTAATACGTTCGAACACGAAACCGAAACCCGATGGCCGTTGGGGCGGAAAGGTTCTTGAGTGGCGACCGCGTACCGGAAGGCGCAGCGTGGGTAGCCCCCCACAAGGAGGACTGATGACCTGGTGAAGGTCGCAGGAGTCCGCTGGATGCGGGTGGCGCAGGACCGGTCATTGTGGAAATCTTTGGGGGAGGTCTATGTCCAGCAGTGGACGTCTTTCGGCTGAAATGATGATGATGATGATGACGTTCGAAAAGGTCTTCTGTAGCTTAATAAAGTAAATTTTTAAGTATGATAGATCAACTTTTCGTGGCTACATTAAGGATGACTCACACTAGCACGGGACGGGACGGGGCGGGACGGGAAAATCTGCCAATTTCTATACAATGAATCACGTGATAGCTCGAAGCCCTCGGATGTTAGACAATTCTAAAAAGTTATAAACGCCATGCTATTTTAATGAATAATGAAATCGATGTCGCCAAGACATCCTTTGCAGAAAGCATTAACGAAAATAGTTAAAAAAAACTAAAAAACACGCTAGTTTCTTAGCTAGTCATGTATTGTCATCAGAACTCAGAGCGTGTGCAAAATTTCATCATAATCGGAGACCGGGAAGTGGGTCAAATTAAAATTCCAAGATTTTCTTACATACATAGTTACAGGTGAAGCTAATAAAAGCGTGTTAAAAAGCACGGGCGTCGTCACATGTTTTTACCTGAGTAGGTGCGTAGACAAGATGCCAATGGCTCACACTCCTTACCGTAGCGTTATCTCTCTCTGTCACTCTTCCTTATTAGTGCAACAAAGACAATTGCGTTTCACGTTTAACGATTGTCATCTTATTCTTGTCTACGCACCCTGTTCTTTTATGTTTGACGTTGGACTAAGGATTAATCGGTGGTTATTCCGTTATTCCCTTTACAGATGTTGCGACTTTAAGCACCCCCCTCGTGATTGCAATTACTGTGATAATGATAGTAGTGGTCACTGTGATCCTCCTCGCAGCAGTGTGGGTTCGGCGCCGGCAGTTGCCGAAACAAGAGCATGAACAGATCCTAAATGTGGTTACAAACGTATGTATTATCTCGTTGACTAAAGTTTCGACCTTCGAGCAACACAGGTTCCCAACAAGGGAGACGTCATAGCGACATCTTCACGTACAAATAGTCACTTCGAATTGACGATTGACGAAACTAATTCTAAATCCACTGATTGAAGATTGACGATTACTAATCGTTAATTCGAATTGATCGGTCAATCTTCAATCGTCAATTCGGATTGATTACTACTTTGTATGTACCTACCTACCTAATGTAGCGTAGGGATGTATTAACTAACTTAACTTCATACACCACGATGACGCATTATAAATAAAAAATAATAAATAAAATAAAATGCATTTATTTCAAGCATGGCTCATAAGATAAGGGTACAGATTACAATAATTAATTAAAATAATAACTAATAATACTAACAACTAATACTTATATACAAATCTAGCCTATGCCAGTTTTTACATGTCTGTCGCAGCAGTGCGTTATATATGGACAATCTAATCTGGCCGCGATCATCGCCAGGACGGCGTTGGAGCTGCTCCGCACCCGCTGTACCATGAATGCGGCTCGAACGCGCATGGTGGCATGAAAGCATGGCGTACGGGCCTCTGCAAACATGCTCGACGCACTGCAGTAGCGAGGCAGCCCCATCACCGCCCTAAAGGCGTTGTTATATAAGTTATATTGGACGCGGAGTGCGTTGTATGCTTTCTGCGTGTAGCTAGCCCACAGGCTACAGGTGTACAGCGACGTGCAGTATGCTTTGAATAAAGTTAACTTTACGCCGCTAGAGCACCGCGCGAACCTGCGAGCCAACATGTTAGCCCTCACACTCAACGCCCTCCGTTCCCGCTCCATGTCTTCATCATCTTTGAGGTCTGCCGTAACTACGTGCCCAAGATACTTAACACTACAAACACGTTCCAAACGAGTCCCACCAAGCAGGACAGGTGCTATATTGGACAGTTTGTTATTGCCGGCCTCAAATACCATGAATTGTTTTTTTTTTCCACGTTATATTTCAACCCATGACTGACAGCGTACTCCTCACATGTTCGTAACAGCCGCCTGAGACCGCAAACTGACGCGCTCAGCAGGACCATGTCGTCTGCGTAGCTTAGGTTGAATGGAGGGGGCTGCTGTTAGAGATCGTGTAAAAGTTGATTCCGGGCCGGGTCCTCGCTTTTTTGAGTAATGTTTGCTACTATAAAGGCAGTCGCTTTTGTAAAACTAGCGCTTACGCCAAATCTTGAGCCGGGGCACTAGCCGGGAAAACGTTGGGAAGCGGAAGTTTGATTTTATTTTAACCCTGGTTTTTCCAGATCCCTCCTGAGTTGACATACACTGCGCTTGAGTTCACCACAAATGGACCTTCGAATCAACTCAAAATTGACCAATCATGTGACTATGCCACCATCACATCACAAGGCAAGCCGGCAGATTCAAGTGTAAGTATTCTTACGCAGCGTACCTGGGGGAGTGTAACCGTTGATGGTGCGACGCGGAGCGGCGTAAAAGAAACAAATTAGAGATGGGCCGAATATGGACTTTGCCGAAAACGAATATTCGGCCGAACATTCGGTTCGGTTGCGGTCAAATATTCGGTTGCGCTATATCACTAGACTACGAGTAGCTAAAAGGTGTCGACAGGTCAGCGCTCACCGCTGGAACCGCTACTACCACGCATCAGGGTAATAATAGTTAGTTTATTCGATTGTACATAATGACTAATTATGTGTAGTTGCATACACTGCTTTATCTAAACACATATCATACGTGCTTTAAAATGGGTTCAGAAACCGTAGGGAAATAACCTGCATTGTTATTAGTGCTACTTGTAAAATATCTATTATAAATACTAGTGGCTCTGTGAGCTAGCTATACTTATATACCTCGCGAGATGAAACTGGTATTGGCACAAGGGTCCTAAGCGCCGTTGGAGTCTATAGCGCTTAGGATCTTTATACCATCTCGCGCCATTTTGAAAATTTCCATAAACTGAATCTACAAAAAAATATTCTTACATAATTTCACGAGAATTGGTTGATATATTGTAAAAATTTAGGATCGTATACCCATCGCTGGGCAAATCTCTTTCTCCCTTCCATGCATCCCAGTTTGAAGCAATATCCAACTACAAGCCGGGATTTGAACCTGTAACCTGATTGAAAGTACAACGCTCTTACCACTAAGCCACCAACGCTCCAGTCGAATTATTCTTTATTCTTATTCCTTTCTTTTTATTTTAACAGCCTTCAGAGGTCACGTACGCATCACTGGACCTTGCAGCTGCACGAGGAACAAACAAACTCAAGATGGACCAAACTAGTGCCTACGCCACTATCATGGCTCAGGTCGTGTTAGAACGGCCTCAAACACCTCGGAAGAACAACTAAAGCATGGAAGCCGAAGAGTGTTTATTTATTTAATCTCTTGTTTTTTAATCATAAAATTATATTTTCAAAATATCTACATATATTAAGAAAGTGTAACTTACTTAGCTACCTACCTCTACCTACCTTAAATCTAAAATAGGTCCTTGAGGAATTGTACCTAGGATGCTGGCGGCATTTCCTCGTTGTATCGCAATGCTGATACGTTGTGCGAGGAAGCCACCAGCCCTTCGGTTACCAGTAACATCAACCAGACGTTTCGCGATTTCTATGAAAATCTTGCGTTCGCTGGGACCCCATGGACCTAGAGTTTCGACCGCAAATGGTACAAAAAGGTACACTCTGCCCAGGCTCTTATATTTACATATTACGTTTTCAAATTTCGGCGCTTTCAGCCGCTCCGCCTGCTTTTACGGCATGGTTTCTAGTGAAACTTTCTTGGCTTTCCGGGTTTTGCGGCCAATTTTCGATGACGCTTGTTTCGGCAGATCCAGAACGGCGTATGTTACTTGAGCAGGATCCTGAAACCAAAAACATGTAGGTATGTCATAGATGCATTTATGACACAGAAACGAGACAAGTGACAATCAAGTTCTCTTGGAATGTAGACTTTGTCATATCGTCGTAAGTTCTTAATTTGAAATGAATTTGGTTGTCACTTAGGATGTTTTAGGATTAATACTGTTAATTAATGCATTTAAGGGTTAAAGTATAGGTACAGCCACGTTTGACATGATAAATGAGCTGGTCTAAGGTTTGACAGCACCACAGACCAGAAATAGTTATTTATTATACAAGGGGGCAAAGTTTTTGTTTAACTCTCGAGCTTATATTGAGACAAAAGCAAGTGACAGATTCCAAAATTCAATAAATGGAATCTTGAGCTTTACGAGGGTCTCAAGACACGAGAATTGAACAAACTTTGCCGCTGAGTGTAATACAACATTTTTCCCCTCACTATCGCGAGGAAATGAAAGACTACATACGACTACATATCTTATCCACATGTACATACACATGTATATGTCTAGAATACATTATTTAGCGGTAAAAATCTAAACAAATACCGTGTTGTGCCATTATCGTGTCGTATAAGCCGCTAGAATTAAAAGAAACCCCTAGACTAGTTTCTAACAATTTACCCGTAATGCCCCATTTACGCGGGGAACAGCGCATACCCTATCTTGTGAGATGGTGTCGTAGTCCCCTTCCCCTCCGTCACCCCCCTCGCTAGGTGCGGGGTCGGGGGGCGCGGGCGCCCGAGGTGCGCACGCGCGGGTACCGGGGACAGCCTTGCAGCGCTTGCGCAGCGCCCATGCTACTGCGGCAAGCGCCACCATCGCCAGCGGCAACACAACAGCTAATACCGTCCAGTTCGTTTTTGTATATAATATATGTAGGTATATAGACCTATGAAATACGACATAAACGGCCGTATCTTTTGATTGCGTTGACGTAGAGGTTTGATTTTTTCACAGCTTCAAGGGACTGCAAACCTATGTATGTTGTATTAATTTCAACTTTAATAACCTCGTTAATAATGTATTCATAAGTATTGTATAATGTGATAATTATGAAGACCAATGTATTATACATATTAATATCAATATCATATTCAAATCGGATGACTATTGGAGTTAAACTTTGCGTGGAACGAAAAAATATCAAATGTCACTGTCAACTGTCAACTCAACCGTCACCGTCAGTGTCAATGTCAATGAAACCAAAATAATTTCGCTACCGCGTTTCCAAGTTACTTTATTTCACTTAAAATAACTTTATGAGAACGAAGAAATATGTTATGTTGTGCCTTACACAATAATCTGCAGAAATTTCCAAGCAACAACGTGCTTTGTGATTTTGTGTATCAAAGTTGTTAGTAAGACTAAAATGCCGCTAGAAGTAAATGTGAAGGAAGAAGACATGAAAGAGTCACCTCGCTTTGAAATTAACTACTTTTTAAATAGCGAAGATGTACACAAAGTGAAAGAGGAATCCCAATGGGAGACAGGCACTACAGAGTTTTACAAAGAGGAGTTCAATCAAACAGAGGATTGGGCGGGTAAGTCAAATCAGTTATGGCTTTCACTCTTAAGAATTATTTGAAAAATTCTTTGATGTCGAAGGCTTATTACACAGGAGAGGACTACTTAACAGACAAACATGCATGGCCCATACCAGAAACTGTAACTAAACCAACAAAAAATTAAATTTAATGAACTACTGCTTACAGACTGGACGGCACATTTCAAGAAAGAAATCATAATATAGTCTTCTGTTACCGCGATTGTTATTCATTGAAATTAAACACTTTAGAACGGATTAATCGCGTTTATTAACACCATGATCCTACGTTTCGAGCCCTTTACAGCACTCGTTTTCACAGGGTTAAGATGATGAAACGTAGGATCATGGTGTTAATAAACGCGATTAATCCGTTCTAAAGTGTTTAATTTCAATGAAAGAAATCATATCAAATGTTTTTGTATATTGTATAAAACGGTAAAATCTTGTTTTATTTTGTTTATTTTTTTTTATTTGTGGTCTTTCTGTTTCACTTTTGATATGGTTTCTCGTAGAACCACATACTGTAAATCTTTTTACAACTTTTTTAATTTGTTTTGAAAAAATAAGTCCCGGCAAGTTTCTTGCCAGTAATAATCTTCTAGGGCTGCGGTATTGGGTTTGAACTGGTAGTAGTATTTTTTTGACATTTATAAGTGCATTGTAATTTGCCTAAATTGAAAAATCTACAATCTTTTCTGTTTAACTCTAAGTGTGACTGATAAAAATGTTTGGTCTACCCATAAGCAAACAATTTAAAAACGTTGGTATTTGTGTGTGAAATACATTTTATGGCATTAGCGCTTTATCCGACCAACGAAGTGGTACCTTTAACCTAAAATGTCACGTTACAGTGCAATCTCCTGGAGTGAGCCCCGATGTGTTGACCGTTCTGTGTACTAACCATCAAGTAAAGGATGAGCTTGTGCTTGGCCAAGGAGACTACCATCCTCCTGAAAACTCCCATAGTAAGTTGTGTTGCATCCTTTTATTATTTTTAGGTGTATGCTTTTGATGGCCTAACGGTGACATCTGACTTTTGAGGTATTGATTTTGAACCCGATTTTGGACCTTTGCAAATATCATTTGGCATCTATCAGTTTCGTTTTGCTGTAGGAAAACATTGTAAAGAAACCTTCAACTACCTCACTAAAGTTCTAAGATGTATTTGAAATCTTCAATCCACTTTCGGAGGTTATTAATTATCTGTAAAGTTGGTGACCCAGCGGTAGGAGCGTGCGGTTTTCAGTACGAAAGTCGCTGATTCAAACTGCGGCTGGTCTTAAAAATATTAAATTCTGAAAAAGTCATTGGTCGATTTAGGTACGAGATTGGTACCAATCGATTTTAAGCTAACATGGTGCATGGTCATTTGCATGCAGCGATCGGTACTATTATAACTAAAATTTGAAAGGGGATAATTAGCATGTATGTTTGTTTTATTGAGCGCCCGATATTTCGACACTCCGTGAACATGACGCTTGGAACAGGGTCGAAATATCGAGTGTTCAATAAAACAAACATACATGGTAATTATCCCCTTTCAAATATTAATTATAATAGTACCGATCGCTTTTCGGTGAAGGAAAATATAGTGAGGAAACGGGACTAATCCTAATAACAGACGGCAGTCGCTTTCGTAAAACTAGCGCCCACGCTAAATCGTGGTATTAGTTGCCGAAGTGGGCCCCAAGTATGTTAATGATCTTTTTCATCTGTGAATACACTTTAAATATTTCGCACCAATATGTTCATTTTAAATTTTTTTAACTATCGCGGTTTTTCGCAGTTAGCAACCCGTTGTTCGTTTTATTAATTTAATCCATTTCGATCGAAATCCGTTTGTACATATAGACATCCATACTTTTACATTGCATACCTTTCAATTAAACTACTTTTATCATGTAATTTCTGCTGACCAACTATGAAATCTTGCCAACCAAAAAAATTCGTAAATTATTGGTGGAACGAAGATTGCAGTCCGATTTTTATTTGTTGCCGGCCAAGTATTTATATGCTGGCCAAGTAATTTAAGGGCTTCTTTTCTCTGCGGATCACTTTAAATATTTGCTGGCCAACTAGTTGTTTCAAGCTGGTATTATTATTTTTACGCTTGACATTTGTGGTTGTCATTTTAATCTCCAGAATGAAAGAATGAAAATCTATTGGAATGTAAAATAATGTATAATTGATAAGCAGGCAGGCAGTTGTGACAACTGATATTGCCTGTATCCAGTAATCATCGACAGCAGTTATCATTGTCTAGTTTAGTTCATTCATTATGCTTGTCTAATTTATTTTTGAATTGGTTGACATTTTATGCTGAAATCACGTCTTCTGGGAGTTTATTCCAAGCCCTCACCACTCGACCACTCCACTCACCACATTTTTATTCAGGGTTTTCATTTACATTGTTACAGTTGCTCTGGAAACTCTGGCCGAAAGTGAAATTAAACAGGAAATAAATCCAGAATTTTCATGTTGCATGAAACAAATACTTCAGGACTGTTTCGTCAGACTACAGCGCATACCCATTAAAATTCTCAATGAAACTCATCGCAATAAGTTGATCAGACCAAATATTGGTACAAGAAAGAAGATATTAAGAAAAAAGTCAAATAAGATTAAGATCAAAACTTACATTTGTGATTATTGCAGCAAGCAATTTAAAAAACGAGAAACAATTATCAAACATTTATTTAGACACACTAATAAGAAATCTTATGAATGTGAAATATGTCAAAAGAAGTTTGCGCACTCTTCCTGCTTAATCAGTCACAAAATAACTCATTCAGGGGTCAAATTATTTATGTGTGAGCTTTGTGGAACAAAATGCAGCACTCAAAATAATTTAAAAATGCACGTGTTTAACCATATGAATGATCGTCCGTTCTCCTGCGATATATGCAAGAAGCAGTTTCTTCGTGAAAAATATTTAATCAGCCATAAACTGTCTCATACGGGAGACAAACCATTCGAGTGCGAAGTATGTGGAAAGCGCTTGAGACACAAAAGTAGCTTAACTGATCACTTACGAACACACTCTGGTCATGGAAAAAAAATGCCGCATTCCTGCGACTTTTGTGAAATTAAATTTAACCGGAAGTCGCACTTGGTTATTCATGAGAGGAAACATACAGGCGAGAAACCCTTCTCTTGTGAAGTCTGCAACAGCAGTTTTACCTCAAAATCAGTGCTTACAACTCATATGAGACTGCATACAGGGGAGACTCCCTTTGCGTGCGATATGTGCCCATTACAGTTCTCATCAAGTGCAAAATTGCGCTATCATAAGCAAAAGCATTCCGAGTGGAAATATAACGTTTAGATTCTAATACATGAAGTTTTTAAACGAGTACAGATATTGATTACCTTTGTGCCTTGTGAGAATAAATTAAAAATGAATCAATTATGTGTTTATATACATATAAAAGGAAAAGTCCTGACTGACTGACTCACTGATCAACGCATAGCCGAAACTACTAAACGTATGATCCTGAAATTTTCACATTACGTTAGGTGTTTAACGAATAAGAAAGGGTTTTGAAAAAATCATCTTCCAAGGGGTTGAAAGTTTGTATGGAAGAAAGTTTTTTTTTAGATAGAGACTCAAAAGTTGGTGTAGAGGTTTGTTATTAAAATACAAAAAAAGTCATTTTAGCGTTTTGGAAAAATCAACCCCAAAAGGGGTGAAAAGTGTGTTAAAAGTTTGTATGGAGGAAGCGTTTCCCTTTTAGTTATAGACTACAAACTTTGTGAAAAGAATCATCATTAGAGTTTACAAAAAGTAATTTCAGCGATTTCGAAAATTCGACCCTTATAAGGGTGAAAAGGGTGTTGAAAGTTTGTATGGCGGAAGGTTTTCTGTTTAGCTAGAGACTTTATTTTATGTGTAAAGGTTTCTCATCAACATAAAAAAAGGTGTTTTTATCTATATAATATATAAAAAAGAAACTGACTGACTGAATGACTAACTGACTGACTGACTGACTGACTGACATATCAACGCACAGCCCAAACCGCTGGTCCTAGAGATACCAAATTTGAAACGTAGGTTCCTTATAAAGTCTAGAGGTGCACTAAGAAAGGATTTTTCAAAATTCAACCCCCTAAGTCCAAAGTTTTTATGGGGAAACAAGATTAGTTGGCCTATTCCATTTGAAACTTTACAGGAGTATTTATAAAGATAAATGAGGTAGCACGTGTTTCAGGTTTTTTGAGAATTCAACCCATATAAGGGGGAAAAGGGGTGAAAAAGTAAAAAAAACAACATGGGTATCGTTTTCTGGCTTATCGGGTCGCTGATTACAAAAACAACGACGATTTCAAAATCTAACGTGGCGATTGTGAAATACCATCTTCCCTGTTGGGGCGCGAGGGGGTCGAACTCTAAAAATATAAATATGGGTGTCGTTTTGTTGTTTATTTCTGGTTCTATAGATTCCAAACTTAACACTTAGGTTCCTTATAAGGCGTAGGGGTGCACAAAGAAAGGAGTTTTCAAAATTCACCTCCAAAGGGGGAGAAATTACGGTACAAACTATGTATGGGGAAACATGATTAGTTAAACTATTTTATTCAAAACTACACAAGAGTATTTCTAAAGATAAATGAGTAAAGACGTGTATTTGATTTTTTGAGAATTAAACCCCTAAGAGGGCAAAAAGGGGTAACAAAGTCAAAAAAACATCATGAATATCGTTTTTATGGTTTATCGGGTCGCTGAAATCAAAAACAACAACCATTTTAAAATCCAATGAGGTGGACGTATGATACACCATCTTCCCTGTTGGGGTGCGATGGAGTTGAAATCTCAAAATATCAATATGAGTGTCGTTATGTTGTTTATTTCTGTTTCTAGAATTTCAAATTTGGCACGTAGGTTTCTTATTAAGGTGTAGGGGTGCATTAAGAAAGGATTTTTCAGAATTCACCTTCTAATTGAGATAAGAAAGAAGATCCGAGAGGTTCTTTACAATGAATCTGGAGCCAAACTGCGAGAAAAGACCGCCATCTGAAATTTCCTCAGTTATGATCTGATCGTGATGGAAATCAATATCTGAGAATCCGAAATGTTCTTTCTAAGGAATCAGAAGTCAACATTGATCGTACTCGTAATATGTACTCGGTTGGTACATATCAAAGGGTTCAAGAGGTTCTTTATAACGAATCAATAGAATTCTCCTCCTAAAGGGGTGAAGTGGGATTTGATTGTATATCGGGAAGCAAGATTTATTAGACTATTTTATTCACAGAAGGATTCCTAACGAGAAATGAGTAAATAGGAGTACGAAATGGGGTGAAAAAGTCAACATGGGAAATATATACAGTAAGTGTAACTTACCTAACGACTACTCTGCCTACCTTAAATCTAAAATAGGTCCTTGATCAGAATTGCGAAAAGGGGCTCCATCTTGAATTTATTGAGTTTTAATCCGACCTTGATAATAATCGGTATTTGGGGATCCGAGAGATTCCTCAGTAACGAATCTGTAGTAAAAACTGCGAGATCCGGCCGCCATCTTGAATTATTTCGATTTTGATCCGATCGTGTTAAAATCGATTTCCGAGAGGTTCTCTTTATGAATAATCTGAAGTTAAAACTGAGAAAAACGGCCATCGTCTAGAATTTCTTCAGTTATGATCTGATCGTGATGAAAATCGATATCCGAGGATCCGAAAGGTTCTTTCTAACGAACCACCAACGCCACCATCAACGGCCACCATCTTGAATTTATAGAGTTAAGTTCGTGATAAAGCTCGGTAGGCACATACAAAGGGTTCGAGAGGTTCTTTATAACAAATCAGATGTCAAAATTGAGAAACAGCCGCCAACGTGAATTTTTCAGTTTGATCACTTTTGCGACAACCATCCATTCCATTTAAATCCGTTCAGCCAACCGCAAGATAATAGCGGACAACCATACATATGTACATACAAATATACGCGCCCAACTAAGAACCTCTTTATTTGTAGACGGATGAAAATTACGTTTAGTACGCGGGCGAAGCCGCGGGTAAAAGCTAGTTGTTAATAAATGAATGAAAATGATGACTGAGTATTTTCTCTGTAAACTATGTCGTTGTTGTTCCCACCACGGTTCTTATCAAGCGCAAATTTATAAGCAAAATAATGTATTTGTCTTTGTTATTCTGGCTCTATAAGTATTTCCTGCGATTTTGTGGAACTAAGTTTAACCGAAAGTTATTTACCTATGACAAAAAACTGAAAACAACTGAAATTTACAAAATATATTTTACCTCAAAATCAATTCTTACAATTGAAATTAAACACTTTAGAACGGATTAATCGCGTTTATTAACACCATGATCCTACGTTTCGATCCCATTACAGCACTCATTTTCACAGGGTTAAGATGATGACTAAGAGAATGCGAATTCTCCCCGTCAATCAAAAAAGTTATTTGTGCAAACTACCTACATACAAAAATATAAAAATAATTTAAAAATAAAAACAAAGGTTGGTCTACAATGCCCAGAGGGGCTTATAAAGCTAGTAATACATAGCCTGAAGGGCATTCTATAATTAAAATAAAAAATGTTTAAACCCTGTGAGGATTAACATACATACAACTTACGAACGCTTCCCTAACTGGCTTATGGAGCAGAAAGAAGCGACAAGAAAACTATCCCATTTTGCCTCTTTTATTCGTTTTCAATCTTTTCAAACAAAGTCCACACTAAGGTCTTCCAGTTCTGTGTCGTGCTTGATCCTTGATGAGATGTAAAACAGGATCCCAAGCTGGTGGTACCGAAAAGCCATCTTCTCTATTGAAATTAGGGACCTTCTTGATTTCAATAGCCTCGCGCCGCATCTTGGGAATGTAACAATTCTTACAACTCCATGTGCGCGCAAAAAAGACGCCATTTGTATGTGTAATGTGCCCCTTACGGTTCTCAACAAGTAGAAACTTAGGGCTCGCGCCCACTTATAACCCTCACAGCGAATGACAGCTTGGGGGAACAAAATATATAGTTGTTCGCTTACGCTTTTATACTTTTCGTGATCGATTCCCATTTCCCATACAAAAAATGTCGTGACGACACCAAGTGGGCACCAATCCACGACCGAGTATAAAAACAACTAATAACTCGAATACGACGTGAAATGACGTCCTAGGGAGGATCCTCGCTAGGATGTCATTGGGACCGGTTACCTGGACGATCTGAAACGACGGTTAAAATATACCAGATGGGTGTCACTCTGGAATTAAATGGTGACACAAAATCTTCCTCCTTAAAGCGGCTTAAACTATCAGGGTTCAGTCAGGGATGGTTGCGCACCATCGTCGTGTTAGTTGTGTTTAGGCGAGGGAAATGGTTGACTAGACGAATACAGAAATTTTTTAATTTATAAAATTTGTAGCAAAATGAGTCATATATTTGGTCGCGGAGATGATGGCCACATATTTGATCGCCCATCCAGGGCCAATGTGTAGACGCGTCATCACGATTGTGAAGAGAGTGACACATGATCGTGGCGATGATGAAGATTAAAAAAAAAAGTTGATTTAAACAACGTCATGCTAATGCTAGTATTACACGTCGCGATTTTTCGGGGCTGTTCGGTCGCTCGCTTCAGCCTGTATAATCAACGAAAGGGAACCTAGGGAGTCAAGGGTGGGGAGGGCAGGAACATGTGATAGTTGGCCCCGACGGATCGACCTAAGTAGTACGAAAAGAGCCAGAGACTATGAAACATCTGAAGCCCAGCATATGAGATTACATCAGATTTTTTTACCCCTAGACACCATACCCTATTATATGGATATGGATTGTTAAAATCAGGAAAACCTTTATATATTCTTTTCTTCTTATACCCACATATTATTATCATTAGCCCTGTATAATGCGTACAAAAACCGCATGTAAAAAACTTTTTTGTTACAACAAATTTCTTATCTGTGGAAATGTTATTACTTATAGCTAATTTGCAAGAAATGCAGAATCAGGGTATAGATCCGGCATACATGGAGCTTGTTGGAACTATTTATAATAACAGCACCGCTAGCATCAAATTGCACGCACCCGGCCCGGTATTTGGTATCGAGAAAGGCGTTAAACAAGGCGACCCGCTATCTCCTAAATTATTCACCAGTTGCCTCGAAGAAGTCTTCAAAAAGTTGACGGTCTCGTGGGAGTTGCTGGGCATTGTCGTTAGCGGTAGAAGGCTAACAAACCTGCGCTTTGCTGACGACATAGTTCTGTTCTCCCACACGGCATCCCATCTACAACAAATGCTTCAAGATCTTAGCACTGCGAGCCTTGAGGTTGGACTCACAATGAATAGAGCAAAAACCAAATTAATGACCAACCAAGCAAAACATAGGGTAGATGGACAGGATATTCAATATGTCGACGAGTACGTTTACTTGGGCCAGATAGCATCCTTCGAAAACAGGCAGTCTATTGAAATTGATAGACGTATTAAGAACGCCTGGAAGAGCTTCTGGTCCATGAAAGCGCTAATGAAGGGTGACCTTCCCCTGTGTCTGAAGCGCAAACTCCTTGACATGTGTATCCTGCCCATCCTAACCTACGGCGCTCAAACTTGGTCGTTAACAGATGCTCTAAAGTCAAAACTCAAGGTTTGCCAGCGAGCGATGGAGCGCAGTATAGTGGGTGTTCGAAGAAGTGATCGAATCAGAAACACGGAACTGCGCTCTACGACTCGAGTTGTAGATGTGGGTGTAAAAACCGCAAAGTTAAAGTGGGACTGGGCTGGGCACGTCTGCCGTATGCACCCGGAAAGGTGGGCCAAGCTGGCTACGGAATGGGACCCACGGGACTACGCAACCGGCGTAGGCCGAGGAAGAGGCAGACCGAAAAGACGATGGCGAGACGATCTGGAGGCATTCTGCGCAGATTGGTGGGAAACTGCTAAGAATAGGACCGAATGGAAGAGACGAGGGGAGGCCTTTGCCCAGCAGTGGGACAATTAATAGGCTATTAAAAAAAAAACTAATTTATATTATCGATTTCGATTATATAATTTTTTCAAATTTTGTACATGTCTGACGAACAAGGACATTTGATTTGACCTCTATTCTAATATCAGTCGAGATGGTAGTTCGTAACAATGTGTCAATTGCAAACAATGTCGCACGCAAGTCGCACGTTATTTGATATCGAACATGTAACATATAAATTTCGAAGCTATATAAGTTTTCGTTTTCTATTCCAATCGACAATATGAGACTCACAGCGCCATCTATGAAGACTGCTGCGAGAGCGGTCGATTACTTCAAGCGACCCTACGGGCGCGAGGTTATAGCAAATAGTTGTTGATGCCGTTCCCTGCCGATAGATGGAGGGCGTGATGAGGTATGTATTGCCAGTTGATATTGTAATTAAAACAAATTCCTTCAGCTTGTAATTAAAATTTCTTAGCCTTTTATATTCAGTCATTTAACCTGGGCCTATTGGCTTTTTATCTTTCTAATTACTAATTGGGATCGTTGGCAAAATTAATTTAGTTTTATCGTTGTCGTTTCAAGTGTGGAGTTTTGTTTCCTTCGACTGGCAACCCGTGGGTTGTGACTGTCCGATCTCAGAATCCAAGAGGGACGACAGACGATTTTCTTGTTCCGCCATGAGCGATGTTTTCCGTAAGGACGGAAATCGGGACCCAGCGCCCTTTTAAGTGAGTGTTTTGGTAATAGTTTTTGTTCATCGAGTGACGAATCGTTGGAACTCGTTCTAAGTGCGTTTATTTTTCAGTCCCGGGATTCCCAACCCAGGCGTAGAGTCGTGAAGATGTGGACGCGAGGGGATGGAGCGGTGACCCCAATTGTATGGACATGTGACATGCGCGAGGGGTGCAGGCCACTTATCTACAATTGGGTATGTATTTTCCGTTATTCTGACGACCGTCCCGGCGTTCAGTTGCAAAAAGTCCCTATTTCTGGTAGCCTTCGGGTTGCGTCTCTAGCCCCAGAACGCAGCCGAAGGCTGCCCTATTCGTTCCTGTGTTGATGCTATCTTGCCATCAATTTCAGGGTCACTGATTAACCCGCTAAAGCCCCTGGCGACGGCGCCGTGTCGACAATAGCTCGGACAACGGCGATTGCGACACGACAACAGCGTGGAGCGTCCAAGGCAGCCGTGAGTGCAGCCGGAGGCAGCTGTTCCACTGCCCCCTCCCTTTCTTAGAAGGTCAGATCTAAGCCTTTTTTTATTTTCCTGGACGTACTCCAGGATGGCGCCCATTCTTTTATATTAAAACGTACAAGTGATCCAAAACCGGTAGCAATTTCGCTAACCCACCTCTCTCTCTCGATCCTCGCTAGCCGGTAGCCTTAAATTTAGAGAATTGTAAGACTGTGAACTAGCTCGTAAACTTTACCTACTGTTAGTACTGTTGTAGTCTGTAAAAGCCTTTTAATTCTTATTAATTAAAAACAAAGTGTAACTAAGTTTCCTTGTTTCTATTTAATCCTATAATCCGTTCCGGGACCCTCGAGTATCCAGGTAACAAACTATATGAAAATTAAATAATATTTAAAACGGGTCACTCACGTAATTTAGTCGATTTTCGCTCGACATGTTTCGTTCTTTACGAAGAACGTCATCAGGAGCGCCCACTCGCGACAGAGGCAAGTCGTACACTGCGGGCTAATGCCCTATCTGCCGTAGATATTGCATCAAGACGATTTTCCGTCCAAACACTCAGCTGAGACAATGGTTGCGTTCGCCGAAGGACAAGGAGCCCTTAAATGGTCCTGGGGTATATATGATTCCGTGTTCTTGTGGAAAGAATTATATTGGAGAGACCGGCCGGAATATTTCTACGAGACTCACAGAACACATACGTAGTATGAAAAACCGAGATGGCCGTGGTTCTGCGGTAACGGAACACGTATTGGACTCGGATTCGACGCACTATATTAGGTTTGATAGGGTAACCGTGTTGGCTAGAGAAAAATTCGTAGTCCAGCGGAAAATACGGGAGGCTATTGAAATAAGTCGTCATCCGAACTTCAACCGTGATTGTGGTTGGTCAGTGCCTCCCAGTTGGAAAACGGTTTTGGGTACCGCGTCAGTGGACTGTGTGAACGTGCCCTTAGCGAGTGACGTAGTGAGTGTTGTTTGCAACCAGGTTGACAAAAGCGATGATAATGAGAACGAGGGTAGATCGTCCGCCGTGTCGCCCCCCGCGCCGCTCCCACCGCCAGCTGCAAGTACCAGAGCAGATAGGGCATTAGCCCGCAGTGTACGACTTGCCTCTGTCGCGAGTGGGCGCTCCTGATGACGTTCTTCGTAAAGAACGAAACATGTCGAGCGAAAATCGACTAAATTACGTGAGTGACCCGTTTTAAATATTATTTAATATGTTCGAGTCTCACGAGAGTTTTATAGTTAAAATTATATGAAAATTAAGGCCAACCCCAGTGTTTCTGAATTTAAAAATATAAATGTCAAAAAATTCTGTTGGAAAAGTTTTCATTCATATAAGTCGTAATGGCTAATGGCGGTCGAAATAAGTATATGCGGTTTGAACGCATCATGAGAGTTCATGATATGTGTGTATGTAATGTAAAGCAGAAAGCAGTGTATGTAATCGTAAATAATTTGGCATTAAAACTCGAGTGTGGGTTTATAAAACGAAGCGGTAGCCTAGTTTAATAATAACATCACACGAGTGTTGTGTTTCATTATATACAATCACATAAACTACTATATTACTTCAATCTGATTAAATTAAACGAAATGATTATATCCATAACTTGTATTTCGTTTATTATTTATTAATACATTCACTGCCACCGACGCGTGTGCGTTCGCTGTTATACAAGTTTGTTTCTAGGCTAGGCATTATTTTGTATATGCAAAAATTTTATTAATATTAAAGTTCAGTCTACATAATAAATAAGCTCAGCCATCGAGACAATAATCACAATATTCATACCTAATTAACGTAAAAAGAAAACGTCTGCTTTCTGTTCTTAAGATAAAATGGACCCTGATTTACTTTATTTAATTTGAACACTGACAGTTGGAAAAATCTTTACCTATTTAAGAACAATTAATATTAAGGACCGCTTACTCCAATCGGGGTTAGTAAACTAACCCGGAGTTAAGTGTGGCTCCGTAATTTCAATATTACTATCAACTTAAAATTGTTACAGTTTTCAAATGGTCATTAGTCCATTACAAATAAAATAAAATATAAGAAACAAGTATTTCTAAATCTTTGAAATACTTTTTACAACATGGCGGTGTCACATTGCTGCCATATTGATCTTTAATTATTATCATGTCTATTATCTTCAATATTATTCGGAGGATAAAGACTAACTCGATTTACTTAAGAATCATCAAAATCTGTTCATGCATTGGGTATGATGTGGTTGGTGGTAGATTCGGTCTGTAAATCGCCACAAAAGAACAAATAATTATAGACAGTTACACCCTTTGCGTTTTGAAGTCTGGTGAAAAGATGAAAATATCTTTTACTTATGCACACTTTGCTTATGCTTATTATAATTGCCAATAGTTGTGAACCGCTGCGTACACTGATCACACCCAAAAGGTTTTTCGCCAGTATGCGTTAGCATATGAGTGGTTAGTGTTGATTTGTGTCTGAAACACTTTTTACATATTTCACAACCGAATGGTTTATCTCCTGTATGAATGAGCCTATGTCTGGTTAAGTGTGATTTCATTCTAAACGTGTGGCCACATACTTCACAGCCATGAGGTTTATTAGCAGCTTTCGAATGCATTTTAAAGTGGTACACTAAACTTTCTTTGTATCGAAAGTATTTTTTACAGATTTCGCACGAATAAGGCTTCTCTCCTGTGTGAACCCGTTTGTGTTTAGTTAACTTATCTCTACGAATAAACTGTTTCTGACATAAATCGCATGAGAAACATCGCCCCGCCATATGAATTAATTTGTGTTTTCGTAAATTATTTGTAGCGCTGAACTTTTTTCCACATACATCGCAAGGGAATGGCTTTTCTCCTGTATGGGATCTTTTATGAGCCACCAGATGGCATTTAGCAGTAAACCGTTTCTTACACAAATCACATGAGTGAGGATTATGACTCAACATTCCTTCATGCTTTTTTATATGAAGAACCAAAGCAGTTTTGATTCTAAAACACTGTTTACAGATATCACAAGTATAGGGCATCTCACCAGTATGTATACTTTTATGTTCCTCCAAAGCATACAAGCTTGCAAACTGCTTCTTACAAATTTGGCACATTGTCTCCCCCAAATGTTTCCGAATATGCCTAATTAAAAGTGTTCTTGATGAAAACTGTTGTTTACAATTATTGCAAGTTCTAATTTTTTTATCAACAACATGTACTAATGAATGCCTCTTTAACTGAATGTCGTCTGCAAACAGTATTTTACATATTTTACACTCGTAAGGCTTTGATGCTTGCTTGTGTTTTCTTAAATGTTGGATAAATAATCTTTTTATTTTTAAGTCTTTGCCACAAGTATTGCAAATGTAGGTTTTATTAGTGGTAGTTTTATTCAAGCTTTTTCTTAGTTTAGTATCATCTTTAGCATGTGCATGCTTGTGTCTAGCATGCTTCGATTCACAGTCATTTTGACGCTTAATTTTTTTCATTGAGATATGCTCAAGTTTCACATAACAGTCTCGAATCCTGGGAAACCCACTGCGGCATTCAGCCACACGGTCTTTCTGCTTGCAAGTTTTCACTTGTACCGGATGCAGAGCATCTGAAATAAAATAAGTAATAAAAATATTATTATATTTGTACAGTCACGTCTATAAATATGAATACACTTGTTACTGGGGAAGAACTTTCAAAATTGAATACAGGTGCATATGTATATTTATGAAGCCGACCATACTACAGAGACCGAATTATGAATCGTTTTAAAGTAAAACTGTCCATAAGTGTGGTACATACGGACAGTTTTACTTGTAAATTTCTATATTTCTATGAGCATACCACCCCACACTATTTTATACTTCAATATTCCAGATTCAACCCTCAAACACAATAATTGTAATAGTCCATAGTGTATTAAGGGCGGTAAACAAGAAACTGCGACGGAGTGTGAATTTAACACGAGTTCGTAATTCTTGCACCGCCCGTCATACATACAATGTTTTTCATCACATTTGCGAGGAAATAAATAACTTACTAGGCAGATAAATGAACAATAATGAATAGCGGTCGTGTAGTATTAGTAGCATAGTTTACAGTGCTCAGCGGTGAGCGGCGGCTACAAGCGGCGGGCGCGTGGCGCGCCCCACGCGGTCTACCGGGAGCTCCGGGCGGGCGGTAAGATGTATGAAAATCCATTACGACCATGGCCGTTTTACAGCTAATTAAGTTGAACCTATTCGACGCCATGTCAAACGCACAAGCTATCACTCAGACGCCACGTCATCGAAATGTCAAAACTGAAGTTGAACTTTAAGCTTTACCAGTGTAGGTTTATTTTACTCTGTGGTCTGTGACCGATATATCGGTAATTGGCGTTGAACCTGCGGTGCCAATAATACGACTTTGTCGTGAAAAAAGGTTAAAAATATCACCATTTACGAGTAACTTTTTTTAATTTCGAACTACCTGGTTTATTATACGTGAAGAGATATTTTACTTAAATCTCCTTATAAATCTCATTTGTCATGAATTGAATATACAGTATTTTAAGTTTTTAGTATGTGACATTAGCTTAGTATGAAATGCAAGATACTTAAAAAAATGGTTTTAAAAGCAGGACTTACTAATACTAAATAAAAACGACATAGTACTTTAGTTCTTGTGTGCATATCAAAGTGCCGCAGATAGAAAGCAATGTAACCAGAGATGTATCATCAAAGTATAGATCATTTTGGTGGTGGCTTGTTCTCAGTCATGTCGGGATTACCATATACAAGTATCAATGTCAAAGTAAATCAGTATACACTGCCTTCTCAATACATTTCTGACGTAGCAAAGCACGTTCACCAAACAATTGTAAAACATGAATTAAATGATTTAACGTCAGCATGAATTAAATCATTTATTATTTGTAATAAATATTGATTCATGTTTTTAGTAGGCACACTACCCCCGTAGGCAAACCCCGGTGAGCCAGGTTCTAGCCCTGCTCACTGTGGACCTTGGTCACTTTTTCTGTAATATATGACATCTTCACATTCACCAAAATTTAGACATGTTCCCATGTAATATGATAACTTGCAAAAGTTCAAAAAATTCTCATTATATCACCTCCTAGGCCTATATCCTCTTGTAGGCCCTAAAATATACAACCAGCTCCCAGCTGAGATTCGAGTTCGACTGCCTGTTATGCGGTTCAGGTTTGATGATAAGGAGTGGGGAGGGTCATATAATTTGCCTGGGTCTATAGACTACCTCCACGTGGTATTTTTTTATTAATATGTTGATTTTTGCAAAATCGACTTATGGCCGCCTAAATCGGTCATATCTACGTCTGTGCGCCCCCCCTAAACCGCATATGGGGAGGGATATGGTGGAGAAATTCGGGGCCACGGGTGTGGTCTCGGTAGCTCAGTTGGAAGAGCGATGAGCTGGTATTTCCTTTCTTTCTGAGATACTTATTATTTATTTTTTTATAGCTTTATTTCCACATGTATATAAGTTTTTTACATAATTAGAAGTTTCAAATATATGGTGCGTTTCAATATTATGTGGTCCCAGATAGGGTAAAAGCCTCCTCCATTGATTGCCATGTTGTTCTGTCTTGAGCTTTAATTTGCCAGTTTTTTCCTGCAGTTTCTATTATGTCATCAGCCCATCTCTTCTTCTGCCGTCCTACACTTCTTTTTCCTGTGGGGCCTGGCCATCTTGTAGCTTGAAGAGTCCACCTCTTATCTTGATATCTAGCCAGGTGCCCTGCCCACTTCCACTTTTGGGTTAGTGCATGTTTGAGTGCATCAGTCAGCTTAGTTTTCTTCCTTATTTCTTCATTTCTGGTTTTATGGATCTTCCTTAGCCTCAAGATGCTTCTTTCCATGGCGTGTTGACAAGAAAGAATTTTGCTCTTTACCCTCTTGTTTGGCTGGCATAAGTTAGACTTGGTAGGATACATGAGTCCATTATTATCTTTTTAAGCTTCAGACTGTATTCTCCTTTTAGGATTTCCTTTTGTGCCCAATATTTTTTCCATGTTGTGTTAATTCTTCTGTCTATTTCATTTTCGTTGCTATTTTTGTTAAAAGATATAAGTTTTCCCAAATATATGTACTCTTCTGAGATACTTAGTAATTGATAATTACATTTTTAAAATTATATTGTAATGTGAAAGATTATTTCTAAAAATGGATTTTCATTGATTACTTGACATTATCCCTACCTACCTATTAATAATTTGATACGTAATATGTAAATTATTAATAATAAATGATTATGGAAGCGTTGGTGGCGCAGCGGCGTGCGCAAAGGTTGCAGGTTCAAATCCTGCCAGCTTGTACCAATAACTTTTACTTCCCACCAGTCTATACCTTCTATACCTTCCCATCGGTACTTATGTACGAAATATTATTTGATATTTACCAATTGCTTTTCGCAAGGAAACTGGACTAATCTCTATAAGGCCAAGTTTACCCTGTGGGATTAGTTGCCAAAGTGGACCCCAGGCTTCCTGAGTTGAAGCGTAAGCCGGGAAAACGCTAGGAAGAAGAATAATAATTACTATTGCCGTTATTCATAAACGCTCAACAAACCTACGTTAACTACTTTGTTGTTTGTCCTTATCTGCCTGATTGACATTTGCGTTTGTCAAAAAGGGACAAAACGGTATGACTGTAAACTACTTTTGTAAATTTAAATGTTCAGAGTAGTGCAACTTACTTGCAGTTTTAAAAGCATGGTCAGGAAGTTGTGGACCCTCCAGGCCGATGACAAGCTCGTCCTTCACTTGGTGGCCGAAATACAGCTCAGCATGCGCTGCGTCAGCCTTTTTGTCTTCATCCTCTGATTTGGGTTCTGTTTTAAAATCCATAAGTAAGCCGATATCCCAGTCAGACTCCTTTTTCACCGTTTCTTCTTTCTTCATACATAATCCTGACATGTTGGTTCAATTTCTAGTTGTCCATGTCACTGGTAAGATAAAACCAAAAAGATATGAATACTGTACTGTCTTCAGCAAAAATAATCAAGGGTAACATTATGCAAATTGTCGCTTTTCAGTACAGTCACCTGCAAAAGTATCAACCGCTATGAAGGCTCTATAAATATCTGACAGGACTCCTAAACCATTACATCTTATTTGTACAGCATATTTCTACATTTTCTACGCATTTTGACATATTTTTTATACTGTGGACACTCTGGCTGTGGAATGAGATTTCCCCCAAAGATTACTATCGGGTCCTTCAAAAAAGGAGTGTACAAGATTTGGCAACACAACGCATGTGACTTCGTGGCGTCCATAGGCTACGGTGACCGCTCTCCATCAAACGGGCCGTATGCTTGTTTGCCACCATCGCAATAAAAAATAAAAAGTTACTGTTGCAGGTGACTGGAGCTAGCTACTACAAGGGACATTATTGAACAAGCGAGCGAAGCAAGTGAGTTCTCACGATCTACTTGTAAAATCTGCTGTTTGTAAGTATGTTTCGTTTGTACGATGACAACTTGAGTATTGTTGGTCGGATCATTGTGACATTTGACAGGTAGTAAGATTAAAAGAGATTTTAAGTTCCAATATGATCCAAAACAGTCAAGGGGTTGCCGAGATATAGTTGCTACTTCACTTTCAGGATGAAATATTACTATAAACAAAGACGCGAATAGGATGAAAAAGCCAATTAAATTAATAAGCAAGTTAATTTGCCCTAGCGTTTCAAGAAACATGGAGCAGTAAAACTGTTTCTTCCATTTCTTGATGAACTGAGTGAGGACGCCAACCGGAACCGTGGTGATTCCCAAACCGACGCAAGCACTTCCGTCACAAAATTTATGAAGGATTTATGAAGGAAGCAAGGAAGGACTGCGTCAGCATAGAATTAAAATAAAAACTATCCTATGCTCTTCCCCAAGAGTCAAAATGTTCCCATACCAAATTTCATCCTAATTCATTCAGCGGTTTTAGCGTCAAGAGGTACTTAACTGACAGGCAATTGTTACTTTCGCATTTATAATATTAGTATGAAAGTATGAAGGATTTTATGACATGCTAGAATATGACAATTATTTAATTAAATTGAATGCAAACCCTAATATTTATGCCTAATCTTAAATTTTAATTTTATATAATGTGTTATTTTAAACATTAATTGTAATTTACATGAGTTATTTGACATTCCTATTTCATTTAAAATTTATTTTTTGACATGTAAAATTGTGTAATTTTATGAATAAATGAATATGAATATGGATTAAACAGATCTTACGTTTCCTTCTGCTACAATGTTATTTTTACATGCTGTTTATTGTGGTTTTCAACGCAGCAATAATTTATACAACAAAAAACTTCCAATTGACGTACTTTCGGTTCACCGAAACTACACTGCAAACGTTTTGAGGACTAAAGCTTTTACGATTTTCACACAGAAGTTACGAGAATAAACTCCGGTTTTGTTTACTTATAACTTTAAGCCTATAAGTATATATGTACTACAATAATATGCGTAAGTAAACTGAACAAACAAATTAAACGGCATTCGGCAATGAACAAAAATATGAAATGAAAATAATGAAATATTATGTTGCCAGAGCTCTCGTGTCACAAGTAGGGTTGCCAACCGTAGTGCCAAAATTTGCGGTACATTCGGGATCAACATGCGGGATTTGGCTACAAAATGCGGGACGGCTCCTTCAGCCTAAATATGTAAGGTGTATCGAGTATCGACTGTCAACGTATACCTTAGAAAGGCATACAAAAAATTACCTGGTTAACTTTCTTAGCATTGCATGATAGCATCACGGTAAATCCAAATTCAACGCACGCGCTATGAGTCACGTTCATAAAACGTTCATTTTGTGCTTAATATATAGTCTAGCCTGAAAACGGGACAATCGGCGTCCCGCGCGGCCCCTTTGCGGGACGCGTCGTCAAGACTCCAGAAACGGGACGTCCCGCGTATAGCGGGACGGTTGGCAACCCTAGTCACAAGTCACGTTCCGTTTCCCTAAAAGTCACGTTTTTGCTTGAAAAGTCACATTTTTGTTGTAATCAATTTTGGCCGTAGAAAAACGCACAAAATGCAAAAGGATATACTTTTCACAAGCAAGAACAGCAGAACATGCTTAGTTGGTTGTGGTATAATAGTCTACTTAAGCTTAAGCTAAGTAAGAGATGTTATACCAAAACTTCTTTTTAGTTTTTATTTTTATAACTAGTTCTGATACACTAATTTTATCTGGTTCCCCGCGATACAGGCGTAGCCTAGTGCGGAGACCCCTGGTATGTCTGTAACTTTTATATTCTGAAATAAACGATTTTTTATCTCTTATCTTTATCTTTACTTTTTTTAAAGTCTGCCTCCTTTTCATTTTCACTCCGAAAAAACAGACCATTTCAAAAAAGTCTACTGTCAGACTTGGGTTGTCAGACTATAGTCACTGATGTACTTAGTGTTACTACTACGTTACTACTACAGGTTAGTATCAGATATGGATTTTTTTTCCTATTTATTTGAAAATTAGTGATCTTAACTCTTAGGCCCACTTGCGCTACCCAAGACTAGCCGCTTATCCAGAGTTATTCTTCTTCCTAGCGTGTTCCCGGCTAATGGATGTTTTCCTTCGCCGAAATACGATTCACTTGATATTTCGTACGTATCTTGTACCTTGGCTTCTTTGAAAGTCGCACGCTTTTACCGCTGGGCCACCAACGCTCTCCAGCCGCTAATTCAGGAATTTCAGGCTTAAGCTATCAAATTCCATACAAAAAATCGCTTAACTCCGGGTGATGTGGCTATCCCCTGGTGGTACAAGTGGCCTTTAGTTAGATAAAAAAAAAAACACAATCTAGTTTTGTCAAATCATGTCCAACATACACTTTAGGCCGAGTAGGTCACTTTCATAAAAAGTCACTTTCGAGATAGGTCATGTTCTGAACATGCCACTTTCTGAGAGCGTCACGTTCTGAATACGTCACTTTCTTTAACACTTTCTGAGTTCGTCATTTTCGGAGTTTGTCACATTCTGACTTCGTCACTTTTGGCATTTTGCGGCAAATTCCATACAAAAAATCGCTTAACTCCGGGTGATGTGGCTATCCCCTGGTGGTACAAGTGGCCTTTAGTTAGATAAAAAAAAAAACACAATCTAGTTTTGTCAAATCATGTCCAACATACACTTTAGGCCGAGTAGGTCACTTTCATAAAAAGTCACTTTCGAGATAGGTCATGTTCTGAACATGCCACTTTCTGAGAGCGTCACGTTCTGAATACGTCACTTTCTTTAACACTTTCTGAGTTCGTCATTTTCGGAGTTTGTCACATTCTGACTTCGTCACTTTTGGCATTTTGCGGCTGTTCTATACATTGGCGCAAGTTGACCCCTAAGAAACTATTAATACAGGACAGGTATAGGATCGACTGGCATAAAAAAATTGCACGTTAAAATATATTTTTTCTTTTTATACTAATTGTATTGGAAAGTTTTTTTTTTCTAATTTAGGTTTTCCTGAGAAATGTTTTGCTCCACACAAGCTTTTGACCCTAGATATGAATGAGACCAATTGCCATAAAAAAATTGGCAAAAAATAACTTATTCTCGCAACCTGTATTTTTTTTCTCAAATTTATAAACTTATTATTTTACAATCGAGGAATGGTTTCCTAGGACCATTTTCGCGTAGAATATACCCTGCAATCTGGTAGCTGCCCACACTGACCCAAAAAGGGTCATGAGTAGGTATGTTACATAAATGGATTCTCAAAGATAAGTTTTAAAATATTGGGGTCGTTTATGAAAATATTCCGTTAAAATCTCAATCAAAATTCAAAATTGTCTTTATTCACCCTAGCTCAGTGGTTCCTAACCTTTTCAGAACTGATACCCCTATGGTCTGTTAGAAGAACTGATTTTACCCCGACTCCAAAATTATTTCAAGCAAACAATACAAGCAAGGAAAAATATCTTTATTCATAAAAAAATGCACATTTACAAAATCACTTTGTTATCATAACAAGCATCAGATAACAAAAAAAAAACCTGACTAAATTTTAGTCAGTTTTTGTTTACATCACTGTCTAGATTTAATTAGTGTGAAGGTTGATATTGTTTTAAATTCGCAAGTTTTTTAATATTAGGTTTAGTTTCACTCAATGCGCATCTCATATCATGCTCTATGTTCAGACGGTTTCTGGCCTTTGTTTTTAATGTTACAAGAGTTGAGAAGCCACTCCCACATCTATAAGTGGTAGTAAACGGTACCAACATTTTTAGAGCTCTGTCAGCAATAATAGGGTACTCTGAAGCTATTTTTCGCCAAAATTTACAGAGATCATAATTTTGAAAATCTACTTTGAAAGTGCTATCTTCGCGCAGTCCCAGAAATTCCACTTTTGCCACACATCTTCGTCTTTGAAAATATCATCATCCGTAGAAAATGGTTTTAATATCCAAGAGTTGAATTGATTTGATTAAAATTATTTTAACTTTGCGCAAAAACATTCTTCGATCATATCATCATTAGATACATTTTACTTAATAATGGCATCTATTTTATGTTTGTTGCCTAGCAAACTGATCTTGCGTAGCGATGCAGTCACAAAACCAGCACGGTTTCTTCAATTAAATTTTGGACAAATTTACGATACTAAATTGTAAAGATGAACTCTTATCTGTTACCATTTCACAGTAAATTAAAAACGCTGAACAGATTAAGGTGAAAATTGGCATAAGGATGTTTTGACTCCTAGGAAAGGACAGGATAGTTTTTGTTACGGAAATCATCCTCTATAGAGGTGCAAAAGGAAAGAAAGCAAGTGAAATAGTAAATTGAATCCAGTGCATTGCATTTTTTTACAGCAGTTTTGTTTTTATTTTATGTTGAGTAGGTACATGCGAATAAAGGCCTATGCCGATCCTATCATAGCATCTTCCTTGTATAAGACATATATAGTTACCTACTACGAGTACTACGTAATGAAAGTGTATATGCGCGACGTAATTATTTTGGTATCCTCGCAATGTTTTTCTTCACTGGGAAGTAAGTCAGTATCAGGTATCGAATGACATTCCAGGGGTTAAATTCAGTGAGCTTTAGACAGTGTTTTAAACTGTGATCAAAAATACTCGGCCTTGATTACTTATTTAATTAAAAGATAATCTATGTAAACTTGGACGTACTTTTTACCATATCTACAACGTATCCAACCACCACTGAAAGATTAATATGTGGTAGATACAAAGATACATACAGTGCAGCTGTAACAAAAATGCTGCTGATTCGATTAAATGCGTAATCGGTATCGTATTGTGATTAGGAGAAAAAATTACAAATAATGTTTGTCCAAAAAACATTCAGTCCTATTTTTTCTAAATTAGATTACAATATTGATCACCAGCATTTTTGGTATATCATGAATTATCGACGAGAAAAAAGAATAACAGGTTACTGTAGTTGCAAGTTAGTTGTTTGTTTTATACGGACCCGGAATTTAATTAGCAATTTACAGTTCAACTCAATTTTGTCTTTAATACTTATGCTAATTTTTATTTGTATGTATTTTATTTGGGTTAGGTATATATGTATGTATTTGGATGTATTTATATTTATTAATTAAGTTGTTTATGCAAATAATGCATAGTTCTGTTTAGTGTATGTGTAGTGTTCTTATCTGTAATACTTCTCGCGCACTACCCGTTTTGTTTTTGTTTTTTGCAACTTATCTCCTGCTACCCTAAGGTTGTCTGGAAGAGATCGCTTATAGCGATAAGACCGCCTGTTGCTACCTTTATATAATTTGTGAATTTGTTCTGTCTTTTGTCTCATATGTGGTGCAATAAAGAATATTTTACTTTTACTTTACTAATAAAAATACACTACCAAACATTATAATACTACGCAGACGAAGTCGCGGGTAACAGCTAGTTACTTAATAAGTTTAATTCCGCCATAACTATGATATATGCATGATGTTAGACGCAAATCGTAACGCTAACGGTCACTCACTAGTGTCAGTGTCATTGACAATAGACAATTTGATACTAGCGGTGTGGTGAAATTTATGAATATATTTAAAAATATATTAATTTTATAAATAAATTTTGTTTGAAAATTGGCTAACGTAAAAAGTCACGAAAATTTCGTTAAAATCACAAGTCACGCACTTGTCACGCGAGAGGGCCAAAAGTCACGCAAAACGTGACTTTCGTGACCATCTGGCAACGCTGTCATATACCGGCAGCCGTTAGTCGTGCGTAGGCGCACTAGGCGCTGTCAATGGTATTGACGTTATTGTCATGGTGCTTTTACATGCTCGGGCTCTCGGCCGAATGTTTCGGCCATGTTAGTACACGATCATTCGAGACAGACTATATAGAGAAAATTTAAGCCAGACCAGAGACAATTTAAGAACTTTTTCAGGTAGTTTGGTTTATTTATTTTATTTTTTATTTATTTTATGAATTCAATTACATTTATAAGCTTACAGTCTAGACACCAAAGCGCTTATAATGCTAGTACAACTAAAACTAAATGGATAAATACTTAAAGTATCATCTAATTAGTACATCTTAATATAATTAACTAAATAAATTACACAGGGCACTAATTTTGCCAAGCAGAATGTACCATTCATCGGCGAACACGTCAGCATCCTGCGTCAGTACAAGCTGATTGAGTAACGCTGGCGCACGAGCACCTGGCGCGTTGGTGGCGCGGCACGAGCGTGCCGCCTCCGGCTCACAGAACAGCGGGCGGCGGCGGCGCCCCGCACGCGCGTATTGCTCGGGAACGAAAAGGCGGATTCCCTCTAACGCCACCGGGTTGTCAATCTGTCCCCTCAACAGGAGGCTATAATGAATAGCAAGATGAAGCTTACGCCTCAAGTTAAGGGTCTCAAGTCCGACCATCCCAGTTACAAAAAGCGATGGATATAAAAAGGGATAGTACCCAAACTGCTTCTTGTAAAGGTGACGCGCGAACTTTCTCTGCACTCTCTCAATTAAGAGTTTATAAGTTTCTTCCGCCGGATCCCATATTATGGAATTGTACTCCAGTTTACTTCGCACATACGAGTTGTATAAAATAATTGGCACTGCCGTGCTAGTAAACTGTGGTGCCGTTCGGATCACGAATCCTAGCATTTTATTTGCACTCTTTACTATAGAGTTAATATGGCTATGAAAATCCAAACTGGTATCAAATTCGAGGCCCAAGTCGCGAATGTTTTGTACAAATGTGTGTGTCGCAAATGTGTGGTTGAGTTAAAAGGTGTCTTAAATAATTTCACTTCGGGTGAAGCTATTGAAAAAGTGTCTTAAATGGTTTCAATAACCAAAGCTATTTAAAACACAGTTTAACTCACTGAAACTACCTGAAAAAGCTTAAATTGTCTATGGTCTGGCTTAAACTTAATCTATATAGTCTGTCTCGAATGAGCGTGTACTAGGGTGGGCCGAATCATTCGGCCGAGAGCCCGAGCATGTAAAAGCACCATCAAGTGTCATCTAAATGTTGTTCCGTTCCACTCAGCAGTTTTTACCAATCACATTTAAAATTAGAATGAAAAGAAAATTAATCAGCATTGTTGATTCGCATCCGTATCGCTTAGAGCCCTAAAATCGTCATTTTCGTGAGATGAGATCAAAAAAAAAACATTCATAAATTGCCCTTGCAATTCTGAACGCGTGTGTACATTTAATGTTTTTCCTAGGTACTCATAAGAAGTAGGTTGCTCTTTCAATCTAGGTGAAAAAACTACGACATAAAAAAGTCTTTAAATTTTCAAACGTTTTACGTACTCTCTATTGTACAAAGTGTTTAAAAATAATGTGACTCCTTTTTTCTCCTAGTCGGATCGAAAGGGCTCGTGATTATGAGTAGCGAATGCAAAACCGGTTATTTTTGTATGGGCGTAACCGGTTATAACCGGTTATTACATACAAATCATAATCGGTTTTGCATTCCCTAATTATGAGTAGGAAAACATTAAATTTACGACCATTAGAATTTTTTTTTATCTCTTCTCGCGAAAATGCCCGCCAAACATTTAGAGACCATTTAATGACATCTAATTCGAGCAAGTATGATGAAAAATAGCTTCCGACGAGCGTCATAACTCATAATTATTAACGAGCGAGCGAAGAGAACGAGTGTATAAGACGACACAAGTCGGAAATCATCTTTTCGCTCTTTTAATACAATGTTTCACTATACATTTTCGAGTAAATAAACAATAATTATTAGCGGTAGTGTAGTTAGTACCGGGGTTAACAGCGACAGAACGCACCAAGCGGCGTGGCGGGATCCTTCGGGAAGCCTGTTCGTGGGGAAAAGTACTATGAAAATCCATTCCCGCACTAGTATTCGAACCCGTAACCTTCGTAGGCATGGTAACAACTAGGCTAGGGATGCCGTTATACTTTTACTCTGTCCTGTATAGTTAACACGTGTAGCTAGACTATAAGTGTTAAACAAATAAACAAAACTAAGCGCCTGCACAATTGTTAGGAGCAACGCGACGAAACTCGTGAGTGCTGATCCTTGTAAAAAAGGAGTATTTCACCCTACATTCACTGTTGCAAACACTTTATTGAAATAAAATATCAAATACCATTAAATTTGCAATAAAACTTTGTTGCAACTGCACTGAATGAAGTCATAAAAATTCAACAACTTACAATAAAATGACGAACTATAAAGTTGTAGAAATATCAATTTCAAGTTAAAATTGATATTTGAACAACAAATAGCCTGTGATTATATATGATATGCCAACTACAAGTAGAGGTAAGAATATTCGTTACATATCCAACGTATTAAGTACGGGCCACTTGTGCCAACCAGGGTTTGTCACATAACCCGGAGTTAAGCGTTTTTTGTATGGAATTTGCCAGGTTAACTCTAGGTTAGCAGCTAACCCTGATCGGTGCAAGTGGGCCTGTACCAGAATACAATGATGGGGCGCCAGCGTGTCCGTTTATATACCTGAGTACTTACACTTAGTTATCTACAAGATAAACGCGTAATGAATCTAAATTGGGTATATTAATTTCTATGCCCTTAACTATCCATTAGACAACATTTTAAACAGCTGAGTTCATTTATCGTTAAATACATAGAAAAGTCGGGGAGATTAATCGCGTTTATTAACACCATTCTAGCACTTTCCAATCATCACCTTAACCGTGTGAAAACGAGTGCTGTAAAGAGTTCGAAACGTAGGGTCACGGTGTTGATAAACGTGATTAAATCCTTTCTTAAGTGTTTAATATTAATGAATAAAAATCGCGGAAACAGGGGGTAAAACCTTGAAAAAAATGCGAGGTTACGAAGCAATAGATGAAAATCGGTTTGTTTTCATATTACTTCATTTAAATTGATCCCCACTGTAAATAATTAGGTAGTATTTTATTTATAAGACTTGAACATTCACATATAATACTTTTTTCAGCAGTAATTTTTATATTAATCATATTAGCGGCCCTCACTGTGACCCACTCACAACGGTCATATGATGATGTTCCTGATACTCTAAAGAAGGTCCTTGAAAAATTCGAAGTTCCTACCTCCAATAAAACTGTTAGTAATGATACCCTCCAAAGATCTTCATCGGAAAGCACGGATATCAAAGAAACAATACGAAAAGTAGTTGTAGAAATGAGGCCCATTCTCGACGACGGTAATAAAGAAAGAAAAGATAAATTCGATCGGGTAAATGTAGGATTTTTGCGAGAAAGTCCCACAGTCCATTTGGATACAGCTAACCAAAAATATAAGAAATTAAGAACAGAAATAGAGAAGACGTTAACAATAGAGCCAATAACTAATGAAACGAAGCGTATTGTCATTGAAACTTTAGATCAGATTGAAAGTGAATTGAAAGATAATGATTGTGTATTGAATAAAATGGGAGAAACAAGGAGAAGAGCAAACGAACCTGCTATCGTTATTCCCAATAATGAGAAAACGGGAAAGATCATGAAGCATATAAAAGACAAATGGGATAAAGTAGTATATCAGTACTCAATGCACGATCAACCTAACAGTCATAATGACACAGTTAGGAATGTAGCTTTTGTCTTCCTGACACGTCTAAGGCAATTCGTTTTTGATACTCATGAAGATTACGCAAAGCTACAAAATCGATATGATATAAAATGTTCCTCTACTTTAACAAGATCTCACAATGCGGTTATTAAAAACGAAGACGATGAAGATCTTGATAAAGACGATGCTTGCAGCGATGTCACTGTATGTTCCGTAGAATTATTAGATTTCTTAGCAGATTTCTATAACCAATTAAACGATACATACACTGAAGTATTCAAAAACTACATTGATATGTATGATAAAGAAATTAAGGCCGACGATGACGAAAAAGAATCGTTTACTAATTTCCTAAATCTTGTCCTAGAACACGCACATGGAAAAATAAAGAAACTGTTTACCAAAGAAATAGAGAAACTAAACAAGACTTTTAACAGTTCTGCTTCCAGAACTGAAAGTCTGAAAGACTTAATCGATAGAACAGTAAACAAAACTAAAGAGTTAATATACGCTTCTATGTCCATGAAGCTAAAAAAATTTAAACCTAAACTCCGGTATACTATTAAACAAGACATTGATGCAGCAATAGGCATAGAATTAGGAAATATGCAAAAAATATTTAAAGATAAAATGTGTGTTGTATTTAAAACATGCAACGGAGTTATCCCGTTGAGGAGGGGTAACAAAAGAATGGATTCAACTGCAGACATAAATTCTATAGCACCAAACAGCATTAAAATAAGATTAAGAATAGATACTGATAAATCTGATCTACCTTTTAGAATTCATAAACCAGACTACAGAAAAATCAAATCAAGTGGACATGAGAAAAATGCGCTGGTAATTAATGATATTAAGAATAAAAATGCTAGAAAAACAAATATAGTTAGACCTTTCAATGTCAGCGAATATAAACACATAGTGAATGTAACTAGAACTACATATGCAGCTTACAGTGACGTTGCCACGACGAAACTAACAAGCAGTACGAAGATGGAAGACAATACAACGGAACCCTTAACTATATATTTTTAAATATATATACTAAATATTTCTACTACTTTTACCCTTAATTTAATTGAACTTTGAATGACAGCCGGCGAAGAGGTGTGCCGCGTGTCGGACGCCAGCACGCCTACTACGAACATTGAAAATTGGCATTGACGGGTATACCTCTTTGTCACTCCAATATACAAGTGTGACAGAGATGGGGATGCAAATCTGCAATCGTTCGTTCTTCGTGGTATATACCCAGGCCCCCACCACGCTGAAAAGTGTGACAGTTCCTGAAATTACTGAATTACTGTCGCTTCATTTGTCCATAGCCTACCGCTCACCATCACGCGATCTGCGTACTTGTTTGCCACCATTTGGACTATTTTAATAAAATCGTAATGTATGTACCATAGAAAACAGTTCAGTTGTTATAGCTTGTACCAAAGGTAAAGGAGAAAATCCGTGTACCGTATAATTTCCGCACACTGAGAGTTCCGTGCCACCAGTATTTTTAAGTACTTACCTAAGGTCATAAATTAGAGGGGAGCATCCTTTGTGCGGGATCCTCGCTCCGACTCACACTTGGCCGGTTTTATTTTAATTTACAACTATTTTTTTCGCAGTAAAAAACGGAGGATAAATAAATAAAAAATCGACTGTCAAGACAAGACTAGTTACATACAGAATGCTAAAATCATTAGCCTTCCCGAAGTCGGGCAAAATTATGCTTGTAGTTTATCCCGGAGATTACATCTGGTATGCATCTAAGCATTCTAGTTTAATGTTGTATTGTTTTGTACACCGTGGGCTTAAATAACCTGACAGATTTTTACCTTTAGGTACATTCAAATCAAATCAAAATCAAATCAAATCATTTTAGTTGCAGTAAAACATATTAAAATGCATGCAAATACAATTATATAAAGCATAATAGTACATTACATACCAATGCCGTTTAAGTGGGAAATGCCCCGGATTCTATGTAATTGTCGGCCGAGGCGAAGCCGAGGTCGACTAACATGTGATCCGAGGCTTTCCTATTTACCGGCCGAGGTTTGTATACTATTTTTCAGCCCGACGGAGCCGGCAGGCAGCAATTTAGTTTTGCGTAAAGTGGCGCTTACCGGCCGGAGGACTGAAATATTACATTACTGTTAAGACTAGTATATTAGTATTTAGTATTGGAATGGGAGCGAAAAGATGTTACTTATAAGTAAGCAAAACATGCTTATAGTCTTATTTACTATCTGACGCCGTAAATGTCTTATATTACATCTATGACGTTGAAGTGTTACTTATCGATAACAGGGCTGTCGATCTTTGTATTTTGTCAAACTCTTACAACAAGTCGTTTGTGCTAGGAAAATCTCTAGATACCTACATGACCTACGCGCCAGTAAAAATAGTTTTAAATTATATTATATAGATGAATTTTACAATCTCATTATTCAATATAACTTACAAAAGAACTTAGCCCAAAACATGTCAAATTACCTACTAACTAAAAATGAATAACAATTTAATAAATAGTAATAATTAACCTTGAAATTTTATATCAAAGCGTTAAGGAGCAGATCTGCTCTTAAAAATACTAAAGGTTAAATAGTCAAAAGGCCAAACTTTAAGAATACGCGGTGAACATTTGTCAGTCTATTAAAACTCACGGTGTATGACTAATTTGATTGAACCAGTTGCCTAAGCAGATGCTTCGATTCCACAAATATTTAGTTTTTTTTTCTATTTCTTCTTATTATTAATTATTCATCCTAAAAGTGTCAAATCTTAGTCCGACTTACATGACATACCTAAAGCAGCTTAATCTTCAAAAGAAAAAGGACATATAACTTTTATAAGTATATTAAAGTTAGACCTTTTCAGCTTAAATAACAAAAACCGCTTACATCAAGTTTCGTTCATTGAGATATAGGCTTTAAGCACTTAAATATAAGATGCAAATTAGGAGTTTGGTTGTGGAATGTAGACCCCTTAAAGGACATCCGTTTTTTCTAAGGCTCAGCGGGATCCAAACCCGTATACAGTCAGTTACTGATTAATGATGAATGACGTCGGGATTCCTGTTGCATTTACTGAGTTCCGTAAACTATTTTCAGGACCAATTTTGATATCAAATTTTTTAACAAAATCCGTAGAAAAAAACTTAAAAAATGTGATTACCTTGACCTTGTTTTAGTATATTTTTTAGTTTTGTTGATTTTTCTCTCCCGCAATATGTATGTTTAATGTAGTAGTTGTCGGGGGTGGCTGAAAATCATTGAATCCACCCCTGTTGCCACAATTTTGCCTTTTCTGTTTAATATGCATGTGTATTTTTTGTTTGTGTAATCTTTGTATTTTTTTTTTGTTATTCTTGTGTGTGTCATCATTGCGCACATCTTGCTTTCTTTCTTCTGAATTATCGGACGAGCGAGCGAAGCGAGTAAGTTCTCGCAGTTTCGTTCGTATGTTTGTCTGTAAGTTCGAGTGTCGTTGATTGGATAATTATGGCAGGTCCATATATAAATAGAAATAGATAAATAGGTAGAATTTTTAAGTTTGAATATGAGCTACATCGGACAAGGGGTCGCCGAGATATAGGGGTCGGGAGTTCACGTTTGGGGTGAACCACTAATGATGTGTTTATTATTGAATGATGTTATGTTCCATAATTGATTACCTTTCGGGTGCAGCTCAGCTACAGGTCTACAATAAGTAATTGTATGTCTCGCTACGCTCGGCCGTCTATATACACCGTGGAACATGAAAGATGGACGGTGTATTCCTGCCCGCATTTAGAAACTACGTTTGGCTTAGTTTCGGAAATAAGTAGTTGAATCAACTATTTCTTGTTGTTATTCTCGCCAGCCAGGGGACAAATGCAGCACAGTTTGTTAGAAGAAACGTCGTAGTATGTTCTACTGACATGTTTGGTAGATGGCCCATCATGGAAAGGGACTATAACTATTTAGTGCCATAAAACCTTGATTTTAAAAGTGACACAGGAGACCATGAACATGGCAACTGGTAACTTTCTCCAAAACTGTATTTTATCTCAACTCGTGCAAAAACGCATTTTTGCTGTGTTATTACCACTATGAGTTTTAGCTTTGACATACTTAGATGATATAATAAAAAAACTTTGCAAAAAAGCTCTACCTCAAAAAAAAAAGAATAACATTTTTTTGGTTGTTTTATTACAGGCCTAATCTAAAATATTAAAAAAATCTAAACAAATCTAATCAAATCATTTATTTTATTCATGGTAAAAATCAGAAAATATAAAAAAAAAGAATATATTTACCACGACATGGACTCGCCTCAGCATAATGCTATCTCGAAGGACAGCGCTGATTTTCTGGCAAGCCCATTAAAAAACGTTTTTTTTTAAGAACTATAAAAAAAATTGTCTTAAACATTTTTTGGTTCTTTCAATGTCAAAAATACACGATTAAAATCTCTTATTAACACTCACGGTGTATACTCGGCCTGCAACCCTTCCCGGCTTCTGGGCCTATACCACGAAAATCGAACGAATGCGGATTTGTATCTCCATCTCTGTCGCACTTGCATATTGGAGTGACAAAGAGGTTTTCCCGTCAATGCCAATTTTCCATGTTCGTGGTAGGCGTGCTGTACTTGAAAAGTTCTGATCACAATTTCGAGGAACCCTAACACTCACAAACGCATCCAATCTATCACACACGTCATTTATGTCGATTAGTTATGGTGTAACTGACGATTCCGAAATCGCAGGTGCGATTCGAATCCATTGAATAGGTACTTGCGGTATTTGGTTTTAACTTTTTAATCAACGGGGCTGGCAACTTCTGTCGTTTTCTATTAAAAAAAGTCGGCCATTTTATGCGGGGGAGCGACACAGTTAAATGTACAGCTATTCGTACGTAGCGTACTACAGTGAGTATGATACTATGTCATACCCATTTGGCAGAGGGGTAGGCCTGAAGGCCTAGTATAAAAGTTGTACGACATTAACTCCTCGACCGCGTTAGCGTATCGAGGGGTCAAAATATGAAAGTTGCCGGATGATTTAAATAAACGGCAAACATAATTTGAACTCCCGATACGCTAACGCGGTCGAGGAGTTAATGTCGTACAATTTTTATACTAGGCCTTCTGTAATTGCTACTCCGAAGGTATTTGGCGATGTTATGTGTAGAGTAAGAGTAAGAGTAAGATTTTTATTTGTAAACATAGGTAATACAGTACAGTGGTGGTCATATTTTACGATGTCTCACTATGTTTTGCCAAATGGCGTACAACATTGAACTTAAAAACTAATGCGTTATGTGTTATTTGGGTGGTAATCGGCTTCCTGACTATAAACATCGACAATGAGGTAAAATGAGGTTAAAACTGTAAAATGATGGTAAGATGGCATTGTACAGGGTGGCCAAATAAGAACGATTAAAGTTCAAGTTTAATAGCTTATTAATATTTTTATGATTTATTTTAGACAAAAAAAAACACTCCAAAGACCAAAAAAGTGTGTGTTATATATATTAATTTTATTATTTATGTTTTATATTTTAATTCTAAATTTTTATTTTTTCTATTGTATGTGTATTTGTGTATATAAACGACCTGTCTGAAATAAAAAATAATAATTTGAATTTGAATGAATAAGCTCAAACTATTTAATGTCATCAAAATATCGAACACATGTCAATAAAAATAACAATCAAAATTACACTAATTGGATACACATTGTTTTTAAATTATATTTTATGAAACTATAAATTTAGGAATTATATTGACAATAAGAAAATATGTAAGTAATGATGACATTAACACATAGAAATTTATACAATTACACTAACAAATCTTGTACGGACTAGTGACAACACAGAGCCGTGTATGCCCACTCGGGCTTCTGAATGTCTGCCAATTTAGCCCAGCTTCCCACGAAGCGGTTTTAAAATTACCACCTTCCTACCTTTTGAATAATTATTGTCCTGTTCAGCTTTATAGAACAACGTTTAATCCAAATGCTTATAGACACCATTCAAAATACCTACAAAAATCACATACCAATAGAATAATAACATACGAAAAACTAACAACTTGTCAATTTCAAGAATTCGTTAATTCGACGTACCCATTTTAGAAATGTTCTAACAGTTCTTCGAAAATATTCGATGCTCAATGTCCCCCGACTTCCCAGACAATCATCCTTCAAATTAAAACATTTTAAATTAAATTTACTCTTGTAATTCGGTTCGACGAAGTCCCGCGCAAAAACGTCGGCGAAAGCGGGCAGCCAATCACGGCGGTGCGCGGCAAAAACGGGATAATTAAAAATGCGAGTCAAAATGGCGTCGTACAATTTGTTGGACGCAGGTTCGGGTACAATGACTTTGTTTAAGTTTTAGGAGATCTCTTTTTGTGTGATCTAAATTGATTTAGTTTTTGTGTGGAATGAAAATGGGAATAAAATCTGAATGTTCTAGGATAACATGTGTACAATTGTAAATCATGAATTAAATCTTTTATTATTTATAATAAATGTTTTGATTCATGTTTTTGAGTAGTCACACTACTATAAGTATATAAATTATAAATTGAAAGAGATGTCATATACTACAGAAAAAGTGATCAAGACCCCTGGAATCGAACCAGCGACCTCCTACTTTCGCGGCAGACGCCCTCGCGCGGCGAAAGCAGGAGGTCGCTGGTTCGATTCTAGCCAGATAATCCCGAAACATTTATTTTCTCAAACATGATCGGAAATGTATGCATTTATGTCACGAAATGAAGACATGAAGTTTCTTGTTTATGGCTCCTCCCCCCATTTACTTCTTGGCTGGAGGCCAAATGGCATCCTTACAAAATAAAAAGGTGGCAAATTAAACAATTTTTTTCTACTCGCCGACTTTAATCTGTCAATTACGAGTACATAGACAAAACTATAAGCTCATACTTTTCGATATTAGACAGTCCAACTCAACTATAATATCTCATTTCGATACGCTGTAGGCAACTATAATAGAACTTCATACAAATTCTATACTTATTTTCGATGCCGCCTGAGACTTTCCCGAGCGCGCGCCCCGCGCCTGCTGCGCCGACCGCGCCCCCCGCGGCCGCCCCGAGCGCGCCCCCCGCGCGCAATTACATATTTTTGTGTTACATCCGTGCACAGTGTTAATTCAATGAAATTGAATGATGAAATTGTTCCTCCATAGATGATGATGATGATGACTCGTAGAAAAAGTATTGTATACAATCGTAATATAATTAAGTTTTTCAATCTCGTACCTTACTTAGGCCACTCAGCAAGCTTCGTGGCCTAAACACGGTACTCGACTGAAAAACTCTTCATTATATCACGATTGTATAAAATACTATTTCCTTACTAACTATTTACATAGTAGTTATTTTAATTTTAATATTTTCTCAAACATTATCGGAAATACAGACATTACTTCACAGCCTCAGCAGTAATTTACTTACTATTATTTAAATACTAACGCCTACATTGGGTACCCCGGCAATGTTGTTTCTTGTTATAACCCAACACGACGGGGTGTCGTCGAAAACAACATTATAATAGTAAGGGGACACCTAACTTCCTCCGTTTTTGTAGCCTGCACATAAAAATATGCAGATTTGTAATATTTATTGTTAAAATGTGGGACACAATGGGTAATGTTGTTTTTAACTCCGTCCTTTGAATGTTATGTTGAACTTACAAAGGTTTTACTTTTCAACACTTTACTTAGAATAATTAGGGGTTTGTATATTTATATTCTGAGAGAGGTATGGGCACAGCGGATGCATATCGTTTAGTGTGGTAGAGGAAATGCCGCCAGCATCCTAGGTACAATACCTCAAGGACGTATTTTAGATTTAAGGTAGGTAGAGGTAGGTAGTTAGGTAAGTTACACTTACTGTATATATTTGGAAAATATGTGTTTTTAAATTTTCTGTTTGACAATCAAGTATCGTTCGTCGTGATAGGTGGTTAAATGAGTGACATCCCTCTTGTGACAACTTCAACTAGAGGTTCGCCCCGAACGCGAATTCGCGACCCCTATATCTCTGCAACCTCATGACTGATTTGGCTTATATTCGAACTTAAAAAATCTATAAGTATATCTCATATACCTACAAAATTTCAGGACCATCCGATAAGCGATACTCGAGTTATCGTCGCACAAAGATAAAAACGACGGATTATTCAAGTAGGTCGTATTGAAAGGCTTGAGGATGACTCACACTAGCACGGGACGGGACGGGACGGGAAAATCTGTCCATTTCTATAGAAAGAATCACGTGATAGCTCGGAGCCATCGGATGTCAGGTGACGCTTTCTATAGACAGATTTTTCCCGTCCCGCCCCGTCCCGTTCCGTCCCGTTCTAGTGTGAGTCATCCAATATGGGGCGACCGCGAAATCGCAAAAAATGGCTGTCCCAAACATCGACATCTGATTTTCTCGTGTCTAAGTGACAATTTTTGTGATTTAGGAGTTGGACCCACGGCAAAAGTTATTCAATATGACCTACTTAATCCTAGATGTTAAAAAAACATGATTTGATGGAGCAAAGACCCCGTTTCAATCAAACATCGTCAAAGATATTGGCCCCTGTTGCGAACCCATGTTCCTGCCACTTCGCCGTGAACCATCACAAAAACTTGCATTATTAAGCACGGGACGTCATTTCAACCGTCAAATGGCCTTGAGCATTGTTCAACGAGCAAGCGAGCGAGTCTACTGGAAGAAACCGGAGTTTGAATGTTTGTCTGTTTGTATGTTTGTATGTTTGTCTGTTTGTATGTTTGTCTGTTTGTATGTTTGTCTGTTTGTATGTTTGTATGTTGGTCTGTTTGTATGTTTGTCTGTTTGTATGTTTGTCTGTTTGTTTAAAAAGTTCATGTATTCGGATAGTAATTTTAGTAATCTTATGGCTATTTATAAACAAAAAAATAAACCATTCTTTAAAAATAAAAGGTACCTAATAAATCATAGGTTTACGTATTTTTTATTTCTTCTTTTTCCAAATCAAAGACGACTCATATAAATAATAATAATAAAAAAAACCATTTATTTACAAAACTTATTATCTACCTTAATCACCTTAATGTCTAATGTTAATAAACTATAAACTAACTATAACCTACTTATCATATAATAAAAATACTTAAACAATTGTAAAGCATGAATTTATATTATTAATAAATGTTTTGATTCATGTTGGCACACTGATAGAGATATCATAAATTCATAATTATACTTACTACTGAAAAGTCCTGCTCCTGCCTCTGCCGCGAAAGCAGGAGATCGCTGGTTCGATCCCAGCCCTGCTCACCGGTGACCTTTGTCACTTTTTCCGTGGTATATGACATCTCTTTAAATTTAAGTATAAGAAAATCAACCTGGTGTGGGATGCAACCTGTGTAGACACACTAGCCCTCTCATCTCCACCGAACGTCTGCGAGGGCAGTGGCAGCGGCAGAGGCGGCGGAGAAAGCAAAGGTAAGGAAAGTACTGTGGTCTCGGCGCCGAATATAATTTTGTTCCTTTCGGCGTCGAGACCTTTGGTCCGTGGGGCCCTAGCGCTCTGAGTCTCTTCAAAGACATATCGAAGAGACTCAGAGACGCCACATGAGACCCAAGAGCTGGCAGCTTCCTCGCTCAACGGATCAGTCTAGCAATCCAGCGAGCGGCAGCGTCCTCGGTACCAAGCCGCAGGGACATGTTTTAGATTTATTTTAGTTTTGATTTTAGTTTTTATCTAGTTTTATTTTAGTTGTTAGTTTAGTTATACTTATAGAAATTTGTGTTTTAATATGATTTAGATTAGTTTCTTATAATAAATCTTTTAATAAATAGTACCTTTATAGCCCTTAAAGTCGTCCACAGGAAATACCCGAACGTCTACCCAGCGGCAGATTTTTGACTCAAATATATCCACTCAGTATAAATGTTCTCTCCACAGAAACTGTTTAAATTACTTCTACGCAAAATAACCGGCGGAAGCTAGCCCTGCTATTTTTGTAAAAAAGTCTCCTTTTAAAATTGCACGCCCATTTAATTTACGGCAATCTTCACACGTATCGCCAAGGGAATCAATGAATGACAATAATGTATTGTCAGTAACACCTTGGCATTGTCAAAAGCTTACTATTAAATAGAACATGAATGGGAATGAAAAATTACAGGATGCGCAAAAACCTTTTCTTAGTCTGTGCTTTATTCCGTTTATTTTAGAGTCTAAAATGTAATAGCAAGTTGTAAAAGGAACTAATATTAATAGCCATTTTCGATTCGGACAATGACGTATTAGGAAATTGTCGCTGACTTGGGTGACAGGTAAGACTACCATTTTGCATAGATTAATGGTTATTTTATAATACAAAGGAGTAAAGTTGTAGTTTACTTCCCGTGTTTGTATTGAGACCCGAGCAACCTAAATTCTCCAAAATTTAACCGTGAACGTAGCGAGTGGACAAAATGGAACATTCTAACTAATAACATGGGTTCTTTCTTACTAAGATTATTTATTTTTCAGCCCTCCGGCCGGTAAGCAGCCAAATAGAGGCCGGAACGCTAAACAAATTCGCCGCTTGCCGACTGCGTCCAGCAGAAAAATAGTGTACAGACCTTGGCCAGTAACTAGGAAAGCTTTAGATCAAGTCATTGTCGACCTCAGCTTCGCTTTTGTCGACAATTACACGAGATCTGAGACTTTAGAGGCCTCGGCATGTAATCTACTATAAATTGAGCTCCCGGTATTTCGGCGATGTTGCAACCGCCGTTGGGGGTAAGTGGAGAGCGGAACTAAGATCTCATCTTAACCTATTGTCAACCTCACCTACAGTTTGATTCCCATTGCAAATGTATGGGAATATATAATTTAAACTTTCGTGAGTTATACTTTTCGTCGTGCGGCGTCACTAGCGCTACCAGTGGCCGTTTGGCGAACTAATTTGACAGCGATTATAAATTTTAACGGAAATGTCAAGTGGTTAACTTGGGTGTAGTCAGTACGAGTTTGGTAACACTGTTGTTAAGTTGGTAGACCTGTGAGTCGAGTAAATCAACTGACTTGCGATTTTTAACCGCGTGGCGGGAGGTCACTCCTGCGCTTTATCATTCTGATTTGGACCGTTTTAGCGAACGGGCGTTAACAACACACTAGCCTCGCACTGAAAACACCACGTTTCCTGATGGCTTATCCTGATGGTTTATTTTTGGTTATAAAATCAATCCATTTGCATCATTTCAGTCTTTAGTGAATTTTGATTAATTGTAGTTGAGATTAACTAAATAGAAACCGATTTCTTGTACTCTAAAGTGATTTTGTTATAATCTAAAGTAATATGTGTGCTATGTAGTTATTTTACCTACGTAAGTAATTCTAATGATTTTTCAGTTAAACAATATCAGCCCCGCTGAGTTTGTTGCTGGTTCTTCTCAGTAAGAGGTCTTTTCCGAACCAGTGGTAGCTTTTTGCCTATTTAGCTTACAAATCTAGTTCTAAGATAATTCCAATGAGTTCGAATAAAATCATGGTCCCCAGTTGTTGTTTCATTTGATTGTGGTGTATCGGTGCGATACGTAGTGTGTGATTCTAAGGTTGAGTATTGCTATCCTGAGGTGTAAGTATCACGGCACGAGTATTGACATCCTGAACTGTAAGTATGGTGTGAGTAAGTATCTTAGCACCATCCTGAGTATCCTGACCCTGCTGATGCTGTTACAAGTAGTGTGGCGTTACGAACGCCCCCATGCTTTCTATCGCCGTCTCTCTCACTCTCGCCTATCTGCCTCACCCATCTCCGTCATACTAATATTAAATTGCAACGGTTAACACTCACGTATTTTATCACAATAGGCGTGACATGTTTCGACTGCCTCGGGCAGTAATCGTCGGACAGATAGAGTGGTGTTGTCACCTTCGCGATGCAGCCGAAACATGTCACGCCTAATCTGATAAAAATACGTGAGTGTTAACCGTTGCAATTTAATAATTGTATGGAAATGTGGCATAAACGGCCGTATCTTTTGATTGCGTTGACGTAGAGGTTTAATTTTTTCCCAACTTCAAGGGACCGCAGACTTGTGTATGTGGTATTAATTTCAACTTGCTACTTTTTCGCGTTCCTGAAATAAAGGGTCTTGACAGACTGACGGACGGACGGACAACAAAGTGATCCTATAAGGGTTCCGTTTGTTCCTTTAAAGAATGACTCACACTAGCACGAGAAGGGACGGGACGGGACGGGGCGGGACGGGAAAATCTGTCAATTTTTATAAAAAGAATCACGTGATAGCTCGGAGCCCTCGGATGTCACGTGACGCTTTCTTTGGAAATTGACAGATTTCCCCGTCCCGTCCCGTTCTAGTGTGAGTCATTCTTCAAGGTACGTGGAGAAAACGTGGTTTTACACGAGCCCAGCCTTTCAACATCGCATAAAACTGTCACATCAGCGCGCTTGACGGCAAAAGCTTTTTGTCCATTATAAAGGACATAATTTACAACTATGAATGAAGACGTGGACAATAAATTCTTAGTCGGCAGTTTCGACGCCTGAGTTAAAAAATCACGGTTGTCATGTGATTTTACGTTGGCAGGAAATTTTGAGGTCGGGGTCAAACGCAAAACGATGTTACACGTCTTTCCAAAACCCAATAGTACCCAAAAGTGAAAGATTGATTTTCTCTTTTTTTTTAACCTGGCAGGGGCTCCATGCACTGAGCTTTGGAGCGTACGGACTGTGAAGTGGGACGGTAGCTTGGGGAAAATCCAGGACCCTTCCGCGACATCACACTATATTTACTACTCTGGAATACTCCTTCTGAGTTTGCGTTCCAGAGAGATCGGTTGGACCGAGTCCAACCAAATCTGAGGTGTGTGTAAGAAATCTAGCTACTGGGAGTTTTATTGCTGCTTCGCTACCCCTAACCTAGCCGAGAAGATTCCAGCAAGAAACTCAGCTAGGTCCGATCGCGGTCGGATTGAAGATTTTCTCATTACACCTTTATCCACCTTAAGGATGACTCACACTAAGACGGGACGGGACGGGACGGGGCGGAACGGGACGATCTGAAAGAATCACATGATAGCTCGGAGCACTCGGATGTCATGTGACGTTTTCTATAGAAATTGGCACGTAAAATGCACGTCATTACAATATAGGTACTCGAATTCCCCGTCAACCAGATTTAAGGTTTGCTCTTCGTTGTCATACATAATTATGTACGTATACACTTTTGTTATTTAAGCACTTAGCGCAAGAGGCACTAGTTCACACTTAGTTCCGATATGCGTGAGCCTGTGAATGCGCTTGCGCATCCGGATTGCCAAAGCCATAAATCACGCTATTAGCCACAGTGGCTGGGGTACACTGGGCTTATCTTTTTCAGTACCATAGGTTGCTCTCGCTTTCGAATCGCTCTGAGTTCTTCATAACCGTATTCGATAGCGACTGCGGCATTCGAATGTATGTCCATCTCGCTCCTGCTAGAGTAGGGGTAGAACTGGTAGAAGCGAGATGGACATACTTTTGAATCGCGCAGTCGCTTGATGTAACCGTAAATTGTTATTTCTTCTTCTTTCTAGCATTTTCCCGGCGTATTCCACGACTCAGGGAGCCTGGGGTCCGCTTTGGCAACTAACCCCAAGATTTGGCGTAGCCACTAGTTTTAAAAGCGACTGCCATCTGACTTTCCAAACTAGAGAATAAATTAGGCCTGATTGGGGTAAGCCCGGTTTCTCACGATTATTTCCTTCATCGCAAAGCGATTGGTAAATATTAAAGTATATTTCGTCAGAAGTTCCGAAAACTCGTTGGTACGAGTTGGTTTGAACCCGTTACCTTCGGATTCGAAGTCGCACTCTCTTACCACTGTGCCACCAACGCTTCAAGTACTAAGTAAAAAACATGAATTTACTTACATATTTCTATTATAACTAATATTTAAAACGGGATAAATACCATGTATAAATATTTGTTTTATAAAACACCCGATATTTCGACACTGTTGGAGACATCCCTTTAAAATTTAGCCTGGTTATAAAAACTTCTTACTTATTATATCTAGGAGTATGTCCCTGTGTACCCCAGGCTTTACCACAAACCGAGACCCATTGTAGACGGCGGAAACGGTGGATTTTTTGTCCCCCTCTATCCCTTGTCAGTTTTTGAGTCGGATGATGTATGTCTTCATCATTCACTGCCAACATAGTAGTCCTATGGGAAGCGACATGATTTACCTATTATGTACGCCATCAGATATAACTGAGCAGTCAACGTACTCACAAATATCCGAACACGCCTCTATTGTCAAGTCAAAGTTGACATAAGAGTTGTTCATATATTTTTGAAGAAACTGGGCCGTTTCCATATATCTGATGGTGATTGTACTTAATTCTTAGGTACCTAACACTTATTTAAACTAAGGTTCTCACACATTTTAAAATGTACTACAACGGGGCTTAATCGCTTAAAACTTTGAAAACTAACCTCCGACGTTTCAAGGGCGACATTGTCCCCGTGATCCCGGAGAAAGACTGGCGGGGGTTGACATCATCTTCTAGCCGCGCGGGATTTACGAATTACCTGCATTTAGGGTACCTATTGAACATACTAGTCGTTCGGCCCGCCCCGAACGTGAACAAACAAACATAATAGTCTAACAAGCCAGTGAGCGCAGTAACAGTAGGATAGAGAGCATCATACTGTCTTTCTCTTACGCTAGTATTACCACCCCGAAAAAAGGGATGGATATATCGTTGGCTTGTCAGACTATACATAGGTATAAAGACAGATTGTCCAATTAAACTGGTAGAACTTACTCGCTTCTCTCGCTCGTCGATGAACATTTTGTGTAACCACAGGTTAACAAAACAATTATTACCTGCATTATTATTATTATTTATACGTCAAATAAAGCCTATCCGCCCGCATACGACACCACAATAATTCCCACACGGTTGACGTGTGTTTTATTATAAAAGGCCGTATGTTCTTTATAAAGGACGTTGGGTTTCGGATGTTCTAGAGCGAGGTAGCGGCGACACTTGTTTTATTTTCAAGATGGCGGCTCATTTGCGTCGTATTGTGTGTGCATGTGTGCACTGACACAGCTGTGAACCGGACATTTCAAAAAACTTAATAAGTTAATTTCGATCGCAGCGTCTCTGCTTAATACAAATTAATTGAGTATCCCCATACGCATTGTTATCCATGATTTCGAATAGTAGTTTATGCAACAGTGATATAATAATCAATTATAAGCTATTGCATACGCTAGTTTTTCTACGACAGCTAAAATAGCGAAAAAAGCTAAATTGAGAAAGGTGGCAGAATGTGGAAGATGTCGTATGCCCACTATAGAAATTAAAAAAAATCAACAGTGCTCATATATTGTATGAAAATCCATAGAAGCAGTGTTCTTATGGAATACCAAAGACAACGTTATAATGTATAGGTACTTTTTTATTATCGCTGTCAGACATCTAATTGACAGATAGAAGTGCTGGAGTAGAAAAAATGTCTTAGAACATTGATGCCGTACAAGTGTTGAACACTTTCAGTAAATGGCGCTACGGGTCTCCTTAAGGCATATAACCAAATGAAAGAAATAGTGGAAACATTCGCCGAGGTCAACTGGGCAGAGCGATCTGAATAAAAAAATCTAAAAGTCTAAAAATGTTTTTATTAATTATTATGTTTTTCGAAATAAGTTATTAAGGCCATGCAATTTTCAACGCGTGTGTACTGAGTGTGACTCACAACAAGAACAACAAAACGGCGTTTCTTACTCGTTATGTTTTGGTAAAAACTGGTTACTTAGTTGTGATAATTTGATTTTGGTGACAAGTGTGTTTGCTGAGTTAAAATGATGAAATAGCTACGGAGTTGCCTTGTGTATTTTTGTGTGCGTGTTTGCGAAAATGGTATTATAAGTGACGTGTGAGCTCCTGAGTGTAAGTTGTATACATTGGAGGACGTCTATCATAGGGAAAGCAATAGTGCCATCATCAATAATATAACTTCGAGAAACATCTCTAAACAAATGTAGTACAACCAGTTTTTACCCTACACTTCACCACCAGTCTAGACACGTGTATAGGCAAGCTGAAAGATACTCCACTATGAAACAAGGTTACTAAAATTTAAATGGAAGGTTCCATTTCCTTCCACCCTTCATCGACTCTGCTGGCACAAGGTCGTCAACCACGAGCCCAAGCATCGACTATTACCTACTCATACATCTACGTATCTGATTTTATATGGAAAGAACAGTGGACATCCGGAATTCAAACATTCCAAATCAGTGCCAACAGTGCCGCCAACAAACGGATAGTCGACAATCAGATCTCAAGGATTTTTAGTTTACGACGCACAAGAGAATCAGAAAGCAACTATTATGACCCCACGGAACGATCAATCATAATATCACTGAAGGATGGATACCTAACAATTAAGGACAACAAAGCACCACGGACAAAAATAACTATGATGTCTCTTGGAAAGAAGGGAAAAGTGGAAAAATTCATGACCTCGGTTGGGACTCGAACCTGCGACTCAATGATACAGGCCCATCGCTCTAATAGTTTATGACACATATCACCATCGACGACCGTATCAACTAGACTACCTACTTAGATCAGGGCATAGAAGGCACTCGGAGCAACCGCATCGCAATCGCAGTCATCATCCTTCTCGTACATATTTACACATTTATATATCTATCTTTCCTTAATACTGGGCACGATGCAAGTATTCGGTCTGGTTCTCTCTCCCGTCAACTCCCCTCCTCGACTGCACAAGCCCTACACTCCCAACCTGTACTTTTGGCCCACTGGTGTCTCGGGCAGGAGGGCCAGCTGAGCAGGCCAAGGCGGCAGACGATGTAGAGAATATGCAGGAAGGCCCGAATACTCGTCCCATCTCGGACTGGATAGGTCCGGACGGAGGCAGTTAAACCTCCAAATTATACGCCTCTGACCGACCGTCCTAGACCGTACTGGTACGTACATTCGAGCAATCTCGATTAGGCTCTCCGTCCCTTCCTCCTTGGTGTGACCAGCGCCTCCGCGTCCTTGCAGCTGAACGGCTGGCTGGTGGCGTCAGTTAACGATAACGATAACGATAACGATAACGATAATTAATAAGTAATGAAACAATACATAATAGGCCCATAGTAAAAAAGAAATTAATAAAATAAAAATTTAAACCCATAAACAGTAAAAACCAAATAACTACTACTAAATGATTATAAAATATAGATATTACCTATTACTAAATGATTATAAAATATAGATAATATATGTCCGATCGGCTCTAGTGTGCAACAGTGGCAGTAATAATGATATTGTGCCGGGAGCTATTGTGTCCCACTCAAAGGACATCGGGCGCAGGACGTTTAATGTACACATAGCCAAACATAACCCTTTCCCGATTATTTTAAATAAGTAATTTTATTAATAAAACCAGCCACGACCATGTCAGACCATGCTAAGTGTAGTGTTCCGTAGTTTACCGTCCTTCACAATAAGCGAACTTAAATAGGATTTAATATATACCATACTCTTGTCTTCTATTCCGCGATTGTTGTTCATTGAGATTAAATACTTTAGCACGGATTAATCGCGTTTATTTACACCATTACCCTACGCTGCGGCCCGTTAAAGCACTCGTTTTCACTGGGTTAATGATGACTGAGAGAATGCGAATTCTCCCCGTCAACCAAAAAAGAGAGGTATGGGCACAGCGGATGCATACCTATCGTTTAGTGTGGTAGGGCACAGCACAACGAATGTCGTCTCGCTCAAATCTGGAGCAGAGCCCATCTGGGGAAGTACCTCCACCTTACAGAAAACCGCAGTTAAATAACACTAGATCCTACTCATAGTGTTGTGTTTCTGTTGGTGAGTAAGGTCGCCAGAGCTCCAAGAGGATTCACTCTGTTGACAGCTGGGGACCCACGGAGCAAAGCTTGCCCTTTTAGCTGTCAACACAGCGAATTCTCCTTTTTTGTAAGGGTCAGCAACACGCATGTAACACGCCTGGAGTTGCAGGCGTTCATAGGCGACGGTGACCGCTTACCATCAGGCGGCCGTATGGTTGTTTGTCACCGTCGTAGTATTAAAAAAAAGGTTTCTTGTGCAAACTACCTGGTACAAAAATATAAAAATAAATATTTTGTTAAAAGGGATAGGTACTCTTTTTTAAAAATGACTCACGACTCACACTAGAACGAGACCCCCCCCGTCCCGCGCGGCACGCGGGACGGGGGGGGGGGAGACCCTTAGGTTAAGAGTTAACCATTGTATCTTTTAATAGTACATTGTGCATCTAGGGCGATAAGAAGGGCATTACTTACGAGGGTCTATTGAAGCCCGACGCCGTAGGCGGAGGGCTTTAAATGACCCGAGTTAGTAATCCCCTTACTGCCCGTGGTACACATAATGTTTTTCATCACATTTGCGAGGAAATAAATAAACTCTCTATACAGGTAAAGAAACAATAGAATGAATTGATAGAATGATCAGCGGTAGTGTAGTTGCACAGTCCACAGTACTCCGGAGTGACTACGTGCTGCGAGCGCGTGGGGGGCAGGTGCTCCGCGAGCTCCAGGCGGGCGGTAAAGTAGTATGAGAATCCTTTAAAACCATGGGAATAATACAGCTCTTTAAGTGTAAGTATGCTTGCATATAATATCACCATTTACGAGCAGGTGTGATGAAAAACCCTTTTTACGTTCGCCTATTGTGACGGACGGTAAATTTCGGAACCCTAAAATGAGCATGGTTCGACATGCTCTTGGCCCGTTTTTATATGTAAAACTTTTACGAAATTTTGACGTTTACCTAACAGTCTTACTGTCTGTTCTTTCAAAATTTGCAAAATTACCTAGATCTAGAGCAGAGACAAAGAAAATACCTACTTCAAATTACAGCTAATTACAACATCTACATGTTTAAGTATTTAACTTCGTCATAATGGTTATTACCGTCAAGAAACAAGTAACAAAGGTAGTTCAATCATACAACCGCATACAAACAGATTTAAAGACGGGGCGAGAATTTCGGGCATTCGGTCAGTGTTGCTATATGTGCAAACAAAATACTAGAGGTACGTTCACTCCGAACGTGAACTAGAAAACATGACATGTGTTTTGGGATACATTTTTGGGGAAATATGGATTTGGCAAAACATTTTTGACGATACATTAGTACCTAACCCGAAATACCTATTGATTACGTAATGCCAATAGGAGCTATCATATTGTCGCTCACCAAGCGGCGCCACTCATGCGTGGCGTGTCAATATGATAGAATTGTCAAAGTGAAGTTTGAAATGTTCCCACGTTCCACTAGCGCCAATCCTCATTAGCACGTAATGTTAACTGTAAGTGCCAACTGAACGGGTGAGTAAATTAAATTGAAATTGAATCATTTCATACATGTTTGACGTATAAAATATCACTTTAAATGTTTGACAGTTAATTTCCTTGGAGGCCATAACCTGGTTTGACTCTAGTTTTTGGTTGATTATTAGTCAAATAGGTCTTTAGTATTGAATATTAAAATAAAGCTAATGATGTCTAATGTCTGCCACACTGGTAAATTCTAGGGCTTGTGATATACGTGTTACACGCGGAACCGTAGCTACGTAGCCTTAGCACCGGCGGTGCTAAGATCCCGTACTACACGGTCACGTCAAAGATACGTATCCGTTTCTGGATTCGGCTACGTTCCCGCGAATCTCGGCTTCGGCTCCGCTCGGCTTCTTTTAATACACATCTTTTACAATTTGTACTGGTCTATTATTTTTGCCTCCAACATAATATTTGCATCTAATTATTTTTGATCTCTTAAATTTTTATTTAAAATGCAAAAGTATGGAAACTGAAATTAAAAACTCGCCCCTTGCATTACATTCGGGGGTTTTATTAAACCCCCACACGCATAAAATCTACACTTAACGTCACGGTCACGACTGGATCCGATCTACGTATAAATAAGATACGTATCTCCGTGTACACGTAGCTACGTATCTTAATTACACGTAGCCGAATCACACGGAGCAAACGGAGCGGATCTACGTTGCCGAATAACACAGCAACGGAGATTCGGCTACGGGTTCACGAAACACGGTCACGACCAGGAGCACTTAAATTCATCATAAATACAGAAAAACCTGCGTATACTGGCAACACTGCATTCACTCGCGTTTCTTCAACCAACCTTTTTGTACCGCGGATTTTTTTAATTACAGACACTGGCTGACTACAATTTAGTGACATTACTCTTTTCACACTAGAACGAACCGTATCTGTATAACATTAAAGTTGGAATTTCGTTGTCAGGTGGTTAATTTTAAAAAGATATGGCGCGCAGTTTTTTGGGCGGCCATTTTGGGAAAATACAAGTATGGCCGCTTTCCCTGATAATTGTGTTCTTCGTATTGGTGGTTTGGGGGAAACGTAGTAATTGTCGCTGATTGCGACATTAAATTAATGTTCCTGTGAATTGAGTTGGTGTTTTGATTAACGTCGTAATGATGAGATTGGGAGATACGGAAATTAAGTCAGCTTGGATGTTTGCTTAAACGGAGACGACACAAAAAAAGACGAGAAAAAAAATGTAGTAGTCTAAGAGGTGTACAATGTATAGAGATACCATAAATAATCGATCTGGGTGCCTGGCAGCTTTTCAGCGGTGGGCGTGGTAGTGGCAACAAAGGGGTTTTATAATCAAATGGCGGTGTGTCAATTAGAGAGCTCTGAGTTTGACGCTGGTAGCATTTACTCGCTGTATTGCAATAATAATAATAGCTAGAAAGACAAGTCCAGCAACTACCTAGACTTGGCCCATGTGGGAGGTTGATTCGGCGATCATTGTACCGATAGTTGTTTCGGCGAACGGTCTTATAGCGAAGAGTCTCGACCAACATCTCGAGAGGCTCTCGCTGCGAAGTTGTGGTTGGATCAAGGGTCAGATGCAGAAGGCGGTAATACTGGACACTGCGCGCATAGTCCGAAGGTTCCTCTCTGCGGCCCTAACCACCGGCATGGGCCCTGCCCTGTTGCGAGCGGCACTCTAGGTTAGGTTGTTTATAATATGTATTTGTTTTGTATTGTTTTTTATTTTTATATACGTATTGAGAAAATCCTAACCTAAGGAACAAAATAAATAAAAGAGAATAATAATAGGTACTTATTTTTTTAATACTACGACGGTGACAAACAAGCATACGGCCCGCCTGATGGTAAGCGGTCACCGTAGCCTATGGACGCCTGCAACTCCAGGGGTGTTACATGCGCGTTGCCGACCCTTTAAAAACTTTAACACTCCTTTTTTGAAGAACCCCATATTGTAGTCCTTTGGGAAAACAGCGGCAGGGAGCTCATTCCACAGCCGGAGCATCCGCGGGAGGAAGTTCCTCTTAAACCGCACGGTACGAGACCATTGGCATCATATCAAACAATTCCTCAGAGCACAATCCATTGTACAAGCGATAGAATACACATAAGGAGGCGAGGTCTCTCCTTAGACTTAAGGGTTCGATATCGCTCGTGAATAATAACTTACAATCATGTATACACGCGTTCAATAGTGTTTTTTTAGGGTTCCGTATCTCTAAAGGAAAAAGGGAACCCTTATAGGTGCTCTTTATATAAACATAATCAAATACAAGACAAAAAAGAATTATCATAATAACCCACACACGAATTTGTTTAACTTTTAAGTTAAAACTTGGATACCGCCTTAAGCAGGTCCTGTGTAAACACTCCTTAATTGCTCCTTGCCAGAGACTAAGGGGAATAGACCATAAACTAGAATTTTACAGATTATCCGTGCAATAAAACAAAAAAGGGACCACCCGACACATAGGTGACGAAATATACAGGATGGTAAAGTAGCGTGACATTTTGTTTTTAAAATGCAATGTTTTTGTTTGTGTTAAATCTCTTCCAAACAATTTTTTTTTTATACTACGACGGTGACAAACAAGCATACGGCCCGCCTGATGGTAAGTGGTCACCGTAGCCTATGGACGCCTGCAACACCAGGGGTGTTACATGCGCATTGCCGACCCTTTAAAAAAAAGGATGATTCGCTGTGTTGACAGCTAAAGGGGCAAGCTTTGCTCCGTGGGGCCCCAGCTGTCAACACAGTGAATCCTCTTGGAGCTCTGGCGACCTTACCCACCAACAGAAACACAACACTATGACAATGAACTGACAAACTTTAAAATGTTATTTTAAACGTCAATCTTCTGTTACGGGTTTAGTAACGGCCTCCTAACCTAGTCGGTAGTGACCCTGCCTACGAAGCAGGAGGTCCCGGGTCCGAATCCTGGTCAGGGCATTTATTTGTGTGTTTATCACGAATATTTGTTCCTGAGTTATGGATGTATCTATCTATTATATATATCGTCGTCTAGTACCCACATCACAAGCCTTATTGAGCTTACCGTGGGACTAGGTCGATTTGTGTAAAATTGTCCCACAATATTTATTTAAATATTTATTATTTATTTATCTGTTGAATTATTCCGTTTACTTAACACTTTACAGTCTGTGCTGTCAAATCTACGGAAACTAGCTTAGTTGGTCTCTAGAAGGGACCATACTAGGTGACAATAAGGTCACTTCACAAGCAAGTGAATTCGCTTTTTGTCATTCTGAGACCGTCCAAGGGCTCGTGCATAAGTCACGTGAGGTTTTATTCGACCGTTTTTTTAATTGGATACCCAATCAGTCGAAAAAAATGACGTCATAAAACTGCTGCAGTTGCGACTCTTTTTCATAGTCTTGTTTGGAACGTGGCGTTTTATTAAGTGCCTATGAGCTTTTAGCAGTGTTGGTAGTTCTGTGTATGAATTCAATGCGGCATTTTAATTTTATGTTTCTATTCATTTTTCAAACCTTCCAATGCGCTACCGCCATACTAAATCTATGAAATAATGGTGGCGAAATAGAAAACAAATTTTGGGCCACTTTTTTTCTCCTACTAGGATTAAAAGAGCTCGCGATTCTGAGTAGAAATGTATTACAAATTTTTAAATTTACTTTCAGAATGCTCTTTTTCATACGAAACATTTATCATTTGTATCATCATCAATGTAAGTTACGGTGTTAGTTAATTGGTTAGTTAGTGTACTTTGGTTGTCTATTGTTTGCCCGGAAGTTATATAAAATAATACTCATATGCCCGAATTTTATTTGCCCGAATTTCATTTGCCCGAATTGTTTGTTTACCATAAAAATGATATGACATACTCTTTGTTTACCCGATTATTAGATTCCAGAACGTACGAGTGCCATATTAATTGTTGTCCATATTATTAAGTGCAATAATATTATTTAATAGAATATTCAAACGCCATACTAAATAATGGTCTTTACAATAAAAATCAATGAGATATTATGTAACACAAACGAATATACAAAAGAAGAATTTTTGCGTGCTTTAGCATCGAATTTGTATCTACACTAAGTGTAATAAATGTAATTTGTTGCGTTGATTGTAACACTACAATAAATACATTGATTATTATATATTAAAGTTGTTTTTATTTATAATTTTGTATTATATATTATTAAATAGAATTATATATTTATTGGAAGTCGGTTCTGGCGCTTCGCCGGCCGCTACCGCGGCACGCTCGCTTCGCTCGCTCGGCTCGCGCGCTATAAGGTCACGGTTCAACCTAACACTCCTCCTCGCTTCGCTCGTCGTCGTACCTAAACTGACCAGCCTTAGAGTTGAATAGGTAGGGAAGTTTTCTGACTTATCATAATTTTGTATTATATATTATTAAATAGAATTTTATATTATATTGGAAGTCGGTTCTGGCGCTTCGCCGGCCGCTGCCGCGGCACGCTCGCTTCGCTCGCTCGGCTCGCGCGCTGTATGGTCACAGTTCAACCTAACACTCCTCCTCGCTTCGCTCGTCGTCGTACCTAAACTGACCTGCCTTAGAGTTGAATAGGTAGGCAAGTTTTCTGACTTATAATAATTTTGGATTATATATTATTATATTGAAAGTTCACAGTTCTAACCAAACCTAACCTAACCTACTTTCTGGGAAGCAATTTGGATGGCAAATGATATTATGGCTAGTGATCATTATGGCTTACAATGATGATGACAAATGATATTATTGATATTGATTTTATGGGAAACAAAGTTTCTGGCATGTGACTAATATAGTAAACAATAAGTATTGCATATGTAATTATGGGAAAACATATAATGGCTGTTGACTATTATGGCAAATGAAATTCTGGCAAGTGGGTGTATACCGTGTACTTTTGCAGCCGCTAGTCGCCGCCACAGTTTCGGGCAGGCTGAAAACCAGCGCTGGAACCACGCTGTAGAGGCGAGGTTTCAAGCACATAGACTGTTCTTTTGTCACATTGTCCTTTTGACGACCGGTTGGCGTAGTTGGTAGTGGCCCTGTCTGCTAAGCCGATGGTCCTGGGTTCGAATCCCGGTAAGGGCATATATTTGTGTGATGAACACAGATATTTGTTCCTGGGTCATGGATGTTTTCTATGTATTTGTATATTATATATATCCGTAACACAAGCCTTCTTGAGCTTACAGCGGGACTTAGTCAATTTGTGTGAGAATGTCCAGTAATATTTATTTTATTCATTTATTTATTGTGCTTTTTTTAATAAAATATAAAATGTTTAGGTTTAGTCTAGAGTGTATTAAGTGTTTGTTTAATATTAATGTAACTATGTTTTTTTTTGTAACAAAAAATATTTTTCTTTCTTTTTAATGTCATTCTGACCCACATATTTTAACGTTTATGTTCAGTGTGCGTAGCCAAGATGCCAATCGCTCACGCTCAGTCGCTAACGAAACGCAACTGTCATTGTCACACTAATAAGGAAGAGTGATAGAGAGAGGTAGCTACGATACGTTATTAAGCGTGAGCGATTGGCATCTTGGCTAAGCACGCTGCTGTCTGTCTCTATTTCTTTTAACATGTCAATTATACAAACGTTTTCGCTCAGTCGCCGCGTCACCGAAGTATCAAAACTGAAGAACTTTATGAGTGTTCATTAAGCTCTATGTTGCTGTGGTCTGTGACCATGCAATTAAGGATGACTCACATTAGCACGGGACGGGACGGGACTCTTCCTTACTTCCTTAATATAAAATTAATTTGAACCGACCTGTATAAAGCCGTGTTTACACTGCGCGGCGCGACGTGCGACATTCGTCAGCAAACATAAGGGCAAACACAGTCGAAATCACACGTCGCTAACTAGATGCGACTACAACGGTGTTGGCACGACATGGGAGCCGTAGGAATACTTGAGTAATGAGGCATACTCAGAGATTTGACTGTAATATTTTATTGAAATTAAACACTTTAGCACGGATTAATCGCATTTATTCACAGGGTGAAGATGATGACTGAGAGAATGCGAATTCTCCCCGTCAATCAACAAAATTACAGTTTGTACAAGTAACTTTGTTGATCATCATCATATTAACCCTGTGAAAACGAGTGCTGTAAAGCGCTCGAAAAGTAGGGTCATGGTGTTAATAATAAACGCGATTAATCCGTTCTAAAGTGTTTAATTTCAATGAATAACAATCGCGGTAACATAAGACAATATTATGTAATATCTTAGTTAAGCACGAATCAAATCATTTATTAAATGTATTAAATGTTTTGATTCACGTTTCTTTTGTTTTTTTAATAGTCGCACTACTATAAATAAATTATAAAATAAAAGAGATGTCATAATATACTACAACTACAGGAGGGCCGATCACACGTGATCGGGTAGCCCAGTTGTTAGGGCGTCTGCCGCGAAAGGAGGTCGCTGGTTCGATCCCAGCCCTGCTGACCGGGGGCCTTGGTCACTTTTTCTGTAGTTTTTGTTTTTAGTTAAGAATATAAAAATACAGGCCAAGTGGAAATCGGAATCGCCCACCGAGGGTTCCGTACAAAGGATGCTGCCTCTTTTGGCCTTAGGTACCTAAAAATATTGGTGGCACAGAACTCTCAGTGTGCGGAAAATATACGGTTTTCAGATTTTCTCCTGTACTTGTGCTACAAGCTCTTACTTTTTCACAAATTTCGTTATTCTAGGCCAACGGCAAGTACCATATACATTTTGATTGCCATAGCAAATGTATGGGAAATGCGACATAAATAGCCGTTTGATTGCGTGAACGTAGAGGTTTGGTTTTTTACAGCTTTAAGGGACTGCAGATTTGTGTACCTATTAATTTCAACTTGCTACCTCTACGTGTTCTCGAGATATAGAGTCTTGACAGACAGACGGACGGACAACGAAGTGATCCTAGAACGGTCCCGTTTTTTCCATTTTAGCTACAGAACCCTTAAAAAACGAATTTTGTAGATATATCACTCCAACTCAATTTTAATTAACTATTATGAGTGTTCACACTAAACACAGCTCTATTTCTAAGACATAAGAGTCGCGTTCAGGTGTTTTTGAGCACCTAGGCCGCACCGGTACAAACAACGCTTTGGTGAACTATACTGGTGTCACCGCGTACGAGACAAAACCAAACGATAGAACAAAAGACATCAACGAGCGAAACAGATTGATTTCCACCAATCTGCGCAGAACGCGTCCAGGTCATCTCGCCATCTATTCGGTCTGCCCCTTCCCCGGCCTACACTGTCTGGGTAGTCCCGTGGTCAGTAGTAAGAGAAGAGGTGAGGCCTTCCTCGCTCTCTGTCTCTCTCCAGAGCGCCTACCACGAACCGCGAACGAAAGTATACCTCCCTTTCGCACTTGTGATTTATCACTCAAGTGCGACAGAGAGGTGAAACTTCGTTCGTGGTTCGTGGTAGGCCTTCTGGGCATTTATTGTTCCCATCTGATGGTGGGGTCTGCCTTCCTTGTCTTTCTCTTCCACTTTGCCCTGTCTGACGTGTCGGCTTCAGAAACATTGCAGCTCTCCAGATCCTCAGAAGGTGAGGCCTTCCTCTAACAAAGGCAAATAACGAATAACGACAAACAGCTTTAAAGTATTTTAAATCTACAAATTAAGTTTCATGCAAGACAATTTCTATCAAAAATAATAATCTTGTTTTCTATTAAAGAATTTTTCGTTTAACACCTTTGGCACTCCTAAACTATCTTACATTTTGCATTTAACCACGACCTTGTACATTTATAATAAAGTCTATTTTAGATTAACATGATTGCACTACTTAATGTGTCAAACGATTCTATACAAAATTAAATATGCGAATTGATTAGACTCTAATACAAAGAGATAAAGCTTATTTTCGCTAATCGCGAATAATTTGTAATTGAAATTATGCGTATTCATACTTTCTGTCGTAAATAAATTCAAAATGGCGTCTCTAATAAGACAAATTACGTTGACTAATATAATTAAATAGACATATTTGTCTGTATTAGTAGAGACTAGTTAGTTTTATAGACTGGTCTTTGTACAAAGTTCGGTTGATTATTAACCACAGAACTATATCGAGACATAACAAAAAAGCTGATTATTTTGTAAGGAGACTGAGCGTGTAATGTTTTGCATACGTTATTTTAGGATAGTAGTACAGTCAGCTGGAGAGTTAAGTACCCCCCCCCCCCCTCCTGCATATAAACATTCTATGCAAAAAAGAAGAAAAAAAAAAGTTTAATCGGGACGCTTCAGTGTACAAAAATATAGCACTTTTAAACAATAGCGTCACCGAAAAGGTTTCTACTAAGCTTGATGTGAAGGTACCTTTTGCGTATCTTGACGCTGGTCTTCCGTAGAAACCTTTTCAATAAAAAGTGACGAATTGCACAAACAAGGTCTCTTAAACTCTGTACCTGACCGTACATCAAAATGAAGGTATCTCAAGAGACATCTTCCACTTTGTTGTTGGTGTTTTAGCAATTAAATGTCGAACAACGAGTCATTTTGTGTTTTAAACCTGATGTCGCAAGCAGTCCACAGGAGTGGACTAAAGTTGGCGGAGACTATTTTTGTAGTTCTGTGGGTACCAAGGTTCTATATCTGTGTGTCTGCCTATGGTATCGTGGCTCCCAAACGGGTGACCGATTTTAATGTGTTTTTTTAAACCAAAGTGATATTTAAATAAAGCGGCATTTTCTCGTTGTATAGCAAAGCTGATACTGATTGTGCGAGGAAGCCACCAGCTCTTCGGTCACCACTTACATACTGACGTTCGCGATACCTGATTAACTTCTGCCCTAGCTTGAGGAGTCTAGAATCTTAACTCGTCTCTGCTAATCTAATAAACACACATTTGTCTGTATTAGTTGAATTTGGACGCGGTAGTGGGTTGTGCCAATTGGAATTTGGTGCTAAGTTAACCCCCTGCTGATTGGGGAGAGTGGGGTAAATTGGATGATGACTTAATGTCGAACTTTATGACAAAATCTAGGTGAAATAGAAAATGATCAATTTATCCTAGAAATTAAAAATTCAATGAGTAACAACCGCGAAAATTATAGGGAAATCACTCATCGTCACGTGACATATCCGAGGGCTCCGAGCTATTACGTGAATCTTTCTATAGAAATTGACAGATTTTCCCGTCCCTTGGGACTAGTTCGATATATATTTGTTTATTAACTGCCCAACTCTCCTCTATTCAAATATGCGAGGTTTTGCCACTCACCGGATTTTTGTTAATCTGTATAAAAACTTGCATCCTGGGGCTTTACCATGACGTCTTAACGCAATGGGAGTTACCGTATTGTCGCTCACCAGGCAGCGCCACTCATGCGTGGGTCCTGTATCAGTATGAGAGAAATGTCAAAGTGACGTTTAAAATGTTCCCGCGGGACCCACGTTCCACTAGCGCCCCTAGCGGAAAATCGACTCGCGGTAATCCTCATTCTGTTTAGGCTCAGTGGTATGGAAGCGACTCAATTTAGGTCGTCAACTGAATCGCTTTAAGACGTCATTTTAAGATCCCTGGTAACCTCTTGACACTTTGATAAATTCATTCTGACGACCGTTTGGCGTAGTTGGTAGTGACCCTGCCTGCTATGCCGATGGTCCTGGGTTCGAATCTCGTTAAGGGCATTTATTTGTGTGATATTTGTTCCTGAGTCATGGATGTCTATGTATTTGATATTATATATATCGTTGTGTGAGTACCCGTAACACAAGCCTTCTTCAGCTTACTGCGGGACTTAGTCAATTTGTGTAAGAATGTCCTGTAATATTTATTTATTTATTATTTATAATCATCACCGTCATCCAGTCTTATAACAGACGTCACATACCAAAAGAGCTCCGACTCTTTATTGCATATACAAATACAAATCATTAGTTCCTTGAACAAAATAATGAACAGATGAAGATACGGAGGAAAAAATATAGTTCCACCAAAAAGGATGACTCACACGAACGGGACGGGACGCGTCCGCCGATCTGTCAGGTTCTATAGAAAACGTTATGTGACCTCCGAGGGCTCACGTGAATCTTTTTATAGATATTGTCATAATTATCGTCCCGCCCGTCCTAGTGTGAGTCATTCTTAATACTACATTTTTAAAACCCTTATTCTGTTTATTTTTTACATTTATAAGATTGGGTAATTATTCATTTAAAAACAAACATTACATAAAAACAAGAAAAAAAAACAATTAATATTAAAATTAAAACTAAATCTACAAATAAAAAACTGGCTCCAACTCGGTGCCTTCTGGCAGGGTGCCAAGAAGGCTGGCATTGCCGCGCTGGACGGCAAGTCCAATGCGTTGCACAAGGTACGAGCCAGCTCTCCTGTCACCCGTAGCTTCTATGAGACGCTTTGCCAGTCCTTATAAATAATGTGGGTGCCAGGGCCCCACGGTCCAAGAGTTTCTGCCCCAAACGGCTCAAACATGTATCCTGTTTGCTTATATTTTTTCATATCGACAGTTTAAAAAAACTCATTAATTATTAAAACATACCCACCGTACGATATAATGATATAAATTAGTTCTACTCGTATGAAATCGTCACTAATTAGGTAAAAGTAAATGACCTAGTCATTTATATCTTTTATATATATCTATACGAATATACAAAAGAGTCACGTTAGACGACATACTGGCAGTCAAATGCACGACCGAAATGAAATTCTTAAAATATTGTAAAAGCCCATTTAAAAAGTAGGTACTTTATGAAATTCATCCCATAAGGCCCACTTGCACTACCCAGGGTTAGCTACTAACCCGAAGTTGAACGGCCAAATTACATACAAATAAACGCTTAACTCCGGGTTATGTGGCTAACCCCGGGTGGTGCAAGTGGCCGTAAGAGAGTTAATAAGGGGTCAAAAGTTTTAAATTTTGAATGGATTGATATATGAGGCTACGCTGTATAATAAAAATTACAAAATCAATAAAATATAATTAAAATCTCAATCTACCGTATAAAAATCGCCGACATTCTCTCCCAAATATTTGGACACGCCATTTATCTTTCTGTATGTTTGTCTGTCTAACTGCGAAATTATTCTAATGAACGACTTAAAGGATAATTTATTGTCCAAATCAATGAAGCGACGACGTTATGCATGACGGCGCTAAGAACATATTCATACTCAAATATACAGTACGAGTAGGTGTAACTGTACAAAATGTTCCATTTGTGTTCGTTTACCCAATTTCTCGAGAGATGTCGCTGTTACCTCGGCTACAACACGCGAACGTTAGTTCGCTGTAGATTGTATAGGTTAAAATGTTTTTCTATTTTTTGTGAGAATATGTGTGGAGAAAGAGTATAGTTAAATATACGTCAGTTTATTATTAAGCTCGTTATTTCATTTTATGCTCCCTTTTCGAGACCCTTGAGTTGCGTTATTGTTGCGTTATTGTACAGTAACTTACCTACTAGCTACCTTTACCTATCTTAAATCTAAAATAGATCCTTAAGGCCTTGCACTCATACCTAGGATGCTGGTGGCAATTCCTTGTTGTATCGAAGTTATGATACGTTTTGCGAGGAAGCCGCTCTTCGGTCACCAGTTACATCAACCATCTTATATTAGTATGCTCAAATAGGTACAGCAATGCCAATAAATCTAAATTAGATCCTTAAGGCCTTGCACTCATACCTAGGATGCTGGTGGCAATTCCTCGTTGTATCGAAGTTATGATACGTTTTGCGAGGAAGCCGCTCTTCGGTCACCAGTTACATCAACCATCTTATATTAGTATGCTCAAATAGGTACAGCAATGCCAATAAGCATAGCGATATTTTGCTTTAATTTCTTCTATCTGCTTTGTTAATCTGTTTTGAGTTATAATATTTAATTAGTCGTATGGCGAATTTATACATTGTAGGCAAGTAATTGTAAGTCGACATCCAGGTTTTGAATAAAGAATATTGTGTGGGTAGTTTAGGCTATTATCTAAACTGAATATTTGCAATTTAATAGGATTTCATAATATTTTAAGAGCTTAAGTAAAGATGGCAAAATGAAATTTGTAGTTTCAGAAATTGTAGAGTTTTAGATATACGTGTATACGATTTTAAGCTAACATACATTATAATTACTATTTAATACGAGATATGTACCATGTATATTTGTTTTATCGAGCTCCCGATATTTTGGCGTTCACGGCGTAACTGATTTACTGCGAGTTTTTATTTGTGGTCTACCCACACGCCGTAGCGATCTACCCGCTTACGGGTTCGTTTAATTTGCGCGGTCATCATCATTTGACGCTGTGCTGTAAAGGGCTTCAAACGTACGGCCATGGTATTATTAAACGCGATTAATAAGTGCTTCATTTCCCTAAAATCTAACTCGAAGGTAAAGTTTTACGCGAATTCATGCATATTTTAGACGCAGTATTCCTTTGAATTGTTCCACTGTTTCTCTTACACATACAGCATAACGCCATCCACGATTTATCCGTTTTTCGACCGCCAGCGTCGACTATCCATTACATTCGCAACTAGACATATAACTCATAACAAAATACCATTTCTAAATACAACTTTACCGCAATAGCATAAGACTCAAAATAGCTTGGCAAGGCGAACTTAATTTAAAGGTGTCTATTTAACGTACTGAATTAGGCAAATAACTGTATATACTAGTTTTTGGATGTATTGACCATTTTGTATACATTTACATTATGTGTATAGTTTTATTGGAATGTTAACAAGATTAGTGCAGTTTTTAGAAAATAGGAAATTTGGCGGCTGTTTTGTAGTATTGCATTGAACTTGAATTAATAGGCAGAGAGCTAACTACGGAAATAGGTAAGCAATTTATAGAGTTACGAAACCCGTCTTCCTCCTTAGGAGGAAGACTTACAGTCCTCTTAGACTATAAGTACTATACTAAAATCATATGACATTTTTTGTTTCTTTTAGCTTCAGGAATACGCTGTTAAAAACTCTCGCAATGCTCACGGACACCGTGTATATAATTATCTTCGTCTAGTACCCACAACACAAGCCTTATTCAACTTACTGTGGGACTAGATTTGTCGAATTTTGTCCCACAATATTAGTTTATTATCTATTTTAACTAAATTTCTTGACTTTTCAATTAAAAACACATCTAAGTTTGAAAATCTCGTAGTTAACTTTCCCATCTAAATCTAGCTAGCTAAAGTGAGTCATCAGCCACGCCTGACAATTAGTAATGACTATAATGAAAGCTGGTTCGACTACTTAGTGTCTTAACTAGGAGCCAGTTCGAAACTGACTTAAGATGCCATTTAGAATTAGTGTCACGGTTATTGGGATATGTTTCTTTAACACATTCATATTATAAATAAATAAATATTACAAGACATTCTTACACAAATTGACTAAGAGCCGCAGTAAGCTCAAGAAGGCTTGTGTTACGGGTACTCAGACAACGATATACCGGGTGTTTCCTGTAATAGGAGGAATAAATTTAATCGAAGACAGTACTCCCGAATCTGAACAACGTTTGTTAAGCGACTTTTAAAAATAACGTTTTATTTGATTTTTATTACACTTTAAAGTTTATTAGAAGACGCAATGTACAGCGAATTTTGTTAATTTTGAACTATGACAAGAGACGTCAATTAGGCTGATGTTAACGTACATTGAAAATACTATACTATTTAGTTTGTATGATAAAGTGAAAACATACAGAATACATAATTTTTAAAAGTCGTTGAACAAAAGTTGTTGGTTCGAGGAGTTGGTTTATTGCTCCTGTTACAGGAAACACCCGGTATATAATATACAAATACATAAATACATAGAAAACATCCATGACTCAGGAACAAATATCTGTGTTCAACTGACAAATGAATGCCCTTACCGGGATTAGAACCCAGGACCATCGGCTTAGCAGGCACGGTAACTACCAACTACGCCAACCGGCCAACAACAATTACAACAGTATTAAAACGCTTTAATAGGGATTAAGGGGCTGATAACACCTAATTTATGTTTGTGAGCAGTATAAATTTTTTTTTTATATAAGCTTCTGCTATTAAAATTACAATTTCATCACACTCATAGTTAAGAGCTTGTAGCAAGATACAGAATAAAGGAGCTGGATAACCAATCAATCGATAAAAAGTGACGCCATAAAAGTGCCGTAGTTGAGAAGGAGGCTAGCTCAATTGATCTCGGGTGGAAAGAGCTGGAGGAAGCCGCTGAAGATCGAGCTAAGTGGATAAATCTTCTTAGAGACCTATGTACCTAATGAGGACTAACAGGAACACATCATCATCAAATGCAAAAATCGTATTATAAATATGGTAAAAATGCATTTTTCGAAGGTGCTTAAAAAAAATCTTTGTACTTTGTGTGATCATGTAAAAGGCCCCTTAACTAGAAATGAAATCGATCCTGACTAATGATGCACATTCCCAGCCAACTACATGGAAAACGAACTGGAAAAGTGCTGTCAATGCTTTTCACCTGTCTGTCTGCTCTATCGACTAAAATATCAGTAATCAATCAACTATTGAGTATTGAATTCACCGGGCGACTATGCTTTCGTGTGTATGTCCATTTCTTCTCTTCTACAGGTCGCATTTATAAAACAATCCTTATGAAATTTTGTATTTTTTTTTTATTACATACATTGTTTGTGTTGAATACATTTTAGGAAATTTTCATAATAATAGAATTGGCACAAAAGTCCTACGTGCCATAGATCCCAAAGGCGCTTACGACCTTTATGCCCATCCCCGCCAGATATTCAGTTTTAAACTTTGCAGACAGACTTACGAGGTCTACAGCTCATAAAGCCACTAGTAAAGTAGTAATAGAGTTAGACCATTTTATCTATTCCAAGCAAATGAAATGAACTGTCAAACTTTATAAAGTGTTATTTTAAACGTCAAACTTCCACGAAATTATGACTTAACACTGTCAAAGTCTGTGTTATCAAAAGTTAGAATACTTAACATAGTCAGACTCAAGTCGCAAATTCGCAATGCTTCATAGCTTCTAACCTCCGTCGGCAAAATTAGGAATAATAATTTCTGCAACACATTCCATAATTCGTTCAAAGCCCTCGATTCCACGCTTAAACAGTTTTCTTTTTAAAAACCCGTCAAAATCCAATTCACATTACGTTTTGCGCGCAAACGGCCACAGAGCGCCAAAAAAAAAACATTCTCTTTGGATTAGCACTAACAAAAGATTTCAATAAGTCCCAAATTCTATACAAAATGGTAAAACACAAATAAAACATTACAACTCGCGAAATTAAAAACAAACCAATTTCGATCTTATATTTATAACGGGAAGGCGTATGTGATTCTTAACGAACAGCATAGGTAGGTTTGTCAAAAGATTCAAATTTCGAACGTAATAAAAGGTGTTTTAACAGACAAAAGATGGATACGGACGGAATTAAGTCTTTTATCAAGAAACCTTTGCTTTAGTTGGAAATTCGAAACTGTGGGTTGCTCTATTTTAGATTATTTTGGGTTTGTAGGTGACAGATGTTGGGATAAAATTAAATCTGTCTTTACGTAGTGGAAAAAATGGGCTCTGCCCTAAATCAGGTAGCGTCAGAACAAGATAAGCTTACATCGATTTTCATATTAGACTGCGCAACGCAAAGCCGGGTTATTTGTTTAACAATCTATATATGTACGTATGTTTGTTTCTTTATGGCTAACTAAATATCAAACGCGTGGACCAAATTTTGATGATTCATAAGATAGGATACGATAAAAAGTAATTTATTTACCCAAGTACCAAATAAATTTGACAATATTATGCAAGTAAAGATAAAAAAAAGGTTTGATAAATATTTTTTTTGTCAAAGAAATGTGGATTCTAAATTAAATTTTATAATAAAATTATCCCATATGTTAAAAGTGTGTCTCAAGTTACATTGAGAATTCACCACTAACTACACTATTTATTTGTAAGAAATTTAGTATCGTTCGGAGACTTTTCTGCTTAAAAATCCTATAGATAGACACTTTTTTGGAGAAACGTAACTTAGTGAGTTTCTAAAGTTACCTAAGAAGTGGCCATCTTTGAGTGCTATATCATTATCATTACCCTGCCCTGGCTTTTCAAAACTAAATGTATGTATGTATGTATGTATGTGTGCTGTCACTTAGTCACGTCATATGACAGTAAGTGTAGCAGCTATCGGACATCAGCGGTCGGACCACCGGCGCAGAGCGGTTGCAGACGCGACACTGCTTTGATCACTAATACCAGTCCAAATCTTAGAGCAACACTGGCTTCAAACTCGGTAGGGAGACGGCATAGTGACATCTTACGGAAACGGAAACGTGCACACAGACGCACTTCTCACACACTACATGCAAAAAACAATCTTATAATTTAAACATTCGTGAGTCATACTGATATTATTTTGCAAAATTTGCATGATTTGGTGGACACGGTTAGTTCGGTGTGCTTGTCGTTGATCCCTCAGACGATCCGACAATTCAGACTCCCGCAACGACGGCGCCGGATTGCTCGAATCAGCCCGCTTCGTCGCGCGTGACCCGTTACCTTACCTACGCGCCTGTCTCGGGCAGTGATGCCCGAGCCGCGAAGGTGACAATACCACTCTGTCTGTCCGATGATGACTGCCCGATACAGTCAAAACATGTCACGTCTATTGTGATAAAATTACCTGAGTGTTAACCGTTGCAATTTAAAAAACAACTGTGATGATGACACTACGAGTAACACATAGAAAATGATACAATTACTCTACAGAAAATGAAGTACAACTACACAAACAAATCTTACACACGATATAATTTTGTGAACAGACTAGTGATAAGAGAGAGCCGCGTATGCCTATTTGGGCTTGTATTTCGACAGACTAGTTCTTAAATCTGGTAAAAGCTTTTATCTAAAAAAATGTAGTTTAGTTGTCAACAGCAATTATTATCTGATTACGCGATAAATTAATAGGCGATAGTAGGTGGACGTGTCAAAATAAACCGCGGTTTATTTTGACACGTCCACCTACTATCGCCTATGAATTTATCGCGTGCTCTTGCAATTAGATCTATCCCGCTCTTTTTTGCTCGAGTATCTGGACTTTTTAGTGTTTATTTCTGCCGGTCTGTCGGCTCGTTCCTCTTTGCCCGCGCGCACCTCAAAGCTATCAGCGGCTTAAAGCGCCGATAGTGGTATGATTCATTCGGTTTTTATGCGCCATTAATGTCCTAGCGTTTGACGGGCAGGGTTCCCGGGGCAGGCGGAAAACTCTCGCTAATGGAAGTGGAAAATATGCAGTAATTATAAATTGAAATAGATGTCATATACCTACTAAAAAAAAATGTATCAACAAAAAGTTGTACAGTAATTGTTGCTAGTATAGATATAGAATAAAAGAACTGGATACCCAATCAGCCGAACAAAATTACGTGATCAAAGTGTTGCAATTCCGACACCTTTTCACATAGTCTTGTTTGGAACGAGACGTCTTGTCAGGTGCCAACAGGCTGTAAAGTTTTAACAGTGTTGTAGCTCTGTGTATAAATTTGACACTTTAAGGGTGACTCACACTAGCACGGGACGGGACGGGGCGGGACGGGGAAATCTGTCAATTTCTATAGAAAGAATCACGTGATAGCTCGGAGCCCTCGGATTTCACGCTTTCTATAGAAATTGACAGACTTTTCCGTCCCGCCCGTCCCGTCCCGTCCCGTTCTAGTGTGTCATCCTTAATGCTTAGTCAGTAAGCTCTTTTTCGTACGGAACAATTATCCTCTGTATCATCTTCATTACAAAATTGTTCGCTAATGTCATTCGGACCTACACTTTTTGACGATTTTGTTTTGATTTATGTATTTTTTTCTTTTAATAAGTCAATGCTAGGTAGTCATAGTCATTATCATAGCCTTTTATATTATTTTAAATATTACATGTCAACAAATTATTCTACATTCAAATTAATTAAAATGCAAGGTTATTTTGGATTCATCACATTAAGGATGTATCAGACTACTTAGTACGGGCCGGACCGATGTGTTAGTTTCTATAGAAAACGTCATATTGTGACCTCCGAGGGCTCTCTAACGGAGAAAAAGGGTATAGAGGAACTGCAATGAAATGTCAACTCTGTTCAATTAGAAGGTAATTGCATTTCGTTTGTTTCATTCCATTTTAAAAGCAATTGAATACACTTTGTAGTTCCTAAGCACCGATTGAAAATTCATTGATAATTTTGATTGTATGATGGGCGCAGGGACCGGAAAACCCCTCTTTAGGCTTAAGCCTATCGAGTTGGTTACCTAATCATATCTGTTACACAATGATACTGTAACAGCAACATTCAGTAACCGAATACAAACGGTAAGCGAAATGTTGCTGTAACAGTAACCATAACCCGGTTAACTGCAAAACCCAATCCCGATAGGGTTTTTGTTTGGGGTTTTCTTTAGGTTACTGTTAACCTTATTATAACAAACGAGTATACTCTTTACGTGTAAGTAAATTAGATTCAATATCTAATAACAGTAGAGGCTGGCATCGGCAAAGACAATTCCGTGTCAACAGTGAACGATAGAAATGTCGTAAAGGACATATAAAAACCTCGTACTTAGGACATTTGTATCTTGCACTGTTTTTTGGGTCCAACAGGTAGAATAACCCAGGTTTGTTTCATAGTTGTCACTTCAATCAATTTTGAACTATAAGCCGTTACACTAGAGTTGTATTAATAATAACAAGCGGTTTCTACGTCTTACACTTTCAAATTAAAGCGAAGACGGCAACGCGACGGCACGTGTTAATAATTTCTTATTTTTCTTCAAATACACAACAACCCGTTAGATTGAACTAGCTTATTTCATCAAATAAAATGTCATACCTTACAACTTCAATTCACGTTATAATAAATAAAAATACTTCTATTAATTACGTGAATTTCTTAAGCTTTCGAAAATTAAAAGTGTAGTACTAAACAAAATTGCAATTAATGAAACTGACAACAACATTACGTTTGCTTGCATGTTGTGATTTAAAGTTATTGGTAGTCTTTATTTTGACGGATTTAACTTGTTCAACGAATTTAGTGAATATCTCTTACGAGTCTTACGACTAACGTCGGTAGGTGATATTTTGTTAAGTTATTTAATCAAAACATTCAAAACCATTGTAGTAGGAACGAATAGGAATAAATCGTCTAATACTGCACGTGCAATGATAATCAAACAACTTAGGTAGCCAAGTTTACAAGTCGGGCTCGCGTGTAATTTAGATCCGAGTATCCGTGGTACTCGTAGAAACAGATCTTAAATACACGCGGACCTAACCCATCCTTATCCGTTACCATAACGTTTTAGGGCATTTTCAAAAATAGGGTACCATTTTCATTTCTTTTTGAATATAGGAAGTTTTGGGTTTTTTGTAACCAGGATCACGAGTACTATTGAAAACAAGAAAAATAGTGTCCCGTTTTTTTTGTCAGCTTTGTAACGCATTTTTTTCATACATTTCGTATGGGCCGTTACAAACCTGACAAAAAATTTTTTTTATGGAAAATTGAGGACCCATTTTCATTAAAAGGGTGCACTTTTTTCTGAAAATGCCCTTTAACGCAATTCAGTTAAGGTTCAGGTTCAGGTAAGGGACCTGTGCTCAGTTGTATGGCAGCGACTCAGTTTAGGCCCTAAACTGAATCACGTTAAGACGTCATGGTAAGGCCCCTTGGCGTGTAAAGTAACAGTGCATGATAATTAAAATATAAAAAGTAGGGATACAAACAAAAAATTAGACATACTCGTAGTACATATTATGATCAATGTGAACAAAAATCAAAATACAAAATATTCAGCAAAAACAATTCTACAACGATAGTAAAAAATAATATCGCACTTTTGTCTTAAATCTTCATAATAGGTAGGTCTTCCCATCACGGAACAATTGTGTTCCGGACCTTTGGGAGGCGTACGCGGAGCCGAAGCCAACACGCTGAGACCCTTTCGACAATTTAATGAAATGTAAGGGGTACACCGAGCGAATGATGCACCTGCCCGAGTTATGGGATGCACGCAGAGGCAGCACCGCCAGGGTGTATAGACTATTGAGATTTAATGGAAACTAAAATATACTGGTCTATTAGGTGAAGGTGGTTGACTAAATACTGTATTATAGAGAATAAAATCAGACGTCTGCCTAACAAAATGGTAATAAATTTAATTTACGGCAAACGGTGACTCGCCCACATAAGATGGGCCCCCACAAAAAGCGACATCTAAGAGAGCTCGAGAGCAACACCAGTATGAGGGCTGGGGGTAGAGAGGTGTCACTAAACTTTGAACATATAGCCAACTCGCCACTTAAGTTTCCACATCTAGTAGGTAGGTAATTATTAGGATTAGCTTTTGGAGCCGACGTGCTCATATTAACAAAGGCTCGTTTATAAAACAAAAAAATGGCCTTGCACGTGCAGACTACGGATAGGTATGAGTTGTTGGTAAGGGTATCGTTATAAAAATTATGGCAATTTAAAATGATAATATTGAAAGCAGCTCTAGAAATTCCTGCTTCAAAAACTTTACTTGCATTGTTTTTACTAATTACTCTCATGAGACAATGACATTTAAGTGCACAAAGATGAATACCGACCGAGTGCAGGCTTATTGTTATTGCCCTTATCGGTTCCACATAAACAATGAATCTCGGCAATGTCTAAGCCGCGATGCGTTATATTATCTTGGTCTGGTATTTTACATTAATATTCTTACAATTTACGTAATCCAGTCAAATTATTATTACACATATTTTGAGTTGATACTTTGTATCCCGATACCTATACCTACTAATTGGTGTCACGGTAAACACTTCCGCTTTTCTATGTTTTCTGTGTGTATGTACACGAATGCATAGAATGAGCAGAAATCTAGATCCTGGATGGCTTTATGGATCTAGGGTGCCATGAAACATTGCTATTAAAGTAATATAAATAGTTAAATACGGTATAAGAGGGCAAGCGTACTGTTGGCTAAAAAGCTATCTCAATGGGCAGCGACAATGTGTAGAAGTTACAAAAATAGTTAAAAACATCATCATTAACACATGCGGCGTGCCATCGGGTAGTATACTAGGGCCGTATTTGTTTTTACTTTACATCACCGATTTACCTGGCGCCACACAAAATGACACTATACTATTTGCAGATGACACAACCATAGTAATTAAAGAAAATACAGATGGTTCTCTAAGAAATATTATTACATGTACCTACATTAACAAATTGGTTAGAAAATAATAATCTCAAAGTTAACTTAACCAAAACACAACTGGTTTAATTTCAAACTTATAATAGCAAATCAATTAGATTATCTGCCGATTTTAATGGCGTAAGTACAACTTAATGAAACGGAAAGTGCAGTTTTTCTAGGAATTAAGAATGATAAGTTTTGTAATTGGAAAGCCCATATTAATACCCTTTGTAATAAGCTACATCGATTTAATTATATTTTGTATCGTCTGCGAGCAACCGTCTCTGAGGCGGCAGCAACGGCAGCCTATAACGGTTATGTATCGTCGCAAATCTGTTACGGAATAATAATATGGGGCAACTCATCAGATGCTGATAAGGTTTTCTTAGCCCAAAGAAAGTGTTTACGAGTAAGATCTTTGTGTGGAGCATATTACCTAGATAGTTGCAAGCCATTATTTAAAAAAGTATACTACCCTTGCCATCCTTATATGTATTTGTTATGTGTATATTCGTAAAACATAATATAGAATTGTTTAAAATGAAAGGAAGGGAAAAACGATATAAATACGATCTAAATACCGACACATCAGACATTAAAACTATTTCAAAAAATACGTGTGGCACTCGGGGACTGCCGCGGTAAAGCTATTGCATATCATTTTGTATCAACTTATGCAATTATAATTATTTATTTATTTTGTTCATGCAGTATTTCTTTTTCTTTGATATTAATTCAAGTTACACTTTTTGAGCGTGGTGACCGATAAGAAAACAATTTTTTCTATTATTTAATAAATAAAAAGTTAATATTGTTTAAAATGTTTTTATTATTTTACAATACATGTGAGTTTTATTATCTTACAGTAGCTGTTGGTTATTCAGGAATATTTATCATTAAAACTATAGGTTTATGATAACTGAAATAAGAAACATAAGTTTGCGACTTAATATCCTCTAAATACCTAGAAAATACCGCGTCAATGGTGGTCCCATATTTTGTTGTAGACTCTTGTGGATCATTATTCATTTTCAAATTCAATGTTTTTGATAGAAAAGTTGTCGACATTATTTTACAATACATGTGGGTTTTATTATCTTACAGTAGCTGTTGGTTATTCAGGAATATTTATCATTGAAACTATAGGTTTATGATAACTGAAATAAGAAACATAAGTTTGCGACTAACATATTTGATTTTGGCGGGACTAAAATAATAGTGTTTATTTTGACGTTTGACATCGCCGTATCTCTGGTAATAAAAGCTACTGTCCTCAATATTTTGTATAGAATATGACACTTAGCGACATTCGTTTGGAGATATATCCTTTCCCCGATAAAGAACTTTGTAACAAAGTGAATAAAGTCGGTTTCGGTCCGTCGGAGTGGGGAGCGTCAGGTTTTTTTTCGTTACGGAATTTCTGGATTCGGTCCCCGCGCTCAAGGCCCGCGATAGAAGCTATGCAATAGCTTAAAAAAAATTGTAACTCTATGGCCATCAAATTATATTATAATTATTCTTCCTGTTACATATGAGAGTTTTTAAAGGAAATAAAATCAGTAGAAAACTCTTGTTCATTGTTAGATTTTGTATATAATTAGTAGTAGTAGTAGTAGTAAGCACTTTATTGTACACAAAATAAATCACAAAACAACTGAAAAGAATTGAAGTACAAAGGCGAATTAGATATTGTTATTATAATTTTAGTATTATAAATTTACGAAAACGGGGCTTAATCGTGTATAAACTTTGAAAACAAACCTCCGACGTTTCAAGGGCGACATTGCCCCCGTGGTCCCGGAGAAAGACTGTAATTTTAGTAGTATTTCCGTGAATATACCTACTTAAAAAAGTTATACCCAGAGTATCTCGAGATGCGATATTGTAATGTAATAAAATAAATTATAGATGTTTACTTACTCATTTAGTGTCGGTACATTTTCACACATTACAGAAGCGTCTTGTAAATGTCGTTGTCACACACGATACCGGTTTTCTGCTCTGTTTGGAACATGCCATTAGGCTACGTGTAATTAAGACACGACTCGTGTACACGGAGCCACGTGTCAGCGTGTACTCTTGTAATCGGGAGCCCTAATCTCAAACTCGTACGATTATACAAATTTTGCTCATTACTACGATAATACGAGATACGAAAAAATAATATAATAATAAGTATCCAATATCAAAGTATGTCATAATCATTTGGAGCACCGCTTGCTGCACTTGCTTACAATTAACTCAAATACATACTTTTGTTTTGCCAATGGTAGCAAATAGCGGTCTCAAGTGAAAACACGTCAGACGTCAGAGTGCGTAGCCAAGATGCCAATCGCTCACGCTTAATAATGTATCGTAGCTACCTCTCTCTATCTCTCTTTCTTATTAGCGTGACAATGACAGTTGCATTTCATTAGCGAGTGAGCGTGAGCGGTTGGCATCTTGGCTACGCACCCAGGTAAGAAAAGAACGTAATTGCCGGCAAAATCGTATTAAGATTGGTAATAAACTAGTGCTCCTGGTCGTGACCGTGTTTCGTGAACCCGTAGCCGAATCTCCGTTGCTGTGTTACTCGGAGCTCCGCTCCGTTTGCTCCGTGTGATTCGGCTACGTGTAATTAAGATACGTAGCTACGTGTACACGGAGATACGTATCTTATTTATACGTAGATCGGATCCAGTCGTGACCGTGACGTTAAGTGTAGATTTTATGCGTGTTATTAAACCCCCCGAATGTAATGCAAGGGGCGAGTTTTTAATTTCAGTTTCCATACTTTTGCATTATAAATAAAAATTTAAGAGATCAAAAATAATTAGATGCAAATATTATGTTGGAGGCAAAAATAATAGGCTAGTACAAATTGTAAAAGATGTGTATTAAAAGAAGCCGAGCGGAGCCGAAGCCGAGATTCGCAGGAACGTAGCCGAATCCAGAAACGGATACGTATCTTTGACGTGACCGTGTAGTACGGGATCTTAGCACCGCCGGTGCTAAGGCTACGTAGCTACGGTTCCGCGTGTAACACGTATATCACAAGCCCTATAATAAACAAGACTTTTATTGTCGCATTATCACTCTTGACGCATATGTGAGAAATTAAGGAAAGATAAAAACTATTCACCGTTTTATAATGTAAACAGTTTAAAATCACGATTTCCACTTGAAACTTATCTGCTATGAATAGCATTGTAGTGTCTTTTGTTAAACCCAATCGCTAATTACCTGCAGAAAATGAAATGCAGTAATACAAAAACCTGTAATATAAATTACAAATTTACTGTCTTAAGAATAAGGGTCAAATTGGAATAGGACGCATTTCACATAAAACCTTTTAGAAATAAAATATGATCTGACCACCTGGGGACAATTGTATAATTTATTTTGTAACTTAAAATATTAGCGGAACTCTCTTTCTAATAAAAGGGATTGAAAAGAGACTTCCGCTAATATTACAAGCTATAGCTGATTATGCAATAGGCCTCCGGTAGCGTGTTTTGCAAGTCTTAGTTAGAGGGTGGTATTTATTATATTATTTTTGCTCTAGTTGAGTAGTGTATGAACTAAGCATGGATTAAAAATTCAAGAATCCAAATGCATTAAAAATCCAAAAAGTAGGCCAGTTGTCGATTGTAAGAAATATCGGGAATAGAATACAGTGTAGCTAACGTTGCCGGTACTTGGAAGCGACTGAAGCTTGCACAATATCCTCAAATCGATAAGAAATCTGTCCCCACTTTTTTTAATATCTACCTACGTAAGTTGCAAAATTTAACACAAGCTACAATAATCAAATCAACTTTTAATTATGAAAAATAAACAGACACCTGGTTGACCACGCCTCGGTTCTTAATTTCAAAAGGTTATACGTTGAGTGCATGCTATGACAATTTAAACTTTATTGCCAAAGGAATACTGTTGTTATTAATAAAATATCTCTTGTTCTTTATGGTACTTATTTCGTGCAGGTAATTAGCTGTTGGTTTTACAAAGGATAACAATGTTGAGATTTTAAAAAGTTTTAACTTTACCGACAGTCGTCACAAGATGTACTCACAACAATAGCACTATTTGCTGAAGTTTATCGCTTCGTAATCTGAGACTAATAGTTATGTTTTGTTTTTAAATAATATCAGAATAATTGCGCTAAGTTACCCATGTATGATGATTATTTACGACTCTACCTATATTTGACTGATTAACTACAAGAAAAATAAATAAACTTGAGCATAGTAGAAACAAATGCTCACGCCGCTTTCATTTCTATGTATGATAATAAAAATGTTAGGCTAGCCTAAATATAGTAAGGAAATAAAGAAACGATGCCACACTAAGAGCAAAACAAACCTGGTTGCACAGCGAGCGACAACGTCCTAACTCCTAGCCATGGTCATTCAATATTAAGTCTAATTCCTGGGCGTATAAAGATTACTTTCGTTTGAACTGTTCAAAACAGAATAAAACACTAACAGAATTCATTGCGGTTAGTTACTGGTTAGAGGTTAATTGGGGTTAACTGGACCGATAAGGTTTCCGAATGATTAAGGTTTCCGTATCATGAGTTAACCGAATTGGAGGTGTTTTGAAAACAACCTTTAAAATAACCTTATGAAAAACCCGGGTTATGGTAACCGGTTCCGGTCCCTGGATGGGCGTCTACAAATCTACGGAACCCATATAACCCCACACGCTTACTGTCTAATCGGCCACCGCTAAGTGGACCCCCTTGGTACCTTACCGCATCCAAAGGACGTGTTATCACGTCCAAAGTATTCAAGTGAGCTGAGCCCAGTACGGTCTTAAATTTTAACTTAATTTATAGAAAACTGCAGATTTAAATTGCTCTCCTTTTTATTTAGCTCGAAAAACAGACATTAACAAGTGTAAAGAGATCTTCACAAAAATATCGTTTTTAACGGGAATGATGATGATTTTATTTATGTGACATGTTGGGGGCAAACAAGCATATAGCCCGCACAATAGTAAGCGGTGCCCGTAGCCTATAAATGCCTGTAATATAATAATGATGTTGACAATTGTCGCACCTGTTTACCGTGAAATTGGGTTGGGGCCTGATAAAGGAAATGGAAAGGATAAAGGAAACATTTTATAAATGGTTCGATTTCGGTTTCTATTTCGGCAAATAGACATGTTTCGGTCGGACACTAGAAAAATAAACGTCCCGTGATACATACAATGCTTTTCATCACATTTGCGAGGAAATAATTGAACTCACTAGGTAAAGAAACAATAATTATTAGCGGTAGTGCAGCGGCACAGTCTACAGTACACCTGGGTGAGCAGCGGTTACGTGCGGCGTGCGCGTGGGGCGCCTCTTTGAGGGTTACTATAAAAATCCATTATGACCCGATGGTCATAGACTTATTGAGCTGAGCCGATGCTCAGCTCAATAAGTCTAAGTATGCTTGCATATAATATCACCATTTACGAGCAACTGTGGCGAAAAGAATTCTACAAAACCCGTTTATCGACAGGGTCACTGATAATCGACGCGACTAAGTGCAGCGTATCGATGCCGTACCGCGTTCTCACTAAATGACGTGTTTTTACGTCGCTCTCAGGCTTGGAGTTGGACGGGTAGGGCTAACGAAAAAAAGAAATTATGTATGTCTATACAATCGTAATATTGTCTTCTATTACCGCAATTGTTATTCATTGAAATTAAACACTTTAGAACGGATTAATCGCGTTAATTAACACCATGATCCTACGTTTTGAGCCCTTTACAGCACTCGTTTTCACAGGGTTAAGATGATGACTTCATGAGGGTTAAGATCATCTTAACCCTGTGAAAACGAGTGCTGTAAAGGGCTCGAAACGTAGGATTATGGTGTTAGTAACGCGATTAATCCGTTCTAAAGTGTTTAATTTCAATATATAGGTACAATCGTTTTTTTCAACAGCCGCATTCTACCACCGCACCGCTCGCCGTCGGCAGGGTGTTCACCCGCATACCCTGGAGCCTAAATGGTCTCGTACCGTGCGGTTTAAGAGGAACTTCCTCCCGCGGACGCTCCGGCTGTGGAATGAGCTCCCTGCCGCTGTTTTTCCAAAGGACTACAGTATGGGGTTCTTCAAAAAAGGAGTGTTAAAGTTTTTAAAGGGTCGGCAACGCGCATGTAACACCCCTGGAGTTGCAGGCGTTCATAGGCTACGGTGCGGCCGTATGCTTGTTTGTCACCGTCGTAGTATTAAAAAAAAGGTACTGATGCACTAGAGCATTCACTCCAAATGAGTTATATTGCAGGTAAAAGTTCAACTATTTCTTGTCACAAGTTACTGTCTCCGGGTCCGCGTCCATAGAACTAGATTCCCAACAGCTTGCCTAATATCCAGGCAGTTGAGGTTTTCCTACAGCGCATGAAGAAAATAAACACCAATTTAGCTACGGCCTGAAAATGAATAGTTTTGGCGCAACGCCACTGGTATATATGTATGTATTTATCTATACATATAAGTATGTATATCGTCGCCTAGTACCCATAGTTTAAGATTTGCTTAGTTTGTGCTAGGTTGATCTGTGAGATTGTCCTTAATTTTTTTTACGTCTTATCCCCTATCCCGTTTTGCCCCACATTCCCCTAGCCCCTAATGAGGTATTTAGTCAAATATTCGTAGAGTGAGTTGTAGAAGCATTGTCGTTGCGTGTCGCATACATTACGGTTTGAATAGACGCGGGGGCGAACGTATTAAGGAGAAGTATGATATTTTGGTAAAATATCAGTGGACACACCGTACTTAAAAACATATCTCTTAGCATCTTATTTCGGTATAATAACTTAATAAGAACGTGGCACCTTATTTCATCGCACCTGCTCGTAAATGGTGATATTGTATGCAAGCATACTAAGACTTAATGAGCTGTACTAGTGATGGGTAACTACCGGTAATATTACCAAAGCGAGTATTTTCCCAGTAATGCTACTGGTAATATTACCAAAAAATGGAAACATGCGGTAAGATTAAGGTTTTTAATGAAAAGTCGAGGTTTTTTCGTGGTTAATACTAAAAATAGATAGTATTAACATCCTTCGTAATGAAAAGAAGTGCAGGGTTGTTTTCAAATAGTAAATTACCAATCTTACCGGTAACTTACTCAATATTTCTAGGTATCTTACCAATACTACTAGAAATATTACCGCCTTGTATATTAAATAATATTTAAAACGGGTCACTCACGTAATTGAGTCGATTACGTGAGTGACCCGTTTTAAATATTATTTAATATGTTCGAGTCTCACGAGAGTTTTATAGTTAAAATTGCCTTGTATATTCAGCACAAAACTTTTTACTTGTTCCAGAATAAGTTACTAAATGATTTATTTTATGTAGATATTGCAGTTTGTTAATTATGAGCGTTGTGTTCCTTCTTGTCTTGTGAAAACGAAAATAAAATAAAATATTGGTATTAAAATCAGTTTAATTGCAACAATAACAAAAAAAATAACAGAAAACAACGACCACAGCACAGACCAATTACAATAATATTTGTAAAGATTCAGGTAAGTTACATATCACAGTCAAATCTTCGTGTTTTTACTATACGGCTTACACATAACAAAATAATATTTAACTACAAAAATATAATTCAATTCAAGTAGGTATGCAATCTCAGTAAATCAGTCTTTGCAAAAATCACATTTATATGAGATAGATATACATTTGGTTCTAAAACTAATAAAATCACATTTCAATCAGGTACCGTCAACTGCTGCAACTTTGCCAACCGGCTACAACTTTGCCTGTTTTGAAAAGATTTTCTTTTCTACCAAACCGTTATCTATTTTTTACTTCTAAAAATGGTAAAAGTGGTAAGATGGTAAGGTGGTGGTTTGGCAAAACATAGTGAGACATCGTAAAATATGACCACCACTGTACTGTATTACCTATGTTTACAAATAAAAATCTTACTTACTTACTTACTTAGATTTATCTGGCAACCCATTTCAATATATTTTTTCATGGCAATACAGGTAGTTTCGAACTCCGTCGGTGTCAACGCTTGAAGCGACCACGCGTTTTTTCGGTGTGCTCAAAACTTTTGTTAAAACTGCGATAATACTTCTTATAGCTGCTTGTGGAGTACTCATATGGGAAGTAATAATGCTCTTCTCGATGCTTTACATAGTTTTTCATGTAAATATACTCATTTAAGGTCAGAATGACGAGGGGCAATGTTGGGTAAGGTTTCTTAGAATGTAGATGCCCCAAAATTGCCTGGTCTAGGGTTGTCACTATTAAGTAGTTTTTTGTTGTCAACATAAAGCAGGTGCTCTCATAAGCAGATCTGTTTAGAAAACTTTGGATTTTTTCAACGTAATAATTAGCTAAACACATATTATATATGTTTTGTTATTCCTATTTATCGTTAATCGGTTGATTTAATTTATAATATTAAAAATACCCATGTGTAAAAAAGAAAAAGGTTTTATTAATATACCACCTCTATACCTACCTTTGCAGTTGTTTGAATACACAAGATTTAAAATTATGCAATTTTCTATAAAGTCGTCAAAATTCTTTCGTCTATTTTGTTTGGCACAACCCTATCTACGCTTGAAGCGATGTATGGAAATGCTGCAGAACATGTCACAACTTTGCCTATTTCGTAAAAAAAGACTTAAGTAGTTATTTAGTATTTTCTACTGACACCTGGGCTTTGATATTACTGCTATCACTTTAAAAAGGCTTTCCATTTTTAAATACTCCATATATTACCACAGATAATCCACTGGGCAATGTTGCAACTTTGGCTACAACTTCGACTGCAACTTTGAATGTATGGCTTGCAAGTCTTGCGACGAAGATGCAGTGTCAGTACCTAGTATTTGACTTGCGTGTGTGATGTGTTTTTCCCATTACAATTAAATGTTGCCTTAACATCATCGGGACATTTTTTACATTTTATGATATGAAATGCAAACTTGGTAGCATTTACAAAGTTGTACACCACACTGCAAAAGTTACACGTGTAACTTTTTTAATTATTTGAAGTCTTTTCTGTAAAATAGCAATACACTTTACTTCTTGGTTTCATTCACTCACTACACAACACAAATACGTGCACTCTGAGTCATGCAAAGGTCCGAACTGAGGTACTTCAGGTACCTACTAGTCCGATTCGCGTCCATTGTTCTGTGTAAGATAAAAAATTTGAGTGAAAGAGACAAAAGATGTAAAACATTGGTGCATACTGCCCATTTAACTACGCCCATAACCAGTAACTTAAGCGTAATTCTCTCCTAATCGTACTCGTACTACAGTCTCGTATCTTACCGCCATTTGGGAATCTTACTGGTAAGATTGGAAAGATACCGGTAATATTACCAAACAGAATCTTACTGGTAACGGTAATATTACCGCGGCGCATCACTAAGCTGTACACACACACATGTCTACTAGGGCTTGTGATATACGTGTTACACGCGGAACCGTAGCTACGTAGCCTTAGCACCGGCGGTGCTAAGATCCCGTACTACACGGTCACGTCAAAGATACGTATCCGTTTCTGGATTCGGCTACGTTCCCGCGAATCTCGGCTTCGACTCCGCTCGGCTTCTTTTAATACACATCTTTTACAATTTGTACTGGTCTATTATTTTTGCCTCCAACATAATATTTGCATCTAATTATTTTTGATATCTTAAATTTTTATTGAAAATGCAAAAGTATGGAAACTGAAATTAAAAACTCGCCCCTTGCATTACATTCGGGGGTTTAATAACACGCATAAAATCTACACTTAACGTCACGGTCACGACTGGATCCGATCTACGTATAAATAAGATACGTATCTCCGTGTACACGTAGCTACGTATCTTAATTACACGTAGCCGAATCACACGGAGCAAACGGAGCGGATCTCCGTTGCCGAGTAACACAGCAACGGAGATTCGGCTACGGGTTCACGAAACACGGTCACGACCAGGAGCACTAATGTCTACCATCTCCAGTTCTCCTTTAATTGCTCAAAGGTTAACTGGAAGAGATCCCTAAATGGGATAAGTTCGCCTTTGTACAAATATTTGTGTTATTTATCTTGTTTTTTTTTCCCCTGTTTTTGTGCAATAAAGTGTTTTACTACTACTACTGTATTAAGCCTAACCGTCCGCCCGGAGCTTCCGGTGGACCTCCCCATAATACGTTCGCCGCGCGTAGTCGCCGCTCACTCCGGAGTACTGTGGACTGTGCTAATACACTACCGCTAATATTTATTGTGTCTTTATCTGCCTAGAAAGTTAGTTGAACCGTAGAGCCAATCTTTCCTGTAACCGAACCATTGGTTTTTATTTCGGTTTCGGCAAAAAACATGTTTTTTCAAATTTGACTATGACTGTGGTTCCAGTGCAGGGCTGGGATCGAACCAGCGTCCTCCTGCATTCGCGGCAGACACACCACAATTAGGTTGAAAAACTATAGATTGTCAAAATGATTAGACACGTGTTTTATCTTTATTCAATTTAACTAAAATTGACGAATGTAAAGAGCATCAAAGTTCCGGGGTGGGGGCTTGCGACGTCACTACTAGGTAAGAATTGTACCTAACAGTGACGTTACGCGAAACTTGAACGCACTGTATTCTCGTCTTTTTGATATGACAAACAAAAGAAAAAAATTTGAAATTTTTGAAATTGAAACTTTTATTTCGGACATGATCCATAATTGGTTAGTATAAATACATGTTGCCTTAAGAAACTAGGTTAGTAACTACATATCTAAACATTCTAAACAATTACAAATAAAATAAAATATTACATTAAATTAATAAACCGATTATTAGGCCCCACGTGCATTGACATCCAATGCGTGACCAAAGGACTATCTGTCCGATCGGCGACCACCTTCAGGAGAGTGTTCGGGCTGCCCTGCACGCGCGCCCACAGGGACGCCACGCGCTTGCGCAGCACGGCGGTAAAGCCGTCCGTGCTGTTGTCGGCGAACATACCCGACGCGCTGCAGCGCCAGGGCAGCCCCAGCAGTCCCCTGAAGGCGTTATTGTATTGGACACGCAGGCCACTAAACGCCCTCTTTGTGTAATTGCTCCACAGGCTGCACGTGTACAACGTCTGACAATAGGCTTTAAATAAGGTGATCTTAACCTCCCGTGAACAGCGCGCAAACCTACGTGAAAGCATATTACCTCGGACCGATAGCGCCCTGCGTTCCCTTTCTAGGTCATCGTCGTCTTTAAGGGTGTCCGTGACCCAGTGACCCAAATATTTAAACCTGGTAACTTGCCTAAGAGGAGCGCCGCCGAGTGTGATTGGCGGAATAGGGTATGTTTTTGTACCAGATTTAAAGATCATTACCTCACTCTTTTTTACGTTATATCTGAGCCCATGGGTCACGGCAAACCTTTCACAAATGGACAGTAGTATCCTAAGCGCATCGATTGATGGGCTCAGCAGTACCATGTCGTACTTGTACAATATTTTTTTGTAATCTGAAGGACGGACTAAATAGATTTTTTTAGTCGTCTACAGTTGTATTTCAGAATTGTTTTTAACTTATTTTTTTATTTATTTATTTATTTATTTATTTGGGAAACATACAGCACATAATTTTACAATAAGGTAAAAAACAGAGTTAAAACATAAGCCAAAACAGTTTCCACTAATAGCTAATACACAATTCCTTTGCTCCGAAACATGTAAAAATAAATAAGTTATTTCAGGTTTAATTTAGTTAAATATTTCTTACTACTATCCCCTTAACCATTAATTATGTATGACTACCTGTGTTCAAAATATAAATGACAATGGTTAGTATTCCTTATTCTAACTCGTTTAAGCAACGCCTGTTTGACAGGACAAAGGGCCGTCTTCATCCCGGCTGCACCGATTCCGATGGCACCTGTTGAATGTATAAGTAAACCAACTTTTAATCATTGCAGTGTGTCTGAAATATTAATAGGCAAGCTGGGGGTAATTACTCAAAGGTTAACTGGAAGTTCCCTGAAGAGTTCCGGCGCGTTTGATAAATATTTATGATATGTCGCAAGTATAGATAATTTTAACCAACGATACTTCAACACCTGGTAAGGTCAATGACCCGATACAAGTGGAAAATTTTCGAAATTCGAAAATATTGTTTTACTTTGTATGGAGACAGATGTATTTTCACTCAGCTGGCGCTGGAGGCCTTGTTTACTTTTTCTTTCTTATTTCTCTTGCCACTATCAACGTGCCTGCTCTCCTTGAGCCGACTGGCATTTTCAGGGATGATGGCAAGAGACTCCATGGTTCCTTGGAGTTTGGGTCGGATGCTACTTGTGTAGGTAGACACGCTGGCACCGTCCCACCTCCAACGAACTAAAATAAAAGCGGGCGGAGCGGATGAAAATGCCGTAATCTTAAAACGTAATAAATATAAGAGCCTGGGCAGAGAGTACCATTTTGTACCATTTGGGGTCGAAACTCTAGGCACTAGCGCACGCAAGTTTTTTGTAGAAATCGATACACGTCTGGTTGATGTAACTGGTGACCGAAGCTGGTGGCTTCCTCGCACAGCGTATCAGCATTGCGATACAACGATGAAATGCTGCCAGCATTCTAGGTACAAGGCCTCAAGGACCTATTTTAGATTTAAGGTAGGTAAGTAGGTAACTAAATAATGTCATTGCCTTTATGAACAAAAAACCACAAGCTATTAACTATTTACCATAGGAGAGATAAATGGTTTAGGTACTCAGCTGACTGTAGATAGCTTACCTGTGGACAATAGTTAAAAGCTTGTAGGCATGTAGCTAGTAATGATTTTCATCAATAGAAAACAGCTCAATAGAAATGAAATAATTTTAATGTGGATAAGGGTTAAAAAAATATCTTTATAGCTCTCTAGCGGATTTGTATCTCCATCTCTGTCACGGTTGCATATTGGAGTGACTAAGAAGTTTTCCCGTCAAGACGATGTTCGATGTTCGCGGATGCATATCGTTTAGTGTGGTAGGGCACAGCACAACGAATGTCGTCTCGCTCAAATCTGGAGCAGAGCCCATCTGGGGAAGTACCTTACAGAAAACCGCAGTTTAATAACACTAGACCCTACTCATAGAGTTGTGTTTCTGTTGGTGAGTAAGGTCGCCAGAGCTCCAAGAGGATTCACTGTATTGATAGCTGGGGAGTTGGGGACCCACGGAGCAAAGCTTGCCCCTTTAGCTGTCACAGCGAATCCTCCTTTTTTTTTGAAGGGCAGGGGTGCCCTTTGCAGGCGTCCTTAGGCTACGGTGACTGCTTACCATCAGCCGGGCGGTATGCTTGTTTGTCACTGTCATAGTATAAAAAATAAAGGGTACTGGACAGCCTGCTGCTTATGACTGAGTCGATAGCTGCGCACTGTGCAAGTGGATTTCTCCCAAAGTACTTGGATACTTTGTCATTTGTGCGACCTCTGTACGTGTGTTCCAAGATAACTCGAGCACAGTTGATCAGATCCTCATGAAATTTTGCAGGTGGCGGCTCATATTCAAACTTAAATTTTACATGTCCATGGGGTCCCAGCGCACGCAAGTTTTTCGTAGAAATCGCAAAACGTCTGGTTGACGTTACTGGTGGCTTCCTCGTACAGCTCATTGCGATACAACGAGGAAATGCCGCCAGCATCCTAGGTACAATGCCTCAAGGACCTATTTTAGATTTAAGCTTGGTAAGTTACAATGACTGTATATAATGTTGAAAAGAAATGTTATTTATAAAATTTTATTTATCTCATCTAATCATCTGCCATATTTCTCGACGATCTATCGGGGACTTATAATGATCTAATTGTAAACGCTAACTTAAAGGAAAATTGATATGGCTAATTATTTGGGTTGTTTATAAAGTATATCTCGTGACTGGATGGCAATAGTAGGTATTTACCATCAGCCTGTCAACAATTTGGACCCATTAAACATCTGACCCCAAATAATAATATGCCTAAATTATTAATTGAAAGAGATGTCAAATACTACAGAAAAAGTGACCAGGACCCCGGTGAGCAGGGCTGGGATCGAACCAGCGACCTCCTGCTTTCGCGGCAGACGCCCTAAATGCCTAAATAGTTGCACAGTCGCAAACACAATAGGTACATGTTGCTTAATTAAGGTTTAAGGTACAACTGCCGGTTATCGATAAAGTGCTACTGCCATACAATTTAATTGGAACCTAACCAGCAACCAACAATGTGGTAGGTAATTTTTACCTTTAGCGTGTAATTATCACATAATGCATATATGTTACGAACATCGCGCAGCTGGGCTAGCAGTAAGTTAATTATAAGTCTTTCCATTACCTGTTGGTGCATAAAGAATCGTTTTACTAATGCTAATGCTTTTTACGTGGTAATTTAGTTTGACAGTTCTCCCCTTCTTCCTAATCGACTACAAAAGGGTCTGTTTTTAACTCTAAGTATTTGTATTTTGAATGTATGTGAAAGAATTTAGAACATAACATGCATTCCAATACTGTTTTCCCTCTGCCGAAAAACTCACACAAATGATGCTAATTTTTATATGGGTTCACGTTTATCTGACATGTCTATACTACAAAATGTTCGAATAGTCATACACCTACTGACGTGCCATTGGAAAGCATGAAATTTTCAGAAACTTCTTTCATTATTGCATCCAAATTGAAAGTATCCGTAGTTTAAAATGTTTTATTTTTATTTTCTGAAACTCATGAAATTTCCTGGAACTTTTCCATCAATTTTGAAACTTTCTGCAATTTGCACGACTGTAGTCCCCCACAAAAATTGGCAGAATATTTTGCATGGAAAATGGCAGGTAAGGCGTCTCCAGTTACCTAACTGCTCTAGGGATTGTGTCGCATTCATGTTTTGATCGACTTGCATAAATACAACTTCCGACTTACTTCAAATAATACTCTATAAACTCTCGAAAGTTTCATCGCTTATAATATTAGTGGGATGACGGATTGTCCAAGTTGATTGGGACAATAAGGGTCCACATTACAGTTATTTTCAAGCATGCTGCAGGTAAAAACAAACCAGATACTATATTTAAAAATATTTTAATATATTTTAAAGCATATTTACAATATTACAATTAAGTAATTAACATAAATATCACGCGTTAATTAACTGGCACTGACATTTTACAGTATATTCACAATATTATACAATAAATAATTATATTTGGTATCGAAAAATGCTTACAAAAATACAATATTGTTTTTGCAACACCTAAAGTGGACATAAGAAAACAATATCGAAACACTTGTTGTTTTTTGACTCATGACTCAAAACGTATGTATTCGTCTAATACACAATTCAATCAGGCAAACACGAAAACTCTCTTCAGTCGGCAGAAATTTGTAATACACCTGCACTATTCCTGAAATTAATTCCTTTAATGTTTTCTAATGTCCCCTTCCTCACTCTCTCTTCCTCATCTGTGTTCTCCCTCACTCATCTATTAGAGAAAGTTTGTTCACATTTTTCAACTTGGCTTAAAACTTTTCCTATCCTCTCGTGTAGAATCTTAGCATTTTTCTCTGGCAGAGGAGGTAATATATCTCTTATTACAGCGCTATTTTTCTTATGGAAAATCTCACTTAATTTACTACCTATTGCTTTCATTTCATACAATCTTTTCAAAGCATCTATCGTAGTGCTTCTAAATACACACAAATTGTCTAGCATTAGACTATGGTACACATTATATTTCTTTAAAAGTCTATAACCATGTAATAATCCAGATTCATTGTCTAAAAATAGAAGCAGTCCACTATCCATTTTTCTAGCCAAATTATGGGCTGGACCATCCATAATATTTATATTCCATTGAAAATTAAAAAGATTATTAACTATCCTGTCTAAATTAGCTGTAAGGTAATCGAAAATTATGAGATCAGACCACTGAGCTAGCTCTACAAAATTATCTATAGTTTTCTTATTTAATTTAACATCGATATGATCAAATTTATCAACTTTCTTCGCTTTCACGTTCTTCGTCTTCAATTTTTCGATGAGAATTTCTTTCGGAGCTGTATCGTTTTCTTTCACAGACATTTTAAGTACATCATACTTGTTCAGATGTCTATTCGCTGGTTTGAAAATGTCTGGTATCGTTGCAGATTCCAAGCTTGGTATATATTGAGTTAGTACCACAGCTCTGTTACTATTCCATTGCGCTGTTGCAATATCATTGGCCACGTTAGCCCAAAGCTTGTCCTTCAAATCGACGATCTTTAATACAGAAGGCGCCAGATTGGTTAAATTCATCAACTTTGCGACGTAGAAACTAAAGATCTCTCCTTGAATTTGATCCGTGTTTTGCCTATATCTTACGCAGGCTTGGGACCCGTCTTTAAAGATGACCAGTCGATTCTGCATTCGGCCACAGCCAGGCTTCATCTGCACCACTTCAGTTTGGTCAACATATTCCTCCCACAATTCCCCACTACTCTCTCCATATCCTTGTGGCATTGAATCTTCAACTTCCGGCCCCCAAAAGACATTATTATACAATACAGTTTGGTCATTAGGAACATAAGGCTTGGTATTATTAATAATTTGCGCTATCACATGTCTGTGATGAGATTTGTTGTCTTTTAGTATTTCTTTCATATCTTCTGTTAAGCTTTTAGGATAGACATCTTTGTTATACTTATGACCAGCAGTTGCTGTGTCATATTTGTTTTCTTCTACTTTCACTTCGATATCAGTCTTAGTTTCTGCTTTGAAGGAATTTAATGTTCTTAAATCTTTACTGCTATTAATAGTAACTCTTCTAGTTATATTTTGCGACGTTTTCATCAGAACTATTCCTATTGTTAATCCTAGAATAAAACTGAGGCAGACACTAAGGAAGCATAGATTGTAACATCTGTATTCTTTCTTCATTCTTCTCGTTAGTTCTTCTTTATATCCGAAGTTGTTATATTGTATACTATTTTTGATTGTGAAGTTTTTGAAGTCTGTCGTCTTTTGTCTAGCGTTAGTTTTGATTTCTTGTAGAGTTGGTAGTCTGTGTGCCATCTTGTCGCAGATTGCTTTTTCTTCGTCTTCTATGTATGTAGCGCCCATGTTGATATCTACGCCGTTTTCATCATTGATATCTGTAACAAAAGCAAGGAATGTTTAATAAAGTGTTATATTTTTACGGCGGTGGGAGGGCTTCACAAATGATCTGCTTAAACAGGGACCTTATTCGAACCTATTAACTTAACATAAAGGGATATCCAAATCAAACTCTACGTTTGACAAATTGGTAACAGACAAATCTGGGGGAATTCATATCCATGTGTCAGTTTTAGTGCGTAAAGCTGAGTCGCGCTCCAGACTTAATTTTCCAATAACTATGGACTATTTCGTAGGGCAAAGACAGAGTAGGTTGTTTGATGACTCACACTAGAAAGGGACGGGACGATTTGTCAATTTGTATAGAAAGAAGCTCGAAGCCTCGGAGCCTTCGGAGGTCACGTGACGTTTTCTATAGAAACTGACAGATCGGCTCGGCCCAGTCACGTCCCGTCCCGTACTACTGTGTCATCCTTTACCAAGGGAAGAAAGGCATACATTTCAATTGACATATTTTGGCGCTTAAACTTAGTAAGGGTACCTATAGTCCGAGACTAAAATGTGCCGTTTACCTGAGTTAAAAACTCTACTTTTCATATCGAATATGAGAAAAGAAAAAATCAAGTGTATTTTATAAATAGCTAACTTTGTAGTAGTACCTATGCGATGTTCGTAGAAACTGTTATTTTACGGTCGACATGTATGGATTCAAGAAATAATTATCAGAATGGAAATCATACAATGCATCCATTTAAAACCGAGTTTCAATTGTAATTATTGTAAAACTTAAGAAATCCATTCGAAATTAAAATACCCATAAATGCGTCATTTTCCACCCGCTTCATATGCTTACAACGACCTACTTTCAGAGCATGAGATATGAAAATATAATTGGCATTTAATTTATTAAACATTTATTTTGGTAATATATACAGTAAGTGTAACTTACTTAACTACCTACCTCTACCTACCTTAGATCTAAAGTAGGTCCTTGAGGCATTTAACCTAGGATGCTGGCGGCATTTCCTCGTTGTATCGCAATGCTGATACGTTGTGCGAGGAAGCCACCAGCTCTTCGGTCACCAGTAACATCAACCAGACAAATTGATATTAATAAATATCAATTATTCGGTCGAAATCCAAGACTATGGCTACTATTAAATATGACTATGAAGATAACGTCAGACATTGAATGACAAATACTTTCGTTGCTATATGAAAAAGGGCTTATGTAATATAATAAGAGTTCAAGAGATAAACTCTTTTGTGACTAAGGGACATACCTGGCATGAAGTATTTGTTTTGATATCCGTAGCAAAATGGATAGCTCCGATTAACAAAATTAGTCATCGGTCTGTGTGAACGAATTAGTAATCAGTTTGGGCATTAAATCTTTTAAGATGATTCATGAATTTTTAGAGAGGTATGGGCACAGTGGATGCATATTGTTTAGTGTGGTAGGGCACAGCACAACGAATGTCGTCTCGCTCAAATGTGGAGCAGAACCCACCTGGGGAAGTACCTCCACCTTACAGAAAACCGCAGTTTAATAACACTAGACCATCCTCATAGTGTTGTGTTTCTGTTGGTGAGTAAGGTCGCCAGATCTCCAAGAGGATTCACTGTGTTGACAGCTGGGGGCCCACGGAGCGAAGCTTGCCCCTGTAGCTGTCAACACAGCGAGTCCGCCTGTTTTTAAGGGTCTGCAACGCTCATGTAACACACCTGGAGTTGCAGGCGTCCATATGCTACGGTGACTGCTTACCATGTAAAAGCCACAATCCCATATGAGATAAAATTAAATTAGTAGTTATTTTCTAAATGGAGAGCCGGTGTCTTTGAGAAATTAACTTAATTTAAGCTAATGAATACGCTCTTGAATTTAAAGCAATTGCTCAAAAACACGTTGTATAAACCCAACCCTTCTCAATACATCTATAAGTGTACCGATTGAGAAATAACCCGTATTTGACAAACACAAGACAAAAAAAGCAGCGATCCGTAGCAAAATGTGTTTAACAAAATTCTTACAAGCCCCATATTTTTTTCTAAAACGCAGTAAATCACTGTTAAACTTTATGCAAAAATCGACTTAAATACTAAAGGATACGGTTCAAAATTGGATGGGGGGAAGCGTCGTTGTATTGTTTCGGTCGGAAGAGGCAATAAAAAATGTTTAAAAAAAGGGTTGTATGGTTTTGCCTCGACGCACTCGTTAACCTTAGATATTGAGCTGATATTACCGACTGGGTTTTCTGTTTTTTTTTAATACTACGGCGGTGACAAACAAGCATACGGCCAGCCTGATGGTAAGCGGCCACGTAGCCTATGTACGCCTGCAACTCCAGGGGTGTTACATGCGCGTTGCCGACCGTTTAAAAAAAGGAGGATTCGCTGTGTTGACAGCTAAAGGGGCAAGCTTTGCTCCGTGGGTCCCCAGCTGTCAACACAGTGAATTAAAGCTCTGGCGACCTTACTCACCAACAGAAACACAACACTATGAGTAGGGTCTAGTGTTATTAAATTGCGGTTTTCTGTAAGGTACGTACTTGCCCAGATGGGCTCTGCTCCAGATTTGAGCGAGACGACATTCGTCAAAAAAACATACATACATAGTTACATACATACAAACGACGGAGTGTCCAAGTAGATTAGAAGAATTAATTCGCTTCGCTCGCTTGTTCGAAAAACTATTACAAAGAACATAAACTTGTTATGACTTAGTTTTATACGAACGAAACTAACTTTTAATTAATACAACACATGAAAATAAAAGAAAAAAAATCTTAGGTATGTCCATTTCTTTAATCCCAATGACAAAGAGCTCCTAGAAAAAAATCTTTCATGATATTAAACATTTTTCATTCACACAAACCCTATACATAGTTTCTTTTACACTCGGACATATTTATGTGTAAATTTTCTCATATAAAACGTATGATAAAATTGTAACTACTTAACAAAACAAGATCCCTCTAGAAGTTTCAGGCGTCCATAGGCTACGGTGACCGCTTTCCATCAGGCGGCCCGTACGCTTGTATACCACCGTTGTGGTATAAAAAAAAACAAAAATAACCCTAGTTCAACTCGCGGTAAGTCATTAAAAATGTGGTAATAACAGCCCAAGCACACAATCACGGTAATTGAAATATAACTAACCGAATAAGTGGATAATAGGCGGTTGTACCCGCGCCATATAATTACACGACCTTTTTTATTCTACATGTTTTTTTGTTCTGTATTAGTTTGTTTTTGTGGTTGTTTTTGTAATACAATGATATATGGCCGCGACAGAGTTTTGTACTCGGTTATTGTCGTAAATAATGCGACCGCAGGATATTTATTGAATATTTTATATTATATCTTAAAAAAAAATAATAAAATAAATAATTTGAATATTTTAAATCTCTGTTTGGCCCTATGGTCGACTGGTAGAGAATGCCTTAAGGCATTAAGTCCGCCTTTTGTACTTCTGTTAATGTGCAATAAAGTTTAAAATAAATAAATAAATAAATATATTATTCAAGATAAAAAAAAGCGGATTTAAGGATCAGTCACACTAGAACGGGACGGGACGGGACGGTCTATCATTTTTTTATATAAACTACGACGGTGACAAACAATCATACGGCCCGCCTGATGGTAAGCGGTCACCGTAGCCTATGGACGCCTGCAACTCCAGGGGTGTTACATGCGCGTTGCCGACCCTTGAAAAAAAGGAGGATTCGCTGTGTTGACAGCTAAAGGGGCAAGCTTTGCTCCGTGGGTCCCCAGCTGTCAACACAGCGACTCCTCTTGGAGCTCTGGCGACCTTACTCACCAACAGAAACACAACACTATGAGTAGGGTCTAGTGTTATTAAACTGCGGTTTTCTGTAAGATTTCCACAGAAAACGGTACGGTTTTATTAGCAGATAGAAAGAAATAGGTACCGTAAAATGGGGCGAGTTAGGATGAATTTAAAATTATAACTTCGATTTTGATTGAATAGTGTTACGGTTGTATTTTAGTGTTTCAATGATAATGTTATTTAATTTCATAGATTTGCGATAACACAAAGTACGAAATCCCAGCTCATCCCATGTTTGGGGTGAGGGATAGAAACCGCATATAAAATATTAAACATTCAAACTAATTTGCTAAATATGGCGCTACAAGAAATACCAACACAATTGAAATAAGAACCGTTTTCAATATTTCTCTCATTCAGTACCTGGGATTGCCCAGTCCACGTTTAAGCCGCGGCACGACCAAAAAAAGTACATTAACATCGCTCGTGCCAGTTTTTTTAATGCTGGCTGTACATTCACGTTCGAGAGGCCGAGAGCTGAAGCTCTCGTCTCTCGCCTTTCGCCGCTAGAGACAAACCACGTTATCTCCTTCAAGCAAATTAACTGTCAAACTTTAGTGTTATTTTAAACGTCAAACTTCTATAAAATTGTGACGCTTACTTAACACTTTTACAGTCTGTGCTCTGTGCTATTAAAATCTAGGAAACTTGCCATAGACGGACTCTAGCAGTCTATTTTTGCAGTTTATTATAAAAAATAAAGATATATCGCTATCAATATAACCAAAAATAGACTGCTAGTGATTCGTTCGTTCGATTCAATAAATAATTTACAATTTGAGAGACAGTTTCCGTAAATACTTAGGTGATTTTAGAACTTGTATCGTGAATGTCAAGATTGAACAAGTTTTTAGTGATTGATTATTAAAACTGTTAGATAATTAATTAAACTATTGATATTGCGTGTTTGTATTTAATTATTTTGATTAAATTACTATTTTGGAGGCCAGATGGCGGGAGGGTGAATTTGCCTGTAATTCCCTGGTACAATCTCAGTGGTAGCAGAAAACTCAAATAATTTGACAATGGTAACAATATAATATATTGGTCCGCATAGCACGCAGAAAGAAGTGGATAACATATTTGTACAAGCATACAGTCGCTATGTTTGATAGTTCAGAAGTTATTTGTAAAAATGTGTGACTTTCCTCCTTATAGTGTCATCCACTGGGCCGTTTACCTTACACCTATGTAACCTTATATAAAAAAGCTTAAATAGCTTAGAGTGTAAAGTTGCACTCGCGCGAGACATTCACCAACGCTCTCGAACGCGAGTGTACAGTCGGCATTAGTTTTTTTAAGAAAAAAGCAGTGGGCGTTTACAGCGTAATTGACTAACCGAATAATAGAATAATTGGGGGTTGTAGCAGCGCTGTGTAATTATATTTTTTTTGTATAGAACGCGGTTGTTTGGGGTATTTAACAGCCCATTAGTGTAAGTTGACGTGGTATTTAGTAGACAAATTTTGGTGTTTTAAAGTTAAACCTTTTGTTGAATATGTGTATTTAATGGGCTGGTTTTTATTAAAAGATATCATATTGTCGATTATTGATAAGATAAGATATATTTCTAAATTAATCGTTATGTCGTTGTCACTTTATCGGCTAGCGACAATACTACATATAGGGACTAAACATTTTGTTTTTTACAGAATATCCGCAGAAAACGGAGACGACATCCAGTCACACGGACGTGTCGATTTAACACGGCTACCGTAATAACATTACTAGACGCGACGAATCGACGGCGAAACCAATAACTATAAAAAACCCGGCCAAGTGCGAGCCGGACTCACGGTCGAAGGGTTCCGTAATTGCGCACCATCCATCCGTACTAATATTATGGGAAAGTGTGTGTCTGTTTGTCCGTCTTTCACGGCAAAACGGAGCGACGAATTGACGTGATTTTTTAAATGGAGATAGTTGAAGGGATGGAGAGTGGTATAGGCTACTTTTTGTCTCCTTTTAACGCGAGCGAACCGCGGGCAAAAGCTAGTTATCTATAAAAATTGCAAAAATCACGTTTGTTGTATGGGATATACAAATAAATATTTATTTTATTTTACTTTAATTATTTATTTTTAAAGTGAATGTATAACTAAATATTCTGTGAACACTCAAGCGTCTACTTGTTGCCGTTATTAATATCGAGCAAAACCGAGCAAAAAAAATCACGTCTGTTGTATGGGAACCCACTTTAATATTTATTTTATTCAAATTTAAGTATTTGTTGTTATACCAGCAACAGAAATACATCATCTATGAAAATTTCAACTATCTAACTATCACGGTTCATGAGATAGCCTGACAGACAGACAGACAGCGGAGTCTGTAATAAGGTCCCATTTTCCTTTGGGCATGGAACCCTAAATACGAACGGGCAGGAGCGTGTCCGACTCGCGCGATTCAGGGTTCCGTAAAACCACATAGGTAATACTGCAGAATGATCCTAGGGAGGAAGTATTCATACATAAAATGATAATTATTGTTATTGACTAATGTTACGCTTACTGAGCGTAATATTATGCTTCCGGGATAGATTCTTGACAGACAGACGGACACCAAAATCTTATAATGGTTCCGCTATTTCGTTATAAGAGGTTGACTATGACATAATTAATTGAAACAGCCTCTTAGCCTAGTTAGCAGGAGGTCCCGGGTTCGAATCCTGGTCAGGGCATTTATTTGTGTGTTTATCACGAATATTTTTTCCTGAGTTATGGATGTTTTCTATTCACGTGATTCTTTCTATAGAAATTGACAGATCGTCCCTTCTCGCCCCGTCCCGTCCTAATGTGAGTCATCACTGACACTGGAAGAAAATATTGATATACGGAGTCGATTTTTAACAAAATCTCAATGGAAAATAATTGCAAAGTTGTTAATTTATCATAAACGGTTGTACAGTACAACCGCACAATTTGTACTTATGTCTTTTTTTTTTTACTTAGGCGTCTGCAATTAAAATCACAGTTTCATTATACTCTTATCTAAAGAATGACCCACACTAGAACAGGACGGGACGATCTGTTAATTTGTAAAGAAAGAATCACGTGCTTGGAGCCCTCGGAGGTCACGTGACGTTTTTTTATAGAAACGGACAGATTGGCTCGGCCCGGTCACGTCCCGTCCCGCTATACTGTAAGTCATTCTTAAACCGCCAACGAATCCTATATCCACGGTATTGATTATTTTAATAGTTTTCGAGTTTTTCTTCCCAAAACTTAGTTGTTAGTGAAAACGTAGTGGTAGTGACCGATGGTCCTGGGTTGGAATCCCGGTAAGGGCATTTATTTGTGTGATGAACACAGATATTTGTTCCTGTGTCATGGATGTTTTCTTGTATTTATGTATATCGTTGTCTGAGTACCCGTAACACAAGCCTTCTTGAGCTTACTGCGGGACTTAGTGAATTTGTGTAAGAATATCCTGTAATATTTATTTAAAACTTGACATTGCTAGTGTGATCTCGTTTGCTCCGATACAAAATAGACAGTGTGCGATGAATTGCTGTCAACCCTTTTAGGTACGGAACCCTAATAAAACACGAAACGTACAAAACTGATTCGATAGGTGTGATTTGAATGATTCTTTGTATAGCACAGAAATGTTAACTAGATGCGTAATGTGGTGAAGCGTCCCGTGGAGAAATAAATGGAGAACTTTGTGAAAAAATTTACCCTTTTTCTAGTATGTTCAGAATGTTACATCATGATATATGGGAGCTAAACTCTGAGTGTTTTTTGTAATGTGAACGTTTTTAACCAAATATCGAGAGATTATTGTGTAGTACTAATGAGTTTAGAAATCATTTTATGTTTTACAATAACATTTATTTTCAAAATATATACAGTAAGTGTAACTTCCGAGAGGGAGATCAGCCTTGGGGGCGAAGCAATACACGATTTATCAATTATATAGATTACATTACTGCAGACGATACAGAGATACGAAGCCGTTAAGCCCTTTTCACGGCAAGGCATGAATAGTACCTATAGTATTTATATATTTATAGTGCTTTTCTCAAACGTGTAATGAAATAAACGATAACATTTATTTTCAAAGTATATACAGTAAGTGTAACTTACCTAACTAACTACCTCTACCTACCTTAAATCTGAAATAGGTCCTTGAGGCATTGTACCTAGGATGCTGGCGGCATTTCCTCGTTGTATCGCAATGCTGATACGTTGTGCGTGGAAGCCACCAGCTCTTCGGTCACCAGTAACATCAACCAGACGTTTCGCGATTTCTTTCTTTATCGTCTGCAGTAATGTAATCTATATAATTGATAAAATGTGTATTGCTTCTCCCCCTAGTCCGACCTCTTTGCAACACTATTGTAAGTGAATGTACCGTGTCAAATAGACCCCCTAACAAAGCGTAGTCCATTAACCACGAACGGTGTTGTCTATGTATGGTCGTAGAATCGGAAAGATCCGATTTCGCGATACTACAATCGTGAGGCATATCTGATAACGGGATTCGATCATTTTATGGTTTACTTACTTATGCCTTTCGGATCATCTTTTTAGCGTTCGACTGGTTTTTACCGGCTCAGAAATAACCCAGGAAATATACGGTTTTGACAGACATTAAATTATAATAGCCTGATTTTCTCAAATTACGTTGGAATGGAATATTTATATATGTATGCAAAAATCCTACAAAATTTTCTTACGGAAGTAGGTAAATAGTAGAAAAATAAAACTTAACTAAGTCGATTTTTGAAATTTGCGGTAGTTATTTTTCTTGTTTGTGAACTTGACGAGATATTTGTCTTCTATGTGTTAAAAGCGAAGCCGAAGAAAACTTATTCATGTAAAACGGTAAAACTTACAAAATGTACGGCGTGGGTGATATATGTGTTATTTCGCTAGAAACAAATGGTAATATGTAAAAATGGTCCTGACCCATTTTAAACAACTAAAAAAACATAAATACAGAAAAATCTTACAAGAAAAAATATTTGTGACGATTTGCATGAAATGATATTTTGTTGGATTTTGGTGCCTACATGATATGACTCACAAATTATCAGTTACGCTAAAAAAATCAGCTATTATTAATTATTTGCCAAATAATCAAAATTTCCATACAAGCTGTCAGTTCAATGACAGGATTAAAAGGCTTAGGCCTGCTTGACAAGATTATCCCAGGATTTGGCTTAGGCGCTAGTTTTTACGAAAATCTGCCATCTGACCTTCCAACCCAAAGGGCAGTGCCGCGGAGCTCTATCCTATTCATCCAAGTTTCAATCCACAAACCAGTTCTGGGCACATATGGGTTAAAAAAACGTTTTATAGTATCGATTTCATAATTATAAAAATCGGATCAAGATATTGTCCATATCGATTCAAATCGCTCTTTACTTAAATAATATCTGTGGTCATAACTTAATAAAGGCCCACACAGCCTTTGTCCCGCCCACGCGTGGGCTTGCTGGGCCGATATATTACGGCTATTTCCTATTTATTGGGCTTTTTGTCTATTTTCATACTTTGATATAAATATTAACTTTTTAAAAATCAAGGACAACAAAATCTCAAATTTGTTTATTTTTGTACAAAAATCACCGAGATAGAAATGGAATTTTGTTCTCCGTTGGAATTGTCCGTTTTGGAATGTTTGTTTGTTCTCCGTTGCCATGGCGACCGTGAGGCCTTTAGACACTGTAACGACGATTGGTTCTAGCCTAACTCCTATTGAAAGAATCACGTCATAGCTCGGAGCCCTTGGATGTATGTCACGTGGCATTTTCTATAGAAGAAGAGAGGTATAGGCACAGCGGATGCATATCGTTTAGTGTGGTGGGGGCCAGCACAACCAATGTCGTCTCGCTCAAATCTGGAGCAGAGCCCATCTGGGGAAGTACCACCTTCCAGAAAACCGCAGTTTAATAACACTAGAACCTACTCATAGTGTTGTGTTTCTGTTGGTAAGGTCGCCAGAGCTCCAAGAGGATTCACTGTGTTGACAGCTGGGGACCCACCGAGCAAAGCTTGCAACACAGCGAGTCCTCCTTTTTTTAAAGGGTCGACAACGCGCATGTAACACCCGTGTAGTTGCAGGCGTCCATAGGCTACGGTGACCGCTTTCCATCAGGTTGTATACTTGTTTATCACCGTCGTAGTGTTAAAAAAACCGATAGATCGCTCCGTCCCGCCCCGTCCCGTCCCGTCCCGTCCCGTCCCGTTCTAGTGTGAGTCATCCCTAAATCATCACTAAAAACTTCAACAGACAAATGTCAAATGTTCTGATCTCACAAGCTGTAGTCACAAACCCGATCGGATTCATTCGAATCAAGCAAAATCAACAAAAGATCGAATCAAGAATACTAAACCACAAGTCATGGTGACTAGGGGCCCTAATTCAAGTTGATTAATGATAAAATCGTTGGGCATAGAGTAGAATATATTTATCTATGAGCACCTGCTGTTTCAACCATATGCTTTGGGCCTTTACCACGAAAATCGAGCGATTGCGGGTTTGTATCTCCATCTCTGTCACACTTGTATATTGGAGTGACAAAGAGGTTTTCCCGTCAATGCCAATTTTCGATGTCCTGGGTTAGAATGACGTTCAAATATTAAACTCATCATTTCAGCCGAAAGACGTCCACTGCTGGACATAGGCCTCCCCCAAAGATTTCCACAATGACCGGTCCTGCGCCACCCGCATCCAGCGGACTCCTGCGACCTTCACCAGGTCATCAGTCCACCTTGCGGGGGGCCTACCCACGCTGCGCCTTCCGGTACGCGGTCGCCACTCAAGAACCTTTCCGGCCATCGTCCGCCCCCAACTTTTTGTCGGTCCGCAGTGTACGCGTGTTATATGTTGCCAGGGCCAGGAGTCGTCGGTAGTGGTAGCCGGATCTTTGCCGGAGATTCTTAGCACCCCTGACCCCGCTAGCACCCTGGCCGCTACCATAACCAGGGCACCGGGGGTCGCCGGAACCTCGGGGCCGGGGCCTTTGTGTACTATTCATTAGGGGGGTTTTTGCCGTAATCGCCACGCTTGGCATGCGGGTTGGCGATCGCAGTGTCTCCACCGTAACTTAGGGATGCTGCTGCCCATCCCTGTGGTGGTCTTGGTCGTAGTTTAAGGACATACCCGGGTCTAATATTAAACTAAAACAGTTAAAATTCTTGTATTTTTATCACAATAGGCGTGACATGTTTCGACTGCATCGGGCAGTCATCGTCGGACAGACAGAATGGTGTTGTCACCAGCTCTAGCGTCACATTTCGCGCTTATTGTGATGAAAATACGTGCGTTTTAATATCAGTATGACTCACGAATGTTTAAATGAAGTATAAAATATGACAACCAAATAGTTTAGATAAAAAACATTAGAATCCGTAATCCGTTCTAGTCGGAATATCTCAAGTCCTATCCCAGTACCTATATGACATACAAACGTAACGTTTTCGCCGATAAACGTAACGTTTGGCGAAACGGTTATAATTATTAATTGTACTACACTTTTTATTAGAAAAAAATAAAAAAATAAAAAAAGTTTGTATAGAAAACGTCACGTGGCCTCCAAGGTCTCTCAGCTTGGACGTGATTATTTCTATAGAAATTGACAGATTTCCCCGTCCCGTCCCGTCCCGTCCCGTCGCGTGCTAGTGTGAGTCATCCTTAAAGTGTCAAACTTATACAGAGAGCTATCAACACTGTTAAAATGTCTCGTTCTAAACAAGACTATATAAAAAGGTGTCGCAACTGCAGCTCTTTTATGACGTATTTATTTTCGGTTGATTAGATTTCCAGTTTTTTTATTCTATATCTATACTTAGGTACCTAGCAACATTTACTGCTGTTTATTTTCCGCTTCCATTAGCGTTGTCTTAAAAGTGTATGTACCTATTTTAACGTCTATCCCCAATATATCTATTCTATGACCATATTGTTATACTAACAATAAGCGCCGCTCCAACGATTCTACTTTAACTGTAACCAGTTATAAGTTATAATAAACTGATACTCAGTCAAAATATACGAAATGTTCAATTAAAAATCGACTCCATCTACGGTTTATTATTAAATTTTAATAATAAACCGTACTCAAAGAAAGAAAGTGACCCAAGATTTGTTTTCCATTTTGCCACCATCATTTCATAGATTTAGTATGGCGGTACGGTAGCGCAGTGGAAAGTTTGAAAAATGTATGGAATTTAGGACACTTTTTTTCTCCTACTAGGATTGAAAGAGCAAGCGATTCTGAGTAGAATAGAGATTTTTTTTTAATTCAGCAAAAAATGATTTTTCTACAACAAAAAATAAAAATGCCCATCAAGCATAGTCAACCAATTGGAACTCTAGGCCACAGTATGACTATGTCATAGTGACGCTATAAATCAAATTGTAACATAAACTAATAAAAGAAATAGACATACAAATACAAAAGGAAAACGTCAAAAAATTTGGGTCAGAATGACATTAGCGAACTTGCATTGATGATGATACAAAACCATAAATGTTTCGTACGAAAAAGAGCTTAATGACGTAAGCATTAAGTGTCAAATTCATACACAGAACTACCAACACTGTTAAAAGTATATAGGCTGTTGGCACTTCCGGAACGTCACGTTCCAAACAAGACTATACTTTATTTCAATAACAACAAATGCTCATAAAAACCTTAAAATAAAACTTACCTAAATAAAAAATTAAAAACTAAACTTAAAAATAAACTACCTATAAATAAAAAAATTGCCCCAAATCGCTGCCTAGTGGAAGCGTGCCCAGAATGCTGGCAGCACTGCCACGTTGTATGGCAATCTTTTATCCTATATCAATGGATTATAAGAAATCTTAATCATTTTTCTTGTTGACTGTACTTCAATTCAAATATACCTTCCCAAGCTGGCATGCCAATATGCCCTATACTGTCGTTTCTTTTTTTGAATACTGCATTAAAACCGGCCATGACTCATACAAATATAACACATTATGGCACAGAATAAAAAAAAACAATATCAATCGATCATATTGAACAGATTTGCTTAAATCAAAAACAAAATACACATTAAAACGTCCTTATTCCATTGAATTACAATATATTTTCGCGCGACTTACATACCATTATAATTTTGCTCATTACATTGAAAAGACTTAAGTAACCATTTAAAAATCAACTCTAACTTTTAACATTAGAGTCCATATTTCAATATCCTACATTTATTTAAGCTTGAAGCGTATTTTCAGTTGCCGTCGCTCTTATTGCGTAGATATAAAGTTGATTTTCGCGTAGCTAAGGTTGTTTAAAGGTAGTATATCTTTGACAGGTTCCCGTGACAGGTTGTACGACCACATTAACGACGTGGCTGTCAAAATTGTGCAGGTATCGCTACTGAAGATAAGCCGTGCGATAACAGGCTTAATACTGGTTTAGTATGTTTTATACTGTACTAGCTTTTGCCTGCGGCTTCGCTTAGAAAGAAACAAAAAGTAGCCTGTGACTCTTCAGCCCTTCAACTACCTCCACTTAAAAAATCACGTCGATTCGTTGCTCCGTTTTGCCATGAAAGGCAAACAAACACACACATTATAATACAATACAATACAATACTCTTTATTGCACACCTCACACAGATGAAATACAGTTACAAGATAAAATAATAATACAGAACAGTAACAGTAAGGGGTAACAACAGGCGGTCTTATCGCTAAAGAGCGATCTCTTCCAGACAACCTTTGGGTAGCACATTTTGCTATTTATAATATTAGTGTGGATAGACATAGTTCGCGGAAGTCTCGGAGTTCGCGATGTTGCCGACAAGCTTCAGGAGAGCAGGCTCAGATGGTACGGACATGTGAAGAGGAGGCCTCCTGAGAACATCCTAAACACAGTCATGAACCTCAATGCCCCCGGAGTCAGAAAGAGGGGAAAGCCAAAAAAGAGGTGGACGGACTCGATACGGAAGGATCTGGAGAGCAGCAATGTTTCTGAAGCCGACACGTCAGACAGGGCAAAGTGGAAGAGAAAGACAAGGAAGGCAGACCCCACCATCAGATGGGAATAATAAATGCCCAGGAGAGAGAGAGAGACACTGGGACTGACAATACCTGGTGTAAAACCACTTTATCTTCCAAGCAAACTGTCCAACTTTAAAGAGTCATTTTATATGTCCAATTTCTATATAATTATGACGTTTACTTAAAACTTTCACTTTGTGCAAAAAAAATAGTTTAGTCGGACATGTTATTTTAGCAACTTTTTAATAAAAATCATTTATTTTAAAACAGTTTTTTTTAATATTCGTCCGTAGATATAGAATAATAGAACTGGATATCCAATCAGCCGAAAACACGAGGCTGTAAAAGTGCTGCAGTTACAGCACTTTTTCTTATCTTGTTTGGAACGTTGCGTTTCGTTAACTGCCAACAGCCTGTAAAGTTTTAACAGTTTTAGTAGTTCTTTGTATGAATTTGACACTTAATGCTTACGTCAATAAGTTGTTTTTCGTACGAAACATTTATCGTTTGTACCATAATTCATCATAAATGGAAAATCGATCGCTATTGTCATTCTGACCCACATTTTTGAAGATTTTAGTTCTGAAAAATGGTAAAGCATGAATTAAATAATTTATTAAATATAATAAATGTCTTGATTCATGTTTTTAAGTAGTCACACTACTATATATAAATTATAAATTGAAAGAGATGTCATATACTACAGAAAAAGTGACCAAGGCCCCCAGTGCCCAGGGCTGGTTAGGGCGTCTGCCGCGAAAACATTTTTATGCCACACCTGGCCATAAACTGCCTTTTTCCGCACGCTACGCGTACGGAAAAAGCCGATTTCTACCCAAGTGTAGGCATAAAATGATGTAACACGTGAGGTAATAAATAAAGCCCTTGATCGCATATTTACGTCCCTCGCTTGCAGCTCGGGTCGCAAACATCTGCGATCTCAGCTTCCTTTGTTTTACCGCACTAGTTAGGTAAGGTACTAATTTGGATTAATCCGGTTTCCTCACGATGTTTTCCTTCACCGAAAAGCGATTCGTAAATATCAAGTGATATTTCGTACATTCGTTCCGAAAAACTCATTGGCACGAGCCGGCAGGATTTGAACCCGAGACCTTCGGATTCAAAGTCTCACGTCATACCGCTTGGTCACCTACCTGGGATACTAAAAAAAAATATTTTTTAAGACAAAATACTGGTACATAATAGGTTTTACTATCTAATTGATACAAGCCGGGGATAGATCCTGCGACCTTCGTATTGAATCGCACGCCTCAAGTACCGCTAGGCTACCTCGCTCTTCCTTACTAAATCAAAACTAAGACATTAAAAACGAAAGTGCTATAAAGACAAGCTAATATTAACTTATATTCATTATAACTGTATGTCTGTCACATTATAGCCATTTTAAGAGATATATATGTAAATGTTTATATATAATGTCTTGTTAAAAATGAACTAAGTTGTCCAAGCCACGATTTTTTAAAATTAAAAATTGAGTCTTATCTTTAATACTATAAATCATAGTTTTGCGTATACATAATATACACACGCATGACGATATATTCATGCATCTGATATGACTATATTTTGTACTATAACTGTCTTATTCTAAATGTAATTTATTACAATTTCTCTGATGTTTTCGCTATTTTAGATCGTTCTAAATAACTTCGTAAAGTTTTTTAGGGTTCCGTAGTTCAAAAGGAAAAAACGGAACCACTTTGTTGTCGAAAAACCCCTTTATCTCTGGAACGTGTAGAGGTAGCAAGTTGAAATTAATACCACATACACAATTCAGCGGTCCCTTCAATCTGTCAAAAAACCAAACCACTACGTCATTTCCAATGCTATGTGGCATTTGCAATGGGAATCAAAATTTATAGGGTACCTACTTCCCGTTGACCTAGAATCACGAAATTTAGCAATAATTGTCGCACTGAGAGTTCCGTGCCACCAGTATTCTTAAGTACCTAAGGTTCTTTGTGGAACCCTCGGTGGGCGAGTTTTTTATGTAAAGTATTTTATGTATTTTTCGTGGAAACTGTTTTGGCTACAGCAGTGTTTACATACTTCTCTTAGTGTATAAGTATTATATACACTGTTTCGCAAAAATAATAGTAAGGTCAATGTGGATAATTCCGTCATAGGGCCTATTACGTCTAATGGCCCCCTGTATTTAATATAAACACAGTACGCAACAAAAACGCACATGTTTTTGTATTCCCGCAAATTAATGAGCGCGATTAGTTATATTCGTCAATAATAATATGAAAAAGTTTCGTTAATATCCTAAAAACCTGCCATAGCTTTAGTATGAAAATGTGTTTAAGCAGATCTACCTTAACTTATCAATAAAGGATGACTGAAGAACGGGACGGGACGATCTGCCAGTTTCTATAAAAAACATCACGTGACATCCGAGGGCTCCGAGCAAACATATGATTCTTTCTATAGAAATTGACAGACCGTCCCCTCCCGACCCGTCCCGTCCCGTTCTGGTGTGAGTCACCGCTATCCGATCCCGGGGCATATACCACAAAAATCAAAATATTGCGGGTTTATGTTTATTGTTTTCTTCTATTATTATGATCATCCTTTATTGGGAAATGTATGTACTTATTTGATTATTATTCTTTGTTTTTTGTTCACATTGCTATTGACAATTCTTACGGGGAGATATAACTCTAAAGTATACAACCTTATTATTCCGCCTACATGTATTTGACATTTTGATTCATTGTTATTACTATTCGATATTTTTGATTTGTAAGTATTGACATACTTACTGTTGATTTTTATTATTAGATTAAATTGTATTACACTCATGACGATCCTTATTGGGAGATACAGTTTCATTATTATTGTTAATTATTCACTTTATTTATTTTTTATCTTAGGTTAGGCTATATAATATGATTATAAAAGTAAAATACAAAAGTACAAAAAAAATACAAAAATTGTTAATTATTATTATTATTCTTTAATTAATTCGTGTTTGTGACGATCATGATGGAAATTTGTATAAATTTGTTGAAATGTAAACTTACTCGTATAATGTAATTATCTTTCATGAAATAAAAATCTATCTATCTATCTATCTATCTTATGTCTCCATCTCTAACATACTTGCATCTTGGAGTGGCAAGGTTTTACCGTCAATCTCAATTTTCGATGTCCGTTGGTCCTTAAAGGCCATGTTTTTTTTTGTCAAAAACTCCACTTTCAAAGTTAGCATTTATTTATTACACATAATAACGGCTCACGTCGAAATGCGTAATAAAAATGCCCTGATTCCGGTGCGATACCGAATTTAAACTTGAAATATGATTAAATACGGGTTTTGCCGAAAATATAACAGTATCCGTATTTTGAGTTAGTGTTGGAAAAGATTGCGAGGCTGATAAGTCGGGGGCACAATGAGGCATAATTTAAATTTGAGTAGATCTTCTATTTACATACAAATAAAGTGTAACAAAAATGCTAATTAACCGTTTAAAGGTGTAATTATTACCGTGGCATGCTTAAAAAAAAGGTGAAAAAAAGGATTTCCGTCATTTGTATGTAGTAGGTATAATTGTATGAAAAAAGTGAAAAAAAAATTCTCTTCTCCGTCGTTTGTATGTTTGTATGTAGGTTTGTTCGACGATAACTCGAGTATCGTTGATCGGATCGTCCTGAAATTTGGCAGATCGTTAGATGAGATAAATATAATTTTCAAGTTTGAATATAATCCGAATCGGTTTAGCGGTTGCTGAGATATAGGGGTCGGAAGTTTAAGTTTGGGACGAACTCGTTATATAAAAATTGTAAATAACTATTTAGTTAGTCACCGAGATCCGACCCTTGCGGAAGGGTTCCCGTGATGCTGGCTGCGTTCACCCTTTGAATGGCTATACCTTCCCTTTGAGCCAGCGCTTTGGTCACCGGTGACCTTAAACAATTTTTCAGATAACTCATTTAAAAGTTTACGGGCCCCTGCGTGCCTAGCCAAGATGCCAATCGCTCACGCTTACTAACGTATCGCAGCTACCTCTCTCTATCACTCTTCCTTATTAGTGTGACAATGACAGTTGCGTTTCGTTAGCGACTGAGCGTGAGCGATTGGCATCTTGGCTACGCACCCAGTTGTATAGAAACGACTCAGTGTAGGTCGTCAACTGAATCGCGTTAAGACCTCATGGACCCTTGAGCATCACGGACCAGTTCTCAACTGCGAAAGCCGTATACTTTTCGTATCGTTATAAAAGAATATTACATTTATTTTCAAAATGTATACAATAAGAGTAACTTACCTACCACCTACCTCTACCTACCTTAAATCTTAAATAGGTCATTGAGACATTGTACCTAGGATGCTGGCGGCATTTCCACGTTGTATCGCAATGCTGATACGTTGTGCGAGGAAGCCACCAGAAGGCCTAGTATAAAATTGTACGACATTAACTACTCGACCGCGTTAGCGTATCGAGGGGTCAACATATGAAAGTTGCCGGATGATTTAAATAAACGGCAAACATAATTTGAACGGCCTCCTAGCCTAGTTGGTAGTGACCCTGCCTACGAAGCAGGAGGTCCCGGGTTCGAATCCTGGTCAGGGCATTTATTTGTGTGTTTATCACGAATATTTGTTCCTGAGTTATGGATGTTTTCTATGTATCTAAGTACGAGTATTTATATGTATCTGTCTATTATATATATCGTCGCCTAGTACCCACAACACAAGCCTTATTGAGCTTATCGTGGGACTGGGTCGATTTGTGTAAGATTGTCCCATAATAAATAAAAAAAATCTCGATACGCTAACGCGATGGAGAAGTTAATGTCGTACAATTTTATACTAGGCCTTCTGCTCTTGGGTGTCGCCAGTAACATCAACCAGACGTTTCGCGATTTCTACGAAAAACTTGCGTGCGCGGGTCCCCATGGACCAAGATTTTCGATCGCAACTGGTATAATACAATACATACAAAAAGGTACTCTCAGCCCAGGCTCTTAAATTTATTACGTTTTAAAATTTTAAAAATATTGTATTATTATTAACTAGCTGTTACCCGCGACTTCGTCTGCGTAGTATTATAATGTTTGGTAGTGTATTTTTATTAGCATAAGTATTAAAGACCAAATTGACTTGAACTGTAAATTGCTAATTAAATTCCGGGGCCGTATAAACAAACAACTAACTTGCAACTACAGTAACCTGTTTTTCTTTTTTCTCATTAATAATTCTGGAAATACCAAAAATGCTGGTGATCAATATTGTAATCTGATTTGGAAAAAATTGGACTGAATGTTTTTTCGACAAACATTTTCTGTTTATTTTTTCTCCTAATCACAATACGATACTGATTACGCATTTAATCGAATTACCAGCATTTTTGTTACAGCTGTATGTATATTTGTATCTACCACATATTAATCTTTCAGTGGTTAGATACGCTGTAGATGTAGTAGAAAGTACGTCCAAGTTTACATAAATTATCTTTTTATTAAATAAGTAATCAAGGCCGAGTGTTTTTGATCACGGTTTAAAACACTGTCTTAAGCTCACTGAATTTAACCCACGGAATGTCATTCGATACATGATTACAACTTACTTCCCAGAGTGAAGAAAAACATTGCGAAGATACCAAAATAACTACGTCGCGCATATAAACTTTCATTAGGTAGGTAAGTATATATGTCTTATCCAAGGACGATCCTATGATAGGATATAGGATCGGCATAGGCCTTTATTCGCATGTACCTACTCAACATAAGGTGAAAACAAAACTGCTGTAAAAAAGTGCAATGCACAGGATTGAATTGACTATTCACTTGCTTCTGTCCCCCTTTGCACCTCTATAGAGGATGATTTTCGTAACAAAAACTATTCTGTCCTTTCCTAGGAGTCAAAATATCCCCATGCCAAATTTCACCTTAATCCGTTCAGCGTTTTTAATTTAGTGTGAAGTGGCAACAGATAAGATTTCATCAAATTTACAATATAACCATCGCATGGAAATTTGTCATGATGTAGGTATGTCATCCGCGTGTACAATCCATGGTGGGTGTTGACAGCCATATTATACTACACATTGACTTGCCGTCTTTGTAGTGGTAGGATTCCGGCTTCCGCGGCACTAAGACCTCAATGATATTGTCCTGAGGTCTCTTCAGTCAGCGGGTGTTCATTCCGTTCTGGAGCCACTGGGTTAATTTTTTCATTAAACTCAATTTATATCATTCGGTTACGCATTTAATAATCTTAGATATTATTTGACAAAATAAAAATTCAGACGAATTGAGAACCTCCTCCTTTAGAAATATTGAAGTCGGTTGAAAACCAACTAAACTGTTAACAGCGCCATCTACCAAATCTAGAAGACTTTACGACATAGTATGTTTCCCACTTTCCCAAGAATGAAAATGTTAGATGCAGCTCTAAAGAGCCTTAAGTAGTTCTACATGTAATATATAGATGGCAGTGTAATAAACACAATATTAACGGGAAAATGTACTTTTTATGTCTCTGCCCATTTCTTTCGATAAACTTATTAAATGTGTGCACAATTTTATTCAAAATAAGGTCCGCCGATTAGCAAAATACATATAGCAATAAAACCATGGATTTAACGTGGCATATTTACTCACTTCATATCTAAGCAAATAGGTGGCGCCAGTGTACAGTGTGTAGTGTGTGTTTTAAAATATTACTTGGAATTTTGAACATTTTTATTATTGTTGCAAATAATCTTATGAAATTTACCATAATATGCTTCTTGAAAGGGAAATCCATGTAGTAGCATACGTTTAAAGTATTTGAAGCATATAAAGTTTGCATAAGTTACAAATGTCTACATCACGATATCGAAATTTCAAAAGCACGTTGCATAAATACAACTTCCAACTTACTAAATTTAATACTCTATTGCAACTTTCAAAAACCCTATAAAATTTCTTCGCTTATAATATGAGTTTTTTTTTTTATATAACATTTAAAACTTTCGCGATTTAAACACATATTTAAACATAATTATTAAACGGGTCTAACGCGAATTAATTTGTTTACCTTATTTACCGACGTTTCGACACAGGTTTCACTGGTCATGGTCGCGGCTGACTGATGTCCCAGCAAAATGTCAAAACAGAGATTTGTGTAATCTCTCTCTGGTGGGACAGGAAAGGGTTCATAAAACTCACTTAATTCCTATCTTATGGTTCATTTGATGGTATTTGTGTTCAGCTAGCGCCACCTATGGTCGGTTACAAAAACGAAATTTACTCAGATGTTATAAAATTGACAATCGTATAGTACCATCCCTCTCGGTCTCCTATATCAAATATTTGGGCGAGCAGGATGGCACTATACTATACGACGGTATTTCGAACATTGCAGCAGCTTTCAAGTTTTGTACAATAAAAGCCGTACCGCTAGCGCCATCTATTATGAGCAATGCAAACTATACATATGTAAAAAAAAAATGTTACGAAACCGGATAAAAAGTATCCTAAATGTTACTCCGGTACATAAACTATTACCATACCAAATTTCATAAAATTCTGTCCAGTACTTTTTGCGGAGTTAGCGAACAAATTCACAGACAGACAGACAGACAAAAATTCTAAAAACCATTGAAAGATATTTTATCAACGTTTCTGATACGCCCCTACGTTTTTTTTTTTAAATATATTTATTGTACAGATTTTTTATTTCTACTCTCTTATTATATGTATTGATTATTTATCAGTAAGATAACACCCTATTCAAAAAATTGTAATATCTTTTATGAACCATTCAGTCACTCTTCTAGATCATTTGGCCGTTCGACTCCTCACCACGGGCCAAACATGGTATTTTGGGCCCAGATGCTATCGGTGAAAGACCGGTCCTGCCTAAAGTCGTCGCTTAGAGTTATTCGTTCACTGAACATCTTCAAACTAGCACACGATTCACGAACAAGTGTATTTGAGTCAAACTGGCCATATTCTCCGTATCTGCCAGTCTGCCATGGGGAATGTGTCTGGGGGATGTCCTGTGGACATACCAACTATGGCGATCCGATTGCCCAAACGTTTATGGCTGGTAAAGATAAGTGAACATCGATTTTAACTACCTTTTATTCTATTAGGCTATTCATGAAAGGGTTTTTCTGTTCAAGCTAGGAGGAATCAAAATGGCACTTTCTTCCCTGCTGGGAGGGATCAAAGTGTCACTTTTCTGTTGAAGGACACATTTTTACGTTTTTCCGCATTAACTAGTGGCATCGTGTTTTTTTTCCTCTTAGTTCGTGTGAAAAGCAGTGTGTGCCGCACGGTATCAAAATTATCTTCTTCTTGGCCATTATTTTATTAACGTTTGAATCCCTTATTACGCTCAAGATTCTACTGTAGAATCCCGAACGTAGTGAGGTTTTAGTCTAAGAATCCATCGCTTCATTCGGAATTCAATGTACGCCCTCGCCGGAAATATGTCATTTTGATCCCTTAACACAATATTTTTATCCAATACAAAATACTTCCTACAGGCAGCCATAGACAGCGATTCTCAAACCCTGCATTCCGCCGCGCAAAAACATAAACAAAGTAACTTAATGACTGAAGAATGCCTTTGTATAACACAGTATTCTTCGAGCCGAATTTTTTTATTTTATTTTTAATTGATCCCACTTTTAGTCGGTTACGGAATTTTAAGAGGGGGCAGAGTGTTTTCAACGCAAACGACAGTTACGGTTAAGACTGTGGCGTCCTCAATTATTTGCAAAGACATACAAGATGCATGTAATTATTATCTCAAAGAGTGTGTCTACCATATTCGTGTATTTACAATCTACAATAATGTACAGTTTAGTAAATATGTCTACGCAAAGACGCAGCAAAATTGAGAAAAACGCGTGTCAGCGTTTATGCCAAAGTGAATGAAAAATCATTTGCTTTATTTTTAAAAACTAACTCTATCCAATCTCAAATATACAAGCTACTGAATTCGTATAGTCTTGTTACATAATACTGGTTCATTAATTAATTATGATTTTTTTAAAACGTCCTAAAAATCCGCCATACAAAATTACTATGGAATCTGATCGTTGAAATATAACAAGTGAGCAACACTCGAAATAGTCAGTCGGCCCCGAATGTTCGAAGCGACACCACGTCTCTCTGCGGAGCGTCTACATCTTGAAATAAATCGATGTTCATTGTGTACGTATACTGCGTTATAGGTAGCAAAACGGTATAAGAATTTTTTTACCATTTTTTGTGTTTCCAAAGGAAATAGGCAATAGCAACCAGTTCAAAATGAATGACATACAGAGTTAGTTTCGTTTATACCTCATTGTATATAGTGTCACTTGGACCGTAGAAGATGTCCAAGGTCTGATGACGGAGTAGAAAGGTGGCCACCGGAACTCAGGAAGTAGTTGATGTAATACCCCCGTGTTTGGACTCATTTGTATTGTTTTGGCGGGCACTTGGACCGTGACTGGTGTCCAAGGTCTGATGATGAAGCAGAAAGATGACCACCGGAACTCAGGAAGTAGTTGATGTAATACCCCCGTGTTTGGGCTCGTTAGGTTTGTTCTGGTGAGCACTTGGACCGTGAGTGGTGTCCAAGGTCTGATGATGGAGCAGAAAGATGACCACCGGAACTCAGGAAGTAGTTGATGTAATACCCCCGTGTTTGGGCTCGTTAGGTTTGTTCTGGTGAGCACTTGGACCGTGAGTGGTGTCCAAGGTCTGATGATGGAGCAGAAATATGACCACCGGAACTCAGGAAGTAGTTGATGTAATACCCCCGTGTTTGGACTCATTTGTATTGTTTTGGCGGGCACTTGGACCGTGACTGGTGTCCAAGGTCTGATGATGGAGCAAAAAGGTGTCAACCGGTACTCAGGAACCAGTGGGTGGAATACCTTCGTGTTCAGACTCGTAGATTTTGTTTTGACGAGCACTTGGGCTATACATGGTGTCCAAGGTCTGATGGTGGAGCAGTAAAGTGTCAACTGGTACTCAGGAACCAGTTGATAGAATACCTTCGTGTTTAGACTCGTTAGTTTTGATTCGACGAGCACTTGGGCCATGCATGGTTTCCAAGGTCTGATGATGGAGCAGATATTTACAAATATATTAAAAAATTATAAATTATATTTATTACATTAATATTTATAAATTTTGTAAGGTTGACTCCGATTTGGATAAAAATCGATATCTGAGGATCCGGCGGGGTGATTAACATGAATCATGAGTCAAATTTGTTAAATATTGTTTAAACCGACGCCATCTTGGATTTTGTAAGATAAACTCCGATTTGGATAAAAATCGATATCTGACGATCCGGCGGGGTCCTTACCATGAATCCAGAATCAAAATCGTAAAATACTGTAAAAAGCGACGCCATCTTGGATTTTGTGCGATAAACTCCGATTTGGATGAAAATTGATATCTGAGGATCCAGTGGGGACCATGACATGAATCTAGGATCAATATTGTAAAATATTGTAAAAACCGACGCCATCTTGGATTTTGTAAAATCAACTCCGATTTGGATAAAAATCGATATCTGACTATCCGGCGGGGTCCATAACATGAATCCAGAATCAAAATCGTCAAATATTGTAAAAAGCGACGCCATCTTGGATTTTGTGAGATTAGCTCCGATTTGGATAAAAATCGATATCTGAGGATCCAGCGGGGTGATTAACATGAATCTTGAGTCAAAATTGTAAAATATTGTTAAAACCGACGCCATCTTGGATTTTGTAAGATCAACTCCGATTTGGATAAAAATTGATATCTGACGATCCGGCGGGGTCCTTAACATGAATCCAGAATCAAAATCGTAAAATATTGTAAAAAGTGACGCCATCTTGGATTTTGTGAGCTTAACTCCGATTTGGATAAAAATCGATATCTAAGGATCCGAAGGAGTGATTAACATGAATCCAGAGTCAAAATTGTAAAATATTTTAAAAACCGACGCCATCTTGGATTTTGTAAAATCAACTCCGATTTGCATAAAAATCGATATCTGACTATCCGGCGGGGTCCTTAACATGAATCCAGAGTCAAAATTGTAAAATATTGTTAAAACGGACGCCATCTTGGATTTTGTAAGATCAACTCCGATTTGGATAAAAATCGATATCTGAGGATCCGGCGGGGTCCTTAACATGAATCCAGAATCAAAATCGTTAAATATTGTAAAAAGCGACGCCATCTTGGACTTTGTGAGATTAGCTCCGATTTGGATAAAAATCGATATCTGAGGATCCGGCGAGGTGATTAACATGAACCCAGAATCAAAATCGTAAAATATTGTAAAAAGCGACGCCATCTTGGATTTTGTGAGATCAACTCCGAGTTGGATAAAAATTGATATCTGACGATCCGGCGGGGTCCTTAACATGAATCCAGAATCAAAATCGTTAAATATTGTAAAAAGCGACGCCATCTTGGACTTTGTGAGATTAGCTCCGATTTGGATAAAAATCGATATCTGAGGATCCGGCGGGGTGATTAACATGAATCCAGAATCAAAATCGTAAAATATTGTAAAAAGCGACGCCATCTTGGATTTTGTGAGATCAACTCCGAGTTGGATAAAAATTGATATCTGACGATCCGGCGGGGTCCTTAACATGAATCCAGAATCAAAATCGTAAAATATTGTAAAAAGCGACGCCATCTTGGATTTTGTAAAATCAACTCCGATTTGGATAACAATCGATATCTGACTATCCGGCGGGGTCCTTAACATGAATCCAGATTAAAAATCGTAAAATATTGCAAAAAGCGACGCCATCTTGGATTTTGTAAAATCAACTCCGATTTGGATAAAAGCGATATCTGACTATCCGGCGGGGTCCTTAACATGAATCCAGAATCAAAATCGTCAAATATTGTCAAAAGCGACGCCATCTTGGATTTTGTGAGATTAGCTCAGATTTGGATAAAAATCGATATCTGAGGATCTGGCGGGGTGATTGACATGAATCTTGAGTCAAAATTGTAAAATATTGTTAAAACCGACGCCATCTTGGATTCAACTCTGATTTGGATAAAAATCGATATATGACGATCCGGCGGGGTCCTAAACATGAATCCAGAATCAAAATCGTAAAATATTGTCAAAAGCGACGCCATCTTGGATTTTTTGAGATTAACTGCGATTTGGATAAAAATCGATATCTGAGGAGCCGGCAGGGTGACTAACATGAATCTTAAGTCAAAATTGGAAAATATGGTAAGAATAGACGCCATATTGGATTTTGTAAAATTAACTCTGATTTGGATAAAAATCGATATCTGACGATCTGGCGGGGTCCATAACATGAATCCATGGTCAAAATTGTTAATTAACGTCAACACTGACGCCATATTGGATTTTGTAAGATAAACTCTGATTTGGATAAAAATCGATATCTCATGATCCGGCGGGGTCCTTAACATGAATCCAGAATCAAAACTGTATAATATTGTAATAAGTGACGCCATCTTTGATTTTGTGAGATTAACTCCGATTTGAATAAAAATCGATATCTGACGATTCAGCGGGGTCCATAACATGAATCCATAGTCAAAATTGTCAACACCGACGCCAAATTGGATTTTGGAAAATTATCTCTGATTTGGATAAAAATCGATATCTGACGATTTTTATCCAAATCAGAGTTGATATCACAAAATCCAAGATGGCGTCGATTCTTACCATATTTTCCAATTTTGATTCTAGATTCATGTTAAGGACCCCGCCGGATCGTCAGATATCAATTTTTATCCAAATCGGAGTTGATCTTACAAAATCCAATATGGCGTCGGTTTTAACAATATTTTACAATTTTGACTCAAGATTCGTGTTAATCACCCCGCCGGATCCTCAGATATCGATTTTTATCCAAATCGCAGTTAATCTCACAAAATCCAAGATGGCGTCGGTTTTAACAATATTTTACAATTTTGACTCAAGATTCATGTTAATCACCCCGCCGGATCCTCAGATATCGATTTTTATCCAAATCGGAGCTAATCTCACAAAGTCCAAGATGGCGTCGCTTTTTACAATATTTAACGATTTTGATTCTGGATTCATGTTAAGGACCCCGCCGGATCGTCAGATATCAATTTTTATCCAAATCGGAGTTGATCTTACAAAATCCAAGATGGCGTCGGTTTTAACAATATTTTACAATTTTGACTCAAGATTCATGTTAATCAACCCGCCGGATTCTCAGATATCGATTTTTATCCAAATCGCAGTTAATCTCACAAAATCCAAGATGGCGTCGCTTTTTACAATATTTAACGATTTTGATTCTGGATTCATGTTAAGGACCCCGCCGGATCGTCAGATATCGATTTTTATCCAAATCGGAGTTAATCTCACAAAGTCCAAGATGGCGTCGCTTTTTACAATATTTAACGATTTTGATTCTGGATTCATGTTAAGGACCCCGCCGGATCGTCAGATATATCGAGGGTTGCCTGGTGAAACCCAATAAGTGACAAAAAGTGAGATTTTAAAGTAAAAACAGTTTTAGATTGATTCGGTATCGCTCTATCTAATGGTAATATCGGATAAGCAGATTTGACATGTATTACGGAAATATGCCGAGTTGATAACCCGATAAGTACTTGATTTCAAGTTTTAATTTAGAACTAAATACTACAAGTGCATTTAAGGCTTCAGTTTTTATTATTACTTAGTGCAAGAACCACACAATACACATTTATAGGTATTTAGTGCAGAGATATTTATACTAAATTAAACTAAACACACATCGTAAAACCAGTTACTATTACTTATCGGGTATTACCTCAGTACGATTCGAACCTAAAAAGGATTTAAGTAAGAATTAAAATACGTTAAAACCATTTATCGGATTTTACTTTTACGATATTATTTATTAAATGTACAAACTACTTCAAAGTAAAACCCAATAAACAAATGTATAGTACTTATCTAAAACATTTTTTTGAAGAAATATTATGTTAAGTCTAGTTATCGAATTCTCGCACGGGCCTTTTGCAAATTTCTTTAAAAAAAATCCGGGGAAGAACCCAATAAATATGTTTGACGACCGCAAGGTCATACGCTGCCTCGACAAGTAGCGGCAGGATCGCAAGCGCTCCGCCGCTGCGTCGTTGCAAATTTAATTGGAAATAGCTGTTAAAAAGTTGTGACGTATTGTGTTAATGATGGCTGTGTACTTATGTGTTAAAAGTTGTGTGATGGGTGACCGAGACAGAAAATTAGTGGAGCAGCTATGCTTGAAACAGGTAAAATCTTATTTTCTAACCTAGAAATACATTTAGAATTGTCGTATAAAATAAGATTGGTACTTAATTATGTTATGACTTAATCGCCTGAACGATAGGTATACGTCGAGTTATTGTAACCGTTAATATGTAGATAACTGTTGTTGTTTCGTTTAGAGCGAACTTATCGGGTTTTAGCACTATCTATTAATCAAACTACGCGACTTTGAGTGATGCTTACGGTACAAAATAACAAAACAAACAAATGACATAATCGCCTGAACGATAGGTATACATCGCGTTTATAGTACTGTCCTTAAATACCTAACAATAAATCTAAGCTATTGTAAGATTGTAACCGTTAATATATAGATAATTGTTGTTGTTTCGTTTAAGAGCGAACTTATCGGGTTTTAGCACAATCTATTAATCAAACTACCTAGGCGACTTTGAGTGATGCTTACGGTACAAAATAACAAAAATTAGATTAAATTAATACGTTTAGTTAAATTATTAAATAATATTAATTATTTTTTTGCATTCCAATTGGATGAGGTGCTTCTATTAACAGGTTTTCTATGACTGGACCTCCTTGTATTTCACCGGCAAATAAAGACATAAGTCGTTATCTGCAAACCATTAAAGATGGTAAGTTTCCATTGGAACATTGTGCATTATCCTCGTAAGTCCCCGCGTACTTGTACAAGTACAAAATAAATATCTGTAGATTTATGTACTTAGGGGAAAGTAGGTAGGATTCGTGCACCGGGAGCTTTCGTACAGTGGTCTATCTCGGCTACCGTACATGCTAAAGGGTTGATATTTGTATACGAGACGAGTACTTTTACGCATAGCCTACCCTCCAAAAATCATTGTAGTGCAGTGGCAGTCTTTGCCAGAAAGAGTCAATGTGTGTTTTGGCAACTCTAAAGTAATTTTTTGTCTTGTTTGATGAATGCATCTGTCTTTAATAAGTATTAATGGAATTGAAAAAATACTTATTTATTTATTTAAGCTTTATTGCCCAATTACAAAAAAGTACAAATGGTGGACTTAATGCCTTGGGGCATTCTCTACCAGTCAACCATTGGATAAAACAGAAACTTGTGTTTGGTTCAGGATTGTAAACATCAAGAAGAGATAGGAAACATATAATAATATCAACAATAATACATTGCTTTAATAATTGTATAAACATACACATATAAATATACCTACATATACGTACATAAATAAATAATGTAAGTACCTAAGTATAAGTATGCGGAACATCTATCAAATGAGCAATTTAGAGAGGTATTTACGTACCTTGCACTTGAAGGAGAATTTGCTCTGTATTTGCGTGTATTTCAACCTTGTTTGTAAATACACGCTTCAGGTTCTTATGTAAACAATAGTTTTGGGATTTAATTGACGTATATTTGTTTATTTGAATTTTTTCGCGTTTGAGTCTATTGGGGTGCTTTCGTAAACTCCGATTGTATGTGATTTTTTACTGTACAAATGCACCCCATGGAGCTAAAATCAAGAATATAATCATAATACAGTTATTATGGGTAAGATATGCCTAAACATTGATTATAACAGGTAAAAGAACTCATAAAATGACGAATCCCAGGTAGAAACGAATGCCTCCCTACGTGTGGGATAAATTCGTACAATTCCCACTTTTTAGGAAAATCGTTATATTGGCCAAATTGTTTTGGATCAAATCAGAAATGCACTGTTATTATAAACAGATAACTGGACCATGCAATGGCATTAATTTAATTTTTAAATAACTGTTAGTTTTTATTTTACAAGGCCCGGAGCAAAAAGTGTACGAAGCCTACCCACTTTCCCCTATGGTGTTATAAGATCAATCATTATAATTATGTAGTTACATGTATGCCTTTATGAGTACTTACCCGAGTTTATAATCCCGTGACTGCCCGTATATTATGATTTTAAGTTATTGCGTTTTTGGTACACTTTCTTTAATTTATACAATTAAGACAATGACTCCTTCAATCTTGATGAATCGCAAATTAATATTGCCGCCCAAATGCACAATATTGTCATCGATGATAATAGTAAGGCAGACTCTTGTAAAATATAATAGATAGATACATATAAATACTTAAATACATAGAAAACATCCATAACTCAGGAACAAATATTCGTGATAAACACACAAATAAATGCCGTGACCAGGATTCGAACCCGGGACCTCCTGCTTCGAAGGCAGCGTCACTACCAACTAGGCTAGGAGGCCGTTTGCAAATACAAATAGGTAAGTACTCTTTATTGTTCACCAACAAGGAAATAAAAACAATATAAATTAAACACTAAAATATAAACACTGGTAATATCCACTGGTGGTGGTTTATAATTTATTTTGTTTATATATTTTTTTTCAGATCATGAAACTGATTTATTTGGCAGTGACTTTTCGGATGACTAGGGTAGATTAACTTTTTTATAAGTTTTTTATAAGTAGGTAATAAAACCTATAAGTAACATTAACAGCTTTTTAATTTTTGCGAAAACCCAATAAGTCAACACCTCTTGGTAAAAAACGTTTTCTTACAGGAAAACTAAATTAGTTATATAGCTAAAACACAAATTAACTTAAAGTAGATAAAATTACTTTACACGGAGAACTTATAAAACTACGAATTTACTTTACCAAATTAGTGTTTGATGACCATAAATCTTTAACTTCATTTTTCTCGAAACTAGGTTTCTCATACTTATTGGGTTTCACCAGGCAACCCTCGATATTTTTTTATCCAAATCGGAGTTGATCTTACAAAATCCAAGATGGCGTCGGTTTTTACATTATTTTACAATTTTGACTCTGGATTCATGTTAATCACTCCGTCGGATCCTCGGATATCGATTTTTATCCAAATCGGAGTTAAGCTCACAAAATCCAAGATGGCGTCGCTTTTTACAATATTTTACGATTTTGATTCTAGATTCATGTTAAGGACCCCGCCGGATCGTCAGATATCAATTTTTATCCAAATCGGAGTTGATCTTACAAAATCCAAGATGGCGTCGGTTTTAACAATATTTTACAATTTTGACTCAAGATTCGTGTTAATCACCCCGCCGGATCCTCAGATATCGATTTTTATCCAAATCGCAGTTAATCTCACAAAATCCAAGATGGCGTCGCTTTTTACAATATTTAACGATTTTGATTCTGGATTCATGTTAAGGACCCCGCCGGATCGTCAGATATCGATTTTTATCCAAATCGGAGTTAATCTCACAAAGTCCAAGATGGCGTCGCTTTTTACAATATTTAACGATTTTGATTCTAGATTCATGTTAAGGACCCCGCCGGATCGTCAGATATCAATTTTTATCCAAATCGGAGTTGATCTTACAAAATCCAAGATGGCGTCGGTTTTTACAATATTTTACCATTTTGACTCTGGATTCATGTTAATCACTTCGTCGGATCCTCGGATATCGATTTTTATCCAAATCGGAGTCAACCTTACAAAATTTATAAATATTGATATAATCAATATTATAAAAGTGACGTTTTCTGGGTAAAGAAAGATACCACATTGTCGCTTATTGATAAGAATGATAAGGCGCTTCTGTCATAAAGAATCACTTGGAAAACCTTATCAACAGGCGACAATGTGGTACTTTTACCAAGAAAACGACACAATTTTTTAACGATTTCATAATATGTGACGTTTTGCGGTGAAAGGTACCTTATGGACGATCGGCGCTTACGCTGTTAACAAAGACGCTGATAATAATGCGCTGCAACGCGACGTAAGCGCCGACCGTCCATAAGGTACCTTTAGCCGTAAATAGCCACATATGAAATCATAAAAAATGTGCTTTTATTTAGAAAAAGGCACTTTGCCATTCTGCCGGTTGTCGATAAGGCGCGAATGTCATAAATATTAGTTTAGAAATTAACCTTATCAACAACCGACAGAATGGTACCTTTCTTTAGTACTAAATACAAACACAAATAATAAAATCATTTGGAAAAACCGAACAAATATTAGGTGAATTAATACAATATCTGTATCAAAGGATTATAAAAATGAGGAATTCTAAGATTTCTAAGTTATAACCTTTTAACGCCCGAATAATGACGCGCCGGTGTAGTAGTGTGCGTGCGCGCACGCACACAGATAGCGAGCAGTGCGGGGCCGCTAAATGCCTATTTCGTGTCCGCGGCAAACACTCTGCCCGCTCTTAATTCGTTCTTGTTATTCTGTGTTTCGGTTTTTGACGCATAGTTTTGAGTAGAGTTTCAGAAAGATAGGTTAGAATTAATAGTTATTTATTATACAAGGGGGTAAAGTTGTTGTTTAACTCTCGGGCTTATATTACGAGGGTCTTATTAGCTTTACTAGGGTCTCAAGGCACGAGAGTTGAACAAACTTTGCCGCCGAGTGTAATACAACATTTTTCCCCTCACTATTGCGAGGAAAATACAAACTACATACGGGTATAAATCTTATTCACATGTAAGTTATCTCGAAGAAACCATCAAAAAACAATTTCAAAATTTGTCATAGAGTAAGTACGCTCCTGATACTTAGATATTGCCAACAGCTCACCAAGTGCGGGATAAGACATGATCACATGACCAATTTAAGGTGTGACCTCCGATTGCGCATATTTACTATGGGCATATAGGACTCACTTATACTGGACTGGTGGTAAGTGATAAGAATTAGATTACTTTGCCCCACATGTGGATAAAATGCGTTTTTCCACGCTAGTTTTAAAGGACAAAACAGCGCTTTCCGAGCTAGTGAGGGGAAAAAAATATATATGCTTGATTTTAGTACCTAAGAATCGCCGTTAATCCAACTTTCTAACAATGTAAACAAACCGCTATATTGATCGTAATAAGCTAACTTTCATGTTTTTAATGAAATTTCCAAGATTAAGTTTTTATCTTACGTTTTGTATGTAACAATAATACGAAAGTCTGTAGTGAACGGCTTCAGTGGTGTCAAAATTTTGGCAGGTGCAAGTTGGTTAGATTAAATAAATAGAATTTCTAGGTTTCAATATGAATTAAATTGGCCAAGGGATTGCCGAGGTATTAGTCTTTGCGAGTTCAAGTTCGACGCAATATTCCAAAAATATATAAATTAAATGCATTCGGTAGCCATTAAAAAAATTACATAACGGCTTTTTATCACCAATTCGGTTTCCAAATCAACGTAAGCAAATTAAGATAGTTATCACCTTAAGCCGAACTCGAAATGAAAAGGTAAAATTAATAAGCGTGCGGTAAAATTAATACTTATTTGCATTTACGATCCATTTACGCCCGTGTTGGTAAAGTGGCGTTTTTTTATGTTATTTTATAGGCTTGCTCGTTTCATGTTATATTATGGAAATTATGATAACTCGGTTTCAGTGGGTCAAACACAAAGGAGTCTTTATGGTGATTTAATTGAAAGTTAAGGGCTATAAAGCTTGATTTTCTTAAAGCTTTTATTAAGGGATAATCAATTTATATTGCTTTTTATGATAAAAATCATTACTATGTCTACAAGCTGTTAACAGTGTGTGTGTGTGTGTGTGCACAGAAAAGAAAAAGTGTTCAGCTGAACTGTAGAGCCAATCTTTCCTGTGGCCAATAAGAAACAGATTGTGTACTATAGTCATGATTTTATCATACATTTCAATAGAAAAGTAGTACTTTTTAATGTGGATAAGGGTTCAATAAGAAAATCAATCTTCACAGCCCTTAAGTTTTGAAAAATTCACCGGAATGATTCTGAACATCTTTTTCTATGCAACTCTTGGGAAACTCGAACATATTAAATAATATTTAAAACGGGTCACTCAGGTAAGTCAGTGTACGACTTGCCTCGCTCCTGATGACGTTCTTCGTAAAGATCGAAACATGTCGAGCGAAAATCGACTAAATTACGTGAGTGACCCGTTGTAAATATTTATAATATTAGATGGATTCTGAACATCGTTTTGTGTTTGATCCGTCTTAGCCGTTACATCATCATCTTAGACGAAAGATGTTTAATGCTGGATTAAGGCATTTCCCAAAGATATCCACAAAGATTGGTCATTCGGTCATTGATGTACGAGTAGCTATCATACAAAAGGATGACTCACACTGAACGGGCTTGGACGTGACTGATCTTTCAGATTCTATATAATACGTCACGTGACCTCCAAGGGCTTCAAGCTATCACGTGATTCTTTCTATAGACATTGTCAGACCGTCCCGTCCCGCCCTGTTCTAGTGTGAGTCATCCTAAAAGCGATTTGTAAGGGATACTCCGTGTAATGCAATATATAGTATACAATAGTATGTTACTGGTGACCGAAGAGCTGATAGCTTCCTCGCACAACGTATCAGCATTGCGATACAACGAGGAAATGTCGCCAGCATCCTAGGTACAATGCCTCAAGGACCTTTAGATTTAAGGTAGGTAGAGGTAGGTAGTTAGGTAAGTTACACTTACTATATATATTTCGAAAATAAATGTTTTATTAATAGTAGTTGAAATTAACTGCATTTGTAAGACGATAGTTATAGAAGAAAGACAAATAAATAATATCTAGCATTTGTGCCATTCCTTAGTTTACGGAATAAATCACTAAAATGAGGTACGTTCAAATAGGCGAGTTCCGTACCAACGTATCATATTATTAGTAGAAGGCAGAGACAATTTAATAATAAAGACCGTTAATCTCGTCATAATCGCGACAAGGGCCATGCCATTATCCATTAAAACGTGTTATTATAATACAAATAATGTTCCGATACATATTTCGTTCCTATTTATACAAATTGTTGTACCATCATACGCATCTGGCAGCATGGTGACAACCCTAATGTTAATGTCATCTTGACGTTTGCATACTTGACAAGCTAAACGTCAAATGTAGGAAAGAGAAGCTTCTGTACTTTAGTACTATTACTTATTCTGTGGTAACAGACAGGTTTTTTTTTTAACTTATGTATCCTGGTTCTAATTCTTATCTCTTTGTAACCGCCTTATAGACTTTGTCAGTCTATTTATACCACATTTTGTTTGTTATAAATATAGAATAAAATAAAATTAAAATTCTTAATCCTTTGTTAATTCTCCACGAAGGTACAGTGTAGTTGCATAAAATAAAATAAAAACATATACAACAATACAACAACAATACAATAACTCTTTATTGCACCTCAAAACAACAAAAATAACACAAACTGGTATAGATTACACATGAAAAAGAGGCAAACAACAGGCGGTCTTATCGCTAAAGAGCGATCTCTTCCAGACAACCTTTGGGTAGAGGAGACACTACACTAAGAAAAGTATACATACAGTAGGTGGTGCAAAACTGGAAAAAGTATTATGTGAGAACCAAAATATATGACATAAACAGAAAAAGCAAATCTACAAAAAAAAAGAAAACAAACACACACACAATTACATATACATACATATATATATGTTCATACCAAAATACATAAATATATAAATACATATATACAAATACAAACTAATTAAGCGAAAATGATGATAGCAGATTACTGAGATTCCACAGTCAAAATAAATAAATAAATAAATATAAATTAAATCGTAGCAACCGCTCGTCGGGTAAAGGCCTCCTCCAGTTTTAGCCAGTTATTCCTGTCAGTGCCCAGTTTTTGCCAGCTGTAGACAGGATTTCCATCTTCCTCTGAGCTTTCCCCTTTTTCCTCTTTCCCGAAGGACCACGCCATGGGTGATTATTTTTGCCCACCTTTTTCTGGGACCGCATTTCACTTTTAACTTTTGACCAAATGTTAGGGCATCTTTTAATCCAGTCTTTTTCCTTATGCCTGCATATCTATTGTTGGATAAGCTTTAAGTTTAAAATACTATGTTCCATGACACGTTTACAACGTTGTATTTCATTTCTTCGTTGTTGTACGATTGGCATGCTAGGCAATAGGCATTGTTTAACAGTCTACACTTTACAAGTCTCTAGCAGATAGGAACTGGTTAAGGCAATAAATAAGAGACGGTTGAATTTGTCCGTCTGTCAGACTTATCTATGTCTGTTTCCGCGCCATACATTTTGTATGAGTCGTTAGTTGTTACAACTTATTCCATACAATATTTATGTTTTATTAAGTTGCTTTTGAAATAAACCAAGAGAAAGACTTATGAAAGATGTATACCTACGTTTCATGTGTGTATGTGTAACTTTCGGTGTACGTAGCTTATAAGCTGATACCAGATTTGTAAATAATTCTTATTTTAAATAAAGAGTTGATTGTCGAGTTGGTATTGGGCGTTTTAAGGCTTCCGTACTCTCTCAGACTTCACTGTCTGTCTGTCTGTCACCCGGCTGTATCTCATGAACCGTTATAGTTAGGCAATTGAAATGTTCACATGTGATGTATTTCTGTTGCCGCTATAACAACACATACTAAAAATAGAATTATTATAATATTTACGGGGTGCTGCCATACATCAAATGTTTTTATAGATAATGGTACGGAACCCTTTGTGCGCGAGTCCGACTTGCACTTGGCCGGTTTTTATTAAAAATTGTCCCTCCATTTTTTTTAACGAACACCGTGATACCTTTAGCTGGAGAACGTCACATATTATAAAGTATTAAAATACTTATATCGAGTTACTCGCGTCAATAAAGTCAAAAATAGCTGGACATGTTTCGGAACAATCAGTGTCCCTTATTCCTGAGTCATGCCCCCGGCCGCTACGGCTGCTCTGCGCATAGTTCCGAAACATATCGAACTATTTTTGACTTCATTTACGCGAGTAACCCGACATAAGTATTTTAATATGTCCTATACTCACGGAGGTTTTCGATTTAAAATATTATAAAGTATTTTACCATTAAAGATATGTTGAATAGTTTGTCTAAAACATATAAATTTATGTTTAAATGTATGGACCGGTCTAACCGCTTTATCCTCTCGCGATATCTTAATGGAACTTAAGAGTTATATTTGCAAAGTAATCTATAACTTGTATGACAAGATGGATTTAAATTAATTGTGTTAATAATAATAAGATTCGAGAATTAAATAGTAGTTTAAGCAACAGTGATATAATAAGGGCTCTTAAAACTTGAGGGTCGCCGTTACAATATGAGACGAAGTCGAGTTTTGTAATAATAGACCCGAGAATAGACCTGAAAAATTTATTTTATGACGATCCGATCAACGATAATCGTAATATCGTCTAACAAATACATATACAAATATACAAATGCTGGATTGTTCGAGTTTACTCAGAGAACTTCGCTCGCTCTTTAAAATTTGACCGTGATTAGCTTAACCGTGAAGTGCATATTGATGCATTTATGACACAGAAACGAGACAAGTGACAATCAAGTTCTCTTGGAATGTAGACTTTGTCATATCGTCGTAAGTTCCAATTTGAAATTAATTTGGTTGTCACTTAGGATGTTTTAGGGTCAATACTGTTAATTAATGCATTTGTGGCGTCTCCTCTGGCAGCTCCCATACAACGAGTGTCAACTTCTATGAAGCGCCATATAAATCCTACATCGAGCTATCGAAGTTTCTAACGTCCGTTACATAAATATAAGTTCCAACCTTCTCTCATTATACTTCGGTCCCCAGGCATAACATTTGCCTGGAGAGGTACCTCTATTGGCCGTCTCTACATTCTCTACACATTATTATTCAATAAAATGATCTGATTAATTCATTACTCTCCCTTTTTTGATCGGACAATATTTGTTCCGGTCATCGACGATCGTGTTTTTTTTTTTAACAAAAGGTCTACGAATTTTCTCACCACCGTCACATCAACGTGACGCGGGGGTCACGACACTATCTGCGACACAAAAGGCGCTCTGACACGATTTCCGTTTTTTTAGCGTTAGCTACCTTTGCCTTTTGACCGTCGTCGTGATTATCGATTTGTCTGGTTATGTACTTGGTTTTGAGTCATTGGTAACTTGGGCTCTCAATACATTTTAACTAATGATTCATCTCGAACGGAAACTAGCGACCTCCACATCTTAGCAAACCCCTTCACCGATTTGTCTCATATTCTAAATAAAAATTATATTTATCTGATCTAACCACCTGCTAAATTTCAGGACCATCCGATCAACGATACTCGAGTTATCGTCGAACAAACATACATACATACATACATACATACATACAAACGACGGAGTGTCCAAGTAGATTCGGAGATTAAGAACGAATAATTTTGTGAAAAGCTCTTGACTTGTCACAAGAAACACATATGCCACCAAATACCGAAACAGGATCATTCTCATGTCAAAAACTACCGAAAATTGTTTAAAACACCATTTCTCGTGACAAATGTCATAAAGTATACTAATTAAACACTTTAGAACGGATACTACTAAAAAACGGATACTAACTTTAGAACGGATAGTAAAGTGTTTAATTTCAATGAATAACAATCGCGGTAACAGAAGACAATTATATATTTATTCATGGCGTTATTCATAAACGCACTTCAACAACAGTTTAGCTTAATCTCTCCCTATCTGTCACTTTCGCGACAATCGTGTTTGTCAGAATGGGAGAAAACATAATTTAACTAAAGCCTTTGTTAACTTTTTTATCAATAAGGCGGTAAGAAATTATTTCGCGACGATCCGATTAACGATACAGTACATACAAACAAAGGAGTGTCCAAGTAGATTGTAAGAACTCACTCGCTCCCTCGCTCGTTCGATTATTAAATATATCCATCAATAATGGTAACAAAGCACTGGGCCTAGATATCTCGATATTGTTACGAAACGTCTGTGAATGTTGCTCGAGTAGATGACTAAACGAGGAATGCTGTTCTGGTCTGTGATACTTCGAATTATATATTATACATATATATACTGTATTTATTTCTGAATTATGTATATTCACCGCCCTATCCTCCTGACGACTGGGTATCAAAATTTGCCTATTGAAATGTAACTCTGTCAAATTGACAAAGAGTCAAAATTCAATTGGGGCTTATGTACTACGTATAGGACGCGGGATATCAGGATCTGTCAGGCTATACTAGATGTTAATATTTACCGTCTACTTACAAAATATTTATGTTCCACCAAAAAAATGGGTTACAGGATTTTTTTTTGTTAAGGTAGCTTTTTTAAGGTAGTTTTTATTCTTAAAGTAGTTTATTTTTATTTTCGTGTAGTTATTTTTAATTTTATTTTTAATACTGTTTTTTAATAGTCAGTAATTTAAATTTTTACATTGCTGAGGTATTAAATAAATAGCATACACGTATACTGAAGGGATTATTTCCTTGTTAGGGAATTTTCCTGGAAACAATACATCACTAAGTCAGCACATGAATTTTTTGTTTTCTCCCAACTTTTTTTTTAAATTGGATATGTTTATGTTTTTTCTAATCAGAATCGCGAGCTCTTTCGATCCTAGTAAGAGAAAAGAAGTGTCCAAAAATTCCATACGTTTTTTCAAATTTTTCATGTTGTTACCGCCATACAAAATCTGTGGAAAAAATGGTAACAAAATGGAAAAATAATCTTGGGACACTTTTTTTAAGTATTTTAAGGTAGGTTTTAGTCATCAAGGCGTTGAAATGAACGATTCCTTGCTAGAGTATAAATATTTCGTTGTTTACTTCTTTTTCGCACTAATTTATCGGTAAAACGATTTTTAGGTTTTTGAATTAAGCAACTTTTTCCAAACTTAATTAGGTCTAAAAAAATATGCCTACTTGTACATTACATAACCTTACGTAACGTTTTTTTGTTAATTCTGTTTTATGTTAATTTACCGCCCTATACCAGCTGTTAATATTTATAACCTACTTACAAAACATTAATATTCCAGGAAAAAATATTAGGTTACATAACATAAACTTTACAAAAGAATTAGGGAGCTTTCTAAGCACCCGAATTCTTTTTTTTGCGTCTACTCAAAGGTTATCTAGAAGACATCGTTTTGATTGAAATGATAAGGCCATGCGGCATGTGGGCCCTCAGGTAGTACGGTCGGTATGCCGGGAATGTGAATCCTGAGACCAGAGGACATTCGAGACCATTTTATTTTAATCATTTTTCATTTTGATTTTTGACGTGTATTAGTCATCCCGGTTTTTAGGAATATATACTAATAATTCTGCTTGAAACTAAACTGTGTAGGTATTTTAAGATTTCATTAAGATTTTTTAACTGTTTTTCCCAATTTTCAACACTGTTCAAAACGGTGTACTGCCATTCCGCCCAATTTTTTTTCGCATTTTTTTCCAACAAATTTATCTTATAAAGTTTAGTATACCAACGTTTACCAAATTCATATTTCCCATAGTGTCATATGGCATAGATTAGGTAAGGTTAGTATGCCAAATAAAAATATGCGAAAAGTTTTGTGCTCAACTTTGTACGACACGGAACTGTTGTTTGGGAAGTGAACATTTTCAAATTTTTCCGTACATATGTCGGCGATAGGTTAGAAAACTTCAAAATATTTAAGTTATTTTAAAAATAGTTTATTTCCTAAATACATACAGTAAGTGTAAGTTACCTACCTACCTCTACCTACTATAAATCTAAATAGGTCCTCGAGGCATTGTACCTAGGATGCTGGCGGTATTTCCTCGTCGTATCGCAATGCTGATTATTTATGACGTGTAAAATGTAACAATATTATTAATAAATGAGTATGAGTATGAGTATCATTTGCTCAAAGTTCACTCTACCGAGTTAATGAACTGTCAAACTTCAATAAAATTAAGAAGTTTACTTTACACTTTCACATTCCGTGCTATTAAAATCTAGGAACTTTAATATAGACGGACTATAGGCTCGAGTTTAGATTTAAGTAAGTACTTGGTTTATTGTAATGTAACTTGTAATTATGTTTTAAAAATGATGCAATTATTTTTTATCTATTAGGTTGTATTGTGTTGTGTCATTGTCCATAATATAAAATCATTGTCAATTTTGTTACCAAACATTTTGGAGCTTTAAATTTTTTGTGTAAATAATGCATACATAATGTAAATTAATGGCGATAAAAAATAGCATTACTATAAATATTTTGAAACACGTGAAAACGTGTAAAATTAAGAGTGAAATTGAGAAACTTGATACGGGACAAACTTGAATTATCTCTACTATAATAGCAAAAAGTTATTTTAAGTATTTTCTTTAGTAATGACGATGTATTTAAAAGTAGTAGCCTTTATAGACAGACCGTAAACGTGTTTTAGTGCAAAAAGCCTAACAATCCTGGTGCCTGGTCTACATTCTAGATATCACTACCTACCAAGAGTCCTGTTCTAAGTTTCTTAGATTTAGCACAGACTGAAAGTTTTAAACATCACAATTTCATAGAAGTTTAACGTTTAAAATAACACTTTAAAATTTGACAGTTTATTTGCTTGGAAGAGACGTGATCTGACTCTTATCATGAGAACTGGTAAGTTCTACGACAAAACTTATTCATAATTATAAATTGAAAGATATGTCATATACTACTGCAAAAGTAACCAAGGCCTTCGGTGAGCAGGGCTGGAATCAAACCAGCGACCTCCTGCTTTCGCGGCAGACGCCCTTATTATCCATTGTTGATTCGACAAACTATTCCAATTAACATCCACAATTATTGCATAGAGACGACTAAGACCCATACTATACCATATACGATTATATCTCTGACCATAGATTACACGCCGTCCTTTTTCTTCACGTTGAGGAAGAGTCGTATAAAGATCTATGATCAAATATATTTGATAATGTAATATGGGGATCAGTACCTATACATATTTTGAGGAATTATTCGCAATTTGACATTTCATTATTGATGACTGAATAATGTATGATTAGTTTTATTATAGGTTAGTTTAGTTCCTTTATTTCAATTAATATTTTATATATGATATTGCCAACATTTTTTATAGGTACTTTTTGAGCACGTGTGTTATGAATATTTTGGCACCATTAATGTCTCGTCCATTTCACAAAAGACTTCATTAATAGTCTCTTCTATGGTCTCATATGAAGACTTCATTCATGGGCTTCGCTAAAAATTAGCGTCGCTGAATGTGCCATATCATATCATATGGCTCATTCAGTGACATCAAGCTGAGCGAGGATCATTTAGCGCACAATTAGTTAGTCTTTATATTATATTTATTCTGATTGTTATCTTGTGTTTTTATGTGTGCTAATAAATGTATTGTCTTTCTTTCTTTCAGTAATCAAAGGATCGACAGTACAGCGTAAAAATAAGAAATCTTTTTCCTTGTCGACAAAACCTTATAATACCCATGATTTTAATATAAATAAATTTATAATCACGACAAATGAATCACGTCCCCGGAATCCTGTTAAATACAAAAACTGACACATGTCGTTATCGGTGTTTATGCTTGAAACAACATTAATAACTACATAAAACAAAAACCAACCTTAAACGGAATTCCTTAGCACAGACCACTAACACATCAAGTCACAAATATTCACTTAAAAAAACAATCGAAGAACGGACCCACAATATCGATGCGATTCCAACTGAATCGTCCGTCGCCTTCGACTCCCCTTTTGAGACTGAGTGTTCTTAGAACGGCCACTTGAATAAGAAAGATGCCTCTCTCTGTCTCTCCCTCGGATTCTTTCCCGTTAAAACGGGACAGGTATAATGGCATGCATTGGAAGTCTCGTTGGACTTTTTTTCCAATGATTTCTTTGAAAGATCGAGGATCTATATGATGTATAGATCTTTATGGCCGTGAGTTATGGTTCGGCGTTCATTGATAGTGAGTCTATGAAATTATGGTGTTTGGTTATGCTCCATGGTTGTGGGTGGTTGTTTGTTTAACTGGTTCGTCTAATTAATTGAGATGTGGCACGAGTAATTGATTAATCATGGTTTTTAATTGATTGAATAATTTAATCGGGAGTTGAATTTGTGCAAATACGCGACATGGATTTGATAATTATTTCAATATAATTTCTTTATTGTTTTTAAAAAGGGAAAGTTATAGTAATTTGGATTTCCTATCCTAATTTGGGTGTTTATAGTTTTTGATATGCAGCTTAACGGATTGATTGAATTTAATGCTTAAAACGTAGTTAGTTTTGCCTCGGTTTTGACATATTTATTTAAAATGTAAATTCGGACTACTTTTTTCAAAATGGGGGTCCATGCTTTTTTTTATTTATATGTTTTCTAATCAGAATCGCGAGCACTTTCGACCCTAATAGAGAAAAAAGTGTCCCAAGATATCTCCATACCAAATTTCATCTTAATCGTGTCGCGTTTATAATAATATCTCTAGTATACAGTGTGTTACCGGGACCCAGGCTTTTTTTTTAACTGCTAATAGTATGTTCAATTAGCAATATTTTGCACGTATTCGCAAATCATAATTATGTTAGTTAACTGCATAATTCGATTTTCTAAATTCGTACTTTACATGTAGTAGGCGTACTGCGTAATTGTCGTAATTCATATCGTTGATGACTTGGTACGGGGTCACGTCCTGGTACGGGGGTACAAAGATGAGACAAACGAGCCCAGAACTATTGTTGTCTTTATCATTTAGTTCATGAATAAAGTTTTTAATACATTATTTGAGGAGTTTTTATGTGAACTTAGTCATGACAATTTCAAAAGCCGTTGACGTTGACGTGTCAAATAAGTAAACAAACCAAATTTTTCCAAAACTGATTTTAGTTTTATAATAAATATTGAAGTAAAGAAAGAGTGAAATTGCTTACGATGCACGAAAACTATCAGATTTGATTTTATTATACGGCGAGACGCATGGATATGCAGTTCATGCCTTATCAAGAACGCTTCCCAAATCGACAGCATCCACACATTCCTCGATTCATAACAATGGCTTTCCAGTGCGTTCGGAAAAATAGGCCAATCGTAGATACTTGGTCAACCTGAAAGGGCCATGACAGAAATTGTGATCGTACAAATTGAAGAAAGGGTTCTCGAAAGTATGTGCTAACAAAGTGTTCTAACCGACAGTGATACTCTAGGTGTAGATAGTTATTATGAAAAACAACATTGTAACAAAATCCGCATTGCCCAGCTTACGAACTACGAACAGCTGCGTTCGTAGTTCGTAAGCTGGGCAATGCGGATTTTGTGCGTTGCGGACCAGGGAGGTACCTAAATGCAAACATTTATTTAGATGACGCGTCGTACGTAGTAAATAAAGTTGCTGTCATTTACACTTACTTGTCGATCAACTACTTTGCTGTACATTGCTGGCAATTAAAATTTTGTTAGAAAATTAGGCATGTCGGAATTTTAGTAGATTTATTAAATTAAAGTCACAGTTAAGTTAAGGAACTACGTTACTTTAACCTCCTTAATTAAAAGCCCAGGTGCTGGTAACACACTGTATGAATATTACTATAATGGCCATGATCGGGTCTCCCTCGACATCCCTAATATCGTTTGTCCTAAAATCACTTGCCTTAACTGTTTTGTCCTAATGATCATAATCCCTAACGATCAATTGTCCGAACGATTAATTGCCATAATCGAATTATTGCCCAAAACCGACTTAACTCAGAATCGAATCGCTGATAGGAAAGTCGGTTAGGTTAGCTTTGAACCGTGACCTCACACAGAGTTGAATCGTTCCTAGAAAATTAGGTTGAAACGGTGTTAGGGAAAAAAATATTAGGTCATTTGAGTTTAGGACAAATGATCATTATGACGAACAGAATTAGGGAATGCAAAACAGATATAAATCCGTCAAGATGGGAACCTAGATATTCCTTTTTTTTATGAAACGCCAGTTCGTGTTTCCTCTTTAGCTCTCAAGGGTGTTAACGGATTTGCAATCGGAAACCTGCTTTGTTGTCTAAAAGCTACGGTAAAAAAGTCTCCATTTTCTTTTTGCGTTTAAAAAGTTTTTTTTTGGATTCTACTATTGTGTATTTTTGCGGAGGTATTATAAAAAAATCGTGGTTTGTTATTTTGTTATTGGTTTTTCGTAGTTACAAAATTGTATTGTTTGATTGTTGTATTTTTTTATGTTAATTTTAATTTTCCTACAGAGTTTACTACCTTACCCTAAGGACCTACCTTTCCTGTGGTACCTTTTACTACCTTTACTTATTTATTACGAACTTTAAAGACATAAAAAAATAAGTTATTTTATTAATAGTACGTTAATGAAATTAAAAAACAAGACAAATAAATTAAAAGTTGTAGGCCCTTTTTGAACCTTTACAGCTGGGTTTTGGCCCGAAAGGTGGGTGCGAGGCAGCCGTCCATGCCCTAAGGACCTACTTTTCCTCTGGTGATTGTGAAATTGTAGTCAAAATTGACGTTAAAATGCTTTTAATTTGGTTAATAGGGACACTTTGCTGACAGAAGTTATGAACTGCACAATTACCTATATTCTTTTGCTTTAGAATTGACTTTACCAAGTAAGTGACAACTATGACATATCAATGTCACGTCGAATACTCATACTCCGTTTACACACATCCAAATCCCGTATGAGATAAAACTAAATTAGTAGTTATTTTCCACGGAGCTAATCAGAATACTGGTGTCTTTGAGAAATTAACTTATGCTAAATTAATTTATGATAAAGAATGCACCCTTGAATTTAAATCAATTGCTCAAAAACACGTTGTATATGAAAATCGCATTTTCAAGGTTTACTTTAGTAAAAGTAAAACATTTATTTTCGTAATATATACAGTAAGTGTAACTTAGTGTAACTACCTACCTCTACCAACCTTAAATCTAAAATAGGTCCTTGAGGCATTGTACCTAGGATGCTGGCGGCATTTCCTCGTTGTATTGCAATGCTGATACGTTGTGCGAGGAAGCCACCAGCTCTTCGGTCACCAGTAACATCAACCAGACGTTTCGCGATTTCTACGAAAAACTTGCGCTGAGACCCCATGCCCCAAGAGTTTTGACCCCGAATGGTACAAAAAGGTACTCTCTGCCCAGGCTCTTATATTTATTACGTTTTAAAATGTGTGAGGTTGATAGGCGATATAGAGGAGATAAAATCTAGGCCTTATTATTGTCGTGGGCCTTATTTTCGTAGCGATGTTTTTTTATCCGTTCAAGTGCTGATGACGGAGTGTTATTCTACGTGTCGGTACAGTCGGTAACATCGGTCTTTAGTATTTTAATAGAAGGGTTTAGATTTAGATTTATAGTTTTATATTTTTTTATTTTAAGGTAATTTTATTTTATTTCTTTTTAGTATGGCTTTTTGTTTAGTTTTTTAATATTTTAATTAAGAGTTAATTTCATTTTATTTAAGTCTTTTTAGTTAAGGTTTGGTTTATTACGTCTTTGTATGTGCCCTTTTTAGTACCTACCTAATAAAATATACAAATATATATATATATATATGTGTGTGTGTGTGTGTGTATAAAAATATAAACGTCTAGAGATACAAAGTTTTTGTTGACACAAATCAAATTATTTAATTCATTATTTTGACTTTATTTTGATTGTTTTAATGCAGTAACAGTACTATATAATATGCAAATTATAAATTAAAAATACATAATATTCTCTTCTGTTACCGCGATTTTTATTCATTGAAATTAAACACTTTAGAACGGATTAATCGCGTTTATTAACATACGACTCGTTTTCACAGGGTTAATGATGGATGACGACTGAGAGCATGCGAATTCTCCCTGTCAATAAAAAAAGTTAATTGTAAATTACAAGGAAGTCACTAACTTTATGATGATTATTGTGAGAGAAAATACATATTTTACATTTTTTTCCTAAATAAGTCTAAAATAGTAAATAAGTCCGCTTTAATTCTATTTGCAAAAATAACATGTACCCCGTAAAAACTTAGGGCTGATTCTTAAACACAAATAAATCGGCATCACGTCAACATTACTCAAAGATTGTACCTATACTAAGGCTTTTGCCATCATATTTATTCTTATTTTACCCACTAATGAACTTTAAATCTTTAATCCTCAAAAATTCCGCGTATACAAATTCACTCCACTCCAAAAGGACGTAATTCCTTACAAAACTACATCGAAAAATACTTTTTTATTTTTTTACAAACACCGGTATTTCGCAATTACCTTCTTTTATATTTATAAAGGCTTTTGTTAATATATTATTAATGGAAACGTCACGTCAGACGCCATCTTGGATTTTGAGCACAAAATGGCGAAAGGCTGAAATGACCAAAGAACTTAAATATGTCCGGACCGAGCGGTTCGACCAAGTCCACGCACGTGAGAAGTCAAACTGGAGTCTTGCATCTCATTTTGATGTCCTTATCAAATAACTTGTGTACAGTAATAGCTGTAATCTCCTGTCTCCATACTTTTATAACCTAAAAACGCAAAATTGGTTATAATTATATTGAAACTACAGCGAAGCGAGTGTTGTCAGAGTACTCAAGATATTTGAAAAGGGCTATTAAGGAGTTAATGGGCTTAATAAGAAGGCTCAAAGTCACCCAAAGGGCAATGGAGAGGGCTATGCTAGGTGTCTCTGCGAGATCGTATCAGTAATGAGACCATCCGCAGTAGAACCAAAGTAACCGATATAGCTCTCCGAATCGCAGCATCCGAATCAAAGCGGACTTAATGCCATAAGGCATTCTCTACCAGTCCACCTTTAGGTAATGCAGAGAGATTGTGGGTGGTGGTACTAATACGTAAAAAAGGAATCCTTTACATATTTAAATAAATTACTTATACATGTTTAAATAAATACACCTAATATAAACAAAACATATCAACCAGAGACACTCAAGCTCTTTAATTTGATTTTATTTTATTTTTATTTTATTGTTTGTGTAAATAACGCAGTGCGAGTGAGACAGTGCTCTTATTTGATGCTCTCAACTGGAGCTTTTTCTCTCTTCAACCCCTTCTGTCTCCGTGATAGGATTCAATTTGGTTTGGCAAAAGGTATGCTTTATATGAACAACTTGTTGACTGTGATAAGGTTCAATTTAGTCTGGCAAAGAGTAATCCATCCCTTCAGATATAAGTCCTTGGAGAGTCGGATACGCCATTTTGTATCGGGCATTTTTGTAATTATGCGTGATCGCGAATTTAAAATAATGATTGATCGATGTGCAATATTACTTAGGTTGGATTTTTGGTCGTTTTTGGTTCGCACTGAGGGTTTTGTACTTTGAACAGCTTCCAACACTTGGAAGGTAGATGGAAAAGCGACATCTTACCGTACAAATTATTCTGTCACTTGCGGGGGGAAACGTGCACACAGACGCATATAGAAATTGACAGGTCGTCCCGTCCCGCCCCGTCCCGTCACGTCCTAGTAAGAGTAATCCTGTTGTACATTTTAGTCCTAAACAGTGTAGATCGATTATTTTAGATATCAATCGAACATTCAAATCTAAAAACACATTATAAATTAAAATGCTTAACACTTTTGTCACCAACTATACATCAAGCTCTCTGAGTACTTCAAATTTGAAGACAAGTGTACTTAGTCACCTTGCGTGGCTAACGGCAGATACGATGGTGGCTAACAAGCATCATGTCTCCTAACTGTAAGCGGTCACGAGTAACTTTGGAACGTCCATGTCGACTGAGTGTAAGCGGACACCGTTGCGTATGAACGGTTGCTATTACTTGCGAGTTTCTTTGGGATGCCCTTCAGGCCTGACGTGACGGGTTCCGAAGGACAGAAATTTGTTTTTAGGGTTCCGTACTTCAAAAGGGAAAAAAGAAACCCTTATATGGTCACTTTGTTTTTCGTCCGTCTGTCTGTCTGTCAGGAATCTTTTTCTAGAGAACGCGTAGAGATAGCAAGTTGAAATTAATAGCACATACACAAATCTGCGGTCCCATAAAGTTGTGAAAAAATCAAACCTCTACGTCAACGCAATCAAAGGATACGGCCGTTTATGTCGCATTTCCCATACATTTGCAATGGTAATCAAAATGTATAGGGTACTTCCCGTTGACCTGGAATCACGAAATTTGGCTAAAAGCAAGAATTTGTAGCACAAGTACAGGAGAAAATCCGAAAATCGTATAATTGCCGCATACTGAGAGTTCCGTGCCAGCAGTATTTTTATCAGGGGGAGCATACTTTGTGCGGAACCCTCGGTGGGCGATTCCGACTCGCACTTGGCCATTTTTTTCATATATTTCTTGTTTCTATTGTTTTTAAGCTTTTACCGTATGCTCTGTAAGTTAGTTATATAAATAAATTATAAATTGAAAGAGATGTCATATACCTACTACAAAAAAAAGTTACCAAAGCCCCCAGTGCCCAGGGCTGGGATCGAACCAGCGATCTCTGGTTCTGGATCTGCCGCTAAAGTAGGAGGTTACTGGACCCCAGCCCTGGGTACAGTGGGACAATTGTCTGCATCATAATTCTTGGTATTGCAGTTTATAGGCTACGGGCACCACTTACTCCTGTGCATGCAGTACGCTTGTTTACCGCCAACATGTCATTTATAAACTTGTGGTTCGCCTTTTTTATGAGCGCGTTTATGTCTAATGTACTAGTCAAATGCAATCTACGATTACCTATTCATATATCTAGTGGTTCACCCCGGACGTGAAACCGCGTCGCGTCCTATATCTCGGCAACCACTTGACCGATTTGGCTCAAATTCAAACTTGAAAATTATATTTATCTCATCTAACCACCTGCCAAATTTCAAGGCGATCTGATCAACGATACTCGTGTTATCGTCGAACAATCATACATATATACATACAAATGACGGAGTGTCCAAGTAGATTGATTGAGAATAAGATTCATTGCTATAAATGACTGTTATCTTTATTTAGGATAACCTCGTAAGGCCCACTATCCTATTTTTAGGACAAGACAAAGTGATGCTTTTCATATTAAATAATATACTTTCTCGTGGAGTGTGCGCAGTGTGCGCAGAGCAATCGCCGCAAGCGCTTCTCACTCATGATTATGGGACGCGGACCGTTCCGAAACATGTCGAGCTATTTTCGACTTTTTAGACGTGAGTAACCCTATATAAGTATATTAATATGTCTAATACTCACGGGAGTTTTCTGATGCTTTTCAACTAAAAGTAAACCTTAATATTGAAAATCTTAAGTTTCAAATATGTTATCCTATTTTTAGGACACTGGGTCAATATTGCACTTGTCCTAAAAATAGATTGGGCCTTACGCCTGACTCGATACTTACAATATGTCGAAAATGTTTTTTTTTTATATTTTTACCAACTACGTCGTTTTTTGGACGTTTGGGCTCCTCGGCTCCCGGGGTGGCGGACGGACAGACGATAAATCAGGCCGACCGACACCAGATACGGGTTAAGGGGGAGTGGGGGTTATATTCAAATTAAGGACAAATTTTTACTTAAGCTGTTTTTTTTTACGAATTACGCTTAAAACTTGTTAATTTGCGTTTTCTTTTTTAACCCTTTGTCTATATTTTATACTTTTTTATTTGTATATTTTTATGTATGTTGGTTCAACGATAACTCGAGTATCGTTGATTGGATCGTTGTGAAATTTGGAAGGTGGTTAGATGAGATATATAGAACTTTTGATTTTGAATATGAGCTAAATCGGTCTAGGGGTTGCCGAGATATAGGGGTCGCGATTTTACGTTCGGGGCGAACCAGTAGTTATATACAATTATACATAGGTACTTATAGATTGCATTTGACTAGTACATTAGACATAAACGCGCTTACATAAAAGCAGCAGAATGCGTAGATACTCGTAGTATGCATTTGTCTAGTACATTAGACATAAACGCGTTTACAAAAAAGCAGAATGCGTAGATACTCGTAGTATGCATTTTCCTAGTATACAGGGTGGGTATTTGATACGGGCGAATAATTAATCCAGCTATTACATGTTCATATGAATAATATTGGATAATATTTTCGTTAAATTGTGTTATTAATTAGGTGTAATGATTTTTCTAAGGTGCGACGAATTTTAAATAGAAAACTCAAGATTATGACACGCGAACTATTCCGAAACATGTCGAGCTAAATTCGAGTTTATTGACGTGAGTAACCCGATATAAGTATATTAATATAGCTTAAACGTAGTGTATTTAGGCTGTTTTAAGTATTTTTTTCTATCTTCTTGATATTTAGTCTGAGAAACATGCAATTTGTTAAATGTTATTTGCTATAATTTTTAATAAAAACAATCCGTTACATACAATTGCTCTTTATAGCTAAAAATAAATGTGTAGAAAAAAGAGAGCTTCCTCTTAAGGGTGGGATGTAGACATTCCGGGCGCGGAATGCGCGGTAATGGCCGCTTGTTCAACCCTATTGTTACATGTGTTTGCTTACGTGCGACAGCCCTAGCGTTGTATTAAAATAATCACTTGATTTGATATCGATTTGACTAGAATATTCCTAAATATAAAGATTATAAAAATGTCTGTTCGTCTGTCTGTCTGTCCGTCTATCTGTCAGTTGGTCTGTTTGTATGTCGGTCTGTCTGTATGTGTGTCTGTCCGTCTATCCATCCATTGTATTTGTATATCGAATTGACAAGAATATTCCTAAATATGAAGATGATAACAGTGTATGTCTGTGCGTCTATCTATCTGTATGTCTGTCCGTCTATCTGTCAGTTGGTCTGTTTGTATGTCGGTCTGTCTGTATTTGTGTGTCTTTCCGTCTATCCATCTATTGTATTTGTATATCGATTTGACAAGAATATTCCTAAATATGAAGATGATAAAAGAACTGTTAGTGTGTCTGTCTTTATCCATCCATTCATCCATCGCTGTGTATGTTGTCTGTTTTTCTATCTGAATTCTGAACTCTGGAAAAGTATGCGCGTAGCGGAATGTTCGGTAATAGCCGCGTGTAACCCTATTGTTTACGCCTGCAGAGTAATAAATTTATCATCATATTTGGATGATCTTAAAGAGTCGCTAAAGCTAAAGATGATAAAAAAGTGTCTGTCTGTTTGGCCGTACATCCGTCCGCACCAGCAGTATATATTTGGTTTGTAAAATAAAATACTACTTGGATTTTATCAATGACGTGGATGCCCAGCCCAATACCTACTTCTTTCTTGCATTACATTTTCGAACGGCCTCTGCATGTTGGATCCGGCTCCATGCACGCTTCTCAAACACCATTGTTCCGTGATGGGAAATACTTATATAGTTTTGTGAAGTTACAAAAATTCGTCCATAATTTTATACCACTTTAAGACTTTGTTTTTTGTCTGAACTAGGTGCGTTGCCAAAATGCCAAACGCTCACGCTCAGTCGCTAACGAAACGCAACTCTTATTGTCACACTAATATGGAACAGTGATAGAGAGAGGTAGCTACGATACGTTATTAAGCGTGAGCGATTGGCATCTTGGCTACGCACGCTGATCTCTTAATATTAGACATCAACGATCGTGTTTAATTTGGTTTCCTAACGTTACTGATATTAGACATCAACGAACTTGTTTAATTGACCTCTTAATATACTCGGACACTCCGTCGTTTGTATGTATATATGTATGTTTGTTCGACGATAACTGGAGTATCCCTGATCGGATTGTCGTGAAATTTGGCAGACAGTTAGATGACATATATAGAATTTTTGTATTCAAATATGAGCCAAATCGTCAAGGAGTTGCAAAGATATAGGGGTCATGAGTTCACGTTCGGAGCAAACCACTAGTGTTACTAACATTAGACATCAACGAGCTTACTACTATATATTAAAACGCTTAACTTCCGTCAGTTATAATTATAATAATGAAATAAAAATTTAAAGGACCCACAATATCTATATAGTCACGTCCAAAGAAGAACAAAGTTGAATGACAACAAAAAGTTTATATCTTTTTAACTTAATTTATTGCGATGATTTAAAATATAATTTAAAATTGCCCTGAATCGAATAAAATATCTCCAAGTAATAAACATGAACGCGCTTTCTACTGTTAATTAAAAACGTGTAACTTTCTCCGATTATTATCATAGGCTTAAAAATAAAAAAATCTACTTGAACTGACAACATCAATACAAATTTTATTGAAACCGTGTTTTTTCGTGTGAAACGGCCTCCTAGCCTAGTCGGTAGTGACCCTGCCTACGAAGCAGGAGGTCCCGGGTTCGAATCCTGGTCAGGGCATTTATTTGTGTGTTTATCACGAATATTTGTTCCTGAGTTATGAATGTTTTCTATGTATTTAAGTATTTATATGTATCTATCTATTATATATATCGTCGTCTAGTACCCACATCACAAGCCTTATTGAGCTTACCGTGGGACTAGGTCGATTTGTGTAAAATTGTCCCACAATATTTATTTATATTTATTTTTTGTTTTTTCTCGCCAGCCAAATCGATCAAGGGGCTACCAAAATATATGGGTCGCGACTCGCGAGTTCACAATTGGGGCGAACAACAATTTACACATTTTCCTTTTTTAAATTTGATTTACAATTTAAATATCCAATTTATGATGTACAAAGCATCGTAAAATACTAAAAAAATATATGTGCTTATAATTTTTTGACCTGGTGAAGATCGTAGGAGTCCGCTGGAGGCGGGTGGCGCAGGACCGGTCATTGTGGAAATCTTTGGGGGAGGCCTATGTCCAGCAGTGGAAGTCTTTCGGCTGAAATGATGATGATGATATTTTTTTTTTTCAGATTCTTAAGCACTTAAGCTTACACTTTAAAAACCTAACAATTACGCAATTAAAAAAAGAAGTTTGTATGAAAACAGAAACCCACCCATGACTCAATTGTCAGTGACGCACCAACAAAAGCTTTTTTTTATTCCATACAGTTTTATCATTTGACTATCAAAAGTGCACCTTATTTCCAAAGTCCCATTTCATACCACAAGGACAGTTTTAGCTTATTTTTGAAATGTCGTAAACGCCATTCGGGTTATGTGAAATGTAAATCTTATGTTTTGTGATATAAGGTCCCTTTTAGTAAAAAGATTATAAAAGATATTTTTAGTTTTAAACTTAAATAGTAGATGTTTTATGGGATACTTTGAGTTGCCGCTGTGGAAGTGACATTTCTATAGATAAGGATCATTCTAAATAAGGTTTTATTCTACGGTAGAAATGGTAGAATATTTGACCGAGCGAAGGTTAATGCTTAAGCAATTATGTTTTCGTCTACTGTTCTTCTTTAGAGATAACATATTTCAACCAATTCTAAAAAATATTTTATTGTTACCGCGATTGTTATTCATTGAAATTAAACACTTTAGAACGGATTAATCGCGTTTCTCTTAGTCACCATCTTCACCCTGTGAAAACGAGTGCTGTAAAGGACTCGAAACGTAGGGTCATGGTGTTAATAAACGCAATTAATCCGTTCTAAATTGTTTCATTTCAATTCGTTTTTCAAGTTTTTTTTAAAGCTTTTTCAAAATATATACAGTAAGTGTAACTTACCTAACTACCTACCTCTACCTACCTTAAATCTAAAATAGGTCCTTGGGGTATCGTACCTAGGTTACAATTTTGTACTAAGTGATAAACTAATAAGAACAACTTGGTTTTAATTAGAAGAGGTAGGTAGCTAGGTAAGTTACACTTACTGTATATAAAGGTATTGAAAATAAATATTCGTTGACATTTAAAATCACTGGCATTATGTAGTTTCCAATAAAAACAGGTTGCAACCTGTACCAAAAAATTGTCTGATTAAAAACTTAAGGCCGAATTTTCAACGGACTAGAAGCGTCCGTTACCCGTCATCCGGCCAAACCACTATCCGTTGCATATTTATTTCATACGTTTCTGTCTCTATAAAATAAAATGGTTTACTTACGAAATTAAACACTTTAGAACGGATTAATCGCGTTTATTAACACCATTATCCTACGTTTCGAGCCCTTTACAGCACTCGTTTTCACAGGGTTAAGATGGTGACTGAGAGAATGCGAATTCAAACACTTGTGCAAAACTTTAGCACAAGTAACTTATAACGTAGAGTCAACGTAGGGTCATGGTGTTAATTAACGCGATTAATTGATCCGTTCTAAAGTGTTTAATTTCAATGAATAACAATCGCGGTAACAGAAGACAATATTATGTTTACTTACGAGTTTTTGGCATCACAAAAAGTTGCAACGACATTGCGACATTTTATTGTCTCCGACACAATAGACACGGAAAGTGACTCATTTCGACCCTCAACAGCGTACCCATGTTTGTTATCTTAATTATTTTGCTTTTGTATTTGTCACTTTTGTTTCTTAGAAAAATAACTTTCGGTGAGCATTAAAAGAAATTTCGGGAATGCATAGGTAATAATAGTTTTTCTACTCCAGCACTTGTATCTGTCAATTAGATGACCGACAGCGATATTTAAAAAGCATACTTTATAACGTTGTCTGTGGTATTCCATAAGAACACTGCTCCTATGGATTTTCACTGTTTATTTATTTAAACTTTATTGCACAAAATACAAAAACAAATGTACAAATCGCCATTTGTACATTTGACTTAATGCCCAATGGCATTCTCTACCAGTCAACCATAAACTGTTGTTGGTTCTTTTTTCTATAGTGGGCACAACATCTTTCCTATTCTGTCATGTTTCTAGATTTTGCTTTTTACGCTATTTTAGACGACGGCTAAAATAGCGTAAAAACTAGGGTATGCAACAGCTCATAAATGGTTCTTAAAACTCTGATTATATCACTGTTGCATAAACTACTATTATGCGACCGTACATAATGAAGGGCATCACAACACGAGTATGGGTTTATGAAACGTGCCGAATGTACACTGTAAACGGGTAGAAGTATACAGGAGTAAAGGAAGACACACTAGAACGGGACGAGATGGGGCGGGACGGGACGACCTCACGTATAGCTCGGAGCCCTCGGATTTCACGTGACGCTTTCTTTAGAAATTGACAGATTTTCCCGTCCCTTCCCGTCCCGTTGCGTCCCGTTGCATTCCGTCCCGTCCCGTCTCGCCCCGCCCCGTCCCATCCCGTCGTCTCATCCCGTCCCGTCCCGTCCAGTCCCGTTCTAGCGTGAGTCATCCTTAAATACTTAGGGACTCCAAGCACACTAAAGGAGGCAGTTTTAACCTTAAAACGATGCTAGGTTTCGTGGAGGAACTAGGGTGGTTAGAGTAGAGCTACCTCGCTATTACGCAAAAAAGGCACAATGGAAGTCGAGTTGCGTAAAACAAGCCCAAAAGAACTAACTACATATATACCTACAAATAAACCGGTCTCTTATATCTAAATGCAAACTTAGTTTGGTTATTGAGAGATGATTTGTTTTTTATTTTATTTAATTTATTTTTAATGTATACTGTCTGATCAAAGAGGGCGCAAATAATTAAAATTTAGTTAACGAGTCATGTGGGATATCATTTGAAAGGGCTAAAATTGCACATTCCAAAACATATTTTTTATTTTTTTTACAATGAAACATGTTTTATTTATAAATGGAAATTTAAAAAAAATCCATTTTCCCCCTTTATCTTCGTTGTTTATGAAGACAAAAATAAATAATAAATTTTGGAAGGGGTTTTCTTTTTATAGCTTAGTTTCTTTTATCTTTTTTTTTCTAGGTAGGTAAGTATTTTCTTTTTGTAAGTTCTTCTTTTATTTCTTTTTTAGCTTAAGTAATTTAATTAATATGTTTTTTTCAAGTTCATTTTAATTTTATATTATTATTAATGTTTCTTTTAATTGCGTGTTAAAATAAAGCACTTATAACGCAATAATAAATATTACAGGACATTCTTACACAAATTGACTAAGTCCCGCGTCCCGCAGTAAGCTCAATAAGGCTCGTGTTACGGGTACTCAGACAACGATATATAATATACAACTACATAAATACATAGAAAACATCCATAACTCAGGAACAAATATCTGTGTTCATCACACAAATAAATGCCCGTACCGGGATTCGAACCCAGGACCATCGGCTCAGCAGGCAGGGTCACTACCAACCACGCCAACCGGTCGTCGAACATATAAACACATTCAAAACAGCACCCTTCTTTTGTCAGGTGAGTAATCTCTTAGAATTCCGTAGTGAAAGCAAAAAATGGGATGACATACCGTTTCCCATTATGCTAAATATCCTAAACGGCCATGAATATTTATTATAGCCCTATTGTTTTATAATAAGGGTAGTTTTATTATTTAACTGTGCATAACGGTACGGTTTTGTAAACACAGTTATTTTAATAGTACCTATTAAACAATACGTTATTTTTAAATACTTTTGGGGAATGGTATATACAACGTATTTTTTAGCAATTCAAGGGTGCATTCTTTAGCTTAAATTAAGTTAATTTCTCAAAGACACCGGTGTTCTAATTAGCTTTATTTAGAATATAACTACTAATTTAATTTTATCTCATGTGCGATTTGCATGTAAACGGAGTATGAGTATTCGACATGACATTGATATGTCAGTTGCTGGTCAGTTGTCACTTACTTGGTAAAGTCAATCCTAATGCCCGTTTTACATTAGCGGTTGATGCAACATGTCATTATTTTGTATGAGAAATTAAAAAAAAAAATTAACGAATTTAATAAAACTAACTATGCCATTCTGTTTCCTTAATTATACCAAGCCACATGACGAAGTTATAGTAAACGCTCAAGAACACATAGGTACACTATGGGATATGAAGGGTAAGTACCTTACATATCGTAGATAGGATATTTTGCTGAAAGAAGACTTTATGTAATTTTTAAAAGTTATCAATACTAAAGCTACGAGTATCTTATCAAAATAGAAATTCATAATTGATTTGTAAAGTTCGCAGCCATCTGCATTTTTTATATACTACGACGGTGACAAACAATCGTACGGTCCGCCTGATGGTAAGCGGTGACCGTAGCCCATGGACGCCTGCAAATCCAGGGGTGCTACATGCGCGTTGCCGACCCTTTCAAAAAAAGGAGGATTCGCTGTGTTGACAGCTAAAGGCAAGCTTTGCTCCGTGGGCTGTCAACACAATGAATCTTCTTGGAGCTCTGGCGACCTTACTCTACATTCTACAACAGAAGCACAACAGTATGAGTCTCTAGTGTTATTAAACTGCGGTTTTCTGTAAGGGGTACTTCCCCAGCTGGGCTCTGCTCCAGATTTGAGCGAGACGACATTCGTTGTGCTGTGCCCTACCACACTAAACGATATGCATCCGCTGTGCCCATACCTCTCTCATACTCTCTCTGCATTTGATATGTAGGGCAAAGTTATATCTTATTTAATATCTTCATGTTGTTTTAGAGCATATATAAACAATCAATATTCCAATATTCACTCCCAACTACAAAAGAAAACAATAATAAAGAACTATATCATATTGACCAACATTAATTCAATTTAGTACCGAAAATACTCGACTCAAATACCGAACATCTAAATACACGCTCAAAATGAATGTATCACATTAGTCTCGCCGCGTGTGACGCGCTTTGAAAAAAAGAATACATTTAAAAAAAAACACGGCCGTTTTGTTTCTTATGCGCTCCGATAAAACGGACTCCACCGTCCCTCTCTAATGTGGGTTTTAAAAAGAGAGGTTCGCTTTTTTTACGGCCAGTTATGAGACATAAAGAATTTAAAAATGATATTACTTTTTGGCTGTTTGCTTTGATGCGTTGGCTTTTTTTGGTTTAAGAATCTTTGACATCCGGGTGCGCGATAATAATCTATTTTTATTTAATAAAAAATCTGTTTGATATTATCTTGAGCGCTTAGGATGAAGTATGGATGCTGAGACACATTTTATTGGGGGACGAACATTTGTTTTGTGCTTTGGCTTGTGCCGGGGTTATTTAGTTTCCCGTGGGAGTTTTTACCATTGTAGCTTTACATGCTTGTTGTTGTAAGAGATCGCCAAACGACTGAGGGAAGCTACGGGGGACCCTCGATCTTTCTTGCGCAAAGGATTGCTATCGCGATCCAGCGCGGGAATGCTGCCTGTGTGATGGGCACCTTGCCACCAGGCGAAAGTTTGGAGGATTCGATGCAGGAAGAATAGTTTTTTATTAAATAATTTATTTTTAATTAGAAAACTCCCGTGAGTATCAGACATATTAAAATTCGAGAGCTGACCGCGCTGGGGCTCGCAGTGTGCGTAGAGCAGTCGCCGCGGCTACACGCATGACTCATGAATAAGGGACACGGACTGTTCCGAAACATTTAAAATATTTTCGACTTTATTGACGTGAGTAACCCGCTATGAGAATTTTAATTTATTTTTAAGTTAGTTTTAATCATTGTATTTTATAGTTAGTTTTAGATTTATATAAGATTAGTTTATTTTTAAATACTTCCTAATGTCTGTCACATCATTAAATATCTCGAGAACTACCTACACTATATTTGAAAGTTGCATTTGCACTTTCCAAAACTTTTTTTTTTACTTTTTTACACTGAAATATATTTGTTTTATAAACGAAAATGAAAAAGAAAATACTTTATTAAGTGAAGTTAATTAAGAAAAATATGGTTTTTTTACACAACGTTAATTCGACTGGTTTCGACCGGTGCAATCAGTCAACGCAGGGCAGCTTTTTTTTTTTTTATACTACGACGGTGACAAACAAGCATACGGCCCGCCTGATGGTAAGCGGTCACCGTAGCCTATGGACGCCTGCAACTCCAGGGGTGTTACATGCGCGTTGCCGACCCTTTAAAAACTTTAACACTCCTTTTTTGAAGAACCCCATATTGTAGTCCTTTGGGAAAACAGTGGCAGGGAGCTCATTCCACAGCCGGAGCGTCCGCGGGAGGAAGTTCCTCATAAACCGCACGGTACGAGACCATTTAGGCTCCAGGGTATGCGGGTGAACACCCTGCCGACGGCGAGCGGTGCGGTGGTAGAATGCAGCCGTTGGCATCATATCAAACAATTCCTCAGAGCACAATCCATTGTACAGCTTGTGGCGAGCTGTTGGGGAGTAGCGACCCCACGTACCTGAGCGCTCCTGGGGGACTCCGTCGTCCGACCAAGTCCTCCGCCTCTGGCTTGCCTTAACCGGCCGTCCAGAGTGGGGTCGCGAGAGCTGTGTTCTCGAGGGTAGATGTGGAAACCTAAGTGGCGAGTTAGCTATATGTTTAAAGTCCAGTGACACCTCTCTACCCCCAGCCCTCATACCGGTGTTGCCCTCGAGCCATCTTAGATGTCGCTTTTTGTGGGGGCCCATCTTATGTGGGCGAGTCATCGTCTGCCGGAAATAAAATTGATTACCATTTTGTTAGGCAGACGTCCGAATTTATTCTCCATAACCCTGTATTTAGTCCAGCACTTTCACCTAATAGTCCAGTATATATTAGATTCCATTAAATCTCAATAGTCTTTACACCCTCGCGGGTGCTGCCTCTGCGTGCGTCCCATGACTCGGGCAGGTGCAACATCCGCTCGGTGTACCCCTTACATTTCATTAAATTGTCGAAAGGGCCTCTGCGTGTTGGCTTCGGCTCCGCGTACGCCTCCCAAAGGTCCGGAACACCATTGTTCCGTGATGGGAAAGTCATAAATATTAAAGAAAAATTATAACATTGACCCTAACTTCATTAGTTTTTATTAACAATAAAAAAAATTGCTGAATTAAATTTGAAATTTAACCAACTTACTCGTAGATTAATTTTTCTTTAAATTTATGTGATAGCATGATGTAAGTACTGTCTTATAAATAAAGTAAAAAAAAACCGGTTTACGTAATAAAAAAATATCAAGGAATAACAAACTCGCGTACTAACTCCATGCCGTACAACCGAGTGAGCCAATCTATCGATACATGTAGCTGACGGCAAATTTCTTCTTGTTCTAAAGTTGCAACACTTGCAACATAAAGTTTGTATGGAATCCTCGGGGAGCGAGTCCGACTCGCACTTAACAAGTTTTTTTCATAAATGACAATGTTGGTTGTTCCTCAGGCTCTTAAAATAATTGAAAGCCGAGTGATATATACTCTACACAGACATTGCATTAAGAAGCGTTTATAAACAGAATGAGCTCACCACACACATATACAACGTGTTTTTGAGCAATTGCTTTAAATTAAAGGATGCATTCTTTAGCTTAAACTAAGTTAATTTCTCAAAGACACTGGTATTCTAATTAGCTCCATTTAGAAAATAACTACTAATTTTATTTTATTTCATATGGGATTTGCATCTGTGTAAACGGAGTATGAGTATTCGACATGACATTGATATGTCATAGTTGTCACTTACTTAGTAAACTCAATTCTAATGCCCGTTTTACATGTTGCATCAACCGCTAATGTAAAACATGTAATTATTTTGTATGAGAAATTAAAAAAATAAATATTTACGGATTTAATTAAACTAACTATACCATTCTGTTTCCTTAATTATACCAAGTCACATGACGAAGTTAAATCAAATGCTCAAGAACACCCTGTATAAGAGATGTATGGGCACAGCGGATGCATATCTTTTAGTGTGGTAGGGCACAGCACAACGAATGTCGTCTTGCTTAAATCTGGAGCAGCCCATCTGGGGAAGTACCTCCACCTTACAGAAAACCGCAGCTTAATAACACTAGACCCTACTCATAGTGTTGTGTACCGTTGACAGCTGGGGACCCACGGAGCAAAGCCTCCCCTTTAAGCTGTTGTCCCGCCTCGCTCCGTCCCGTCCCGTACTAGTATGAGTCATGCTTAAGACGTCATGGTAAGGTCCCTTGTGTATGTCAGCGATTCAGTTTAGGTCCTAAACTGAATCGGGTAAAGACGTCAATTCCTGAATACATGGTAAGCACACATCAGTTGGACATAACTATGAAAAAGTATGCCCATCTCGCTCTTACCACTACTCTGGAAGGAGCGAGACGGACATACTTTCATTGGGCGTGACCTAAATCCGATATTAGTCCGGCTAGCAAAATCTTCGAACTCACTGAGGGTAGTTGGCATAAAAATATATAATAGCCTGAGCCGGGAAATCAAGGGGGCCTCTTCTTATGAGCTGTTTGTTAAAAAGCTTAAGAACTTTTTAATTGAGAAAGCATACTACAATGTAAATGACATATATAATTAAAATGTATACTTGACATATACTTTACTGTTTTTTTTTTTATTGTTACTTTATTTTATTTTTATTGGTATTTTAATTTTTAATTGTAATGATATTGTGTATTTTAAATTTAATTTATTTTTATTATTCTTGACATGTGTTTTATGAAATTAAAGATTTTGAAACTTGAATGCCGCAGTCGCTAACGAATACATTACGTATACATTAGAGTCATCCTTAAGCCATTCGAAAGATATAGTGGAAGGTTTACGCACAAGTCTTGGTAGCTCACCTGTTAGAGCGAAGGGCGTGTATCTCAGAGTCACGAGTTCAACTCTCGCTCGTAATTTCCCCCCTATGATTTATAAGCATTATAATGAAGTAGATATTTAAGATATTTTAACAAGCGTTGGTGGCTCAGCGGCAACAGCGTGCGTCTTTTAATCTGTAGGTCGCGGGTTCAAAACGGCTCGTATCAAAACTCATTCAGTTTTTCGGAACTTATGTACGAAATTTAATACTTACCAATCGCTTTTCGATGAAGGAAAACATCGTGAGGCAACCCAATAAGGCCTAGTTTACCCTCTGGGTTGAAGTCAGATGTTAATCGCTTTCGTAAAACTATCGCCTACGCCAAATCTTGGGATTAGTTGCCAAAGCTGACCCCAAGCTTGAGTCATGGCGTAAGTCAAAAAAACGCAGAAGAACAGACAATTAAATTCAAATTAATGAGATAGGTACTTGTCTTAAATTAAATATGTATGTATGTTTAATGTATGTATGTATGTCTGAACCTCGGTGACCCCCTGGACACTGGGGCATATTTCCATAAGTTAAGCGGCAGTTCCGTAAAGCAAACAAATAAATAATTGAAATGCGTGGTCCTGTGTCACACGCTCGCGATATTAGAGTGCGTTAAGAAAATTCATTTAATATAAGGGCATTTTCAAAAATAGGGTACCATTTCCTTTTTTTTAATTATATGAAGTTTTGGGTTTTTTATAACCAGAATCACGAGTACTATTGATTAAAAAAAAAGAAAATGAGTGTCCCGTTTTTTTTGGTCAGCTTTGTAACGCATTTTTTCATACATTTTGTATGGGCCGTTACAAAACTGTCAATTTTTTTTTGTATGGAAAAGCGATGGCCTATTTTCATTTAAATGCCCATAAACTTTCATGACTCAAACTGACATTAAATTTAACACACGTATTTTTATCATAGGCGTGACATATTTCGACTGTAGCAGGCAGTCACCGTCGGACAGACAAAGAAGTGTTGTCACCTCCACGGCTCGGACATCACCCGATGCAGTCGAAAGATGACTTTTGACAGAAAAAATACGTGAGTTTTAACCGTTTAAGGGAAATCATTACTTAGTTAAAAAATCTATCAATGAAAATAAATCGAGATACGAATGTACGGTGCAGAAAACTATAGAAATAAATAAATATAATATAACAAAATATTGTACAAAACTAAATATTGATAAGTTCAATAAACGGAATAATAACAAAGTCGACATAAAAAGGTGGTAATTTTTTATTAATTCTACGTGTAAACCTTTTTGCAAAATTGGGGAATCTTTAATACGAAATATTCTATTAATCCCTAGTCAGAGTTCTGTTTTATTTCTAAACGTTTCTCCTACACATATTTTTCTTCTTAACCTGTGCCATCTCGAAATTGAACTCACGACCCCTATAGGTGTATCTCGGCAACCCCTTAACTGATTTGGCTCATATTCGAACTTATAAATTATATTTATCTCATCTAACCACCTACTAAATTTCACGACGATCCGATCAACGATACTCGAGTTATCGTCGAACAGACATACATACATACAAACATATATAAATAATATATACAAATACATAAATAGATAGAAAACATCCATGACTATCATATCTATATCAGATATCGGTGTTCATCACACAAATAAATGCCCTTACTGGGATTTGAACCAAGGACCATCGGCTTAGCAGGCAGGGTCACTACCAACTACGCCAACCGGTCGTCCAAAACATACAAAATTGCTATCCGCTAGCCTTCTAGGGACCCTGCCTAGCTCGGAGGACTTGGGCCAAATTTTTTTAATTGTAGTTTTTTTTTACGGATTACAAATAAATGACAAAGTATCCAAGTAGCTTAGGAAAACTGCGCTTGCGTCGTTCGCTCGTTCAAAACTTAAGTTCCTAATCTTTTCACTCACACCGCGCACTCTAACCAGTCGCACGTCCTCCACAACATTATTTATGTTTCCATGGAAACCGATTTCGATTCCATACCCCGTGTTTATCGCCTTTATTTTAGCGAATAAGCAGATTTACATACACGCGCCACTCACAAAATAATTGGACAAGCGCGAGTCGAACTCCATCACACAAAAAAATGATAAAAATGAGACATTTAAATTAACCAATTTAAAACGAGGGACTCACATTAGAACGGGACGGGACGGGACGATCTGTCAGTTTCTATAGAAAACGTCATGTCACATACGAGGGCTCCCAGCTATCACGTGATTCTTTCTATAGAAATTTACAGATTTTCCCGTCCCGCCCCGTCCCGCCCCGTCCCGTCCTGTCCCGTCCCGTCCCGTCGCGTCCCGTCGCGTCCCGTCCCGTCCCGTCCTGTCCCATCCCGTGCTAGTGTGAGTCATCCTTAATGATTTTTGATATCAGTGACAGATAGATCTAATGGTGACCGGCGAAGGAACGCTAAAATTTAACATAAATAAAACACGCTTTTTGGAAATAAAATTTCTGCAATGACTCAATATTGTAGTTTATTGTCGAGCGGGCGTAGCGAGTGAGGTCTTCCAATCTACTTGGACAGTGAGTCGTTTGTATGTATGTATGTATGTTCGACAATAACTCGAGTATCGTTGATCGGATCGTCGTAAAATCTGACAGGTGGTTAGATGAGATAAATATAATTTTTAAGTTCGAATATGAGCTGAATCGAAGGATCAAGGAGAACTCCGCTCGCTTCGCTCTCTCGTTCAATTATTGTTGCCGGTTCACGCGGGACCATCCGTAGGTCATAAACTCCGACTGTGACCACAATGTGGGTCCCTGATAAGGGCGATGCGGTCAGTTTGGTACATAGACCACTTCCCATCGACTCTACATTATCGAACTACCGAGCAAAACGAAGATTCTCGATAAGAACTCAAGGGACACATTGCAGCAGTAAAAAATCACCAAGTGCCTCACGGATCAACCAAAAAATCACCAAGTGACCTCCATTCAAGGTCAAAGTCAAAGTTTTTTATTTGCCAGAATTGTGGTACATTTAGGTAACAAATTCAACAACAAAGCACGACAGCACAATTCACCAAAACATTGGCATGCAAAATATACTCCTTATATACTAAAGTAGCTATGTACAGAATTATAAAATAAAAAGCTCAAAATACTTTTAAACTTGCCTACATAATTTGAAATATTTAGGTTATTTACATTAGTTATATTTTTACATATAGCATTAATTTCAATTAATTGTAATAATAAATATAAATCAATCAATTCAATCATTTAATGATAAAAGAAAATGTTACATGTCAATATCGGCACACGTCCTTATAACTAGTTGAATAGGTATAAATTGGTGAGTGTTACATTTTCGACGCAAGCGAGACAGGGCTGATCCAGCGAACCAGTTTTCTTTTAGGTTCTGAAGTACTACAGTGTTAGATGTCATAGAGGGCATTAATTGAGTAAATAGTCACCACTGAACGTCACTATTATCCCCGGATAGCGAGAGAGGCGATTGAGATCAAAAAATATCTTAAAATTTAAATCGTGAAGATGGTTTTATTTTATCAACATAGAATTTTATAAACATTTATTTTCGAAATATGTATATACAGTAAGTGTAACTTACCTAACTACCTACCTTAAATCTAAAATAGGCTTTTTTAATATATTTTAAAATAATTCTAACTGTGTTTATTACGTATTTGATTACGATTACGGGTCCGGTCTATGTTCGTAATAACTCAAAGGACTTTAGTATATACCCCATTGCGCTGGTAACTGAACTGAGCTACTGAGACCACACCTGGTCCACCATATCCCTCATCTCGTATGCGCCTTAAGGGGGTTTCGAGAGCGATGGGCATGTAAGTGGGTAGTGGGTTTGAGTCCGGAATTTTTTCCACTTAGCCTTTCTTTCTAAGTAAAGTATCGTTCGCAGATATTTCTGCTTAACAACACAAGCGTTCTGTTTTTATTGACGTGAGTAACCAGATATAAGTATTTTAATGTGTCTATTTAACAACAAAAAACATGCTCAAAGCTCACATCTCGAAAGGTGTGAAAAAAAGGCTTATTAAGGTGTATATATGGAGCATTGCGTTATATGCGGGTGAAACGTGGACACTGACACAGCGAGACAGAGAACGACTGGAAGCCTTCGAGATGTGGTGCTGGCGGAGGATGTTAAGGATTAGTTGGACGGAAAGGAAGACAAATGAAGAAGTCCTGAGCATGGCAGGAGAGAAGAGATGCCTGTTAAGCACCATAGCCAACAGAAGGGGCAAGATGGTTGGTCACCTGGTACGGCACGACAGATTCTTCCTAAACATCCTGGAGGGCAAAGTTGAGGGAAAAAGAAGTAGAGGAAGGCCCCGACTCACATATTTCAGCCAAATTAGAGATAAAGTATCTGCCGTGTCGTACGAGGAAGTCAAAAGGCTGGCCCAGAAAAGAGAAGAGTGGCGATTACTCCACCGACAAGAGCAAAGCTCTTAAATATTGATGATGATTACTTACGGGATTTTCTTATTTAAAAGTAAACCTTAAAACTAACCTTGAAAGAATTATTATTTACTAATGAGATGTCAAGCTTAAAAAGTTTTAAAAATATTTGTTTACCCCGTCTGAATGATAAATGATCTATGTTTAGGTAACGCAGTGAAGCGCCCACCACACGTGCACACTTTAAAACAACACAAATACCTACCTACAAAATATTCAACACAAATACCTACAAAATATTATTTTCTGCCCTCCGGCCGGCAAGCCGGAGAGCGTCACGTGACATCCGAGGGCTCCAAGCTATCACGTGATTATTTCTATAGAAATTGACAGATTTTTCCGTCCCACCCCGTCCCGTCCCATCCCGTGCCAGTATGAGTCATCCTTAAGAAGTACTCTCTTTTGGGAAAAGATCCTAACCTAATATGGTGGAGAAATTCGGGGCCACGGGAGTGGTCCCGGTAGCTCAGTTGGCAGAGCAGTGGGCTGGTATCCCAGAGTCGCGGGTTCGGGTCTCCTCGGTCATGAACTTTCCATTTTTTCTCTTTTTCTGAGAAATTGAAAAAAATAAGCCCATGTCCCCATGCCCAATCATAAATCACTATCACTACATCACTACATAGTATTAAAACAAAGTCCCTTCCCGCTGTCTGTATATATGTATGCTTAAATCTTATAACCACGCAACGAATTTTGATGCGATTTTTTTAATATATAGATCCAGTTGTCTGTATGTATGTAGGTATGTACCTATGCTTAAATCTTTCCTACGCAACGGATTTTGATGTGTTTTTTTAATAGATAGAGTGATTTAAGAGGAAGGTTTATATGTATAATACATTGCACCCGTTCGAAACCGGGGCGGTTCGCTAGTAATGAATAATTTGAGACCATCACCAAACACAAGGAGTAAATTTTCTGAGAAAGACATACCATTATGAAAAGAAGAAACACAGAACAAACATCTCAATTTAAAACGATTTTAACTTAAAACCGTTACCAAAATATAACCCGTTAATTTTGAAATGACGTTCCAAATCCACCGTAACTACCCTGATTGTTAAAAACAAAAGCATAGCAGTACGCCATTTTCAACCGACTTCAATATTTCAAAAGGAGGAGGTTCTCAATTCGACTGAATTTTTTTTTTTATTTTTTTTTTTAATGGATGTTCACTCATAACTCCGTCATTACTGAACCGATTTGAATTTTTTTTTTGTTTTCTAAAAGTAGACGGTTCCTGGTTGGTCCCGTTTTTTTCAAAATCCATTTCTGATGATGGGATCCATGAGGAACTGAGGGAACTCCTCAAATTTGAAAGGCACATGCATGCTGATTTGGGTGATTTCTTAAGAAACTCGAGCATTTCTTTACGAAAATCATCATTTTGGTGGAGTGGACCTGATGATGAAGACCAGGGATGGCAAAGTGGAACTGCTTCGTAATTCTCAGGACTATGATCCGATTTTAAAAAATATTTTTTTGTCTGTATATAGATGGTTTCAGGATTGTCCCGTTTTTTTCAAAATCAATTTCTAATGATGGGATCCATGAGGAACTGAGGGAACTCCTCAAATTTGAAAGGCACATGCATGATGATTTGGGTAGTTTCTTAAGACACTCGAGCATTTCTTTACGAACATCATCAATTTGGTGGAGTGGACCTGATGATGAAGACCAGGGATGTCAAAGTGGAACTGCTTGGTAATTCCCAGGACTATCGTCCGATTTCAAAAAATATTTTTTTTTCTGAAAATAGTTGGTTCCAGATTTGTTCCGTTTTTTTCAAAATCAATTTCTGATGATGGGATCCATGAGGAACTGAGGGAACTCCTCAAATTTGAAAGGCACATGCATGATGATTTGGGTAGTTTCTTAAGACACTCGAGCATTTCTTTACGAACATCATCAATTTGGTGGAGTGGACCTGATGATGAAGACCAGGGATGGCAAAGTGGAACTGCTTGTTAATTCCCAGCTCTATCATCCGATTTGAGACATTCATCTTTTCTTTGTAAAGAAATACATTCAAGATAGTCCTATTTGATTATAGTTCTATTTTGATGATGGGCTTCATGAGGGATTGAGAGAACTCCTCAAATTTTAACGGCACATGCATTCTGATTTGAGGGTTTCCTTAAGTAACTAAAACAGTGTTTTGGCGGAGCCAAAATTTTGATGAACTTGATCTGATGATGAAGACCAGGGATCGCAAAGTGGAACTGGTTAATAAACCTAGCTCTACTTATTATCCTAGTTGTGACATTCATCTTTTTGATTTGATTTATATTCTGATGATGGAGTTCTAGAATAATTCAGAGAACTCTTCAAATTTGTACGGCAGGTTAATTGTGATTAGAGGGTGTTCATAATTAGCTTAGGCATTTTCTTACTGTGGCCATCATTTTGCTGGAGTGGACCTGATGTTGATAATCAGGGACGGCATAATGAATATGCTCGTTAATTTACAGTCTGTCATCCAATTTAACACATTGTTATTTTGTTTGTTTAAAGGTCTACAAGGGAGTTCCGTTTGATTATACTTCAAATGTAATGATGGAAGCCCTAGGACATTAAGAAAGCTCCTCAATTTTCAATCGTACACGTGCGGTGTATTGGATATTTGTGAAGTAAACTGGCTAACTCAAACAAATTCTTAATTTCACTTTTACCGGGAACCAAATGAAGTCGGTTTTTTTTTCTTAAAAATTATGTTTTCAACAATTGAAACTATTTTAGTGTTAACTGTATTTAATATTTGTTTGTTTATTGTTATAACGGGGAGGGTAGCGGCACTGTTTGTGTTTTTGTATAGGGTAATACTAGGAAATAATAATGGTAGAGTCGGATATCGAAACTAGGGTAGTCGAGTGGGTAAAACTACAATAGTAATTTATGCAACAGTGGTATAATAGGGCTCTTAAAACCTGAGGGTCGCCGTTACAAAACGAGACGAGGCCAAAATTGTAATAATAGGCCCGAGAGTTTTAAGAACCAATTATGAGCTGTTGCATACCCTAGTTTTTCTAAAACAACTAAAATAGCGAAAAAAGCTAAATCTCGATAGGCGGCACAATGTGGAAGAATCCTATGCCGCCGAATCAATTGCTCAAAAACACGTTGTAGAATAGATAGATTGCGATTAAACCAATTCGATTTCTGTATGATACAAAGTATTTACATAATTTATGTACCCAAAGTGATCGGTAAGCTACCTGTGATAGGTTCCCACGCGAAAACAATCGACAATAGGATCCGCTTACATATTTATGGGTCCTCCGGTCGTTATTGTAAATGTAAACGTTTATTACCATAACGGAAACGGTAAGGCCCGCCGTTATTTTAGGGATCCGCAGGGGGCGCCAAATTTTATTAGATATAGTAAAATGGGGTGAGGGATTGGGAGGGTATATGATTTTAAGCCAACATGATCGTTTGCTTTATAACTACAATCTAAACGGGATATTTGCCATGTCTGTTTGTACAATTGTAAGGGATGACTCACACTAGAACGGGACGGGACGGGGCGGGGTGGGATGATCTGTCGGTTTCCGAAATCGGTCGGACATCCGAGGGCTCTGAGCTATCACGTGTTTCTTTCTGTAGAAATTGACAGATAGTCCCGTCCCGCCTCATACCGTCCGACCGACCGACCGACTAAGTAGTTTGTTTTCCTGAGCCTTTCCGCAAATCGAAATCCATTGTGTCCTTCGCCAAAGGCCCTCGACAAGGTAATGCTGGCATCCAATATCCATGACCAAGAGTATACGTGTAGACCACCAAGCCACAGACAGGCCATCATGAAATCCATGAAGGCCATCAAAAACCCACAAAGAAGAAGAAGAAGAGCCATTACGACGACAGATAATCCGAGCCGTTGTCACGGCACGCAAACCAACACAGTCAAAGAGTGCAATGCACTGATACGGCCTCCTCACGCTTCCCCCTTCCCCACTAAAGGGGAGTGTAAGAAGACATAGTACGTACGTGTAGACAACATAGTTCGATCACGTCTGGACATTTCATCGGAGCAGTGGGCTGCCCATATTGACTGGAGAGCTGGGAAGGCTCCCCACAAGGCAGACTGACCTGGTAAAAGTCACGAGTATTTGATGCGGGTAGTCCATCGAACTTTCTGGCAGGCTCCGGGAAGGCCGCCCATAAGATGGATTGACGACAGTCATAATGCCATCTCTTTCACACTTGCCAAGCCCCAGTAAGAGTAAAAGAGTCGCCAGTTATTTAATTTTGCGTTTAGTATAGTAAAGTCGCGGGAATCCTACGGCCGATCATGGTGGCAGTTTCTAAACCCATCAGCAGTGGACATCGATGTATTACTCTCCAAGGCCTATGTCAGCCGTCATTTCGGCTGCTAATGATGATGATACATTCCACGATATGTCCAAAATCCTCAGCTATTAAGGGGCATATGCGCTGCATGAAAAAGAGGCTCTTTGGTAAAAAACACTCGAAAAATCCCTCTTACCGTTAAACACTCGGTAATTTGTCCACCGCACAAGCATCCACATATTTGATGGATGCGGCATTTTAAACCCAATAATATGGTCAAGGGTACAGTCAACCAAAAAGGATTACCGCGAGTCGATTTTCCGCTAGGGGCGCTAGTGGAACGTGGGTCCTGCGGGAACATTTCAAACGTCACTTTGACAATTCTCTCATACACAGGACCGACGCATTGGTGAGCGAGTATACCGTAGCTCCCATTGGAACCCTATGTCATAGTGACGTATCAGATTGTAAGAAATCTCTTACTGCTTGTCATTGTACTGGTTCCAATTGGCTGACTGTACAACCACAGATTACGTAATGGTTCTTAGGAACGGCGTGTGTAATTTTATAATTGGAAGAAATAGTACATACATTGTGCATCTAGGGAGGTAAGTACAGGATTACTAAGGAGTCTGTTAGAAGCCCGACGCCGCAGGCGGAGGGCTTTTAATGACTCGAGTTTGTAATCCTCTTACCGACCGTGATGCATACAATGTTTTTCATCACACTTGTAAGAGAAAAAACAAATATACAAATGAATTTAATCCATAACTCCCTAGAGGACTAAATCTAACCGCTCTATACGCCTGCGCGTTATAACACCATTACCGAGCAAGTGTGATGAAAACCAAATAACCAAATAAGGCGTATAAACAAATGAAAGAAATAGTGGGAAACATTCGCCGGGGTCAATCGGGCGTCGATAGCTCAATTGGCAGACCGATCTGACCGGTGATCGGAGTGGTCGTGGGTTCGAATCCCGCTTGACGCGGAAAATTTTTTCAATTTTTCTTTCATACAAATTTCATACAAAAGTCTCTGCTTCATACAAAATTAAAAGATTGTGTACAGCTACCTTATTAGTGTGACAATGTAAGTTGCGTTTCGTTCGCGACCGAGCGTTAGGGATTGGCATCTTAGCTACGCACACTGGTGTTCTGTGTGTATTTCAAATGGAAAGAAGGTTATATCCGAATCCATTCCCACATCCGTGTCCCGAAATATCTGCGACATAGTGGAACAACAAACTGCCCTCAGACTCGCGCCAAAAAACCGCCGTACACAACAAACTATGGATTTAATCATTTCTCGAAACCAGAGTCTCAACAACTGAAACACCACCTCTTTTAACCAACACGACACTGCCTGCCAATCCAATTTGAGCTTTATTTGTAACAGCAAAAGGGTTATAAGTAAGTTTGAGAACGGTAAAGTTAAGTTAGCGCGACACAGGCGCTTCGATGAAATTACAAAGTTGACGTGCAGTTATCAAACTAAATTTTGTTTTAATTTAAACTGTATTTCAAAGTCGTAAGGGTGTTAATCTCGTTGGGTGGTGGTAAAGTAGTGTTGGTGAAAGTAATACAATTTGGGCCCGCCTCAGTTTTTGGCTGGGTGGAGTTTTTGAGACCCCTCCTCAATAATGAGAAAATTGTCCTGATGTTTGCATCCCACTTGTACATGTCATTTGGTCGACGTATTCATATCCAACATCATATTCGCTGTGTGCATGGCTGACGCCGTCCTGGGCCTATACCACGAAAATCGAACGATTGCGGATTTGTATCTCCATCTCGGTCACACTTGCATATTGGAGTGACAAAGAGGCTTTCCCGTCAATGCCAATTTTCGATGTTCGTGGTAGGCGTGCTGGTGAGAAATAGTACTTACATTGTGTATTACGGGCGGTAAACGAGAAATAACGAACGAGTGTCACTTTAACTTTTAATTTTAACACGAGTTCGTAATTCTTGTACCGCCCGTGATACATACAATGTTTTTCATCACATTTGCGAGGAAATAAATAAACTTACTAAGCAAAACATCATTTAGAGTATCATCAAATAAATAAACAATAATTATAAGTGGTAGTGTAGTAGCGCAGTCCACAGTACACCGCTGTGAGCGGCGGCGCAGGCGTGGGGCGCAGGTCCTCCGGGAGATCCGGGCGAGCGGTAAAATGTATGAAAATCCATTACAGCCATGGGCTTAATACACTTAGCATAATAAACGCGATTAATCCGTTCTAAAGAGTTTAATTTCAATGAATAAAAATCGCGGTAACAGAAGACAATAGGTATTATTTTTTATAAACATACATACCTACAACCGACGGATTGTCCGAGTAGATAAAATTATTTGGTCAAACTTAAAGATATGATGTCCTTTCTATCAAATTAGAAGTTCAAAGATAGCCCCTAGAAGGGTATACCTCGGCAGTTGACTATACCGTATATTTGCTTAGTTATATATCGATATATCAGATGTATAGATATTTTAGCCTCATCCGTGTGACAGTGACGTGTCTATTAGAGGTAAGAGGATTAAAAAGGGACGGATGCAAGGCACAAGATATGGCGGGGAGATTTTATAAAGAACATAGGTAATTAATTTTGTTTTCTACTCGTACAGAAGGGAAGCTTCATACAACCGGCCAACGCCTTGACTCGGTGGTCGCACTCGAGACTTAGGGTTGTCAAAAATTATGTTACGAACGTAGTTATATATTTCATACAGTGGGGAAGCTTCATACAACCTCCACAGTGTCTCGGCTCGGTTATCGCGCTCGAGGCTCAGACAAAAATTCAATATTTTCAAATTAATTTTTAATTTTGCACAGAAAAAAATATACGAAAACGAAAAAAAATTATACTGTCTACAATGGTTTTTTTGAAAGTTTTTGAAACATTAAGCTGCTTCTTGACCTAAAATATTATTGATTACTTTAATTTGATCGTTTTTACCTAAACTTTATTATTAAATATCATGCTAATTTAGTATCCGGTGTTCGGCAGGATAGCAAAAAAATGCCCGGATAGGCCGATACCGGATATCCGTTGCATCTCTACGTATATCAATCAATCAATCACTAGTACTGAACTCTTCACTGCCGCTACGGTCTCTGATTAGTCTCACGCAAAATTTAACATAAAAAATACGCCTAAAAGCGTCATAGCTGCTATCATTTGACTTGAATCAAACCGCTTCCCGCTATCGCCTATCACTTGTCCCACACAAAATGAAATAACTAATAGGCTTAAAAGCCTTAGTATCAACCATACTTATACTTACTTCCTAGTTGTCTTGTGGAATCCATACAATCAATTTGTATGTATTAACAGTTTATTAATAGCTACAGATTTTGAAAAAAGCATCACATATATATCGATGCAGCTGTGGTGTTCAAAATATGTAATAATGACTGACGCACTAATGTTTAAATTTTTCAAGGAAATAATCTTGTAGCGTTTTCCCTCGCGCTCATGTTGGGAGCATGGGGTCCGCTTTGGCAACTAATCCCAAGATTTGGTGTAGGCACTAGTTTTACGAAAGCGACTGCCATCCGACCTTCCAACCAGACATCCAGCTCAGGAATCCTTACCTTACCGTGTCTATACATTTTCTCAGTGGCATAAAATACGTATGGCGTAACTTAACCCAGTTTCCGACTCGAGGCAACGCACGAGGTACGAAGTCCAGAAGCCACGGCGAACTTTATCTACCTAAGACACGACTTGCCAAGTCTAAAAAGTGTACGCACGTGATAGAAGGGGTGGTATAATTTATATAATTTAGGTATATATAAACACTTAGGTATGTATAAATGAAACGTCAGAGCTTTTGGGCGGTCGAATACCAACTGGTTTATTCATCGAGCTGTAAGTAGAGTGAACCTATTTGTTTACATTATGGGTCGTGACGTCATACAACCACAGGGCGGCTATCACGGCCTTCCTGCAAAATACTTCGCTCTCGAAGTATCAAATCAATTTGCACATACAGCATCAAACCACAGAATCAAAATAACAAACCAGTGTATACTGAACAGTCAAAGTCATCAAACAGACTTATAATGACCAAACATGAGATTATTAAATATTATTTTGAAGCTACCGCTCATTCGGAATGCAGATTCCCCCGAGAAGAATGAGCAAGAAACTCTGTATAAGGGGTTGCTCTTTTCATAACACATTTTTTTGTAACTTGTAACTTAGTATAACAAGTACAACATTCTAATTACAAGTTTTATGTTTTCAACACAATATAAGATTAATGATACGATTAGTAAATGGCCATATATTTTTTTTTTGCAGCGCTTTGTTTTCTTATAGAAGTACTTCCTTACATCTATCATCATAAACTTTAATCTAATTACATAATTAAAGTATCTTATATCGTAACTAGATTTTTACACAACTAAATATCATAACACCTTAAAATAACTACTTATAGTTTTCTTTGCAGCAAACTTAGCGTACCTGAAAGCAAACAAATATTAGAATCTGTAGTTTACACCATCATATATCAGTTGCCACTTTTAATCATAAAAAAGGACCCCTTTTTTTTACACAGCTAGGGCATCGTCCCGTTAAGTACTTAAAGTAATTGACCTTTATTTTTTTGTGTGTCACCAGCTGTTATTTTATTATTGTTTTTCAGCGGTGTAGTGGCAACATGTTGTATGCAATGGACTTAAGGTCGCAATTAGAAGATCTTTACTAGTTATGGATTGCTACTAGCTCATTCACATAAATGAATAGCCAAGCCCAGCTGATTTATATCCAACAGTATAATTGGCGATTACAGCATACTTATAAAAGTAGCAACGCCCAATATGCGGTCTCGCGCTTTCAAGCAACTACCTCAGTCTGCTATTCGGCCGCTCACGCAAAACATTACGGTCTCGCGCTTTCAAGCAACTGCCACAGTCTGCTATCCAGCCGCTCACGTAAAACATTACGGTCTCGGTGCTTTGAAGCAACTGCCACAGTCTGCTATCAAGCTCCTCACGCAACATATCTTTAAAGCCGCTTTCTCAGCGCTTTATCTTTTAACATCGCTGCCACAGCGACACGTAAAACATTACGGTCTCGGTGCTTTGAAGCAACTGCCACAGTCTGCTATCAAGCTCCTCACGCAACATATCTTTAAAGCCGCTTTCTCAGCGCTTTATCTTTTAACATCGCTGCCACAGCGAATCAAGCCACTGCCTCAGTGCTTTATCTTTTTACATCGCTGCGAATCAACATTATACAGCGCTGCCACAGCGCAAAATGTCATTTATGTTTGTACAGCGCTGCCACAGCGCATAACTCAACACACGACCTCGACGTTATTTTTACTAGGCTATCACGGCTATCACGCTATCATAGCCTGTGCATTTTCTCCTGCTTCTCGATTCCACAACCGTAAACGGTCTTTAGGTACAATTTGAATCGTTTTCTTTTGTATATTCTTAACTTTGTACCTATCTTTTAGCAAACATTTTTCAATAGAAAATGGCCCATTATAACGTGGATCTAGCTTGCTTAATCGAGTCCGTTGTTGTTGCACATAGACTATGTCACCTTCCTTTAATTTTAAATTGTTTCTTCGAGTTCTGTCAAATCTTAATTTGGTTTTTATTGCATTATTTCGAAGTCTCTCTTCAGCAGTATTTCGTAACTGATCTAAGTCAATCGCTGACTCAATTTCAGGAAGGTCAACATGTATACGTCTTATCGCAGGCACTTCTGACCTTATTCCTGTCAGTAATTCCATTGGTGTACAACCTGTACTCTTTTGTACAGTCGTATTAAGTGTTAACTGTATTTTCCAAATAACGCTCGACCATTCTGACCCTCGCTTAACTTCACAAGCAAGTAAGTTCAAGACTGTTGACACATATCTTTCAGCCTGCCCATTTGCTCTACTTGCTCCAGTTGCAATGAAATGTATTTCAATATCCATTCTTTTTAATAACTCCTTGGTTTCTTTGCTCGAAAAGTTTGTTCCTTTGTCAGTGATTATTCTTTTTGTAGTTCCGAATAAATAAAGAGGCGGTTCGAGAGCTTTAACCAATTGCGAACTTGTTAGGTTTTCGAGAGGTAATATCATGGTGAACTTTGTATAAGCATCCACCAGTAATAGTATATATCTATACTTGTCATTTACTGTTCCGAAAGGTCCTGTACAGTCAGCATGTATTGTGTGAAACGGGATTGGTAACTTTTCTATAGGGTGCAGAAACCCTTGTTTCGGTCCACATGGACGTTTTGCAGATAAGCAGATAATACAATGTCCAATGTACTTTTTTACAAAAGAAGACATCTTAGGAAACCAGTATCTTGCTCTGATTGATTCTAATGTTTTGTCTACGCCGACATGGCATTGTTCATCATGATACAATCTTGTTAGGTTAAAGGATGACTCACACTAGCACGGGACGGGACGGGACGGGACGGGACGGGGCTTCCGATCTTTCTAAGCTGTCACCGATTACCCACCGACACGGGACGGGCCTATCCGAGGTGTCCGGGCTATCCGGGCTAGACGATTTTTTCAAATGTCACTTTTGTCAAGCCTCGCGCTCTTGCGCGCGCATCGATGTTATGCAGGTTTGCTAGCTGTCATCGACTTTAAATGTCAATGTTTTTTGCTTCACCGTTTTAATAATATTTAATCTTAGCGATTGCTATTAAACTATTAATACATAATAATACATTATATTTTTATGTTCCTGCATCGTGTGTAATAGTAATATGCGTCGGAATATACTTGTGGAGTTTGTCTTATGTACATTATCGCTCGGCGCTTCATTCCAAGAAAAATAGTCAGTCTGTTTGCTGCTTCAGGTAAAATATAGATATTAGGTATCATCATAAGCAATATTTAAATACAAAACACTATATAATTATGTGGGTTTGTTGTGTAGTGTATTCTACTGCAACATCATAGATACATACAAAACTATACTGAGCCGATTAGCTTTTGTGACGAGGGTGAAATGATGATGAGGATACATTTAATGAGTATTTGTGATGAGGGTACATTATTGGCGAGACGAGAAAGTAAGGGATTGACTGACGAGGTGGTTGCTGGGGCGAGGCAACCCTTGTTTCCGCCACGGCACCTTATCTAGTGCTTTTTTCGAACATTTACGTCCAGGCGCGGCCTGCGGGGCGGGGCCCCCTGGGCCAGGAGGTTTTTTTTTCCACTAGGAGTGGAATTAACCCTACAAAAGCCATTATTATCCGCTGCGTCCGCGCCCTGCTAGAGGTGGTTAAATGATTACTTAGATACTTTACGTCTTTTATTTGGGAATGAAATGAGACTGACTTTCTGAGCATGTTTGTGAAATATTTATTTAGGTACCTACTTACAACTGACTTTAAAAGTGGAGGAAGGATTAATCCTTCGTCTACCATGCCCGGTAATTCGCGGGCTATCATGTACTTTGATACATAATAAATAAGTACCTCCTTCCCTCACCCTGCCTACATTAGAGCCCGCGAATTAAGGGGCTTGGTAACGAAGTGTTACAATTTTTCTGACGAGGGAGTAGCAAGAGCGTACCTAAGCAATATTTCCCGAAAGTATGATTTTAAAGATAAGTAATTATTAAAAATAAGTATTATTCGCAGGTTTTTGACTACTGAAGATTCGTTCAAAACCAGCTCCCTCTATTTTAGGATGGAGAGCTCGGGCATTTTGGTATCGTCAAAAAAGATATTTGGTCATTGTAATCAATACAAGTAAACGAAGATAGTTAATGTCACAGTTCGACTAGGATACGTGGAAGTTTAAGAGGCTATGGCTCTTTCCATATTGTATTGAAGATTTGGACAGCAAACACATTTTTGCAAGTGCTTCTTAAAAAAGGTTTGGTATGGTTATATCTCTTCTATGGACATCGCAATTTTTACGCGGCACCCTTACAGGCGGGTAACACCTAAATGTTCAGGCAATAAAGTCCTGTATACATATTTCTGGCACTATGGCTGTATTCATATCTTAGTAGTTGACTGTACAATTAATAGAACAATATATTATTTTTGGTTTGTGTCTAAGAATTCATTGTCAATGTTTATGATCGTGTACCAAAGACAAGTTTCTGTTTGACTGGTAGAGAGTGCCTCAAGATATTAAGTCCGTCATTTGCACTTTTTGAAAGTACACATAATTATGGGTTGATAAATATTATAGTAAAATTGTGCAAGCAAAAAGGCGTAATTGCCTTCAAAATATCTCGTGTTACGGGTACTCAGACAACGATATATATAATATACAAATACAAAGACATCCATGACTCAGAAACAAATATCTGTGTTCATCACACAAATAAATGCCCTTTTTTATGCTATAGGTGGCAAACGAGCAAACGAATCGCCTGATGGTAAGCGATTAACGTCGTCCATGGACACCCGCAACACCAGAGGTGTCGCAAGTGCGTTGCCGGCCTTTAAGGTGGGAGTACGCTCTTTTCTTGAAGGTTTGAAGGTCGTGTCGGTCCGGAAACACCGCTGGCGACGGTTCGTTCCACAGTTTAGCTGTGCGAGGCAGGAAGTTCCGGAAGCGCACAGTTGAGGACTGCCAACCATCTAAATGGTGAGAGTGGAAATATTGTCGCGTAGGGCGATGGCGGAAAGAAGCGGCAGGGATTAATCCGAACAATTCCTCGGAACCCCCTTACCGAGATTCGAACCCAGGACCATCGGCATAGCAGGCAGGATCACCACCAACTACGCCAACCGGTGGTCTAATCATCTATAGAACGATTCGACACAGTTCACAATTTTCCCATACATTAGAATCTCCCTAGTTAGATTATAAGCCGGTTAAGTTAAGTTAAGTTCATTTATTTCACGAAGAAAATTATATATACAATTTAGTGGTTTTCACAATCTTACTGTGACGTATACATATATAGAAAAAAACAAGACAAGTAATATCAGGGTTTAAGGAAACGGTTGAAAGATTGTATTGTAAGTGCGTAGTGAAAGTTTTGTTTTTAGGGTTCCCACTAAAGGAAGAAAAAAAACAGGACCCTTATAGAATCACGTTGTAGTTCGTTCGTCCATTCGTCTGTCTGTCTGTCAAGGCCTTTTATAGTAAGAGTCTGCCTTACTAAGTAATAACGTAACACGCTTAGTGACAGCTCCTGCCTATGAGGGAGAGATTTACAATGGTGCCCATGTATATATAGACTTCTTACTAAAACCGAGAAAGTTTTATTGTAAGTATGTGTGTAATGGAGGTTTTTTAGGGTTCCGTTAAAAGAAAATAACAGAACGCTTGTTTCCGGAGTGTAATATTTGAAGAACAAAGCTTGTCAGAAAACTAAAGTTGATTACGAAGTACGCTTTATAATAGTACCTAGTAGAAATCCTTCTAATATTTAAAGAACAAAGCTTGTCAGAAAACTAAAGTTGATTACGAAGTACGCTTTATAATAGTAGTAGAAATCCTACTCACATCTTATGAATCAGCCTGTATAAACGCTGATTTGGACTCCCTTTCGTGAAACTATTATTTTCAAAAATGGGCTGCGTTCTAAGTTTACAAGAATGGGCAACTGACCACCTAGTAAGAAGTTTAATCTTCTTGTATTTTAATAAGTAGGTACCTAAAAATATAAAACAGGGATATTTAACTTATATGTTTTTTTAATGAAGTACAATAAGTTCATAATAGTAGTACTCATTCTTGGGCGACATCTAATACTGAAACAGGCTCTCAATTCAACGGAATACCTTATAAACCAAGTGACTTTATTTCTAAATATTCTACGATTTATTATTATTATTATTGAAAAACAGAACCCTTATAGAATCACTTTGTTGTCCGTCCGTCCGTCGGTCTGTCCGTCTGTCTGTCCGTCTGTTCGCCTGTCAATCCGTCCGTCCGTCTGTCTGTTCGTCTGACCATCTGTTCACCTGTGTGTCTGTCTATCTGTCTTTCTATCTGTCTGCAGGCTGGGCGGATTTGCACATTCTTAAACAAATTTTTCAGCAGATCAGTGGCATAGCTAATCCTTATACTTATTTACTCCTACTCCACAACATACCACTCAGTCAATGTTCTTGATAACATACTTAGTTAAATGATGTAGTATTATTTTAAAAACTTTTAGTCCTTTGCTAAACCTAGTTTTATATAATAAATCGTAATATATAGATGTGTGTCAAAATTGCGTTGTCATGCAAAAATAGTTTTTAACTTGTATAGTCATTTTTAGGGCTTCGTAGCCAAAATGGGTAAAACGGAACCCTTTTAGTTTCGTCCAGTCCGTCTGTCCGTCCGTCCGTTTGTCACAGCTATTTGACTCAATAGTTATAAAGCATATGATACATAATATATTATAGCTATAAGTGTATTTTGTATGCCGCTACTTAGTTTTACCTATAAATTGCGAACAGAAATATGCTTAGGGGGGCTTTTGGCACATCATCGGATAGGCCTTTGAAAATAATTTAGATGTTTTTATAACTATTATTAATCTAATATTTTCTGAAAAAGTGTGTCCCCCTCTTACTTTTTTTTGAACGCGAGCTCAAAAACTTTTTGAATAAATCTGGAAGATAGGATATAAAACGTTATTACAAAAGGACATAAGTGCCTTAATATTATAAAGACACTTACGCCTTTTTACTTGCACAACTTTTTCACTGTGTGACGGTACGGAACCCTTAATAATACGTGGCCCGATACACACTAGGCCGGTTTTTCTTTAACATATCACTGTCGCATTATACATTTGGATAATTAATTCTCTATCAGTTGGTAGTGAGAGAAAGTGCACACATTTTATGACATTTCTCCAATTGTTGTTCATTTTCTAGCTGCCTCAATAGAAATTCTTCCGTTTGACAACAAGAAAAAAAAGTGTGTGTTCAGCTCAACTGTAATAAATCTGGAAGATAGGATATAAAACGTTATTACAAAAGGACATACGTGCCTTAATATTATAAAGACACTTACGCCTTTTTGCTTGCACAACTTTTTCATTGTGTGACGGTACGGAACCCTTAATAATACGTGGCCCGATACACACTAGGCCGGTTTTTAAGGAGTACTTTTTTATGTGGCTAGGTTCAATAAGAAAATCAAACTTTCGAAAAGTGCACCGGAAAGACTCCGAACATCGTTTTGTGTTTGACCCTGTTGCAGGATACCTGGAGCCAAAGGAATTCAGAGCACTACCCCTGAGCTCCATACTCCCTCACATGGAGATGGAGCTCAGGGGTGGATGTGGATGGATCCCAATGGGTCGAGGTATATTCGTTAGGGCCTCTTGACTTTAAATAAGATAAGAAAACGGTTGAAAGTATGTATTGTACTGAAGGTCTTGTTTTTATGGTTCCGTAAAAAGGAAAAAAACGGAACCCTTATACTTTGCTGTACGTCTGTCCGTCTGTCTATCTATCCGACCGTCCATCCGTCCGTCTTTCCGCCCAGACCCGTTATAGTTAGGGCTGCCCTAGTACTAGTAAGGCACTACCTATTGGTGGTACCGTAGAACGCTTAGTGACACCCCGCTGCCTCTACATCATCGCAATCAGAGAATACATCGATACATTCCCATACATCGATACATTCCCATACATTTGTTTAGAGAATCAAAATGAACGTATAGGATACCTCCCGTTGACCTATAATCATGAATTTAGTCGGGTCATTCTGTCACAAAGGTTTTTACAGTTAAAATATGAATAGGCAGCGATTTAACCTTTTTTTTATTATTGTATTTTAATTTCATATACCATGGATAATACGGGACACCAAGCTACAGTTCTGCATCAAGAACTTGGCATGCGGCAATCGGAAGATGATTGTATCTGAAGATTTTGTACCTATACTTTTGTTAAATACGTATTCAACCTTTTACTAAGAATTTTTAGCACCTAAGTCTTAGAAGTATTTATTCCTACCAATAAATTGAAATTAGTTGTTATTTGATTTCCAAATACAAGTGATGTATAGGTACCGGAAAACTCAGGTTACTTGAAATGGTGCGTTCATCGATTGTTAATCCAACAACTAGTAATTTATCGTGCAATAGCATGAGCATTAGAAATATAATAGTATGATGAATCCATGAAGCTATTCATGAATTTATCATGTTTTTCTGTTAAAATTATAAAACTCTAAAACCTTTGCTCAAAAATCCGGTTCTTTTGTACATTATATACCTAAGTGAATTGTTGACCACAAAAGTCAAAGTAGTCCTAGTTTACGGTACCTATAAAAATACGACTATTTCACCTATCCCTACATTTCGTGCCTCACACGCCATGACTTCATATCAAATATACGTTTAGCTATGATTATTTTGTTACTTGGTGATGGTGGCACTTTATAATGTCATGATCCCCGGCTGGATCACCTCGTCTTTAATGAAAATAAATGCATCAGAATGTATCTATAGTGTATATATATATATATATATATTTCTAACATTTGTAAGCAATTTACCATCTTTCTTACCACATATACTTCTTACACTTCACATATACATCAGTTCTACATTATACATGTTAAATTGATGTAAAGTTAGTGTAGTATGTGTGGTATGAAATAAATTATAGTAGTTTTCTTCAAGACTCAAGACTTCTTTACAACAAGGTTTACAAGGACCCCAGGCATGTAGATTTGTTACAGATGGTCAAAGAATTATGTAGATACTTGTATACTTTATATACATTCTGATGCTTCTATTTTCATTAATAACGAGGTGGTTCTGCCGGGAGCATGACGTACTTTATTATCTATTTACCGTGGCAGCGAAAAGGTTAACCCTTTAAACGCCAAAAACCTAAAAATGGCGTGTGCTGTCGTGCCTACAGAACTAATATGTAATAGCGTTAGCGCGCAATCATACCTCTATGGTCTTGCCTACCACGCCAGCAACATATTTAGGTTTTATGACGTTTTCTGTCAAAATTAGTTCGCACGCTGTATATATTATGTTACTTCAATAGAAGCTTTACGTACTTCCATACCTTGAAGAACATTTTATGAATTCGTCATATTTTGCGATCAAACTGATGTGATCAAACTATACCGCAAAAAGTCAAAAAGTTACTTACCTACATTAAGGCAAAATAACTGCTATCAGGCAAGCATGTACGAGTAGGTATTCTTTTGTGCATAAATGTAATTTTCTATTAGAAATAAATAAATCGGATGAAACACCACACTTTTTGTATTATTACAAGGGCGCATGTCGAATCGCACCATACTTCGAAATACCTACTTGCGACTATAGTGAACGCTTATATGTATATGTTGCTATTTTTTGCTCGCGACTACGTTTCCGTAGAAGTTGAACAAAAACTGCCCTATGTCCTTTTCTAGGAGTAAAACAATCCCCATACCTACTAATTCCATCTTGATCCGTTCAGCGATATTAGCGTGTAGAGGTAACAGACAGACAGAGAGTTACTTTAGCATTTATTATATTAGTATGGAGTACAGTGGCAGTACACAAATGGCACGATAGCTTTTATACTTACATATACATATACAGTTAAAGCGGTTTTTGGCATGTATGAAATTATAAAAAACTTTTTTCTTCCTACCTAAGCGATTAAAAAAAACGTAATTGTTAATAGTATGTACCATGTGCAAATACCAGCACTTGATTTTAAAAACCCGTGCTCATTTTATCTATTATTAATTATTTTTTTATAGCAGCAATACCACGTGCTTGATTAACCCGACTAAATAAAAAAATATCTTTACGCCCGTATTTCACGCAGGAATTTATGACATTTAGCAATATACCTCTTTTTGACGTATATTCTGAGACACTCGAGCCGTCTGTGGTAACATAAGTTCCAATCAGTAGCAGAATAGTAAATAATGAAGACTGTTAACCGTAATATTTAAGACGTTCTTCGGGAAACCGTTAATACCAGTATACGTATAAATTAATTTGTATGTTTTGTTTGTATTTGTTAATACATAATCCAATATTGTATAATACTCTGATAAACCAACCGGCCGTACAGATCTTGAGTTTATTTTCTACTTTAATATCACCTTGATATTTTGTATGGTGACTTAGCCTCACACTGTGTAGCATAGGCGTATAGTTAGTTTATCTGGGCCCTTTTCCGCAACTCGACATCCATCGTGCCTTTTTTGCGTGCTACGAGGTAGCCCTATTCCAACCAACCCAGCTCCTCAACGAAACCAAGCATCGGTTTTAGGTTGCTAAATGCCTCCTTGAGTGTTATTGGAGTCCCCAGTGAGTGTTATAGGCGTATAATTATCTACAATAAATATTTTTAACACTTCCTGACTTTCTCTAAACGGGTGCTGGCTGTGCTGCGAAGGTGACATCACCCTATCCGATGTCCTATCCTAAACATGTCACGCCAATTGTGATTAAAATACGAGAGATTCAACCGTTTTTTTCCATATTCATGTCAGTATGGGTCACGGAAGATTAAATTGTACTATGTAAATGCGTGAAAATTTGTCAGTGAATCAAATATAAGAATCATTTGGTATTACAAGTTATAAATATATTATTGCATTCAATTAGATCACGTTGCCTTGGATATCGTAGGTAAAAGTTATTTATAATATTTTACATACGATCAAAATCAACTCTTTCTTAAGAATAATTTATCTATAGCATTTCCATGCTGTATATATTTTAATTAAATATATACAGTAAGTGTAAATTACCTAACTACCTACCTCTACCTACCTTAAATCTAAAGTAGGTCCTTGAGGCATTGTACCTAGGATGCTGGCGGCATTTCCTCGTTGTATCGCAATGCTGATACGTTGTGCGAGGAAGCCACCAGCTCTTCGGTCACCAGTAACATCAACCAGACGTTTCGCGATTTCTACGAAAAATTTGCGTGCGCTGGGACCCCATGGACCAAGAGTTTCGACCCCGAATGGTACAAAAAGGTACTCTCTGCCCAGGCTCTTATATTTATTACGTTTTAAAATTTCGGCGCATTCAGCCGCTCCGCCCGCTTTTACATTAGTTCGTTGGAGATGGGACGGCGCCAGCGTGTCTACACAGGTAGCATCCCACACTAGCATCCGTCCCAAACTCCAAGGAACCAAGGACACCCCATCAGGTCTCTTGCCATCATCCCTGAAAATGCCAGTCGGCTCAAGGAGAGCAGGCACGTTGATGGTGGCAAGAGACCGACGGATTATATCATTAAGAGATGCATGTCTCGAAAAACGGCCTGCACTTTTTTTACAACACAATCCATGGTGTCCCAGTCGGTCCACGTCTGTGCCACAAGGACATGAGTGTGGCGCACACACCGAAACCCCCAGTCGCAAACCAGTCGCCAGTCTAAGGGAGGCCGGATCCAAGAAAGTACCAGTATTGGGCGAAGGATGGGCATGAAGCCAGTAACCAGCTTCCCGGGATCCGACCGCCAAAAGCCTCGCGCGATCTGGACCTGAAGAGTTATTTAAAAGAGTATTGTAAGTTAAATCGCAGTAAACATTATCCCAACTCCTTTGTGATTTTGGGTTGTCTGGAAAGTCTTTGCCCGGGCAGGCAATTTTAAAAGCATTTTTAGCATCCTCAAAGCTTGCGATCTCATAGTTTGTGGGCAAAGCCCTTAAAATATTTCCTATGAGACCGGCTGTGCTATGAGTGGATGCTAAAAAGGCTGGGGATGCCACACTGGAAATTTTGCGGATTCCTAAACCCCCGAACCGAATAGGGAGGGACGCCTGAGACCAGGAAGGCTCATTGAGCTGAATGTTTAGAATCATCTCTAAACTAATTTTGATCAAATCATCTATGGGTGATAGTAAATTTAGATATTTCCAAAAAGGACAGCATCGGAGCACATATGTAAATTTAGGGACAAAAAGACAGAATTTAAGAATCACAAGAGCATAATGAGGGCTAATTTCGAGTAAACGATTCGTGTGACTTTTGAATTTTGATATCGAGTTAGAAATATAGTCGGGAAAAGATTCTTCAAATATAGGGGAGCCTAAGAGGCAAAGAGAACGTTTGTCTACTAACTTGATATTAGGAGCCAGATCGTCAAATTTGTGTTTTAAATCGGCAAAAATACAAGATGAATTTTGAATGAAGAGTTCGCATTTTGCAAAATTCAGTTCTAAACCAATATTTTTGAAACTACTCTTAATGAGAGACAAGTCAGAGAGCACAGTATTTACGTTGCCTCCTAGGGTCCCGTCATCTAGGTACCAGACATTGAATTTTGATTTCAATTTTTGGATGATTGGATTTATAGCCAAACTAAAAATTGCTGGGCCGAGAGGGTCACCCTGCTGACATCCAACCTCAGAAGATAATTCATTTGACTTGTACAATTTAAATTTTAATTAAATTGATTTATAACGCTTTAAATAATTTCATTCCGGCAATCATCACGAGAAAGGCGACTTTATTTAGAAATTGACAGTCTTTGTAAGTAACTCCTCCTTGTCCCAAGTAATATAAACCGACTAAGCAGAAAGCAGCTGCGCCCTCATATTTCACATACAAGTTTATGACATTTGGTAACTTACTTATTTTAGCTTATTGTTTCCGTGCTCTCCGATCCGATCAAATTTCATACCTAAAAAGCGTGGCCGGCGCTGGACGGGGCCTTCCGATGCTTCCGATCTGTCAGAGTTTTGGGCTCTGTGAACACGTGACGCCTTCCATACTAAAAAAAGCCCCGTCCCGTCCCGTCCCGTCCCGTCCCGTCCTAGTGTGAGTCATCCTTAAATCGAACCGACGATGGTACGTAATATCGAGTTTTCTTTCCATTATCAAACACTCTCATTAAAATACCGTTTAACAAAGTGTACTCTTTGAGTTCATCAGGACTTTGTTTTACTCTTTTTATAAGATTTTGTATTTCTTGATCTTGTTTTTGTGTTGCTTCTAACCATGTTATTTGGTCGTTAACTTGAATGTCTTCGACATTTGCTTGCTCTGCTGGATTTCGACTCAAAAAATCAATATGTTGAATGGCACTCCCTTTGCGGTATTCAATTTCGAAATTAAAGTCCTGTATGTAAGTCCACCATCGGGCCACTCTTGGCAGTAAATCTCGTTTAGTTGAAGTGGCTTTTATTGCATTGCAGTCGGTGACTATCTTAAATTTAATTCCCAGTAGATATACTCTAAAGTGTCTTAAAGCATTTACAATAGCGAGAGTTTCTAGCGCATAACTATGATATCTCGATTCTTCTGGTGAAGCCTTTTTACTATAGTACGACACGACTCGCAAATCTTGTCCGTGTTTTTGAAATAAGATGGCACCAAACCCAAGACTGCTTGCATCAGTGTGAAGTTCGGTTTCCTTATCTGGATCAAATATTACTAACAATGGTTCATTTGTCAATTGATTTCTCTTCAATAGGTATGCCATGAAAACCCGAAGCCATATCTAATGTTGTAAAATATCGTGCTTTTCCCAATTTGTCTAATTGATCATCTATAAGTGGTAAAGGATATCTCTCTTTTACTGTAATCCTATTAAGGGCTCGGTAATCAACACATAATCTGTCACTTGAGTCCTTTTTCTTCACTAAAATGACTGGCGACGCGTAGGGCGAGGTAGATTCTCGGATTATATTGTTTTGCAAGAGTTCTTTGATAATACTCTGAACCTTAAGTCGTTCTGAAGACGACATACGATATGGATGATAAACAATCGGTTCTTGTGTCGTAGTTCTAATGCTCATGACGGCAGTTTTTATTTTACGAATGTTATTGTTAGTCGCAATAAGACCAGAGTGCTTATTTAGAAGTTCTCGTAGCTTTGACTGTGCTTTGTTCGGCGCTTGACTCACGGTGCTATTTATCACGTCGTCGATATTATAAACATTTTCATGAGTTGGGCATTGTTGTCGCCTTATAATTCGAGTATCCTGACGAGTTGTTATGAACATGATATCGTCCGAAGTGATGGCGTCCCTTCCAACTATTGCGTCATACCGGATTTCTGAGTCTTTGACAATATGAAAATCGATTTCTAGAGCAATGTGTTCAGATTGTAAGATTGTGGTAATCTTTTCAGTAACAGTTAATATATAATCGGACAAACCATTCAAATAAAGTACTGAAGGTGTACGGTGAACACCCAAAGATCTCGCTACGGAGTCCCTCATTAATGAACGTGCGGCACCACTATCAACAAGTACATGCATTAATTTCCCATTAATTATTACTGCAGTTGTAGCACATACCTTTCCTTTATCAGTGGAACAGTTGATCTCTTTCGACTTCTTATTGTCAAATCTGTTTTTAGCCCAACACTTTTCATAAGTGTGGCCGACTTTATGGCAAAAAGAGCACTTTATGTTTTTTTCTTCGCTCGTTGAAGGGCTGCTATCGGCATGTTTTTTGTATGGCACGTTCTGTATTCTTGCATGGCAATCACGTTTAAAGTGCCCAAAACGGTTGCAACGGTGACATCGTCTTGATTCTAGGGATGACATTTTTTTTTTCTTTGCTGTCTCTGTATCGTCATAGGTAGTCGCAGTAGTTGATGTACCAGCCGAACTTTTAATAGGCACATACCTTGCCAGTCTCTCGAATAATTTACTTATAGAATCAACACTGCTGGCTATAGATTTAGCATAAGGATCTGTTATACCTCCAGTGATGAGTTCTAAAATTTCAGACTCACTGAAATTTATCCTTAATTGTTTGAGGATGTGATGCTTTTTTGCCGCATACATAGATACCGTTAAATAATCTTTACTTAACATATTTGCTGCGATTCTAAAATCTCTATGTAAATCTCTACATCTTGGAAAGGTTGTTTGCAAATCTTCTTTTAGTGTAGGCCAATTTCTCACAGCCGGTGTCCATTCAGTGTAGAGGTCTTTTGCTGGTCCGCTTAAGAATGGCACGCACCTCGCTATAGTTTCCACATCATCCCATTTGTATTTCAAAGCTAAAGAGTCGACCTCAGCACACCACTCTGCTACTTCAATAGCCCCAACAGAAGGATCAAACGTTGGCAAAGCTATAGCTTTACTTGTACTTTTATCACTGTTAAATGTGTCTATTTCACTTTCACTTGTCACGGAAGTCACCGATTGAATTTGATCACTATTAAGTCTTTTTCTACTTTTCCGTTTATTGTTCATTTTCACTTTTTTTTTCCGGTGTGGGTTTTTAGATTAATTAATTAATTCGCGAATCCCACTTCTGATGATAGAAGGGGTGGTATAATTTATATAATTTAGGTATATATAAACACTTAGGTATGTATAAATGAAACGTCAGAGCTTTTGGGCGGTCGAATACCAACTGGTTTATTCATCGAGCTGTAAGTAGAGTGAACCTATTTGTTTACATTATGGGTCGTGACGTCATACAACCACAGGGCGGCTATCACACGCACACGGTACCTAGGACCTAATAGTACATTACTGCAGAGGCCGTGAAGTAAGGTATTGCAGGACGAGTTTGTGGTAGACGGCCTAGTCGTAGACGAGGCTGGATTAAACAAGTCCTGCAATCTCTCTTCCGGCCGAGGCTTGTATAGTGCTTTTCTCAAACATTATGAGGAAATATTAAAATTAAAATAACTACTAGGTAAATAGTTAATAAGGCAAAAATTGTATAATTTGCCACCTTTTTATTTTTTAAAGATGCCATTTGAATGAGCTATTCGAGCATCACGTTTAAGCGCACATAAATATACATAGAACCATAGAATTTGTTTTTTTTTTTAATGTCGCAAGTATCTAGTGGTCATTGGCTGTATGTAATTTTTCCTTTGTCAGTTTAGTGTTAGTACGCAAATTAAAAAAGTTAGAGCAGCGGACAATAATGTTTTGTTCATACTTACGCCATACATTACTTCACGGCCGCCGGCCAAGAAGTAAATGGGGGGAGCCGTAAACAAGAAACTCCATGTCTTCATTTCGTGACATAAATGCATACATTACCGATCATGTTTGAGAAAAATATATAACAAGATCCCGCTAACGAAGCCATATTCGACACAGGTAACCTACCACATGTAAATATCAACTTTAATCAGGGTTTGATCTTCGACTTTGTCCCACCCCACCCCATTTTCGTACCAAGAACTCAACCTTCAATAAAGAATTATGAAAATTATTTTACCGTAAATTTTGAAGACTAATAATATAATAGAAATATTAAAAATACATAAAATCCACAAACAATAAAAATTTTAACTATAATCTAATAACTACAAATATAATCAGTACCTACCTCTACCTACCTCAAATCTAAAATAGGCCCTTGAGTATTTAGTATGCTGGCGGCATTTCATCGTTGTATCGCAATGCTGATACGTTGTGCGAAGAAGCCACCAGCTCTTCGGTCACCAGTAACATCAACTAGACGTTTCGCGATTTCCAAAAAAACTTGCGTACGCCATGGACCTAGTTTCGACCCCAAATGGTACAAATAGGTACTCTCTGCCCAGACTCTTATACCTTCCCCCTTGCGATATGATATAGGGTTCTTCAAGAAACGAATGCTAAGACTCAAAGCTCAACAATGCATAAGTGTCTCTTCCGATATGTTGCTTATGTCCATGGGTGGCGATGACCGCTTCCCATCAGGCGGCTCGTCTGCCCGTTTGTTATCTTTTTCATTAAAAAAAACTAATAAATTAATATTATAGGATAATTTTTATTTCATATAAAATTTTAAAACTAAAATGACACCGTCATCTACAATTAAATTCTAGTTAATTGAGCAAATTGACTACAAACTCCAGACCACCTCAACTAGACAGAGCATTCAAGACAATGGTCACCGCACATAATATGCAGTCATACTAATTTAGTATAGACGCTTGACCGCTTATTTAATACGGTTTGTCGTGAAAATTAATAGTACATTACATACCAAGGCCGTTTAAGTGGGAAATGATGTCGTGTCGAAAAAGGTTCAGCTTAAAAAAACCGGCCAAGTGCGTATCGGACGACGCATAATTGAGGGTTTTGTACCGTCATATGACGAAAAAATTTCAAAGCACTTACGTCCTTTCATAATATAGTTTTTTGGCAAAAACTCAGAAACGGCTTGACCAAATATTTTAAAACTTATTTTCATTGTAAGCTCGTCTAATATCCTATCTTCCAGATTTTTTTTTACAATTTTTGGAGCTCACATTCCGTAAGAGAGGGCCGACACACCTTTTCAACTTTCAGAGCGATTATTTCTTATATTCGAATAATCAAGCTTTTGTTCAAGGAAGCTTTAAGATATTTCTAAAGACATCAGATGATGTGCCACAAGTACCTAGATTTTAATCTGGCAAAAACTTTTGTTTTACATTTTTAGTTACATGTGCCACCATAATTTTCGCAATTAAATCGCTTATTAAACTATAGAAAATCAGAAAAAAATACTTTCTTTATATACTTAAAGTATTTTTTTCTGATTTTGGATTTTGTTTCATTTGTCGATGAGTATTAACAAATCTCATCACTTCACACAATAACATCACCAGTCTCTCGGCTTCGCCTCGGCCGACAATTACATGCAATCCGAGGCTTTCCCATTTACCGGCCGAGGTTTGTATACTATTTTTCAGCCCGACGGAGCCGGCAGGCGGCAATTTAGTTTTGCGTAAAGTGGCGCTTACCGGCCGGAGGACTGAAATAGTACATTACCTATCTAGTGCGGTAAAACAAAGAAAGGCCGATCGCAGATGTTTGCGATCCGAGCTGCAAGCGAGGAACGTATATATGCGATCAAGGGCTTTATTTATTACCTCACGTGTTAGGTACATCATCTTATGCCTACACTTGGGCAGAAATCGGCTTTTTCCGTACGCATAGCGTGCGGAAAAAGGCACTTTATGACCAGGTGTGGCATAAAATTATTACTAAATGAACTCGTTTCACTAGCCCGCTTATACACTCCTCTGGAAAACCCTTATTTTCCGGCCTCAGTAAATGTATTATATTAATCTAAGTCAACGTTGGACAAATCTGCTGTGATCTTCTTAACTTCCGCATCGCTTCTCTTCTTTTCTTTAGCCTTCTCTGTCATCTTCTTAGCTTCTTCTTTTTTCTCGCCGTACAATCTTCTTAGCTCGTCCATTACCTGGACATTAATGTAAAATTAATAAACGGAAATATAGCAGAGGAGTACCGAGGCCTGTGTGCGTAGCCAAGATGCCAATCGCTCACGCTTAATAACGTATCGTAGCTACCTCTCTCTATCACTCTTCCTTATTAGTGTGACAGTGACAGTGACAGTTGCGTTTCGTTAGCGACTGAGCGCGAGCGATTGGCATCTTGGCTATGCACCCTGTAAAGTAAGAAATTTGTCAGATCTCGTGTAATTGTCGGCCGAAGCGAAGCTAAGGTCAACAAACATGTGATCAGCTTTCTTATTTACTGTTGTACACTATTTTTCTGCTCGACGCAGTCAACAAGTGGCCTAGCGGCCTGCAATTGGCTGCTTGCCGGCCAGAGGGAGAAAAGAATATTTATTTTAAAACAGGACTTTTTTTCTCCGACAGAGGGGTATTAAGTGATGTGTCGCCTACCCGACGGAGTCACTTTAAATGCATGTTTTTTTTTAAATTATAAGTTCAAAGCTATATTTAGGTCCTCGCTTCCAGTACGGGCGGCCTACAACTCTTATTGCTTTGTTTTACTTTTCCTTGTGTATTTATTGCTATGTGTTGTCCTAGTATAAAAAAGATAAGAAGAAAAATGTATATACATAAATATAAGTGCTTTCTGTTTATGTATTTATTACCTAAATCTGTAGGTAGCATAGATAAGGTGAGAGGGCCGAAGTGCGCCAGCCGTCTAAGTGCGCCTACCTTTAATATATTGAACTCTATTTAATAGAATATTGATTTTCATGGAATGGACTTACTAGTAATAGGCGCACTTAAACGGCTGGCGCACTTCGTCCCCTCACCTTATAGAATAAAAGAACTGAATGCTCAATCAGCCGAAAAAAAATACGTCATAAAAGGGCTGCGGTTGCAGCACTTTTTCATCCTCCCATGCCATTTTCAGGAGAAAGTACTAAATTGTTTTATGCGTAAACGTCCATTACGTCCATTTTATATTGATTATTTTGAATTTGGTACTAATAATATGATTTTGATAATGATATATTGGAATATTGGTTTTACATCTATTTGACATTTTTCTTTATTTCATAATACCTACTTATTGTTCTTAATGTTTTGACGATCCATTTCCAGGTGAATATGTTTTATGTTAATTTATATTATGTTCGATTTTATGCTTTGACGATCACAATGTAGATTCTTATAGATTGACATTAATGTAATTTATACTGTAATCATGTGTTGTGAAATAAAAAAATCTAAATCTAAATCTAAATCTAAAGTGGCCCAAAAAATACTGACAAGCCGAAGCCAGCGAGCTCTTAAGACATAAAGAAACCCTCCCATTCCATTTTTGAAGAAAGAGTACTAGAAATCTTTATGGGCACTAACAGGACGCCATATAGCGGATGTCTATTATACAGGTTGTTGCCTGTAACAGGAGCAATACATTAAATAGCAGGTAGTCCTCCTCAAACCCAACAATTTTTGTTCAACAACTTTTAAAAATGATGTACTCTGTAGGTTTTCACTTTTTCATACAAACAAAATAGTATTTTCAATGTACGTTAACATCAGCCTAATTCACGTATCTTGTCATAGTACAAAAATGTCAAAAATCGCAGTACACTCAGCCACACAGCTAACAATACACCCAAAGTGCCAAAAATATGTATAGACGACCTTAATGCTCAGACAATAAAGTCCTGTATACATATTTTTGGCACTTTGGGTGTATTGTTAGCTGTGTGGCTGAGTGTACATTGCGTAGTCTAACAAAGTGTAATAAAAATCAAAACATACGTTATTTTTAAAAGTCGCTGAACAAACGTTATTCAGTGTAGCTACGACTAAGTACGATTAAAATTGTTCCTTTTACAGGCAACACCTTGTATAAGGTGGTCAAAAAATAACTGACGAGCGAAAGTCAGCGAGCTTTTAACCCCTGGAACGCCACTGCCAATTTTTTGCTGTTGAAACAATGACCTTGAACTTACATTTAAAGTCCACACTGCTTGTGACGGATACGGGACAAGGCATTCGAAGGGTTAAGACACAAAGAAACCTAATGCCAATTTCTAAAAAACTATGAGATATCCTGACTCACCTCAGCGGGTATATGATCAGGCCTCGGCTGGTGTATCTCGTACTCCCCCTTGCTGTTCTTCACCAGTTCTACCACGGAATCCTCCAGGCTAGGGAGCTCGGTGGACGCCATCAGTGGCCCCGGTTTGCTGGGACGCCGCATGGCAGACGCCCAGTTTTGAAGGTAGCTGCCGGCTTCTGTTTGGAGTAGCTGAAATTATAGTAGTTAAGGCATTTTTGATTTTTTCCAAAAAAACGTTTTTTCTCTGTTAAAAGGGCGTATAAGTCGTAAGAGCGTAAGTTTGTATTGTTATGAGCATATCTATAAAAATCCTGTTTAAGTTCGCCTATTGTGACGGACGGTAAACTACGGAACACTACACTTAGCATGGCCCGACATGCTTTTGGCCGGTTTTCGTTAATTGTTTCAACATATGAGTAGATAAAGGATTTAGCTATGCCCATCTGTAGACAGATGGAAATACGTATGTACCGTTGAGTTGTCAAATAAATAAGTATACCTTTCTAACTAGTGAACACGGGTTACTACCACAGTTTCTATTAAAATTGAGCTCCTGACATTGCCTATCCTTAACATAGCCACATGATGAAATTAAAGCAAATGCTGAAGAACACCCTGTATAGAAAACGTCATTAACATCCGAGGGCTCCGAGCTATCACGTGTTTTTTTTAATAGCCGGTTTTTGTGTCCCACTGCTGGGCAAAGGCCTCCCCTCTCCTTATCCAATCCTCCCTGTGCTGGGCAAGATCCCACCATTCCCGCTGAAACGCATCCAAGTCGTCCCGCCATCTGTTTCTCGGTCTGCCTCTGCCACGACTATACCGGACTATCACGTGATTCTTTCTATAAAAATTGACATATCGTCCCGTACCGTCCCGTCCTAGTGTGAGTCATCTCAAGTTTCAATCTACCGAGTTAGAATATGAATCCCAGCGTGCGTAGCCAAGATGCCAATCGCTCACGCTTAATAACGTATCGTAGCTACCTCTTTCTATCACTCTTCCTTATTAGTGTGACAATGACAGTAGCGTTTCGTTAGCGACTGAGCGTGAGCGATTGGCATCTTGGCTACGCACCCAAGGTGATGTCAAATAACCGCGACAGTTTAAATCAGTGCATAAGTAAAGTATACCTTTTCTCTGTTTTTGGTGAGTTTCGGTGGCGTCGGTGCTTGCCGCTTCGAGTTACTGCTACTAGCCTGTCCAGCTGAAAAATAATAGAAAACCTACCGTTTAAAAATTGACAAAAAAAACCTGATTTGCATTTGTTTTGACCGGTCGGTTAGCCTAGTTGGTAGCGACCCTGCCTGCTAAGCCGATGGCCTTAGTTCGAATCCCGGTAAGGGCATATATTTGTGTGATGAAAACAGATATTTGTTCCTCGGATCGGAGAAGGGAGAACTTTTAAGAGTTGGAGGATCAGAGAAGGGAGTACTTTTAAGAGTCGGAGGATCGGAGAAGGAAGAAGTTTTTAGAGTTGGAGGATTGGAGAAGGTAGAACTTTTTAGAGTTGGAGGATCGGAGAAGGGAGAACTTTTAAGAGTTAGAGTATCAGAGAAGGGAGAACTTTTTAGAGTTGGAGCATAACTTTTTCGGAGTAGGGAGAACTATTGAATAGACAATGTCGCGGTAGAATTTAGTATGTACTTACTTAGCGGTGCAGTATTGGTCTGAGGCCCAAGTTCAAACATGACCTGGAAGTCTGCATGGTTGCCGAACGCGAACCCGAACCCGACTCGCGAGTCCGTGCCTGAATTGTGAGCAAAAACTCTTTAGTTATGTAAAAGGCACAAAAAAAGGATATAATAATATGATGGAGATAATTGCGAACGCAGATTTCTGCCCGAAGGGTGTCGTGTTTCGACGGTTCCGGCCGAATCCTACGCCAGGGTGCCTAGACAAGATGCCAACCGCTCACGCTCCGTAGCGTAGTTATCTCTCTCTATCGCTCTTCCTTATTAGTGCGCCAGAGACAGTTCCGTTTCGTTCGCTACTGAGCGATAATTGGCATCTTGGCTACGCACCCTTCTCAGTCGACGCAACAGGGTGCGTAGCCAAGATGCCAGTCACTCACGCTCCGTAGCGTAGTGTAGTTATCTCTCTCTATCACTCTTCCTTATTAGTGCGCCAAAGACAGTTGCGTTTCATTCGCGACTGAGCGTTAGCGATTGGCATCTTGGCTACGCACACTGAGCCACGCAGTTACGTCGCTTAAATCAAATTATAATTATAGTCTTTAAGTTTTACAAGTATTTCGTTTATATGTTTGATGTTTCGGAGTGCTTTGGTCAAAGGATGACCCGGGACGGGACGATCCTATCTGTTCGTCTTCAATAGAAATTTACACATCGGGCACGACCCCAACAGTCCCAGCTCGGTCAAGCGTGAATCGTCCTTTAGGTATACTGTTACGCTGTGAGCGTTTTTTGAAATCATCATCATCATCATTATCATATCAGCCATAATACGTCCACTACTGAACATAGGCCTCCCCTTTGGACCTCCATATGTACCGGTTGGAAGCGACCTGCATCCAGCGTCTCCCGGCGACCTTCATAAGGGCATCTGTCCATCTTGTGGGTGGACGTCTTATGCTGCGTTTGCCAAGCCGTGGTCTCCATTCGAGCACTTTTCGACCCCATCGGCCATCTGCTCTGAGTGCAATGTGGCCGGCTCATTGCCACTTCAGGTTGCTAATCCGGAGGGCTATGTCAGTGACTTTAGTTCATCTACGGATCTCCTCATTTCTGATTCGCTCACGTAGAGAAACTCCGAGCATAGCCCTCTCCATAGCTCGTTGAGCGACTTTAAGTTTTGAGATGAGGCTAATAGTGAAGGACCACGTTTCGGCGCCGTAAGTCATCACACATTGATTGAAACCTTTCGTCTTGAGGCACTGAGGTGTGTCTGGCTAAAAGACATTGCTTAGTTTCCCGAACGCTGCCCAACCGAGTTGGATAAAATATATAAAATAAAAATATGAAACCTTTCTTGATAGGCGGGATGTTGGAGTAGGCTACTGAGAGCAGCGAGGGTAGCTCCTCTGGAATGATAACGGAGCCATAACCTGAAAATATGCAATACACGTTTAAGACACCGTGTGGAAAATAGGATTTAGATCATTTAGACCCTAATATTCTGACCGATTCGTTATAGAATTAGGGTAACTCACGTTACCTCCAAGCTATCACGTGATTATTTCTATAGAAACTGACAGATCGTCCCGCATTGAATGTTTGTTTGTTTGTTTGTAAGCACTTTATTGTACACAAATATAGTATAAATAAACATTGTGTTAAAAATAAAGGTACAAAGGCGAGCTTATCCCTATAAGGGATCTCTTCCAGCTAACCTTTGAGTAGTTGAGAGAAGAATCTTTGAGATCTAGATAGACAAACAACAAATACAATAATGTACAAAACAACAAGGAAGTACTTAAGTACGTAACATACAACAAGTACGTAATATATGATCGGATGGGTTGTTAAAAAAATGGGTTGGCTTTTTTTTTTTTTTTTTTTTTTTTTATGCTATAGGGGGCAAACGAGCAAACGAATCACCTGATGGTAAGCGATTAACGTCGTCCATGGACACCCGCAACACCAGAGGTGTCGCAAGTGCGTTGCCGGCCTTTAAGGTGGGAGTACGCTCTTTTCTTGAAGGTTTGAAGGTCGTATCGGTCCGGAAACACCGCTGGCGACAGTTCGTTCCACAGTTTAGCTGTGCGAGGCAGGAAGTTTCGGGAAAAGCGCACAGTTGAGGACTGCCAACCATCAAAATGATGAGAGTGGAAATATTGTCGCGTAGGGCGATGGCGGAAAGAAGCGGCAGGGATTAATCCGAACAATTCCTCGGAACACTCCCCATAATACATGCGATAGAAAATACAGAGTGAGGCCACATCTCTACGCAGCGCCAAGGGATCAAGCCGATCAGAAATACGTTGGCAGTTGACAATTCGAGCTGCTCTCCGTTGGATGCGGTCTAGAGGAAGAAGCTGGTACTTAGGTGCCCCTGCCCAAAGATGAGAGCAGTATTCCATATGCGGGCGAACCTGCGCCTTATAAAGCTGTAGGCGATGGGCCGGCGTGAAATACTGCCTCGATCTATTGAGCACACCGAGCTTCTTCGAGGCCAATTTGGCCTTACCCTCTAGGTGGCCGCGGAACTGGACTTCACTCGAGATGTCAACGCCAAGGATTCCAATACTGGCTGTGGCAGGTGTTAGGTTGGTACTTATGTCACTTCACTAGTTTAATCTAATAGGTTAATATATTCAACCTGTGGCAATCTCTCTCCTATCCAAGATGGCGTCATGTGAACATGAACTGTAATTTGCTCTCATAAGTTTAAATTAAAATAAAAGAAGTTTAAGTGGATTCCCGACTTTCTTTTCATCACAACATGGTGTCAGAAGTGAAGAATGGGTGACAAGGAAGAGAAGACTCAAGACAAAGAAAAAAGTGCAACTGGCAAGTCGAAAAGTGTAGTGGCGATGGCGGCCAGTACAGAAGAAGCGGAATTAAAACCACATGGGCTGGGCACGTATTTGCCAAAGCTATTAGTCTCATCGGACACCACCAACAATAATGCTGAAGAATGGAAGAGGTGGTGGCAACGTTTCGACATATATTTACTGGCATCGGGACTCGACAAGGCGGATGACAAGAGAAAAATCGCAATAATGTTACACTCCATGGGTGCTAAAGGTCTGGAAATATTTAATTCATTTAACCTAGACTTGGATAAATGTAAATTAACAGAAGTCAAGAAGAAATTTGATAACCATTTTGAGCCACAAAAGAATTTGACCATGACACGATACATGTTTTTCACGAGACGTCAGAATAAATCCGAAAACATCGACGATTTTCTCACTGATTTAGAGAATAAAAGTAAAGATTGTGAATTTAAAGAGCTCAGAGAATCCCTGATTCGAGATATTTTTATTGCAAACATGTGTTCAGACTTGTCACATGTCAGGCAAAGACTGTTACAGGAGCCTAGTTTGTCATATTCCAGGATGCGTGAGCTGGCAAAAGCTGTCATTGCGGCTCAACAGGATTCTGACAGGATAGTGTCAGAAAGCACTGGAACAAAAATTAAAGATGTGTTGTACTTAAGGGGCAGAAGTCATAGTCGTACTCATAGTCATCAGAGGTCAAATAGTCAATCAAGATACTCAAGAAGTCAGTCAACGTCAAGAGATCAGTCAGCGTCAAGAAATCAGTCAATGTCAAGAAATCAGTCAGCGGCAAGAAACCAATATAATCCAAGAGGGCAATCAACCAGTGGGTACCAGTCATCGGGTCAGTCACATCACAGTCAAGCTTCATCGGGATCATCGCAGGGAGGTCGGCAGTCCACATGTGTTCGCTGTGGGCAGGTGCATCGCTACAAATGTCCAGCAGTCAACGTTCAATGCAGGTCATGTAATTCTTTTGGTCACTATGCTAAATTTTGTTTCAAAAATAAAGAGCTAAGATATTTGGAATTAGATAGCCTCGATGATGAAAATGCTAACTGCTCTGAGAGGTTCTTGGTGGGGCAGTTACGGGAGATATCACAGTACTTGGGAAAAGGCTGTAATTGTAAAACGGTTAGATGATAATAGATCCTATGTAGTAAAAAATAATAATGGTGCAACTTATGTAAGAAATAGAGTTCATCTCATTCATAACTATAGTATTTTAAATAGTGACTTGACTCGAGTGTCTCCTATGCGATCTTGCTCACCACGAAGGGAAGAGATAGGTATGGAGGTGGCAGAGGCAGGCCAGGAGACAGGTACTCCAGCACCAGTTATGACTGACAGAACGGTAACCAGATCAGGACGAGTTGTAAAACCTACCAAACGTTATATTACAGAATGTTAATTATAGTTAAGTGTTGGCATCAACAAATATGCAAATGTAAAACGTAGAGTTAAAATTTAATATAAGCTGCATGTAACAGTTATAATTGTTAAACTTGAGATTTTCACATAAGTCACATACTGCTTAAATTTATAGATCACTACTTGCTAAAGACTAAAAATAATAATTGTAGATTATATTTAGAACAAAGACTAGTTAAAGGAATAGACTGATAAACTTAAATTTGTAATTTACTTTAACTTGAAAGACTGGTAATTAATTTTGTTATTGTATGAAATACTAGCTTAAGGAAAGGGATGTTAGGTTGGTACTTATGTCACTTCACTAGTTTAATCTAATAGGTTAATATATTCAACCTGTGGCAATCTCTCTCCTATCCAAGATGGCGTCATGTGAACATGAACTGTAATTTGCTCTTATAAGTTTAAATCAAAATAAAAGAAGTTTAAGTGGATTCCCGACTTTCTTTTCATCACAACAGCAGGTAGGGGAGTGCTCTCAAAACGAGGTGACGCGACGAACGGAAGTTTTTTTGCGGTGAACGCGCAAACCTGTGTCTTTGTAGGGTTAAAATGGACCAAATTAAGTCGACCCCAATCTGAGACTTCTTTTAGGGAGGTCTCAATTTCGGACACAAGTTTGTTCCGGCTCTCAATGACGTTTTCCCGGGAAATATTGGCGCGGCCGGTGTAGGAGGCATCACCCGTACTATCATCAGCATAACAATGAATGCCGCTAGTTTGCAACATGTCATTGATATGCAGGAGGAATAGCGTGGGTGATAGCACACAGCCTTGAGGGACACCAGCATTCACAGACATTGAGTCTGAGCATTCACCGTCAACTAGGACCTTAATGCTTCTGTCTGCTAGAAAACTGCTGACCCATTCGCATAATTTCCCGGGGAGCCCATAGCATGGAAGTTTCGAAAGAAGTGCTTTGTGCCAAACGCGATCGAAGGCCTTCGCTACATCCAAACTAACTGCCAGTGCCTCACCTTTACTCTCTATCGCCTGTGCCCAGCAATGTGTCAGGTAAACTAAAAGATCACCAGCCGAACGACCCCTACGGAAACCGTATTGTTGGTCACTCAGCAGCTGGTGATCCTCTAGGTACCAGAGGAGCTGACGATTGATGATGGACTCCATAATCTTAGAGAAAAGGGAGGTTATAGCTATCGGCCTGTAGTCGGATGGATTTGAGCGGTCGCCTTTTTTAGGGATCGGGTGCACCAAAGCTGACTTCCACGAAGTCGGGACTACGCCAGAAGAGTAGGAGAGCCGAAAAAGACGCGTTAAGACCGGCTAAATTAAAAATGATGATTTATAGAGAAATGGAATGGTTTATTAGAAAACACAATCCTCCTTGAGAGCGCCACTGTTCTGCGCCCATTTAAAAATAAACATAATGTCCATACAAATACTACAAATATCGTCATTCGCTCGCACATGTTAGAGTACTTGTTGCACAACCTGACCTATCGTGTTGGCTAACTAGTTAGGATCAAGGTATGAAAACTACATTCCAAGTAGTCTTACCTACTTACGAAAATCTGTGATAAACTAACTGTGATAGAGTAAACAAGATAAATTATTGTTTATTTGGTTTGGATGTCGTTTAGCAAGATCCATCCTCAATTTGACATTGAAATTAAAGATTGTTTTGACGAAAGATGGATATAGAATAAAAGAACTGCATATCCAACCAACCGAAAAAAATTGTGCTGCAGCACTTTTTGGTCTGGCGGGAGCATTTCAGTCACTTTGACGATTCTTTCATATGGACACAAGACCCTACGCATGAGTGGCGCCGCCTGGTGAGCGTTACCGTAACACTGCGATATATCTGATAGCGACTTTACTCATTCTCCGTATCACCTGTGTTCAAGAAATAAAAAACAAGATCGACAAGACGATGGCAATTCAACAAATTAAAATTCAGCTACTAACTTACAAAAAAAATATTCAAGTGAGTAAAAAAATCGAGGGATAATATTGCTTCGCCATTGCTATTTACTGAACGTTACATTACATGTACTTAGGTATTGTACGTGCAAGCTTAGTACGCTCATTACGTAATGACTGGTGATAATGAGATGTTTAGGTCATGGGCAACAGTGCACGTATCAAAGACAAGCCAATTATAAGACTGACAATTGAAATATAAATCGAAAGATCCTACAGAAAAAGTGACCAAGGCCCCCAAGGGTCGAATCGAACCAGCGACTTCCTGCTTTCGCGGTAGACGCCTTAACTACAGCGTGCGTAGCCAAGATGCCAATCGCTCACGCTTAATAACGTATCGTAGCTACCTCTCTCTATCACTTTTCCTTATTAGTGTGACAATGATAGTTGTGTTTCGTTAGCGACTGAGCGTGAGCGATTGGCATCTTGGCTACGCACCCATGGCTACCCGATCACGGCAGCCAGAGTCCGAAATTTCCTAAGCATATGCAATCCATTCTCCCGTTCTACTTGGAATATTTGTATGTATGTTTGTATATATTTTATTTTTATTTATTTTTTATTTTATTTTAATACATGGAAAACCAACAGCGCTACATGTGTATATATAAATAGTATAGAATTACAAAGCCAATTATAGGTTCTCACTTATAGAACTATACTAAATTAATAAAAAGTATTTGCCCAACTTAATTGCACAAATCCTACAGCACAAGAACAGTGGATGTAGGCATAAACCTAAGATGTATTATTCCACTAAACAATGGAAAGAAAAGAAAAAAAAAACCTTATCATATTTCTAATAGTGCACTATGCCCTGCCTTGCGCCCGATAAATCATCACCCATAAAGTATCTGACTAACTTATTCTTAATTGCTTGAATACCATCGCTAGTGCATATGTTTGTATGTATGTTCGACGATAACTCGAGTATCGTTGATCGGATCGTCGTGAAATTCGGCAGGTAGTTAGATGAGATGAATATAATTTTTAAGTTCGAATATGAGCGAAATCGGTCGAAGGGTTGCCGAGTAGGGATCGCGAGTTCAAATTCGGGACGAACTACTGTGTAACTTTTTGTTTGAAACAAATCAAATTATTTAATTTAATATTTTTTTATGTTTTAAATTAGTAACACTACTATATATAAATTATAAATTGAAATAAATGTCATATACCAAAAAAAAGACCAACACCGACAGAGGCCAATCCGAGGATCGAAATCGGGTCTTCATGGCCACGGGCGTCTTGCCTGTAACTAAGATTGCATATACTCGAGAAATTCGCCGGCATTCGGTGAGACCAATTGGCCTATTGGTAATGGCGTTAGCCGCGTAAGCTGAAGACCCCATTTCGATCCTCGGATTGGCCTCTGTCGGTATTTTCTTTGGTATACGACATCTGTTTCAATTTATAACTACTATGTAGTTAGTTGTATAAACTTGTGAAAGTTTAAAGAAACGAGTGATAGTTTACCTAAAGAAACTTTGTCTGTTTGCCGAACTCATTGACCTAGAAGCGAAGTAATAATGTCTTCTGTTACCGCGATTGTTATTCATTGAAATTAAACACTTTAGAACGGATTAATCGTGTTTATTAACACCATGACCTTACGTTTCGAGCCCTTTACAGCCCTTTTCACAGGGTTAAGGATGACTCACAGTAGTCCGTTCCGTTCCGATCCGATACGGGACTATCTGTCAGTTTCTATACAAAAAGTCACGTGACGTCCGAGGGCTCCGAGCTATCACGTGATACTTTCTATAGAAACTGACAGATCGTCCCGTATCGGATCGGAACGGAACGGACTACTGTGAGTCATCCTTTAAGATGATGACTGATGATGACTTTCGAATCATAGTAACAGAAGAAAATATTATTCATGTTTGTTAAGCTTAGAAAGGTTTTGAGTTATAGAGGTAAAACCAATCGAAAATTCGTATTAGAGAGGTAATGATACAAACGAGGCTGTACTTACCAGACTTATATTTTTTAAATTACTATACAGCCATAGGTTCGGGCAATCTGTCAGATCCCCATACCGTATGTCCGCCGGGTGTCCCCCAGACAAATGTCCTATTAATTTATTGTCAGATCCGGCGACTATGCTCTAACGTATATGGCCAGCAATCAGCTAAATAAATTCTAGATATAGAGGCAACAAAACATTGCAACGGTATAACTAATATTTGAAACGGGATAATTACTCGTATGTTTGTTTTATTGAGCACCCGATATTTCGACACTGGCAAGCGTCATGTTCACGGAGTAAACTGATGAGCTGCGAGTTTTTAGTTGTGATCTACCCACACGCCATAGCGATCTACCCTCTTACGGGTTCGCTTATTTTGTGTGCAAATGACCATGTTAGCTTAAAATCGTATATCAGTGCAGTTTTTTCGAGTTATAGAGGTCGAATTTCATTCTTCGAGTAGAATAGGTCAAATTTGTACTGAATACCCTTGAAGGGAATCGCTGGATTCTTCATCGTAACGAGGGTAAAATAAATATTTCGAGTTATAGAGGTTTTGTGCTTTGAAGGGAAAGGAATAGCATTTTAACAGCTTCTTCATATAAGAGCGTGTCACATATTTTTGCAGCCTTTATAGCTGTACTTACAGTAGATACATTTTTGAAATTATTATATAGAGTATACGGTTAATATTTTAAACTTCGAATTCCATACAGCCTTAACACATTTTTTTTATTATGATGAGAATTACAAACTTGTTGGAAATCAAATAGGTTTTTTTTATGAGTCACACATTTTTTGTTCACAATATGGTTTTCCCACTTTTTCCCAAATGATCGGCTGATCAAATCGATAACAAGAACGATTTACCCGATAATAACGCGTAATCATTACGTTTATTACGCGAAAGCACGGCTCACTTACCCAACGAAAGCAGACACAGGAAAAACAACGATTTCACAACCATTTTCACGTTTTAAATAACAAAACACTCAAAAATCATGCAATCAACCTCATTTCTCAAAAGTAATTTAAAAAGTTGAATTAAAAAACTAAACTGTCAATGCCAAGTTTTGCCGCCAAACTGAGCTCAGGAACATATGATATCCGGACTAAAACTTTCTCTGCTACTAAAAGATCATAAATAAATATTTGAGCCAATGAATAATTAACCTAATTGTGTAACATTAAGGTATACATTCCTTTCACATAAATCACTGCAGTGATTCATTTTGCCCGACCGCGAACTCGTTCCTCGCGTTCGAATTTCAAAATCGTTTAGAAGTATCTTTCGAAAGCAACACATTGCAATTTGAGACTAATCTAGCTTCGCAATAAGGTTGAGTTTATAATGCTTGTAATATTCATTAGCTGATTGCATATGTGTGCGTTTCCATTCACCGCAGGCTAGCGTAACTTTCGAAAAGTATTAATGACATTATTTTGCCATGCGAAATTAAACTCTATTCAAAGCCCATTAGACTCAACTTTTTCTTAACAAAATGTGGTATTTATGATATTTTGTCATATAACTTGACCACCACTTTCATATTTCGAAACCGACAGTGGTTTAAGTACTTGCGTTTTCCAGTTGCGTCATGTGTGTCTATTGCATTATATAAATGTATACACTTTCGAACTTTATCCCTTTGTAATAAAGGCGAAAATTGTTTACATATTTTTTAGCTAAGATTGTACTATATGGATTCAGCTTGTGGTAAAACGACACAGTGTTTATTTGTGTTGAAACATGTCATTTTAAGGTTTCCGTGGTCTATACAAAATATACGGAGGTCACCGAAGGTGTCTGGTTATGTAAAGTGCAGAAACTATAGTATTTTATGAATATTTTAGCCATAGAATATCAGGGAGAAGAAAAGCGGTTAGAAATAATTATCACTAGCGTTTGCTTGCGGCTTCGCTCGCGTTAGAAAGAGACAAAAAGTAGCCTATGTCACTCTCCATCCCTCCAACTATCTTCACTTGACCCATTCGCTGCTGTAGTTTGTGCAACCATACATGCATGAGGTCTTTTTGGCCTCAACCGCAGCGAATGCATGAGGTCTTTTCGGCCTCAACCGCAGCGAAAAGGAAAAATCACGTCAATTCGTCACTCCGTTTTGCCGTGAAAAACGCACAAACAGACACACACTTTCCCATTTATGCATGCTTTACACCGTTTAACTCGTAATTAAGTTTAATTCACACTTGTTCGAAATTTCTTGTTACTAATCCACAGTGTATTTAAGTACTATTTTTATGCCACACCTGGCCATAAAGTGCATTTTTCCGCACGCTACGCATACGGAAAAAGCCGATCTGCCCAAGTGTAGGCATAAAATGATGTACTCGTACCTAACACGTGAGGTAATAAATAAAGCCCTTGATCGCATATTTACGTCCCTCGCTTGCAGCTCGGGTCGCAAACTTCTGCGATCTCGGTCTTTCTTTGTTTTACCGGACTAGTTAGGTAATGTACTATTAATACAGACCTATTTATTTGAAATATTTAATTACTTACCTAGGTTACCTAAGCAAACTTTGGAGGGCAAGATTAACACACCAATCCCTTCACCAATGCGTGGGAATTCTTCTTAATAAACAATTGATATTTTTTATTGAGTTACTCGTAGCAATATTGTTAGCGACACTATGTTGCTGGCTGGCGAATTCTCTAGTCCTTTCTGGGTAAAAATTGCATCAAAAATTGTTTTGTAATGAAGTTTTGTGTGTGTGCGTGTATTTTGGTTTTTGGCTGTAAGTATTTTTAACTTATTTTAATACTCTCTATTATTGTGAAAACTGGTGAAAAATATGTACTGTAAAACGTCGTACGATACACGTGCGAATAGGTAATTCGCAACTCGTATTTTCTCCTATTCGCACTTGTAGCGTAATGTACTATTACAGTACACATGGTACTACTTTACCGCCCGAAGGCTAAAATGAGCAATTTACGTGCCCGAGTCGAATATTCAAAGGACCACGCGGGCTAGCATATTTTACGTTCTCGCGCACGAGTCCATACATTGGCCGCGACTTAATGTATGAAGTGACAGGTGACAGTGTAAGTTGTGCTAAGTATACACATGTAGGTACAAACATCGTACGATACACGTGCGAAAAGACATCGACTCATATGTTGAAGGAAAACATCGTAAGGAAACCGGACTAATCCCAATAAGGCCATTACCATCTGGGTTGGAAGGTCAGACGGCAGTCGCTTTCGTAAAACTAGTGCCTACGCCAAATCTCGGGATAAGCAAAGCGGACCCCAGGCTCCCAACATCAGCCATGGCATAAACTGGGAAAACGCTAGGAAAAGGAAGAAGAAGCATGTACCATGGTCGGCTTCATAAATATATATATTAAATTAAATTAAAATTTAATATTATGGGACAATCTTACACAAATCGACCTAGTCCCACGGTAAGCTCTAAGGCTTGTGTTGTGGGTACTAGGCGACGATATATATAATAGATAGATACATATAAATACTTAAATACATAAAAAACATCCATAACTCAGGAACAAATATTCATGATAAACACACAAATAAATGCCCTGACCAGGATTCGAACCCGGGACCTCCTGCTTCGTGGGCAGGGCAGGCAGGGTCACTACCAGCTAGGCTAGGAGGCCGTTCTCATGCATCTGTATTCTTCCCTCGTAATAAGTCCCGAAGTGTATAGATAATTATGTACATGCAAATGCTTTATTGTAATGCTTACTGACTTGTAAAAGTGCCCTTGAGGCCTACTTGCAGAATAAATTTTTGAATTTGAATTTGAATTTGAATTTATGGACGTGACTGTATACGTAGAATATTTTACTTTACTTTTATCGTTTATATTTTATAAAACCTGCTTTTTATGTCCGTTAACTTTAAGGGCAGATTCTTCAAGTTAACTCGAGTTAATTTCTATAAAAAACTAGTGTCTTAACTCTAATAGTTTTTTAGGTTTTCAATAAATCAATTTATTAGCTGAACCAGGGTAAAAGGTTACTAAACTTTCTACTACCACAGTGTAGGGATGTATTCCATACAGTGAGGTAACTTCATACACGGCCAGCGGCTCGGCTCGGTGCTCGTGCTGAGGCTCAGGGTTGTCAAAAACTATGCGAAAGATATTACAGTCTTATTAGCAAAATATTTTCCATTTTACACCCCTTAAAATAGACCGCCGAATTTTCATAGAATTTTGACGGCATTTCTCTCCGCCTCCTACCCCGCGCGCCCCCCATCGATGACCCAGAAATCGGCGGAGTTAACCCACTGTATACAATACATCCTTACGCTGTGCTACTACTATGCTGTGTTTGATAATTGACATTTTCTTTGGTGCAACTCTAACGACCTTTTACAATAATATTCTACGACGATATTAGACGATCAGTTGGCGTAGTTGGTAGTGATCCTGCGTGCTATGCCGATGGTCCTGGGTTCGAATCCCGGTAAGGGCATTTATTTGTGTGATGAACACAGATATTTGTTCCTGAGTCATGGATGTCTTCTATATAATATCGCTGTCTGAGTACCCGTAACACAAACCTTCTTGAGTTTACTGCGGGACTTAGTCAATTTGTGTAAGAATGTTCTGTAATATTTATTTATTCTTTTATTTTGTATGCAAAACGAAAAAAACGTTTTTTTTTCGAATTCAACAAAAAGCGATATACCACGTAGCTCCTATTAACGTAAAAAGCAACGTGTCGAATGTAAAAATCAATAAAAACACCGTGTATATCGTCTTCTAGTATCCACAACACAAGCCTTATTGAGCTGACCGTGGGACTAGATCGATTTGTGTAAGATTGTCCCTGTTTTTGACAGGTATTGGCAGTGAGGGCATATTCCTGATAGTTCCTGACGATGTCCCCATGGGTCTCATCGGCATCTATGGATTCTCACCACCACTGCGTCTTGGTAAGATTATTTTGACTGATTTATAGCCTTTATAGGGTAATTCGCCAGTAACTGGCCATGTTGAGTAACGGCCTCATAGCCTAGTTGATATTGACCCTGCCTACGAAGCAGGAGGTCCCGGGTTCGAATCCTGCACGCCTACCACGAACATCGAAAATTGGCATTGACGGGAAAACCTCTTTGTCACTCCAATATGCAAGTGTGACAGAGATGGAGATACAAATCCGCAATCGTTCGATTTTCGTGGTATAGGCCCGGGTCAGGGCATTTATTTGTGTGTTTATCACGAATATTTGTTCCTGAGTTATGGATGTTTTCTATGTAATTAAGTATTTATATGTATCTATCTATTATATGTGTCGTCGTCTAGTACCCACAACACAAGCCTTATTGTCCAAAATTATCCTCGTAGCAACATCTTACCGTATGAGATGGGCGTGGATACCAGAGTCACGGGTTCGAGTCCCGCCCGAGGTCATAATTATTTTAACTTTTACCCTTCTTTCTAAGATATTTGTAGATACTTTTCTAATAGGCGAGACGACAAATAAAATCTAATTAGTCCGTCTGTTAGATTATTAAAAAATATACGACACATATTTTTTCTTTTGTTCGTCAAATGAAAAATGACGGAAATACAGCGTGAGTCACAGCTAGGTACAATTCTTACCTACGGGTGACGTCACCAGCCCCCACCACGGAACTTTGACGCTCTTCATATTCGTCAGATAACTAAAATTAGTTATCTTGTAAAAGGAAAAAATACGTGTCTAATAATTTTGGATAATCTTTCTGACGGACTAATTAGAATAATAGTGTTTCAACCTAGTCGTCATCCCTATTGATTAGACAATTAATACCTTTCCGTTACGTAAATAACCAATACAAATGTGTGACTAATTAATAATTAACTAATTACAAGATATAATGTATTCATTAAGAAAAGGGGCTTAACAAAAAAACTGCACAAACCCCAAATGCCTAATGATATTTAGTAGGAAGTTCCGAAAAACTCATTAGTGCTAGTTAAGGTTGCCGTTGAAAAATTGCACGCCTTCAGGATGACTCACACTAGCACGGGACGGGACGATCAGTCAAGTAAGTCGGAGCTCTCGGATGTCACGTTTTCTATAGAAATTGACAGATCGTCCCGTCCCGTGCCGTCCCGTGAGTCATCCCTTACCACCATGAGTAGCTGTAGCTTCTGATAGTGGTATGATAATGTAGCTGTGGCTACCAGGGGAACTGATTTTTGAAATTCGAACGCTCGAATACAAAAACAAGTGATCGAAAATAATCGCACGTGAAAATTTGTCACGATTATATTCGCATGATACCATCGTTCGTATTTTTGAAAGTCACTGGAATTATCACTCGAAAGGCTAGTACTTCGTGTTTATTCACATTCGAATGAAATATTCGAGCGTTCGAATCTTAAAAATCGGCCCCCTGCTTTTTCTTACGATTTTAAGCTAACATGGGCATTTGCATTATAACTAATATCTAAAACGATTTCTTTCCAGGCAAAGACCATCGAGTGGGGTTCGGTTTCAAGTTCGGAAGCCACGCAGATCTGCAGGTCATGTATGAGTTCGGCCCGCAGGTTCGCACTAAACCCCTCACACCGATTAGTAAGTAACATGCATAAGATTATGCTGTCCTTTTGCACTGTTTTAGGGTTCCGTAGCTAGAATGGCAAAAACGGTGCCTCCGGGTCATTCCTTGGGCCGATAGAGGCTATCTCTAAAGTCCCCAAACAGAAGAAAAAAAAACTTATAGTTTCGTATAGTCCGTATGTCACAGCGGTTTTACTCAGTAACTAAGATGCATATAACGGCCTCCTAGCCTAGTTGGTAGTGACCCTGCCTACGAAGCAGGAGGTCCCGGGTTCGAATCCTAGTCAGGGCATTTATTTGTGTGTTTATCACGAATATTTGTTCCTGAGTTATGGATGTTTTCTATGTATTTAATTATTTATACGTATATATCTATTATATATATATTGTCGTCTAGTACCCACATCACAAGCCCTATTGAGCTTACCGTGGGACTAGGTCGATTTGTGTAAGATTGTCCAATAATATTTATTATTATTTATATGGTAATGAAAGTACAACCAGAGGTGTATTTTGTGTGCCGCTACTTAGTTTTGTACAACCATACAAGTAACCTAGTGTAAATTATTATATTTGGCAAATATGTACTAGTGGCACATCATCTTAATTTTTTTCTACTCTTATAATGTATGGGTTGTTGTATAGTTAATCGTTTTTCTTTTAAGTTCGTTTATGTATGAATTGCAGAGGCCCAACGGAGCCGACTTGGTCATTTTGACAAAGGCTCCTTTAAATTAAAGATTAAAAAAAAAAAGATGAATTCATCTTTTTTTTTTTACACATACATTCAATTGAATGTTTTCGGAAATAATCGCTCTGAAAATCTGAAAAAGTTTTTTTTTTACAGAAGTACGTTCAGCGTCATACCGCCAGCGAATAACTCGACGTCGCCCGCTGCTCCAACTCCTTCTGCGAGCTGGGTTACTACAAGTGGCTGAGGCAGAAACTGAAATTACATATGATGGCGACTTCGATGAGCCGAGATAGCTTAATAATAAACACTAGTACAGGAGGGGTCGCCGTGGGAAGATGTCAATCTCTCCCACGGCCCAAGGTCCTACTTATAGTACTTTATACGATTTTAAGCTAACATGGTCATTTACATTATAATTACTATTTAAAACGAGATATTTACCATGTTTTTCCGAGCTCCCGATATTTCGGCACTGTTACAAGTGCCATGTTCACGGTGTAACTGATTTGCTGCGATTGCTTTTTTATTTTATTTGTGGTCTACCCACACCTGCTAGGTGGTGCTGTGTCGGGAGCTCGGAAAAACAAATATACATGGTAAATATCTCATTTCCTATAGTACTTATTTAGTTTGATGTTATTGAATATACTCAATACTAATATTATAAATGTGAAAGTAATGTCTTGCTGTTATCTTTTCACGCTAAAAGCGCTGAACGGATTCAGATGAAATTTGGTATGGGGATAGTTTGACTCCAAAGAAAGGACATAGGATAGTAGGATAATAAAATACTTGTATAGTTACTTACAATGAAGTTAAGAACATACTAATTAAAAAAAAAACACGGCAAACACGTATATATTGGCACCGAAGGTTCGAAGCGAAAGACGGATTCTACGGTTACCAGAGTTGCTTCTCCCTGCCGGATAGTTACAAGTAGCAGAGGCCGTCTGAGGTCATATATGGTGACTGAGATCAGCCCAGATAACCTGGTAAAAGACCTTATGGCTCCCGCTCACGGCTCAAGGTCCTATTTATAGTACTTTACTTTGTAGTTTCATGTCTTTTAACATATTTGAGCAGTATGCATTTATTTCCCAAACAAAACAAACACAAACAACTTTTTCGCAGATTGCATGAACTTTTCCTTACAACGATTTTTTGTTTGCTCAGGATCTTATTAATTTGACGGTTTAGATCGAATACTTATCTGTCACCAGGCATTTTCTGAAGGGACTTCTATTTGTTTAAAATAGCAATTAGTATTGATTATCTTTCGATTCAATAAATGCTTAATTAATCAAAATGCATATACGAACTTTACAATTTTTACTTATTCGTCGTATTATTTTTTTATTTTCAGAATATTTTTAGTAAGTAAATATTAAATTAAAATACCTTAGCACTTTTATTCAGTACACTTTATCCCTTTACTACAGTCTGACGGGAAAAGGTAGAATTAAAAAGTGGCAAAATCGTAGTGTCGTCCCTTTCAAATCAATATATGTAAGAAAGCGGGACGACATTATGATGTTACCACTTTTTAATTTTTACGTTTTTCTGTCGCTCTGTATATTGTTACAAATATTTTATTCTAAAAATAGGACAGTGGGTATTAACCACCAAGGGTATATTAAAACACAAAATTGTTGAATAATAATTATAATATCGTATTCATTAATATATAACATTAGTCTTTTCCGCAAATGGCATTACACTTTTGAACATTAAATAAAAAAAATATCTACAAGATCGTACCGTACACTGTAAAATACCAGAGTAATGTTAAAACTTGACTTACTTACATTATTTAACTGTAGTGTTACATACAAAAAAGCGGTAAAATTATATTGAGTTTTTTATTAAACTGCTTACAAACCAACTTATGCAAATTGAATGGAAGACTGTTTTGGCTACCACATATTATGGTCTACACTTTTCAGACTTCCTTAGGCCAGTCACACTTTGACACAATGTGGTTTTCTATTCGATCCCACTTTCAACAAATATCTGAAGTAATAAAAAACAATAATTTTCGGCGGTTATTTTATAATCTAGTGGATTATTTTATTTTCAAAGTAAATTAAAATAATATCAAATTATAACAATACCCTGGTAACATTCACGCACACAAGCTACTCTCCATTTTATCAATAGTAGAGCAAAATACTTTTTTTTAAAGAGACAGTTAATCTTTGCAGATATCTATCCAATTTTTAATTATTTCTTTCAAGGACTTTTGAGTTTTGAGTAACAGACAGTTTGAACTACAAAAAAAACTTTGAGGGTATTTTGGAATCTCTGGTATTGATAAAACGAAGTAACTACCCACTAAAGCTTATATTAAAAATTGTGACGAAATTTGCAAAAAAACACTTAAATACTACGATAACATTGACCCGACGGACGTTATTCGATACTTAAAGTTAATTATCAAATAATTAATGTTAATAATTAGATTAATACTATGCCCTTTATACAAGTTAGTATGGAAATCACGTCGCATTCACTGCCTGTTCGTCTCAGGCTTAATGTACTAAATATAGCACAAATCCAAATTTATACTCTATTTAGTACGTAAGGACGAACGAGTGTAAAACTGATATTTTTTTCAGTTTAACGAGTCTTTGAAGCAAATATGAAGTATTTACACTCATAAGTTACAAAGTGCTTTTGCTACTAACAGGGTGTTTTTTTAATGAACTAAGAACTACACTTACACGCCCGATAAGGACTACTATGTAACTTATAAATGTGATTTTCTAATTTTGTATGAAGGGCGATTGCAAAATACAGTTGAAAGTGTGCATTGTAGGCTAATTCAGACGACTCACAGCCAAGCTGAGTGGCGTGGATTGAAACGTGATATACGAGCCAAATGTCCCAAAAAATACCCTTTCTTTTGGGGTTGTAATACAAGTGTAAGAAAAAGATAGTTTGATGCTCTCTAACTACAGTGTATGGATGTGTTAACCTCTATCATCCCATGGTCCTAATATAAGCACAAATGAACTTCAACGAAATTCATAATTATACTGAAGTATATTAAAAAATGCGTTATTACTATCAAATGTGAAAGCGAAAATGTTTATGAATAATGTTTATAGTGCTCATTAAAATATTATATAAGGAATAAGCAAGTATATATATAAAAAGATATGTCTCATGTATTGTCAAATAGTAATAGTTTCAATGTACATATAATATCCACATATTTGTGACATTTTCATCCAAATTTAGCGGTTCATTAAAAATATCAAGTTTGTTAAAAAACTTATCCTCTTTTGAATATATTTTTAATCTATTACTGAGGATATAGAATTCAATTTTAACTGTCTTACAATCAAAGGAAACAAAAGAAATGCAATTATATTCCCATTGAACAGAATTTAAATTTCATTGAGGCGGAGGATACCTTTTTATAGGCCTTTGGGCAGCAGAAGGTAAATACTTTTGCCAAATAAATAGGTAATGATAAACATTTTCAAGTGTTATGTTATATATCGACTCAGTTTACTCCATAGCGTTTTACTCTGAACTTAAGAAATATCAAAACTAAGGCTGGATTTGACCAAATTTTTTAACCAAGAGTAACGCTTACCCTTGCATACTAATTTCAAAATCCCATAGTAATTTGACGTTACTATCTGAGAGTAAGCGTTATTCTCGGATAAAAAATTTGGTTAAACGCAGCCTAAGTCTTATTCCGTCAATTATACCGATAGTTTGTATAAATACCTATTGCTAAACAAAACCCCATTTTTTTTATATTTTAAAATAATCACGTCTCTCCCCACGCCGTTAATTTTAGTTCTACACTTGCAATCTAAATATTAATGACAATTCACTCCTAGTTGGACGCAAGAAACATATTCTGATCATTGCAAATTGAACTCTCTGGCTCGGTGATAAGATTATATTTACAATTCAGGGTTCTGATACATATAACCTTTATAGGCATAGGCAAAAATCTCGGGATCTCGGGTAAAACCTCCCTCGGGCCTGGATCTGAATATTAGAATCCGTAGTTTCATTTCGGATACATGTAGAAAGATGTTATAGTGACAGCTACTCAACGAGAGATGGCGCTAGTGTATATAAAAGTTTTAACATTAAGGAAAGATTAAAACACAGTACAAAAGTATTATAAAATAGACAAGGATGTATCAATAAATCAGGTATTAATAAAAAACAAAATGAAAAGAAGGAGAAAGTTATAAAACCACTAGCGCCATCTAGTTAAAAACTTGAGAAGTATTTATAAAATGAAAGTAAATTTGAGCACATTTCTAATACACGCTCAAATAATAACGACATTGGCTTGAATGTCATAATTTAAGTTTAGCAAGCGGCTGAATGTACAATTGTCACTTATTTTTAATATTTACATCCTAGTTTTAGGAGGTTTAAAATTCACAATTCCATTATTCCTATGTATAACATGTAGACACAAAACGTTTACACTCGTGTCATTTATAAACAAAAGGTACCGCTTTGCTGATCAATAACACAATATTGGCGTGATGATTTAGGTAAAAATCGTGCTAATTGACAAAAGACAAAGAGGTACTTTGTATTGGCGGGAACTTTTACTCTTAAATCATGATTTCCGTTTGGTTTTTAGTAAAAGGTACCACTGTGTCGCTAGTTATTAAGGTTCATTTCTAAATGAATATTTTTGGCATAATCGCCTTACCATACACAAAGCCGTACACTTTACTAAAACCAATAATATTTAGTTTAGCTATTAGTTAAAATCGCAAAAAAGATCTAGTTTCATACTTTGTGCATTTAATTTATAAAATTAGTTTATTATAAACACAATTGGAATGATAAATAAATGCAAACATAAATACTATCTAAAAATGGCGACGGAGTTTTTTTTAATAACTCTGATTTAAATTCGTTAGTTAAAACAATTTAGAGACCAATGTAAAATATAAAATTCAACAACGAACGGAATAAATAACACTTGATTAACGTCAAATAATAACTTACGTTTTTAAATATAATTTAAAAGTGATTTTAAAAATGTCTTTTTTTAGTTCTCACGTGGTGGCCTAGATGGCGCCACCATTAAAAAAGTATATACGACAAAAAAATTACTATATGACACACATTCTCAAGCCACTATGCAACATCGGATGGTAGGTATTTTCTTCCTAGGTTATTTATCGTTATTTCCCAGGTATTTCTTATTAATTGCGGTGTTTATTTTTTCTAAAATTATCTATTGATGTGTCCTTTTGAATTATTCAAATAAACAATTTTACTTGAGGTCAATGTGGCTATTTCCGTTATTCTGACTATTCCGGCTAATCCTCGCTTAGGCTGAATACAAGCGCATTACGCAGCTGCCGACTCAGTGGATAAGCAGCAGGCTATCCCGAGTTCATCGGCTGAGTCAGCATCTGCGTGCTTTGCTTATATTCGCAGACGAGCATTAAACGCAATAGACTCAGCCACATTGACCTTACCTGAGATATAGGGAATAAAATAAGCGTTTCTTTGAAAATTTTCTTGCCAAAAACATGATTAACTTTTATTATATTTGTGTTAGTTATTTCATATGTGAAAAATAGAATGGTGGCGTCATAATTATATAAAGCTCTTTAGTTCAAATATTAGTGTTTCACTCATGTAAAACTTAAAATTTTACCACAGAATAAAATCAGAGTTTCACAAATATCTCTTACACATCACATGACGAAATATCTTCCATATTTGTCACGTGGCAAGGCAGCGTCCATTTTTTTAAACTGCCAGTTTAATTTAAGCCTACGATTGCTAGACTTGTGTTACTTAACGGCCTCGCTATGCCCGCCCGTTTAAATCACACTCGGCAAATTCCTTATTTCCTGGTCTTGTAGTCAAAACTTGGTTAAAACCCATCTTATTCAACACGATTGTATTACTGTATATATCAATACACTAAAAATTTTTCTATTGTTAATTTATGTTCATTAAAAAACAGTAAGCAAGAACTGAAATAAAAAATAAAAGTAAAAAATAAAAATGTCAAATATAATACGCTATAAAATGGACGCCGCACAATCACAATATTAGTCCTATAATATTTTTTTAGCAAAATTGATATAAACATACGTTCCCGTTACAACTAAAACATTTGGACGACTTTGACTTGAAATAATTTCATAAACCAATAGATGGCGTTGCGATCCAAGTAAGTTATCGGTGTAGTTATAATTCTTATAATACTTAATTAGTCATTTCTGATACCAACCTAAGAGGCCAAGTAGCCTCAAAGGATATATTTAATCCACACATTCTAGGCCTATTTTCATTGACATTCTAGGACCATCATCAAGACATCAAAAAACCTTAAAACATGCTTCGGGACATTAGCCCTCGGCTTGGTCTCTTTTCATACGAATCTACACAAAACTTCTAATGAATTAAAACTCCTAACCATCACAGGCTAAAACACTTAAAACAGTTCCAACTACTTACCACCAGATGGCATCATATCTGTTAATCTCATTACACTTTAGCTTCAACTATCCATCTCTAGATGGCATCACCGTACTTTCACAGCTTTGGTTTCAAAACTGTCCACTAGATGGCGCGACCTGTTCTGTCAAACGTTTAGTACTTCACCGGTAGATGGCGCGACTTGTTATGACGTCGTCATGATATCACGTCTACTACATATACTAGCTACTTGCGCCTGGTTCGCGCGCCGGTGGTAGGGACTGAGGGCTCTGCGAGAATTGGTTGACCATCTTGCTCTGCATCATGTTTAGGAGTATATCGCTGTACTGCTCTATTAGGGACATGTTGTTGGATTCTGTGGAGAGAAAAATATATGATAAATAAACATATAATACGCGAGGGGCGGTCATGCTCAGATTTATATTTACATTTACATTTTTTTAATTCTACAGCAAATAACTTTAAACAATTGTCCTTTATTAAAAAAGGCCAGAATTTAGAAACTGTTAAGCGAAGTCACCAACAGAGGGTTGGACTAAATTATCCTAATACTTCGGAAATGTTCTAGATTCTTGTCTCGCTGTCAAGCTTTAGTTACTTAGTCTATTTTATAGCGTCTGTCGTGAATGCAAAAGACGGGGGTTCGATTCCTGCCCTGGGCACTGAACACCTTGGTCAGTTTTGTGTAATATATGACATACAGTGCGACGGAAAATGGTCAATAGGAATTAGGCACCAAACACAGTGGCACGACCAGTTCTCTTGTCAAATATGTAATTATTTTTGTAAACAAACATCTATCAAACAGTAAACTTCCTGCTCGCACTTATGCGACAGAATGTAATGCACAATATACAATGTTACCTGCTAAAGCTCAGTGACGCCCTCTGTATATCTCGTGTTTTTTCTGTCACATTGTATATTTCAGTTAACGTACCTTTAGACACAAGGTGTTCTAGCTTCTGCCGTGCGCTATCCACATTCATGCCCCTGTACTCGCCCTCAGTGGAGGACAGACTGCTCGGAGCATCCCCGTTCTGGGCCACAGCGCCGCGGAGGACTTTCTGCGTTTCTAGAATTGCTGCTTCTAGACCTGAAGGCAAAGATAATTACTTATCATCATTTCAGCCGAAAGACGTCCACTGCTGGACATAGGCCTCCCCCAAAGATTTCCACAATGACCGGTCCTGCGCCACCCGCATCCAGCGGACTCCTGCGACCTTCACCAGGTCATCAGTCCACCTTGCGGGGGGCCTACCCACGCTGCGCCTTCCGGTACGCGGTCGCCACTCGAGAACCTTTCCGCCCCAACGGCCATCGGTTCTACGTGCAATGTGCCCCGCCCACTGCCACTTAAGTTTAGCGATTCGGAGAGCTATATCGGTTACTTTGGTTCTGCTGCGGATGGTCTCATTTCTGATACGATCTCGCAGAGAGACTCCTAGCATAGCTCTCTCCATTGCCCTTTGAGTGACTTTGAGCCTTCTTATGAGACCCATTGTAAGCGACCACGTTTCAGTACCGTATGTGATCACTGGCAACACACACTGATCGAAGACTTTCGTCTTCAGACACTGCGGAATATTGGACGAAAAGATGTGTATCCACCTTTTTTCGTAGTTTCCAGTCAAATTTTAATTCATACTTTAAAAAATAAATCCTTATTTATTTGAACTCTGAAACTCAATAACGCGGTCTTGGTTCAAAAGGTCGCGCTCTTAAAGATCATAAGAAATTTTTATTCAATTTGCTTTACCTTCATAAAAGTTTCTAAAAATGACGGTAACGGAAAATAAACTCTACGCACAGCTATTGTATTGTTTTTTTAACTCAAGACCATTCTGCATAGAAACCGAATAAAAAAATGGTTTTTTACACCAAAATAAAAACGTCCCGCCACGTCACCGAAGTGTCAAAACTGAATTTGTACTATGAGTGTTCATTAAAGTCTATGTTGCTCTGTGGTCTGTGACCGATTAATCCGTCTTTGGCGCAACCTGCGGTGCTAATATACAGGGTGACCTCTTTCAATATACAGGATACATCTTTGGCGTTGAAAAGGTTCGTCTTTGGCGCTGAACCTGCGGTGCCAGTATACAGGGTGACCTCTTTCAATACACAGGGTACGTCTTTGGCGTTGAAAAGGTTCGTCTTTAGCGCTGAACCTGCGGTGCCAATATACAGGGTGACCTCTTTCAATATACAGGGTACGTCTTTGGCGTTGAAAAGGTTCGTCTTTGGCGCTGAACCTGCGGTGCCAATATACAGGGTGATCTCTTTCAATATACAGGGTACAACTTTGGCGTGGAAAAGGTTAACTCACCACTAATGTCGGCGGCGGCGCCTGGCTCCTGCCGGAGACTGCGGTACAGCTGGACCACCTTGCTGGCGGTGCGCGTCAACTGCTCAGTCAGCGCTGAGCATAGCTGGGACGATGACACTAAAAATAGAGAATAACATCTTAAATCTGCGTAAACTCGCACGACTCGACCGGAGGCGCTAGTAGCGGCCGCTCTGGCTTGTCTATTGCGGTTGGATACGGTCGCGTTCAATATTAACCTCCTGACTACACGCGTCCTATACGTAGTACATAGGCCCCAATGAAAATTTGACTCTTTGTCAATTTGACAGAGTTAAATTTAAATTGGCAAATTTTGATATTCGGTCGTCAGGAGGATAAAATTACCGATTGGTCTAATTATTAAAATAATATAGGTACATATAATTACCGATTAGTCTAATTTTCAAAATAATATATTATAAAAATCTACATTTTGTGTTCTTGGTGTAATTCTTTGTCTTTCTCTGTTTCTATTGTACGATTGTGTTGTTAAAGTTAAATTGTTATTTTACTATCATTATTATTTTTCTTTTTTCTATTGTCATTGTGTCGCCATCCGTGGTCTCACCAAATGGCCGTGACGGAAGATCAGCGCTGGCCAAAAGGCCGGCACCCTGTTTTTTCTTTTACTGTTTGCTACTCTGTGTGAATTTGTGTAAAAAGCCACGAATAAATACATTTTCAGCCCTCCGGTCGGTAAGCGGCACTTTACGCAAAACTAAATAGCCGCCTCCCGGCTCCGTCGGGCTGAAAAATAGTATACAAACCTCGGCCTGTAAATGGGAAAGCCTCGGATCACATGTTAGTCGACCTCGGCTTCGCCTCGGCCGACAAATACATGAGGTCCGAGGTATTTCCCACTTACACGGCCTTGGTATGTAATCTACTATTTCTTTCTTTCTTTCTTAAATAATAAGATTGCCCATACACTTCAAGCAACAGAGGGAGGGGAGTCTGCATACGTACCGTTTCCCCTCTGTCGAAGTACAAGCCCAAATGGGCATACGCGGCTCTGTGTTGTCACTAGTCCGTACACTAAAATATATCGAAGTGTGTAAGATTTGTTAGTGTAGTTGTATCATTTTATATGTGTTAGTGTTGTCATTACAGATTGGCTTTTGTATGTAGTGTGTGAGAAGTGCGTCTGTGTGGTGCACCTCCCCCCCCCCCCGCAAGTGACAGAATAATTTATACGGTAAGATGTCACTCCGTCTCCCATTCAACGTGTTGGAAGCCCGCGACGCTCGAAGGTTAAGAGTCCACATATGCGAGCAAAAGAGAGCGAGATAGACCTAATTGCAACAGCACGCGAAACATGAAAAGGCGATAACAGGCAGGCGCGTCAAAATACACTGCATAATCAGATAATTGCTGTTTACACGTAAACTACAATTTCTGTAGATAAAAGCTTTTACTAGATTTAAGAACTAGTTATTACTTAACTATTTAACTAAGAATCATGTTTATAAATTTAAGGGTTGCGACGTTCTAACCAAAATCATGTAAAAAAGGACCTATGTTTGAAAATAAAAGTATCGAGGCTTTTGATAAAAATCATGTTTTCACGTTTACCAGTTTGAAGGAAATATGTTGAAGTTTTATGTGTATGAATATCAGATACCTAGTTGTCATCAATATTGAGATCTAGACGTCTGAATGATAACAATTTGGCCACTGTGGCCTCTTAAAACAAAAGACATCGGTTAGACGCTAATTCTGGCTAGGTGAGTATACTCACGCGTGGGGTCCGGGGCTGAGTCGGCGCCGCGCGGCCGACTCGACGCCTGAGTGAGACGCGCGGTCACTTCACGAGCCTTCGCTGACAACTCGCGCTCCGAGCCGCTACGACCTGATAGTAAATAAATATCACAATCAGAATGGTACATTTATAAGCTTCATAGTACGCTCAATAAGACTTGTGTCCTATGGAACTCTCCGCGCGAACTCGTATCGATCGTCTTTTATCTTGTGTCGGTACCGACACACGGGCAGCCTACACACCCCGCGCCAGCTGGTACACGCCACCGCCAGTATTCAAATATTTCTAATCTTAGGCAACCGTAGTCGAGCGTCAATTGTTTTTACGTACCTAGTGTCCAAAACGGTTTGTATTCGATTTTTCTATGATATAGGTACATATCTGTTCTTAAGAACCATTATATAATCTGTGCTTTTATTGTCGAAATAATTTATATAATAAACAGATAAAAATATAGAAACCACCCATGACTTAAGAACAAATATTTGTGATAAAGACACAAATAAACTCCATTACCAGTATTCGAACTCCGTCAACAGCGTCAGAAGTCAAATAACAGGCCATCTACAAAGCTAGGAAGTCATCCGTTAATGGCACTTTAGTTAAGAAGCGTAAATCACGGGTTTTAGTTTAGTGTATATCGTAAATATTATTCATATATCCTGGACACGGCACCAAAATGTAATGCTTCACCGAATTAAAACTATCGTTAAACATATTAAATTGCAACGGTTGTCAACTCGCGTATTTTTATCACAATAGGCGTGACATTTTTAGATTGCGTCATCGTCGCACAGACAGAGTGATGTTGTCACCTTCGCGACTCGAGCTTCACTGAAACCGGCGTAGGTAACGGGTCGCGCGCATCGAAGCAGGCTGATTCGAGCAATCTGGCGTCCTCGTTGCGGGAGTCGGGAGTATTGTCGGACCGCCTGACGGGATCAACGACAAGCAAACCGAACTATTGCGACTGCGGTAGGTCGTATGTAGGGGAAACAGGGCCGAACGAGTCTACGAGATTGTCAGACCATATTCGAAGCGTGAAAAATCAGGACGTAAGGAATTCGGCGGTGGCGGAACATACTTGCGGTACGGACGCGACGAATTTCATTCGATTCGATAAGGTGAAGTTGTTGGCACGGAAAAAATGTTACGGGAAAATGAAGAAACCCACATACACAGATGCAGCATAAGACAATTCGGGGTCACCACCGATATGCAGTCCCGTACTAATAAATAAACGACTATAGTACTTTTTTCTGTAATCTGTGATGTCAACTTACCTAAACTAGTCCGAAGTTTCTTTAAATTCTAGAGGCGTATTATACGACACGATAATGGCGCAACACGGTATTTCTTTCACTCTATATAGCATATGCAACATGTTGCTAATGCAGTGTAACGCATGCCCCGCCCAGTCACGCGTCTATAGTATTTTTTCCTGTAGTCTGTGATGTCAACTTACCTAAACTAGTCCAGGGTTTTCTTTAAATTCAAGAGGCTTATTATACGACACGATAATGGCACAACACGGTATTTCTTTCACTCTATATAGCATATGCAACATGTTGCTAATGCAGTGTAACGCATGCCCCGCCCAGTCACGCGCTATAGTATTTTTTCCTGTAGTCTGTTATGTCAACTTACCTAAACTAGTCCGGGGGTTTCTTTTAATTATAGAGACTTATACGACACCATAATGGCGCAACACGATATTTTACTCTATGTAGCATATGCAACATGTTGCTAATGCAGTGCAACGCGCGCCAGTTACGCGTCTATAGTATTTTTTTCTGTAGTCTGTGATGTCATCTTACCAATAGTCACGCGTCTATAGTATTTTTCTGTAGTCTGTAATGTCAACTTACCAATACGCCGTGCGTCGACACTCCCGGCCCTCGGTCTGGGCTGGCCGGGTTTGTCTTCGGCCTCCGAGCTGGACTCCTCTAGTGCGGCA